>CM046874.1:31620597-32963455 GCA_025667525.1 Glebionis coronaria | reverse complement strand
AAAATTTCATTTCAGCCCCCCAAAACGGCTAGTTTTCGAAAAAATTTCATTTCACCCCCCCCCCCCCCCCCCAACGGCTAGTTTTTTGAAATTCGAATTATAACGGATATATTTTTCGATCCGTTTATAAATATAACTCAAAATCAACCATTTCTTACACACCAAAACATAAACACTCTCTACAAACAAATATGAATCCCGATCATGTTCCGTCAGTTTTTGAAATCGATGAGGAATTCGATGCTTACTTCTTGCCAATAGCACACAATCATTATCAACGGTTGCATGAAGAAGAGAAACGTCCAAGACTATCTCGGACCCCAGTCAACCGTGACCGAGAAGGTGCTGAGGAACGGCTCATGAACGATTATTTCGTTGAGAATTGCAGGTATCCTTTGGTTAAGTTTCGTGAAAGATTTCGAATGAGCCGAAGACTATTTTTAAAAATAGTTAACGGCATAAAAAATTATCAGGCCGATCCTCTTCCTGCGCATTTTAATTATTTTACTTCTCGACCTGATGCTACGGGTCGAATGAGTATTAGTGCTATTATGAAGTGCACAATGGCTATACGTCAATTGGCATACGGCAACACGCCGGATGCATTTGATGAATATTTACAAATTGCTAATCGAACCGGACATGAGTGTCTAATGTATTTTAATATGTGTGTTATTGACTTGTATATGTTGGGAATCTAAACTTGTTAGATTCCCTGTTCATTGATTTAAACATAATTAGGCTGATAGATAGTCCCTTGCCTGTGCCTAGGAGGCAGGCAAGTTTCGCAAGACTCACAGAGATCCGAGTCTCTGTGAGCAACCTCAGAGGAGTCCATGTCAGAGACATTGTCAGGGAAGTCGAAGATTACCTGAAGACATACTCCTTGGCTGTGATGGATAACAGCCAAGATGTATTAGGGACTCTGAGGGGTTGAGAGTTAACAGGGGTGGCAATACCCTGATAACTCTCAGCACACTTTGGACATGCCATTTGTGTGTTCGAGAATATGAAGAATAAGGAAACTGTTTTTGACAACTGTTCCTTAAAGCATAATGGAAGACTACCAAGAATAGAAGGACATCATGTGACTGATGTGGGAACTTGTAAAAGCTTGTGTAGTCGACATCAAGTACTGTTCAAGTCAAACTCGTAACACTATAAATAGGATGTGTATCCTTGCATTAATGTTTAACACTTTGAGATATTAAGAACATTAGTGCGTATAACTTAGTGAATCAAACAGCTACGACTGTATTCATAAGTTAAGGTTTATTGTTGTTCAAAGTGTGCACAACACATTGTCATCAAACGGTGTTATCCATAACACTTGTAATTCTTTATTATACAATAATAAGATTACGTTTGAAAAGTAATACCTTGTGTTGATTAAGTTAAGATTAGGGTTTCTTGCATTGATTAGGGACTTTCAATTGGTATCAGAGCGGTGTTTGATATTAAAACCTTCAAGAAACATCGTTCTCCGTTTTATAATCAAGATCCACCATGCCGGAAACCTCTAGCCCACACTCACCTTCCACAAACCCATCTTCACCAAGACTTAACCCACCAGCAAATGACGATGATCTACCCCAACTTCTTGACTCAAGAGGTGGATCACACGTAACCAGTGTACCAGTCTTTGATGAAGAAGACTTTGCCAGTTGGAAGAGTCAATTTCTTGTATACCTTGATGGACTTGAACCTTTTCTCTTAGAAATTTTAGAAAATGGTCCATATATTCCCATGGCGCTTACTTCTACTGAAGAAAACCCTCTTCCCAAGCCTGTCAAACAATGGACCGCAGCTGATAGGAAATTAGCAAACCAAGATAAACGTCTCAAAAGCATCATAATTTCCTGTCTTCCAAAGCATATCATGAAGTCTGTCATTCAGTGTCCCACAGCCAAACAAATGTGGACAGACCTCATTCTTGGCCATGAAGGACCCTCTGAAACAAGAGAGACAAAGATTCAGGCACTCAGACTTCAGTTTAATGCCTTTAAGTCTCTTGAAGGTGAAAAAGTTCAGCAAACCTATACTAGGCTGAAGATTCTTCTAAATGACCTCGCTATGAATGATGTCACTATTGGTCAAGCTGAGATCAATGCCACTTTTGTCAACAGCCTTCCAAGAAAGTGGCTGAGCATGAATCAGACTCAGAGAGCTAACAACTCAATCAAAAATGATACCCTTGCTCAGCTCTATGGTAAGTACAATTATGAAGAAGGGCTGATCGATACTATCTACAAATCAGAGACTGAAAGATTTGTAGTCCAAGGAGCATCTTCCAAAGCTTTGATCTCTGCAACACATCCTCTTGACAGCGATTCTGATATTGAAGAAGATACCCGTAGCAGCCAAGAGTTCTTGTCAGACCTCAATGCAGAATTTCATGAAAGAGCACTGCTAGCCAACCAAAGAAGATACTACAAAAGATCTGGAAGAGTAGGATCAGCTAGCAAACCAACTGACAGGTCAAAAGAAACATGTTTTGCCTGTGGAAAGCTTGGACATTTTCAAAAAGAATGTCCTTCCACCAAAACATCCTCACCCTCTTATCCATCATCTTCATCCAAACCCTACAAGTTCAAACAACATAACAACTCATCTCAATCCAATTCTTCAGACACTGAGAAGAAAGATTACAAAAATAAGTACAAGGCACTTAAAGCTGAGTTAGAACAGATGAACTTGAAGATTGAAGCTATGTCCAAAAAGAAAGGTGGTGAGAAAAAGGCTGAGAAAGTGTTGGTTGCTGAAACCTATGATTGGAATGATGAACCATTGACTTCAGATGAAGAAGACACCACAAGAGTCAGGGCTTTTATGGCAATAGCTGAGGATAAACCAGCTGTTGGAAAAGGTGATGCAAGATCAGGACAATGGGTTGACATCACAATGAAAAAGGTACACAGGCTTCTTTCTATGTCTGATAGTGATGAACGTAAGCATGTCCTTGATTACACCATTGTTTATTTGCACTTTGTTGAGGAACAAAGGAAGAACCTACTTGATAAGTTTCACTCTGTTAAAACTGAAATGATAAATACTAAGGCTGAATGTGAAACTCTCAGGCGGGTTAACTTAGAAAAAATATCCCTGCAAAATGAAGTAGCTAGATTAACCTTGAAAAACATAGCTTTAAATGATCAAGTCACTGAATTAAACAAGGTTATTGAAAAATGGCTGTGTGCTAGGTTTACTATTGATGAATTGCTTAGGGATGAAGTGCCTGCTGACTTAAACAGGGATATAACTGCTAAGAATAAAAAGCTGAGGATTATCACCAAACCCAAAGACATTGTCTTTAAATCTACAGAGACTATTCATATGTCAGATACCTCTTTGACTAATGACCCTGTCTCTGAAGATGTGGCTGAGCTACCACCTTTGCCCAAACTCTCTGGAGTTGAACCTAGCAGTTCTTCTAGATCTGCTAAGGATGAACTTAAGACAGATATTGAGAATCCTCCAGCCAAAGTTTTTCGTGTGCCTGCTAAACCAACTGGTAAACAAGTAGCTTTTAAGCCTGTTTCTACTAAAGCTGTGAATAAGGGTGACCCCACCACAGAAGATCGCCTGTTGTCTCTTATGAAAGAAGTAGAACTCTTGAAACAACACATTAAGCCTTCCGCTGAATGCTCTACTTCTCATGAACCTAAGTCAGTCCTAGGTGAACCCAAAGGGGAAAGGTTAATCAAACCTTATTGCAATATTTGTAAGAATTCTCACCACTCGACCTTAGATCATGACAGACACATGACAGCTAAAAGAGCTCAGACACCCTCTAGGGACAGACCACAGAGTTCCAAAAGACAACAGGGAAATTACAATTCTTATCCTCCCTGCAAATTCTGTGGGTTCACAGACCATCACTCAGACGAGTGTGGTGACTTCCCTGGGTGTGATATCTATGGGAGTTATAACCATGAAACTATGAACTGTCCATCCCAACGCCAAAAGTTTTTCAGGAACACAAGAGTTGCTAACAAGCAATTCAGGGAACCCACTGGAAAGTGGGTTCACCATAGGAACTAATCTGTTTCTATGTATCTGTGCAGAAATATCTCAAGGAATCGGTATGGTATCTAGATAGTGGCTGTTCTAGACACATGATAGGGATTCAACAATACCTGCACAGATACTCAAAGGAGCCAGGTCCCAAAGTGGTGTTTGGAGATAACTCTTCAGGTGACACAGAAGGATATGGCTCAGTGAATTGCAATGGGATCACATTTACCAGGGTTGCATATGTGAATGGTCTTAAACACAATCTTATTAGCATCAGCCAATTATGTGATGCTGATTATAAGGTTTTGTTTACTAAGACTCAGGGAACCATATTCAACAAAAATAATGATGTTGTGCTGGTTGCACCTAGAAGGAGAGATGTTTATGTCATCAACATGGTTGTGTGCTCTGAAGACAACTCAAATTGTTTTCTTGCCAAAGCCTCTGAAAGTGTCAACTGGCTGTGGCACAAGAGACTGTCTCATCTCAACTTCAAGAACATCAATAAGATAGCCACTCAAAACTTGGTTGCTGGTCTACCTTCAGTAATGTTTTCCAAAGACAAAACTTGTTCTGCCTGTGTCAAAGGAAAACATCACAGGTCTTCATTCAAGACTAGGCAATCATTCTCTATTGACAAGTGCTTACATCTCCTTCACATGGACTTGTTTGGGCCTGTCAAACCTCAAACCATTAATCACAACAAATACACCTTGGTCATAGTTGATGAATTTTCAAGATATACATGGGTGTTCTTCCTCAGAAGGAAAAGTGATGCAGCTGACACCATCATGTCCTTCATCAGACAGGTTGAAAATATGAATGATGTTAGAGTCAAAGCTCTAAGAAGTGATAATGGTACAGAATTCAAGAATCATCAACTTGAATCATTTTGTGATGAAAAAGGGATTTCTCAGAACTTCTCTTCAGCTGGCACTCCTGAACAAAATGGTGTGGCTGAAAGAAGAAACAGGACTCTGATTGAAGCAGCAAGAACTATGTTAAACGGTGCAGCCTTACCAAAGCAATTTTGGGGAGAAGCTGTACACACTGCCTGCTACACTCAAAACAGATCAATCATTGTCAAAAGACATGGCAAAACCTCCTATGAAGTTTTCAAAAAAAGATCTCCAGACGTCAGCTATTTTCATGTGTTTGGATGCCCTGTGTTTATTTATAACTACAGGGATAAACTTGGAAAGTTTGATGAAAAAGCTGATGATGGATTCTTTTTGGGATACTCTCCAACAACCAAAGCCTTCAGAGTATTCACATCAGAAGACAAGAAGTAGAAGAAACTTTCCATGTCAGATTTAATGAAGATGATGAAGTCATACAGAGGACTGGAACAGAGGGTGATGAAGTTGATTTTAATGAAAATATTTCGTTCCCAAGTGATGAGTTCACAGAACCCAGACCTACCTGTCATCACCACTCCAACACTCTCACTCCTTATGTTCCTGCTTTTGATCCTCTGTCTACTCACAACATAGAAGTTCCTACCTCTCAGGAACTTGATGAAGAAGAACCTCAAATCTCTGATGGTCCTTCTCAGGATATTAATGACTCACCAATTCTTCAAACCTCTGAAGTTTCTCCTGTTGATAATGAAATAGCTTCCCTTGATGTGGCTGAAGAAGACTCAGACACTGAAGTAGTCTTTGAAGAAAGTCCTCCTAGTCAGCAGGATGAGACTCAAATTGTACCAGCTGTGCCCTCAAGTACCCCTGTTCTTGAAACTCCAGCTCCTCAAAATAAGTGGTCAAGAAATCAACACATTCTTCTTGTCAACATTATTGGGGAACCAAATACAGGGGTCACAACCAGACAGCGAATCCAAGACTCAGAGTCAGCCTCAGCCAATGAATGTCTATTTGCTGAATTTCTTTCTCAAATTGAACCTAAAAGAGTTGCTGAGGCTCTGGTAGAAGATGGATGGGTAGCTGCTATGCAAGAAGAAATCAATCAGTTCAAAAGGAACAAAGTATGGACACTAGTGCCAGCTCCACCTGGAAAGAATATCACAGGCACTAGATGGATCTATAGAAATAAGATGGATGAGATTGGGAACATCATCAGGAACAAGGCAAGACTGGTAGCACAGGGATACTCCCATACGGAAGGAATTGATTATGATGAAACTTTTGCACCTGTTGCTAGACTTGAGGCCATCAGAATCTTTCTTGCTTATGCTGCCTATATGAACATCACTGTCTATCAGATGGATGTAAAGAGTGCCTTCCTCAATGGTGATTTGGCTGAGGAAGTCTATGTTGCTCAACTTGAAGGATTTGAGAACAGCGAGTTTCCCAACCACGTGTACAGACTTCACAAGGCAATGTATGGTCTGAAACAAGCTCCAAGAGCATGGTATGAAACTCTTTCAAATTTCCTATCTGAAAACAAATTTATCAGGGGTTCTATTGATAAAACACTCTTTACCTTCAAGGACAAGAGTGATTTCATCATTGTGCAGATATATGTGGATGATATCATCTTTGGGTCAACAAATGTCAATCTTAGTAAACGTTTTGCTAAATTAATGACCAAGAAATATGAGATGAGTATGATGGGTGAATTAACTTACTTTTTGGGCTTTCAAATTAAACAATGTCCTAAGGGAATTTCTATTTGTCAAGAAAAGTATGTTAAGGATTTACTTAAAAAATATGACTTAGCTGATTGTGCATCAGTGAAATGCCCCATGCTTCCACCCAACGACTTGGGCCCTGATAAGTCAGGGGTCTCTGTCAATGAGACTTTATATAGAGGCATGATCGGGTCACTGATGTATCTAACAGCCAGTCGTCCAGATATCCAATTCTCCACATGTCTCTATGCAAGGTACCAAGCTAACCCAAAAGAATCCCATCTAGTGGCTGTTAAGAGAATTTTCAGGTATCTCAAAGGAACACCATCCCTAGGACTATGGTATCCAAAGGAATCAGGCTTTGATCTCAAGGCCTATTCAGATTCAGATTATGCTGGATGCTGTATTGACAGGAAAAGTACTTCAGGCAGCTGTCAAATCCTAGGAGGAAAATTGGTTGGAGTGCTAAGAAGCAAAACTCTGTGGCTATGTCTTCAGCTGAAGCTGAATATGTCGCTGCAGCCAGCTGTTGTGCTCAGGTGCTCTGGATGAAAAGTCAATTGGCTGACTATGAAATCTTGTATGACAAAGTTCCAATCTTTTGTGACAACACCAGCGCCATTGCCATATCCAACAACCCTGTGCTTCACTCTCGTACCAAAGACATTGATATCAGGTATCATTTTATCAGGGATCATATTATGAAGGGAGATATTGAGCTGCATTTTGTTCCCACAGAGCTGCAACTAGCTGATATCTTTACAAAGCCTTTGGCTGAACCTACGTTCAACAGGCTAGTTGCTGAGCTAGGGATGCTCAATATCTCAAAGCCTGTGGCTTGATATTAAATGTGTTCATTAAATGATTGATTCTATATTAAATGTTTTATTAAATGTTTTTCACATGAAACTAGGTAGTTACTTTCCAAGTAAATGCGAAAAACATTCTCATATTTTTTTAATCATTTAAGTTTCGGATAACGAGGAGACAAACTTTTTGAAAGGTCAAGGGGACCCACTTGAGCAGTCATTTTCGCTCTTGCATTTAATATGGTTGAATAACTGTTCACTCAAGTTTGAATATATATATATTGTCTTCTTTCTCTTCACCCACCACCATTCTAAAAATCATCTTCTCTCTCTAAACTCTTATCTCTCTCAACCATCCGCCATTTTCATTCTCCTTCAACCTTAAATCAATGGCGTTTCCCGTACCAAAAGCCTCCAATGTGAACTTCGAGATCAACGAGAGCATCATCGCCTCCAATAACGCCATTGGATGGATCAAGGCACCAAACAACACCTACTCAGATCTGGTAAATTTCATGTAGAATTGTGTCCTAAACGAAGCCTTCACCAAATCTCCATCCACCTTTTACCAAGAATACCTTAGGGAATTCTGGTATTCTGCTGAAGTAGTTGAAGACACCATTACCTTTAGCCTTTCTTGCAATGAACATCCTTTTGCCTTTTCCCTCAATGATTTTTCTAGTGTGGCCGGACTCAAACATGGAGATGAATGCTTGAAGACGGTTGACAAAAAGGCTGTCAAGGAAGCCTTAGCCACACTAAAACCCTGCCATGATGTTAACCCTGCACTTACGCCAGCTGAGGTCCTCGCCAAAGCTCCTCTGAAGATAAAGTACTTTACTCCTATGTGGCGTGTCCTCTTCACCCACATTGTGAAGTCCCTGGGAGGAATGCAGGGATCACAGGATCAGATGTCGTCCAATCATCAGGCTATTGCATATGGACTTATCTGGGGAGCTGATGTTGATTTTGGAAGCATTCTTTTCTCAAACCTGGTAGAACAACTGAAAGGACGGAATCAGGTCAGGGAAAAGAACATCTGTTATGTGCGTTTCCTGTCCCTGATCTTTGAGAGTTTGCTGGGAGAGAATTACCATAACAAGGCCTTGACAGCTCTGAAGCCCTATCGCATCACAGGCGCCATCTACAAGGAGATAGGAGCTGAGGATATCCCAGTCACTGCACACATGCTGAACGTTGCCAACCAGGTACCCAACGCTGAGAAGCCCTTGCTCTCTTCCTCTGAGAAGGTGAATACTTCTAGTGTCGCTGGCAAGTCTACGTCTTTGACCTCTGGGCAGCACACTACTAAGTCCAAGGCTTCATCTGGCCAACAGCCAAAGAAGAAGAAAATCCCCTCTTCTTCCCAACCTAAAGCTGTTAGTAAGGCCAAGGAAAAGAAGATTGACACCGCCTCTGGTCCAGATACTCTTGTGGATACAGAATCTTTGGCTGACAAACAACAGGCGTCTAGTGTCTCTAGGTCAGCAGAGACTACAGGAAACCAGCCAAACCAAGCTGATATCTCACAGGTAATCAGTGTACATTTTTAGAGGTTCACAATCAACCACTCTCATTTGTCTGTATGAGAGAGTGGTGAAGTTAGGGTAATCCTCGACCCATAGAAGTCTGTCATTTCACTTAGAATACTTTAAGACTTCTGTACACTCTGTCTTTGCACCAGGGAGTGATTCATTTGTGTTCACAAAGCACCCCGATGACCCTGAACCCTCTAGACAGTATTCAGGCTAACAACAACCTGAATACATTAATGTCTCAACCTTGATGGCTGTACTTCACACAGCCTCTTGGTTCCCTCATTAAAAGAGTCCCAAAGGATTTATCCTTTCAGGGGGAGCTGAATCATCACCCTCAGCTTTCCTAGGGGCAGCGTAACAGGCGACCTACAACAACATATGTTTCACTCTTAAAAGAGTCCCAAAGGTTTTACCTTTTGGGGGGGCTGAATAATCACACTCAGCTTTCCTAGGGGCAGCGAAATGGCGATCATTAAACAACATATGTTTCACAATCAAAAGAGTCCCAAAGGTTTTTACCTTTTGGGGGGGCTGAATAATCACACTCAGCTTTCCTAGGGGCAGCGAATGGCGACCATTAACCACACTTCATTCACACTTAAAAGAATCCCAAGGATTTATCCTTTGGAGTGGCTGAGTAATCACCCTCAGCCTCTCTGGGACAGCGAAATGGCGACCATTCACTTTATATTTTCCCTGTTACTAATTTCAACAAACTTGCAGGCTGAAATTGTACAGCCAGTCAAAGAACCTCAGGTACATGAAAAGGAGGCTGAAACAATAACTCAGGACATTCCACATGAAGAAGAACTTGAGCTCAATACTGATGAAGAAATGCTTTCTGTAGAAGATTATGTCGCTGAGTTTGAACCCATGCCTGAGGATGAATTCCCTGAGGGAATGTTTGATGAAGAGGAGGAAGAAGATGAGGATGACCAGCTGTCAGCCTCTCCTCCTAAAGAAGATGACAAGACTTCTCCTCTTAAGGAAGCTGTTGACACACAAAACTCTGCTACATCTGCAACAACAGTCTTCCAAAGACCAATTTATGATCCAACAGCTGAATTCCTCTTGTTTGATCATCCTACCCAGACTAACTTCGACTTGATTCCAAGGGAGGATGATTTTGCTCAACAAAGCCTCAATATCAAGAATCTTCAGCCTGTACACCATCAGTCTGATATTGAGCGCTTATCAAGAAAGCTGGACGTGATCAAGTCAGAGATGCACAATTTTACTGTCACTTTTCCAGGCATTATAAAGAAGGCTGTGACTGAGGCTGTCACTGAACCTATTCAGGAAGGTGCCAGAAAAGGTGTGTCTCAGGGACTAAGTCATCTCTCGACACGGATCAAGGATGCAATTGACTCTGTTGTCCCAGCCATGTTCCATGAACAAGAGAACAACATGAACAGGCACTTCAATGCAGTTCGCAACAGGCAGTACAACCATGCTGGTTTTATTGTCAGGCGTGTTTAGGCAAATACCAATGCCAATGCCAACCTCTTGCTGAAGATTGCCAGGGCTTCGAGGAAGAGACAACGTGCCATGGCTGCCTCTGTGGAGCAGATTGCAAGAAGATTTCAGGCACGTTCATCCAAGCATCAGGGAAGTAAGGATGAACGTGAGGGGGAGAAGACTAATATACTCAGCCTTGCATCTGCTGAACAAGGCTCATCTTCAGCCAATCCCTCAACAACTCCTGTTCCTCTTCAAGTCATCACACCAGTTATAGTACCTGATGATGAGGATCAGACTCAGGGGGAGCAACAAACACTAGATGGAGCTGACTCATCTAAATCCATGATCTTAGTTAACATCAGCAAGCCTGAGGATGATGATGAACCAGCAGCCAAGAAACTTAAATTCACTGTGAGCTCCCTACCAAAATCTATTCAAAATCAGGCTCAGACAGCGTTCCTCAAAAGAGCTGATGATTTGAAAAACATAAGTGTGGAGTCCTCTGTCTCAAAGAAAGGTAAAGAGATAGTTTTGGTTGATACTGACACCAAACTTAAGAAGATAGCTGCGATGCTAGAGACGGGAGGATCCACAACAGACCTTTCCCACTTTTCAACCTTTACACCTTCCGATGAGAGTCCTTTAACGCCTGAAGAAATAGAGCAACAGGCTGAAGAATTCAAAAGACTAAATGAGCTCAAGGCAGCCAAAGAATTAAATGAAGCTACTCTGAGGAAGATGACACCACCTGAAAGGGAAAAACAAAAACAAAGGTTGAGGGAAATGGAACTCAAACGCGCTGAGGCCCTAAAGAAAGTCAAAGCTGACTATGATGCCTGCGTGAACAACAGGTATGCTGCTGGCAAGATAACCAAGTTTAGATACACCATTCACAAATCCACAAACACCCCACAGATGATCTTATGGAGGGAAAATCAACAGAGGAATATGGATGTGTTTGACAACTTCAGGTTAAAAACACTTGGGTTATCAGAATGGTTTGAACTCGAAGCCTTAGCTGCCAAAAAGTCTGGACAGGCAAATTTCCTTCTGCTTAAAACTCTTAAGGCTAAGTTTAACTGGATCAAGGAAACAGCTGCCAAACTCAAGATTGATCCTCCACCACAGCTTTTCGAACAAGGAACCCCAAAGACAGGCAACAAAAGAAGAAGAATTTCCCAAATCATTGATGAAACTTTTGTTACTGAAGATGTTCGTGTGGATGGCATGCACAGGGATCTGATCCTTCCTAATGGTATAGTTGGCCCTGTTGATGGTCAGACATACTCAGTGCCTGAAAGAGGAATGGCGTTTATGAACAAAGCCTGCCAATATGCTTTTCAGAGGGAAGATGAGCTTTGCCTGGCTTCAACTATTCAGCTACTCTGTCACAAGAAGTGTCTCAAGATCAACTCAGAGTATTCCAAGAAGTTTGCAAAGACTTTACAGGATGAAATTGATAACAGATTAGATGTGGCCGAAGCTGAAGAAAGAATCAAAAATGATGACTATTGAAGATAGTGTCAGCCCTTTTACCTTCATCTTTTATTTAACTTATGTAATGAACTTGTAATTTTTCTTTAAGTCTTAATAAAATCATGAGGTATGTTTGTTTAGATCTGTTATGTGTAAGAAGAAGCTGTTAAACTCACTTACCTTAACTTAGTTAGATCTAGCACTATTTATGTTTAAATAGGGGGAGATTGTTGGGAATCTAAACTTGTTAGATTCCCTGTTCATTGATTTAAACATAATTAGGCTGATAGATAGTCCCTTGCCTGTGCCTAGGAGGCAGGCAAGTTTCGCAAGACTCACAGAGATCCGAGTCTCTGTGAGCAACCTCAGAGGAGTCCATGTCAGAGACATTGTCAGGGAAGTCGAAGATTACCTGAAGACATACTCCTTGGCTGTGATGGATAACAGCCAAGATGTATTAGGGACTCTGAGGGGTTGAGAGTTAACAGGGGTGGCAATACCCTGATAACTCTCAGCACACTTTGGACATGCCATTTGTGTGTTCGAGAATATGAAGAATAAGGAAACTGTTTTTGACAACTGTTCCTTAAAGCATAATGGAAGACTACCAAGAATAGAAGGATATCATGTGACTGATGTGGGAACTTGTAAAAGCTTGTGTAGTCGACATCAAGTACTGTTCAAGTCAAACTCGTAACACTATAAATAGGATGTGTATCCTTGCATTAATGTTTAACACTTTGAGATATTAAGAACATTAGTGCGTATAACTTAGTGAATCAAACAGCTACGACTGTATTCATAAGTTAAGGTTTATTGTTGTTCAAAGTGTGCACAACACATTGTCATCAAACGGTGTTATCCATAACACTTGTAATTCTTTATTATACAATAATAAGATTACGTTTGAAAAGTAATACCTTGTGTTGATTAAGTTAAGATTAGGGTTTCTTGCATTGATTAGGGACTTTCAGTATATGGCCAAGTATTTAAGAAAACCAACTCCGGCCGATGTTGATCAAATATATGATCTACATCTTACGAAACATGGTTTTCCGGGGATGCTTGGCAGCATTGATTGTATGCACTGGGAATGGAAAAATTGTCCAGTTGCGTGGCATGGACAATACGCTTGTGGTTATAAAAGATACCCTACTTTGATGCTTGAAGTTGTTTCTTCGCAAGATCTGTGGATTTGGCATGCGTTTTTTGGGATGGCAGGTGTGAATAACGATATTAATGTTTTAGATAATTCTCCGTTATTTGATGACCTTCTGAATGACGAAGCACAGGTAAAACCGTATACGGTTAACGGAGTTGAGTATCAAAATGGGTATTACTTAGCGGATGGTATTTACCCACAATGGGCGAGTTTCGTGAAGTCTTTCACGGTTGCAACTGACGCCAAACATGCTCACTTCAAAAGGCGTCAAGAAGGTGCACGGAAAGATGTTGAACGTGCATTTGGTGTTCTCCAAGGACGTTGGGGAATACTACGTCAACCAGCACGCGCGTATGAAGTAAACACCTTACGGCGATTCATGTATACGTGCATCATACTTCATAACATGATTTTGAAAGATCAAGGTATGCAGGTTTTAGATTGAAACCAAAATTACGTTAACCCGTCAAGAAATATGCAACGAACATGGGTTGAGCGGTGTGAAGTTTACCGCCGAAAAAACAAAGAACTACGTGACCGACAAACCCATCAAAGTCTTCAACAAAACCTTATGGATCATATCTGGAATCAAATTGACCACGGAGATGAAGATGCATATGAAGATGAAGAAAACTAAACGACGGGTCGTATGATTTTTTAATTTTCGTATGTTTTTTTAATTTTCGTATGTTTTTTTTTAATTTTTGTATGTCTTTTTTATTATGTTCGTTTTATTTTAAAAGTATTGTAATGTTGGTTATGTTTAATGAAATATTTAAGTTTGTTTAAGGGGTGTTTTGTAAAATTCTGAAAAACTGGAAATCACTTGGAGTGATGATTCCCTTGTTTTTTTCATATAACTGAGTGAGTGAGTTTTGCTAACGTGGCACCCCAAAATACACTCACTCGGAGTGATAACTCCTTGTTCTCTTAGTCTGATACAACACATACCGTGGTACATGAATATGTAGTGAGTATTCTTCTTTGTTATGTGCAAAATAACAACCTACCTTTATTTACAAAAAAATTATATTCATCAATATTCCAAGTCTATACATTATAGACCAAAATCAAGGTACCAATCGGTTCACAAATCCTTTGAAACGTATACTCGAACAAATTGCGTGATACATATACTAGTCAAACTGATACAAAACAACTAAAAAAACTGATCCGTATAGATACTTGGACTTATACATACAGTCAAACTGTCGGAATGATACGCTATAGACACTCGGACTTAGATATGTCGGAATGATACGCTAAAGTTGTTGAACAACGGTACTTCTTTCCAGCGACACGTGATTAACAATGATATGAAAGTGACACTTCTTTCCAATGACACGTGTTTAAGATATACTACCATGTTAAGAATTTATAAATAAAGATAGTATATTGTACTTAATGAAAGTTTACAATACCATGGTCAATCTTATTTGTCTTTTCTATAACTAATGTTATATTGTATAGAGTGAACAAATTGCCTGAAGGATTGTAATATAACTTTACAATTGCAGATCCTACAATCTAAAGAGTGAAAAAAATAAAGAAAAAACAATGGTATTTATTGTTGATTTTTCATATACGTTGCATAAGATCTTACTATCTTATTCTCATTTCCTCAGGTCAAATAGCATAACTAAGTATCCCAAATAAAAAAGTACACATAGTGAGATAATCTTCCTAGCGTTTCGATCGTTTGGCTTCGTCAATGATCTTCAGAAGCCGGACCGATGGTTCGTTCCCGACCGATGGTTTGTTCGTTGAAACCGACGGCGACAAGTCACGGGAAAATAAAAGATTCTACAAGCACATCTTAGAGATGAAAAGAGACTATGATTATATGAACAATGAGTGGCAGAAAAAGATCTAAAGACGTTACCGATAGGAAAAAATACTATGATTTGAAGATGAGGTTACAACACATGAAGATGGCAACAATTAAATGACAAAGAGAGATATCTTATGGAGGCGTTAGGGTTGGGTCTATTGGTTTCATTGACATTGAGGAAAGATGGAGATGACGAGGATGCTTTTCTTTAGTAATTACGGGATATTAAAGACAAAGTAAATGATAGATATGGATAATAGGGATACAAATAAGGAATAATAAATTTACATTATTACCCTTTTAATTAGTTTGTAATTTTCACTTCAGTTAAAAGCTGAAATTACACATATCCCTCTATGATTGATGCCTATTATAATGTATTTTAAGGTGTTAACCACATGAACGCAAATATATATATATATATATATATATATATATATATATATATATATATATATATATATATATATTCAATTGAGAAGTGGGGTTTTTGTGAAATGGTGAGATGTGATCTGAGCCCTCCATCCACCCCCTCCTTTTTTTAATTAAATGGATGAGATTATCCCAAAAATTACATTAAGTTTTATAAATTGTAAAAAAGTCCCTAGAAAGAAGTATAAAAAGAAAAAAAACACACATACTTCGTTACCGTCGAGGTGTAAATTAGTCATCTCTCCCGATCAAAACTCTAACAAACTATCTAACAACCTAACTACCTACCTTCTTCAATCCGCCATTAAAACCGAACAACCTACCTTCAAGCGGCGATTAAAACCTAACAACCTACCTTCTTCGATCGTCGATTAAAACCGAACAACCTACCTTCTTCAATCGGCCATCAAAACGTCTTCTTCAACTGCATTGATAGATCTAAATAAGCCTCTTCAACTGATAATAAGCATTCTACAAACAAAAAATTCACAATGAATGATGAAGAATGACAATTCGATGACGTCACGTTAATACATGATGATATTGACGTGGAAGATGCATTATACCGATCTTCTACTGAAATTCACAGTAACATTGTTATATAATTTTTATTTATTCTTAAGTGATTAGTCTATAGAATTTGGATTAAATTTAGCTTATGTTATAAGTTTTTGATTTGATATTATTTGCACGCGTGAAGAGATAAGAAAAATAGAATTAAGCTATGATTATTGATTCTGTAAAGTATTTGCACGAGTGAAGAATTTAGGAAAAATAAGAATTAGTCTGTGATTATTGATTTTGAAAAATATTTGCACGAGTGGAGATTTAACAAAAAATAAGAATTAGGCTCTGATTATTGATTTTGTAAAGTATTTGCACGAGTGAAGAATTTAGGAAAAATAATAATTACGCTTTGATTATTGATTTTGTAAAGTATCTACAGGAGTGAAGGTTTTAGGAAAAAGTATAATTAGGCTCTGATTATTAATTTTGTAAACTATTTGCGCGCGTGAAGAGATAAGAAAAATAGAATTAGGCTACTGATTATTGATTTCATAAAGTATTTGTGCAAGTGAAGATTTTAGGAAAAATAAGAATTAGTATTTGATTATTGATTTTGTAAAGTATATGCAGGAGTGAAGGTTTTAGGAAAAAGTATAATTAGCTCTGATTATTGATTTTGTAAACTATTTGCACGCGTGAAAAGATAAGAAAAATAGAATTAGGCTACTGATTATTGATTTTGTTAAGTATTTGCACGAGTGAAGATTTTAGGAAAAATAAGAATTAGGCTCTTATTATTAATTTTGAAAAGTATCTACACGAGTGAAGGTTCTAGAAAAAAGTAGAATTAGGCTCTGATTATTGATTTTGTAAAGTATTTGCACGCGTGAAGTTTTTAGGAAAAATAAAATTATGCTACTGATTATTGATTTCATGAAGTATTTGTAAAAGTGAAGATTTTAGGAAAAATAAGAACAAGTCTTTGATTATTGGTTTTGTAAAGTATTTGCATGAGTGAAGTAGAATTAAGCTTTGATTATTGATTTTGTAAAGTATCTACACGAGTGAAGGTTTTAGGAAAAGTATAATTAGGCTATGATTATTGATTTTGTAAACTATTTGCACGCGTGAAGAGATAAGAAAAATAGAATTAGGCTACTGATTATTAATTTCGTAAAGTATTTGCACGAGTGAAAATTTTAAGAAAAATAAGAATTAGGCTCTGATTATTGATTTTGTAAAGTATCTAAACGAGTGAACGTTCTAGGAAAAAGTAGAATTAGGCTCTGATTATTGATTTTTTAAGTATTTGCACGCGTGAAGGTTTTAGGAAAAAATAGAATTAGGCTACTGATTTTTCATTTCATGAAGTATTTGTACGAGTGAAGTAGAATTAGGCTTTGATTATTGATTCTGTAAAGTATCTACAGGAGTGAAGGTTTTAGGAGAAAGTATAATTAGGCTCTGATTATTAATTTTGTAAACTATTTGCACGCGTGAAGAGATAAGAAAAAATAGAATTAGGCTACTGGTTATTGATTTCGTAAAGTATTTGTGCAAATGAAGATTTTAGGAAAAATAAGAATTAGTGTCTGATTATTGATTTTGTAAAGTATTTGGACAAGTGAAGATTTTAGGAAAAAGTATAATTAGGCTTTGATTATTGATTTCGTGAAGTATCTGCAGGCGTGAAGGTTTTAGGAAAAATAATAATTAGGATGTGAACAAATATTGGGTTATTTACACAGAGGTATGGAAAAAATTGCAGAAAACCGAACAATTATAAAATATTTGCGTTATGTAACACGTCAGAATAATTAGGGAATATTCAAGTCCCTAAAAAGGCCAGTTATATCAGAGTCATTATGGTTTCGTAAAGTAGCTACATGAGTGAAGATTTTAGAATATGACTTCAGAATTGAAAATACGTGCACAATTGAAGAGTTTGAATAACAAAATTAATTAGTTTCTTACGTTAGAATCTTATATGTGCTTAATGAAACTGATTATCTCATTATTTTATGCAGGCATGCATATATATTAAAGAACTCAAAATTCGTTATTGAAATAGAGTCTTTTTCAATCTTAGGGTCAGACTCTGATAATGATTTGAAAATTGCCTATTATTTTATGCAGGCATGCATTATATTAAAGAACCTGATACAGATATATGTGAAGAAATAATGAAGGCAGATGGAAGCTTTACTTACAAACCTCTAGTCGATGAGTGTCATAAACCAACAGTTGGGACTGAATATGCAACATTAGATAAGTGGATCGATATGTATGAGAACTATGCTGCAAACTCAGGGTTTAGTGTTAGGAGGGGTACCGAAGAAAAACTAAGGAGTGGTTTAATATCAAGAAAGTATCTTCTTTGCAACAAACAAGGTTTACCGCAAGGGGTTAATAAAGATACAATGAACGAGGAAACACGTGATAATCAGATTAGGGCTTCAAGTATCATAAGAACTGGTTGTTTGGCAAGAGTTAAGTTCAAGTTAAATGCTAGTCACACGGCATATGAGTTGTATGAGTTTGAAGAAGAACACAACCATACTTTTATTCCAAAAGCTTACAGAAATCTTACAAAGAAGCGGAAACAGATGACACACGGTCAACAGTTTTTTATTCAACAGATGGGCAGTACAAGCTTGGGACCCACAAAAGCACATCATTTGTATGTTTCAACCCATGGTGGATATGAATCGGTCACTGCCACAGCAACTGAGTTCAGAAACTATCATAGAGATTTAAACACACATATAGGTGATAGTGACGCACATATGTTGGTTGATAAAATGACAAACAAGCAAAAGAACTTGGATAACTTTTCATTTGAGTATGCAGTAGAGAACAATTTATTGACTTCACTGTTTTGGGCTGATGAGATGGCAAAATACAACTATAAAGAGTTCGGTGATACAATTTCTTTCGATGCAACATACAGAACAAACAAGTAAGAATCAAATCTGTTTTTTTTTAAGATTGTATTCATTAATGCCTATTTAGTACTAACAAAAATTAATGATTGTTAAAAAAAATATAGAATCTTCACATGTTAAAGTTACAACATGAAATATGATATCCTTAAAGTATTTAATCTTGAATCAAAATTGGTACACAACTAACTATAATTTGTTATTTAATATAGGTACAACATGGTCTTTGTACCATTCACTGGGATTGACAATCATCGAAAATGCGTCACATTTGGTGCTGGAATGCTTTCAACTGAAACAACAAAGTCGTATATATGGTTGCTATCTTGTTTCCTGAAAGCTTTTAAAAAGCACCCAAGACTTGTTGTTACCGATCAAGATTCAGCGATGAAAAATGCGATTGAAACTATTTTACATCACTCAACTCATAGGCTATGCATGTGGCATATTACAAACAAGCTTCCATTAAAGGTAAACACAAAGTATTACACTATAACTTACTGTGGAAAAAAGAGAATGTTGACCTGTTAAAGAAGAATGTATAATTTGAAATAAATTAATGTTTACATAGGATATTTCACATGTGAAAAACATTAGTTAAAATATTAATTTTAATTGTGAAAATCAATGTATAATTTAAAAAAGGATGATGTTCACATGTGAAAAACAATGTATAATGTTATTGTTGTGGTCTTTATTAATATGTGCAAACAAATAAGTTTCACCTGTGAAAAAGAATGTATAATATGAAAATAGGTGAATGTTTAAGTATTTTCACATGTGCAAAAACAAATACATAAATAGATAATGTTCACATGTGAAAATCAATGAATAATGTGAAATACAATAATGTTCACATGTGAAAAAGAAATGTATAATGTTTTTGTTGCAGTATTTATTAACATGATTCATATTTACACAGATTTGCAAGGAAGTTCTAGATAATGGTAACTTTAGGAGAAGACTTCATCAGCTTGTTTGGAGTTTATACTTGGAGCCAGAAGAGTTTGAGGAGAAATGGGGGGTGTTGATTGAAGAATATCATTTGGATGATAATAAGTGGTTATCAAATATGTATGAAATAAGAACACGATGGATACCTGCTTATTTTAGAGATGTAGAGTTGTGCGGGCTTATGAGAACCACATTAAGATTTGAGAGCGAAAACTCTTTCTTCTCACATTTGACAAGAGACACAAACAAGAGCTTCTAGATGACTCAACAATGCAAAAGTCTGTAAGATTCAAGACAAAGTTGGGTATTGAAAGATACCTTCAAGGCAAGTATACAAGAACTATGTTTAGCCTTATTCAAGAAGAGATAAACAGTGCAGTCTATCATTGTCATCAAGTATCAGAAACCCAAGAGAATGATGACATTGAAATTGTGCGAATTAGAGAAATGAAGGAGATCACGGTAAGTACTTCAAGAAAGAAGTATAATTTTGGAGAATCAAGTATTCAAAATGCAAAGAACAAACCGAGGAAAGAACTGCACTTCAAGGTATTTTTACTATCCAAACATACATTTTAATGATAGTATCATAATGGTGTTATAAAAATTAATTTGATTTATGAAGATATTATACTTCAGTAAAATAGGATGAAGAATATATTAAAATTCAAGAAATTGATGTTGATATTTTTTTTATTAAATAGGTAAAACTTGACAAATCAGATGGATCGGTTATATGCTCTTGCATGAATTTTGCAAGGTTTGGATTCTTATACAGACATATATTC
This sequence comes from Glebionis coronaria, assembly GCA_025667525.1. NCBI lineage: Eukaryota > Viridiplantae > Streptophyta > Magnoliopsida > Asterales > Asteraceae > Glebionis > Glebionis coronaria. The sequence goes on along the minus strand of CM046874.1, from coordinate 32,942,951 downwards.
TGTGTGTTGAAAGGAAAGAGTGTTGATGTCATCCCAGATGAGTATATACTAAGAAGATGGTCTCGAAATATATTGCCACCTGATATCAAAAAGAAGAAACAAACTTGGAATATGCAAGGAGAAAAATATATGACGATTGCAACTGAAGTTTATTCTGCAGTAGATTTCTGCCTCAATCTTTTGGTTAAAGATGAAGGTCAATTAAATGAATTTCTTAAAAATATAAAGAAACTAAAGACTGGAGTTGAAAAAGCAAATCCGAATGCTAAACCATTAAGTAAAACCGAAATGTTTAACCATGTTCTAGGCGTTGAAAAACGAGCTGAAGGAATGAACGATGTTGGAAACCCCAAAGACTGTAAAAACAAAGGGAGTGGTTCAGGTCTTCAGAGAAGCAAGAGTGAATTAGAAAAGACAAGGGATATTTTGAAGAGGAAGAGAATAAATTGTAAAAAATGTAAGAAGATGGTTAGACACGACTCCAGAAACTGCCAAGTTAATGTGGAAAAAGGTGAGACAGGACAAGATAGTGATTCCATAGTGTACAGTGAAACTGACAGTGATGATGAATGATAAAAATACCTGGACAGAAGATGATACTGAAGAGAGACAGGACAAGATAGTGATTACATAGTGTATAGTGAAACTGACATTGATGATGAATGATAAAAATAGCTGGACAGAAGATGATACTAAAGAGATAGAGAATAATTGATATAGTACTCTGAATACATAGTTCATAATTAACTAACTTTTATTCACATGTGAAAAAAATCAGTTTGTAGTTGATAATTAACTAATAGATGATATATTGTAGTTGAAGTGCAAGATTATTGTTTTATTTACATTGAAATTTTGAATACCATGTTAAATGCTTGCTTAACCATTTATAGTTTTTGGCGAGTTTTTTTCAAAACATTATTTTCACATGTGAAATATATAAAACAATATAAACTTTTAGTATTAATTTTTATTCACATGTGAAAAAACTCATTTTTAGTATTAATAATATACTAATATATGATATATATTGTACTTCAAGGGCAAGATTGTTGTTTTATTTACATCAACATTTTTTTTCACATGTAAAGTAGGCATGTAAAAATTTAATTATAAAATCTTGTTATTAAAACCTTAATTTTCACATGTGAAAATATTTTCTGTTGCATGTTAAAAACTTTGTTAAGGAAAAAAAATATAACAATTAACTGAAATTACTCACTTCAAATGTTAAATGCTTAGAATTATTACAATAACCATTTTTTGCAGACACGAAAATAAAAACACAAAAATAACAATCATTAAAAAACATTGAAAAAATAGGTGACTCAAAAGATTCTTTCTCTGTTTAATGGACAGTGACGAGAATCATGTCCATAACCTCCACATTTTCTGCAGTAACGATTCATATTTTTTTTGGAGGATATACACATTTGCCTGTGCTTCTACATGACATCTTCTTTGACTTTGACGTATGATCCACTGGAAGCTATTTCCTTCAAAAATAAAAATATTTAAAAAATTAATAATATTTTTCATAAAAATCATATCCAAAACTAAAGATCATAAAAATATAAAAACACAATGATTCTCACCCAGAAACAAGTTGGTCTGAATCACAATACCTCGCAGCAGCAGCTTCTTCAATCAATCTATCTCTTATACTCTTCTGAATATGGTTAACAGCTAAAGCACTTTGTAGATTATCGTCTTTAAGTTTGTTATTTTCAGACAAAAGGATTGCCGCAACATATTTTTTTGAATGAAATGAAAAATATAAAAAATGATCTTAATAAAACATATATAAGAAGTTGGTAAAAAATAACTTTAAAAAAACATCAAATGCAAGAAGTTAAAAAACAATAATAGCTGACCTCAAAATCTTGAGTTGCCTGTCTTGCTCTTTTGACTCTTTACAGAAATTCAAATTCCATTTTGAATCAATTTCTCCCTTATAATGGTCCATGTGAGCCATTAAGAAAACACCGCTATCAAACTCATTTTCCGAGGTGCTCCAATTTAGCTTCATTATCTCAGGTTGAACATTCCGAAAAACAGATGGACGTTTGCTAGTGTGAGTGGATAAGTAGTTGTCAAAAGTTTCAATCTGCAAAAAAAAATATAAACAGAAAACAAAAAAGAAAAAAGAATTTTACCAAAATTATTAAAGAAAAACATAAAAGTTTTTTTCTCACCAATGCTCGAGGAACTCTGTAATATATACCATAATCCTGGTCAGCAATTGAAGCGTTATCAATGATAACAACTTTTCCAGTTTTCATATGGAAAACCATTAAGAAGAAGTATTCCTTAAAACAACATACATGAAAAAACACCTAGTAACAAATTTTAATAAAAATATACTCAGTTACATAAAATAATATACAAAGATTAAATCGTTTTATACGACAACTACATAATACTTTAAGATATTAAAATTATACCAGGTCAAACTTCATATCTTTAGTCTTGACGATCCTGTCGGAGTAATCAGGAATCCTCATACAATGTTCAAATTGCCATAGCAACTTTTTTGTGGAAACATAGTCTTCGATTTTGAAGTAACTTGACTGAAAAATAATAATTTTAAAATAAATAAAGAGCTATCAATTAAATTTCAAAGAATATAAAAAAAACTTACAATATTCGATTGAAAAAATATCTTTCTAGAGAATCTGGTGATTTATATTTCTCCATGTAATTCAATATGTCAGACCATACATCAACAACACATTTTTCAACTCTAAGTGTTGGAGAAAGTGATTCGAGAACATATCTCATTTCAGAAAGTTCAGTTGTTTTAGACTCGTATATGCAATCTCTGAAAAACAAACAAAAAATTACTTTCACATATGAACTTTTTTACTAAAATAATAAAATAATACACTGAATACAAACTATCTTACATTGCATCATAAGTACTCATAAAGAGTGAATCGGCACACAACGTTTCTTGATGACTCAGTGAATAAGAAAGGGGGACATGTCTTGTTCGATAAGGTGATCTCATTTGAAGCCCAACTCCAACATCCCGTTTTGGTTGGATTCTTATTGTTTCAAATTTCATATTCTGCTCAATCACTTGTGTTTCTTTCTGATAAACAAATCGACTACTTCCAAGTGTTTGATTAAAAGTATCAACTGTAGAAACATCTGCAATATTTGCACTAACAGTCTTTTCTGGAATGTCATCAAACTCAATACCGAGCGAAAAACTTGGAGCATCTTCTATACTATGCCTAGGCATATCGTTCAACGAAACAACAAATGGATTACGAAGCCCACTGATCTTGACGTTAGGTTTGGCAGCTTGATTTAATAATCCTTGTTGTAAATAATTTTCGAAGCTGAAATCCTCTGCTTTAATATTATTCTCCAGTTCTGGAACTTAAAAAACATTAAAACCTTCTACAGGATTTATAATCTCTTCAACACCACTTAATTCTATCTCATTATCATTATCAACTTCCGGCTCATTCTTTTCAGTAACAAGTTCTAGCTGTAGTCTTTCTTCATGTTGTTCATTCTCAAAAACTGCATCATCTAAATCCAAATCTAATTCTTCTTTTGAATTGCTGAGCTCAGCAACATGAAGATTTTTAACAAATTGATGCTCATTTTTTCCATTAACAAGGGCTAGCTGAAGTCTTTCCTCGTATTTTTCATTACACAAAACTTGAACACCTACTTCCTCATCTAACTGCTGAAGTCTTTCATCTTGTTTTTCTTTACCCAAAGCTCGAACATCTAATTCCTCATCTAACTGTTGAACTCTTTCATCTTGTTTTTCTTTACCCAAACCTCGAACATCTAATTCCTCATCTAACTGTTTAACTCTTTCATCATGTTTTTCATTATCCAAACCTCGAACATCTAATTCCTCAAATATCTCATCCTTTGAATTGTTGCACTCCTCGACATGAAAATTATTTACAATATCATCATCATCACTCGAAAACATTCCATCATTATTAACACCCTGGAATCCATAATCACTAAGATCAGTATTCCTAATGATCTCATTATATCTAGCTTTCATTTCTATCAACCTTCTATTATCTCTATGATCAACCACATCCTCTGAAAACTCATAACCAATTTCTTCAAGTAGTATATTCAGCAAGATTACTTTCTGATCAAGCTTATCCAGCTTAGTGTTGATCTGTTTCAGAATAAAAAAATATGTGAAACATATATTTTTTTTCACATGTGAAATCTTAAAACCATATTAAACAATAAATTTAAACAGTTATATAAACAAAATATGTGAACATATATTTTTTTCACATGTGAAAGTCTTAAAAGCATATTCAACAACTGTAAAAAAAACCATGGATACCTCTGTTTGACAAATATTGTAAAACCCGCTTTAGAAAGTCCACGAACATTAATAACGTAAAAGTCACAGCTTTAAATTAAACGTTGCGTAACTAGTTCAGATAATAAAATAACAGAAAATATCACGAGGATTAATATACGAACACGTACGCCATGTTTTAAATTCACAAATATTAATATCACGCAGTCTCTGTTATAATTAAATCGTGACGTAATTAATTATTCAGAAAGCTATTCAGTATTACGTAAGTATTTATCTTCATAAAATGAATTAATACATCCAGAATAAACACGAAAGTTAAATACGAAAACACGTACGCGATATTTAAAACACGACGCGAAACTAGAAGGTGTGCATATGATTAAATTGGGTCGGGGTTTAAAACAAAACAACAAGAATAGAGAATGGGCCTTGGAGCCGTCCCCTTTTGAGAAAAAAAACATACGGGGCTTATATTTCTTCCTTTGTCACTAACGGTAAAAAAAAAGATTAGGGTTACATGTGGGGGCCGCCGGCTAGAACAAACCACCAGGAGAAAAAAAAAAGAACTCGATCTCCCACGTTGTTTCGGCTGTTCATGTTTTCATTCATCCTAGATCATTGTACAAGGTAATCCACCCCTCCTTTCTCGTTTACGAATCGAATGAATACACATTAATCAGGGAGAACTTATAAAGAAGAGGGTAATCATGAAATGGATTCGTGGGGTTTGGGTTTTACTCTTATACACGAACCGTGACCAACAGGGGGTCTCGGTGGGGATGATATAAAACCAGTCACAACCCCAAAGGGGTGTGTGGTGGGTCTTGGTACGTCGGCAGCCAACAACAACCAGAACAGGGGTGTTTGGCTCGACCAGGGGTGTTTGTTTAACATCAAGTGAGAACCATAGAACTAGCAGGGGGTGTTTTGTTGCCCAGACCTGAATCAAACACGACCAGGGGGTGTTTGGGGTTTAGTTTTACCACAACAGGGGTGTTTGGGTCTACTCACAGCAAAAAAGGGGTGTTTGGGACTGCGAGCAGTGGGAACCACTGCATTAGCAGTGGTAACCGTTGCACTAACAGTGGGAACTCGACCAACAGTGGGAATGTTAGTACAAACAGTGGGAATATTACACCGGCAGTGGGAACTTATGGCAAGCAGTGGGAAACACGAATTATTTGAATTGGTAATTATTTTATAAATGAGTTTTATAAATATATTAATTACATTGTTCAATTTTATTAATCTAATTAAAGAAATTAAATTAATTCTAGCTTTATCATTTTTATCCTATTAAAAACTTATGATTTATAGATAATTTAATTTAAAGATATTAAATTGGAAATATTTCTAAATTAGGAAACTTTCTAATTATAACGAGTTACTATTTATAGTAATGCTAGATTATACATTATACATTAACCAGAAATACAAAGTACGTTAAGTCAGTAATATTTATGAGCAGTCAGAACTTATTAGATCTTATACAAATAGTAATACAAGTATAAATTAAATCATCGAGAAACAAATAAGATCAGTAAAAATAAATAAACATCAGTCAACTTATTTTTCACGTTCGTCATTTATGTAGTATCCGTGAAGTCGGAGTAGATCTTTCAGTTGTCGTTCCTATTTCATTCTGGACTCGAGGTACGGATTTCCGTCCTTTCAGTAAGGACTTCCTTTCTATGCATGATTAGGATTTCCCGTCTTCAGCCAAATGTTTCCCCAGTATATGTTTAAATTTATCAGTAATCATGTTAATAACTAAATAAAATTGCCTGAGCATTATATACAAGCATGATTAGTTTATGTACTAGTTACGGAGGTACCGTAACCACGGCACTAGAGGCACCGGTGTCGTGACTCACATGCAGGAGAGTGATATCCTGCATCGTCCCACTCAGCTCAGCTTGGCCATTTTATCAGTATTATTAGTGGGGCGTATGGATGCATCCTAGGCTTATAAGTGTTACAAGTTATCAGGGTGAATGTGGTGTGTGCTCTACATCCTTCACATTGGAGCTGATCCCTCCACCCAGCACAGTTATTTAGAGGTCACCCCTCTACAGCATGACGAGGTCACCCCTCCAGTTATTCATGCAACGTTGTTACAGCACATGACCTATATAAGCTCTGGCAATTAAATTACAGTAAATGCATGTTTTCAGATTTAACAGATAACAGTTCAGCTTTATTATTTATAAATCAGACTTTACAGATTATACACAGATTTTCGCTGCAACTTTACTTATCAGTCTTACAGCTCCAGTATTTTATCATCTATTTCATTTTAGTAATTCCCTATCATGCTTTATATCCGTTCACTGAGCGTTATGCTCAGCCGTAGTTCCTTTCATGTTCTAACGGCAGGTACACCAGGACGTTTTTAGGATTCTAAGAGCATGTGCATTTGGATGGAAGCTATCCAGACTTCTTACTTTATGTATTTCTTACATTATCCTGCTTATTTGGACATTGTTTAGTCCTTTCATTCAGTATTTTACTTTTCATGTTTTGGGCTTATGTTTGGATTGCCGATGTTTGATTCCGGTATTTCCTTTACGGTCAGTTAATGTTTTAGGACATTTACCTTATGCTTTGATGACACGCCATAAATACACGTAACGGTCCACTTATCCAAGTGGGGTGTTACAATTATGGTATCAGAGCCAGGTTCGACTTGTAAGCTCTAAAGCGTGACCTGTGACTAGTGGGTAGTCACCAGGAACTTCCCAGACTTTGGCGTTGTTATCTTTCATGTTCCTCATGAAATCATCAGTCAATTGTTTTCATTTATCAGTCTGTTTTCTCAAAGTTTTTGACTAAGTAAAAGGTTGGTACAAGACTGACCATATTTAGTCGCATGTGATTTTACTAAAATTTTGCATTGGTGAACCGACCAATAGGCGTTCACCCTTGCCTTCAGATTTTGTATTGGTGAACCGATCCATAGAAGTTCATCCTTACTCATGTCAGATTCATGTTTTCAGTCGAATATTACTGGGTGAACCAGCCCATAGACGTTCACCATTGTTCAGGTCAAATTTCATGCTATTCAGTCGAAGGTTGTTCACAGAACCGATTCATAGTTGTTCACCTTTGTCATATCAGGACATTTCATAAATTTAGACAAGTATGGACTGGACTACAACCAACCATATTTAGTCCCAGATTATAAATTTCTATACTTGACAGTTCTCAGAAAATTTGGACAAGCATGGATCGAACCAGAATCGCCCATACTTAGTCATATGTTTTGTTTCTTGAATTCTGTGGATTGAACTATAGCCATCCACACCAGTTGCTGTTAAAAATCAGTTGATCATACTCTTATGTTCTTTGTAACAATCCAGTTTCACAATTTCAAGCTGATGTCGCCTTCAGGCGGATTCGGTTTCATGTTTCCTTATATGGATTATGTTTTCAACAGAATGATAATGTTTCATGCTAAGATACAGAAGGATTACAGTAAAATACTATTTCATGATAAATCATGTTCTGGTCTTTATCAATCATGTCTTTATTCTGAACGTTGATGAAACCCCGTTTAATCATACTTTTTAGCCTCTATACAACCAGCATTAAGTCTACGCAGAAATTACCAGCCTATCATGTTAACCGTTTCAGTTCAGTTACTACCGTTTAAATCAATTTATTTATTTGATAATGTCAGACAAGCGACACCAGTATCGATCATCCCATAAAATTTCCACCAGCTCCATGTACAATATTCCATATGTACCCCATGTACAATGTCTCAGTTATACTCCATGTACAGTATTTCACGTGTACTCCACGTACAGTGTCTCAGATATGCTCCATGTGTAGTATTTCATTTTGTACCTTATGTACAGTAGTCCAGGTGTACTCCAGGTACCATAATCCATCGATATTGCTAATCGATCCTCAATCATCTCAGGCGTTTCCATTTGTCGATATTCTACCAGGTGCTGATGCTGCTGATACTTTGGAGATTTCTCGAGATGCTGATGCCGTTTATACTATGAAGACTCTGCAGAATAAGGACGAAAACTATAAATTTGAAATTTCTGAAAATAATAAAATTTCAACCATGAGACACTACCATTCCATTCCATACTTTTACCTTCTCAGCTAGATGTCACACTTCACTCAGCTAACCGTTCTCTTAGAAGAGTGGGAACCAGAACCTAGCCGGTCACTCAGCAGAATAGTTATAGGAATCACGGTCATGATAATGACCGTCATAAGGTGACAGACAAAGCAGTAATGACAGCCTTCTTACTTATAATTAATCAGCCAGTAAACATTGGAACTCCGGCATGGACGTGACCAGAAATACAAGACGTCAGTAGTCTAACCGGTCCGCAAATCCTAGCAGTTACCAAAAAAAAAAAAATTCCGCCTTGTCCAGGTTCATCCATTAAAATACATGTCCAGACAACAGTCAAGACACAGTTCTCAAGTATTGTTTCAGAAGACACTAGGACACTAGTCATGATACACGTCATACGAATATCTTCTCAGAGTACGAGTCAGAACTCCTAACTCCAGTATGTTTCCAAGCGAGACCCTCAGTAATTCAGGGTACCTTTCAGAAAGGGGTATACCCGTTCTATTATACCACGCATGAACCAGATCATTTGAAAATATTATTCATCACTACTAGAGTATGATTCAGGTTAAATACGCAGTATTCACTCTGTGAGGTTACAGACGAACACAATCAGTGAAAAGTCGCCATGTTCACTTCATGTATTCCTATGTCAGCTTTACCTTAAATCAGGTAGTCCCCTACCTCTCAGCCAGAAAGGACTCAACAGTATCACCATATTTATTAAAGCCTTATTTTCAGTTAACGACGAGATTCGTCTTACTAAATCCCAAATATATTCATTATACTTTCTGTCAGAAAAATCAGTACAAATTAAAATTTCTCGAATCCATGATCAACAGTTTATACTAAAAATTCCAGATGTCATTCCAAAAATTCCTTCCTAACTACGAGACATAATTTAACATCGAGCTTGTCTCAAGAATAGTGTCTGTTTCCAAAACTCTTTATTCTAGAGTTGCATCTAAGTTGAAAGGGTTGCATCATTTGCTGCAAGGATTACCGGAATGAGGCTTTATTTGCCCTAGCGTACCACCTGGAAGTGGGTCGTTTCGGTCTATCAGGAAGAAGACCGGTATCATGAGATTATGTATCGACCACTGAAGATTTTTACAAGATCACCATTCTTAATCAATGCTCATTCCATAAATAGTAGGTTTACCTGACCTACTACGATATCTTAAATATTTTCCAGAACAATTCACGACCATGCCACCAGAAGTGGTGAGAGAAGAACATGATATTTTTCAGATTTTTTTGAACATGTCACAGTCTCTATAAAATTTTGACTTATACGTCTGGGCTCCCTAATGCCCCAACTATAGTATGAAATTTATGAATGAATTTTCTTTTACAACTTCGCAAACAAAATCGTCAGTATATTCATTGATCACATTCTGATATGATAAATTCTAGAGAAGACACGAGAATCATCTTCTCACAGTTGTACAGAATCTTCGATAGGAGAAAATTTTATAGACAGCTTCCCAAATATGAATTCCAATTGAACAAGGTGGCATTTCTGAGCCATTCTACCTTAGCAGAAAGAAGTTTCAAACAATGCTGCGAAGGTGAAGGCCATCACCTGATGGTCCCGACCGACGACTGTGAACGAAGTACAAAATTTTCTAGAACTCAATTGACTACTACCACAAAAATTGCCGTCAGGTCTCACTAAAAAAATTGTTTTATGACTATTCAACCAGATTTCCACCAGAATGTTCCATAATCCCAGACAAAACTTTGATAGAATCTGCATCACACATTAATGCAACTATGTTCATATCTAGATGCCTGACCTACTGCAGGTTCAAGATAAAACACCGTCATGTTAGTGAGTTACTACAACCCTTAGAAATTTCTGAACAGAAATGAGACGAAATTTCATGAAATTGTTATCAGCTACCACAGGCTCAGAGAAAGTATGATACTATCTAATTTATCGTCAACCATGTAATCAGCCTGCGCGTTTCTATCATCCGAAAGGATCACGCAGTAGCAGATCTGCAGAAAATTTAGAAATTTAGCAGTAAATCATACCAATTCAAGGCATTCCATCGACCATCATATCAGACAGAATATCATGTTCACGATCAAGTGTATGTTTACGCCCACTTTAATTTCATGTTTATTTTCACTTTCACGTTTACGTCTCATTCGCAGTATGATGCTGTTTCAGTTCATCTTTATGCTATCTCATGATTTAAGCTCACGTTTGTGTTCATAACATTGTTCACGTTCAAGTTCGTGTGCCATTTCACGATACACGTTTCTCAGTTTATTACCGAATACGGTTACAAAAAGCTTGAGAAATCAGACTCAAGTTTAGCACAACTATTCCATAACCAGGCAGACGTTTCACATTTCAGACCGTAACGTTTGGCATTCATTCCTCAGTCAGCATACGTTCATGATATGTTCTAGTATCACGTTTACAATATGATTCACGTATCACATTCATGATATATTCCATTCCAGCACTCCTCATATAATTATGAACCACGTTCACAATTGCTCACTCAGCACGTTCATAATTGTTCACGTAGTTCGTCCCTATATATTTCAGCAGCTTGCTCAGAAATATAAATGTTATCTTTCAGGATAGGTGTACATACCGGTTTATGTATACTACATGTTATAGCTTATTCATACCATCAGATTCAGGAAAATCCATCTTAGGTATGGAACCAGAAACTATTCAGCATTCATCAGGACAGGGTCATCAGGACCAAGATTTTTCTTTTATTAATATGTTTAGACCTTTGAAGGAATCGTTTCGAGCGGGAGGCCATTCAAAACGGAGGAGTGCATCTGGACCTCTCATCCTTTTCCTTCAAAATTTCAGTTAAGTTCTTTCAGTCATGTTATGTTCCAGGTTCTCTTCAGTCAGGTCACGATATACTCTTTCAGCAACATTATGTCCTAATTCGAGGATGAATTATCTTTCAGCTTATATGTCCTTTCAGCTTGCATATTCTTTCAGCCTAAGTGTCTTTCCCAGCTTTTATAATTTTATCAGCTTATTACCTTTAATTCGAGGACGAATTTCTTCCTTTTAGAGGGGAAGAATTGTAAAACTGCAGCATTATCGTGTCTCTAATTCGAGGACGAATTATTTTTTTTAGAGGGGGAGAATTGTAAAACCCGCTTTAGAAAGTCCACGAACATTAATAACGTAAAAGTCACAGCTTTAAATTAAACGTTGCGTAACTAGTTCAGATAATAAAATAACAGAAAATATCACGAGGATTAATATACGAACACGTACGCCATGTTTTAAATTCACAAATATTAATATCACGCAGTCTCTGTTATAATTAAATCGTGACGTAATTAATTATTCAGAAAGCTATTCAGTATTACGTAAGTATTTATCTTCATAAAATGAATTAATACATCCAGAATAAACACGAAAGTTAAATACGAAAACACGTACGCGATATTTAAAACACGACGCGAAACTAGAAGGTGTGCATATGATTAAATTGGGTCGGGGTTTAAAACAAAACAACAAGAATAGAGAATGGGCCTTGGAGCCGTCCCCTTTTGAGAAAAAAACATACGGGGCTTATATTTCTTCCTTTGTCACTAACGGTAAAAAAAAAAAAGATTAGGGTTACATGTGGGGGCCGCCGGCTAGAACAAACCACCAGGAGAAAAAAAAAAGAACTCGATCTCCCATGTTGTTTCGGCTGTTCATGTTTTCATTCATCCTAGATCATTGTACAAGGTAATCCACCCCTCCTTTCTCGTTTACGAATCGAATGAATACACATTAATCAGGGAGAACTTATAAAGAAGAGGGTAATCATGAAATGGATTCGTGGGGTTTGGGTTTTACTCTTATACACGAACCGTGACCAACAGGGGGTCTCGGTGGGGATGATATAAAACCAGTCACAACACCAAAGGGGTGTGTGGTGGGCCTTGGTACGTCGGCAGCCAACAACAACCAGAACAGGGGTGTTTGGCTCGACCAGGGGTGTTTGTTTAACATCAAGTGAGAACCACAGAACTAGCAAGGGGTGTTTTGTTGCCTAGACCTGAATCAAACACGACCAGGGGGTGTTTGGGGTTTAGTTTTACCACAGCAGGGGTGTTTGGGTCTACTCACAGCAAAAAGGGGTGTTTGGGACTGCGAGCAGTGGGAACCACTGCATTAGCAGTGGTAACCGTTGCACTAACAGTGGGAACTCGACCAACAGTGGGAATGTTAGTACAAACAGTGGGAATATTACACCGACAGTGGGAACTTATGGCAAGCAGTGGGAAACACGAATTATTTGAATTGGTAATTATTTTATAAATGAGTTTTATAAATATATTAATTACATTGTTCAATTTTATTAATCTAATTAAAGAAATTAAATTAATTCTAGCTTTATCATTTTTATCCTATTAAAAACTTATGATTTATAGATAATTTAATTTAAAGATATTAAATTGGAAATATTTCTAAATTAGGAAACTTTCTAATTATAACGAGTTACTATTTATAGTAATGCTAGATTATACATTATACATTAACCAGAAATACAAAGTACGTTAAGTCAGTAATATTTATGAGCAGTCAGAACTTATTAGATCTTATACAAATAGTAATACAAGTATAAATTAAATCATCGAGAAACAAATAAGATCAGTAAAAATAAATAAACATCAGTCAACTTATTTTTCACGTTCGTCATTTATGTAGTATCCGTGAAGTCGGAGTAGATCTTTCAGTTGTCGTTCCTATTGCATTCTTGACTCGAGGTACGGATTTCCGTCCTTTCAGTAAGGACTTCCTTTCTATACATGATTAGGATTTCCCGTCTTCAGCCAAATGTTTCCCCAGTATATGTTTAAATTTATCAGTAATCATGTTAATAACTAAATAAAATTGCCTGAGCATTATATACAAGCATGATTAGTTTATGTACTAGTTACGGAGGTACCGTAACCACGACACTAGAGGCACCGGTGTCGTGACTCACATGCAGGAGAGTGATATCCTGCATCGTCCCACTCAGCTCAGCTTGGCCATTTTATTAGTATTATTAGTGGGGCGTATGGATGCATCCTAGGCTTATAAGTGTTACAAGTTATCAGGGTGAATGTGGTGTGTGCTCTACATCCTTCACATTGGAGCTGATCCCTCCACCCAGCACAGTTATTTAGAGGTCACCCCTCTACAGCATGACGAGGTCACCCCTCCAGTTATTCATGCAACGTTGTTACAGCACATGACCTATATAAGCTCTGGCAATTAAATTACAGTAAATGCATGTTTTCAGATTTAACAGATAACAGTTCAGCTTTATTATTTATAAATCAGACTTTACAGATTATACACAGATTTTCGCTGCAACTTTACTTATCAGTCTTACAGCTCCAGTATTTTATCATCTGTTTCATTTTAGTAATTACCTATCATGCTTTATATCCGTTCACTGAGCGTTATGCTCAGCCGTAGTTCCTTTCATGTTCTAACGGCAGGTACACCAGGACGTTTTTAGGATTCTAAGAGCATGTGCATTTGGATGGAAGCTATCCAGACTTCTTACTTTATGTATTTCTTACATTATCCTGCTTATTTGGACATTGTTTAGTCCTTTCATTCAATATTTTACTTTTCATGTTTTGGGCTTATGTTTGGATTGCCGATGTTTGATTCCGGTATTTCCTTTACGGTCAGTTAATGTTTTAGGACATTTACCTTATGCTTTGATGACACGCCATAAATACACGTAACGGTCCACTTATCCAAGTGGGTTGTTACAAATATCATCATCATCACTGGAATCAAGGGAATACAGATGAAGCAATCCAAATCCACCATTGGAAATTTCATATGCTTCCCTTTGTTTAATCAACTCTGAAGTCCAGAATTTAATTGCCGGTTTTTCATGAGGGACACATATTGATGGACATTTGGTTGAGTACAAATACATGAGCTAAAAAAAATTATTCAAACAATTACAAAATCAGTGTTTTGAAAAAAAGATAACAAGACACAAATATGAAGGAAAAAGTTAAAAAAATACTGACCGTAAGAGCTGTTAGAGGTACAGAATAATAACAGTTTGGATCTTCACTTATCCACTTCTATTTACTCATTCTCAAGCAATCGCAAATAAACATACACCAATTAATATTTTCAATCCTTGTATTTTCATTTATGTATACGACAATTGCCTTGCCTAGCCTACACTACCCTCCTCTACCCGAAAGTCCCATAACATTCGAAACCAATACAAGGAAATTTAGTTTGAAAAGAATTCCATCCAACCCTGATTGTTTTATTGAATCAGAAACTTTGGTTGGAGTTGGATTCCTAGAACTAAAGTGTTTGTATCATTCTAAAGTTGTAACATCATCCTTGGGTAGTTTCTTGATCTAACACCCCACCAAATGCTATGCGCAGCGGAACTACAACATTTGGGTGCTAGGCAGTTATCATCGCACACAAGATATATCGAACGACTCCAAAGAGACGTCAAATTTAAACTTAAATTAAAATTGTTGAAAAGTTACATGTCTACGGTTTTTCCAACCCCAAATAATACAACAGAGTTTTGCGTTTTCGGTCCCCATGAATCTCAACCCCAAAAGTTTCAGTTTTCACAACAACATGACATAGAGTTAAAAATGTTTAAGTAATAACGGGAGGAAAAACAAGTAGACTCCAAGCTCCACACACAACATCCATCCAATGCACGCTCCATGCTACACTTCAGCGGTTACCTGAAACACATGCTAAATTTGGTCAACGAAAACCTTGAGTGGAATTCATAGGTTTTACAATTCATTTTGAACATATGTGAAATAAAAACCATTCACGATCATTCATAGACTTGTCGATCAAACAATCTATATTCAAGATACTGACAATTGTGTTTAAGCTCATGACACTAAACCGTTAACTCAATCACCCGCGTAATAATTACCGGCGTGATTCAGATGAAACCAGTGCCCCTACTAAGGCATCAGTTGCAATTATACCTTATCTCTTATCACAAATTATCCATCCGCAGGGGGTATCAACGTACTAGCCCTCGTCTCGGATAGGGTAGTCAACCCCATAGTACTATCACTTTGTATAAGCGGCTATTTCTAATCCACGCTAGGACTAAACAATAGTTAATAGTTCATGAATTTAGGGCCTTTTGCAACTAGGTACTCAACACAATTTCAAGGCAACATTCGGGTCCAACAATCATTCATGACATATGTTCATTTTGAAAACTAGCATGCATTTCCCTCGCGGGTAAAAAAGTTTGAAATAATAATAAGCGAGGCTATAAATTCACACCTTATATAACAAGTAGTCGATAGTTCGAGAGACGGTCACTGACGACGATACGGATGCCCGGGTAAATCAACACCTATCAAACCAAATAACGCGTAATGAGTAATCTCATTTTAAAACCTTATGGTACTGTATAAAATACATAAATATTAGTCACTTGTGACAATTACAACTCACGCCAAAACAAAACAACAAGTGTTACTCGTTTTATACCATTTGTACTTATTATTAACGTTATCCATTTTTACTTGTTTTCGCCGATACTTACCAAAAGTACGGAATGTTTTACTATACTTAACCCTTTTTATAAAATTCGAGAAAATTCTCAAAAATACTTTAAGACCTGTAGAATTCACATATTTAATTCCAACAAAAGTTTTCACTTCTACGACCCGTTACTTAACACTTTTCCAAAACTACGTTTTTCGGACTGAAATTGTACTTTGACCAAGTCGGACTCATTTGACCCGTTTAAAATACTCCATTGACCCATTTGACACCTAAGTCCTATAATAGACTCAAATGTGCAGGTTTGAGACCAAAATTAAATCCTTGACCATTTACCAAACTAAAGTTATAGTCCCCGGGATTTGACCTAAAACCAAGCATAATTTCGGATTATGACGGTTTTCATCTCCCGGTACACGAATTTCAAAACGTCGTAACTTTTGACTCGTTAGGAGTCGTAAGCTCTATCTTATACCAAATCGAAGCTAAGAAGATGCTCTACGACTCTATACTACTCACAAGACCTGTTTACAAAATAATTTTTACGAAAACACCCTAAACTTTCTGCCTAAAATCAACTACACCAAAATCATACCAACGCTCGTTTTCAAACCCATTTATCAACACTAGACATCATCCTAAGCATCCCTAATCACAACCAAATATAATTTTCAGTCCTAAACCCCTATTGATCATCATCCTCACAAAACCCAATTCATAAAAACAAGCATGCAAGTGAATATATCCATCTAAAACATCTAAAAACATAAGATTAAACACAAAACCAAGCTCAAAACATCGACCATCACGATCCCCCAAACACCCCCCCTTAGCAGTGGGGTTTGGGTGATCAAAACACCACAACCAAATTAATTTTGGTGGGTTTGTTAAGTGATTACACACCCATTTCACATGAATTAAACATGCATTTACCCAATTAACATCAAAAACGATTTTGAAAAATTTCCTTTGATTCTTGAAAAAAAATATGAATGCATGTTGGATTAAATTACATAGAAAGATGGGAAATGATTAAATTAGAGGTGGTCTAACCTTACTTTTAATCAAAACCAAGTAGAAAAAATTTTATGGGTGGTTTATGGTGGGTGAAGGGTGGCCGTCAGCCTAAAGGAGAAAAGAGAGAGAGATTGAGAAAATTTTTGCAAGATTTTTGTGTTGTGTGTGATTTGTTTCCCCTTTTTGTAAAATTAGAGGGACTTGTGGTGCAATTTTAGCATTCTTTTGGCCTTAAGCAAAAACGACTCTAAAACTTTACGGGATTGACTCACTAGTCATTTTAGAAAATTTACGGGAGTCGGGAATCATCCCAAACACTCCAAAATACTTTTAGGACACTTTAAATGTACCCGGAAAGCAATAAAACTCACCCGACTCGACTTAACACGAACCGTAAGTAAAATTCTCGAAAAATTACATTATCGATAAAACGTCAATAATTATAGAAATTTGGGCATCCATCGGGATCGTATTCGTCATCGTCCTTCTTAAATCGTCAATCGTCAAAATTATAACCTCGAACATCGGTTTCAACCAAAATACTAAAATATATAGCAATTAAAATTTATTAAAAATTTCAAAAATAAGCGTAATTTAGGGTAATGTTAATGACCTCGGTTCTAGGGTATCACATCCACCCCTCCTTAAAGAGAGCGACGTCCCGGCGCTCGCCTCTTCTTATACTCACATTTCGTGCCGCTGGAACAGATGAGGATACCTTTCCTTGAAAAAGTCCTCACGTTCCCAAGTGTATTCCGGTCCACGCCTAGAATTCCATCGAACCTTCACAATTGGAATTCTACTACGCTTCAGCCTCTTGACCTCTCGGTCCATAATTTCCACGGGTTCTTCCACAAAATGCATTTTGTCGTCCAGTTGAATCTCGTCCAAAGGAATCACCAATTCCTTATCCGCCAGACTCTTCTTCAAGTTCGATACGTGAGACGTGTCGTGAATAGCACTAAGCTCGCTCGGCAACTCCAACTTATATGCTACTGGTCCAATTCGTTTAACGATCTTAAATGGTCCAATATAACTCGGACTCAACTTTCCTTTCTTCCCAAAACGAATTACACCCTTCCACGGCGAAACCTTAAGCATAACCATATCTCCGACTTCAAATTCCAACGGTTTTCTTCTGTTATCGGCATAACTCTTCTGTCGGCTTCTCACAACAAGTAGTCGGTTCTTGATTTGCACAATCTTCTCGGTCGTCTCTAAAACCATTTCGGGTCCAGTCAATTGACTTTCTCCTACTTCACTCCAACACATAGGCGATCTACACTTTCTTCCATATAACGCTTCGAACGGTGCAGCCTTGATGCTCACATGGTAACTATTATTATACGAAAACTCCACTAAAGGCAAGTGGCATTCCCAACTTCCTCCAAAGTCAATCACGCATGCTCGAAGCATGTCCTCCATCGTTTGAATAGTTCGTTCACTCTGGCCGTCAGTCTCCGGGTGATAAGCCGTACTTAAATTCAATTCAGTGCCCATCGCACGTTGAAGCGATTTCCAAAATTCCGAAGTAAATCTACTATCGCGATCCGAAATGATCGATAACGGTACTCCATGTCTGCAAACGATCTCCTTCACGTACACACTGGCCAGCTTTTCCATACTGTCCGTCTTCTTCATAGGTAAGAAATGAGCATATTTCGTCAATCTATCCACTATTACCCAAATCATATCACATCCACTAGGAGTTCTAGGTAAACCCGTCACGAAATCCATAGCGATTTTCTCCCATTTCCATTCTGGGATCTCTGGTTGTACCAACAACCCAGACGGCTTCTTATGTTCTGCTTTAACCTTCGCGCAAGTCAAACACTTACTAACGTAACGAGCAATATCCGCCTTCATATTTGGCCACCAATAAACTTTCTTCAGGTCATGATACATTTTATCCGATCCAGGATGTATCGAGTACTTCGACTTATGAGACTCGTTCATAACCAAATCTCGTACTCCAGGCTTTCCTTCCTCGGATGAACACAACGGTAACCAAATCCGATTCTCGAAATATCTCAGTCCGTCTGACCTAATCCCAAAAAGAGGTTTCAACATTCTTCCCAAGTTCTCAGCATCAACATTCTCTTCCATTAATCCCCTCTCTTGAGCCTTCAGTATAGTTTCGGTTAAGTCAACACTCTCAGTCATCACCAATGCTCTGACCCTCAAAGGTTTCTCTCGTTCCTTCCTACTAAGTGCATCCGCTACAACATTCGCCTTGCCAGGATGGTAGCGAATTTCACAGTCATAGTCACTCAGTAATTCTACCCATCGTCTCTGTCGCATGTTCAACTCCTTTTGATCTAAAATGTGCTGCAAACTCTTGTGGTCAGTGAATACAACACACTTCGTCCCATACAAATAATGTCTCCACAATTTCAACGCAAAGACTACAGCTCCTAATTCCAAATCGTGCGTCGTGTAGTTCTCCTCATTCTTCCTCAGTTGTCTCGACGCGTAAGCTATCACCTTCTCGCATTGCATCAACACCGCTCCATAACCCTTACGAGATGCGTCACAATACACTACAAAGTCTTCGGTTCCTTCAGGTAATGACAATATCGGTGCGGAACATAACTTGTCCTTGAGCATTTTGAAAGCGAATTCTTCCTCATCTCCCCATTCATACACTCTATTCTTTTCAGTAAGCTTTGTTAATGGCTTCGCAATCAACGAAAATCCTTCAATGAATCTCCGATAATACCCAGCTAAACCAAGGAATTGCACAGACTCTAACCAAAACTCACACTTCGAGAACTTCGCATACAGCTTCTCTCTCTTCAGCAGATCCAATATCTTTCTCAGGTGATTCTCGTGCTCCTCCTTACTCTTAGAGTAAATAAGAATATCATCGATAAAAAAAATGACAAACTTATCTAGATACGGCTTGCATACGCGATTCATAAGGTCCATGAATACAGCAGGCGCGTTTGTCAACCCAAACGGCATCACTCGAAATTCGAAGTGTCCATACCGCGTACGAAAGGCAGTTACAGGAATATCCTCCTCTCTCACACGCAGTTGATGATACCCTGATCTCAAGTCGATCTTTGAGTATACACAGGAACCTTGCAATTGATCAAACAAATCGTCAATCCTCGGCAATGGATACCGATTCTTAACCATCAGCTTGTTGAGTTCTCTATAGTCAATACACATCCGAAATGAACCATCCTTCTTCTTCACAAACAACACTGGCGCTCCCCATGGTGATGAGCTCGGCCTAATAAATCCTTTATCCATCAACTCCTTCAGTTGATCCGATAACTCCTTTAACTCGGATGGTGCTAACCGATAGGGTGCACGCGCAACCGGCGCAGCTCCTAGCACCAAATCGATTCGAAACTCGACCTCACGGGTAGGTGGTAAACCTGGCAACTCGTCTGGAAAAACTTCCGGATATTCGCAGATTACAGGTACCTCTTCAATCCTCGCCTCTAAATCACCATCGCTCAAAACTTGTGCCAAAAACACATCGCATCCACTCTCTACATACTTCATCATTTTTAAACAAGAAATCACTTTCAAACGAGAAGTGCATTCGTCTCCCTTCACGGTCAAGACTTTATTCCTCAACGGGATCTGAACTAATCTCTCACCACAGACGATCACAGCACTGTGCGCCATCAGCCAATCCATTCCCACGATCACATCAAACGATCCTAGCTCTATAGGCATCAAGTCGATTTTAAAAGCGTAATTTCCTAACTTCAAGGTACACCCTTTCAGTATAGAATTCGTACTAACAATCTTCCCATCAGCTAATTCCACGTTATAACTAGTCGCTAACAATACCGGTTTTCTATCGATATGACGACTAAATTTAACATCTACGAAACTCTTGTCGGAACCAGAATCAAACAAAATACTAGCATAACAAGCGTCTAGCAAAAACGTACCGGTAACCACGTTAGGACCCTGTGGTTTATCAGCCGTCCCTACTTGATACACGGCAGCCGCATTGTTACCTCCTTGCTTGTTTCCTGCCTTCGGGCAATTTCCTTGCTTATGGCCTCTTTCTCCACATCCAAAACAACCCATCACTCTTGTAGCATTCGCCCCAGTGGCTACCCCCTTTGTTCGGCAATCAGACATCCTGTGACCCGCTTTTCCACATTGCCGCACGCAGGCGGGCAATGCCCTACATGATACAAGTTGCATCGACCACAGTGGGGATTCACCTTCGCTCCTCTGGGGTTTGTCACAGCTCTTATCCCTTCATTCCTTCGCTGGTTGAACTGCTGATTGCGGTTCTGACCATTGTTGTTTCGGTTTCCACCTCGGCTTTGACCCTGGGATTGGTTGCTCTGCGCCGCCTCCCACTTCCTCTTATTTCCTTCAGCAATGAAGTTCTTCTTGTCTTGGAGTTTGACATCCATCAACGCGTGAGCCATCTGGACCGCTTCATCAAACGACCCAGGTTTAGACGAAGTCGTCTCACCCTTGATATTACTGGATAGACCTTTGATGTACTGTTTCCATCTCTTGTTATCATTGGCAAAGGTGTCTGGACACAAAAGGCTTAGTTCATTAAACCTCCTGGTGTAAGCAGTGATATCATTGTTTTTCAAAGTCAGGTGCCTCAACTCATCTTCCAATTGACCTAACTCCTCTTCAGGACAGAACTTCTTGGTCAAAAGAGCTTTAGTAGAAGTCCATGTTCTTGCATTCGCTACTGCCAACCCAACAGTGGCTACTTGGGTGTTCCACCAACTCAATGCATCGTCAAGAAAAGTAGCAGCCGCAAACTTGACCTTGTTCGCTTCTGAACAACCACTAATCTCGAAAGTACTTTCAACCTTTTCTAACCATCTCCTAAGTTCTAGAGCTCCACCAGTTCCACGAAATTGAGTGGGACCACATTTTATGAAACTAGAATAAGTACACTCTCTTGAGGCTTGCTGTCTCCCCGCATTTCTGCCCTGGTCTGGGTTCCTTCCTGCTCGATCTGCTTCTAGTGCATTCGCAATGGCTTCCTGAATCATCGTGTTCACACGAGTTGCGGTTAGCTTTGGAGGCATGGTGCGTTATCAAATACACCTCTCTGCAAAGACAGGGAAAATAGAAAAACAATGTAAGTATACATATCAAGATTAAGATGGATTTCTCTTTCAAGACATAATATAAATACAACGACACATCACTACAGAGTTACTAATATTCATCAATTCACATCACAAAAGATCAAATTAAAGACATATCACAGATCATGAAAGGTAAACATGGATTGTATTGATAATCAACCAAAATTGTGACAAGTATTGCCACTACAACCATTCACCATAAAACTTAAGTCCTCAAGTTTTTCGTCACAATGCCATCATACAAAAGTCTAAAACAGTTCTATTACAACGATCAAAGATAAAATACAAGACAAGCAACTAGGCATGTGGTGATCCACACGGCCTCTTGGATGGCGGTTCATCATCATCTTCCTCGTCGCTATCTTCCTCGTCCACTTCATCCATCTTTCTCTTTCCTTTGTCGTTCGGCCCACATTCAGTTGCCTTCCTCGTCCCTGACGTAGACCCACACTCAACCGCTACATGATTTCCCACAGTGATACAAGCACCTCTGGAAGGTGGCTGGATCATGAAGTCATTAGCTTCCATTTCCAAGTCGTCCACAAATCTCCAATCTGGGGGCAATGATGCTCTCACTCGATGCTCCCAACTCTGCATCCTAGACAATCTCGCTTGATCTTCCCTAACTCGATCAAGACTGGCGCTCAAGTTCGCGATCATCGATCTTAGACTGTTGATATCACTCTTGTTTGCATTTCCATCATACTCAATTCTTGAAGTTCTTGCCAATAATCTTTGGTGTTCTCTCTCATTCTTATCAAACCTCTTAATTACCCTGGTCTCTACCACAAACCGCTCATACATCAACCTATCCATCCTCCTCAAACGACCTTCGGGATCCCAGTAGTGTCTTGGTCTCGGGAAGTAGACCCTCGCGATATTCTCATGAATAGATTGTGATTTAGATGAATTGCTGGATTCTGCACCACTCCCATTACTTACTCGAACAAATCCTGGCACTGTCTTTAGGTAGTCCTTACAATTGTCCATCGGGCGACTAAAGGGTTGCTGCTCATATCGATCGGTCGGAGGCACTTCATAACCCTTTGGCGAATTTGGAGATTGAAATAAATCAGGTTCGGTCTGACCGACAGCATTCTCGGGAATTCCATCATCCATCAGTTCCTCGGGCTCTCCCTCAGAATCCTCACTCTCATCACTACTGATACTGAAGTTGTCCACGTCACTTTTGTCACTGTCATTTCCCGGCTCTATTGCTTCTTCTGGAGCGATCCATCCATTGTCATTATCCGGCGGGTTTGGAGGAAACGGTCCCCCTTCGTGACCTACGACGTAATCGTTCCCATTACCATTAGGCAGTACCTCGGCCATTCCTGCAATAACAGAGAATTTTGGAGGGTACGTAAGATAACTATACAATATTTATAAATACATGCATGCAAATGCAATGCAAAGGTGGTACACATGCCCAAAATGCGATAATATGATGCTCATGCATGATTAATACAAGAATTACGGTGTCGGGTATTCCACGTATAATTTCAACGTTTACATATAGTAATTTCCATATTTACGTAATAAATACCCACATATATACTTCAACTCAAAAGTATACGTCAAATGCCATGAATACAAAAATAAACCTTACCGGAGCCATGCAGGATAGTTGTGTGCGCTTGGACAATTTCTTATGACACCAAAAGTTATAGTTTAGGAATTTTCAAAACGACCTAGTTCTCTATAACTCATGGCTCTGATTACCAATCTCTAACACCCCACCAAATGCTATGCGCAGCGGAACTACAACATTTGGGTGCTAGGCAGTTATCATCGCACACAAGATATATCGAACGACTCCAAAGAGATGTCAAATTTAAACTTCAATTAAAATTGTTGAAAAGTTACATGTCTACGGTTTTTCCAACCCCAAATAATACAACAGAGTTTTGCGTTTTCGGTCCCCATGAATCTCAACCCCAAAAGTTTCAGTTTTCACAACAACATGACATAGAGTTAAAAATGTTTAAGTAATAACGGGAGGAAAAACAAGTAGACTCCAAGCTCCACACACAACATCCATCCAATGCACGCTCCATGCTACACTTCAGCGGTTACCTGAAACACATGCTAAATTTGGTCAACGAAAACGTTGAGTGGAATTCATAGGTTTTACAATTCATTTTGAACATATGTGAAATAAAAACCATTCACGATCATTCATAGAATTGTCGATCAAACAATCTATATTCAAGATACTGACAATTGTGTTTAAGCTCATGACACTAAACCGTTAACTTAATCACCCGCGTAATAATTACCGGCGTGATTCAGATGAAACCAGTGCCCCTACTAAGGCATCAGTTGCAATTATACCTTATCTCTTATCACAAATTATCCGTCCGCAGGGGGTATCAACGTACTAGCCCTCGTCTCAGATAGGGTAGTCAACCCCATAGTACTATCACTTTGTATAAGCGGCTATTTCTAATCCGCGCTAGGACTAAACAATAGTTAATAGTTCATGAATTTAGGGCCTTTTGCAACTAGGTACTCAACACAATTTCAAGGCAACATTCGGGTCCAACAATCATTCATGACATATGTTCATTTTGAAAACTAGCATGCATTTCCCTCGCGGGTAAAACAGTTTGAAATAATAATAAGCGAGGCTATAAATTCACACCTTATATAACAAGTAGTCGATAGTTCGAGAGACGGTCACTGATGACGATACGGATGCCCGGGTAAATCAACACCTATCAAACCAAATAACGCGTAATGAGTAATCTCATTTTAAAACCTTATGGTACTGTATAAAATACATAAATATTAGTCACTTGTGACAATTACAACTCACGCCAAAACAAAACAAGTGTTACTCGTTTTATACCATTTGTCCTTATTATTAACGTTATCCATTTTTACTTGTTTTCGCCGATACTTACCAAAAGTACGGACTGTTTTACTATACTTAACCCTTTTTATAAAATTCGAGAAAATTCTCAAAAATACTTTAAGACCTGTAGAATTCACATATTTAATCCCAACAAAATTTTTCACTTCTACGACCCGTTACTTAACACTTTTCAAAAACTACGTTTTTCGGACTGAAATTGTACTTTGACCAAGTCGGACTCATTTGACCCGTTTAAAATACTCCATTGACCCATTTGACACCTAAGTCCTATAATAGACTCAAATGTGCAGGTTTGAGACCAAAATTCAATCCTTGACCATTTACCAAACTAAAGTTATAGTCCCCGGGATTTGACCTAAAACCAAGCATAATTTCGGATTATGACGGTTTTCATCTCCCGGTACACGAATTTCAAAACGTCGTAACTTTTGACTCGTTAGGAGTCGTAAGCTCTATCTTATACCAAATCGAAGCTAAGAAGATGCTCTACGACTCTATACTACTCACAAGACCTGTTTACAAAATAATTTTTACGAAAACACCCTAAACTTTCTGCCTAAAATCAACTACACCAAAATCATACCAACGCTCGTTTTCAAACCCATTTATCAACACTAGACATCATCCTAAGCATCCCTAATCACAACCAAACATCATTTTCAGTCCTAAACCCCTATTGATCATCATCCTCACAAAACCCAATTCATAAAAACAAGCATGCAAGTGAATATACCCATCTAAAACATCTAAAAACATAAGATTAAACACAAAACCAAGCTCAAAACATCAACCATCACGATCCCCCAAACACCCCCCCCCCCTTAGCCGTGAGGTTTGGGTGATCCAAACACCACAACCAAATTAATTTTAGTGGGTTTGTTAAGTGATTACACACCCATTTCACATGAATTAAACATGCATTTACCCAATTAACATCAAAAACGATTTTGAAAAATTTCCTTTGATTCTTGAAAAAAAATATGAATGCATGTTGGATTAAATTACATAGAAAGATGGGGAATGATTAAATTAGAGGTGGTCTAACCTTAGTTTTAATCAAAACCAAGTAGAAAAAATTTTATGGGTGGTTTATGGTGGGTGAAGGGTGGCCGTCGGCCTAAAGGAGAAAAGAGAGAGAGATTGAGAAAATTTTTGCAAGATTTTTGTGTTGTGTGTGATTTGTTTCCCCTTTTTGTAAAATTGGAGGGACTTGTGGTGCAATTTTAGCATTCTTTTGGCCTTAAGCAAAAACGACTCTAAAACTTTACGGGATTGACTCACTAGGCATTTTAGAAAATTTTACGGGAGTCGGGAATCGTCCCAAACACTCCAAAATACTTTTAGGACACTTTAAATGTACCCGGAAAGCAATAAAACTCACCCGACTCGACTTAACACGAACCGTAAGTAAAATTCTCGAAAAATTACATTATCGATAAAACGTCAATAATTATAGAAATTTGGGCATCCATCGGGATCGTATTCGTCATCGTCCTTCTTAAATCGTCAATCGTCAAAATTATAACCTCGAACATCGGTTTCAACCAAAATACTAAAATATATAGCAATTAAAATTTATTAAAAATTTCAAAAATAAGCGTAATTTAGGGTAATGTTAGTGACCTCGGTTCTAGGGTATCACACTTGATATCTTTCAATTTTGTTTTCCCTAAAGGCACACCTAAAACTCTGTTAACTAGTTCAGGTGTAATCAAGATATCACCATTGGTCAGCTTCAACTTCATTGAGACTGGATCAAAATTATTAACTACAAAATGACCTATCTTAATTGGTATCTTGTCTGGGGCCATTTGAATAAAGGAACCAAACCTAATTTCTATCAAATCTTTCATCTGAGATGTCGTTAAATTTTTCATTAAGTTAAACAAAACTGATGGAGAAGCTCTAGTTCTAATTGAGCGCCATTCATCTTCTACGTAATCCTTCCTCTTCTTCTTTTGTTTAACTTTATCATCTTCATCATCTTCGTTTAACTTTGTAACCTTTAGTTTAATTGCAACACAGTCGAGCATCGTCTCACTCCCATCATGATCTCTATCACGAATAAAATGTTCCCCGAGAGCATTCTCCATATCTAGTTGATCAGCGTGAGAAACTCTTTCAATGGAACTAATTTCAGTATTTGCTCCAATTATCGAATCCAGATTAAATTCATCTAACAGTTTCCTAGCATCAGAGAATTTCTCACGGCTAACAAACCTTCTCTTTGAGTCCCTTTGGCTATCTTGTTTGGATGATTTCTTTATTTTCTTTATACTAGAATGTAAGATAATACTACTAGCTTTCAATGATGATATATTTCGAACATCCTTGCGGAAGAACTTTGTAATTTTTCCTGAGAAAAAAATTACAAAAAATATATGTTAATATTAAAAACTTATATATATATATATATATATATATATATATATATATATATATATATATATTATAAAAAAGGTTTAATTATTTTAAGTATGATAGAAGAATTTTCACAAGTGAAAAAACTATTTTATATATATTTCCAAGGCAAGTATACAAAATTTTAACTTGTGAATAAAGTTTTAATGATTTACCTTGATTACGTTTCTTCTTAATCATGTTGTTGATCTTTAGACTCTTTTCGGAACTGGATGATGATATTTCTAAAATACATATAAAATAAAATTCATTAGTCACATATGGAAGCAAAAAATATTATTGTTCTAAAATATAAAAATTCGTTAGTTTTTTTATATACAAAATATACAAGCAAAAATATACAAAAAATATAAAAAACACAACAGATATAATCCTTTTACATTTCAACCAATTGTAGGTTAAACATATATAAAAAAACTTCATATTAAGAAACAAATTCAAAAATCATATGTATTAAAATAATAAGAAATATACCCCAGGAATTTTTACTTGTGAAAAGAGGTTTAATTATTTTAATTATATTACAGAGAAAAAGAGGTCTAATGATCGACATATTCAAAAAAATCTAATAAAGTATTAACTAGATTTTTCACATGTGAAATAAGTTTTAAAAATTTTATTCAATTAATATAAAGCAAATATTGTTTGTATCATCTTCATACATGAAACGTGATATATTGCAACAGATTGTCATTCTAAAAAAAATATACTAAGATAATATCTATGGCTTACTGTTATGCAACAAATTATAGATCTGCTAGTTTTAAATATGAACAAACTCATTATTAACACAAAAGTATAATTAATCTTCAATTTTAACAAGTTTAAAACAAAATTAAATCCGTAAAAATATAAACAACTTGATATTAAATATAAATTGAAATATAAATCTGGCCTAAAAATAACTGACAAAAACATATATAAAATAATTAAATACATAAAAATTACCTGTTATAGGATTTTTTTGAATCCTCTTTCTAAAATTATATTTGTTCATCTTTCGATCAGAATCTGAACTTCCTCTAAGAAATAATATATATAAATTACTATACAAGAATCAAAATATATTTATTAGAAGTAAAACGGAAAAATAGTTGTTACCTAAGTCGATAGGTGATTCCATATCAAAGATAATAGCAAATCTAAAATAAATCAAATTAAAAAGAGAGAATGAAAAAGTGGTTGGTGAGATGTGATAAGTACAGAGGAAGAATAAAAAAGGAGTAATATGTTTAAAATAAAAGTATAAAAATCAAAAAGTGGTTGGTGAGGAGGAAACGAGCTGAGCTGCTCGTGAAAAGCTCGGGATCGGATCGGTAAAAAGCTCAAACGAGCTGAGCCTAGACGAGCTTGAACCCGAGCTCGAGCTTAAGCTGCAACTCGTTTATTAAATGAGCTTGAGCCCGAGCTTTACGTACAAAGCTCGTTTGGGCTCGCGAGCCTAAATGATAAGACTCGAAACGAGGCAAGCTCGAGCTCGAGCTTTGTAAACTTAAACGAGCCGAGCTCGAGCCCTGGCGAGCTCGAGCTTGACTCGGATTGTTTCCACCCGTATTTGTGCCGCCTTAAGTCATGCCTTAAAAAATGCAAAAGCTTCAGCTTAGCCGCAAAAGCTTGAGGCTTGGCCTTGCCGCCACACTACGCCTTACGCTATTTAGAACCTTACTTAAAAGGATAACAATTGTTTGAGCCAATTACCTTTCTATCTAATGGGCTACTAGTTCTTGGATTTATGTAACTTGTCGACAAAATCTAAATAACTTAGGGTATGTTTGTTTGAGGGTGAAGCTATTGTAGGCTTAGGCTTATAAAAAAATCATTGTTCAATTACTCTTCTTTGGCTATATAATATAGATTCATACATTTAATTGAAAAGATTTGATAAAAGTAACCATTAACCATTATCTTTCTAACAATAATTTGGAATTTGCTATTTTTTTATTAATATAATTACTTTTTTATTTTAAGTTGACTCTTTTTGTATAAAAATACTAGAAAAAAAAAGGTAAGGCAATTGATATTAAAGACAAATATATAAATAAATTAATATATTAAACATACTAGACAAAAAATATTATTCTACTATGTTTTTCACATGTGAAAAAATTAAAATATGAATAAAAAATGACTTTGTTTTATTTTATGACGATGTTACAATCATATCAAAAAAATTAAAATTAGATTCATTGATAACTTTTGGAATATTTGTAATTAAAAAATAAATCATTAAAAATACTAGAGAATAATATTATTCTACTATATTTTTCACATGTGAAAACAATATTACAAAAATTAAATAAATACTATTTAATTACTTTGTTATATTTTTATTTTTGTTACTTCATGAATTCAATCAAACAAAGTAAAAATTCAAAATCTACAGTTACATATTAGTAAATTTCTATTAAAAACAAAATTGTACTTAAAAAAAACTAAAATTATGGGCCTAAAAAATAAATGTATGGCCCAAATAAGGGGACCAAGTAATTGGTACTATTTTTGGATTCACAGAACTAGTCCACCAACATTAAACCAATATCCTAGTACTGTAAACAAACTTTTATAACCACTTTTATATAAAGCGTTCATTTTCCCCCAAAATCGTTAGAACCCTAAAATATAGCACAATAAAAACACAGCTAAAAAACAAGCGTTCACATAATCAAAAGGTAAATTCGTATGTGCAATTCTTTATTTTCAAAGTTATTAGTCGAATATTATTGGGATTCTTTCTATAAGTTTTTGGTTTTCTATAAAATTGACTTATATTCATTCGGTTTAAGAATCTGCTTGATTATGTATAAATGCAAATGAATCCGTTTCGTTATTGAATAGATTTTTTTTCGTTTTTTATTATGTTTTGTTTGATTTAGTTGGTATATTAACAATAAATTTTGATTAGGTATAATTGTTACTAATGATACTAGGAGTGATGATGATATGAATGAACTTATGGCTAATAAAAAAACCAATCTGATAACAATGATACTAGCAGTCATGACATAAGTACTAATAGTGGAGAGTCATTTTCTTATACCAGGCCTACATCACAAGCAGATTCAAGTCATAAGGAAAAGGCTGTAGGAGAATGAAGTAATCCAGTTGTAAGGAAATTAAAGGAAAATATGTTTGTTTGATTGGAAAGGAAGCCAAAAAAATTGGTTTAAGCCCTGTTTGTATCAAATGTGCTGTTCTAGGTATAACAAATTGGAAAACTTGGGACTATATCCTTAAGACTGAAACAAAGAATGTTTAAAGATAATGATGATGATAGTAGTCCTTTTATTGTAGAACCTAGATTAATAACTTATCTTAGTAGTTGTGTCTTAGGTATGTGCAGACTGATAGGTTTATGTCATTGCTTGTAATTTTATTTAGTTTATACAAGCTCAATGAATTCTAATTATAGTGTATGTATTTTGCTATTTAAATGTGTACTTTCGTAAAACTAGAAACACCATGCAAAAGATAATACTGCAATTACAGAAGATAATAAAAATACTGCAATTTGCAGAAGATAATAAAAATGAAAATGATTCAATGAAGATTAATAACTTATGTTAGTAGTTGTGTCTTAGGCATGTGTAGACTGATAGGTTTATGTCATTGCTTGTAATTTTATTTAGTTTATTCAAGCTCAATGAATTCTAATTAAAGTGTATGTATTTTGCTATTTGAATGTGTACTTTCGTAAAACTAGAAACATCATGCAAAAGATAATACTACAATTGCAGAAGATAATAAAAATACTGCAATTGCAGAAGATAATAAAAATGAAAATGATTCAATCAAGGATTGCAATTAAAGAGTTATATACAATAAGACAGTATAAACACAATATTATGATATATTGTGTTGTTTATGAGTTACCTAACGGCTAGTTTTGATTCCAAATTACCCAAATTTTAAACAGAATAATATATTTTCACATGTGAAAAATTGTAAAACTATAACACTAAAAATTAAAAATAGACATAAAATTTATTTCCTTAATATAGAACCAAAACAAAATATATTATATAGCAAAACATAATACATGGATATATAAAGTTTAGCAAAACATAATACAAGACACCAGCACAAAACACAAAATCATAGCCTTCGATTCTTCATTCATGTCCTAAATTTCAATGTAGCCCATTCCCAAATGGAGAAACTAAACTTTCAGCAAAGATTAATACTGTTGGGTATTTTGAAGGTTCATCAAATATTTCGAGATTGTTTTTAATGGAATCATAGGACACAAGACTATACCCAAACTCAAAAGAAGTTTTCCATCAGCTGAAATCCATAAAGGATCACAGAATCTTGCCCAATCACTGTATAAAATAGAGCAAAAAACAATATAAGATTTAAAGACTAAGTATGAAATCTAATTTTTAATAATTAGTTTTATTAAATATGGAAAATATGATTTTATACCTTGATGTAGCATTGCGATTTGGCTCCTGACCCAACAGTCTTTAAGAATCCATATATCTGCGAAACTTTCTTTATCATAGTTGGATATTATGCACAACAATTCCCCCAAAAGACCAAATTACAAAGTTTTCTCATGTTGAAGATAAACAGGCTGCATAATTTCAGAATAGGTTTCTTTTTCCAAATCAAATGAAATTAGCTTCCATGACTTTGGAATATTAACAGATCCAACTAACCAATAAATAGAACCTTTAAAATAAAAAACATCATTTTTGAAATCATAATCAGATGGAAAATCTTTTTCTATATCCTTCCAATATCCATTATTTAAAGAGTAAATGGCAGCTTTATTAGTTTTTACATTTATACAAACAACTTTATAATCATAATTTGTGGCACAACCAAAACAAATCCTTACTTGATAAGTATGTTCACAGTGAAAACAACCATGTACCTTTCTACATTTATATGTACTTGGGTTTAAAATATAAAGACCTGAATCATTTAAAATACAGACCAATCCGTTATATGAACCCACCACCCTGAGATAGTCATCAGCATAAAATGGATTATGCCTGATTTCCATCTTTTCATCCATCTTAAACAACATAGAATCATCAAGAACAATATTGTATACACCTTCAAGATTTCTAATAATAGCATGCTTGTATTTTGCCTTTTCAGCATGCTGTTTAATGAAATCTTTGTCAGATATCACTGAAAACCATTCTTTGCATACAAACTTGAACATTAACAAGCATTCAACTGGAAGACAAATCAAAATTTTGTATATTATGTCATAGATAAGAGCTGGAATTGAGTTGTTCATTGTTTTTGATTTTTGGTTTTTCATTGTTGAGAATGAGTTTGTGTTATTAGAAGATTGGGAGATTCTGAGATTATGAGTTTTTAAGTTTGTGAGTTTTGAAATAGATTATTTATAGATAATTTTGGACACTCAAGTTTCTTGTTAACTGTGACATATTTTTTTAGAATAACCTTTTGATCTTCCACTTCTATTCATCTTCTCTTAATATAATAAAAATTTTTATTTTCATAATACTACTTATAATTTATTTAAAGATTATATACATTATTATAATTTACTATGGTTGTCCTTTCGTTTAACTTGGTTGCAGCTTGGTCACTATTTGGTTGCCCTTTACTATTTGAAATAACAGTTTGTAATCATTATTGAAAATATATTTTTTATTAAAATGTGCACATGTGAAAAATATAAATTACAATGTGTTTGAAACTTGTTAAAAAGAGATTAAGACTTGATTTCAAATATGTTTTTTAATTAAATAATTCAATGATATATTCTTAAGACGATAATATATAATACAAAATATCATTAACTAAATTTTAAAGATTAAAATAATTTTTTTTTTCTTTTTTAAATTTTTCACATGTGAAAAAGTAATTTAAATTTTATAATAATTTTTAACTAGAAATGAAAAATATTAACCGTCACATACTAACCGCTACCTTTTCACATACTTAACCATGGAAAAAGGAAAAACGGTTTCCAAGGCATAAACCTAACCGCTACCTTTTCACATACTTAACCATGGTTAAGCATTTATAACCGCTCATAATTTCTGCTATAAAATCAACTGACACATTATTTGTTCATCCACTTGCAAAAATCATTTTCATATCCAAAGCAAAAAATCATTTTCACACAAATAAAAATGGCTTCTTCAAGTTCTCTTAAACGAAATCTGTTTCAACTGAATCTGAATCGAAAAATCAAAATCTTTTACTCCAACTCTCGATGAACTTTTTAAAATTACTGGTGAGAAAGAGGTTGAAGATGTTTTTAACTCTTTCTTCAACAAAGGAATTCAAGAAGAAAATGAAGTAGCCAGTTTTCTACAAAAAAAATTTATGTTGTTGAAGACCGAATTCGTACAACATCTCAGTTGATCGATGAGTTGGGTGGCAAAAGGAGCTCTTCTGAATATTCTAAATATGTTTTTCAAATGCGAACAAAGAAGGAGAGGCTGTTTGATAAGATTGAGAAGATGAAGGGGTTGGTTGGCTTTTTAGAGAATGAACCTTTTGACGGGGTAGATTATGATGATACTGCTATTGCTGATGAGGAAGATGATGGTGCTGGTATTGCTGATGATCATGACGATTCTGTTTAAGTTATTTTTTTGATTTAAATTTCTTATGCTTGTTATGCTTGTTAAGTTTGCTTAAAACTTTATGTTTGTTATGTTTGTTTAAATCTTATGGTATTTGATATGTTTGGTTAAAACTTTATATTTGAATGATTTAATTTCTTATAATTGTTTTTAATTTTTGTTTCTTATGCTTATTTCCTAATTTATATATTTAAAACACAATTATATTTTATATATTTTTAATTTGAAGTTTATAAAATATGAAGATTTTAACTGTTCACATGTGAAAGTACTAATTAAATATTATAATATTTCGTAGTTCGTGAATTTAATATAAAGAATTATAAGTTCTTTATAAATTTGTTCTACTGTCATCCAACTAGGTAATAGTTGTTTTAGCATTTAAATTTTTTCACATGTGAAAAAATATTATATAGAAAAATATTAAAGATTTATAATTTTTCCCATGTGAAAATTGTTACAAAAATTAAATGATAGTGTTTTTGAAAGTCCCTAATCAATGCAAGAAACCCTAATCTTAACTTAATCAACACAAGGTATCACTTTTCAAACGTAATCTTATTATTGTATAATAAAGAATTACAAGTGTTATGGATAACACAGTTTGATGACAATGTGTTGTGCACACTTTGAACAACAATAAACCTTAACTTATGAATACAGTCGTAGCTGTTTGATTCACTAAGTTATATGCAATAATGTTCTTGATATCTCAAAGTGTTAAACATTAATGCATGGATACACATCCTATTTATAGTGTTACGAGTTTGACCTAAATAGTACTTGATGGCGACTACACAAGCTTTTACAAGTTCCCACATCAGTCACATGATGTCCTTCTATTCTTGGTAGTCTTCCATTATGCTTTAAGGAAACATTTGTCAAAACAGTTTCCTTTTTCTTCATAGTCTCGAACACACAAATGGCATGTCCAAAGTGTGCTGAGAGTTATCAGGGTATTGCCACCCCTGTTAACTCTCAACCCCTCAGAGTCCCTGATACATCTTGGCTGTTATCCATCACAGCCAAATATTATGTCTTCAGGTAATTCTTCGACTTCCCTGACAATGTCTCTGACATGGACTCCTCTGAGGTTGCTCACAGAGACTTGGATCTCTGTGAGTCTTGCGAAACTTGCCTGCCTCCTAGGCACAGGCAAGGGACTATCTAACAGCCTAATTATGTTTAAATCAATGATCAGGGAATCTAATAAGTTTAGATTCCCAACAATCTCCCCCTATTTAAACATAAATAATGCTAGATCTAACTAAGTTAAGGTAAGTGAGTTTAACAGCTTCTTCTTACACATAACAGATCTAAACAAACATACCTCATGATTTTATTAAAACTTAAAGGAAATTACAAGTGCATTACATAAGCAAAATAAAAGATGAAGGTAAAAAGGGCTGTGAACATCTTTAATAGTCATCATTTTTAATTCTTTCTTCAGCTTCAGCCAAGTCCAATCTGTTATCAATTTCATCCTGCAAAGTCTTTGCAAACTTCTTGGAATACTCTGTGTTGATCTTGAGAGACTTCTTGTGACAGAGTAGCTGAATAGTTGAAGCTAAGCACAGCTCATCTTCCCTTTGAAAAGCATACTGGCAAGCCCTGTTCATGAATGCCATTCCTCTTTCAGGCTCTGTGTATGTCTGACCATCAACAGGGCCAACAATACCATTGGGGAGGATCAAATCCCTGTGCATGCCATCCACTTGAACATCTTCAGTAACAAAAGTTTCATTAACAATTTGTGAAATCCTTCTCCTTTTGTTGCCAGTCTTTGGGGGTTCTTGTTCAAAAAGCTGTGGTGGGGGATCAATCTTAAGTTTGGAAGCTGTTTCCTTGATCCAGTTAAACTTGGCCTTAAGAGTCTTAAGCAGAAGAAAATTAGCCTGTCCAGTCTTTTTGGCAGCTAAGGCTTCTAGTTCGAACCATTCTGATAACCCAAGTGTCTTTAACCTGAAGTTATCAAACACATCCATATTTCCCTGTTGGTTTTCCCTCCATAAGATCATCTGTGGGGTGTTTGTGGATTTACGAATGGTGTATTTGAACTTGGTTATCTTGCCTAAAGCATATCTGTTGTTCACGCAGGCATCATAGTCAGCTTTGACTTTCCTTAAAGCCTCAGCGCGTTTTGCTTCCATTTCCCTCAACCTTTGTTTTTGTTTTTCCCTTTCAGGTGGTGTCATCTTCCTCAGAGTAGCTTCATTCAATTCTTTGGCTGTCTAGAGTTCATTTAATCTTTTGAATTCTTCAGCCTGTTGCTCTATTTCTTCAGGGGTTAAAGGAATCTCATCGGAAGGTGTAAAGGTTGAGAATTGGGAAAGGTCTGTGGTGGATCCTCCTGTCTCTAGCATCGCAGCTATCTTCTTAAGTTTGGTATCTGTGTCAACCAAAACTATCTCCTTTCCTTTCTTCGAGACAGAGGACTCCACACTTATGTTTTTCAAAACATCAGCTCTTTTGATAAATGATGTCTGAGCCTGAGTTTGAATAGCTTTGGGGAGAGAGCTAACAGTGAATTTAAATTTCTTGGCAGCTGGTTCATCATCATCCTCAGGCTTGCTGGTGTTAACCAAAACCAGAGACTTTGATGAGTCAGCTCCATCTTGAGTTTGTTGCTCCCCCTGAGTATTATCCTCATCATCAGGTATTATAATAGGTGTGATGACTTGGAGAGGAACAGGTGTAATGGTGGGGTTAGCTGATGATGAGCCTTGTTCAGCAGATGCAAGGCTGAGTGTTGTATTTTTCTCCCCCTCACGTTTATCCTGACTTCACAGATGTTTGGATGAACGTGCTTGAAAACGTCTTGCAATCTGGTCCACAGAGGCAGCCATAACACGTTGTCTTTTTCTTGAAGCCCTGGCAATATTCAGCAGGAGGTTGCCATTTGCATTGGTGTTGGCCTGAACACGCCTGACAATGAAGTTAGCATGGCGGTATTGCCTGTTGCGAACAGCATTAAATTGCATGTGCATGGTGAGTTCATGTTCATGGAACATGGCAGGGACTGCTGAGTCAATGGCATCTTTTATTCTAGTTGAAAGGTGACTGAGTCCTTGGGCTACACCTCTTCTTGCACCATCCTGAATTGGCTCAGTGACCGCCTCAGCCACAACCTTTTTGATGATGCCTGGAAATGTCACAGTGAAGTTGTGCATTTCAGACTTGATCACATCCAGCTTCCTTGATAAACGCTCAATATCTGATTGATGATGAACAGGCTGAAGATTCTTGATATTGAGGCTTTGCTGAGCATAGTCATCCCCCCTTGGTAGAATATCAAAGTTCGTCTGGGCAGGATGATCAAACAAGAGAAACTCCGCTATTGGATCATAGGCTAGAGATTGGAAAACTGTTGTTGTGGATGTAGCAGAGTTGGGAGTATCAACAGCATCCTTGGGAGGAGAAGTCTTATCACCAGCTGGTGTAGACACAGCTATTTCTTTTGGAGGAGAGACAGACAGCTGGTCTTCCTCATCTTCTTCATCCTCTTCATCGAACATTCCTTCAGGGAATTCATCCTCAGGCATGGACTCAATATCAGAGACATAATCTTCCAATGATAGCATTTCTTCATCAGCATTTAACAAAGGCTCTTCATCATTGGGTTTGTCTTGAGTCATTGTATCAGCCTCCTTTTCTTGTTGTACCTGAGACTCAATGACTGGCTGTACAATTTCAGCCTGCAAATTTGTTGTAATTAGTAACAGGGAAAAATATAAGGGGAATGGTCGCCATTTCGCTGTCCCAAAGAGGCTGAGGGTGATTACTCAGCCACTCCAAAGGATAAATCCTTGGGATTCTTTTAAGTGTGAAAAAAAATAAGGTTAATGATCGCCATTCGCTGCCCCTAGGAAAGCT
The DNA here is from genome assembly GCA_025667525.1 of Glebionis coronaria. Taxonomy (NCBI): domain Eukaryota; kingdom Viridiplantae; phylum Streptophyta; class Magnoliopsida; order Asterales; family Asteraceae; genus Glebionis; species Glebionis coronaria. The sequence goes on along the minus strand of CM046874.1, from coordinate 32,905,146 downwards.
GAGTGTGATTATTCAGCCCCCCAAAAGGTTAAAACCTTTGGGACTCTTTTGATTGTGAGACATATGTTGTTTATAGATCGCCAGTCGCTGCCCCTAGGAAAGCTGAGTGTGATTATTCAGCCCCCCCAAAAGGTTAAAACCTTTGGGACTCTTTTAAGAGTGAAACATATGTGGTTAAAGGTCGCCTGTTACGCTGCCCCTAGGAAAGCTGAGGGTGATGATTCAACTCCCCCTGAAAGGATAAATCCTTTGGGACTCTTTTAAGTAGGGAACAAAGAGACTGTGTGAAGTACAACTGATCAAGGTTGAGACATTAGTGTAATCAGGTTGTTGTTAGCCTGAATACTGTCTAGAGGGTGCAGGGTCATCGGGGTGCTTTTAAACACAAATGAATCATTCCCTGGTGCAAAGACAGGGTGTACAGAAGTCTTAAAGGATTCTAAGTGTATTGACAAACTTCTATGGGTCGAGGATTACCTTAACTTCACCACTCTCTCCTACAGATAAATGAGAGTGGCTGCTTGTGAACCTCTAAAAATGTACACTGATTACCTGTGAGATATCAGCTTGATCAGGCTGGTTTCCTGTCGTCTCAGCTGACTTTGAGACACTAGACTCCTGTTGTTTGTCAGCCAATGAATCTGAATCCACATGAGTATCTGGACCAGAGGAGGTGTCAGTCTTCTTTCCCTTGGCCTTAGAAACAGCTTTGGAGTGGGAAGAAGAGGGGATTTTCTTCTTCTTAGGCTGTTGGCCAGATGAAGCCTTGGACTTAGTAGTGTGCTGCCCAGAGGTCAAAGACATAGAATTGCCAGCAACACTAGAAGTATTCACCTTCTTAGAGGAAGGGAGCAAGGGCTTCTCAGCGTTTGGTACTTGGTTGGCCACATTCATCATATGGGCGGTGATAGGGACATCTTCAGCTCCTATTTCCTTGTAGATGGCACCTGTGATGCGGTAGGGCTTAAGAGCAGTCAAGGCCTTGTTGTGGTAGTTATCTCCCAGCAGGCTTTCGAAGATCAGAGACAGGAAGCGCACATAGCAGATATTCTTTTCCCTGACCTGATTCCTTCCCTTCAGCTGTTCTACAAGGTTGGAGAAGAGAATGCTTCCAACGTCAACATCAGCTCCCCAGATTAATCCATAAGCAATAGCCTGATGGTTGAAAGACATCTGATCCTGTGATCCCTGCATTCCTCCCAGGGATTTAACAATGTGGGTGAAGAGGACACGCCACATGGGAGTGAAATACTTAATCTTCAGAGGAGATTTGGCGAGGACCTCAGATGGTGTAAGGGCAGGGTTAACGTCATGGCAAGGGTTGAGTGTGGCCAAGGCTTCTTTGACAGCCTTTTTATCAACTACCTTCAGGCATTCATCTCCATGCTTTAATCCGGCCACACTTGAAAAGTCTTTAAGGGAGAAGGCGAAAGGGTGTTCATTGCATGAAAGGCTAAATGTTATGGTGTCTTCTACCACTTCAGTAGAATACCAGAATTCCCTAAGGTATTCTTGGTAAAAGGTGGATGGGGATTTGGTGAAGGCTTCACTTAGGTCACAATTCTGCATGAAATTTACCAGATCTAAATAGGTGCTATTTGGTGCCTTAATCCATCCAATGGCGTTGTTGGAGGCGAGGATGCTCTCGTTGATCTCGAAGTTAACATTTGATGCTTTGGGAACTGAGAACGCCATGGATTCGAGGTTGAAGGTGAAAGAAAATGGCGGATAAGAACTTATAGAGAGAAGTAGATTTGAGAAATGATGGTGGGTGAGAAGAGAAAAGAGACAATATATATTCAAACTAAGTGAACAGTTATTCAACCGTATTAAATGCAAGGTGTGAAAATGACTGCTCAAGTGGGTCCCCTTGACCTTTCAAAAAGTTTGTCTCCTCGTTATCCGAAAAATAAATGATTAAATATTTGAGAATGTTTTTTGCATTTACTTGGAAAGTAACTACCTAGTTTCATGTGAAAAACATTTAATATAGAATCAATCATTTAATGAACACATTTAATATCAAGCCACAGGCTTTGAGATATTGAGCATCCCTAGCTCAGCAACTAGCCTGTTGAACGAAGGTTCAGCCAAAGGCTTTGTAAAGATATCAGCTAGTTGCAGCTCTGTGGGAACAAAATGCAGCTCAATATCTCCCTTCATAATATGATCCCTGATAAAATGATACCTGATATCAATGTGTTTGGTACGAGAGTGAAGAACAGGGTTGTTGGATATGGCAATGGCGCTGGTGTTGTCACAAAAGATTGGTACTTTGTCATACAAGATTTCATAGTCAGCCAATTGACTTTTCATCCAGAGCACCTGAGCACAACAGCTGGCTGTAGCGACATATTCTGCTTCAGCTGAAGACATAGCCACAGAGTTTTGCTTCTTAGCACTCCATCCAACCAATTTTCCTCCTAGGATTTGACAGCTGCCTGAAGTGCTTTTCCTGTCAATACAGCATCCAGCATAATCTGAATCTGAATAGGCCTTGAGATCAAAGCCTGATTCCTTTGGATACCATAGGCCTAGGGATGGTGTTCCTTTGAGATACCTGAAAATTCTCTTAACAGCCACTAGATGGGATTCTTTTGGGTTAGCTTGGTACCTTGCACAGAGACATGTGGAGAATTGGATATCTGGACGACTAGCTGTTAGATACATGAGTGACCCAATCATGCCTCTATATAAAGTCTCATTGACAGAGACCCCTGACTCATCAGGGCCCAAGTTGTTGGGTGGAAGCATGGGGCATTTCACTGATGCACAATCAGCTAAGTCGTATTTTTTAAGTAAATCCTTAACATACTTTTCTTGACAAATTGAAATTCCCTTAGGACATTGTTTAATTTGAAAGCCCAAAAAGTAAGTTAATTCACCCATCATACTCATCTCATATTTCTTGGTCATTAATTTAGCAAAACGTTTACTAAGATTGACATTTGTTGACCCAAAGATGATATCATCCACATAAATCTGCACAATGATGAAATCACTCTTGTCCTTGAAGGTAAAGAGTGTTTTATCAATAGAACCACTGACAAATTTATTTTCAATTAAGAAATTTGAAAGAGTTTCATACCATGCTCTTGGAGCTTGTTTCAGACCATACATAGCCTTGTGAAGTCTGTACACATGGTTGGGAAACTCGCTATTCTCAAATCCTTCAGGTTGTGCAACATACACTTCCTCAGCCAAATCACCATTGAGGAAAGCACTCTTAACATCCATCTGATACACAGTGATGTTCATATAGGCAGCATAAGCAAGGAAGATTCTGATGGCTTCAAGTCTAGCAACAGGTGCAAAAGTTTCATCATAATCAATTCCTTCAGTCTGAGAGAACCCCTGTGCTACCAGTCTGGCCTTGTTCCTGATGATGTTCCCAATTTCATCCATTTTATTTCTATAGATCCATCTAGTGCCTGTGATATTCTTTCCAGGTGGAGCTGGCACTAGTGTCCATACTTTGTTCCTTTTGAACTGATTGATTTCTTCTTGCATAGCAGCTACCCATCCTTCTTCTACTAGAGCCTCAGCTACTCTTTTAGGTTCAATTTGTGAGAGAAATTCAGCAAAGAGACATTCATTGGCTGAGGCTGACTCTAAGTCTTGGATTCGCTGTCTAGTTGTGACCCCTGCATTTGGTTCCCCAATAATATTGACAAGAAGAATGTGTTGATCTCTTGACCACTTATTTTGAGGAGCTGGGGGCTCAAGAACAGGAGCACTTGTGGGCACAGCTGGTACAATTTGATTTTCATCCTGCTGATTTGGAGGGCTTTCTTCAAAGACTACTTCAGTGTCAGAGTCTTCTTCAGCCATATCAAGAGGTGCTACTTCATTATTAGCAGGAGAGTTTTCAGGGATTTGAAGAATTGGTGAGTCATCAATAGTCTGAGAAGGACCATCAGAGATTTGAGGTTCTTCTTCATCAAGTTCTTGATAGGTAGAAACTTCTATGTTGTGAGTAGACAGAGGGTCAAAGGCAGGGACATAAGGTGTGAGAGTGTTGGAGTGATGATGACTGGTAGATCTGGGTTCTGTGAACTCATCACTTGGGAAAGATATATTTTCAATAAACTCTATTTCATCACCCTCTGTTCCTGTTCTCTGTATGACTTCATCATCTTCATTGAATCTAACATGGAATGTTTCTTCTACTTCTTGTCTTCTGATGTTGAATACTCTGAAGGCTTTGGCTGTTAGAGAGTATCCCAAAAAGAAACCATCATCAGCTTTTTCATCAAACTTTCCAAGTTTATCCCTGTAGTTATAAATAAACACAGGGCACCCAAACACATGAAAATAGCTGACGTCTAGAGATCTTTTTCTGAAAACTTCATAGGAGGTTTTACCATGTCTTTTGACAATGATTCATCTGTTTTGTATGTAGCAAGCAGTGTGAACAGCTTCTCCCCAGAATTGCTTTGGTAAGGCTGCTCCATTTAACATGGTTCTTGCTGCTTCAATCAAAGTCCTGTTTCTTCTTTCAGCCACACCATTTTGTTCAGGGGTGCCAGCTGAAGAGAAGTTCTGTGAAATCCCTTTTTCATCACAAAAATATTCAAGTTGATGATTCTTGAATTCAGTACCATTATCACTTCTTAGAGCTTTGACTCTAACATCATTCATATTTTCAACCTGTCTGATGAAGGACATGATGGTTTCAGCTGCTTCACTTTTCCTTCTGAGGAAGAACACCCATGTGTATCCTGAAAATTCATCAACTATGACCAAGGTGTATTTGTTGTGATTAATGGTCTGAGGTTTGACAGGCCCAAACAAATCCATGTGAAGGAGATGTAAGCACTTGTCAATAGAGAATGATTGCCTAGTCTTGAATGAAGACCTGTGATGCTTTCCTTTGACACAGGCAGAACAAGTTTTGTCTTTAGAAAACATTACTGAAGGTAGACCAGCAACCAAGTTTTGAGTGGCTATCTTATTGATGTTCTTGAAGTTGAGATGAGACAGTCTTTTGTGCCACAACCAATTGACACTTTCAGAGGCTTTAGCAAGAAAACAATTTGAGCTGTCTTCAGAGCACACAACCATGTTGATGACATAAACATCTCTCCTTCTAGGTGCAATCAGCACAACATCATTGTTTTTGTTGAATATGGTTCTCTGAGTCTTAGTAAACAAAACCTTATAGTCAGCATCACACAATTGGCTGATGCTAATAAGATTGTGTTTAAGACCATTCACATATGCAACCCTGGTAAATGTAATCCTATTGCAGTTCACTGAGCCATATCCTTCTGTGTCACCTGAAGAGTTATCTCCAAACACCACTTTAGGACCTGGCTCTTTTGAGTATCTGTGCAGGTATTGTTGAATCCCTGTCATGTGTCTAGAACAGCCACTATCTAAATACCATACCGATTCCTTGAGATATTTCTGCACAGATACATAGAAACAGATTAGTTCCTATGGTGAACCCACTTTCCAGTAGGTTCCCTGAATTGCTTATTAGCAACTCTTGTGTTCCTGAAAAACTTTTGGCGTTGGGATGGACAGTTCATTGTTTCATGGTTATAACTCCCACAGATATCACACCTAGGGAAGTCACCACACTCATCTGAGTGATGGTCTGTGAACCCACAGAATTTACAAGGAGGATAAGGTTTGTAATTTCCCTTTTCTCTTTTGGAACTCTGTGGTCTGTCCCTAGAGGGTGTCTGAGCTCTTTTAGCTGCCATGTGTCTGTTATGATCTAAGGTCGAATGGTGAGAATTTTTACATACATTGCAATAAGGTTTGATTAACCTTTCACCTTTGGGTTCACCTAGGACTGACTTAGGTTCATGATAAGTAGAGCATTCAGCGGAAGGCTTAATGTGTTGTTTCAAGAGTTCTACTTCTTTCATAAGAGACAACAGGCGATCTTCAGTGGTAGGTTCAACCTTATTCACAGCTTTAGTAGTAACAGGCTTAAAAGCTACTTGTTTGCCAGTTTGTTTAGCAGGAACATGAAAAACTTTAGCTGGAGGATTCTCAATATCTGTCCTAAGTTCATCCTTAGCAGATCTAGAAGAACTGCTGGGTTCAACTCCAGAGAGTTTGGGCAAGGGTGGTAGCTCAGCCACATCTTCAGAGACAGGGTCATTTGTCAAAGTGGTATCTGACATATGAATAGTCTCTGTAGATTTAAAGACAATGTCTTTGGGTTTGGTGAGAATTCTTAGCTTATTTTTCTTAGCAGATATATCCCTTTTTAAGTCAGCAGGCACTTCATCCCTAAGCAATTGATCAATAGTAAACCTAGCACACAGCCATTTTTCAATAACCTTGTTCAATTCAGAGACTTGATCATTTAAAGCTATGTTTTTCAAGGTTAATCTAGCTACTTCATTTTGTAGGGATATTTTCTCTAAATTAACCCGCCTGAGAGTTTCACACTCAGCCTTAGCATTTAGCATTTTAGATTTAACAGAGTGAAACTTATCAAGTAGGTTCTTTCTTTGTTCCTCAACAAAGTGTAAATCAACAATGGTGTAATCAAGGACATGCTTACGTTCATCACTATCAGACATGGATAAAAACTGTGTACCTTTTTCATTGCGATGTCAACCCATTGTCCTGATCTTGCATCACCTTTTCCAACAGCTGGTTCATCCTCAGCTATCGCCATAAAAGCCCTGACTCTGGTGGTGTCTTCTTCATCTGAAGTCAGTGGCTCATCATTCCAATCATAAGTTTCAGCAACCAACCCTTTCTCTGTCTTTTTCTCACCATCCTTCTTTTTGGACAGAGCTTCAATCTTCAAGTTCATTTGTTCTAACTCAGCTTTAAGTTCCTTGTACTTATTTTTGTAATCTTTCTTCTCAGTGTCTGAAGAATTGGATTGAGATGAGTTGTTATGTTGTTTGAACTTGTAGGGTTTGGATGAAGATGATGGATAAGAGGGTGTGGATGTCTTGGTGGAAGGACAGTCTTTTTGATAATGTCCAAGCTTTCCACAGGCAAAACAAGTTTCTTTTGACCTATCAGTTGGTTTACTAGCTTATCCTACTCTTCCTGATCTTTTAAAGTATCTTCTTTGGTTAGCTAACAAGGCTCTTTCACAGAACTCTGCATTGAGGTCTGTCAAGAACTCTTGGCTGCTACGGGTATCTTCTTTAACATCAGAATCGCTGTCATGAGGATGTGTTGCAGAGATCAATGCTTTGGAAGATGCTCCTTGGACTACAAATCTTTCAATCTCTGACTTGTAAATAGTATCGATCAGCCCTTCTTCATAATTGTACTTACCATAGAGCTGAGCAAGGGTATCATTTTTGATTGAGTTGTTAGCTCTCTGAGTCTTATTAATGCTCAGCCACTTTCTTGGAAGGCTGTTGACAAAAGTAGCATTGATCTCAGCTTGACCAATAGTGACATCATTCATAGCTAGGTCATTTAGAAGAATCTTCAGCCTAGTATAGGTTTGCTGAACCTTTTCACCTTCAAGTGACTTAAAGGCATTAAACTGAAGTCTGAGTGCCTGAATATTTGTCTCTCTTGTTTCAGAGGGTCCTTCATGGCCAAGAATGAGGTCTGTCCACATTTGTTTAGCTGTGGGACACTGAATGACAGACTTCATGATATGCTTGGGAAGGTAGGAAATTATGATGCTTTTGAGACGTTTATCTTGGTTTGCCAATTTCCTATCAGCTAGAGTCCATTGTTTGAGGGGTTTGGGAAGAGGGTTTTCTTCAGTAGATGTAAGCGCCATGGGAATATATGGACCATTTTCTAAAATTTCTAAAAGAAAAGGTTCAAGTCCATCAAGATATACAAGAAATTGACTCTTCCAACTGGCAAAATCTTCTTCATCAAAGACTGGTACACTTGTGACGTGTGATCCACCTCTTGAGTCAAGAAGTTGGGGTAGATCATCGTCATTGGCAGGAGGGTTAAGTCTTGGTGAAGATGGGTTTGTGGCAGGTGATTGTGGTGGGTTAGAGGTTTCTGGCATGGTGGATCTTGATTATAAAACTGAGAACGATGTTTCTTGAAGGTTTTAATATCAAACACCGCTCTGATACCAATTGAAAGTCCCTAATCAATGCAAGAAACCCTAATCTTAACTTAATCAACACAAGGTATTACTTTTCAAACGTAATCTTATTATTGTATAATAAAGAATTACAAGTGTTATGGATAACACAGTTTGATGACAATGTGTTGTGCACACTTTGAACAACAATAAACCTTAACTTATGAATACAGTCGTAGCTGTTTGATTCACTAAGTTATATGCAATAATGTTCTTGATATCTCAAAGTGTTAAACATTAATGCATGGATACACATCCTATTTATAGTGTTACGAGTTTGACCTAAATAGTACTTGATGGCGACTACACAAGCTTTTACAAGTTCCCACATCAGTCACATGATGTCCTTCTATTCTTGGTAGTCTTCCATTATGCTTTAAGGAAACAGTTGTCAAAACAGTTTCCTTTTTCTTCATAGTCTCGAACACACAAATGGCATGTCCAAAGTGTGCTGAGAGTTATCAGGGTATTACCACCCCTGTTAACTCTCAACCCCTCAGAGTCCCTGATACATCTTGGCTGTTATCCATCACAACCAATGAGTATGTCTTCAGTTAATTCTTCGACTTCCCTAACAATGTCTCTGACATGGACTCCTCTGAGGTTGCTCACAGAGACTTGGATCTCTGTGAGTCTTGCGAAACTTGCCTGCCTCCTAGGTACAGGCAAGGGACTATCTAACAGCCTAATTATGTTTAAATCAATGATCAGGGAATCTAATAAGTTTAGATTCCCAACAGTTTTTTACTATTTCATTCTCTGTTTTATTTTATGAAATCATTAATTAGATTAATCACCAATTTATATATTTATTTAGAAAAATATGGTTAGATTAATAACCATAACAACTAGGTATACTAGGCCATTAGTGAAAAAATGTTTCACTAAAAAGAGAAGATTGGGTCTGAATGTCATTTTGAAATATCCAGTAATTAAAGTTTGGGCCTAAAGTTTGAACTTAAATAACATAAACCCAAAAAATATGGTCTATTATCTCCGTCACAATAAAAAACAAACATTTACCAAAAAAAAGAAAAGTCAATTCACTTTCCACACACACACTGTGTAACACCCCCAAATTTATACAACTCAATACAGCGGAAGACTAGTTGGTGTTACGGGATAGCACATTACTCACATCATAGACAACGCATAAAAATCGCGTCGTTTAATAATAAAGCATTTCCATTCATAAATATCAAAGTTACATCGGTCCCAAGTCATTATATTTCATACAAAGTTTTACAAAATATTTGAATGGAAAATATTGTTTAAGTGCGGGCCATGAATTCTTGTCGTCTTCCCGAGAATTACCTCCAAGTACCTGAGACAAAACATGTTAAAAGAAAAGGTCACCGATAACGCCGAGTGAATTCATAGAGTTTGATAAAATCCATCAATATAATATCAGTATAAAATTATTACTGAAAATCATTTTGTACAAATCATTTTGATAGGCCATAATATAGCCAAAGTCATTTTATACAAATCAAAATCATAATATAGGCGTTTGCCTTAAAAATCATTATACGAGCCAATGTCGTAAAAATATCATACAATACGTCTTATAACGTTGTATGAAAATAAAAACCGTTATATGAATATGGTTATGAAAATCAAAACACGAACATAATATCAATGGTATGACCCCGTATTGCTAGTCAGGCAATACTTCGTAATTCGGTGCGTCTAATAGTATTTCGTTAGTTTGGATTATTATAAGCCGCATGACATTGTTACCTTACTAAACCAACAACGGGTAGCTAACCCGATACTCAATTTGCCCATCTAAAGTAGCGTGTCGTCACAAAGGTCACGCTATGGAAATCTTCTCATACATAAATTCGCTTACCAATCAATGTGGCACGATGGGGATCAACCGTCAAGGCGCGAACTGGGGTGATCGTCCCCAAATAGTACTATTAAATGCATAAGCGTCTACCAACTCCCGGTAGTTCACAATTCATGATAATGGGACTTTTAGTGACATAACCTAACTTTAATAATCCATTTGATTTCATCTATCGGGTCCTTTAATCATTTATCGGGTCATACATTCGGGTCATACAATCATTCGGGTCTAAATCAATAAACAAACAATCGGGACAAATGGTGTCCTATTTATAAAAACTAACATGTTATCTCCCTCGCGGGTTTATAAAACATTTATAAAAACATTTAAAAGAGTGCGAGGCTATGAACTCACGTTGATATGGGAAGGCGGTTTATCGGCAATTCGGACGTACGGTACGTGCTTCAATCACGGAAACCTAGACAAATAATATTCGTCTTAGACTTGTAACACCCCCACCAAATGCTATGCGCAGCGGAACTACAACATCTGGGTGCTACGTAGTTATCATCACACATAAGCTATATTAAACGACTCAAAGAGACGTAAAAGTTTAAACATAAATTAAAGATTGATTAAAACATCAAAGTCTACAGTTTTCCAAATCCCAAGATAATACAAAACAGAGTTTGCGTTTAGGTCCCCACTGAATCTCAACCCAAAAGTACATTTTCATTCACATGACATAATATAAAAGAGTTTTAAGTGCCAAAAAGGGAGGAAAACAAAGTAGACCGCCAAGCCACAACAACTTCCATCCTCGCATGCTCCACTGCTATCAACCTTGATTACCTGAAACACATGCTTAAAATCGTCAACACAAAGGTTGAGCGAATCTATAGGTTTATCAAAACATCAGTTGAACATAAGTGTTAAAAACCAATCATGATCATTCAATAGCATTGTGGCCATACAATCTATTATTCAAGGATATGACAATTGTGTTTAAGCTCATGACACTAAACCGTTAACTCAATCACCCGCGTAATAATTACCGGCGTGATTCAGATGAAACCAAGGCCCCTAATAAGGCATCAGTTGCAATTATACCTTATCTCTTATCACAAATTATCCGTCCGCAGGGGGTATCAACGTACTATCCCTCGTCTCGGATAGGGTAGTCAACCCCATAGTACTATCACTTTGTATAAGCGGCTATTTCTAATCCACGCTAGGACTAAACAATAGTTAATAGTTCATGAATTTAGGGACTTTTGCAACTAGGTACTCAACACAATTTCAAAGGCAACATTCGGGTCCAACAATCATTCAAGACTTATGTTCATTTTCATTTAAATAGCATGTATCCCCCTCGCGGGTAAAAACATTTGAAATAAGTAAAGAGCGAGGCTATAGACTCACCTTGCGTAGTAGTAGTGGTTCTAGCGAAGACGTAACGAGAAATGTCACCGACGACGTGGATGCCCGGGAAAATCAAACACTTGACCTAAAAATCAAGGTACGTAAACCAAATCAATACTCCGCGTACATTATTGTACTAAACACACGCAAATGCAAACACACTCAATGCTTATGAAAACTCACGCCAAAGTCAAACAAGTAGTTGTTACTAGACTTATACCATTTATCAATGTTATTAAAGTTACTATCCATTTTACGGTTTCGTCGACACTTACCAAAAGTATGGGCTGTTTTACTAGACTTATACCTTTTTATAAAATTTGGGAAAATTCTCAAAAATAGCTTAAGACCTGTAGAAAACCCATTTTTAATCCCATTAAAAGTTTTTGCTTTTACGACCCGTTACTCAACACATTACTAAACCTACATTTTTCGGACTGAAATTGCACTTTGACCAAGTCGGACTCATTTGACCCATTTAAAATATACCATTGACCTCTACGACACCTAAGTCTAATAATAGACTAAAATACACAGGTTTGAGACCAAAAATCAACCTTTGACCTTTCACCAAACTATACCTATGGTCCCCGGGATTTGACCCAAAACCAAACACAATTTCGGATTGTGTTGATTCTCATCTCCCGGTACACGAACTTTCAAAATATCATAACTTTTGACTCGTTTTGAGTTAGAAGCTCTACCTTATACCAAATCGAAGCTAAAACAAAGCTCTACAACTACATACTATGTTTATGACCTGTTTGAAAAGTTAAAACCACGAAAAACACCCCTAAACAATCTGTTCTAGATTCACCCTTCCAAAATCATTTCAAAACTTGATTCCAAACCATTCTATCATTACCTAAGCCTATACCCATTACCTATACTCATTCCCAAACACTCTAAACAGCCTACATCATCAAGAACATCAAATCTTAATCAAAACCCAATCCTAAATCATACATGCAATATGTTTAAATCATTTAAAAACATTTAAAACATGATTCTAAACACAAACCCACATCATAAATCATCAAACACCATGAACACCCAAACGCACCCATAATTTCGTGGCTTTAAGGGGCTGTGGAGAACCAAGAACATAACACCCATCTTATTTTATGGATTAATTAGCATTACCCAATCACTAATTTAACGAATTAATGATTTAATTACATCAAAACACATTTTTGAAAAATCTTTGATTCTTGAAGATTTAAAGATGTTGCATGTTGGATTAAAGTATGTAAGAACACTTACAATGGATAAAGAGAAGGTGGTCTTTAATTGGTTTTGATCAAAACAAGAAAAAAAATGGATTGTGGTGGTGGTGGGAGTATGGCCGACGGCTAGGGGAAGGGTGGGAGAGAAGAAGAGAAAATTTTGTGTTGTGTTTGTTTGTATGTTTTTCATTTTCCTCTTTTTGTAAAAATTAGGGGGACTTGTTTTGTCATTTTGGTTTTCTTTTGGCCTCACTTGTAAACGACTCCATTATTTGCGGGAAACGACTTATTAGTCGACTTAAAACTTTACGGAAGTCGGGGGTCGTCCCGAACACTCGAAAATACTTTTAAATGGTTCAAACGCACACAAAACGAATATTCATATGGTTCCGACTCGACTTAACACGTAATAACAATAAAATCTCGAAAAACTCAAATATCGATCAATCGATAATAAAAGGTAAATTTTGGGCATCCGTCGGTATCGTAGTCGTTATCGGTTCTTCTTAAATCGTCAAACGTTAAATTACGACCGTAAACGTCGGTTTCAACTTAAACCGTCAAATATATAACAAATGAAATTTCTTAAAAATTTCAAAAATATTCGTAAAATAGGATTAAATAAATGACGTTGGGCTCGGGATATCACATGCACAAGTGAGCCACAACTTAAGAGAGATGCTCATACTGAACAGCTCTTGAGATAATAACTTAGCATCATACGGCACTTTCACTGGTGTTACATCCTTCCCTCCTTAAGGGAGCGACGTCCCGGCGCTCTCTGGTTCTTATACTCGCATTTCGTACTACTAGAAAGATGGGGGGTACTTCTTCCTAAAGAGGTCTTCACATTCCGATGTGGACTTCGGTTCACGTCTCGGATTCCATCACACCTTCACGATGAGTATTATACCTTGCTTCAATCTCCTAACATCTCGATCCATGGTTTCCACTTCAATTCCCCAATTTCTTCCTACGGTTATCAGCACGTCTCTTTTCAAAGCTTCTCGCGGTTAGCAAGTGATTCTTAGTCTACACCATCTCTTCCGTAGCCTCTCGAATCATTTCGAGCCCATTCAACTGACTTTTCCTACTTCATTCTATCCAACTGGCGATTCACATTTTCATCATCATAATTCCTCAAAGGCTGCAGCTTCAGTGCTACCGTGGTAAATGTCGTTGTACAAAGATACTACCAACGGCAAGTGTTGATCTCAACAACTATCAAAATCAATCACACACGTTCGGAGCATGTCTTCCAACTTTCGAATCGTCCTTTCACTTGGTTCATCGTCTCATAAAAACAACTACTCACTAAATAAAATCGCACGGGTCACACATAACCCCATCGAAAACGTTCAGAATATACAAGACGAAGTAATTATTACTAGTCGTACAAAATCACCTTGTCGCAATATTACGTACATACAACCCTAGTCCGTCAAAACGAATTCATCGATACGGAATCATCCGACGTATACATAACTCTCTCGAAAACGTCACCATCCAATCGAACACAAAATCCATAATGAAACACATACAACCACATTACGACACGTTTGCAACATAGCCAAACCGTGCCAAGTCAATCAGTTCAATCAAGATAAAATAAGGATATTGACTTAATTCTCGGATGAGTCTAGTCAAAAGAAAATTGCAATACTACGAAGATTCACGAGCTTGCTAGCTATGGATGCATATCCAAAAAGAAATAAAGTACACACATATGTCATCGCAGGGTGCTCACACACGGATCCATACCCACAAGTTATTACAAGAACACCATCCTACTTTCGTCCGAAACGTGGTCAAAATCTCAATAAGCATCACCGTTCACAGTTAGATATAAAAGAAATACATTACCTGGCACGTGTTCTCCATGATCGGACTTCATTGGACAATGTCGTCTCAAGTTCTCACAACTTACGATCACTCGACTAGATCACATACAACATAAACACATAAAAGACAAGGGTTTACCACAAAAACATCAACTATGGCTATCTATCGTTTAACCATCGATAATCAAGGATGGTTGAGTCAAGCAAAAAGGATTCCTCACTTAAATAAACGAAGACGGCAATGGAATTGTCTTCCAATTACCGATGCACAGTTGGTAAACTTCAACAGTTTATCGCGTGTCGTTTAAACATATCAAAAGAACAAGAAAAGAAAATATATAAGGTACGATACATTTGATGTAAGAGAAGTCTTCGTCATTCCCCTCAGAGTCCCTTGAACTCTGATTTCCTCTACTTTGGCAGTCTTCTATTCTTGTTTAAATTTCTTCTCAGTGTCGGTATGAACCCCTTTGGTATAACATCAACACCCTAGCAGTTCCGATAAACTTCACACATTACACACAACACATAAAAACATTTTCCAAAATTACTCGGTCACGGTGACCTACTAAGTCAACGGCAATCAAAAAGAAAAGATTTCAAAGAACACAAGAAAATTCAAAAATTTTCTTTAAGAATCAAAGAAATTACGACTACTTGCAAAAATGATCCACCATTTTTAAAAAGAAACGTTCTCATCCAAACGTTTATCAAAACACTACAAGTTTCAAGATGACCAATTTGTTTGACACGATCGTGCCCTTCCTAAACTATGCATAATTAGCTAGATCATGCATACTTAAGGATCAAGCAACGACAACCAACAAAACAGGACTCTTCCCGAATTATGCATAGTTAGCTAAGCTGTGCATAACTGAGGATCGAGTGACGACACAAACATTATTATTACATACCAAATATGACTACGAAAGTTTTCGACCTAATCTTCAAAATAATTAAACCATTTTAAATGAAATTTGAAATGGGAAAATATTGTTACCATCGTTTTAAGAAACACATTAAACATTTTTCATACACTTTGAAAACATATTTTTGCTTTGCCTTTTTATGAGAAAATAAATAAATAATTAAATAAAGAAATCGACACCCTTTACATTTGGTTGAACGAACCATTTGACACACTCATACACATTTTCAAAATAGACTATTCACAAAATAACGGTAAGGTGGTTCAAGATTAAAGATCATTGCAAGCACAACAAGAAATAAATCAAAAATCAATGAGATCGAACAAGGTAAACGAGCAATATAATCGCCAACTAAAATTAACTACATTAGAAATGAAAATACTTCAAATATATGACAAAAGTCTTGGGATAACAACAACGATCTACGAATACATAGAGTAAAAATTGAATATTAACACAAGCGTTAAAAATAAAACAACAATCATAATTTCCATCGTCTCGAGTTGCACACACATTCCACCAAGGGTATACGGGGAGAGAGGAATAATCATTTGGTTAAATAGAAACAATTTCACCAGGATGATCGAGTTCTTTCACCTCTATAATTTGGTAAAGCGGCTTCGCCTCCTCGCTTTTGTTCAATATAAATAAATAACCAATTTAATGAAGATTTATAGCATCATTCAAGTAAATACAGAATTTTAGGTTCCATTAACCGAAGGAAGAAAAGTTACGGTGTCCATGAACATGACAAAAATACACCGGGTGACGTACCCTCATCATCAAGTACTAGCGAAGTAGCGACACAAAAATAAGTATAGTAATAATGGTTTCATACCATAGACAATATTAAAATGAACAATCACATGACGACTCATGTTTAGATACAGACTCACAAAATCAAAGAAGGGATGTCGGACGATCGAACCATCGTGACTCAAAACATTATATATACATCTTTATTAAATAATATACAAGTAGGCGTGTGTTGTGTAATCCAGTTGAGTATAATAATTAGTGTTACCTTGTACATTGTAAAACCGAACATTTACACATTTTTAATTTGTGTTACACCATTAAAGAATTTATACCTTTCATTTTCCAATCTTTACAACGTTTTCATTTCTGGAAAAATTTCAATCTCTCGTTATCATAATTGACAAATCATTAGGTTTGAAAATCTCCATACTTGTGTCAAAATCTCAATAATGTTCATAGCTTAAGTACCAAAACGTATACAGTAAGAATTTTCCAAGTTTTACGTTTTTATTATTATGACTTATATTATCACATATATACACATCTCCAACATGACTCAAACTAGTCCAATTTACTCTTAAAATCAACTTTTGACTTTTTATTATACATAAGTCTTCCTTAAAACTGGTTTGTTAAATCATATTCACGCACTTCGACTCAAATGATAAAGAGGTTTCACGTAGTTTTATCTCAGATAATTTACTGATTTTAGTCGAGACTTGAATCTCAAAAATAATAATATAATAATGTAATAATTAATCAGAAATGCTTATTTCAATAATTCAAAGATATATAAGATTCAACTTTTAATCATTAGCCCGTTATCAAGTGATTTTAAAATTAACACATCTCGCAGCGGAATAAAACAAAAGATTTTTCAAACGATTTTAAAAAAAAGCATCATCGAATTATGCATAGTGATTCTCTATAACGACAATTAAATAAACAAATGATTTCCAATGACGTTCCATCAATGTTTAAAAATTTATTTCAAGCATTATAATTTCTTACTTATAGTGTATATTCCGATTTTATCCCAGTTTATTCACTACAACAAGTAACATGTTCTAGTTTATACCAATACATATATCATGACCTTATGTTTAAAATAAAACCAGTTTTACAAAGTTTCTAGCTCCAAAATACGTGGTAAATTTTTTTTTCTATTCATGTTTTATATTACAAGATACGCCAAAAGTTTAATGACCTAACATTAATTCATATTAAATCCAAAGTTACATATACTCAATAGTCATATCGTAAATTTTATTATAAACTCCTTTTTCGAATTATATTAAACAAATTCTTGACAAATCCATCACAAGCTTCTAGTATCAAATTATTAATATATAAAAACAAGGATTTTACGAGTAATACAAATTACTTATTACGATTTACCAACCAAGGTTGAAGGAAAAATAATTTCACCATTTCACTTTACTCTCTACACGAATTTTACTTGTTACAAGACACATCATAAATCATTTTTATCCAAAAGTTTCATTCGCCATTTATTTAACATGTAAAGCACTTTATGTTTAAACCATTCAATCAACAAAGTTCGATGCTTACTTAACTCACACAAATGCCGGACCTCGTCATATATACTATCAAATTTAAAATAATAAGATAACAAGAATAAAAATGAAATAAACGAAACGAGAATACGTATGTCAACTAAATGTTGTTATCGGCCTCGGATGAGTCTCGAAATCGTACTCCACCAAAATTAACACAAAAACCAACCAAATTCCAAGTTATCGCGATTGATCACAACGTCAGTCTATTTTAAAACACATCTTTAAAATTCAAGTAGAATAGTAAACAACGATTAAATGGCGACACGCCTCAACCACGTTTTATAACATACACATGTGATTCGTCGCTACGATGTACGCATCGTTGATTATACTTCGTCTATATTATAGTTACACCAACCAATATATCAAACCCATAAGGAATAAAGGAAATAAAGTAATACGTAAGTAAATTACGTTTCAAAAGAAAATGTCCAAAATGACACATCACGGTGCGATAACGACAATCAAGATCAATCTAGTCAATATACAATATGTTAAGAATAATTATTTACGTATATAGAGTATCAAACGAGCTTCACACTCGGTTATCCGAACAATAAATTAATTATCAAGATTGATAATTAGCGGTAAGGCCGAATTCTCAACAAAACCGCATTTTAATGTACGATAATTACCCAAGGACCATTGCTTCGCGTGCAATGCCTTTAAATACCATAGTATATACATACTTATACATACAACCATTCCTACATACACGTAGGATTACAACACGGTGTTGCCATGTAATGCAATGTAGCCCGTTATGCCAATTACATGCAACGTATACGATAATCTTTACAGGAATTTGCAATTTACGATGATAAGTACTCAACGTACTAAACAATATATCTCAATATATATATCAAAGTATTTACTTACTAAATACTATAGAATTCATGTCAGTTTCAAGGGAAACATCTAAAATATAAAGCAATGCTAAAGGATTCTTACCGGAGCCATGCAGGATAGTTGTGTGCTTGGACAATTTCTTACGACACCAAAAGTTATAGTTTAGGATTTTTCAAAATGACCTAGTTCTCTATAACTTATGGCTCTGATACCAATCTGTAACACCCCCACCAAATGCTATGCGCAGCAGAACTACAACATCTGGGTGCTACGTAGTTATCATCACACATAAGCTATATTAAACGACTCAAAGAGACGTAAAAGTTTAAACATAAATTAAAGATTGATTAAAACATCAAAGTCTACAGTTTTACAAATCCCAAGATAATACAAAACAGAGTTTGCGTTTAGGTCCCCACTGAATCTCAACCCAAAAGTACATTTTCATTCACATGACATAATATAAAAGAGTTTTAAGTGCCAAAAAGGGAGGAAAACAAAGTAGACCGCCAAGCCACAACAACTTCCATCCTCGCATGCTCCACTGCTATCAACCTTGATTACCTGAAACACATGCTTAAAATCGTCAACATAAAGGTTGAGCGAATCTATAGGTTTATCAAAACATCAGCTGAACATAAGTGTTAAAAACCAATCATGATCATTCAATAGCATTGTGGCCATACAATCTATTATTCAAGGATATGACAATTGTGTTTAAGCTCATGACACTAAACCGTTAACTCAATCACCCGCGTAATAATTACCGGCGTGATTCAGATGAAACCAAGGCCCCTAATAAGGCATCAGTTGCAATTATACCTTATCTCTTATCACAAATTATCCGTCCGTAGGGGGTATCAACGTACTAGCCCTCGTCTCGGATAGGGTAGTCAACCCCATAGTACTATCACTTTGTATAAGCGGCTATTTCTAATCCACGCTAGGACTAAACAATAGTTAATAGTTCATGAATTTAGGGACTTTTGCAACTAGGTACTCAACACAATTTCAAAGGCAACATTCGGGTCCAACAATCATTCAAGACTTATGTTCATTTTCATTTAAATAGCATGTATCCCCCTCGCGGGTAAAAACATTTGAAATAAGTAAAGAGCGAGGCTATAGACTCACCTTGCGTAGTAGTAGTGGTTCTAGCGAAGACGTAACGAGAAATGTCACCGACGACGTGGATGCCCGGGAAAATCAAACACTTGACCTAAAAATCAAGGTACGTAAACCAAATCAATACTCCGCGTACATTATTGTACTAAACACACGCAAATGCAAACACAATCAATGCTTATGAAAACTCACGCCAAAGTCAAACAAGTAGTTGTTACTAGACTTATACCATTTATCAATGTTATTAAAGTTACTATCCATTTTACGGTTTCGCCGATACTTACCAAAAGTATGGGCTGTTTTACTAGACTTATACCCTTTTATAAAATTTGGGAAAATTCTCAAAAATACCTTAAGACCTGTAGAAAACCCATTTTTAATCCCATTAAAAGTTTTTGCTTTTACGACCCGTTACTCAACACATTACTAAACCTACATTTTTCGGACTGAAATTGCACTTTGACCAAGTCGGACTCATTTGACCCATTTAAAATATACCATTGACCTCTACAACACCTAAGTCTAATAATAGACTCAAATACACAGGTTTGAGACCAAAAATCAACCTTTGACCTTTCAACAAACTATACCTATGGTCCCCGGGATTTGACCCAAAACCAAACACAATTTCGGATTGTGTTGATTCTCATCTCCCGGTACACGAACTTTCAAAATATCATAACTTTTGACTCGTTTTGAGTTAGAAGCTCTACCTTATACCAAATCGAAGCTAAAACAAAGCTCTACAACTACATACTATGTTTATGACCTGTTTGAAAAGTTAAAACCACGAAAAACACCCCTAAACAATCTGTTCTAGATTCACCCTTCCAAAGTCATTTCAAAACTTGATTCCAAACCATTCTATCATTACCTAAGCCTATACCCATTACCTATACTCATTCCCAAACACTCTAAACAGCCTACATCATCAAGAACATCAAATCTTAATCAAAACCCAATCCTAAATCATACATGCAATATGTTTAAATCATTTAAAAACATTTAAAACATGATTCTAAACACAAACCCACATCATAAATCATCAAACACCATGAACACCCCAACACACCCATAATTTCGTGGCTTTAAGGGGCTGTGGAGAACCAAGAACATAACACCCATCTTATTTTATGGATTAATTAGCATTACCCAATCACCAATTTCACGAATTAATGATTTAATTACATCAAAACACATTTTTGAAAAATCTTTGATTCTTGAAAATTTAAAGATGTTGCATGTTGGATTAAAGTATGTAAGAACACTTACAATGGATAAAGAGAAGGTGGTCTTTAATTGGTTTTGATCAAAACAAGAAAAAAAATGGATTGTGGTGGTGGTGGGAGTATGGCCGACGGCTAGGGGAAGGGTGGGAGAGAAGAAGAGAAAATTTTGTGTGGTGTTTGTTTGTATGTTTTTCATTTTCCTCTTTTTGTAAAAATTAGGGGGACTTGTTTTGTCATTTTGGTTTTCTTTTGGCCTCACTTGTAAACGACTCCATTATTTGCGGGAAACGACTTATTAGTCGACTTAAAACTTTACGGAAGTCGGGGGTCGTCCCGAACACTCGAAAATACTTTTAAATGGTTCAAACGCACACAAAACGAATATTCATATGGTTCCGACTCGACTTAACACGTAATAATAATAAAATCTCGAAAAACTCAAATATCGATCAATCGATAATAAAAGGTAAATGTTAGGCATCCGTCGGTATCGTAGTCGTTATCGGTTCTTCTTAAATCGTCAAACGTTAAATTACGACCGTAAACGTCGGTTTCAACTTAAACCGTCAAATATATAACAAACGAAATTTCTTAAAAATTTCAAAAATATTCGTAAAATAGGATTAAATAAATGACGTTGGGCTCGGGATATCACATCCACAAGTGAGCCACAACTTAAGAGAGATGCTCATACTGAACAGCTCTTGAGATAATAACTTAGCATCATACGGCACTTTCACTGGTGTTACAAGACTCTTGTCCAATGACTTTATAAAAATAACAATTATGTATACATATGATGATTATATATATATGATGATCAAGTGGGTTTAAATATTCTCGTCTTCTCATTTTAGTGTTATGTGTCGATAACTTTTATACTAGTTTACTAGTTTTACCTATTTACACGTTTTAAGTCCAATAAACTTATTATAAGTTCTTTAACTTGTTTTAATCCATGTTATACTTATATTATCAGTATCCACACTTTACAAGTTGGGCCTAAATGGGTTAAGCCCAATAAATAAGTTTATAAGTGTTTTAGTCCATTTTGTTGTATTATTAGTCCAATAACGTTAACGTATCCCGTTAATGTCCGTATGTTATATAGTTCGGGTTTTATCGGTTTTTACTTGTTATATATGTTTATATATCAGTATATGTGTTTATAAAAGTTTACATTAGACGGGTCCAACCGTCTAAGTTTTATTTAACAAAAACGTTAATTTTACGGTAATAGCCGAAAAAGTCGTAAAAACAATGTTTATAGTTTTATAACTTATAAAACTTAACAAGTTACCATTTTTATAAAATGTTCACTTATTTAACCTTTTACATACTCATATAAATAAAATCCATAAGTTAGTGGGTTTTTATTTTACATTTTATACAATATAATTTTGAGTGCTTATATAATAATAATAAACATTAATTCTCAAAATCTGATTTTTATTTTCATCTTCACAAAAACTGCCATATCTAGAGTTCTATATGGAGATAGAAGCTCAAATTTTTATCACATAAACTAAATGATATGTGCTCCATTTAACTCTTCTATAGCTACTGTTGAATCATCTTCTAAGTATTTTCTAAAAATCGTCCAAAACAATAAACTCCGATTTGTATCTTAAACTTGTTTTGATCATATCTCACTCATTACAATGATTCCATTGCATGGCCAACTCTCACATGTGTACAAGACCCATATCTTACTGTAAATTTATTCTAATTCATCATTTTATCAGTCTAACATGTGGTTCTCTACTATTTTTATACAGCCTACCATTTAAACAAGATTTACCCATTTTACATGTAGTTTGTCCATCTTTTTAAGCATGTTTATCAACACCAAATCCCCACACAATATTTTTATCATCATATAATCATCATATACATATACAATAAGAAATAAAATACATGATTACATAATAAAAATAACAAGAAGATGAGGAGGACAATCTTTATACCACCATGATGATGTAGGTTGTGATCAAAACATGAATTTTGATGGAGAAACTTGTGATGCACCAAGAACATCTTCAAGACCACCATTCTTCATGGACACCTTGTGGAAAATCAGCCCTAATACTCCATGGAAACTCCTCCTTGGATGTTAAAACTTGCACCAATCTTCATCTCTTTGAATGGCTATTAACATATGTTAGTTATAACATATGTTTGGGGCTAAAATATGATCAAGTGATGGTGGTTTGTGGTGAAAAATGGGACGGCAATGGCAAGAGGGAGAGAGTGCGTGTGAGTGGTTTGCATGTTGTGAATGAGCAAGTGGTAAAGTTGAGGTGGTTTTGGTTTGGAAGTAGCTTAATGTTTAAGCTTAAGTGACATGTGTAAGCTACTTAGCTTACACTTGACACCAAATGTGGTGTTGTGGCTTACTTTGGCCGCCCATATTGAGTGGGGTGGGGCAAGATTTATCTTGTCTCATCCCACTAATTTACGGGTATCCCTCGATTATAGTTTCCTTGATTTGCGTGCCCTCGGGTCGTTTTACGAAAAACGTTTTTATAAATTATGAATCAACGGCATAAAACTAATCTAATAAAAATTGTCTCATCAAAAACGGAGTTCGAAAACGTAAATACGTAATCCTAAGGTTTCCGGTTTAGTCGTAAAGGACGTTAAAATAAAATCGTAAGTCCTAATCTCTTCTCGTAAATTTGTGAGTTTATGAACCAACACAAATTTAAAACTCCAAAATAATATTCGCGGATAAATTTATTTTCTGAAATGTCGGACTGTCACCAAAGACGGTGTATGTAAACGTATGCACGTAACGTTGAATCCTCCGGTTTAGACGTAGTCGATGCTACTTCAAGACGTAAATCCAAATTTCTTCCCAAAAATAAGTGAGTTCATAAAATAATATTTTCAAATAAATATTGAGAATAAAATATTGACCATAAATTGACGGATTGTCACAGCATTTATTCCTAAACAGGATCTTTGTCCTCAAAGATCATCTTACCTTACTACTCGCTTCTTATAGAGTTAAAGCCATGTGGGTATTTCCTCCACATTCGGTCTTTTCTCACAAGTGCAATACATTACAATACGCGAGTTTCATCAAACATAACTACGGGAATAAGATCAGGCTTAATGTTGACTTACTTTCTCTATCCATGATGTTCACGGGTTTTTGATGAATGCAACTTTTCGCCGATCTAAGCTCTACTAAGAATAATCAGATTCTCACTTGATAGATATTCCATCAAGTTCGATATACGAAACATAATTCACGCAGTCCTTGAAGTCCTAGGGTAGATCAAGCTTATATGCCCTTCAAACCAATCTTTTATATCATCTCAATGGTCCCATACAACGGGGACTTATATCCCATGATTTGTCAGATCATGAATTCATTTTTTTCAAGGTTAAAAATTTTGGCATAACTTCGCTACCCATTTGGCACTTCAAGATCTACATTTCATATTCACATAACCTCCTGCCCACTATCGGCAGTTAATAATCAAATCCTAATTTCAACAATCATTTCAGATCTCGCGGGTCGGGTATTTTGCAAGGTTAGGTTCGCCATCATAGGAAACCTTAAACCTAAAAGATATGTCCAACTCACAATGGGTGTATGTCGGATGTCTTCATCTCAACTGCTGCTTATAGATGCTCTAAGATTTAGATCCTAACAAGATTCGATCTCAATCCTAATACGATGATTATCAATGATAATCTCTCCAAAGGAAAGCGATTATACGATTTATTACCAAAGGTCATTCATTCAAACATAAAATAGCACTTATATTACTTTGTATCGTTACTTTACCTCGTCCCTTCGATTGGGGTGGTACACAGTACTCTCATCAAGGTTCGTTCTCAATGATTTCTGAGCAAATCTCTAGAAATTCGATGCGAAGCGAGGATCTTGATAAAGATGTTCGATACAGGCATACTATGTTTACATAACTCCTTTGCATTTATCCTTAAGGGGAATGATATTAGCAGATTTGGTCAGTCTGTCGACGATGACCCAAATCGAATCAAATTCAGATGATGACCTTTGCAATAGCTAGTCGTTTACTAATGTATGAGGCGATGTCTGCCTTCATAATTGCCATCAGTACAACTTCTTCAGACAAAGATATTTTTAGTCATAAATGACATAAATAGAATACTTATACTTACAAATTCCAACATAACTATATCTCACAATCTCCATATTTAGACAATCACAAGTGGTCCTTAAAAACATTTAACGCCATTGGCTTCTCAATTCTAATGGTTCACATTAGCCGTGAAACCTTTCACTATTTATATTATCCTTTTTACAAACATTGTTTATTTTTGTATCGTTCGGTAATTTATTTTGCACCTTCATTATTAAGGAACACATCCTAATTGGTTCTTTATATTTTATACATAATGTGTCAGTAATTACGTTCACTTTCCTGATGAAATAAATATCATAACCGTATTTATTCAAAGTTCTTTCTTTATATTTTCTAAGTTTTAGTTTCGTCTCAACTATCATTTTTATCAGTTTTGATTAATCTGACGTTTTAAAGCGTCGATAATTATTACAATTAATTAAATAAATATTTAATTTTTATGAAACGTAAACATAAAAAGTTTTTAAAGTTTCTCAATTTGTCCAATTATATAGAGGTGTTCAAAATAAAATTTGAATTTAATTAACACGATTTTTGTGGATTTATCGAAAATATTTAATAAGATTCGTAAATGTTCGAAAAATCTTTGGTCCAAATTTTCTTAGTTGAAAAGCAAAAGTTGTCGTTTCAAATTTCAAGTCATTAGTTATATAGTTTCCTAAATTCTTCTTAAGTTGTCTAAAATCACACACAAACATTTACCCCTAAACAGGAGTTTAGTTAAATGTTTTGGTTATAAGGGAATAATCCCTTAAAATCCTTTGTTAAAACATTTGTCAAAATATATTTGCACTTTCTTTTTAGTATAACTCAAAGTCTTAAAAGGGCTCTTAATTTTGAAGAGTCAATATAATCCGTTTTCTATTAATCACACGGTCAAATAATGTAAAGGATTAAGTCTGAAGTCTTATGTTAATTATTCAAGGTACAGGTTTTCATTGTTCGGCCAATTCAGGGCAGTCTATAATTAATTATTAACTCATTCTTATTCTTATAAACAAACAAATGGTCCTTAATGATCACGAGCATGAATTTATCAAATTACAGCCTACACACGTGATTCACCAAATTTATGAATGCTACATGTGCATTGGTCAATCCAAATGTCACCACGTGAAACTCATAATGTTCATTACAAGTACCGGATGTAGTGATTGGAATACATAATCTTTTCCGCAGATGCGAAGTTGATGATAACCATGCCATGGATCAAATTGCTAGAACCTTGTAAATGATCGAACAAATCTTCCATTTCGAGTTATGGATATCGTTTTCGATTGTCAATTTACTCAGTTCACAGTAATCTATAAATATAAGGAATGATAACACCATAGCTCTTCATGATGACAGGCTTGGTATAATAAAATCTTTCTCCGACAACTCTCAGTTGTACGATAATTCCTTTAATTTAGATGGTGCTGACGTACAGTGCACAAGCCATAGGTGCAGCACCGGGAATATAATCAAATACCAAATTCTACTTGCCTTAATGGCGAAAGTCTAGGTAATTCACCAACAAATACTTACTAAAGTTTCAAATAACAAAATTATCTTTTTAATAAATTCATATTAACTTCTTTCTAGATTATAATATCTATGACTAATTCACAACCATTCACAGTATAATTTCAAGTCTAAATACAGGATATAGTCATCCATCAAGAATTATTCAGATCACTTTTGATAATTAACATCTTATCATTTAGGGAATTCTACTCGAGTTCCCATCAATTAAGACAATGTCGTCATGTCATAATCAATCAATCCATTCTACTGGCACTATCAACCTTCCAGTTGCATTGCCATCGATAAGATGCGAACTTCTCAAAAGACTAATAATAACTCATAATCCTTCACAAGTTCAAGGATATCTGGAGACACAACTACAATTAAAAGAGTAAGGTCAACGCATAATCTATGCGAGAGAATTTCAAATCAGATATAAACGAAAACATTTAACGAATATGAATATATCCCATGTTTTCTAATTTGAGTACGCATTCGAAAGCTCCTCGGATCGTTACCCAGGTCATTCAAATGAAATCAACTCAAAAGAAATGATAGGAACGTCGATACATCTAGTCGAGTATCAACACTCGATAATCAGATACTTCTCCTAAGAATCTCACTACGGAGAATTGGACAAAGAGGGAATATCAATTGTCAATGAAGACAATATCCATAGATGAGTAAATTCGACTCAGAAGAATAGATGCTACAGGCACATATGTAGGTGTCCCTAACACTATGTCCTTATTTTTCACTTCTTGCAGATCTCATAAAATTTATTCTTTCACAATCTTCAAAGAAAATTTAGTGCTTATTCATTAGTTTTATGGTGACTACTAATCAGCCTTGCATGGTCCATTCCAAATTGTATGTAGGCGCGCAACTATATACAATTTCAAGATTAACGATGCAATACTCAGTTCGTCAAAATTTTATCATCATATTTATAGAAACATTTTCATGCTTAATTCTTAAATAAGAATCAAAAATAAATTTACAAAGATTTTCTTTGTTATGAAAAGAATTAAGTTTTTCCAAGGTGTTTCATAAACAACTTCATTTTGATATTAACCACTTATAAATCTCACTTTGAATAATCCTTATTGTGGTGAAAAATTAAATTTTCTCAAAGGGTACCGTTTTAACTTTATAAAAACAATTAGTGATCTGCAAAGGAGTGATGAAGAGTTGTTCACCAAGAACTAACTACAATCTAATAGGAAATGATCTTAGCCAAATAATCATGAGGTTCATGATCTCGATGGCACTCAAAAGAATAATTCACAACGTAACTCAATTCAAGATGAGTACTTAATCAATGGTTGCATCACTAATGCGAACATTAGGAAGAAGCAATAAAAGATAGATAACATCGATACATATAGAATTTAGCAATCAAAGGTAGTCTTTTCATTAATCACAAACAAGTCTAAATTGTACCGTAACACATTACGTGTCACTATGTCATACAATTTTCAGAACTCATCCTACCAACTGATATCTCAGTTAAGTTAGGGATTATTTTTAAAAGATACCACATTGAATACTAATCTACAAGAGTCATTAGGTGTTCCACATGTCCCAGAAGATCCATCGGTCTCAATTCAGAAGAAGATTTCTTCAATTTATTTCTTGGACACTGGGCATCCTCGTTAGTGGACAATGGCCTAGGAACAACCCTTAACAAGAATCAACAATCATTTAAAACCTAATAATTCAATCACATGACTTAACGACTTTCTCTTATCAATCTCATATTCCAATACAAGTTAAATTTTACTTTATTCAAGTTTCAACCAATTTTATACTCAATTCGACATCCTACCTTATTCTTCCAATACTTACAACCTTATTCTTCGGCCTTGTAAAGGCAATACAATCTCAATATGAATCAACACTTAATTTCCAATCCTATAGCTCTTACAACAACAATTATCAAATGAGTCACTAATATGAAATGACTCACACATTCAATTATACTTCTCGGAAAGGTACTAGTGGCATGAGGCTTTTGGGTAATGGTTCCAATGACAGCCTCAAGTGCAACATTCACCCTTTCGATTTCAAGTTAAGAATTGGGTGACAACGAATCAGATGACACCTTTCCAGGTGGTAACGTTTTGTCAAACTCCACTCTATAAGGAAAGATCGTCATGACATCGATATCAGTTTTAATCTCGCCAATTCTTTCTCAATATCATAATCAACTAATATCTATAATTCTACGAATATCAACCATTTGTTGGGATCATAAATATCCACAACCTGGTTTAGATCTAGGGTAGCTAGAATTCCTACGAGAATAGCTTCGATTAATTTACTAGGGGATTTAGGGTTTCTTGTGACAATCTACGTCGTATAAATACCTCGTACAAATATCAAAATAATCATCAAACAATCATGTAATCAAATTACATCATATATATATATATATAATCCAAGTTATATATATATATATATATATATATATATATATATATATATATATATATATATATATATATATATATATATATATATATATATATATATATATATATATATATATATATATTAAAATAACACTTCTCAGTCTGGCCTTGTCAGTAACTAGGGAATTCTTCGGCACCGTTATAGTCAAAATATTTTTTAGACATTTTTAGAAAAATGTTTATAGTTAAAAGATTTTGACTTGTTTTATTCAAAACCTTGGTTTTAAAAATCTTTTGTTCTCTATAACGAGAGCTCTGGTACCAAACTATAACACCCCCAAATTTATACAACTCAATACAGTGGAAGACTAGTTGGTGTTACGGGATAGCACATTACTCACATCATAGACAACACATAAAAATCGCGTCGTTTAATAATAAAGCATTTCCATTCATAAATATCAAAGTTACATCGGTCCCAAGTCATTATATTTCATACAAAGTTTTACAAAATATTTGAATAGAAAATATTGTTTAAGTGCGGGCCATGAATTCTTGTCGTCTTCCCGAGAATTACCTCCAAGTACCTGAGACAAAACATGTTAAAAGAAAAGGTCAGCGATAACGCCGAGTGAATTCATAGAGTTTGATAAAATCCATCAATATAATATCAGTATAAAATTATTACTGAAAATCATTTTGTACAAATCATTTTGATAGGCCATAAAATAGCCAAAGTCATTTTATACAAATCAAAATCATAATATAGGCGTTTGCCTTAAAAATCATTATACGAGCCAATGTCGCAAAAATATCATACAATACGTCTTATAATGTTGTATGAAAATAAAAATCGTTATATGAATATGGTTATGAAAATCAAAACACGAACATAATATCAATAGTATGACCCCGTATTGCTAGTCAGGCAATACTTCGTAATTCGGTGCGTCTAATAGTATTTCGTTAGTTTGGATTATTATAAGCCGCATGACATTGTTACCTTACTAAACCAACAACGGGTAGCTAACCCGATACTCAATTTGCCCATCTAAAGTAGCGTGTCGTCACAAAGGTCACGCTATGGAAATCTTCTCATACATAAATTCGCTTACCAATCAATGTGGCACGACGGGGATCAACCGTCAAGGCGCGAACTGGGGTGATCGTCCCCAAATAGTACTATTAAATGCATAAGCGTCTACCAACTCCCGGTAGTTCACAATTCATGCTAATGGGACTTTTAGTGACATAACCTAACTTTAATAATCCATTTGATTTCATCTATCGGGTCCTTTAATCATTTATCGGGTCATACATTCGGGTCATACAATCATTCGGGTCCAAATCAATAAACAAACAATCGGGACAAATGGTGTCCTATTTATAAAAACTAACATGTTATCTCCCTCGCGGGTTTATAAAACATTTATAAAAACATTTAAAAGAGTGCGAGGCTATGAACTCAAGTTGATATGGGAAGGCGGTTTATCGGCAATTCGGACGTACGGTACGTGCTTCAATCACGGAAACCTAGACAAATAATATTCGTCTTAGACTCTTGTCCAATGACTTTATAAAAATAACAATTATGTATACATATGATGATTATTTATATATGATGATCAAGTGGGTTTACATATTCTCGTCTACTCATTTTAGTTTTATGTGTCGATAACTTTTATACCAGTTTACTAGTTTTACCTATTTACACGTTTTAAGTCCAATAAACTTACTATAAGTTCTTTAACTTGTTTTAATCCATGTTATACTTATATTATCAGTATCCACACTTTACAAGTTGGGCCTAAATGGGTTAAGCCCAATAAATAAGTTTATAAGTGTTTTAGTCCATTTTGTTGTATTATTAGTCCAATAACGTTAACGTAGCCCGTTAATGTCCGTATGTTATATAGTTCGAGTTTTATCGGTTTTTACTTGTTATATATGTTTATATATCAGTATATGTGTTTATAAAAGTTTACATTAGACGGGTCCAACCGTCTAAGTTTTATTTAACAAAAACGTTAATTTTACGGTAATAGCCGAAAAAGTCGTAAAAACAATGTTTATAGTTTTATAACTTATAAAACTTAACAAGTTACCATTTTTATAAAATGTTCACTTATTTAACCTTTTACATACTCATATAAATAAAATCCATAAGTTAGTGGGTTTTTATTTTACATTTTATACAATATAATTTTGAGTGCTTATATAATAATAATAAACATTAATTCTCAAAATCTGATTTTTATTTTCATCTTCACAAAAACTACCATATCTAGAGTTCTATATGGTGATAGAAGCTCAAATTTTTATCACATAAACTACATGATATGTGCTCCATTTAATTCTTCTATAGCTACTGTTGAATCATCTTCTAAGTATTTTCTAAAAATCGTCCAAAACAGTAAACTCAGATTTGTATCTTAAACTTGTTTTGATCATATCTCACTCATTACAATGATTCCATTGCATGGCCAACTCTCACATGTGTACAAGACCCATAGCTTACTGTAAATTGATTCTACTTCATCATTTTATCAGTCTAACATGTGGTTCTCTACTGTTTTAATACAGCCTACCATTTAAACAAGATTTATCCATTTTACATGTAGTTTGTCCATCTTTTTAAGCATGTTTATCAACACCAAATCCCCACACAATATTTTTATCATCATATAATCATCATATACATATACAATAGGAAATAAAATACATGATTACATAATAAAAATAACAAGAAGATGAGGAGGACAATCTTTATACCACCATGATGATGTAGGTTGTGATCAAAACATGGATTTTGATGGAGAAACTTGTGATGCACCAAGACCATCTTCAAGACCACCATTCTTCATGGACACCTTGTGGAAAATCAGCCCTAATACTCCATGGAAACTCCTCCTTGGATGTTAAAACTTGCACCAATCTTCATCTCTTTGAATGGCTATTAACATATGTTAGTTATAACATATGTTTGTGGCTAAAATATGATCAAGTGATGGTGGTTTGTGGTGAAAAATGGGACGGCAATAGCAAGAGGGAGAGAGTGTGTGTGAGTGGTTTGCATGTTGTGAATGAGCAAGTGGTAAAGTTGAGGTGGTTTTGGTTTGGAAGTAGCTTAATGTTTAAGCTTAAGTGACATGTGTAAGCTACTTAGCTTACACTTGACACCAAATGTGGTGTTGTGGCTTACTTTGGCCGCCCATATTGAGTGGGGTGGGGCAAGATTTATCTTGTCTCATCCCACTAATTTACGGGTATCCCTCGATTCTAGTTTCCTCGATTTGCGTGCCCTCGGGTCGTTTTACGAAAAATGTTTTTATAAATTATGAATCAACGGCACAAAACGAATCTAATAAAAATTGTCTCATCAAAACCGGAGTTCGAAAACGTAAATACGTAATCCTAAGGTTTCCGGTTTAGTCGTAAAGGACGTTAAAATAAAATCGTAAGTCCTAATCTCTTCTCGTAAATTTGTGAGTTTATGAACCAACACAAATTTAAAACTCCAAAATAATATTTGCGGATAAATTTATTTTCTGAAATGTCGGACTGTCACCAAAGACGGTGTATGTAAACGTATGCACGTAACGTTGAATCCTCCGGTTTAGACGTAGTCGATGCTACTTCAAGACGTAAATCCAAATTTCTTCCCAAAAATAAGTGAGTTCATAAAATAATATTTTCAAATAAATATTGAGAATAAAATATTGACCATAAATTGACGGATTGTCACACACTGAAAACTTACACAAGAAATCTAGATCGGAACATATTTCTAGCTGATATATCTGATCAAAAATCAACAAACGTTATAAAAAAGGTATGCATTAATCAAACTAATATGATCTATGTTCCTTATTAATGATGAAATTGAATCATAGATTTATTAATAGATTATTGGATTGAGATATCTTTAAAAATATGTTACTTATAAAATATTTTTAATTTTTTTGTAATTAGATACTTAGATTATAATTTATGTATAACTATTTCTAGAATAAGGAGTATTAATTATTTGATATAAGTAAATACAGATTTAAATTTTTCGCTGTGTAATCGATAAATGTAGTAATAATTTTAGACCATTAAATACTGATTTATTGAGTTATTAAGTTTAAAATATTTTGATAAGATTAATAGTTTTAGTAAATAAAATATTTCATTAATACAGTTTTATATTTGCACATGTGAAAATAAATAGGAATTAAGTATATAAGCAAGTATAGAGTGTGTTTGGTTAAGCTTATGAGTGGGCTTAGACTTATATTATATAAGCAAATTATGGCTTTTATATAATAAGCTTATAAGCCTTTGATAAGTGTTTGGTTTAGCTTATATAACTAATATGGTAAAATGACAAAAAAAATACATAAAAATAAAAAGGATAGTAGTTATTAAATAAGGGTATAAAAGTCTTTTTATGAAATATTTTTATATAAGCCTACATAAGCCACAAATTTTTGGCTTACCAAACCTACTTATATAAGCTTATAAGCCCACTTATATAAGCTTAACCAAACACTTGGTTTTGGCTTCTAAGCTTATATAAGCTTATAAGCCCACTATATAAGCTAAAACAAACACCCCCATATTCAACTAACTATCTTTAAAATGAGAATTTCTTTTGATACTTTTAAATAAATGCTTCAATCATAATAAGCAAAATTAAAAAAATATTATGATAATTTCTTTGGTTCTAAATAATCAATTAGTTGAAATATAGTTTCAGTTTCAATAAATATAATTTCGGAAAAAACTAATTGTTTGTACAATTGTGCAGTTTTATACATGAAGTATGTACGAACAAGATCGTCTCCACACCCGCTATATGATTCTCTAAGGTTTTTAAGTAACTCTCAAAAAAATGCTTTAGTTAGTATGGGATTTGGGTATCTCAACGGTATGAATATCCATTACATTCCTTCGACATTATCTCAGTACATTATACAGAATTTCAACCAATCTACAATGGAAATTAGGTTGAAAAATGGTTCAATTAAAGTAACTCCTGAATTGGTCAAAGAAGTTCTAGGAATACCTTTAGGTGGAAATGTTGTTGATACAGTACAGAATGATGAGCTCAAGAAAAGATGGGGAGATCAATTCAAAACAAATGTTACATCAAAAAGAGTATCTGAAATGATAAAAAAATCTGATGAATCCGGAATCATATTTAAGCTGAATTTCCTAGTTGTATTTTTCAACGTTATGTGTGCCTCTAAAGAAGATAGAGGGTCGAATTTAGATATACTAAATTTCATAAGTGAAGATACTGACATAAAGAAACTTGATTGGAGCACTTTTGTGTGGAAATGTCTGAAAGAAACAAAGAAGCCAAAAAATTATTATTGTGGATCTGTTACGCTACTCATGGTATGATCAAGTTTATATAAATCAATTTAGTTATTGCAAAAAAAGTGATGAATTATATGATTAATTATAAATCAGTTTAGTTATTGCAAAAAAAGTGATGAATTATATGATTAATCAGATTCAGAATTCTGCAAAAACATCAAAGGATGCATCAAGTTCTGCAATTGCAAAAAATAAAGATATTCTTAAAGAGCCTGTTCCAGTTAGAAGGTTAAAGAGAAGTGCGAGGAAAAATCAAGAAGATGCATCTAAATCTGACATTCAAGTTTCAAAAAAGATGCAGAATTCAAGTTCTAAACATGCTACATCAACTACATCAAAAATGTAAACACTGGGCGGACAAAAAAAACTATGAAGACGTGTGCTCAGATGAATGAAACATAGATTTTATATATTAAACTACAAGCTAGCATGAAGATTACATGAAGTTCTCACCAAAATGATCAATTATGTAATAAAATCTTATTTTGTGTTTGAAAACTTGTTTTCTATGTAGATTTTAATATGAACTATCAGATTGTGCTTGTTATGGTTAAACCAGGGAATAAATGAATAACACTTTCACATGTGAAAATATCTAAATTTTATATAATTGAAATAATCTGGTTGGCATCTAAATGAGGTAATTTTTATTATGGGTGAACTCGATACCTTGTCGAAATTTAACTGTTAATTAGTCGAGCAAAGCTGTAGATTAGCTTGAAAAGATTAAAATTTTATATATGAAATGACTATCAATAATTTATTTAATATTCTATGTTTTTAATATATTCTAATAACAACTATCAATAAATTATTTAATATTCTATGATTTTAGAAAACTATAATAACGATTATCAATAAATTATTTAATACTTTTTTGAATAAAGTTAATATTTAAATAAAAACTTTGATTTACTTATATATAAAAAAATTTATTAACCTTAAAATTGTTCACTTAATCAAAGTTAGATAATTTATTTAGGCTGAGCTATCAAAACCTGAAGATCAAAACATTATATGATCTGGGTTTGAGCTTGGCATTGAGATGGATAAAACCTCAGCTCAAAACGAGTTGAGCTTGATATCGAGCCTAAATAGCTTGATAAAATCTCAGCTCATTTACAACATTAATTTTAATAATGTGATTGACACTTTGACATGTCAAATAAATTGATTTTCATGTTATTTAAAATATTTTTTTAAAATAAAATGATAAAAAAAAATTAAGTGATAGATATAAAAATTTTGTACAACCAAAAATTTACTCACCTAACATCACTTTAGTAAAAAAAAACATAAATCATTCAATAGTATAAGCAAAAAGTCAAAACAAAATGATCTAAACATTGAACGTTACCTTCACTAAAAAATATTTCATGTTATCAACGACATTAATATTATACCATCTTATTATATCAATTGAAGATTTCTAATCCCCAATTTGAAGATTTCTAATTGAACATTTCAGATGGAAGAAGAAGATAATCACAAATTAAGACGGAGTGGAAGTAAGATTGATTTAAATTTTTGTTGTTTAATTCTTTTAGATTTATTTTAATTTATAATTAATTTGGTTCTAATATTATGGATTTATTTTTTTTTTATTTTTTTTTGTTAGTTTATAAATTAAACAGCATATTATCTCTTTAAATGAAGTATTGTATATGAATTTTTAATATATGTTTAAACAGATGTAGTATACTGTAGTTGAAATAATGATTTTAAATGATTGTAAATAATTAATTGTAGTTATGTAGCTGAAATATTTTTGGGTTTTTGCAATGTAAAAAATGATTACATTTAATGATAAATGTCATAATCATACTTAGATAAATAATTAATGATTAATTGAGTTATTAAATGATAGTTTGTTCAAGTAATAAAGATGTTTTTTTATATGAAATTAATATTTTCACATGTGAAAATTATGAAATGTTTTATAACTATGTTACTGTATTAAAATGTTCGTTGAAACATAATATTTATATAGTTAATTCAAAAAAATGCAGGAAAAAGAAATGAATCCAACGAACAAGAACCCTGTAGTTCAAAAAGGAAAAAAAAGAGATGTTGATGAAGAGTATAATCATAACAAGGAAAAAAGTTGTTTATCTGTTGATAAAAAAGTGACGGTACAAGAAAAAAAAATAAAAGTTGATGAAGAAGATAATTCAATATGTGAAGATGAGAAAAAATGTAAAGAAAGCATTCGTTTAAGAGCAACAATAAAATCTTTTCACACTGCAATGAGTGATCTTAGCCTAGAGAGGAAGGAATGTTTGGAAAAATTGGGATTTGAAAGTATGATAAACATGCCAATATTCCAGCTACCTGGTAGACTAGGTTTGTATGTCATACAAAACCTAGATACTAAAAAAAACTCTTAACTTGGAGAATGGTGTGATTAACATCTCTCCGAAAGCAGTCCAAGACATACTTGGAATTCCACTTGGGGGGATGTCAATAGATTCATTACCAGCAAGAAAATCAGATGACCCTTTCATTAAAAAATGGAAATCTCAGTTTACTAAGAGTGATATACGACCGAACGACATCAAGGATGTTATACTGTCTACAGACGATGTTGGCGAGCTTTTCAAGATTAATTTCTTAATGCTTTTTGCAAATTGTATGGGCATGTGTGAAAGCAGTGGAGTTTGTATAATGAAGATTTTAAAACGAATAAATGTTGACGTCCAAGTTGAAAAAGTTGACTGGTGCAGTTTCATTATTGAATGTTTGATTACAAGCACAGAAAAATGGAAAAAATCCTAATAGTTACTACGCAGGGCCAATCACTTTAATGATTGTAAGTGTTTTCCGTTTTAGAAATTTATATACTCTTGTTTCTTCAATTTAATTGAATACTAATATTGAATTAATATAATCTTGTTTTGAAGCTTCTATACCTCACTTGGACAAAATTTGATGAACGTAAAGTCTTAGCTGAAAGACCAGCAATTAAGGTATGGAAACAACCAATGTTGAATTACAGAGATAAAATTGAACATGAAATGTACGGAGCGTTTGGAAAGCTAGAAATCCTTGAAGATCCTTACAAATATGATATACAAGCAGAGGTACGCTTTTCGGTACTAATGATATATATTTATTTATTTGTTTTCACATGTGAAAGACTAAAAGATCATGGTAATTCAGAGATTATTAAATTTGAAAAAGTTATTTATCTTAGCATTTGCTTTATATGTAAAAAGTATTTATGCATTGTTATGGAACTTATTGAGTAAATAATAATTATCAGGTCTACGTCCAAATGATTGAAAAAAGCTATTTCAACATGACCCAAGAGATAAGGAATGTACATTCAACTTTAAATGAAGGAATTTCGAAATTTCCAGATAATGAGGAGCTTAAAAACTATCAAAAAAAGTTTTTAGAAGTTTTTGGAAAGAAGAATCAAATAGGGAATGAAGGGAAAGAAGAACAAAGAGATAAGGATTCTGATTCTATGAAAAATGATGTGGAAAATGACGATACGTATGATGATGGTAAGGTTAACAAGAATGTTGTTGAGACAAATGTAGTTCAAGAGAAAGATAAAGTTAATAAGGAATCAGATAATATGGAAGAAGAATCTGAAGACATGGAGAATATTGAAAACAAAGCCGAAGATAAAGGTCGGTAATATTTTAATAATATTTTTATTTGACAATATTTGTTTCAAATTAACAGTTAAATTGTTAAGAATTCTTAAAAATTCACAAAATATAAAAATATTGAAGGCAAACATGAAGGGGAAAAAATGAAGCAAACGAGGATCATGTAGATAAAAATTTGCAGAAGAAGGATACAAAAGAACTGAGTTCTACATCATTGCAAAAAGAAGATGAGGAATCTAATGCGCTTGCTATTGTTTTGTATAATGTTTGTCACCGTCATCCATTAAATATTTTGATGCCAGATGAGGTAATTATTATATAATAACAAACTTTTTTATTATATAATTCAATACATTGAATTCTTGGATGATTTTTAACATATAGTCCTAATATTAAATAGAATACGGAGAAACAAAATGATACACCAGAAATCATAAATATAGAAGATTCTGATTCAGAGGATGAAGAGAAAGACTTTGGTGGAGATAAAAATGTAACAGGAGATTCTGATTCTGATTATAACGGAAAGTTTTACAAATCAAAGTATGAGCTTATACCAATAAATCCTACAGACGAACTTCAAGATGATGAAATTCTTATCGGAAATACACTATTTGCAATGATTTTAAAACCAAGGTAAAAAACATGTATTTGTTTTTTAAATGTGAAATTTTTTTATTGGATAACATGATTAATTATTTAAAATGATTTGAATTTAAACAGCGAAGTTATATTTGAGACAAAAACTGGAGTGAAGGTATTAGCATTGGTAATGGAAAGCTTGGCGACAGGTTTGATGGTTCATTATGAAGTCATAGATGCATGGTCCGAGTTGTTAAATAGTATTAAACACACAAAAAAATATTGCTTCAAAACTGGATTTATGGTAAGATTATTAACATTCAAACTTGATTATAAAAATATACTGATGAAATTTTTTAGATTATAATTGCTGTTATTCATTCTTGCATATGCAGGATAGAGACTTCATGGATATTAAGATAGATGCAAGAATGAGAGTTAAAATTTTTGAAAAGAAACTCAGGGATGAAGTTAAAAACAACGAAGCATTAATAAATCTTAAAAAGATTGAATGTGTAAGTTCAAGCATAATTAAGAGAAATATAAATAAACATACATATAAAATTACTTAAAAATGTTACCCATATGATTTAATACTTTGTATGCAGGTGTTTTTCCCAATATGCTTTACTGAACACTTCTATCTTGTTTGTTTCGACCTGGAGTTTGGAAGGTTCTTATTGATTGAAAACAAATGTGATGAAATTCATTGTGATGATACAAACCACCTCATAGCCAAAGCCTTGGTAAGTTTTAAATAATAAATTAATAAAAAAAGTTAATAAAAAAGATGATGATAATTCTTATTTTTACAGCATTATGTTCTTATTGATTATCTTGAATCAATAAACCATTCAAGTTATGAAAAACTTAAAAAAGCAAAGTTGCAAGTGGTTAAATTGGATATTGGGAAAAAGATTAATCATATAGACTGTGGAATTGTGATTATGGCAACTATGGATTGCTTTATCAATGATGTTGAAAAATTGAAGAATGCATTTATGATAGGAAAATCCTATTCACAAATGCATATATTGAGAAAGAGGATGGCTACAAAAATTTTGATGTCGAAAGTTAATGTTAAAAGTAATCGTTTAAGGAAGATGGCCGACACATGCCCCAATGAACCCGATTGTCGAAATTTACTTAATATTTTAGTTGAAACTGCAATAAGAAACCGTAATGAACGTATTGCTTCAGCTTATAGTTAGTACTGCAAGAAGCATTTCTGTAAATATTAAAGTTAGAATACATTTTTAACAATTTATTTTATGTTTACTCTATGTGTACTTTTAACTTAATTTTAAATGTTGTTTTTAAAATCTGTAGGATGGAATAGAATATTTAATTTTGTCAGAGAACACAATGAACAACTATGTTAAAGTTTATTTTTGTTTTGCAAAGTTAAAAGGTTTTATTTTTAAGTTAATGTACTTTCCGAAAGAAGGTATACACAGATGGAATGGTATCCTTCATCTTATGTTGTTGCTAAAGAAAGATGGGCAAATTTTAAAAAGAATGGATTTAAAAGATATTATATTCTGGCTTTGAAAGTATTCTCAATAGAAACTGACGGACACATATCTCTAATGTTTGAAGTATATTAACAGATATATGTAACGTTAGCGTTTTAAATCATGCATATTATATGATAGCAGTAGCTTGTCTACGCGTGTTATGTGATGTGTGTGTGTCTTTTATTGAAACAAAACGATATATGTTTTTGTATATTAACAAATATATGTTTGAAGTATATTAACAGGTATATATTTGTTTTCATTTTCATTCAAAAACAAGCATGATTCACATGTGAAAGTTTTTATTATGGTTAAAAAACAACGTGTTTAACAAGCCTAGTGACCCAATGTATATTAAAAGCCCAATGGCCCAAGCGACTGTTCAGTTAACACATAAAAATATACAAAATTAACATTATTGGTTTAATCAAATAATAAAATACAACCATTTTAGAAAACCCAGAAGAAAACATAAGCCATTCAATTTCAAAATCAAAATATTGAAAGACTCATTTCATACTAAATTATTCAAAAATGATCAATGAAGTAGATACCCAGAAGAAAAAAGAGATAAAAAAAGTAAGATTAATATTGCTTTTTTAAGATTTTTTTTATTACTTATTATCCAAATAAATCTATACTAATGTTTAAATTTTATTTTATTTTAATTGCAGAAACCTACAATCGAAAACGCAAAAGTACACAAAAAAAATCCGAATAAAGAAGATATCTTTGATTGTGGTAAGATTTTATATAAATGTATTATTAATTTTTTTACTTATTATATATTGTTATGAACATCGATTAAAAAAATAACATCCTGATGATTATTGAAGCGAGTAGCAGTAAAGATTATATCCTGATGGTGATTGATTAAAAAAATAGCTTATCCTGATGATTATTCATTAGAAAAATAGCTTATACCGATGATTATTGATTAATATTAAAACTAGAAACACCATGCAAAAGATTAATTAGAGATTTTTTAAATTTTTTCTATTTGAATGTGTACTTTCAACAAATATTAATACTGCAATTGCAGAAGATATTAAAAATACTGGAATTGCAGAAGATATTAAAAATAAAAATGATTCAATCAAGGATTGCAATTAAAGAGTTATATACAATAAATTTCAAAAAAGATAATAAAATTAATAAATTTCACATGTGAAAAAAATATATCAGCATATTTTGTATTTATAATTCTGGAACCATCATATAAAAGTTTTGACATGTAAAAAATGTAGTTATAGGTTTATATTGAAAAGAATGACAGTAAACTAATTACACTTTGACATCTGAAATTAATTAGGTTTTATTTATATTCTTGTTATTGCAGACACTGCTTCAGCAACACCGACGAATTCTACAAATATAGAAGAAAAGGAAACAAAAACTGCTAAGAAAAACAAACGAAAAGTTTCAGAAAACTCTACTTCAGAATATGAAGCAAATAGCAGTAAAGGTTAGGAACAATCTATCTTACCTTATCTGAAAATACAAAAAATATTTTAAAGTTTTGTAGCTTAATAAATTAATTATTTTAAAACAGAGAATAAGAAGCGAAAAATGAATGAATCCCAAAAAAAATGTTGGTTCAAAAAGGAAAAGAACAAATGATGATGAAGCTTATAATGACGAGAATGAAAGAAGATGCTTATATGTTAAAAACAAAAGTGGCGAAAAGAAAAAAGGTCCTTATGACGGATTTCGTTTAAGAGCAACAACAACAGCTTTTCACACCGCAATGAGCGTTCTTAGCCCAGAAAGAAAAGAATGTTTGAAAAAAATGGGATTTGAAAGTATGATTGAAATGCCAATAAGCAACCTACCAGGTAAACTAGGTTTGTATATATTACAAAACCTAGACACAGAAACACTAATTCTTAAGTTGAAAAATGGCGTGATTAAGATCACACCAAAAACTGTTCAAGACATACTGGGAATTCCACTTGGGGGGATTTCAATAGATTCTTTACCAACAAGAAAATCAGATGACCGTTTTGTTAAAAAAATGGAAATCTCAGTTTACTAAGAGTGATGTACGCCCGAACGACATCAAGCATAAAATACTGTCTACAGACGATTCTGGCGAGCTTTTCAAGATGAATTTCTTAATTCTTTTTGCAAATTGTATGGGCATGTGTGAAGTAGGTGGATCTTGTAACGAGCAAATTCTAAAACGAATAATAGATGATATTGAAGTGGAAAAATTAGACTGGTGCAGCTTTGTTATCAACTGTTTGGTAACAAGCTTGAAAAAATGGAAGAAGAATAATAACAGCCAGTATTCAGGGCCAAGCGCTTTCATGATTGTGAGTTTTTTCATTTTCGAAAATATATTCAGAGCGTTCTTCAATTTGAATAATACTAATAATAAATTAATATAATCTTGTGTTTGTAGCTTTTATACTTCACTTGGACGAAGTTTGATGAATGTAAAATAATTCCTGAAAGGCCAGCAATTAAAGTATGGAAACAGCCGTTGTTGTCTCAAAGAGATAAAAACGAAATGGATAAGTGCAGAGAGTATGGAACAATGGAAATCCTTGAAGATCCTATCAGAAGTGACTTACAAGCAGAGGTAGGCTTTTTTGATACTAATGCTTATATATATATATATATATATATATATATATATATATATATATATATATATATATATATATATATATATATATATATATATATATATATATATATATATATATATATATATATATATATATATATATATATATATATATATATATATATATATATATATATATATATATATATATATATACTTTGTTTATTTTTCACGTGACATTGACTGATGAATATTGTATAAAAATGAGATTTCCATTAACATTCATATATACTTATATGAGAATTACTAAGTCACTTATCACTGGATAGATTTTATATTAAACAGAATGACAATTTTTCAAATGCAAAAAATATAATAATCCTTTTGCTTTATAAATTGTTCACATTCGAGAAGTATATATATGATGTTGAAAAAAGCTATCTAATTTTCAGGTATATATTCAAACGATTGACAAAAGCTTAACCAACATAATCCAAGAGTTACATATTATAGAGTCAAGTTTAAAGGAAGGAATGTCGAGATACCCTGATAACAAGAAACTTCAAATGTTGCATGAAATGTTTTTAGATGGTTTTGGATACAAGGGTCTAAAAAGAATTGAAATAAATGATATAGGAGATAAGATTGAAAAATGCGAAAATGAATCGACTGAGTCTGATGATGAATTGATTAACAAACAAAAATATACAGTTCATTATCATAGAGAATAAAAAAAACAGAAAAATATTTTTGGTGATGGTTATGGAGGATCATCTTCAGTGTGGTTTGAGAATCAAAATGAATCGACTGAGTCTGATGATGAATTGATTGATGTTGAAATTGAGAAAGAAGAGCCTGCTAATAAGAAATTGGATCCTGATACTGATTCTGTTTGGCGAATCATTAACGAAATTAATGAAGAAAATGATTCTATGTTTAGTGACGTAGCTTGTGATCTTAAGGTAGTTGAGGATCTTAATGTAGTTAAGGATGACAAAATTGGTGAGCATACCAAGGTTGATCCTTCTGACACATTTGGGTTTGGAGCTGATGACACAATTACGGGTGCATATGATAACAATGTTGCTGATATGCCATCCGTAGAAAAAGAGCAAAGTATGGGAAAGAATGAAGATGAAAATCTAGGTGTCCATGATAATATAGATGATAAGAATGAGAAAAACGGTCTTGATGACCATACACAGTCTGAGCCTGATTACGGATTTGGTGATGATAGTGTCAAGATTCAAGATTCTGTTGTTTATACGACATCAACAATTCTAGAAGAAAATGAAACAAATAATAAGAAGATAAAGCATACACACTTCGAGGTTGTTAACAAAGTTCATGATAATATGAAGATTCAAGATTCAGTTGTTAACAGAGTTGAGGCTGTTAAAGAAGTTGCTGATGAAAAAGTTGGTGAGCAAACACAGCTTTATGATGACGACAACGAAAAGAAAGATTCTCAAGATAATCTTCAAAATATGAATAAAAAAGAAAATGAATCTTTGAAAGATAACAAACCATGTGACTCGAATGTGAAGAAAGATGTTATTCAGCCTTCACACGTTGAGCCTTCTAAGACATTTAGGATTGGAGATGATGATGAAGTTCATGATAATTTGAAGTTTCAAGAATCAGTTGTTGATACGAGATCAGCAAATCCAGAAGAAAGTGAAAAAATTGTGATATGTTGAAGCTTGATGATGAAGACAAGAAAAACAACAATTCTAAAGTTGCTGATCTTAAGGAAGTTGAGCATGTTAATGTAGTTGAGGATGAGAAATTTGGTGAGCATACCAAGGTTGATACTTCTGACACATTTGGGTTTGGAGCTGATTACAGACTTGGGGGTGTTTATGATAACAAAATTGGT
The DNA here is from genome assembly GCA_025667525.1 of Glebionis coronaria. NCBI lineage: Eukaryota > Viridiplantae > Streptophyta > Magnoliopsida > Asterales > Asteraceae > Glebionis > Glebionis coronaria. The sequence goes on along the minus strand of CM046874.1, from coordinate 32,860,745 downwards.
GATATGCCATCGGTAGAAAAAGAGCAAAGTATGGAGCAAAGTATGGGAAAGAATGACGATGACAATCTAGGTGTCCATGATAATCTAGATGATAAGAATGAGAAAAACGGTCTTGATGAGCATAGACAGTCTGAGCCTGATTACGAATTTGGTGATGATAGTATCAAGATTCAAGATTCAGTTGTTAAAAGAGTCGAGGCTGTTAAAGAAGTTGCTGATGAAAAAGTTGGTGAGCAAACACAGCTTTATGATGACGACAACGAAAAGAAAGATTCTCAAAATAATCTTCAAAATATGAATAAAAATGAAACTGAATCTTTGAAAGATAACAAACCAAGTGACTCGAATGTGAAGAAAGATGATATTCAGCCTTCACACGTTGAGCCTTCTAAGACATTTAGGATTGGAGATGATGAGGACGTAGGAAAAAGCTTGAAAGACAATCATAATGAAAATGAAGAATCGGAAACAACAAGATTGACCAATGAAGTTGCAGATGATAATGTCAAGATTCAAGATTCAGTTGATATTACGAGCAAAGGAAATGAAGACGAGCTTAAAAAGGTTGGAACTTGTGATATGTCGTTGCTTCAAGATGATGAAAAGAATGCAAAATTTGTTGCATCACGAATTCTTGGACAAACAATGAATGATGTAGCAGAAAATGAGACTGTTGAGCAAGCAACTGAAGGTTAAAATTCATACAAATCCTTTGATATGTGATGAATATCAATTTCTGATATATGTAGTCTTAATAATTTATGTACAATCAATATGTATTCAGAATTTTATATTCATCTCATGAATGAAAAATTATTGTTTTGTTTGCATTATATTTGAATTACAACGTTGATATATTTCACATGTGAAACAAAAAAAAATTAATCATGTACAAAACAAAAGTATTCTTTTCACATGTGAAAAAGAGATTTTCTTCTACATATTAAAAAAGTATTTTCTGTCACATGTGAAAAACAATATTCATTTTAATTCATACTTATTTTTGCAGGTACAGGACGTTTTGAATCAAGTTTGTATGAAGATGATAATGATGATTACACTGGTCCTGAACGAAAATCTCCTTTTGAGTTTTGTCCAGTAGATGTTAATCAACCACTTAATGAAGATGAAAATATAGTTGCTGATACATTATTTGCAATGACAGGACCAAAGTTGAAAGTATCAAATTTTTATTGACATTTTGTGATATAAAAAAAGATTTAGTAAAACTAATGTTTCCTTATAAAACTGTATACAGGGACCCAGTATTTAAAGCTCATAAAGGCATTGAATCAAGCCATCTAGAAATGGAAACTTTAACGCCAACAATCTTGCTATCTGCATATATAATTGATATTTGGGCAGATCTGTTAAACTACATAGAATACTTGCAAAAACAAAATTCAAAAAGAAGATATTACTTTAAAATATCTGGAATTGTAAGTGATATCATAAAAACATAATTTCATATTTACATAATACCTTTATCTAGTATTAATATTTCTTGTTTTGCATTTATGCATGTGCCAGCATACTATATAAGCAAAGCAACAAAAGAGGAAAAATTCAAAATGTTTAAACAAAAGATGAGTGAAACTTTTAATAACGAAAAAAACGAAATGTCATTACAAAATTTGGCAATGGTATTTTTTTAAAATTGTTTTAAAATGTTTTGGGAATATTAATTCATATTCAAAATTATTAATGATACTTTTATTTCTTATGTATTGCAGGTTTTTTTCCCTGAATGTCACTCAGATCACATATATCTCATTTGTGTGGATTTGGAAAAGAGTTCAATACATATTATCGACAATAGTGCAAATACAAGCGAACCCAATCATAAAAGATATTCTGGAATACCACACGCAATTGTAAGTATTTCAAAACTAATCTTAAAATGTGAAAAATAAGATTTCGTATAGATTTTTATGTTACTAACTAGTATAGATTATTCACTGAATGTGAAATAGGGTATAATTTTTTTTCTTTTTGTTATTTGCAGAAGCAAGTTTTTGTTGAGTATCTACATGATGTAAAACACGCAAAAGCTGAAAAAATTGAAAAAGCTGGTATAACAAGGATGGGCATGGAATGGAGAACTACTAGCAATTCAACTGATTGTGGTATATTTGCTATGCTACATATGGAAACTTACATAGGAAGACAAAAACCTTAGAAATGTGGTCTATACAAGGAATCAAAAAAACAACAACAGCAACTCGATTTACTAAGATCAAGATTTGCTGCAAAAATTCTTTTATCTGACTTAAATTTATTACAAAAAGATTTCTTAAAGTTGGTTGAAAAGTTTGAAAAGAAAGATATGGAAGAGAGAAAGAAAATTATCGAGTCTGCTATTGCTAATAGGGAAGAACGCGAATTAATTCCAGTAGCCGATTTTGATTCTGCTGAAAAATATACAAAAAATACAAATGAACAAGATGGTGGGTGCGTCATAGATTATGAATGATGAAGATTATAAAAAGATGGATGGAGACATGAAGGTCTAATAGGAAAGAGACATGCAGAAGATATTTAAATTTCTTCCTAAAAACAGAATATTTGTTATATAATTTTATTACATTAGTCTACATGCATAATAGAAAATTTTAATGTTTGATTTATAGTTACTGAATTCTGTTTATGTTTTAGAATTATAGATTGATTGAATATTTATTATACAAACACTTTTTCAATGTGTATGCACTTTTTTTATATTTGTTTTATTTTTGGGTAGTATATATGAGCTAAAAAACAAACATATAATAAACAACAAAATATATTAGAAGAATGTGTTTCTAGTATCTTTATGATATGTTTTTTAATTAATTAAATTATTTATATATTATAAACAATATATAGTAAAAAAAAATAAAAAATTCTTTATCTAAAACTTTCACATGTGAAAAAATATTTAACATTTGTTATTTATTTTTTATTAATAGTTTTTCTAAATTTATTGAATACTATCATTAAAATTATAGTCGTTTAGTTTCTTTTGGTTGAGTTCTGAAATGAAAAAGTTTGTTTTTTGTAGCAATATTAAGTGAGTTATAAAATTCATTGATTTCTTTATTATAGGTTCTTGATCGTTTAAAAGCAAAAGGGTTTGAATGTCCATCAAACATGAAAACTTGAGAAAAAAATAAAATCAAATTGAAGAACAAAACTACAGGAGATAACGTTATCTGATTCAAGTGTTTACTATTGTTAGAATGCTCTTTGTTTTGTTTTTGTGATTTTAAAGTTTATGGTATTATTGTTGAATTGAAGTTAAATCTTTATATTTAAGGCTACGATGCTCTTCCCTTTCCTTATGTATTTTTTTACTTTCTAATTTAATGTTATTCAATTAAAACAATGAAAAATGATTTTAATATAAATTTTTAAAGTTTATATAAAAAAACTTTTCACATGTGAAAAACAACAAAGATTTCACATGTGAAAAACAAAAAATGTATTGATTTATTCTGTTCATATATGGGCTTCATGGAAACTAGTAAGGCCCAAACTCTGTTGAACAAACTTCAAGTAAAACCTAAAAAGAATTATTATAAAAATATATTCTAAAAAAAACAGCCGTCATCTTCAAAGATGATAAGAAATCAAAACAATCAATCAAAAAATCCCCATCAAAAAAAATCCGCCATCTTAGATCGACTAACTGATTTACCAGAAGGTATAGTTCTTGATATCATATCTCGTTTAGAATCAACCGAAGAGGCTATTAGAACAAGTATACTTTCTAAAAAAATGGCAACATATTTGGAAAAAACTTACTAATCTTATATTTGAATATCATGAAACTGATGATAATAAAATATTTGATTTCTATTCATCTGTGGAAAATATATAAAGACAATATGCCCAAAAAAAATCAAGAAATTCTAACTGCATGCATCTTATACAGAAAAAGTGGATCTCACAAAATGTATTGCATACGCAATAAAACTTAAGGTTGAATACTTTGAAATGAATATTTGGGATTATGCTACTGGTGAAGGAATTGTTTTACCCAGTTTTTTAATAACTGTTCAAGTTTTATTCATCTAAAATTAAATGAATGCTACTTTGATGAATTGGATGATATATGTTGGAAAAATCTAAAGACTTTGAGCATAACATATGGTAGAGTAGATGAAGATTTAATTCATAAAATCTTATCCGGCGCTCCAATGTTGGAAACTTTGGAATTGAATGATGGTTCATATTTTGAAGAGCTGAATATTGACAACAAGAGTGTTAAGAATTTAGTCATCTCTAGTTTTTCAGAATATCAAGAATGTATGAAAATCAATGCTCCAAATATCATGTCATTCTCGATGAAAAATAGTTTCACTTTTGAGAATATATCATTGTTGAATGTGTCTTCTCTTATTAAAGCGGAATTAAATTATGATACCAAAGTCTATAATCTGATAAATGAAAGGGAAGACTATGAGGATCATAACGAAAGTATGCTCAGGAAACTCATAGAAAGCCTTATACATGTCAAGGAAGTAAATATTGGGGAACAATGCTTAGAGGTAAAACTATACTTTCAAAATAAATTCTTGGTTTACTTATGTTCTATAAAATTTTCCTATATATATTCATTGAATTCTTTGATTGCAAGCTCTTGATCATTTAAAAGGAAAAGGGTTTATATGTCCATCAAACTTAAAAATAGAAGAAGAGATTGATTCAAATTGAAACAACCATAGAAGGTAGTGAAATTAGATGATTAATAGAACTTCTGTTATGAAAAAATTCTTGTATGCACTTTTGTTATATTACGTTTGATTTTGTATTTCTGACTTTCTTATTTATGGTTATTGAATCAAAGTTGTTGTATGTTGTGATTGTTATGAAAAAGATGTTGTATGCACTTTTGTTATATACCAGCTGATTGAGGTCACCTGTCACAGCCTGCTACTCAAAAGACAAAGTTCAAAACAAGCTACTCAAGGAGAAAGCTCACAAGCTGCTACTCTAGGAAAAATAAACAAGAGAACTTCAAATGCTGCTACTCAAAATTCACAGCCATAACTTACAAGTGACAAAAGGACTAAAATGACTGCAAGAATTAACATGCTTCTTTTGTGTAATGTTTCTAAGTATAATGGTTGGTGTATTATGACTTTTATTTCACAACCTGTCACCTGCTGCTATGCTACTATGTTTCAATAACTAGGTTCTTTGCCCGCACTCCACCGCGGCGAGGGCTGGGCATTGTTGGGCAGGGTGTTATGGTGTTTTTATATCTGCGTAGTTGTTTGCGCTCGTTGTTGGCTAACATTATGCTGGAAAAGGAAATCTAATTGTTCTATGAAACATCAAAAGTATAGCATGGCTGAAGCTGTACAAGCACAAACGGATGTTTTGAAGCTGTACCTGCGTATTTTTTTGTATGTATAGAGTTAGTTTAACAGAGTTGATAACACTATCTATTTATGTATTTGTTTTTGCACATGTGAAAATACTTTTTAAACATTCCCTTATTTTCATATTATACATTCTTTTTCACAGGTGAAACTTATTTGTTTGCACATATTAATAAAGACCACAACAATAAAATTATACATTGTTTTTCACATGTGAACATCATCCTTTTTTAAATTATACATTGATTTTCACAATTAAAATTAATATTTTCAACCTGGAATCATGGCTTTCCACTTCCCCGTCGTCTTCACACACATACATATCACCAAAAACCATTGGACGTTTACCGCATTTCTTGCATATTACATGATACCAACTCATGTTCTGAAATACTGTAATGATTTTGGCGTCAACCATGAATTGGACCCCCTAAAAAGGCAATCTGTTAGGATGGGGGAGTAGGGTTTTTTTGTTACGAATGCATGGATTAGGAGTTGTGTTTACCTTCTATACGGATGGATTTTGGAGCAGCAAAGCAAACAACGTTTGGAAATTGGCCTTTCTCTCGGCACCAGAATTATTGAAGTGGTATTTGGCAACTTGTAGCATTGGTGTTGTTTTGAAACGCTCGGTAAACCTGTGTTTGAAACAGTTGTTAGATCTACGATTGTTAAAAAGTAATAATGGGTGACAGTGGACGTTAATAGTAGGTGTTAAGAGATACATACGTGGCACGGGCATCGTCGACCTCCGGTGTTCTAGGATTAATGTAGTAGAATGTGGCAGGTGAGGATGAGATTTCAAGTGTACCTGTAGCAGTCAAGTGTTTGTTAATATATGTGGTATTAGTTTTGTTAGAATTGTGATTTATGTTGTGACGTTAATAATGCTGCAGATTCAATGTACTTCTCATATTATATATATCCTTTTAGAAAGGGGTATATGGATGCATTAACACTGACCTCACAAACATAGGTTGTGGCTATAACGATTGATATTTGTAGAAATAATCAAATAAAACTAAACATTGAATGTTGCTATAGATCTCTTCTGCTGTATTAATATATTTATTTTCTTATAGACGTAATTAAATTTATAAAAAGAAATCAAACTGATGGAAAAATATATTTATAACGATTGATATTTATTTTCTATTTATTTTCTAGGTCAAATGGGTATAAAAGTAAACTAGCCTAACAATCGATAAAGCTTTTCACGCATGAAGAAATTCCTAAGAACAACTAAATTAAACACACCTAATAACAACAAAAACCACACTTTAATGCACGAAGCAGATCTAAAAAACAAACTAGCCTAACAATCGATAAAGACCTACGAGCTTTAAGAAATTCATAAAAACAACTAAATTAAACACACCTAATAACAACAAAACCAAACTTTAATGCACGAAGCAGATAGTCAAAAATAAAATCAATAAAATCAATAAAGATCTTCGCGCAAGAAGATTCCTAAAAACACCTAAAATAAGCGAACCTAATAACAACAAAACAACACTTTCTGCAAAGCTTTAATACAGTTCTCGTCAGATATCCTAACAGTGTATGAATGTGTAATTATCTAATCATTGCATTTTCACGTCATTTATATCTGGTTTCTAGTGAATGGCAATAGTAAAGCTAAGGGGTCAAGTAATCAGTTTTACAGTAACTGCAACAAAACTGATGAACTAATTATCTAAGTGCAACTTCAAACCTCAATCGATTATCACAAAAAAACACATATTTCTGTATATACATCTGATTTTTTCTGATGCCTCAATATTACATTACCAGTTAAAAAATGCAACTTCAAACACGCCTTAAATAAGCAAATTTTGGTCCTACTGTAATTATAAGCTGACATGGAAATTCTTACAGGCTGTAGAGAAAATATAAAGATCTTCCTAAAAATAGCAGAATAAAGAAATTCCTAAAAAACGAGAATGGATCGAAACTAATAACAACAAAACCAAACTCTCACATGTGAGGAAGCTATAAAAAACAAACTACCCCAAATGATAGATAAAGATCTTCACGCGTGAAGAAAATCCTAAAAAAACCAGAATGAAACGCACCTAATAACAACAAACCAAAACTTTCACGCGAGAAGAAGCTCTAAAAAGCAAACTAGCCTAATGATCGATAAAAATCTTTGCACATAAAGAAAACTATAAAAACACCTAAATGAAGCGAACCTAATAAAAAACAAACCTAACTTTCACGCGCGAAGAAGCTATAAAAAGCAAACTAACCTAATGATCGATACAAATCTTCGCGCATGAAGAAATTCCTAAGAATACACAAATGAAGCGCAAATAATAACAAGAAAACCAAACTTTCACGCGCGAAGAAGCTCTAAAAAGAAAACTAGCCTAACAATCGATACAAATCTTCGCGTGTGAAGAAAAGCATAAGAACACCTAAATGAAGCGAACCTAATAAAAAATAAACCAATCTTTCATGCACGAACCAGCTGTAAAAAACAAACTAGCCTAACGATCAATACAAATCTTCGCTCGTGAAGAAAATCATAAGAACACCTAAATGAAGCGAACCTAATAAAAAATAAAACAAAATTTCACGCATGAACCAGCTGTAAAAAACAAACTAGCCTAACGATCAATACAAATCTTCGCTCGTGAAGAAAATCATAAGAACACCTGAATGAAGCGAACCTAATAAAAAATAAACCAATCTTTCACGCACGAACGAGCTGTAAAAAACAAACTAGCCTAACGATCAATACTGTAACACCCCCAGATTGGTCAAATGCAGCGGAGAAGTAGTTGGGGTGTTACTTGGGTGGATCGATAGCACATAGCATATAGAGCGATGATCATAAAATCATTCAAAAACATATTACATGAATTAATCGTACACATTGTATCTTGTCCAAAAGAAAACCACATTTATTGTAAAACAGAAGTAAATATCCCAGCCCAATGGTCAACATGATGCTTTCCTAAAATGCTGGAATCCAATGCATGAACCTGCTTACTTTCCTGAGAAAACATAAAAGTAAAAATGTGGGGGTCAACACGAGGTTGGTGAATTCACAGGTTTAATTAAATAAAGTATTAATATGCAAAGCATCACGAAGGTAGCAGGACATCACAGCCCAATACTACAGTAGTTCCTACTGCCCTGTAATAGAAGCTAGACATGATTCTCAGTACGCCCATTGGGTCTATCCTGATGTTTGTTTCCCTTAATCCGACAATGACATAAACCTGCTGCTTGGCCTAAGCATCACGTGACAGCTGGTCACGACAGGCCGGGTATTGTCAATACCCGAATAGATCTATCCATACATTTCGCGCTACACTATTAACTATTACAGTCCACGGGAATGGGGCAACAATAGGCAATGAATTTGTTGTTGTCTGTGCATGCTTGCATAAAAATAAAAGTTTGTATGTTTTCTCCCCCAGTTATAAAACAGTAAAGATGGGGCCATGAACTCACCTTAGTGATAACGAGGTAGTGAGGATGATGTCACAGTATAGTCACGAACTGGAGAAATTACCTAAGTAATTTTAAATGTCTCAGTGAATGTAGAAATAATTATGCATGACAAATGGTGCATATGAAAAGTGTATGATCACAGTTTATAGATTGATACGTTGGCTTAATTCCTTTATAATAAGTTAAGGATGTATTTATATATATTGTTTTCAAGAACATAATATATATAAATATACGAGTTTATTAATTTGCGTTTGAGGAAAAAGGTATCGTAAATTAATTAAATCCATAAGTTTTATTTAATTTAAAATGAAGAAAAATCTTTATACCTTATTATGTTTTTTAAGGTTTCACAAAGGAGGTAGTTAAATGGTTTTGTTAATATCGTATAGTTGTAATTAATTCAAATAATCCGTTTTATGATAACCCTCTTTAAGTAATTAAATTGGGATTACACTTGTAAATAATACATAGTTTAGAAATCTTATCATATATTTTATCCGTTATAGTTATTACATTGTTAGTCCTCGTCGGTTATCCCGTTTTATGAAAACGCCCCCTAGGGCTTGATAAACTTTCGGGAAATGGCAAAATACTCCCCTCCAATCCCACGGTATGAAAATAAGTGGGATTAGGGCTTGATTTAAGTTTCAAAAATGTCACAAATGGTCCTTGTAGTTTATTGTTACTCACGGTTTGACTCTTGGTACCCTATAATTTCAAAAGTAGCATAACCGGCCCTTGTATTTTATGAGAGTCACGAAAATGATCAAAGGTTTCACTTGGTTTTCAAAGTTGGCCATATCTTTTGGAAATTGACACATTTGGCCCAAAAAGTTACCCATTTAAATTAAATGGGCTAAAGTGGCCCATTAAAGGTCACGGTTTGCTTGTTTAAGCTTAAACGGGCTTAGGTGGCCCAACAAGGGTCACGGTTTGTGTGTTTAAGCTTTACATAGGTTAAGTAATTTTTTTACCAAGTAGTAAAAAGTAACAAATGAAATTCCTATTTTATTATTTTCACTTTCGGGTCCATCTTTCACCAATTTACACATTTGGCATGAAAAGTAAACACTAGTTTCCCATAATGGGCTACACGGCCCATTTACATCCGATTAAGGTAAAAAGTGTTGGGCTTAGTAAAAACTTGTGGTAATTTAGTAAGTGTTAAATTCTCACTAATGGGCCTATACTAATTTGTTATATGGGCTTATTAGATGCTTTGGTTTCAAAATAAAAAGGCTTAGTGAAGGCTTATATATATAATCGGCTTATATTTCCATTACACACAAGCTTATATAATTTCGGCTTATATTTTTGTGACTTTTAAGCTTATTGTTTTGAAGGCTTATGGGCTTATCCTAAGGCCTCATAGATTCGGCTTATATTTATTATTACAAGGTTTTCAAGTTAGCTTATTTTCTAGGGTAACACTCGGCTTAAAAATGATTTATATATAAGTTTAACTAGTGTGACTTGTATAAATTTCATGTCTTGGCTTAATACAACTTATGGGAAAAGAACTAGCTTATAAGCTCTTATTAAGTCGCGGCTTATTTAACAATATGTGTTCGTAAAAGTTTAAATGAGTCGGCTTATATATGTTTTTAAGGCAAAGGATATACTAAGGTTCCTATAGGTTCACATACTCGTGTTATTAAGGATTCACAATGTAAGACTTTCCAAATTTTATCTATGCCGCGAGTTTATATGTTGTTTAGGGCGTGACTAAGAACTTTTAACGTGTGCATGTATCCCTAACCTTATTTGTTTAGCACGGGTATGCATGAAACGCAAAAATGGTTAAGGAAAAGTAATGGAGAAAGTTCATGCTTACTTGTTTGACCAAAATGTAGACAAAAGGAGATGAGAATGCGGCGGCTTATAGTCACACGAATCCTAGTAGCCTTTACGTCTAGTCTTCAATGCTTGATTTGGTAGTAAATGTAGTAAGGTGAGATTTTGTTTAGTCTAGGTATTATGTGAGGTCTTTGATCCGTGTGTTTGTGGTGAAGGAGAGAAGTGAGTGTCTCAAGGTTTTATATAGCCAAGAGTGAAGAGAATAGAGGTGTGGCTTGGGGTTGAGACACGGCAAGAGAGAGAGGGGTAAGGATTTGCTATCTTTGATTTGTACAATGAAGTACACAACCTTAAATGTTCCAAATTTGTACAAGTTGGTAGGGTTTTTGGGTGTGTAGCCGTGGCATATAGGATTCCAAGAAAGGGGGGTGTGTCTTGTGTAGGTAATAATGGGTTAAGTTTGTACAAAATGGTGTGTGGTGTGGGAGGTATACACGGCTTAAGACAAGAAAGAGTGTAAGAGGTAATTTAGCTCCTTGATCATAACTTAGTACACTCTTTAAATGCTAGTTAGTACAAACTTCCCATGGTTTTAAAAGAAGGAAACCAAAACCGGCGGTTTTGGTATTGTTAGTGAGGAGAAAAAAACTAGTTTGTGTTTTTAGTTTTTAAAATTAATGTTAAGTTAGAAAGATTTGTGAGAAATGTGAGGTTTTGGTGAAAAAGGGTTGTGGTTGAGTATTTATGTACGTGTATATATAATTTTGTGTAGGTTTGGGTTCGTCTTACTTAGTAGTCATGTTTAAGTACGTGTCGAATGATTTAAGGTCATAGCATTTGGAGTAAGCTCGGGTTTTAAGTGTTTTGGCTACGTTTAGTGCCTTTTGGTGAAAGCATGGTCCCTAGGTGGTTATATTATTTCATTTACGTATAAGACATATCCATAGTATGATTTATTAGATGTTTATATGTAAAAGTGATAGTCAGGGTAGTCTGAAGTCAATTATAGTGAAAATATATATATATATATATATTATTTAAATTTACCATTGCTTATATATATATAAATAGGTAATCAGTCATATACTGTGATCATGACGTTGTTCTTGGGAAAAATCAGTGGGATGCATGCAGGTGACCATATGTTTCAAAAGACTCAAAGTTCTTCACATTGGGTCATTTGTTGTCTTGTATGATTACTGAAATATAGTCATACAAATGTAGTCATACTTTTGTAATAAAAGTGCATAGTCACAATAACATTGTGATATAATTGCTTTCCTGTTAAGATGACGCATGCTTATGGAATGCATGTGATGGTTCAAATGATTCATGCAAAGAAAAGTGGTATAAAATATTTAGATATCATGAAGTGACGTACATAATGTTCATAAGTCAAAACCTGAAATTTACAGGTTTTACATCATAAACCCGTTATTTTAGCTTTGTCCTCAAAGCTTAAGGTGACGTCACTGCTTAGGTAAAAAGGTGTGGGTACTTGGCTCTAAACGATTCTTCGTGTTCCCAAGTAAACTCAGGGCCTTTCCTAGAGTTCCATCGTACTTTAACTAACGGGATTTGGCTTCGTTTCAACTTCTTGACTTCTCTCTCCACAACTTCCACTGGTTCTTCTACAAATTGAAGTTTGTCGTCGAAATGGACTCCCTCCAATGGCATTGCTAAAGGTTCATCTGAGTAGCACTTCTTCAAGTTCGAGACATGGAATGTAGGGTGTACTCGGCTTAACTGCTGAGGCAGCTCTAAGCGGTAGGCAACCTCTCCAATTCTGGCAATCACTTTGAAAGGCCCTACGTAACGTGGATTTAGCATTCCTCGTTTCCCAAACCGTACAACACCCTTCCAAGGTGATACCTTTAGCATGACACGGTCACCTACGGCAAAATCCATAGGTTTATGTTTCCTATCAGCATAACTCTTCTGTCTATCCTGGGCAGCTTGAATTCGTTGTTTGATAAGAGTGATCTTCTCAGTGGTCTCTTGGATTAGTTCGGGTCCTGTTAGCTGAAATTCTCCCACTTCTGCCCAGCATACTGGTGAGCGACATTTGCGGCCATAGAGGGCCTCAAATGGTGCTGCCTTAATACTGGCATGGTAACTGTTGTTGTAGGAGAACTCTACTAATGGGATGTGTTCGACCCATCCCTTTCCAAAGTCGATCACACATGCCCTCAGCATGTCTTCTAGTGTTTGGATCGTTCGTTCACTCTGACCGTCTGTCTGTGGATGATATGCGGTACTCATATCCAGGTTTGTTCCCAACGCTCTTTGAAAAGCTTTCCAAAAGTTTGATGTAAACCTGCCATCTCTATCACAGATGATTGAGACTGGTATTCCATGCCTTGTCACGACTTCTTTTAAGTATATTTTGGCTAATTTGCTTAGAGAATCGTTTTCCCTGATGGGTAGGAAATGGGCGGATTTTGTGAGGCGGTCTACGAATACCCAGATTGTATCGTACCCGTGGGATGATGTAGGAAGTTTGGTGATGAAATCCATGGTGATATTGTCCCATTTCCATTTTGGTATGCCGGGTTGAACAAGTAGCCTTGATGGTCGTTGATGTTCGATTTTTACTCTAGCACAAGTCAGACATTTCTTCACGTAGGTGGCAATGTCTGCTTTCATGTTTGGCCACCAGTATAATCTTTTCACATCTTGATACATCTTTTCGGATCCGGGGTGTATGGAGTACTTGGATTTATGGGATTCCTGCATGATCACGTTTCTTAAGTCTCCATAACAGGGTAGCCAACTTCTCCCGTGTAGACATAATGTTCCATCCGTTCTAGCTTCCAACTTTTCTTTGCTTAGGTCTGTCCTAAGCATTCCTCCTATGTCTTCCTTTCCGATGTTCTCGGGCTTTTGCGCTTGGAGTTGGGCCTCTAATATCTGTTTGGGTAGGTCCAAACTAATGGTCATGACTAGGGCTCGAACTCTCATGGGAGGATCAGTTCCCTTTCGGCTTAGTGCATCGGCAACTACATTTGCTTTGCCTGGGTGGTATTTGATGTCACAGTCGTAGTCGCTGAGTAGTTCTATCCAACGACGTTGTCTCATGTTTAATTCCTTCTGGTCTAGAATATGTTGCAAGCTCTTGTGATCGGTGTGGACTGTGCATTTGGTCCCGTACAGATAGTGCCTCCAGATTTTTAAGGCAAAACTACGGATCCAAGTTCTAGACCATGGGTGGAGTAATTTTGCTCGTGTTTCTTCAGTTGTCTTGAAGCATAAGCAATCACTTTCTGTCTCTGCATCAACACAGCTCCCAACCCTTTGTGTGAGGCGTCACAGTAGACAACGAAGTCTTCGTTACCTTCTGGTAAAGCTAGAATGGGTGCACTGCATAATTTCTGCTTGATGGCCTGGAATGCAGCTTCTTCCTTTTCTTCCCATACAAATTTTATGCCTTTCTGAGTGAGTTTGGTCATTGGTTTAGCGATCTTAGAGAAGCCTTCGATAAATCGTCGGTAGTAACCGGCAAGTCCTAAGAATTGACGAATCTCCTTTGGAGATGTGGGAGATGTCCAATCTTTCACAGATTCGACTTTCGCCGGATCAACTTGGATTCCCTTGTCGTCAATTACATGACCAAGAAAGTGTACTTTTGGGATCCAAAAATCGCACTTTGAGAATTTTGCGTACAGCTTTTCTTCCTTAAGCAATTTTAGTACTTGAGCCAGATGTTCTCCGTGTTCTTGCTCATTTTTGGAGTAGATGAGGATGTCGTCAATAAACACTATTACGAACTTATCCAGGTAGGGTCTGCATACTCGGTTCATAAGATCCATGAATATAGCTGGTGCATTAGTCAGTCCAAATGGCATGACTTGGAATTCGTAATGACCGTATCGTGTCCTGAAAGCTGTTTTTGGTATGTCCTCTTCTCTGACCTTCAATTGATGATACCCAGATCGTAAGTCGATCTTGGAGTATATACTTGATCCTTGTAGTTGATCAAATAGGTCATCGATTCGTGGTAACGGGTAGCGGTTTTTCACAGTTAACTTGTTCAGTTCTCTGTAATCGATACACATTCGGAATGAACCGTCTTTCTTTTTGACAAACAGTACTGGGGCTCCCCAAGGTGAGGAACTGGGCCTTATAAAGCCTTTATCTGACAGTTCTTTGAGTTGTTCCGCGAGTTCTTTCATCTCGGTGGGTGCTAAACGGTAAGGTGCTTTAGCTACAGGTGCAGCTCCTGGCACCAAGTCTATTTGAAATTCCACTTGACGAGTCGGAGGTAATCCTGGCAAGTCGTCTGGAAAGACTTCGGGATAATCACGGACGATGGGTACATCCTTGATCTGTTTCTCCTTAGGTTTCTCTTCCTGATCTGTTTTAGAAATATGTGCTAAAAAGATAGGGCATCCTTTTAGTAGATATTTCTGGGCTTGGGTGCACGAGATTACACTTAACCTAGTATCTGTTTTATCCGAATTTCCGTCTCCTCGGATAATTAGGTCTGTGCCTCCCCATGGTATGCGGACTAGTTTCTCGTCACACACAATGGTTGCATGGTACTTGGCTAACCAGTCCATACCAATGATGACGTCAAAACTACTTAGTTGTATGGGTATCAATTGAATATCAAATGGGTGGTTCCGGAGATTTAGAGTACAGCCTTTTATGATGGTGTTAGTTTCTATGATTTTTTCGTCTGCTAGTTCAACTCTGTAACAGTTATCTAATGGGGTTGGTAAAATGCCTAGCAAGCTACCAAATTCAGTGGATACGAAACTCCTATCGGCTCCTGTATCGAATAAAATATTTGCATAGCGACTATTTAGAAGGAACGTACCAGTAACTACATTGGAGTCGGGGTTGGTCCTGTTCTCTCCTATGACATAAACCCTGGCGGGTGCTCCGCTTTGGTTCTCATTCTTACGTTTTGGACAGTCAGGTCTGATGTGTCCAATTTCTCCACAACCAAAGCAACGGATTTCCTTGCGAGCCATGTTTCCACTGCCTGTGAGCTGGCGGTTTCCTTGGTATCCACTTCCACGGGAATTCTGCCTGTTGCCATTGTGGGGCTTGTTGTTGGTACTGAAATTGTTTCTGTTGGTCGGGACATGTGCATTGCTCTGCTCGGGTCTTCGACATCCATTTGTGGAGTAGTGATGAAAATTACACTTGGGGCATCTGGGTTTGTTTCCTGCGTATGGCGGTGGTCCTGAGGAAATAGCACTGCAGATTTGACTTAAGCCTTGCCTCTTGGGCTGTTGAGTCTGAGGATGATGACGGTAGTTATCATCGACTTTCCTCTTGTGTTCTGCCTGCCTAGTCATATGATCACGACCACGTTTGTCCACTAGTTCTGTGGCAAACTCGATGGCACTCTCGATGGTGGTAGGTCGAGATGCAAGCACACTGTCGTGAACAGAGTCGGGAAGTCCACTAACGTACTTTTCTATCTTATCCGCCAATTTCGGGTACATGCGGGTACACATCAAGGTTAGTTCTTGGAATTTCTGGTTGTAGCTTGTGATATTGAAGTTGATGCATTTGAGATTCCACAATTCAATCTCCAGCTTTTTGATTTCGCTACGGGGATAGTATTTCATGGTAAGCTTTTCCTTCAACGCAGTCCATGTCATCCCATAGGCTCCATCGTGTCCGAGGGTAGCAACCTGTGAGTTCCACCACGTGAGTGCATGTTCCAAAAGAGTACAGGTGGCGAACTTCACTTTGTTCTCTTCAGTGCAGTCACTAATACGAAACACCGTCTCAGTCCTCTCAAACCATTGCATGAGCTCGACTACCCCTTCCTTGCCTTTGAAATAGCTGGGTTTGCATTTTAGGAAGTCAGGGTAAGTACATCCTCGGGCTTCGCGGTTTCGATTATTAGAGTTTTCACTGTCTCCATGGGTTCCGCTGGGGCGGTTTTCCCTGGCAGCTAAGGCGTCAGTAATGCCTTGCTCGATCAGCACTCTGAGTTGTGCATCAGATATAGTCGTTGCAGGTGTTTCTGCGGCGTTTGGGCGTACGCGTCTTGGTGGCATTTTCTATAAGAGAATTCTGAGATTCGTTAGTTGATAAAAGATGGTTATATTAAACTGCATGGGAAATGTCTATGCATAGAATTCACAACAAATTTGATAATCCGTTAAGAGTTCATAATAATATAAATGTAACCAAACAAATGAACAGTAACATATCATTCATGTGAACAATAATATAGTACAAGTACAACCGATCTAAGACAGGGTCATAGCAACCTGTCTGAAATAGTGGTACATATGTTTGTGATACAACCAAAAGATATCCTACCTACTAAGGTTAGGTACTACGAATACATCAGAAAAGGAATACAAGTACAAAAGAGATAAATCATGAGAGTTGAGATGCAACTCAGTGCTTGTCATGATGTACAACTACTAAAAATCTATCCTACACTAGTATGGCTGCCTGTAGGTGCAGGTGGTCCAGCTGGTGGTGCACGCTCGTCCTGCAAACGGATCACGGCACTCCGGGTCTCTCTGGGGTATCTCAAGGCCTCTAGTAGCTGCTGCTGACGTGCAGTGTCGGCACTGCGTAGCTGCTCTGTCTCTGTAGTAATCCCCTGATGATGGAGATCTGCTAGGTCCAAGAAGGTCCTGAAGGTGTCCTCCTGTGAGTAGACGGCGGCTCGAGTCTCGTAGGAATGACTCTCCAACATAGCTAAACGGCAACGAAGGTAAGCTACCTCGTCCAATAGCCAATGTATGGTCTCTCTGGTGGTATATGACTCTCCGGCCATGGCCCAATAGAGAGAGTCTAGTCTCTCTTGGAGCATGGCGCGACCCTGCTGGTCTGCCTGTAGTAGAGAGTGAATGAGAGTGGTGTCCTGTGCCTGTCGGGCTGTAAGTGCATCGACCTGTGCCTGAAGGGCACTAAGTCTAGCCTGCCCGGCTCCTGAACCCTCTCCGACCTCATAAGTCAAATCGGTGATAGAGTCATGCCTCCTCTTACGAGGTGGCAAGGCGCTGGTGGGGTGAGTGCGAGGTACAGAAGGTGGTGGTGGTAGGAAAGGTACAACCTGCTCCGCCTCTCTGGGAGGGGATGCAGGTACTACAAGAAGTGGTGTAGTAGGAAGTGCAGTGGGTGGTGAAGGAGTAGGTGAATCTGTGAGTACGATGACCCCGTCCTGCTGGTCATCTCTGGACTCTGTATCAGATGCAGGTCCAACTAGCACTGATGTCGGTGACAAAGGTGTGATGGTAGGAACCATAAGCTCCTCGAAGGTAGTAACAACAGTAGGCGTCGTCATGATATCTAAAAGTAATATTTTATAGTTTTGAGCAAGTTTTCAACTTACACAACATAAAATGTTTTCATGATGCATATGGGATGTGGTTTAAAAATCTTTTAACCATGAGGTAGAAAGTATAAAATAGATACTTATGTGATTTATTTACCATGAGGAAATAAATCAATGTGAGGTTAGCTCATATAATATGCATGCTCTATAATGCCATATGCCTAACTTATAGGTTCCCAAAAATCAATTTTTCTTTTCAAACTGATTTTCATGTTCAGTTATAGTCCAGTTTTAAAAATTCCATTTCTTAAAATTTTTAAGTCTTTGATCTGGTTCTCTATAACTATGTGCTCTGATACCATTCTCTGTAACACCCCCAGATTGGTCAAATGCAACGGAGAAGTAGTTGGGGTGTTACTTGGGTGGATCGATAGCACATAGCATATAGAGCGATGATCATAAAATCATTCAAAAACATATTACATGAATTAATCGTACACATTGTATCTTGTCCAAAAGAAAATCACATTTATTGTAAAATAGAAGTAAATATCCCAGCCCAATGGTCAACATGATGCTTTCCTAAAATGCTGGAATCCAATGCATGAACCTGCTTACTTTCCTGAGAAAACATAAAAGTAAAAATGTGGGGGTCAACACGAGGTTGGTGAATTCACAGGTTTAATTAAATAAAGTATTAATATGCAAAGCATCACGAAGGTAGCAGGACATCACAGCCCAATACTACAGTAGTTCCTACTGCCCTGTAATAGAAGCTAGACATGATTCTCAGTACGCCCATTGGGTCTATCCTGATGTTTGTTTCCCTTAATCCGACAATGACATAAACCTGCTGCTTGGCCTAAGCATCACGTGACAGCTGATCACGACAGGCCGGGTATTGTCAATACCCGAATAGATCTATCCATACATTTCGCGCTACACTATTAACTATTACAGTCCACGGGAATGGGGCAACAATAGGCAATGAATTTGTTGTTGTCTATGCATGCTTGCATAAAAATAAAAGTTTGTATGTTTTCTCCCCCAGTTATAAAACAGTAAAGATGGGGCCATGAACTCACCTTAGTGATAACGAGGTAGTGAGGATGATGTCACAGTATAGTCACGAACTGGAGAAATTACCTAAGTAATTTTAAATGTCTCAGTGAATGTAGAAATAATTATGCATGACAAATGGTGCATATGAAAAGTGTATGATCACAGTTTATAGATTGATACGTTGGCTTAATTCCTTTATAATAAGTTAAGGATGTATTTATATATATTGTTTTCAAGAACATAATATATATAAATATACGAGTTTATTAATTTGCGTTTGAGGAAAAAGGTATCGTAAATTAATTAAATCCATAAGTTTTATTTAATTTAAAATGAAGAAAAATCTTTATACCTTATTATGTTTTTTAAGGTTTCACAAAGGAGGTAGTTAAATGGTTTTGTTAATATCGTATAGTTGTAATTAATTCAAATAATCCGTTTTATGATAACCCTCTTTAAGTAATTAAATTGGGATTACACTTGTAAATAATACATAGTTTAGAAATCTTATCATATATTTTATCCGTTATAGTTATTACATTGTTAGTCCTCGTCGGTTATCCCGTTTTATGAAAACGCCCCCTAGGGCTTGATAAACTTTCGGGAAATGGCAAAATACTCCCCTCCAATCCCACGGTATGAAAATAAGTGGGATTAGGGCTTGATTTAAGTTTCAAAAATGTCACAAATGGTCCTTGTAGTTTATTGTTACTCACGGTTTGACTCTTGGTACCCTATAATTTCAAAAGTAGCATAACCGGCCCTTGTATTTTATGAGAGTCACGAAAATGATCAAAGGTTTCACTTGGTTTTCAAAGTTGGCCATATCTTTTGGAAATTGACACATTTGGCCCAAAAAGTTACCCATTTAAATTAAATGGGCTAAAGTGGCCCATTAAAGGTCACGGTTTGCTTGTTTAAGCTTAAACGGGCTTAGGTGGCCCAACAAGGGTCACGGTTTGTGTGTTTAAGCTTTACATAGGTTAAGTAATTTTTTTACCAAGTAGTAAAAAGTAACAAATGAAATTCCTATTTTATTATTTTCACTTTCGGGTCCATCTTTCACCAATTTACACATTTGGCATGAAAAGTAAACACTAGTTTCCCATAATGGGCTACACGGCCCATTTACATCCGATTAAGGTAAAAAGTGTTGGGGTTAGTAAAAACTTGTGGTAATTTAGTAAGTGTTAAATTCTCACTAATGGGCCTATACTAATTTGTTATATGGGCTTATTAGATGCTTTGGTTTCAAAATAAAAAGGCTTAGTGAAGGCTTATATATATAATCGGCTTATATTTCCATTACACACAAGCTTATATAATTTCGGCTTATATTTTTGTGACTTTTAAGCTTATTGTTTTGAAGGCTTATGGGCTTATCCTAAGGCCTCATAGATTCGGCTTATATTTATTATTACAAGGTTTTCAAGTTAGCTTATTTTCTAGGGTAACACTCGGCTTAAAAATGATTTATATATAAGTTTAACTAGTGTGACTTGTATAAATTTCATGTCTTGGCTTAATACAACTTATGGGAAAAGAACTAGCTTATAAGCTCTTATTAAGTCGCGGCTTATTTAACAATATGTGTTCGTAAAAGTTTAAATGAGTCGGCTTATATATGTTTTTAAGGCAAAGGATATACTAAGGTTCCTATAGGTTCACATACTCGTGTTATTAAGGATTCACAATGTAAGACTTTCCAAATTTTATCTATGCCGCGAGTTTATATGTTGTTTAGGGCGTGACTAAGAACTTTTAACGTGTGCATGTATCCCTAACCTTATTTGTTTAGCACGGGTATGCATGAAACGCAAAAATGGTTAAGGAAAAGTAATGGAGAAAGTTCATGCTTACTTGTTTGACCAAAATGTAGACAAAAGGAGATGAGAATGCGGCGGCTTATAGTCACACGAATCCTAGTAGCCTTTACGTATAGTCTTCAATGCTTGATTTGGTAGTAAATGTAGTAAGGTGAGATTTTGTTTAGTCTAGGTATTATGTGAGGTCTTTGATCCGTGTGTTTGTGGTGAAGGAGAGAAGTGAGTGTCTCAAGGTTTTATATAGCCAAGAGTGAAGAGAATAGAGGTGTGGCTTGGGGTTGAGACACGGCAAGAGAGAGAGGGGTAAGGATTTGCTATCTTTGATTTGTACAATGAAGTACACAACCTTAAATGTTCCAAATTTGTACAAGTTGGTAGGGTTTTTGGGTGTGTAGCCGTGGCATATAGGATTCCAAGAAAGGGGGGGTGTGTCTTGTGTAGGTAATAATGGGTTAAGTTTGTACAAAATGGTGTGTGGTGTGGGAGGTATACACGGCTTAAGACAAGAAAGAGTGTAAGAGGTAATTTAGCTCCTTAATCATAACTTAGTACACTCTTTAAATGCTAGTTAGTACAAACTTCCCATGGTTTTAAAAGAAGGAAACCAAAACCGGCGGTTTTGGTATTGTTAGTGAGGAGAAAAAAACTAGTTTGTGTTTTTAGTTTTTAAAATTAATGTTAAGTTAGAAAGATTTGTGAGAAATGTGAGGTTTTGGTGAAAAAGGGTTGTGGTTGAGTATTTATGTACGTGTATATATAATTTTGTGTAGGTTTGGGTTCGTCTTACTTAGTAGTCATGTTTAAGTACGTGTCGAATGATTTAAGGTCATAGCATTTGGAGTAAGCTCGGGTTTTAAGTGTTTTGGTTACGTTTAGTGCCTTTTGGTGAAAGTATGGTCCCTAGGTGGTTATATTATTTCATTTACGTATAAGACATATCCATAGTATGATTTATTAGATGTTTATATGTAAAAGTGATAGTCAGGGTAGTCTGAAGTCAATTATAGTGAAAATATATATATATATATATATATATATATATATATATATATATATATATATATATATATATTATTTAAATTTACCATTGCTTATATATATATAAATAGGTAATCAGTCATATACTGTGATCATGACGTTGTTCTGGGGAAAAATCAGTGGGATGCATGCAGGTGACCATATGTTTCAAAAGACTCAAAGTTCTTCACATTGGGTCATTTGTTGTCTTGTATGATTACTGAAATATAGTCATACAAATGTAGTCATACTTTTGTAATAAAAGTGCATAGTCACAATAACATTGTGATATAATTGCTTTCCTGTTAAGATGACGCATGCTTATGGAATGCATGTGATGGTTCAAATGATTCATGCAAAGAAAAGTGGTATAAAATATTTAGATATCATGAAGTGACGTACATAATGTTCACAAGTCAAAACCTGAAATTTACAGGTTTTACAAATACAAATCTTCGCTCGTGAAGAAAATCATAAGAACACCTAAATGAAGCGAACCTAATAAAAAATAAAACAAAATTTCACGCACGAACCAGCTGTAAAAAACAAACTAGCCTAACGATCAATACAAATCTTCGCTCGTGAAGAAAATCATAAGAACACCTAAATGAAGCGAACCTAATAAAAAATAAACCAAACTGTCACGCACGAACCAGCTGTAAAAAACAAACTAGCCTAACGATCAATACAAATCTTCCCTCGTGAAGAAAATCATAAGAATACCTAAATGAAGCGAACCTAATAAAAAATAAACCAAAATTTCACGCACGAACCAGCTGTAAAAAACAAACTAGCCTAACGATCAATACAAATCTTCGCTCGTGAAGAAAATCATAAGAACACCTAAATGAAGCGAACCTAATAAAAAATAAACCGAAATTTCACGCACGAACCAGCTGTAAAAAACAAACTAGCCTAACGATCAATACAAATCTTCGCTCGTGAAGAAAATCATAAGAACACCTAAATGAAGCGAACCTAATAAAAAAATAAACCAAAATTTCACGCACAAACCAGCTCTAAAAAGCAAACTAGCCTAACGATCAATACAAATCTTCTTGCATGAAGAAAATCCTAAGAACACATAAATGAAGCAGACCTAAAAAAACCAAAATTTCACGCACGAACCAACTCTAAAAAGAAAACTAGCCTAACAATCGATACAAATCTTCGCGCGTGAAGAAAATCATAAGAACACCTAAATGAAGCGAACCTAATAAAAAATAAACCAAAATTTCATGCATGAACCAATTTTAAAACGAAAACTAGCCTAACGATCAACAAAAATCTTCGCGCGTGAAGAAAATCCAAACAATCAATAAGAACACATAAGAAGCGCACCTAAAACGCAAAATAGCCTAACAATCGATACAAATCTAATAATAGGACGCCGCAACCAAAACGTTAGATTACTTAAATCCAAACAATCAAAAAAATAAACCCTAACAATAAGTAAATAAAATCAATAATTAGACCAGAAATTATAGATCCGCCATGCTACGGTGGTTGAAAAACGGTTGAAGACGACGGATAATCGGGAACAATGAATTAGAGATCGGGAACAATGAATTAAAGATCGGGAACAGTGGATAATCGACGGGGACGACAGTGTGTGTTTACTATGTGTTTACTATATGTTTACTGTGTGTTTACTGTGTGTTTGTGTATGAAAAAAGACGCAGAGAGAAAATTTTGGAATTTTCTTTTTTGGAATGCAAAAATGAGAGCCTTGCAATCAGACCCCTAAAATTTCAACCTTTAATAATTGCAAAAAGTTCCCTCAGTTTTTAGTGTAAAATAAGATCTAATCTCAACCATTCAATCAAAAAAAAGGAGGGCTGGATGGAGGGCTGAGATTACATCTCACCATTTCACAAAAAACCTCCTTCTCACATGAACGCCCATCTATATATATATATATATATATATATATATATATATATATATATATATATATATATATATATATATATATATATATATATATATATATATATATATATATATATATATATATATATATATATATATATATATATATATATATATATATATATATATATATATATATATATATATATATATATATATATATATATATATATATATATATATATATATATATATATATATATATATATATATATATATATATATATATATATATATATATATATATATATATATATATATATATATATATATATATATATATATATATATATATATATATATATGTATATATATATATATATATGTATATATATATATATATATATATATATATATATATATATATATATATATATATATATGTATATATATATATATATATGTGTATATATATATATATATATATATATATATATATATATATATATATATATATATATATATATATATATATATATATATATATATATATATATATATATATATATATATATATATATATATATATATATATATATATATATATATTCACCTTTGCATAAAATTTTGCACAAACATATGCATCATTCATGAGCATACATTATTTTGATCACTAGAGCTTTGAGCATTTATCATACATGGGAATAGTTGAAACATTTGAGCAACAAGAACTTTGAACAATACATTATGATTGTGAATATTCAATCATGGGATCACATGAACAACATGTATGGCTACATTTTATGAGCATACACACATACTATATTTCACCAGACATTATGTATGGCTACATTTTATGAGCATACATAACACAAGACATCATTTTGGGACTATTAAGTCACCTGTAAATACATGAGGATATTCATGCATTATTTTAGTGTTATGAAAACCTAAAACCATGATCAGAATTAATAACGTCTATTCAGTATCATATTACTACAAAATATATATATATATACTATATATTTTCTATACACTTTAAGTGTCACAACAATCAACAAAAAACTATTGTCACAATATAATTTTGTGTCTAACCAAGTTTGCAACATTTATTTAAGTGTCTCTTACTTTAAATAAATAAAACTATACATTTATTTATCTACGACTATACTTTCACCAAAAACCCTAAAACCTAACCAAATCGACTTGGACTCAAACCTACACTCACACTACACTACCTAAACTCCTAGTAACTACACAAAATCACTTGACTTAAACCTAAAACTATCCTAGACCTCTTATTCTAGCCGAATACACCATACATCACCTTTACACTTACTTAAAAACCTTACAACTTATATATACTTTACATAAAATATGTACAACACACCCTCATTAAGACAAACACTATACAAGCCATCACCCTTGTCCCTTTGACTTACATGCGACGGCTAGGAAGGGAAAAGAGGAGGCAAGTGTACATCTTTGCATTTAAACCTAGTACTTACAAAATCCTAGGTAAGATCATTATAGTACAACTTAGATTACATGAATCTTACACTATCTCTCTCTTTGGACGTGTATACAACCGAGCCACACACATCTCACAACTTTAGATATTTAGTTAAACTCAAACACTCCAATCTCACTCACAACATCACCATTTTTGGATCTCACATATCACCTAGATGAAACATACTTACACTATCATTTACTACCTAAATCTTGGTCCCAAGTGCATTTAGTGCAAGTCCTCACTTGATTCTTGGCTCACAAGGCACACAAGACCATCCTAGGTCACGGTTTAAGGAGCTAAACATGTGAACCCATATAAGTTCTAAGTAATCTTATTTGTTCATCAACAACCTCATTAAACAAGTAAGTACCTCATACTTTTATTCACATTCCTTCCATTTTCATCTATACATTCCTTTTAAACATGCAAATCCATTTAGAGATCTAGTATGAAAACGTGATTAATTAACATGCATACATAAAACATGCTAAAACTCGAGCCACTAACACCTTAGAAGCCCACGGCTTAGTTTTCTTTTATGATGAACATGTCTAAAATCATAGATCTATGGAAGAACTAGTAGAAAAACTTATTTTATGAACCTTAGATAATCTAGATCTAACAAGTTAAACATTTACCCTAATGAATAAGCTCATATGTCTCGGCTTATATTTAAGAACCGGGTACAAAAACATTTGCTTCATAAGCCTTAGCTTAAGTTGATATTAGGGATATATAACTTCCTAAAGTAAGCTTAGATGAGCTCACTAGATAAGCTATAAGCCATATAAGCCGCGAACCATATAAGCTATAAGCCACATAAGTCGCGAACCAAATAAGCCCATAAGCCCATTTCACTTGTACTAATATAAGCCGAATGATTGAATAAGACCATAAGCCTAAGTAGTATATTGGACTAATTAGGAGAAGTTAAAAACTTGTACTAGTAATTAATTAGCCCAAAATATGAGCCCATTAAACCCAAAAACCCCAAACCGGTCCTTAATGGGCCAACCGAGCCCATTTAGCTCCAAATATATTATTTGGAGACTTTTTGTTCCTTTTATGCCAAAGTGTGAAAGTATAGGTCAAAACATAACTTCGAGACATTTGATAAGTTAAAGGACTAAAATTGCCAATTTTGAAAGTAAAGGGTGTGTATTTTTTTATACCGAGAATCAAATCAAACCACAAGGAACATATGTGTCATTATCCAAACTTAAAACAAGCGCTAATTATGTTTTATAATTATTTCGAGACTAGGAGGACTTGTTTAGCCACATTACAAAACTTAACCGAGCCCTAGGGACTTGGTTTGCAATATTCTGAAAGTAATAAAACCCTAGGGACAACTATTGTCACTTTTCGAAAGTATTATGAGCCCTAGGGGTGTTTTTGAAAATAAATGTAACGGACAAGGACTAACGATGTAATACACTTAACGAACGAACCCCTAGGGGTTATTTTGGAAATTATTATTTTATAAGGACTAATGTATAAATTTAATTTAATTAAAGACATTAATAAAATTGTTTTATAAATAAATTAAATTAAGTTATTTTAATTATTTAAATTAAATAAACAATTAGAGTTTATTTACGACAATTCTATAACGAACGAACTATGTTAGTATATTTGAAACCCTAAGAAAATTTAGTGGAAATATATTATTTTCTTACAATCAATTAATTAAATAAAAATCTATTTATTTAATTTATTACACTTTTGTTGTACGAACAATTTAAATATATTTTTAGAAACTAAAAATATATTATTATCAATAACTTACTATAAGTTTAACGTATAAACCATAGTAACAACTTATTAATCCGTGATCATGCATTTTCATTAGTTACATTTATATGTGCATTTTATTTGTGCATTTACTGAGACATACATAAATTACTTAGGTAATTCTACTTCTTCATGATCACACTGTTCCAGTGCATTCAGTGACATTATCACTACATCATTACTTCTGAGGTGAGTTCATGGCCCCATCTTTTACTGTTTTATAACTGGGAGAAAAACATACTAAATTATTGTGTATGCAAACACTTACAGACAATAACAGATTACTGCCTATTGTTTGCCCCATTTATTCCTGTGGACTGTAATAGTTAATAGTGTAGCGCGATATGTTATAAATAGATCTATTTGGGTATTGACAACACCCGGCCTGCGTGACTTGCTATCACGAAACGCTTAGGCCAAGCAACAGGTTTATTTCCTTGTCAGACTGAGGGCCTCTCATCAGGATGATCCAGATAGGCACCTGAGAATCATGTCTAGCGTCTATTACAGGGCAATAGGAACTACTATAGTATGTGGCTTTATGCGCTGCTATCTTCTAGTATGTGGCTTTATGCGCTGCTATCTTCGTGGTGTTTTGCATATCAACACTTTTACTTTATAATTAAACCTGTGAGTTCAACAACCTCGTGTTGACCCCCACATTTTACTTTCTATGTTTTCTCAGGAAAGTAAACAGGTACTTGCATTGGATTCCAGCATCTTAGGAAGCATCAGGTTTACCATCGGGCTGGGATTTTTCAACAAATAATGTTTTCAAGACAATTATTTATTTTGCACAATTCAACTCATGTAATATGTTTTAATGTCATTTGATGATCATTGCTCTATACACTGTGTGCTATCGATCCACCTTCAAAAGTAACACCCCAACATACCTTTCCGCTGCATTTGACTATTTGGGTGTGTTACACAAAAGATATTGTAAAATCATGGCTTAGAAACTTTGATAGGGTAAATCAATGCATCAATGAACAAATTCCTGCTCAGAAAAGGAAAATGCTTGGTGCTAAAGAATCCTCCAGCACCAACTCTCGTGATACTGTCTTTGTCAAATCCACTAATGAGAATGGTAGCTCGATCCTGACGTTGTAAGGTCAGGTGAATAGAATTTACCAAACCATGAAATTGGACGTATCCTTCTTTCTGAGTTTCATGCAAGTGTTGACACCTCAGCACCTATAGAGTCTTCAATTACTGAAGATGACTCAGATAATGATTTAGAGACTGAAGTAAGCACCCCACTTCCTCCTCTAGAGAAATTTGTTGGTGCTGAACCCTCTACTGGTCCAAAATCAATCCATTCAATCATCAAGTCTCACACCACATACAAAAGTAGCTCTCCCAAACAGGTCAAAATTGACACATCAAAGAACTCTTCAGCTCATGCTGAAGGTACAAACATGGGAACTACCTCTTCAGTTTCATCAAATAAACTAAAGAATGCTAGATCTGAGGAAGATGAGAGAATGTCTCTTGTCATGAAAGAGATTAATGATCTAAAATTACAAATCAGACAATAGCAAACACCAACTCAATTCAGAGATGAACCTCCAAACTCTCTACATTATAGGTACAAGACACAATTCAAAAAGGCTTGTGATTTATGTGGTCTAAACAACCATCTAATTGAAACTTGCCTTAAAGTGGTTTATTGTACCAAATGTGAGAAAAATGACCATCGCACTTGTGAACATACTGAATATATGATTGCAAAAACTAGTGCTGATGCTCAAAACTTTGGGGCATCTCATTCTAGGCGAAACATGCCTTTCCCACCATGCATTCACTATGGTATGGCCAATCATCACTCTGATGACTGTTACCATTACCCAGTTTGTGTCATTTGTGGAAGTTATGACCATGACACTCATGTACATAATCGAATAATTTCACTCAGAAGGGGTATTAAACCAAGGAACCCTAACTATTTTTTTTTTCTTTTTGGTAACCATGATTTCCGACTCATTGGCCGACTAATCCACGGGGTTTGAGCCCACCGCTACACAGACTCAAACCAGGTAAAGCCCTCACTTTTCATGAGGTTGGCGTGGCCACTTCAAGGTTGTTTGCACCTAGTGGGAATTGAACTTGAGACCTCACACACTTTGGAGTGATAGTCACAAATCTTTTTGCCACTAGGCCACCCTTGAGTGGTTAAGGAACCCTAACTCTAATACCAAATGTTGTGAAACTTGTTGAAGTAATGTCTACACTACATCTGATCACAATCATATAGAGTGGTTCAGAAGAGGTGAGGCTCTTCAGGCTAAAAAGGCAAATGTTGCTCAATCCTCACCCTCTTCTTCTGAGCAATCAATCTCATCGTTCTCATCAAAAGGACCCTTCAGATCTTGAACTCCTTATAGATCTAAAACACCCACCCATCAAAGGTAGGTTTCAAAACAAAACTGACCATTTCCTTAACTTGTGTAGTGTGACCTTAGGAAGCCTATTTGGTGGCTACTCAAGGCAAAGACTGGAACCAAAAGTTATCTTCACAAGTATAAGGAAGGACTAGGTCCTAAAGTAGTGTTTGGTGATAACTCATCAGCTAATACTGTAGGTTTTGGTTCAGTGATATGCAATGGTATAGTTTTTACAAGGGTAGCATATGTTAATGGATTGAAGCATAACCTCATCAGCATCAGTCAACTTTGTGATGCAAAATACCTGGTTCTGTTTGATGACAAAAAAGGTACAATCTTCAACTCTAATCATGAAATTGTGATCATTGCTCCTAAAGTCAAAGATGTTTATGTCATGAACATGAACTCTACTCAGGAGACATGCTTCTTTGCTAAAGCCTCAAATATCACTAACTGGCTTTGGCATAAGAGGCTTTCACATCTAAATTTCAAAAGAATCACTCTGCAGGCAAAACAAAATCTTGTTATTGGTCTTCCCTCACTAGTCTACTCCAAGGATAAACCATGCTCAACATGTGAAAAGGGGAAGCACCATAGAGCCAGTTTCAAAACAAAACAAACTTTCTCAATTAAAGAAAGTCTTCATCTTCTTCACATGGAATTATTTGGCCCAGTATCACCTAGGGCCATTTGTCATGAAAAATATAAACTTGTCATTGTTGATGAGTACTCTAGGTACACATGGGTATATTTTCTGACAAAGAAAAGCCATGCATCAGATGCCATCATGTCTTTCATCAAAAGAGTTGAAAATCAAAATGACACTCATGTCAAACAACTCAGAACTGATAATGGCACTGAATTCAGAAATCACACACTGATCAAATTCTGTGATGATAAAGGAATTTCCCAAAATTTCTCATCTCCTTACACACCTGAACAAAATGGTGTGGTTGAAAGAAGGAATAGAACTTTTATTGAAGCAGCAAGGACAATGCCTGTTGGATCTGCTCTCTCTAAGCATTTTAGGACTGATGTCGTAGCTACTGCTTGCTACACTCAAAATAGATCCATTATTGTGAAGAGACACATGAAGACTCCCTATGAAGTCTTCAGGGGGAGAATTCCAAACATCTCATTCTTACATGTGTTTGGGTGTCCAGTATTCATTCACAATCACAAGAATCACCTTGGTAAGTTTGATGAAAAATCTGATGATGGTTACTTCCTTGGATATTTACTAGTATCTAAAGCGTATAGAGTCTTCAGCACAAATGTATTGAAGAATCTTACCACATCACTTTCAATGAAACATCTGAGGCTCTCAAATTTGCAAATCCATCAAATGATGAAATTCATATTCATGAATCTCACAATTATCCATCTAATGAATTTCAACATTATGAACCTTCTCAAAGATATCAAACAAACAGTCCAGTTCCTCATATTGATCCAGTTGAAGATACGACAAGTCCTATAAAAGGAAATCCTTCAGTATCAAATACTGATGGCTGTCAATCAAATGATTAAAATTATCAGTCTCAAAATGACAAAATGGTTAACACGATCAAAATGATCAGAAAGTTAACACAAATGACCAAAATGGTCAGTGTCAAAATGATCAGCATGCTCACACAAATGATCAAAATGATCTGTCAAATGAAGCTACTAAACAATCTAAGCCTCCTGCTCAAAGCTCTCCAACTATCTCTAGGGAATTAGGTCTTGGATGTGTTGCTTTTGACCAAGAAGGAAGCCCTCCATTGATTGAACCTTTTTCTATTGAATATCCTTCAGTAGACACTAGAGATAATCCAATTCCAGTACCATGTTATGGACTTCCAAGCTCTAGTTCTCACCATGATACCAGTGCCTATTCTCCAGCTCTACAAAAATCTTGGACTAATAATAGTCACATAAAATTGGTGAACATAATAGGCAATCTTGGAGAAGGTAGAGTTACTAGATCTATGGTAAAGAAACTGAGTGCTGCTTCACCTGGAGAATGTATGTATGCAAACTTTCTTTCAGAAATTGAACCAACAAATATTTCTGAAGCACTCACACACCCTGGATGGGTGTATGCCATACAAGAGGAACAAAATCAATTTGAAAGAAATAAATTCTGGAAATTGGTTCCCCCTTTAATATGGTAAATCAACCACTAGCACCAAATGGGTTTACAAATTCCAAAGAGATGAAACCAATGTGGTGACCAAAAATAAGGCTAGACTGGTGGCTCAAGGATTCAAACAAGAGCCTGATGTTGACTTTGATCAAACTTATGCTCTAGTTGCACGTATGGAAGCCATACATATATTCCTTACTTATTCCACTTACATGAACTTCGCCATATACCAAACGGATGTCAAAAGTGCATTCCTAATGGTGACCTAAAAGAAGAAGTTTATGTAACACAACCTCCAGGTTTTGATAGTTCTAAATACCCAAATCATGTCTACAAGCTTTACAAAGCTTTGTATGGACTGAAGCAAGCCCCAAGGGCATGGTATGAAACTCTCTCAACATTTATCATTGAACATAAATTTGTCAGAGGAAAGATAGATAGCACCTTGTTTATCTATAAATCTAAAACTGACACCATTCTCAAATTTATGTGGATGACATCATCTTTGGTTCTACAAGCTTGAAACTTTGCAAACAATTTGCCAAGCTGATGACTAGCAAGTTTGAGATGAGTATGATGGGAGAACTCACATACTTCCTTGGTCTTCAGATAAAACAATCTGACCAAGGCATCTCCATCAATCAAGAAAAATATGTCAAGGATTAGCTGAAGAAGTATGATATCAATTGTGCTTCAGTCAAAACACCAATGGTACCCCCTAACAACTTAGGACCTGATCTTAATGGACAGTCAGTCAATGAGACTCAATATAGAGGTATGATTGGGTCACTCATGTACTTAGCAGCAAGCAGACCTGACATTCAATTCTCTACATGCCTTTGTGCAAGATACCAAGCAGACCCAAAGGAATCACACCTTACTGCTGTAAAGAGAATCTTCATATACCTAAAAGGTACACCAAGTCTAGGTCTTTGATACCCCAAATCCTCAGGGTTTGATCTTAAAGGGTATTCAGACTCTGACTATGTTGGATGCAATATGGACAGAAAAGCACTTCTGGTGCCTGCCAATTGCTGGGTGGCAAACTTGTGTGTTGAAGTGCTAAAAAGCAACAAATTATTGCCATGTCTTCAGTAGAAGCTAAATACGTGGCAGCAGCTGGATGTTGTGCCAATGTTCTTTGGATGAAAAGCCAACTGGCTGATTACGACATAGAATATGAAAAAGTACCAATCTTTTGTGATAACACTAGTGCTATTGCAATATCCAATAATCCAGTCCTTCACTCAAGAACCAAACACATTGATATCACATATCAATTTATCAGAGATCACATTGTGAAAGGGGACATTGAATTACATTTCATCCCCACTCATTACCAATTGGCTGATATCTTCACCAAACCACTAGATGAACCAACTTTCAAAAGATTGATAATGGAGCTTGGTATGCTGAACATTGATGATACAAAACCTGAACCTTCAGCATTCTCTGAAGAAGCCTAAAGGTTCAACATTTCTTAAAAGTTTTGATTTATGTAAGGTAGCAGTGTCTGAGTAAAGGAGTGTGCAATGTCATGCGTCTATATCACAAATGTGATTGTGTACATGGCGTTTTGTCGCCTTATCTGATTCACTGAAGCTGAACAAATAATCACCAAAAAAAATCATCAAAGTTTTGATTTATGTAAAGTAGGAGTGTCTGAGTAAATGAGTGTGCAATGTCATGTGTCTATTTCACTTTATGTGATTGTGTACATGATGTTTTCTCGCCTTATCTGATACACTGAAGCTGAACAAAATCACAAGTCATCAGTATTTCTTTTCTTCAGCATTCTGAACAAAACTTTAATACAAATGAGTAGCTAGGCCTGAGTAGAGGAGCGTGCAACGTCATATGTCTTGTTCACTTATGTGAACATGTATATGGGGTTTTGTCGCCTCATCTGACGCACTGAAGCTCACAAGTATTCCCTTCAGGTTCAGTATATCTGGCCAACAGCTTTTAAGACAAATCAATCATGTGATTCAAAGGAGTTAATGGCATTAAATTTCTTGAGAATAAATACAAAACATTCTTTCAAAAGGTGTCAATTGTTTATTTAGGAAATATCAAACGTCCATATCCCAGTCAACAACTTCCTGACACAATGAGGCATTTCACTGTTCAAAGCAACAGAAAATCATACCACTTTTCAGAACATTAATGAGAGAGTTTGTGCCATTTGTTCAAAATAAACCTTAAAAGTTTTATAATTCTTTCAAATGTTTTAAAAAATTTACAAATCAGTCTAAAGTTTTTACATATATCCTTTGAATATTGAGGATTCATATCATTTGCAAATCTTTCATCAAAAACACACACAAACTCTCTCTCTCTTTAAAAGAAAACATACAAAAAAAATCAATGGCTGCCAAATCATCTTCACCCTAAGATGTTGAGATCACTCTCAACCCTTCCATCCATGTTAACTATCCCATTGAGAACATCTTCTTCAAACCCAACAACCTCACCTTGATCAAACCAGAAACCCTAACACCTGTTCCTGGAAACCAAGTCATGAACCTTTTATCAAAATGTGTGCTCCGTGATGCTTTATTTAAAGATCCAGGTATGATGTTTCAAAATGTCCTAAAAGATTTTTGGTTCACGGCACAAGTGTCAAAGAACAAGAAATCAATTGAGTTTGATTCAAAAACCGCTGGTATTCATGGGAAAATTAGGTTAAAGTTGTTTAGAAGGGTTTTAGGGTTAAACTATTTGAATGACCCTAGTGAGTATGAGGTTGTACCCAATGATTTTTCTATTGTTAAAACCTTTTTTTAAGGAAATTGGGTATACTGAAGAGATTTGTGAAAAGGGTGGGCTGAAGAGAAACTGTTTACCACCTAAGTGGAAACTTTTAATGTCCATCTTAATTGAGTGTCTGGGTGGGAAAACTGGAGGGCTTGATCAGATCAATAAAAAAGATGCTTTGATTTTATATTGTCTGGCCAAGGGTATAAAAGCTTATTTTGGGAGGTTAATCTTTGAAGATCTCCATGGTAAATTGGAGAAGAAAACTAGGGAAAAGAATGTGGTCTACACCAGGTTTTTGTCCCTCATTTTTGCTGACCACCTTGGTGTTGATTATTCAAAAAACCAAGGAGTTAAATTAGTTTTTCAACCCTTTGATATCAAACGCTGGAACATTCCAGTTATCACAAGTGACCCTCCTTTCACACAGTCCAAGCTGGACATTTACTCAGCAAATGCTCCAGTAGTGTACAAAGCTCCACAAGACACTCCTCCAACTGGAGAAGGGGATCTAACAGGCACAAAGCCTGGAGCTTCTTCATCTGGACCACGTTAGAAGCAAACGTCCATGAATACTCTTAAATGGAGACGTGAGTCCAAGAAAAGGAGGCACCCTACAGGATCT
Source organism: Glebionis coronaria (assembly GCA_025667525.1). Taxonomy (NCBI): domain Eukaryota; kingdom Viridiplantae; phylum Streptophyta; class Magnoliopsida; order Asterales; family Asteraceae; genus Glebionis; species Glebionis coronaria. Next base: position 32,825,872 of record CM046874.1, on the reverse strand, counting down.
TCGTCAAAGAAGAGTACTGATTATCCCAAAGGCCAAGCTTTGAAGAAACGTAAGTTCTCGGCCAAGGACAAGAACCCAAGCCAGCCGTCATCTTCAGTCTCTGTTGGAGGTGACATGCATAAAGAGGCCCCGAAGGCAACCCCTCTCTCAACTTCTTTAGGAGAGAAGGATGAAGATTGAGCGCATCCTTAGCTCAGTAGTGTGGAGTCAGCATTGGTAAGTAATTTAAATCTGAATACAATTCAAATTTCATTACCAATTTCTATCATTTGTCACTCTGAGTCTGCATCAGGGCATGAGGCGTCAGCAAATACAACAGCTGACGCTGACCCTAGCCTATCTGTTTCTAATGATGTAGTCCCCCCACAACAGGGTCCTACTGAAGGAACCAAAAACATTATCATCGATCTTAACTTATCAGGGACTATTTCTCAGGATCCATTAGGTAAAACCAACCCTGGTGGTGAAGGACTTGAAACTGATCCTCACACTGAAGGTGATGCTCAGTAGACAACCAAGGAAGTGAATCTCTCCACTGGAGGAAAGGGGGGACACTTTTGTGTTCAGTATGTTTGCTGATGACTTAGAGAAGGAGCTTGGGTTCAGTGAAAGAACTCCAGTCAACCTTGATGACAGTGAGCCTGAAGATGATAATGCTGATCAAACATCCAAGCCACCATCCCCTAGAACCATTCAGGTAAAAGAACTAACAAATCAGGTGTAAACTCCGTAAAAATAAGATCATAATTTAATTTTATTTTTCGAGTACTTTTGAAGTATATGATAACGTTAATTATTATGACGTTTAACGATTTAAGTTGAAACCAATATTGAACGTTTTATTTTTACATTCTGACGAGTAACGAGGACAACTAGTGATCGTGATGTCAATGGATGCCCAAATATTATATTTTAATATCGATTATTTCGATATTTGATATTTCTAAATTTTTTATTTCATTACGTATTAAGTCGAGTCGAATTTTATTATTCCGTTTTGTGCGCGTTTAATTATTAAAACGATCGATTTAACAAACAAGATTTATATTTTTATGAACCCGGGACAAAACCCGACTCTCATAAATATTTATAAAATTGACTGGTAACCAGTTCCCGCTTTTTAACTAATATTTACACTTTAGTCCACAAGAATGCACAAATTGCATAACAAACTTTCCACCCACCATATAAATAGAATTTTTTTACACACACAAATCACCAACAAAACTCTCTCTTTCTCTTGCCCTCTCCTTGCCGTCACCCTTTCTAAACAAAAACACCCTTTGATCTCAATTTTTGGCTTGAATCTTTAAAATCCAAGGTAAGACCCAATCCTAAAATTAGATTGTGATCATTTTGGTACCATTTTTACAAACATGCATTAACTTTCATCTTTTTCAAATTATTTCTTGATGAACAAGTGGGTTAGATCCATTTTTATGGGTAAACAGTTGTGTTATTAATATTATAATGGGGATTTTGAGTGCATGCATGTATTATTTTAACCAAATGAATTCTAGGATGATCAAGTGGTGTTAGAGGCTGTTTTTGATATTAGGAATGATAGGTTAGGTGTTAGAATGAGGTGCATGTTGATGCATGTTGATAAAAATGAGAGATTGAGTCATTTTGAAAAGGGTATTTTTAGGCAGATTATTTGTTTAATAAATTTGTAGGTTTGAGTTTGGATATAGGCTGAGATCATTTGATTTTGTTGTAGTAATCTTCATGGCGCTCGTTTTACCGCTTGAATGAGCTTCTAACTCATTACGGGTCAAAAGTTATGCTAGAGTTAGTATTCGTGTACCGGGAGACGCAAATTGGCAAAATCCGAAATTGTGGCTGATTTTGGTCGACTCTCGGGGACTTTAGGCTTGATTAGATAAATGATACTACTAGTTTTTAAGTTTTATAAACTTAATATGATGAGTCTAGTAGTGGGTTTAAAAGGTGGAATGTCAAAATAATACTTTTAAAGTGGTCTAAATGGTTTTATGAAACAAGTGTACAATTCTGTCCCAAATTTAGAGTCGAGTAAAGTGTCGAGCTGATGGGTTTTAAAGTGAGAACTTTGGCTCAAATTTTGGAAGGGTCTTATACAGGTTATAAATGATCTTGACACCAAGTTTCATCTAAATCGGACAAGTCTAGATAGGGTAGATCGGTGTGTACATTTGGAGTGTACATGCTGATTGATATTTGGACACTTAGTTCAATGCTCGTGTGACGTGAGTTTGAGTGTTCACTATTGGATATGGTGACTTACTCAAGTGTTTAGTCATTATATAAATGACTTAACTACTGGTCCAATTAAGGTGTAAGAATAGTTTGACTTGCGTTGACTTGGCGTCGTATGAAGGGTCAATTTCAAGTGTACAAGTGTTTAAACGGGTATTGTTGGATAAATGGGTTAGTATGGATTCATTTGGTTAGTGTCAATGGTTTTGAAATATAAATACTTTGAAAATGTTTAAAGTCATATTATACTTAGTATATATCGATATTGAGTTCGAGTCTTAACGCGCGCCTTATTTTGATAAGTTGCGGTTTTCGTGTTTCCCGGGCATCCATATCGTCGGCGATCGTCTTACCACTACCGTTTCTACTCAAATTATGAGTACCGTGATTCACTTACCTCGTGGCTAAGGTGAGTTCATAGCCTCGCATTTAAATCCTTTTATGTTTTACAAACCCGCGAGGGGGATACATGCTTGTTTTAGAAAATCAAACACAAGTAGTTTTATCATGTGAACGTTGCTATGAGTGTTATGTTGTGGCCTTTCCTTCATGGACCGTTAATTAACGATAACCGGTAAACGCTAGTACAATAATAATAGATCTATTTTGGCCTAACGACCTATCCGGAGTATGTTTTCTTGCGATGAGCATACAAGGATATATTGTATTTAGTATTGGGAGTGTCTCACTCCAGGTTGGGCATACGGTTAAGGTTCGGTTCGTAGCTCTAGCATCGTTTGATTGTTCTATGAATAAAATGTTTATTAAGCTTGTGTTCAAAGTTATTGTTTATAAACTCTATGGATTCACTCAGCATTTTTGTTGACTTTTAAGCATGTTTATCTCAGGTTTATATTGGCATGCTTGGATAGGATTGGATGCGGATATCGAAGGAAGTGGACTTGGTGAACTTTGTACATTGGATAAAAATATTTTATTTTAAGAAAATAAAAATTGTATATTGCAGCTTATTTGAAAAAAAAAAGTTTTCTTAATTTATTGGGACCTTGTAACTCTGATCTTTTGATGAAATCATCGTTGGTAAACGTTTCTTTTAAAATACGTTTACTGTGACTCGTGAGCTTGTATTATGAAGTAGCACCCCAATGTTTTATTCCGCTGCGTTGTAAATTTTGGAGTGTTACAGATTGGTATCAGAGCGCGAGTCATAACGAACTAGGTCGTTTTTCAAAACCTGGACTATGACTGTTTTCAAAAAAATTTCACGAGTCGTTCACCGATGTCCGATATCCGCGCGTACAATCCTTCCCGCTTCTTTATGTGCTTTGTGCTAGGTCTTTAATTGTATATTTTATACCATATGCGTGAGTGGTATAAATTGTAATTATATACGTACGATACCGTTCTTTGATGAACTATTAGATCGCTATTTACACCTTACGATCATCCCTATGGACGTACTTTCGATTGTACTATTTATACTAAATAATGGTGTTTCCATTATCATCTGATATGGTTAATCTCGTACATATGTAATATATATACGTTACGATGTTATATATATCTATATATATGAAACATGGTTAGATTTTGTTTGTGTTCTGGTTTGGTTTTTCTATTTTGAGCCGCGACTAAGGAACGCATGAAGGAGGCAAAACTATTTCCTCTCTGGTCTTTTTGGTAAATCATTTAAAGTAATCTTTATTACTAACATAATCATTTGTTTTACGACATAACTTGTTGATAAATGTCTGTGATGAGATCCGTCGAAAACTTGCTTAGATTAGTTGAAAGGGTTATTGAGAAATTTCATGATTTGAAACGCGTGTATACATGGGTTTAAACATGATATAAATTGATTTTTGGGTCAAATATAAACTTTGTCATGTTTCATAATATACGCTCGTGAGTGGGAACCTTGTCAAGTATTTGGAGGTTTGAGATTTTGGAAAAACTTATTGTTAATTTTAAAATAAGATAAAATTTATTTTTACGAATATTTTAGCGTAAGACTAAAGCTTGTGTTTTGTTATAATGAATAAACTACAGAAAAACCAAAAGATACACTTTAAGTGTAAATTTTAAACACTTGAAATTATTAACTAAAAGTTGACATAAATTTTGAAAGAGCAAACCGAGCACTTTCGAGTCAGTTTTAGCCATCTGGCAAAACACGATTGTTTTTCGAAATGTCGTTTTACGTTGCTACGAGACTTATAAAAAAAATTATGAAATTATGTTTTAATAAAATGTCTTTAAAGTCCGAGTCACGAAAATGTAATATAACGGGTTAGTCATGAGGAAACATACATATATGTTTATTAATAAGTCATACGTTAATTTTTAAAGTTAAATGGGCTAATTTAAGTCTTGTTGGGTAATTATATAAGCAAAAAGTCTAATTATTATTTAAGTCTTTGACACAAGTATAGAAATCTTTAAGTCTAATGATTTTATCGATTATGATAACCTAGTAACCGAATCTACTCAAAGTATAAATTACCTCGAAATGATAACTTTTCAAAAACAACAACGTTATAAAGTTAAAAACATGACAAAAATAGAAAGTTTTCAATGATGTAATATATTTTATATATGTAAAAATAATCTCTTTTACAATATGGTAAATGATATTAATTAGAACGCGCAAGTGTATTTTTCATCGCATGTAGACTCGTATTATTTCTATTAAGGATATATAATTAGTATATCTAATGTTCTGGATGCGTATGGTTTGATCATACTTTATCTCCTCTTATTTCGTGATTCTACCATTGGACTTGAGTAGTCCTGTCATTTGTTCACCTTTGATCTTGTCCTTGGTATAGGACCATTTTATATAGATCGTTATTTTTATAGTACATGTTAGTAAGGATATGTTGAATGTTGTATTTTTGTCCCCTTCACGGACCCACAACCTTTCCTTCTCTTATTATTGGAAATTAAATTTGGTGGAATGTGCGTGTAACGCGAAACAATGGAGATAACCTTCTAGATACCGAATGCATAATTGGGGAGCGCATGTACTACACTTGGCTTCATTATGGAAGATATGACCGTTCTTCAATTTTTGGCAATTGTGATGATGCTCGATGTTCATTTCATGATTCCGTAGATGTCGTCGTTACCTAGAAACTCTTGAAATATCTTAGGTGTATCTTGACTCATAGTAAAAGCAATTTCAGTAGCAAATATATTGCTCGTTCACCTCATTCAGTCTCATTAATTCTTGATTTCTGCTCTTTATACTTGCATTGATCCTTGATTCCAAACCACCTTAGCGTCATTTTATGATGTGAAAAATTTCGAGAATATATATTAATATATAAAGTATTTTATCGAACCAAATACCAAATTGCGTTGATATTTTTTTACAAGAAAACGAAGGAAAAATATCTTTCCCAAGAATGAATATACAAATAGTTGATGTATTTCTAGAAACAGGGTAAAAAACTACTTTCTGATTTTTATGTCACGTGATTTACTTATTTTCAAGAATAAGTAAAAAACGTTCATAATCTTGTATGTTGTGTAATAATCATAAAGTTTCTTTTAGTAGCGTCAAATATGTCGTTACTCGGTCCTCAATTATGCATAGCCTAGCTAACTATGCATAATTCGAGAAGAGTCGTGATGTATTAAATGTGTCGTTGCTCGGTCCTTAATTATACATAGCCTAGCTAACTATGCATAATTCAGGAAGAGCCACGTCGTGTCAGATCAGTCGTTGCCTTTAAAATTGTGGTTTTGAATAAATGTTTGGATGAGAACACTTTCAAATGGTGGATCCTTGTGCAAGTAATCATGTTCGATTCGATTCTGTAAGAACATGTTCCAAATTCCTTGTGTTCCTTGACGTATTCTATTTCGACTAGTGTTAGCTTAGAAAGTAACCTTGACCAAATATTTCCGTAAAGTATTTTTATTTGTCATGCATAACGTGTGAACCCCGTCTAAATCACCATGTTGGTGACGAAATTACCAAGAAACCTCGTACCGAAACTAAGAAGAAATTTTAACAAGATCAGCAGACTGCCAAAATGGAGGAAAGTCGAGTTTGAGTATCTTCGAGGCCATTGAAGAAGACATCTTCCCCCTAAACGTATGTGTTCGGTCAGCTTATGTCACGGACGAATCTTCATAGACTCGAGTTTTGAATTCGAGGTGTTTGATTTGTTCCTACTCTGCCTTGTGAACTCGAATACCAACGTAGAGTGCTGACTCGTATACCAACGTAGGGTCACACAAGGATGGTACAAAAAGGAGAGCCTTCGGCGCGAGAGCCAAGCACAATGGTCGGATCCTACTAGATCCAGTGGTGTCGTCCGTCATTATAATCTGTAGGGAATAAAACGGTATGGGATGGATAGTTGAAGTTTGCCGACCGCGCATCGGTAGATGAAAGACAATCCAGTTTGCCGTCTTCGTTTATTCAATTGAGGAATCCTTGTGCTTGACTCGATCCCCTTTGATCGTCGATGATCAAACGACGGATAGCCATAGTTGAAATTATGTGCAAAACCTTTGCTTGTTATGTGTTTATGTGATATGTGACTTAGTCGAGTGGTCGTATGTTGTGCGAGCTCGAGGCGGCATTGTGAATGTTGTCCGATCGGAAGGTAACACGTACCTCTATTACTTTGGGAAAGTATCCGTATGAGAACACCCAGTAATATTGTTTTGGATTTAGTCGAGTAGTCGTACGTTGTGCGAGCTCGAGGCGACATTGTGAATGATGTCTGTGACAACCCAAAACCGAGGTCATTGCTTAATCTTATTTTACGATTATTTTTGAAATTTTTGGATGAGTTTGAACGATATTTATTTTTGGAGGTTTAAGTTTAAACCGATGTTGGAAGGCCTATATTTAATATTTATTAAGTATAAGGAGTATTAGCAAGCGTGATGTCGATGGATGCCAAATATATTACGTCTTATTGTTGGTTGTTGGAAATACGTTTTACGTATTAGAAAGGATCGGTCACTCCAACAATAGTCTACGTTATAGCTCGTAGTTTAGTTATTTATCTTTATTAAACAAGCAAAGTCAAGCCTAGCCTACAACATGTGTAGGCCGGCCCAACAATGTAAGCCCAAGCCCATCACAAGGCTTGGGTATATAAAACCTCTCCTTTGATGGAGAGGGTGTGTGGTTTCATAATTTTCACATAGTTATTTTTAGTTTCTCTCTCTAAGTTTGTGTGAAATCCACCATCTCTCTATCTCTTTCTCTCTCTAAAAACATAAGCAAGATTTACAATCCTTCAAATGGTATCAAGAGCCATGGGATGATTGTATTGTTCATGTGTTTGTATTCTTGATTCATACGCCATTTTTGATCTATTTTCACACGTCCAAATTTTTTTTTTGTGTTTTTGATTGTTTTTTTCTTGATACAAATCTTCTACATAGTTGTGGTAGGGATTTGGTATAGTTACTTTGGCTAAAAACACAAAATTTTTGGGTGTTTTGATCATTTTTTGGCTTAAAATCACGAATTGGTTGAGTTTTGTCCGAGAAAAGTGGGAAATATTCCGATCTGGTCATCGGAAAGGGGTTTATAGTACATTATGATCTGTGTAATCGGAATAGGGTTTAGGTATTCCGATCAGAGCATTCCGATTGGTATTCAGATTGGTATTCCGATCACGACATTCCGATTGGTATTCAGATTGGTATTCAGATTTGGTATTCCGATCACAGCATTCCGATTGGTATTCAGATTGGTATTCAGATTTGGTATTCCGATCACAGCATTCCGATTGGTATTCAGATTGGTATTCCGATTGGTATTCAGATTAAGTATTTCGATTAGGTTTTTCGATAACTCATTCCGATCATCATTCCGATCACTATTCCGATCACTATTCCGATAACAAAATTATTCCTTAAAAAAAATTTCGAACAATCGTGTGTAATTTTGACTTGGAATTTTTGGTTTATTGAGAACATATTTTAGGGGATTTTAACATTGTTTCTCGACTTCAACTCACAACAACAAACACATTTACTTTCTTTCATTGATCGATCAAAGTTTGTAAATCTTAACTTATTGAAATGGAGTACACATCTCTTACGGATAAGTCCATCCTCTCGGGTACGGATAATCGTCCACCAATGTTGGTGAAGACTATGTTTGAGGAATGGGCTTCCCGAATGGAACTTTATATGTTGAACAAGGAGAATGGACATCTCATTTGGGCATCGGTGCTCAATGGACCACTAGATTATGGTACAGTGACGGAAGGTACAACTACTCGTCCTCGCACAACGGGTGAATTGACTGGAGATATGAAGATTCAAGACAAATGTGATAAGTATGCTACAAACATCATTCTCCAAGCCCTTCCTCCAGATGTCTACAAACTCGTCAGCAAACATAAAGTTGCCAAAGAGTTATGGGATAGAATTCGTGTTCTCATGCAAGGCACCTCGTTAACTAAAAAAGAACGAGAGTGTAAGCTTTATGATACTTTTGATAAGTTTGTCTATGTGCCAGGGGAGACTCTCAATGATTACTATCTGAGATTTACCCTATTGTTGAATGAGCTTAATATCTATGGCATGGCAATTCCTACCTTTCAATTGAACACCAAGTATTTGAACACTCTTCCTCCAGAATGGAAAAAATACGTGACGGATGTTAAATTGGCTAAGGACTTGCATAACACCAATGTGGATCAACTTCAAGCCTTTCTTCAACAACACGAATGCCATGTGATTGAGGCTCGATTGTCTACACCTCAAGTTCATGATCCACTTGCAATGTATGCTTCTCAACAAAACATGGCTTATACTTATCAACAACCATCATACTTGCAGCAGCCACCACCACACATCTATCAGCAACCATCTTATCAACCACCAATGATTCCACAACAAGAATATCAACAAAGTGTTCATCAACAATCTTTTCCACAGCAACCACAATATCAGACATCACCATCACAAGCCAACACTTCTCCATTGGGCTATACTCCTCAGCAAGGATATTTTCCAATAGAAGCACAACCAGCACAAGCTTTCTACTCTAATGAACTTCCTCCAATCCAAGCACCGGTCTTTACTCCAAATGATACGCCAGCTGATGTACTAAACCATCTCACCGCCTACTTGTCAAAACTTGTTGCAACTAGAGGATTTCCACCAACAAACAATCAGCTTCGCACCTCTTCAAATCCTCGACAACAAGCCACTGTTCAAGATGGTCAAGTGACGGTGCAACCTATTCAGGGAAGGCAAAATTCATATGGACCTCCTACAAGGACTGGGAACAATCAAGCTGTGAATTCTCAAGCTAATGGAAATGGAAGTCCTAGTGGTCCTAAAAAGGTTGTGACTTGCTACAATTGCCGAGGACAAGGTCATATGGCTAGGGAATGCACTCAGCCGAAAAGGAGGAGGGATGATGCATGGTTTCGTGAGAAGATGTATTTGGTTGATGCTTAGTCTAAGGGGAAGATTTTGGATACAGAGGAGTTAGCATTTCTTGCAGACCCTGGGGCAGCAGATACTGAAGGCATTGCAGTCGTTTCCACTTCTAATGCAGCTTATCAAGCGGACGATCTTGATGCATACGATTCGAATTGTGAAGACATTCACTCTACCCAAGCTGCTCTCGTTGCTAATCTCTCTCACTACGGTTCTGATGTCATCAGTGAGGTACCAACCACATCTAATAATATTGATGATAACCAACATCAAGTTGGGCATGAAAATGACAACCTCGAACAGCATTCGGGAACTAGTAATTCAAATGATGTGGTACCCAAACCTACACATTTGAGTGAACCTCAACCAAATGCTACGACGGGTATGGAATCTTATGCTCAACATGATTTGGTCATGGTGCCTAAACATATTATTGATCAAATGCATATGGCCCTCAGACAATCCGTAGATACGAATTCCACCCTAACTGCTGAGCTTGCGTTGCATAAAGAAAAGGTCAAAACTTTTGAAATGGTCCCTCAAGAAGAGAAAATAACATGTTCTGAATTTGACCAATTTTGTTTTGAAAAGATTGAACACTTGAAAGAAATAGAATCATTAAAAGCTAATCTTTCCAATGAATTAAAAGAAAAAGAGTCGGTGGTCAATGATTTTCAGAAACTTAAAATGGATTTCGAAACTCTCGAGTCTAAAAAGGTTGAATCAGAAATTAATGCTACCAAACTTCTTAAATTCAAGGAACAACAACTTTTAAAACAATATGCTTCCACAGAAAAGGTTCATCTTTTAACTAAATCATTTCAAGAATTCGAACTTAAGCGTCTTCAAGATTTACCACCTAATCCCGGTTATGCAAAACAAGCTCAGGAATATATTCCCGGTCTTTATGATATGACAATAATTGGCAAATCCAAAGAAGCACCTTTTGTTCGTAGTTCTGACGCGACACAGTCACTTGCGGATGAAACTCATTCTAAAATGCTTTCAAAATTCCATACAATTGATTATGATCAACATAACAAAGATCAATTTTCTAAAAAGACCCACATTCGCTTACAAAAGGAATTAGCTGAATTGACAGTTCTTGTGCCCCAAAGTTTGTCAAATGAAAACCCTCCCAGTACGTCTCCTACACTTGTCAAAAAGGATTTAACAAAGTTAATTCCACCGGTAAGTAAGTCGTCCGTTAACTTAAATGCGGTACACCAACACTTAGCCGATTTTGACAAGGTCATTTTGGAACGTACGACGGCTTCGGCCATAACGGAAGGTGAATGGAACTTTGAGCACACTAGAGCTGCGTTCCGAGACGAAATTATTCCGTTTGTAAAGAATGTTAAAGCTTGTCTTAGTAATCTTGATCAAGATTTGTATTTGGAAATAGAAGAAGTTAAACGTGTTTTCAATGAAATGGATGATGCTTATGAAAACAGTTTACTTGAAATAGAACGAGTTTCACGCCAAAATGATCAGCTTCTGAAGCAAGTGATGTCTCGTGATATAGTTTCCGTCTGTGTGAATAAATGTGTTGATAATGATTCTACTGTGCATAATGTTGAATCTGTGGATAATGTGGTAGATAGTACTTGTCACGAATCTGACGCTGAATTTTTAAAGCTTCAAGATTCATATTCTTCGCTTTCAAAACGTTTTGATGAGATTCAAACACATTGTATTTCGCTTGAATGCAAGCAACAATTTATTCAAGAAATCTTTGAAACATCATTCGAAGGTGTTAATATCGATGATGCAAATTTTGAAAAGAATTTTCGATTGAATTTACAATCAAAACAGCGTCAGCCAAGTGACAAAGTTGCTAACTCTTTGCCGATAGAAATAGAGAAATCTAAGGAGCTTAACTATGTGAACGTACTTGAGGCCGCTGAGAATTTTAGACTTGATCTAGATAATCGAGTTTCCAAGATTTTGTCCACAGTTGATAACTTAAAACAGAAAAATACACGACTCTTCGATTCAGTACAGCCCGCATGTGTTGATACCACTGCACAGAATCAATCATTGATTGAACAATTAAATCGAAATTCGGTGGAAATATCTGATTTGAGGGAACAAATTTGTGATAAAAATCTGGTCTTGGCTGAGTTAAAGGAAACACTTCGTACTCTAAAAGGTAAGAATGTTGTGGATAACGCAGCCACTATCTCAGCTTCGTCCTCTAGTGCAATCAAAAGGAACCTAATAGCCGTCACACCACTTAACAAGGGCCCTAGGACTAAACCTTCTCAAACATTGGTCACTAAAGATAAGGCGGAATCAAAACCAGCTTCTAATATTCCCGTGTTGCCTTCTACAGGAGTAAGCACCACTACTAAGGCTCAAAGATCTAAGCTTAAGAGAAACAAGAAGAATGATAGGATCTTGCCCCCATCTAGTAGTCAAGTGAAGAAGAAAGTAGAAGCCCATCCTAGGAATGTTATTTCTGTTTTGAATTAAAAGAATCATGTAGCTAAACCTAAAGGCTCTGCGGTTGTGCAGCGTTCTAAGCCTACTGTGAATTCAAATTTGAAATGTTGGAATTGCAATGAATGTATGTTTTCTAGTCGTCATGATTCTTGCCTTATTGACCATGTGAATGAGATGTATGCCCGAAAAATGGATTAGAATGGAAACCGACTGGGAAAGTGTTAACCCAAGTTGGCTGGATGTGGCGTCCCACTGGTAGAACTTTCACTATAGTAGGAAATATGTGCCCTTTAACTAGGATTACTTCCACTGAAATGAAGAAAGCGTGCCCTTTAACTAGGAGTACCAAGGCTACCGAAACACACGCGTGTCCTTTAATTAGGAACACTGACACTACTGTAGGAACCAAGTGCCCTTTAAATAGGTCTACTCCCACTGTAGTGCCCGCGAATAATCCAAAACCTAAGAAAGTTGGAACAGTAAAACATGTTAGTGCTAAAACTCACATTAGAAAACGCAGGAAATCTAAGGGTCTCAAAAATGTTAGCAATTCTAATAATTCTATATCTGTATCTGCTAACACTCCGGAACCAATAGTTTCCAATGCATTGTCTACTGTTGTTGTTGAAAACAGGTGGTCCAAATTGTTCTCTGGTATTTGGACTCTGGTTGCTCCAAGCATATGACTGGAGATCGCTCTCAGCTCAGAAATTTCGTCAGCAAGTTTCTTGGTACGGTTCGATTTAGAAATGATCATATTGCAAAGATAATGGGTTATGGTGAATATCATATTGGGAATGTTATAATTTCGAGAGTGTATTATGTGGAAGGTCTCGGTCACAACTTATTTTCTGTGGGACAATTTTGTGATGCAAACCTAGAAGTTGCTTTTCGAGAGCATACCTGCTTCATTCGTAATTTGGAAGGGGTTGATTTATTGAAAGGTACTCGAGGGAATAATTTGTATACTCTGTCTCTACAAGACATGATGCCGCTTCTCCCGTATGTCTTCTCTCCAAAGCATCGAAGACTAAGTCATGGTTATGGCATCGACGGTTATCTCATCTTAACTTTGACGCTATTAATCACTTGGCGAAAAACGAACTTGTTCGTGGTCTTCCTAAACTATCATTTCACAAGGATCATTTGTGTTCCGCGTGTACAATGGGGAAAAGCACTAAGAAGTCATACAAACCCAAAACTGAAGACACCAACCAAGAGAAACTTTATCTGTTGCATATGGATCTTTGTGGACCAATGCGTATTGAAAGTCTTAGTGGCAAAAAGTACATCCTCGTCATTGCCGATGATTACTCTCGGTTTACATGGGTGAAATTTCTTAAAGCAAAAAATAAGGCACCTAAATACATCATCAGATTTCTCAAGATGATTCAAGTGCGTATCAACACTACTGTCCGACGCATTCGTACAGATAATGGAACCGAATTTGTGAATCAAATCTTACGTGATTATTATGAAGAAGTTGGCATCTCTCATGAAACATCCGTTGCACGCACTCCACAACAAAACGGTGTCGTTGAAAGGCGAAATCGCACACTTATGGAAGCTGCTCGAACGATGTTAATTTACGCAAAGGCTCCATTGTTTTTATGGGCAGAAGCAGTATCTACAGCAGTGTACACCCGAAACCGGTCACTAATTCGGAAACGCCATGGTAAAATGCCTTATGAGCTTCTCCATGGAAAAGTACTAGATTTATCATATCTTCATGTATTTGGTTCTCTTTGCTATCCAAATAATGATGGTGACAATTTGGGAAAACTTCAACCAAAGGCTGATATTGGTATTTTCATTGGTTACGCCCCCGCAAAGAAGGCATACCGAATCTACAACCGTAACTCTCGCAAAATCCTTGAAACTATGAATGTTGATTTTGATGAGCTGACAGCAATGGCTTCTGAGCAAAGCAGCTCTGAACCCGCACTTCATGAAATGGGACCCAGTAACATTAGTTCTGGTCTTGTCCCAAACAACCCTACTTCATCATCATTTACACCACCTTCTAGGACTGAATGGGATACGTTGTTTCAACCGTTCTTTGATGAATTCTTTACTCCTCCAACTATTGTTGCTCCAGAACCTGAGGTAATAGCTCCGGTAACCGAAGTTGTCGCTCCAGCAACCGAAGCACAATCAGACACATCTGCACCTACAATTGGTCAAGATATACCATCAACGAGTAATTCTCAACCAACACCCGAACCAACTACCCATGTCATGCCTATTGATGATGAAGAGGATGATGATGATCACGATTTGGAATTCGCTCAAATGCGTGAACTTCCATTCTTTGGTGTACCAATTCCCGCCCCTAATCATGCCGGGTCGTCCACCTCAGAGGAAGCTCCTTCTACACTTTACTCCAATCCACAGATTCGTGAACATGACAGCAAGTGGACAAAGGATCATCCTATAGATTCTATTATTGGTGACCCTAATCGTCCGGTATCCACACGAAGTCAGTTACAAGAAAGTGCAATGTTTTGTCACTTTGATGCTTTTCTCACTGAAGTTGAACCTAAGACATGGCAACAAGCTTTTACTCAATCCTGTTGGATAGAAGCTATGCAAGAAGAACTTAACGAATTCATACGTCTTGATGTTTGGGAACTTGTCCCATGCCCGGATCAAGTGTAGTTACTCACTTTGAAATGGGTTTACAAGGTGAAACTCGACGAGTTAGGCGGAATATTGAAAAACAAAGCTCGACTAGTAGCTCGTGGATACAAGCAATTATTGGGCGTCGACTTTATGGAATCCTTTGCAGCTGTTGCCCGTTTGGAAGCTATTAGACTATTCCTCGCTTATGCAGCCCATATGAATATGGTCGTCTATCAGATGGATGTGAAGACGGCATTTCTTAATGGTGAACTTAAGGAAGAGGTCTATGTTCAACAGCCGGATGGTTTTGTGAATCCTAATTATCCTAATCATGTGTATAAGCTTAAGAAGGCTCTCTATGGGTTGAAGCAAGCTCCTCGTGTATGGTACGATCTTTTGTCACAATTCCTCATTACGCAAGGCTTCGCTAAAGGCAAGGTGGATCCCACGCTGTTCATTCAGAAACGAGGTAAAGATATGATTATGGTACAAATATATGTTGATGATATTATATTTGCAGCCTCGACCCAAACCTTATCGGATGAGTTTGGGACACTCATGTCTTCCAAGTTTAAGATGTCAATGATGGGCAAGGTATCATTCTTCTTAGGTCTTCAGATATCTCAAAGTCCCAGAGGCATCTTTATCAATCAATCCAAGTATGCCCTTGAATCACTAAAGAAGTACAAGATGGAATCTTGCGACCCCGTGGATACTCCAATGGTGGAACGAACTAAACTTGATGCAGATCCACATGGAGTTGTCGTTGATCCGACACTTTATTGTGGAATGATCGGTACTCTTCTGTATATCACAGCCAGTCGACCTGATCTTCAGTTTGCTATATGTATGTGTGCCAGGTATCAAACTAGGCCTACTGAATTACACTTAGCTACTGTTAAAAGGATCTTTCGATATCTTAAAGGAACCATTAATCGGGGACTTTGGTATTCGAAGGACTCTTCTATTGCACTAATGGCATATGCAGATGCGGATCACATGGGTTGTCAAGATACAAGGCGTAGCACGAGTGGAACATTGCAACTACTAGGAGATCGACTAATCAGTTGGGCATCGAAAAGGCAGAAAAGCGCTGCAATTTCAAGTACGGAAGCAGAATACATAGCTATGTCCGGTTGCTGTGCTCAAATTCTTTGGATGAGATCGCAATTAACCGACTATGGTCTAGGTTTCAACAAAATTCCGATGTACTGTGACAACAAGAGTGCAATTGCCTTATGCTGCAACAATGTTCAATTCTCCCGGTCGAAGCATATTGACATTCGCTACCACTTCATCAAGGAGCAAGTGGAAAATGGAGTAATCGAGCTTTACTTTGTCTGATCTGAGTATCAATTGGCGGATATTTTCACGAAGGCTTTAGATCGCGCTCGAATTGAATTCTTGGCCGACAAGCTAGGAATGAGAACTTTCTCGCCTGAGACTCTAAAGGAACGGGCAGATGAAGCGAAAGAATAGTGGTGGTAAAACTATTCTCCGTATCCTTGGTGATCATCTATATATATTGTTTATATTTTTATCCACAAAAGCAAAATACAAAAATATAAAACCATATAAAAACCATAAAAATTGAAAAATTCATTAAAATCCAAAAATATTTTTACTTTATTTTTCTAAGGCATGTCTTTTGGTACAATAATATTTACGGCCTTAGAAATGTTGATTAATATCGACACGACGTCATAAATAGAGTTCGTACAAAAGTTGTAAATATTTCATAAAACATGCCTAAATGGCTTGTAGTTATTTCAGACTGCAACCCGGTTTTCATATTAAAGTCAAGTATTTCTTATGAAAGCTTTGGCTCACAACGGGAATTAATTTTCTCGGGCAAGGTTTACTTTAAAACCTTGTAAGGGATCAAGTTTACTTTATAACTTGGTCTAATACAGATATATGTACGCATCAGCGCATTTATTTGTTAAAACAAGAGAAGTCTTGTTTTTATGAAGCTATCATCTCTACAACCATAGCAATCTACAATTGGTATCTACATACTCGATGATGAGACTACTCAACTGACGACTACAGCTCTTTCAATAGAACACGGGTCAACAATTGAGGGGGAGCAATTGTCAAGCATTCAGAATCTTCGACGCCGAACGTGCCAAGTTCACAAGTTGGTGTCAAGACAACAATACCAATCGTACACGTGGTGTCAAGAGATGACTTCAGACGTGACGAGGCGACCAACATATGCTGACAAGAACCATTTGATCTTATCATATGATGTACTCATCAATCAGGTCCAACCTTGTCAATTCTTTTCTAATATGGTGAATATGTGATCATGTTACAAATCGGTATCATATCTCATGCGTTTGATATCATGAAGATAAAATGGACTTGCATTTTTCTTCCCAAAACCTTTGTTAAAACTTCATTAAATCAATTGATATTAAAAACATCGATTGGGTTAATATTTTTAATATGGGGGAGAAAATGTGATTTAATATGGGATATTATCACAAATGGTTTGACTTAATGTGCTGGCTCATCCCGACATGTGCGAAATGTTTTCGAATATCGTGGCATATGTTAAAGGGGAGCAAAATGGATTTGCTATATCAAAATGGATTTTCATGGTGACATATACTTACCCAAAACCCATTTATTTCACGACGATGAAGATTGTGGTGACATAAGGATGGTAGGATAGGTTAAGTCCTATGATTCTTCTAGAACCGGAGGAATCTTCCCAAGGACATTCCATAGCTAGAAATAGTAGTCCTTAGGAAAGTTGGAGAAAGATTGTGAACGTAGCTGAATGCCGACCAAGTACTTAAGTTAGCACTGGAACAATCACAACAAGGTGCTAATTATGACGTATTGGTAAGCATTGAAGGGGTTGAAGAATGAAAAAGAATTGTAAAGATAAAGGGTGTAAAGAAAGAAGCCCTCCTTACAACTTTAGGCAGAAACCGGGTCAATACATATGCTATTGAGATCATTTTTTAATGATGCTTGATATTGAAGATAAGACCTCATGGACCCAGTGATGCGATGCACAACCCATCCCAGCTAACTCAGATATCTCTCAAAAGGTATTTGTTTTAATCACACGGAGACAACACGTTATCTATCGATTTATTCACTCCGAATAAATTGGTATTGAAATGGTGGCACTCCTCTCCAGCCTCCGATCACTAAAATCCAAAGTGCACGATCGAGTCTAGAGCCATTTGAGATCATCAAATATCTCACTAGGACACACTTTCATATTTCCTTGCTTCTTCACACACTGTGAAAAGTAAGAAAGATTTTAAGAGTCCTACGCAAAATCTTCATGATCTTGCCTGAACATCCGAGTAATACGAAAGTATTTACAATGAAGATGGAAATCCTTCTTGAGCGAACATCAAAAAGCTCATGGTAGGTGACTTGTGCGATTCTTTATGAATCAAACTTGTGATAACTGGAAAGCAACAGCTGTTTAATTCTTAACTGAATTTAAACACGTTCCAAGCCTCTACGCAATATCTTAGTGATCTTACCAGAACACTCAGAGTGATACCTTAGTGTTCACAGTGATGAGTGGAAATCCTTCTAGTGTTAACCTCAAAAAGCACTTGGTAGGTAACTTGCAAGATTCTATACGAATCAAGCTCGTGACAACTGGAAAGCAACGATGGTGCGGTTCTTAATTGAATTTCACTTGTTCCAGGAACATGAATTGACGGCTTCAAATCATGCGGATATCTTTATCCAAATGATTCACTCTTTATGTTCGCAGTCAGCTTTGGACGGTCGAATAAAGAGAACGGGTTTACCCGCGAAATCCTGTTAGGAAGTTACTTAATTGAAACTATCCGTCACGGGTACGATATCTAATATCGTCCAACGGTCTTCACCGACCGGAGGTAAAATGCTACCGATTTAGAATGAAATTTTCAAAGCCATTTCGTTCGTGTCTACTTATGTTTCGGCATTTGAAGACGGTGGCATTGCGGAATCCGAGAATAAGTCGTCCCCGCATGCTTATACTTTATGCACTTAATACCTCATCTAATTCAAGAAAGCCTAAAAGTTAAGTCTTCCGCTGTATCGAACTCTAAAGCTTTCAAGAATTACTAAGGCATAAGTATGTGGGAGGTGAGGTCACGAAGAGGCGAAGATCACAAGTGAAGGATGCACGAGATCAAGGCAAGAGATTAATGCTCAAGACTGATATCAAAGATCACATCAGCATGTTCACCAGAAAAGAAGACGAAGACTACGAGCTCAAGACAAGCATAATATGCTAGGTTTATTTTATTATTTTAACTTGGGTAACGCCCTTGTTTGGAGTGACCTCCCTTAGGGGGAGATTGTTGGAAATACGTTTTACGTATTAGAAAGGATCGGTCACTCCAACAATAGTCTACGTTATAGCTCGTAGTTTAGTTATTTATCTTTATTAAACAAGCAAAGTCAAGCCTAGCCTACAACATGTGTAGGCCGGCCCAACAATGTAAGCCCAAGCCCATCACAAGGCTTGGGTATATAAACCCTCTCCTTTGATGGAGAGGGTGTGTGGTTTCATAATTTTCACATAGTTATTTTTAGTTTCTCTCTCTAAGTTTATGTGAAATCCACCATCTCTCTATCTCTTTCTCTCTCTAAAAACATAAGCAAGATTTACAATCCTTCATTGGTTGTTCGATTTTTGTCATTTTCGAGGTTTTATTTTAAATGACGTGTTAAGTCGAGTCGAGAGTCGATATTATTAATTTTGAGGTACGTTTTAAATTTTTAAAAGTATCTTTATGAAACCCGAGCCCCGTAAATATTTTGAAAATTTACTAATAGTTATTTCCCGCTTTTTAGCTACTATTTACATTTTTAGCCACAACTATTTCCAAATTGCAACTATGGTCCCTACCCCACTATATATAAACCTTAAACAAACACACACACCACAATTTTCCATTCAAAAATTTTCACCACTCTTTCTTTCTCTCTCTTGTTTGCCAAAACCCACCACCATCACCCAAATACATACAATTTTAATTTTAACTTGAGATTTAGGATGAATTAAGCTAAACCAAAGCTAGACCCATTCTTATTTTTGATCAAGGATCACATTGGTATAAGAAATTCTTACATGCAAGCACTTTTTATTTTCTTGATGTTGGTAGGTAGGAGCTATGATCTCATGCATGGCATTTTTAGCATGATCCATGGTGGTTCTTGCTAGAATCTTTGTTAAAAACTTCATTTCTATCTAAAGATTTTTATTTTGATTATGATTTTGATGTTATGGTTGATGTATGATGATATTAGGGTATAAAAATGATCATTTCTATGGTTGGTTTTTATCAAAAAGTTGATTTTATACAAGATTTTTATGGTCATTTTATAACAGTAAGTAAAGTGTAAAATACGAATTTTTATGTTTTGAAAATGGCTTAACTTATAGCCTAGGGTTGTAGATAATTTTATTAGCTTCGATTTGATATAAGGTAGAGCTTCTAGCTCCAAACGAGCGCGAAGTTATGATGTTTTGAATGATCGTGTACCGGGAAACGAGTATCGGCACTACAAATAGTTGTTGTCGAAATTTGGATCAAATCTAGGGGACTCTAAATGGATGTTTTGAAATATGTAACCTACTGATAATGAGGTGTTTACTTTATAGGTTGAGTTTACTTTAAAACCCGAGTGTCGGTTTTGTAAACGGAGTCGTTTAAAGAAGTTAAAACGGTTGTATGAAAAATTAACGTAAATTTGTCCGGATTTTGTAGTTTGAAAATGAGTCGGGTAAAGTACTTTAAAAGTAATTTCATTTGATAAACTTGTAGGAGGACTTTCTATATATAGTAAGTTAGTTTATCGAGTCGTTTCATAAACGGTTGACAAGTTTAAAAGGGGTAAATGAGCTAGTACATGTAGTATGTACCGGCCGACTATGTAAAAAGTGTAAAATGGTAAAGTAAGTGTGTAGTAAAGTATAAAGAAATTATTTATGTTGTTTTCTCTCGAGTTTATCGTGAATTTATGAGTTTGAGTTTGATGTTGTTATATATGATTTATTTCTCGAGTCATTATTAATGAACGCGTCTTATTTGATAGGTAGCGGTTCTCGTGTTTGAAAGGCATCCATTATCGTCGACGATCATCTTGCTAGATCTCTTATACTAAGGTGAGTCTGTAGCCTCGCTTTCTACTTGTTTTAATGATTTTAATACCCGCGAGGGGGATACATGCTATTTGAAAATAAATGAACACAAGTCATGAGTAATTGTTGGACCCGAATGTTGCCTAAAGTTGATTTCATTGTATTGAGTAACTTGTTGCTAAAGACCCTAAATTCATGAGCCGTTAACTATCTTCTGATTTGATGTCGTGATTCGGGAATAGCCGCTTATTCTAATGATAGTACTATTGGGTTGACCACCCTATCTGAGACCAGGGCATTACGTTGAGTAACCCGCTGGGAAGGATAATTTTACGTGAATAAGATTGTGGTATTCTAGCAACTGATACCCTAGAGGGGAATTGTTTTATTCTAGTCATGCCGGCATTTGGCGTGGGTGACTATTTGGTTAAGGGGTCGGTGTCATGAGCTTAAATACAATGTTTGTTTAATAATATCATTATTATTACTGCCTTGAATATAGATTGTGTGTACGACAATTCTATAAATGATTATGATTGATTTTCTTCTTGTGTTCAAATGTGATTTGATAAACCTATAGACTCGCTCAACATTATTGTTGACTCGTTTAATGCATGTATTTCAGGTAATAGGAAGTGATGGAGCATGGAGCTTTGCTGTGGAGGTTGTGGCTTGGCTTTTAGAAGAATGTTGGTCTAAACTGTTTCTACCTTTTAATGTTGAACAATTTACTTTATGTTGATGTACTATACTAAACTTGTTGGTTGTTGGTCGAGATCCATGGGGACTAAACGCTTTACTCTGGTGTCGTGTCAGTACAATTTGGGTTAAAATCTATGTTTTAGACCATTTATGAAAATCTTGTTTATATTTATGTGTAAACGTCTCTATTTTGAGTCGTTCAATATACCTTGTGTGATGATGCTTGTGTCTAGCACCCAATTGTGTATTTCCGCTTCGCAATGTAAATTGGGGGTGCTAGAGATTGGTAATCAGAGCTGCAAGTTATAGAGAACTGGGTCGATTTTGAAAATTGTCCTAAACTATAACTTTGGTGTCGAAAGTATTTATTCTTCAAAAGCACACAACTCCTCTTCAACGCTCCGGTAAGATCACTTTTAGTTTTGTTTTGCATTGTAGATGTATCCCTCATAACTGAAATGATTTCTCGAATATTTATTATGTAAATACTACGATATTGTATTGGAATTATTGAAAGTACGCTGAGTGCTTGTCAGTATCATATTTTATTTTTTTGCGAGCATTGCATAAACATCATTTTCATTGTGTTGCATAGCATGGATAACGTATGACATTTGCATGAGCATTACATACTAATTATTATTTTATTAACGATGAACTTAAGTATCCTTGAACCTTTATAATTGTAGAAAATGGCTGGTTTACCTCGTGAGGATGGATGGATTGATATGACTAATGTAGTGGATGGTGAGGAAGTGGATAACTTTGGTGCTAGTGACGATGAGGAGCCTTTTGAGTTTTTAGATGATGGGATTCCACTTACTGCAGTTGGTCAGACAGAGCCTGAGTTGATACAAGGTAGTTATGTTCCAAGGGTTAATGTTGTGCCACAGACTGTTCCAGATTGTCAGCGACCTGCTGTTCGTTCTTCAACGCCTACTTGTGATGCGTATATTAGCAGTTTGCCTGGGATTGCATTTGCTAGGGGTGATGTTCCTGTTGAGTCGAGTAGTGCTCGATCTATTCATGATGGTATTCCTAAGGTTTATTGTCCAGGTCCTAGGTCTTATGATGATATTTTCTGGTTTCTTAAGAAGTTTGATAGGTCTTTGTTTGAAAGGTATTTGGTTGAGACTCATGTGATTAGGAGGTTTGAGCAGAATGAGAAAACGTTTGACAGGTTTATTGGTAGTGTGAAAAGATCAGAGTTTTGTTGGGGCAAGGGAAATGGATGAGGTTGTTAGATTAAGATCTATGGTGCTGAATTCGAGTGGGCAAGTTGAAAGGTTACGTAGGGAGCTAGAAAGGAATGCTAGGTTGAGTGCATGGGGTTTGTCGATGAGATCTTTTCCTAGTCAAGGTGTTATGATTCGTGATGTACCGAATCAGGTTGAAGCTCAAGTGTTGGTGAGGCCAAGTGAAGGAGGTAGTCGAAAGGGGAAGGAAAAGGTGGAAGAAGATTCTGATGATGATGATAGCAGCAGTGATGACGAGCCGATGTACAAGAAGCTGCAGGGATCTGATGTTTAGTTCTTTATGTTGTTTTTATTTGGCCTTGTTGTAATAGAACTTATGTATTGTCGTACTCTAGTTTGTGATGAAACTTAATGACTTTAAGTTTGTTGTGATGAAGGATTGTAGTGACATTACTTGTCACAATTTTGTGGAGATTTTCCAAAGCAATCCAAAATTACCTTCATGACTTATGATTTGTCTTATTAGTTCTTTTGTGAATTGGTTTATGATTCATTGTGAATTGTGTTGTTGGTGCATGTAGTATCCATGTTACATCTTGATAGAGAAATCCTTCTTCTTATTATGATATGAATACTTTCTTGTTCTTTTTCTATTATGGTTACAGGAAGGAGTTGGGAGGCATTTTTCTGACTTTACTAAATTGTTGTTTGGTTAGTTTCGTGTAAACATGCCGCCTAAATTGACGACTGCTACTGTTAATACCATGATTGAGCAAGCTATTGCTAGAGCTTTAGAAGCTGAACGTGCTGCGAGGAACCAAGAGGCTGAGAATAGGAATGTTGTTGGTCAGGTTGGAGGGAATGTTGAAAATCAGGTTGGAGGAAATGCTGATGAGCAAGCAGAAGGAAATGCTGCGGGACAAGTTGGAGGTAATGTTGTTGTTTAGCAGGTTCAGAAGGAATGTTCTTATGCTAGTTTCATGAAATGTGGACCTACCCAATTTCGTGGTACTGGTGGTGCATTGGAATTAAGGAGGTGGATTGAGAAGATTGAAAGTACTTTTGAAATCAGTGGATGTTCAGAAGCTAGTAAGGTGAAATTTGTTGCAGCTACTTTTCAGGATGATGCGTTGAGTTGGTGGAATAGTCAAGTAGCTACTGTAGGATTGGTTGAAGCTAATGCTAGAACATGGACTGTGACCAAGGGACTGTTGACTGCTAAGTTTTGTCATGAGGAAGAGTTAGGTCAGTTGGAAGATGAATTGAGGCATTTGGTGCTGAGGAACAATGATATTGTAGCTTATACGAGGAGATTTTTTGATTTATGTTTGTTGTGTTCTGATGCGTTTGCTGATGACCGTAAGAAGATGAAGCAGTATATTAGAGGTTTATCTAGTAATATCAAGGGAGAAACTACTTCGTCGAAACCCAAGTCATTTGATGAAGCTGTTCAAATGGCTCATTCTTTAATGGATCTAAAGCTGAAGGATCGAAAGGATAGTATTGCTGAAGGGAATAAAAGAAAGTGGGAAGCTGCACACTCAAGCCAAGGGCAGAATCGAGGTGGTTATCGTTATAACAATAACCAAGGACCAAATAGGAATCAGCAATATAATTTGAGAAGGAATGATGATGTTCATGCTGCCACAGGAAATCAATGTAACAAGGTGAATCTGAAGTGTGGTCGGTGTAATCTGTATCATGTTGGAAATTGTCCACCTGCTTGCAACAAGTGTGGGAAGGCCGGACATAAGATGGCAAATTGTAGAAACAAGGGTGTAGCCACTGGAGCCAATGCTGTCAAGGTAGTTTAATGTTCTTGATGTGGAGGCCATGGACATAATGTAACACTTTCAATTTTCATATCGATACAGCGGAAGGGTCTTTCAGAGTGTTACGGGATAGCAAAATAACTCCAATCATAGACAACACATAAAAATGGTTGTACAAGGTTTAACATACATTCATTCGATAAAAGTTTAAAAGCGTACAACAGGTCCCAAATTATACAGGTCATTTAGTTTACAAAACATAGATCGAATGAACATTTTTAATATTATGTGGGCCATCAGAGTCGATCTCCATCCGGATTACCTTCAAGCACCTGAGATAAAAACATGCAAAAATCATATCAGCGAATGCCGAGTGAATTCATAGAGTTTAATGAAAACCATTATATAAAACAATCATTTAAAATCAGAACACAAGCATAATATCGGAAGTAAGTCCTCATATTGCTAGTCAGGCAATATATAAATCAAGCATACATCTTAAACCGTCCATGTGACCGTAGTCTCTATATTACCATGATAGGTAATATATTCATCGTTAATAGCGTCATTATTATGTATAGAATACATTATTATTTGGATTAGGATTATTATTAGCCGCATGACATTGTTACCTTACTATGAAAACAGCGGGCCGCGAACCCAACAAATAGTTTGCCCATCTAAGTTAGCGTGTCGTCACAAAAATCACGCTATGGAATCTTCTCATACATAAATTCGCTTACCAATCAATGTGGTACGACGGGGATCAACCGTCAAGGCGCGAACTGGGGTGATCGTCCCCAAATAGTACTATCAAATGCTTAAGCGTCTACCAAATCCCGGTAGTTCACAATTCATGCTAATGGGACTTTAAGTGACATAACCTAACTACTAATAATCCTTTTAGTCTCGTTTATAGGGTCATAGCATCATTCGGATCCATATCATTAAGCATACAATCGGGACTACTTGTGTTCTATTTTTATCAAAATCTAGCATGTTATCTCCCTCGCGGGTTTACAAATCATTTTATAAAACATTTAAAAGAGTGCGAGGCTATGAACTCACGTTGTTAATGAAAGGCGGATATCGGCTACGGGCGTGCTTCGGTCACGGAAACCTATATAAATAATAATCGGTCTTAGACTTTGTCCAATGACTTTTACCAAAATAACAATATACATATGATGATGATCAAGTGGGTTTATACATCCTTGTTTACTCGTTTTAGTGTTTACGTTTTGGTAACTTTTTACTAGTTTACTAGTTTTAATTATTTACACGTTTTAAGTCCAATAAGCCTATTATAAGTTCTTTAACTTGTCTTAATCCATTTTATACCTATATCATCAGTATATATACTTTCCATGTTGGGCCCAAATGGGTTAAGCCCAATAAGTTCTTTTTACAAGTGGTTAACTTATTTAGTCCAATTATTAGTCCAATATTAGTCCAATATGCTTAGTTAGCTCGTTAATGTCCGTATTTCTTATAATTCGGGTTTTATCGGTTTTTACTTGTATTAGTTACTTATACATCAGTATATGACTTTTATAAAATTTACATTAGACGGGTTTGATCGTCTATGTTTTATTTGGCGAAAAACGTTAATTTTACGGTAATAGCCGAAAAAGTCGTAAAAATCAAGTTTATAGTTTTTATTACTTATAAATATTATTTCACCACCATTTATATAATTTATCCATTTAATTAACCTTTTATATATTTATATAAATAAGTTTTATAAGTTAGTGGGTTTTTATTTTTACATTTTATACAATAAAATGTGAGTGCTTATATAATAATAATAAACATTAATTCTAAAAATTTGATTTTTATCTTCATGTTCACCATTTTTACCATCTCTAGAGTTCTATAACGAATTAGAAGCTCATTTTTGGGTGACATGTTCTTCATATTATGTGCTACATTTAACTTAGTTATAGCTACTGCTCATTTTAAGTTTATCATGCCTTAACAGTCCCTACAAAACTGCTTATTCAGATTAGAACACCTAACTTGTTTTGATCATATCTCACTCATTATATTGATTCCATTGCATGGCCAACTCTCACATGTGTATAACATCTTGTACTTACTGTAAATGGATCATACCATGCAATTTTATCAGTTCATGTTTTAGTTATATACTGTTTTTATACAGCCAGCTAAATAATCAAGATTTTAGCCTCATTTCTTATAGTTATTAACCTTTTTAAGCATATCTATCAACACTTGATCCCCACACAACATTTTTATCATCATATATACATCATATACATATACAAAATGAAAGAAAATACATTTGTTCTTTACAAAATAACAAGAGAAAAATGGAGAGGATGATCTTCTTTACCAACCAAGTGTATTCCTTGTTTTTAGAAGACAAGAACTTGATGAATACAACAAGTGACTCCAAGACCATCAAATATCAAGAACATATGTTGGGAAATCAGCCCTAGGATACAAGCAAATCACCTCCAATGATGTTAATATGGCCACCAAATGATCAAGGCTTCAAGATAACTCCTTAATAGAGCTAGTGAACATGTATTTCATGGCTAGAAGAGATCAAAAGGGGTGTTTGTTGCTTGATAGTGGACGGAAATGGGGAGGGTTTTGAGAGGATTTGAGAGAGTTTGCATGTAAGGGAAAGATGGAAATGAGACTAGTTGCTAGTTTTGAGTTAGTGGAAGTGTAAGTAAGCTTAAAGAGTAAGCTATGCTTACACTTGTAAGCATTGAACTTAACATGATGCCACATCTAATGTGTGGTGTCATGTGTGTCGTCCAACATAGATAGTGGGGTGGGACAATGTATTTTGTCCCATCTCACTAGTTTACGGGTATTTCTCGATTCTAGTTTTCTCGATTTGCGTGCCCTCGGGTCGTTTTACGAAAAACGTTTTTATAAATTATGAATCAACGTCACAAAACGAATCCAATAAAAATTGTCTCATCAAAAACGGAGTTCAAAAACATAAATACGTAATCCTAAGGTTTCCGGTTTAATCGTAAAAGACGCCAAATTATGCACGTAAGCCCAGATTTAAATCCGTAAATGGTGAGTTCGTCAACCAACACAAAAATAAGTTTCAAAATATTATATGAGAAAATATTTCACTACCTGAAAATGTTAGATTGTCACACATAAGCAAGGGAACTGTCCGAGGGTTGGCATACGACAGGGAGGCAATGTTGCTGCTGTTGCTGCTGGGATCGCTGCTCCAGCCTATGTCGTGGGAGATGCTGACAAACCTCAAGGGCCGAATATGGTGATTGGTACGTTCTTACTTGATGCTTGTTATGTTAGTGTGTTGTTTGATTCTGGATCCGATAGAAGTTTCGTAGATGTTAGATTCAGTCAGCTATTGGATAGAGAACCAGTGAGATTGACAACTAGTTATAATGTGGAGTTAGCTGATGGTAAGGTTGTAAGCACTTGTTCTATACTGAAAGGTTGTTCCTTGAAGTTAGGTAATTATGTGTTTAGTATTGATTTGATGCCCATAGAGTTAGTATCTTTGTATGTGATTATTGGAATGGACTAATTAGTTGGTAATGGTGCAGTAATTGTTTGTGGAGAAAGATTAGTTCCGATACCGCCAAGGAATAGGGTATTGACTGTGAAAGGTGATGAAGGTACTTCTCGTTTGAGAGTTATTTCTTGTTTAAAGAAGATGATGTATATAGAAGAAGGTTGTGATGTGTTTCTTGCACAGATAAGTAATGATGGTGTGAATGAAAGGAAATTGGAGGATGTGCCTGTGATTAGAGAGTATCCTGAGGTTTTCCCTGAGGAATTGCCAGGATTACCGCCGCATCGTGAAGTGGAGTTTCGTATTGATTTAGTGTCGGGTGCTGCTCCTGTTGCTCGTGCACCGTATCGTTTAGCTCTATCTGAGATGAAAGAATTATCTGATCAATTGAAGGAATTGATGGATAAGGGATTTATTAGACCAAGTTCGTCGCCGTGGGGTGCGCCTGTTTTGTTTGTACGGAAGAAAGATGGTTCTTTTAGAATGTGTATTGATTACAGAGAGCTTAACAAATTGACTGTCAAGAATCGGTATCCATTGCCGAGGATTGATGATTTGTTTTACCCTTGCAACTGATCTGGGTCATTTGGATGTCCGTTTCTTATTGAAATCGAAGAGGTGCGGATATTTCTTCCACATTTCATCCTCTCGTTCCCAAGTATACTCCGGTCCATGCTTTGTATTCCATCGGATCTTGACAATAGGTATCCGTCTTTGTTTCAGTTGCTTTACCTCACGGTCCATAACTTCTACGGGCTCTTCGATAAAATGCAACTTCCCATCTATTCGAACCTTACCTAACGGAATTTTCTCATCACTCACTGCTATACATTTCTTCAGATTAGATACATGGAATGTGTTGTGAACACCATGAAGTTCTGGGGGTAACTCTAGTTTGTAAGCCACCGGACCTACTCTAGATAAAATCTTAAAGGGTCCAATATAACGGGGATTCAATTTCCTTCGTTTTCCAAATCTTATAACTCCTTTCCATGGCGATACTTTCAACATTACTCGGTCACCCACTTCAAACTCCATTGGCTTCCGCCGCACATCCGCGTAACTTTTCTGTCTACTACGGGCAGTCAACAACCTATTCTTAATCTGAACTATCATCTCCGTAGTCTCCCGGATCAATTCCGGTCCCGTGAGCTGGGTATCCCCAAATTCACTCCAACATACAAGAGATCTACACTTCCTACCATACAAAGCTTCAAACAGTGCAGCCTTAATACTAGAATGGTAACTATTGTTATACGAAAACTCTGCTAACGGCAAATGTTTATCCCAATTCTTACCAAAGTCTAACACACAAGTTCTCAACATATCTTCCAGTGTTTGTATCGTCCTTTCACACTGCCCATCCGTCTGGGGGTGATAAGCTGTGCTCATGTCGAGATTCGTTCCCAAAGATCTTTGGAGGGATTTCCAAAAATTCGATGCGATTCTAGGATCTCGATCTGAAATGATCGATACAGGCACTCCATGCTTGCATACAACATTATCAAGGTATATACGAGTCAGCTTCTCCAGTGAGAACTGCTCTTTAACTGGAACGAAGTGTGCTGATTTGGTCAGTCTGTCGACAATAACCCAAATCGAGTTGTTTCCAGATGATGTTCTAGGAAGCTTGGTGATAAAGTCCATCGTAATTCGCTCCCATTTCCATTCAGGAATCTTTGGTTGTTGAAGTAGTCCTGATGGATTTTGATGTTCAGCTTTAACTCTAGCACAAGTCAAGCATTAAAGAACATACATAGCTATGTCAGCTTTCATATTCGGCCACCAGTACAACTTCTTCAAATCATGATACATCTTATCAGATCCCGGATGAATGGAATACTTAGATTTATGGGATTCTAACATAATCAAGTCTCTTAAGCCTCCAAACTTAGGTATCCACATACGACCTCTTAAGCATTTCACTCCATCAGCTCTAACCTCTAAAGGATCTCCTTCTCCTTGGAACCCTTCATTAACAAAATTCTCCTTCTTACAAGCTTCTATTTGCGCATTTCTAATTTGCTCTGGCAAATTATTGTGCACGGTCAAGACTAGAGAACGCACCCTGATAGGCTCTCTATCTTTCCTACTTAACGCATCGGCAACAACATTGGCTTTTCCTGGGTGATATTTTATATCGCAATCATAATCACTTAACAACTCTATCCATCTTCGTTGCCTCATGTTCAATTCCTTTTGATCGAGAATATACTGTAGGCTTTTGTGATCGGTGAATACCGTACACTTGGTGCCATACAGATAATGTCTCCACAACCTAAGAGCAAAGACTACAGCTCCTAACTCAAGATCATGATTAGTATAATTCTCCTCATTCTTCCTTAATTGCCTAGAAGCATAAGTTATCACTTTTTCTCGCTGCATCAAAATAGCTCCATAGCCTCTAAGAGATGCATCACAATACACTACAAAATCTTCACTCCCGTCGGGTAATGATAAGATTGGCGCACTACATAATTTTTGCTTCAATATCTGAAATGCTCCATCTTCATCACTTCCCCAAACGAAAGGTTTATTCTTCTGAGTAAGCTTAGTCAAGGGTTTAGCTATCAAAGAAAATTCTTTAATGAATCGCCTATAATAGCCAGCCAGTCCTAAGAACTGTCGCACTTCCGTTGGCGTTGTCGGTGCAGACCAATTCTTAATAGCTTCAACCTTTGCAGGATCAACATGAATTCCATCTTTGTTAATCACGTGACCAAGAAATTGTACAGAATCTAACCAGAAATCACATTTCGAAAACTTAGCATACAACCTTTCATCCTTCAACAATTTCAAAACAATCCTCAAATGTTCTCTATGCTCATCTTCATTCTTAGAATAGATTAGAATATCGTCAATAAACACAATCACAAATTTATCCAAGTAGGGCTTGCACACTCGATTCATTAAATCCATGAAAACTGCAGGTGCGTTAGTTAACCCAAATGGCATTACTTGAAATTCATAGTGTCCATAACGAGTTCTAAATGCAGTTATAGGAATATCTTCCTCACGGACGCGAAGTTGGTGATATCCTGACCGCAAATCTATCTTAAAATACACACTAGATCCTTGTAGTTGATCAAACAAATCATCAATCCTAGGTAAAGGATATCGATTTTTAATTGTCAACTTATTCAGTTCCCTATAATCAATGCACATACAGAAAGATCCATCCTTCTTCTTAACGAACAAGACTGGAGCTCCCCAAGGCGACGAGCTCGGTCGAATAAAACCTTTATCAGACAACTCCTTAAGTTGCTCAGATAACTCCTTTAATTCAGAAGGGGCTAATCGGTAAGGCGCACGTGCCACCGGTGCAGCACCAGGAATTAAATCGATTGGAAACTCTACTTGCCTTATCGGTGGAAGTCCGGTTAAATCTTTAGGAAATACCTCAGGAAATTCACAAATAATAGGTACATCTTCCAATCGTTTCTCCCTAGACTCATTCCCGGTCACTTGAGCTAAGAATAACTCACAACCGTTCCTGATGTACTTTTGGACTTTAATACATGAAACGATTTTCAAACGGGATTCACCTCGATTACCATCAAGTACTAACGTCCTATTCCTAAGAGGAATCTTAACTTTCTTCTCTCCACATAAAATAGTAGCATTATTCAACGACAACCAATCCATACCAATAATAATATCAAAACTACCTAATTCTATCAACATCAAATCAATCGGAAAGGAATGGTTCAATAGATTTAGAGAGCATCCTTCTAATAGCTTATTAGTTTTCACTAATTTACCATTAGCCAATTCCACCTCGTAAATGGTACTTATCTCAACAGGTTCAATATCAATAAGGGCACTAAATTTAGTGGATACAAAGCTCCTATCAGCACCCGAATCAAATAAAGCAACAACATAATGATTGTTGAGTAAAAACGTACCGGTAACGACATTTGGATCCTCTTTCTTCACCTCAATTGTTCCAAGTTGGTAGATACCACCCTGGGGGTTTCTTCCAGGTACAATCGCTTTCAACTTGGGGCATTCCGATTTCCTATGACCTTCTTCATTACAGTTGAAGCAAATGGTTCCCTTTTTACACCTTTCAACCTTGTGTCCAAGGTTTCCGCAATTTCGGCACTTCCAGCAGTCGCCAGCATGCCTCTTGTTGCCACACTTAGGACATCTATCATCGTTGCGTGGTGTGTTGTAGGTAAGAGCATTTGCATTCCCCTTTCTCTGGTTCTGACGGCGATTGAAATTCTTCCTATTATCACCTCTATCTACACGATCACCGTCTCCCTTCCTTTTCTCACCTACACGGGCTTCATCTTCCCTATCCTGAATTATCTGTCCAATGAGTTGATAGGCCATTCGAACAGCATCATCAATGGTCAGTGGTTTAGATGATGTCACGTCCCCCCCCCCCCCCGGATATTCCTGGTCAACCCTTTAACATATTGCTCAATTCGGATCTCTTCGGGTTCAACCAATCGAGGACATAGCAAGGCCAACTCATGGAATCGGTTCGTGTAACTATCAATGTCCACACCTTTCATTCTCAAATGAATCAACTCTTGTTCTAACCTAATGATCACACTACGAGGACAAAACTCCAAAGTCATCCACTTCTTAATTTCAGCCCAAGGAGTAACATTAGCAGCATCAAGACCCATGAAAGCAATTCTCCCGTTCCACCAAGTCAACGCACGGCCTTTAAGAGTAGCCATAGCAAAAGTCACCTTATCTTCCTCCTTACACTTACTAATCCGAAACACCGACTCAGTCTTCTCAATCCAATGGCTTAATCCTACAGCACCTTCAGTTCTATTAAAAGGTAGAGGTTCACACTTCATGAACGTCACATAAGTACAGCCACCAACTTCAGGTGCATTAGCTCCAAGTCCTCCTACATTTCCTCCAGCATTAGCATTCACATTATTAGCATTCACATTCACCTTAGTACCGCCAATTCCACTACCGCCAGCTCCACTACCACCAGCTCCACTACCGCCAGCTCCACTACCGCCAGCTCCACTACCGCCAGCTCCACTACTGCCAGCTCCACTACCGCCAGCTTCATTTCTAGCATTTGCCATAAATTCAGTCATAGATGCGGTAACTTGCTCCGTAATAATCCTACGTACATCATCCTCAGTCACAGCCTTCTTGGGCGGCATAGTTCTATAATTTCACAATTTCAAAATATTAAGCATTCACCCAACAAAGGATTCATATAATATGGATTGAATTCATAATCAAGATACAAATAAAGCACAATATGGAATTCAAGACAAGATACATATTTCATTCGATTTGAAACAAAAGTATTGTCTTAGTTACATCCCATATCAAAGTTCTAGCACTATATACACTCAAAAATTCGTGCCAAGTCTACTACTAACAAGTCAGTTCGGTCAAAGCTACAAAAGTACAAAAGATACAAAGGTCACTACTAAATACAGACTGGTCTACTGAGAACCGCCAGATGGTCCATCATCCATCGTCTTTTGAATCTTCGTCGGACGATCACTAGACACATCTTCAGCTGGGCGCTTACGGATCACTCCTCTTTCAACCATGTCAGCATAAAATCTACTATTCCAACCCATGGATATATTCAACTCCTTCTCAGCTTTCTCACGCATCGCACGAGCTACACTCAACTGAATCTCCATAGAATTCACCTTTTTCTTCATTTCAGGAAACTCACCACTTTCCAACACCGATAACCTCCTAAAAGCCTCATTCAAACCACGTTCTACATTAGTCAAATCCAAACTAAGCAATTCTCGCTCTTTCTCACCAACCTTAGTCTTCGACTCCAAATAAGCAACATGAGTCTGAACAACACCTAATCCAATCTCTGTCATACAACTCTTAACACGGGAAGCATCTAGATCACGTCTCAAGGCCCATGGTGCAAGACCATCAATATGAGTAGCCTCTCGAGCACTAGACGACTCTCCTATCTCACGTCTACGAGTAGCAATACCATCAGTACCGTCAGGTGCATCATCATCCTCATCCTCCTCTGATTCAGAATCAGATTCAGACGATTCAGACATTTCATCCCTAGGTAACTCAACCTCAGAATCAGACAAATCAACTGGTGGGGGCAAAGGCTCGCCCTCTGGAACATCATAAGGATAAATAAGCTCAGCTTCCTCATCATCATCGACCTCAACATCTATACCTACGTCCTCCTCGACATCCTCGTCGTCAATCTCATCATCTAAATTATCTAACCCAATCTCATCATCATTCTCAATATCAACATTCTCAATCTCATTCTCTACCAAGTCAACCTGAGGGGCAATCTGATCTCCTAGTCCTAACTCGGGCTCGGGATCCTCAAATGGTTCCTCCTCATCATCCATATCATAATCTACTAAGTCTAAATAAGGATCATCATATACATTAGGTTCGGGAATTGCATGGTTTTCTACAGGAATATTAGGGTCAGCCATGACAATCTGCATTTATATATATATCTCGTATTAGGATAACATACTAGTTAAACAATTACATAATGAAATCATGATATATACATATATATAAATTAAATTATATATATCAAAATATATATCTTCTCAATAGGGCTTGTTGGTAACGTCGGAGATCTCTGGCACCGTTATAGTCAAAAGATTTATCAAAAATTTTCTTAAATGTTCATTGTCAAAAGATTTTGAAAAGTTTTGTTCAAAACCTTGGTTTTTAAAATCTTTTGTTCTCTATAACGAGAGCTCTGGTACCAAACTGTAACACTCTCAATTTTCGTATCGGTACAGCGGAAGGGTCTTTCAGAGTGTTACGGGATAGCACAATAACTCCAATCATAGACAACACATAAAAATGGTTGTACAAGGTTTAACATACATTCATTCGATAAAAGTTTAAAAGCGTACAACAGGTCCCAAATTATACAGGTCATTTAGTTTACAAAACATAGATCGAATGAACATTTTTAATATTATGTGGGCCATCAGAGTCGATCTCCATCCGGATTACCTTCAAGCACCTGAGATAAAAACATGCAAAAATCATATCAGCGAATGCCGAGTGAATTCATAGAGTTTAATGAAAATCGTTATATAAAACAATCATTTAAAATCAGAACATAAGCATAATATCGGAAGTAAGTCCTCATATTGCTAGTCAGGCAATATATAAATCAAGCATACATCTTAAACCGTCCATGAGACCGTAGTCTCTATATTACCATGATAGGTAATATATTCATCGTTAATAGCATCGTTATTATGTATAGAATACATTATTATTTGGATTAGGATTATTATTAGCCGCATGAAATTGTTACCTTACTATGAAAACAGCGGGCCGCGAACCCGACAAACAGTTTGCCCATCTAAGTTAGCGTGTCGTCACAAAAATCACGCTATGGAATCTTCTCATACATAAATTCGCTTACCAATCAATGTGGTACGACGGGGATCAACCGTCAAGGCGCGAACTGGGGTGATCGTCCCCAAATAGTACTATCAAATGCATAAGCGTCTACCAAATCCCGGTAGTTCACAATTCATGCTAATGGGACTTTAAGTGACATAACCTAACTACTAATAATCCTTTTAGTCTCGTTTATAGGGTCATAGCATCATTCGGGTCCATATCATTAAGCATACAATCGGGACTACTTGTGTTCTATTTTTATCAAAATCTAGCATGTTATCTCCCTCGCGGGTTTACAAATCATTTGATAAAATATTTAAAAGAGTGTGAGGCTATGAACTCACGTTGTTAATGAAAGGCGGATTATCGGCTACGGGCGTGCTTCGGTCACGGAAACCTATATAAATAATAATCGGTCTTAGACTTTGTCCAATGACTTTTACCAAAATAACAATATACATATGATGATTTTGTACATATGATGATTATCAAGTGGGTTTATACATCCTTGTTTACTCGTTTTAGTGTTTACGTTTTGGTAACTTTTTACTAGTTTACTAGTTTTAACTATTTACACGTTTTAAGTCCAATAAGCCTATTATAAGTTCTTTAACTTGTCTTAATCCATTTTATACCTATATCATCAGTATATATACTTTCCATGTTGGGCCCAAATGGGTTAAGCCCAATAAGTTCTTTTTACAAGTGGTTAACTTATTTAGTCCAATTATTAGTCCAATATTAGTCCAATATTAGTCCAATATGCTTAGTTAGCTCGTTAATGTCCGTATTTCTTATAGTTCGGGTTTTATCGGTTTTTACTTGTATTAGTTACTTATACATCAGTAGATGACTTTTATAAACTTTACATTAGACGGGTTTGATCGTCTAAGTTTTATTTGGCGAAAAACGTTAATTTTACGGTAATAGCCGAAAAAGTCGTAAAAATCAAGTTTATAGTTTTTATTACTTATAAATATTATTTCACCACCATTTATGTAATTTATCCATTTAATTAACCTTTTATATATTTATATAAATAAGTTTTATAAGTTAGTGGGTTTTTATTTTTACATTTTATACAATAAAATGTGAGTGCTTTTATAATAATAATAAACATTAATTCTAAAAATCTGATTTTTATCTTCATGTTCACCATTTTAACCATATCTAGATTTCTATAATGAATTAGAAGCTCATTTTTGGGTGACATGTTCTTCATATTATGTGCTACATTTAACTTAGGTATAGCTACTGCTCATTTTAAGTTTATCATGCCTTAACAGTCCCTACAAAACTGCTTATTCAGATTAGAACACCTAACTTGTTTTGATCATATCTCACTCATTATATTGATTCCATTGCATGGCCAACTCTCACATGTGTATAACATCTTGTACTTACTGTAAATGGATCATACCATGCAATTTTATCAGTTCATGTTTTAGTTATATACTGTTTTTATACAGCCAACTAAATAATCATGATTTTAGCCTCATTTCTTATAGTTATTAACCTTTTTAAGCATATCTATCAACACTTGATCACCACACAACATTTTTATCATCATATATACATCATATACATATACAAAATGAAATAAAATACATTTGTTCTTTACAAAATAACAAGAGAAAAATGGAGAGGATGATCTTCTTTACCAACCAAGTGTATTCCTTATTTTTGGAAGACAAGAACTTGATGAATACAACAAGTAACTCCAAGACCATCTAATATCAAGAACATATGTTGGGAAATCAGCCCTAGGACACAAGCAAATAACCTCCAATGATGTTAATATGGCCACCAAATGATCAAGGCTTCAAGATAACTCCTTAAAAGAGCTAGTGAACATGTATTTCATGGCTAGAAGAGATCAAAAGGGGTGTTTGTTGCTTGATAGTGGACGGAAATGGGGAGGGTTTTGAGAGGATTTGAGAGAGTTTGCATGTAAGGGAAAGATGGAAATGAGACTAGTTGCTAGTTTTGAGTTAGTGGAAGTGTAAGTAAGCTTAAAGAGTAAGCTATGCTTACACTTGTAAGCATTGAACTTAACATGATGCCACATCTAATGTGTGGTGTCATGTGTGCCGTCCAACCTAGATAGTGGGGTGGGACAATGTATTTTGTCCCATCTCACTAGTTTACGGGTATTTCTCGATTCTAGTTTTCTCGATTTGCGTGCCCTAGGGTCGTTTTACGAAAAACGTTTTTATAAATTATGAATCAACGTCACAAAACGAATCCAATAAAAATTGTCTCATCAAAAACGGAGTTCAAAAACGTAAATACGTAATCCTAAGGTTTCCGGTTTAATCGTAAAAGACGCCAAATTATGCACGTAAGCCCAGATTTAAATCCGTAAATTGTGAGTTCGTCAACCAACACAAAAATAAGTTTCAAAATATTATACGAGAAAATATTTCACTACCTGAAAATGTTAGATTGTCACACATAAGCAAGGGAACTGTCCGAGGGTTGGCATACGACAGGGAGGCAATGTTGCTGCTGTTGCTGCTGGGATCGCTGCTCCAGCCTATGTCGTGGGAGATGCTGACAAACCTCAAGGGCCGAATGTGGTGATTGGTACGTTCTTACTTGATGCTTGTTATGTTAGTGTGTTGTTTGATTCTGGATCCGATAGAAGTTTCGTAGATGTTAGATTCAGTCAGCTATTGGATAGAGAACCAGTGAGATTGACAACTAGTTATAATGTGGAGTTAGCTGATGGTAAGGTTGTAAGCACTAGTTCTATATTGAAAGGTTGTTCCTTGAAGTTAGGTAATTATGTGTTTAGTATTGATTTGATGCCCATAGAGTTAGTATCTTTGTACGTGATTATTGGAATGGCTAATTAGTTGGTAATGGTGCAGTAATTGTTTGTGGAGAAATATTAGTTCAGATACCGCCAAGGAATAAGGTATTGACTGTGAAAGGTGATGAAGGTACTTCTCGTTTGAGAGTTATTTCTTGTTTAAAGAAGATGAGGTATATAGAAGAAGGTTGTGATGTGTTTCTTGCACAGATAAGTAATGATGGTGTGAATGAAAGGAAATTAGAGGATGTGCCTGTGATTAGAGAGTATCCTGAGGTTTTCCCTGAGGAATTGCCAGGATTACCGTCGCATCGTGAAGTGGAGTTTCGTATTGATTTAGTGTCGGGTGCTGCTCCTGTTGCTCGTGCACCGTATCGTTTAGCTCTACCTGAGATGAAAGAATTATCTGATCAATTGAAGGAATTGATGGATAAGGGATTTATTAGACCAAGTTCGTCGCCGTGGGGTGCGCCTGTTTTGTTTGTACGGAAGAAAGATGGTTCTTTTAGAATGTGTATTGATTATAGAGAGCTTAACAAATTGACTGTCAAGAATCGGTATCCACTGCCGAGGATTGATGATTTGTTTTACCCTTGCAACTGATCTGGGTCATGTGTATACTCAAAGATCGATTTGAGATCTGGGTATCATCAACTGAGAGTTAGGGAAGAAGATATTCCTATAACAGCTTTCCGTACTCGATATGGACATTTCGAATTTCAAGTGATGCCTTTTGGGTTAACAAATGCGCCTGTTGTATTTATGGATTTGATGAATCATGTATGTAAGCCGTATTTGGATGAGTTTGTTATCGTATTCATTGATGATATTCTCGTTTATTCCAAGAGTGAAGAGGAACATGAGAAGCATTTGAGAACAATTTTGGAATTGTTGAAGAAGGAGAAGCTGTATGCAAAATTCTCTAAGTGTGAATCTTGGTTGAAATCAGTGCAATTTTTGGGGCACGTGATTGATAGTGAAGGTGTTCGTGTGGATCCTGCTAAGATTGATGCAATTAAGGATTGGTCAGTGCCGAAGACGCCGACTGAAGTTCGCCAATTTCTTGGTTTGGCTGGGTATAATAGAAGGTTTATTGAGAAGTTTTCGCTCATTGCTAAGCCGTTGACTAAGCTTACGGAGAAGAATCGAGTGTTTGAATGGGGATTGGAAGAGGAATATGCGTTTAGTATGTTGAAGGATAAGTTGTGTTCTGCGCCGATATTTTCTTTGCCAGAAGGATCAGAGGATTTTGTAGTGTACTGTGAAGCATCTCATAAAAGATTTGGAGTTGTATTGATGCAAAGGGAGAAAGTAATAGCGTATGCATCGAGACAATTAAGGAAGCATGAAGAGAATTACACTACGCATGATTTAGAACTTGGGGCTGTTATTTTTGCTTTGAAGCTGTGGAGACACTACTTGTATGGAACCAAGTGTGTGGTTTTCACTGATCATAAGAGTTTGTAATATATTTTGGATCAAAAGGAATTGAGTATGAGGCAAAGAAGATGGGTTGAGTTACTGAGTGATTATGACTGCGAGATTCGTTACCATCCTGGTAAAGCGAATGTGGTAGCTGATGCACTTAGTAGAAAGGAAAGAGATAAGTCTATAAGAGTTAGAGCTTTGCCAATGATGGAAAGTGTTGATTTGAAAGAAGCGATTTTGAAAGCCCAAACTAATGGTTTGAAGGAAGAGAACGTTGAGGCAGAAAATTTGGGTAGAATGTTGAAACCTTTGTTTGAAGTAAGGTCGAATGGATTGAGGTATTTTAAGAATAGGATTTTGGTTACCGTTGTGTCCGTCTAAGGAAGATTCGTT
This sequence comes from Glebionis coronaria, assembly GCA_025667525.1. Lineage (NCBI taxonomy): Eukaryota > Viridiplantae > Streptophyta > Magnoliopsida > Asterales > Asteraceae > Glebionis > Glebionis coronaria. Next base: position 32,785,836 of record CM046874.1, on the reverse strand, counting down.
AGGGGTGCGAGATTTGGTGATGAATGAATCTCATAAGTCGAAGTATTCAATAAATCCTGGATCGGACAAGATGTATCAAGATCTTAAGAAAGTTTATTGGTGGCCGAATATGAAGGTAGATATAGCACAGTATGTTAATAAGTGTTTAACTTGTGCGAAGGTGAAGGCTGAACATAAGAAACCGTCAGGATTGTTAGTGCAACCTGAGATTCTTGAGTGGAAATAGGAGAAGATTACTATGGATTTTGTGACAGGTTTGCCAAGGACTGCAAATGGTTGTGATATGATATGGGTGATTGTAGATAGATTGACTAAGTCTGCTCACTTTTTGCCAATAAAGAAGACAGATAGTATGGAAAGGCTAACAACAATGTATGTGAAGGAGATTGTTTGTCGACATGGTGTGCCTTTGTCGATAATTTCTGATCGTGATAGTAGGTTTACTTCAGAGTTTTGGAAGTCTTTGCAGAAAGCGATGGGAACGGAGTTATGTTTGAGTACAGCATATCATCCGGAAACTGATGGACAAAGTGAGAGAACGATTCAAACGTTAGAGGATATGCATCGTGTATGTGTGATTGATTTTGGAAATGGTTGGGATAAGCATTTGCCATTGGTCGAATTTTCATACAATAATAGTTATCATGCTAGTATTAAAGCCGCACCATTTGAAGCTTTGTATGGACGTAAGTGTAGATCTCCAGTGTGTTGGAGTGAGGTACGAGAAAGTCAATTGACTGGGCCTAAAATGATATTTGAGACGACTGAAAAGATAGTGCAAATCAAGAAGCGTTTGTTATCTGCCAGAAGTAGACAAAAGAGTTATGTTGATAACAGAAGGAAACCGTTGGAGTTTGAAGTAGGAGACATGGTTATGTTGAAAGTATCTCCATGGAAAGGAGTAATACGCTTTGGAAAGAGAGGAAAGTTGAGCCCGAGATATATTGGACCATTTAAGATTATCCAAAGGATTAGATTGGTGGCATATAAGTTAGAATTGCCTGATGAGCTTAAGGCTACTCATAATACTTTTCATGTGTCTAATTTGAAGAAGTGTTTAGCTGAAAGGAATGTGGTGATTCCATTGGAGGAAATTCAACTTGATGATAAGTTGCATTTTATAGAGGAACCCGTAGAGATAATGGATAGGGAAGTTAAGAAGTTGAAGCATAGTAGAATTCCGATTGTGAAGGTGAGATGGAACTTTAGACGTGGGCCAGAGTTTACGTGGGAACGTAAGGATTTCTTTAAGGACAAGTATCCTCATTTGTTTAGGAAGGATTAAGCGCCGCGGACGTCGCTTCTTTTAAGAAGGGGGGGATGTGACAACCCAAAACCGAGGTCATTGCTTAATCTTATTTTACGATTATTTTTGAAATTTTTGAACGAGTTTGAACGATATTTATTTTTGGAGGTTTAAGTTTAAACCGATGTTGTAAGGCCTATATTTAATATTTATTAAGTATAAGGAGTATTAGCAAGCGTGATGTCGATGGATGCCAAATATTTTACGTCTTATTGTCGGTTGTTCGATTTCTGTCATTTTTGAGGTTTTATTTTAAATGACGTGTTAAGTCGAGTCGAGAGTCGATATTATTAATTTTGAGGTACGTTTTAAATTTTTAAAAGTATCTTTATGAAACCCGAGCCCCGTAAATATTTTGAAAATTTACTAATAGTTATTTCCCGCTTTTTAGCTAACTATTTACATTTTTAGCCACAACTATTGCCAAATTACAACTATGGTCCCTACCCCACTATATATAAACCTTAAACAAACACACACACCACAATTTTCCATTCAAAAATTTTCACCACTCTTTCTTTCTCTCTCTTGTTTACCGAAACCCACCACCATCACCCAAATACATACAATTTTAATTTAACTTGAGATTTAGGATGAATTAAGCTAAACAAAAGCTAGACCCATTCTTATTTTTTATCAAGGATCACATTGGTATAAGAAATTCTTACATGCAAGCACTTTTTATTTTCTTGATGTTGGTAGGTAGGAGCTATGATCATGCATGGCATTTTTAGCATGATCCATATTGGTTCTTGCTAGAATCTTTGTTAAAAACTTCATTTCGATCTAAAGATTTTTATTTTGATTATGATTTTGATGTTATGGTTGATGTATGATGATATTAGGGTATAGAAATGATCATTTCTATGGTTGGTTTTTATCAAAAAGTTGATTTTGTACAAGATTTTTATGGCCATTTTATAACAGTAAGTAAAGTGTAAAATCCGAATTTTTATGTTTTGAAAATGTAACACCCCCAAATTTATACAACTCAATACAGCGGAAGACTAGTTAGTGTTACGGGATAGCACATTACTCACATCATAGACAACGCATAAAAATCGCGTCGTTTAATAATAAATCATTTCCATTCATAAATATCAAAGTTACATCGGTCCCAAGTCATATTATTTCATACAAAGTTTTACAAAGTATTTGAATGGAAAATATTTTTTAAGTGCGGGCCATGAATTCTTGTTGTCTTCCCGAGAATTACCTTCAAGTACCTGAGACAAAACATGTTAAAAGAAAAGGTCAGCGATAACGCCGAGTGAATTCATAGAGTTTAATAAATTCCATCAATATAACATTGGTATAAAATTATTACCAAAACTCATTTCGTACAAATCATTGTAATAGGCCATAAAATAGCCAAAATCATTTTATACAAATCTTTATCAAAATCATAATATAGGCGCTTGCCTTAAAAATCATTATACGAACCATTGTCGTTAAAAACATCGTACAACACGTTTTATAACGTTGTATAGACTAAATAAAAATCGTTACATGAATATGGTTATAAAAACCAAAACACGAACATAATATCAATAGTATGCCCCTGTATTGCTAGTCAGGCAATACATCGTAATTCGGAGCGTCTATTAGTATTTCGTTAATTTGGATTATTATAAGCCGCATGACATTGTTACCTTACTAAACCAACAACGGGTAGCTAACCCGATACTCAATTTGCCCATCTAAAGTAGCGTGTCGTCACAAAGGTCACGCTATGGAAATCTTCTCATACATAAATTCGCTTACCAATCAATGTGGCACGACGGGGATCAACCGTCAAGGCGCGAACTGGGGTGATCGTCCCCAAATAGTACTATTAAATGCATAAGCGTCTACCAAATCCCGGTAGTTCACAATTCATGCTAATGGGACTTTTAGTGACATAACCTAACTTTAATAATCCATTTAATTTCATCTATCGGGTCCTTTAATCATTTATCGGGTCATACAATCGGGTCATTCAATCATTCGGGTCCAAAATCAATAAACAAACAATCGGGACAAATGGTGTCCTATTTTATAAAAACTAACATGTTATCTCCCTCGCGGGTTTATAAAACATTTATAAAAACAATTAAAAGAGTGCAAGGCTATGAACTCACGTTGATGTGGGAAGGCGGGTTATCGGCAATTCGGACGTACGGTACGTGCTTCAATCACGGAAACCTAGACAAATAATACTCGTCTTAGACTCATGTCCAATGACTTTATAAAAATAACAATTATGTATACATATGATGATTATATATAATATGATGATCAAGTGGGTTTACATATTCTCGTTTACTCATTTTGGTGATATATGTCGGTAACTTTTATACTAGCTTACTAGTTTTACTCATTTACGTGTTTTTAGTCCAATAAACCTATTATAAGTTCTTGACTTATATTAATCCTTGTTATACTTATATTATCAGTAGTTATACTTTACAAGTTTGGCCTAAATGGGTTAAGCCCAGTAAATAAGTTTATAAGTGTTTTAGTCCATTTTGTTGTTTTATTAGTCCGATAACGTTAATTTAGTCCGTTAATGTCCGTATGTCCTATAGTTCGGGTTTTATCGGTTTTTACTTGTTATACATGTCTATATATCAGTATATGAGTTTATAAAAGTTTACATTAGACGGGTCCAACCGTCTAAGTTTTATTTAGCAAAAACGTTAATTTTACGGTATTAGCCGATAAAGTCGTAAAAATCATGTTTATAGTTTTTATAACTTATAAAACATAACAAGTTCCCATTTTTATAAAATGTCCACTTATTTATCATTGTACATATTTATATAAATAAAATCCAAGAGTTAGTGGGTTTTAACTTTATATTTTATACAATAAAATTTTGAGTGCTTATATAATAGTATTATACTTTATTTTCCAAAATTTGATTTTTATCTTCACTTTCACCAAAACTGCCATATCTTGAGTTCTATATGGAGATAGAAGCTCAAATTTTTATCACATAAACTACATGATATGTGCTACATTTAACTCTTCTATAGCTACTGTTGAATCATCTTCTAAATATTTTCTAAAAATCGTCCAAAACAGTGAACTCAGATTTGTATCTTAAACTTGTTTTGATCATATCTCACTCATTACAATGATTCCATTGCATGGCCAACTCTCACATGTGTACAAGACCCATATCTTACTGTAAATGGATTCTACTTCATCATTTTATCAATTTACCATATGGTTCTTTACTGTTTTATACAGCCATCAAATTTAACCAAGATTTTAACCTTGTTTCTTATAGTCTTTCATCTTTTTAAGCATGTTTATCAACAACAAATCCCCACATAACATTTTTATCATCATATAATCATCATATACATATACAATAGGAAATAAAATACATGTTTACATAATCAAAATAACAAGAAGATGAGGAGGACAATCTTTATACCACCAAGTTGATGTAGGTTGTGATTTGGACATGGTTTTGGATGGAGAAACTTGTGATGAACCATGACCATCTTTAAGACCACCATTCTTCATGATCACCTTGTGGAAAATCAGCCTCAAGACACCATGGAAACTCCTCCATGGATGTTATAATCACCACCATTCAAGAGAGCTTCAAGAGGGCATCAACATGTGTATGAATAACATGAGATTTTGTGGTTGATTTTGATCAAATGAGGGTGTTCTTGGGGTAATATGGGACGGCATATTAGAGAGAGTGAGAGAGAGGATGAGTTGTTTGCATGGTGAGAAATGAGAAGAGTGGTATGGTTTGATGGTTTTGAGATGTTAGTGGAATGTGTAGCTTAAATTGTAAGCTTTGCTTACAAGTGTAAGCTAAATGGTAGAAAGTTTGCCACATCCTTGTTTTGGCCGTCCATATTGAGTGGGGTGGGGCAAGATTTATCTTGTCTCATCCCACTAATTTACGTGTACTCATCGATTCTAGTTTCCTCGATTTGCGTGCCCTCGGGTCGTTTTACGAAAAACGTTTTTATAAATTATGAATCAACGTCACAAAACGAATCCAATAAAAATTGTCTCATCAAAAACGGAGTTCGAAAACGTAAATACGTAATTCCTAGGGTTTCCGGTTTAGTCGTAAAGGACGTTAAAATAAAATCGTAAGTCCTAATCTCTTCTCGTAAATTTGTGATTTTATGAACCAACACAAATTTAAAACTCCAAAATAATATTCACGGATAAATTTTATTTTCAGAAATGTCGGACTGCCACCAAAGACGGTGTATGTAAACGTAAGCACGTAATGTTGAATCCTCCGGTTTAGACGTAGTCGATGCTACTCCAAGACGTAAATCCAAATTTCTTCCCAAAAATAAGTGAGTTCATATTGTAACATTAAAATAATGTTTTTAAATAATATTCGAGAATAAAATATCAATCGTAAATTGACGGATTGTCAAAGCATTTACCCCTAAACAGGATCTTTGTCCTCAAAGATCATCTTACTACTCGCTTCTTATAGAGTTAAAGCCATGTGGGTATTTCCTCCACATTCGGTCTTTTCTCACAAGTGCAATTACAATACGCGAGTTTCATTAAACATAACTACGGGAATAGATCAGGCTTAATGTTGACTTACTTTCTCTATCCATGATGTTCACGGGTTTTTGATGAATGCAACTTTTCGTCGATCTAAGCTCTACTAAGAATAATTCAGATTTTCACTTGATAGATATTTTATCAAGTTCGATTTACGAAACATAATTCACGCGGTCCTTGAAGTCCTAGGGTAGATCCAGCTTATATGCCTTTCAATCCTAACTTTTACATCATCTCAATGGTCCCATACAACGGGGACTTATATCCCATGATTTGTCAGATCATGAATTCATTTTTCCAAGGTTAAAAATTGTAGCATAACTTTGCTACCCATTTGGCACTTCAAGATCTACTTTTCATATTCACATATTCTCCTGCCCACTATCGGCAGTCAATAATCAAATCCTAATTTCAACAATCATTTCAGATCTCGCGGGTCGGGTATTTTGTAAGGTTAGGTTCGCCATCATAGGAAACCTTAAACCTAAAAGACATGTCCAACTCCCAATGGGTGTATGTCGGATGTCTTCATCTCAACTCCTGCTTACAGATGCTCTAAGATTCAGATCCTAACAAGATTCGATCTCGATCCTCATACGATAATTATTAATGATAATCTCTCCAAAGGAAAACGAGTATACTATTTATTACTAAAGGTCAATCATTCAAACATAAAACAGCACTTATATTACTCTGTATCGTTACTTTACCTCGTCCCTTCGATTTGGGGTGGTACATAGTACTCTCATCGAGGTTCGTTCTCAATGATTTCTGAGCAAATCTCAGAAATTCTATGCGAAGCGAGGATCTTGATAAAGATGTTCGATACAGACACACTATGTTTACATAACTCTTTTGCATTTATCATTAATGGGAATGATATTAGCAGATTTGGTCAGTCTGTCGACGATGACCCAAATCGAATCAAATTCAGATGATGACCTTTGCAATAGCTAGACGTTTACTAATGTATGAGGCGATATCTGCCTTCATAATTGCCATTAGTACAACTTCTTCAGACAAAGATACTTTTAGTCAGAAATGACATACATATAATACTTATACTTACAAATTCCATCATAACTATATCTCACAATCCTCCATATTTAGGCAACCATAAACGGCCCTTTAAAACATTTAATGCTATCGGCTTCTCAATTCTAATGATTCATATTAGTCGCGAATCCCTTTTATCATCTATATTATCCCTCTTATAAACATTAGTTATTTTTAAATTGTTCAGCAATTTATTTTGCACCTTCATTATTAAGGAACATGTCCTAACTGGTTCTTTATCTTTTCTACATAATGCGTCGGTATCTATATTCACTTCTCATGATGATATAATTATCATGTCCACAATTCACTCAGATATTCTTTCTATATTATGCGTCAGTAATTACGTTCACTTTCTTGATGAAATAAATATCTTAACCGTATTTATTCAAAATTCCTTCTTTATATTTTCTAAGTTTTAGTTTCGTCTTAACTATCATTTTTATCAGCTTTTCTCAATCCGGCGTTTAAAGCGTCGATAATTATTATAATTAATTAAATAATAATTATTAAATTTTTATGAAACGTAAACGTTTTAAATTTCTTAGTTCGACCAATTATAATAAAATGTTCAAAATAAATTTGATTTTAATTATCAAGATTTTTGCTAATTTATCAAAAATAATTAATAAGATTTGTAAATGTTTGAAAAATCTTTGGTTATACTTTTGGTCAAAATTTTCTTAGTTGAAAAGCAAAAATTGTCGTTTCATAATTTAAGTCATGGTTTAACGGTTTCCTCAATCCCTCTTAAGTTGTCTTGAGGTATACACAAACATTTACCCCTAAACAGAAGTTTAGTTAAATGTTTAGTGTATAAGGGAATAATCCCTTTAAAATCCTTTGTTAAAACATTTGTCAAAACATATTTCCATTTCTTTTTGGTAAAATCCAAAGTCTTAAAAGGGCTCTAAATTTTTGAAGAGTCAATATGCATACATCTAACCATTATTAATCCAACGGTCATTTTATGTAAAGGATTAAGTTTTTAATCCCTAAGCGTTAATGGTTCTAATCTTTGAAAAGTCAATATAGCTTCCATTATCTATTAATCACACGGTTAAATCATGTAAAGAATTCAGTCTTAAGTCTTATGTTAAATATTTAAGGTACATGTTTTCATTGTTCAGCCAATTCAGGGCAATCTATAAATAATTATTAACTCATTCTTATTCTTATAAACAAACAAATGATCCTTAATGATCACAAGCATGAATTTATCAAATTACAGCCTACACACGTGATTCACCAATTTTATGAATGCTACATGTGTATTAGTCAATCCAAACGACATCACGTGAAACTCATAATGTTCATTACAAGTACCGGATGTAGTGATTGGAATAGATAATCTTTTTCGCAGATGCGAAGTTGATGATAACCATGCCGTGGATCAAATCTTTAAAACATACGCTAGAACCTTGTAAATGATCGAACAAATCTTCCATTTCGAGTTATGGATATCGTTTTCGATTGTCAATTTACTCAGTTCACAGTAATCTATAAATATAAGGAATGATAACACCATAGCTCTTCATGATGACAGGTTTGGCAGAATAAAATCTTTCTCCGACAACTCCCTCAGTTGTACGGTAATTCCTTAAATTCAGATGGTGCTGACGTACAGTGCACAAGCCACAAGTGCAGCACCGGAAATATAATCAATACCAATTTCAACTTGCCTAAATGGCAAAAGTCTAGGTAATTCACCAATAAATACCTCCGAAAGTTTCAGATAATATAAACATCTTTTAATAAATTCATTTTAAGTTCTTTCTAGATTATAATATCTATAACTAGTTCACAACCATTCATAGTAAAATTTTAAGTCTAAATACAGGATATCGTCATTCACCAAGAATTATTAAGATCATTTTTGATAATCAACATCTTATCATTTAGGGAATTCTACTCGAGTTCCCATCAATTAAGACATTGTCGTCATGTCGTAATCAATCAATCCATTCTACCGGCATTATCAACTTTTCAGTTTCATTGCCGTCGATAAGATGTGAACTTCTCAAAAGACTAATAATAATTCATAATCTTTCACAAGTTCAAGGATATCTGGAGACACAACTATTATCGAAAGAGTAAGGTCAACTCATAATTTACGCGAGAGAATTTCAAATCAGGTACAGACGAAAACATTTAACGAATATGAATATATCCCATGTTTTCATAATTTGAGTACGCATTCAAAAGCTCCTCGGATCGTTACCCAGGTCATTCAAATGAAATTAAATCATAAGAAATGATAAGAACGTCAATACATCCAGTCGGGTATCAACACTCGGTAATCAGATACTTTTCCTAAGAATCTCACTACGGGAGAATTGGACAAGAACGGAATATCAATTTGTCAAATAAGACAATTTCCACAAATGAGTAAATTCGACTCAGAAGAATAGATACTACAGGCACATATGTAGGTGTCCCTAACACTATGTCCTTATTTTTCACTTCTTGCAGATCTCATAAATTTTAATCTTTCACAATCTTCAAAGAAAATTTAGTGTTTATTAATTAGTTTTATGGTGACTACTAATCAGCCTTGCATAGTCCATTCCAAAATGTATGTAGGCGCGCAACTATATACAATTTCAAGATTAACGATGCAATACTCAGTTCGTCAAAATTTTATCATCATGTTTATAATAAAAATATTTTCATGCTTAATTCTTAAATAAGAATCAAGAATAAATTTACAAAGATTTTCTTTGTTATGAAAACAATTAGGTTTTCCAAAGTGTCTTATGAACAACTTCATTTCAATAACAATCACTTATAAATCTTACTTTGAGTAATCCTTTTAGTGATGAAAATTCAATTTTTCTCAAGGAATACTGTTTTATCTTTATAAAAACAATGAGTGATCTGCAAAAGAGTGATGAAGAGTTGTTCACCGAGAACTAACTACAATATGATAGGAAATGAGCTTTAGCCAAATAATCATGAGGTTCATGACCTTGATGGCACTCACGAAGAATGATTCACAACTTGACTCAAATCAGTATGAGTATTCGTTCAATGGTTGCATCACTAATGCGAACATTAGGATGAAGCAATAAAAGATAGATAACATCGGTACATGTAGAAATTAGCAATCAAAGGTAGTCTTTTCATTAATCACAAACAAGTCGAATTGCACCGTAACACATTACGTGTCACTATGTCATACAATTCTCAGAACTCATTCTACCAACTGATGTCTCAGTTAAGTTAGGGATTTTTAAAAGATACCATAATGAATACTAATCTACAAGAGTCATTAGGTGTTCCACATGTCCCAGAAGATCCATCGGTCTCAATTCAGAAGAAGATTTCTTCACTTTATTTGTTGGACACTGGGCATCCTCGTTAGTGGACAATGGCCTAGGAACAACACTTATCACAAACTAACAATCAATTAAAACCTTATAATTCTGTCACAAAACTTAATGACTTCCTCTTAACAATCTCATATTCCATACAGATTAAAGTTTACTTTATTGAAGTTATAACAAATTTTATACTCAATTCGACAACCTACCTTATTCTCCAATACTTACAACCTTATTCTTCGGCCTTGTAAAGGCAATACAATCTCAATATGAATCAACACTTAATTTCCAATCCTATTAGCTCTTACAACAGCAATTATCAAATGAGTCATTAATATGAAATGACTTGATCATTCAACTAGACTTCTCGGAAAGGTATTAGTGGCATGAGGCTTTTGGGTAATGGTTCCAATGACAGCCTCAAGTGCAACGTTCACCCTTTCGATTTCAATTTAAGAATTGGATGACAACGAATCAGATGACATCTTTCTAGGTGGTAACGTTTTGTCAAACTCCACTCTATAAGAAAAGATCGTCAAAACATCGATATCAGTTTTAATCTCACCAATTCTTTTTCAATATCACAATCAACTAATATCTACATTTCTACGAATATCAACCATTTGTTGGGATCATAAATATCCACAACTTGGTTTAGATCTAGGATAGCTAGAATTCCTACGAGAATAGCTTCGATTAATTTACTAGCGGATTTAGGGTTTCTTGTGACAATCTACATCGTATAAATACCTCGTATAAAAATCAAAATAATCATCAAACAATCATGTAATAAAATTACATCATATATATATAATCCAAGTTATATATATATATATATATATATATTAAAATAACACTTCTCAGTCTTGGCCTTGTCGGTAACTCGGGAATTCTTCGGCACCGTTATAGTCAAAAGATTTTTAGACATTTTAGAAAAATGTTTATAGTTAAAAGATTTTGAAATGTTTTATTCAAAACCTTGGTTTTAAAAATCTTTCGTTCTCTATAACGAGAGCTCTGGTACCAAACTGTAACACCCCCAAATTTATACAACTCAATACAGCGGAAGACTAGTTGGTGTTACGGGATAGCACATTACTCACATCATAGACAACGCATAAAAATCGCGTCGTTTAATAATAAATCATTTCCATTCATAAATATCAAAGTTACATCGGTCCCAAGTCATATTATTTCATACAAAGTTTTACAAAGTATTTGAATGGAAAATATTGTTTAAGTGCGGGCCATGAATTCTTGTTGTCTTCCCGAGAATTACCTTCAAGTACCTGAGACAAAACATGTTAAAAGAAAAGGTCAGCGATAACGCCGAGTGAATTCATAGAGTTTAATAAATTCCATCAATATAACGTTGGTATAAAGTTATTACCAAAACTCATTTCGTACAAATCATTGTAATAGGTCATAAAGTATCCAAAATCATTTTATACAAATCTTTATCAAAATCATAATATAGGCGTTTGCCTTAAAAATCATTATACGAACCATTGTCGTTAAAAACATCGTACAACACGTTTTATAACGTTGTATAGATTAAATAAAAATCGTTACATGAATATGGTTATGAAAACCAAAACACGAACATAATATCAATAGTATGACCCTGTATTTCTAGTCAGGCAATACATCGTAATTCGGAGCGTCTATTAGTATTTCGTTAATTTGGATTATTATAAGCCGCATTACATTGTTACCTTACTAAACCAACAACGGGTAGCTAACCCGATACTCAATTTGCCCATCTAAAGTAGTGTGTCGTCACAAAGGTCACGCTATGGAAATCTACTCATACATAAATTCGCTTACCAATCAATGTGGCACGACGGGGATCAACCGTCAAGGCGCGAACTGGGGTGATCGTGCCCAAATAGTACTATTAAATGCATAAGCGTCTACCAAATCCCGGTAGTTCACAATTCATGCTAATGGGACTTTTAGTGACATAACCTAACTTTAATAATCGATTTAATTTCATCTATCGGGTCCTTTAATCATTTATCGGGTCATACAATCGGGTCATTCAATCATTCGGGTCCAAAATCAATAAACAAACAATCAGGACAAATGGTGTCCTATTTTATAAAAACTAACATGTTATCTCCCTCCCGGGTTTATAAAACATTTATAAAAACAATTAAAAGAGTGTGAGGCTATGAACTCACGTTGATGTGGGAAGGCGGGTTATCGGCAATTCGGACGTACGGTACGTGCTTCAATCACGGAAACCTAGACAAATAATACTCGTCTTAGACTCATGTCCAATGACTTTATAAAAATAACAATTATGTATACATATGATGATTATATATAATATGATGATCAAGTGGGTTTACATATTCTCGTTTACTCATTTTGGTGATATATGTCGGTAACTTTTATACTAGCTTACTAGTTTTACTCATTTACGTGTTTTTAGTCCAATAAACCTATTATAAGTTCTTGACTTATATTAATCCTTGTTATAATTATATTATCAGTAGTTATACTTTACAATTTGGGCCTAAATGGGTTAAGCCCAATAAATAAGTTTATAAGTGTTTTAGTCCATTTTGTTGTTTTATTAGTCCGATAACGTTAATTTAGTCCGTTAATGTCCGTATGTCCTATAGTTCGGGTTTTATCGGTTTTTACTTGTTATACATGTCTATATATCAGTATATGAGTTTATAAAAGTTTACATTAGACGGGTCCAACCGTCTAAGTTTTATTTAGCAAAAACGTTAATTTTACGGTATTAGCCGATAAAGTCGTAAAAATCATGTTTATAGTTTTTATAACTTATAAAACATAACAAGTTCCCATTTTTATAAAATGTCCACTTATTTATCATTGTACATATCTATATAAATAAAATCCAAGAGTTAGTGGGCTTTAACTTTACATTTTATACAATAAAATTTTGAGTGCTTATATAATAGTATTATACTTTATTTTCCAAAATTTGATTTTTATCTTCACTTTCACCAAAACTGCCATATCTTGAGTTCTATATGGAGATAGAAGCTCAAATTTTTATCACATAAACTAAATGATATGTGCTACATTTAACTCTTCTATAGCTACTGTTGAATCATCTTCTAAATATTTTCTAAAAATCGTCAAAAACAGTGAACTCAGATTTGTATCTTAAACTTGTTTTGATCATATCTCACTCATTACAATGATTCCATTGCATGGCCAACTCTCACATGTGTACAAGACCCATATCTTACTGTAAATGGATTCTACTTCATCATTTTATCAGTTTACCATATGGTTCTTTACTGTTTTATACAGCCATCAAATTTAACCAAGATTTTAACCTTGTTTCTTATAGTCTTTCATCTTTTTAAGCATGTTTATCAACAACAAATCCCCACATAACATTTTTATCATCATATAATCATCATATACATATAAAATAGGAAATAAAATACATGTTTACATAATCAAAATAACAAGAAGATGAGGAGGACAATCTTTATACCACCAAGTTGATGTAGGTTGTGATTTGGACATGGTTTTGGATGGAGAAACTTGTGATGAACCATGACCATCTTTAAGACCACCATTCTTCATGATCACCTTGTGGAAAATCAGCCTCAAGACACCATGGAAACTCCTCCATGGATTTTATAATCACCACCATTCAAGAGAGCTTCAAGAGGGCATCAACATGTGTATGAATAACATGAGATTTTGTGGTTGATTTTAATCAAATGAGGGTGTTCTTGGGATAATATGGGATGGCATATTAGAGAGAGTGAGAGAGAGGATGAGTTGTTTGCATGGTGAGAAATGAGAAGAGTGGTATGGTTTGATGGTTTTGAGATGTTAGTAGAATGTGTAGCTTAACTTGTAAGCTTTGCTTACAAGTGTAAGCTAAATGGTAGAAAGTTTGCCACATCCTTGTTTTGGCCGTCCATATTGAGTGGGGTGGGGCAAGATTTATCTTGTCTCATCCCACTAACTTACGGGTACTCCTCGATTCTAGTTTCCTCGATTTGCGTGCCCTCGGGTCGTTTTATAAAAAACGTTTTTATAAATTATGAATCAACGTCACAAAACGAATCCAATAAAAATTGTCTCCTCAAAAACAGAGTTCGAAAACGTAAATACGTAATTCCTAGGGTTTCCGGTTTAGTCGTAAAGGACGTTAAAATAAAATCGTAAGTCCTAATCTCTTCTCGTAAATTTGTGAGTTTATGAACCAACACAAATTTAAAACTCCAAAATAATATTCACGGATAAATTTTATTTTCTGAAATGTCGGACTGCCACCAAAGACGGTGTATGTAAACGTAAGCACGTAACGTTGAATCCTCCGGTTTAGACGTAGTCGATGCTACTCCAAGACGTAAATCCAAATTTCTTCCCAAAAATAAGTGAGTTCATATTGTAACATTAAAATAATGTTTTTAAATAATATTCGAGAATAAAATATCAATCGTAAATTGACGGATTGTCACAGAAAATGGCTTAACTTATAGCCTAGGGTTGTAGATAATTTTATTAGCTTCTATTTGATATAAGGTAGAGCTTCTAGCTCCAAACGAGCGCGAAGTTATGATGTTTTGAATGATCGTGTACCGGGAGACGAGTATCGGCACTACAAATAGTTGTTGTCGATATTTGGATCGAAACTCGCGGACTCTAAATGGATATTTTGAAATATGTAACCTACTGATAATGAGGTGTTTACTTTATAGGTTGAGTTTACTTTAAAACCCGAGTGTCGGTTTTGTAAACGGAGTCGTTTAAAGAAGTTAAAACGGTTGTATGAAAAATTAACGTAAATCTGTCTGGATTTTGTAGTTTGAAAATGAGTCGGGTAAAGTACTTTAAAAGTAATTTCATTTGATAAACTTGTAGGAGGACTTTCTATATATAGTAAGTTAGTTTATCGAGTCGTTTCATAAACGGTTGACAAGTTTAAAAGGGGTAAATGAGCTAGTACATGTAGTATGTACCGACGGACTTTGTAAAAAGTGTAAAATGGTAAAGTAAGTGTGTAGTAAAGTATAAAGAAGTTATTTATGTCGTTTTCTCTCGAGTTTATCGTGACTTTATGAGTTTGAGTTTGATGTTGTTATATATGATTTATTTCTCGAGTCATTATTAATGAACGCACCTTATTTGATAGGTAGCGGTTCTCGTGTTTGAAAGGCATCCATTATCGTCGACGATCATCTCGCTAGATCTCTTATACTAAGGTGAGTCTGTATATATATATATATATATACATATACATATATATATATATATATATATATATATATATATATATATATATATATATATATATATATATATATATATATATATATATATATATATATATGTATATATATATATATATATATATATATATATATATATATATATATATATATATATATATATATATATATATATATATATATATATATATATATATATATATATATATATATATATATATATATATATATATATATATATATATATATAGTAGCCTCGCTTTCTACTTGTTTTAATGATTTTAATACCCGCGAGGGGGATACATGCTATTTGAAAATAAATGAACACAAGTCATGAGTAATTGCTGGACCCGAATGTTGCCTAAAGTTGATTTCATTGTATTGAGTAACTTGTTGCTAAAGACCCTAAATTCATGAGACGTTAACTATCTTCTGACTTGATGTCGTGATAGTACTATTGGGTTGACCAACCTATCTGAGACCAGGGCATTACGTTGAGTAACCCGCTGGGAAGGATAATTTTACGTGAATAAGATTGTGGTATTCTACAAACTGATACCCTAGAGGGGCAATGGTTTTATTCTAGTCATGCCGGCATTTGGCGTGGGTGACTATTTGGTTAAGGGGTCGGTGTCATGAGCTTAAATACAATGTTTGTTTAATAATATGATTATTATTACTGCCTTGAATATAGATTATGTGTACGACAATTCTATAAATGATTATGATTGATTTCCTTCTTGTGTTCAAATGTGATTTGATAAACCTATAGACTCGCTCAACATTATTGTTGACTCGTTTTATGCATGTATTTCAGGTAATAGGAAGTGATGGAGCATGGAGCTTTGTTATGGAGGTTGTGGCTTGGCTTTTGGAAGAATGTTGGTCTAAACTGTTTCTACCTTTTAATGTTGAACAATTTACTTTATGTTGATGTACTGTACTAAACTTGTTGGTTGTTGGTCGAGATCCATGGGGACTAAACGCTTTACTCTGGTGTCGTGTCAGTACAATTTGGGTTGAAATCTATGTTTTAGACCATTTATGAAAATCTTGTTTATATTTATGTGTAAACGTCCCTATTTTGAGTCGTTCAATATACCTTATGTGATGATGCTTGTGTCTAGCACCGAATTGTGTATTTCCACTGCGCAATGTAAATTGGGGGTGTTAGACTGTCCAATCGGAAGGTAACGCGTACCCCTATTACTTTGGGTATGTATCCATATCAGAACACCCCGTAATATTGTTTTGGCTTTAGTCGAGTGGTCGTACGTTGTGCGAGCTCAATGCGGCATTGTGAATGTTGTCTGATCGGAAGGTAACGCGTACCTATATTACCTTGGGTATGTATCCGTATGTGAACACCCCGTAATAAATTTTGGGTATGGATCCGTGTGCGAGCACCCTCCTATGACAAAAGTCATTTTGAATATGCATTCATGGCTATCAGGCCCGTGAACATCCTTTAATATGCAAACTTTCTTTTGACTGGACTTATCTGAATATCCTGTCAAATATTCATAATTATCATGGCTTTACTATTTAGCAAGCATGAGTTAACTTGATTGAACTAATTGATTTGACATGGCTTGGTTAGTTTGCAAGCATGTCGTAATGTGATTATATGTGCTTAGTGATAGCATTCAATGTTTTAATTTATGTCGTAGTGCGTTCGATGGAGTAATGTATACTCCGAATGATTTCTGCTTCGAAGAAATCTCCTTTAATGGAAGGTTTCCCTAGCGATCATGTGATTAGGTGAATTTGTAAGATTAGTTACAATTACCTTGTTTTAAGTAATTTTGTAACGCATTCGATGAAGTTATGTACTCTCGAGAAGATTTTCTATGACGTGATATCTTTTAATGAGCCCCGGGACGGTGCTCCCTTAAGGTGGTGAGGATGTAAACTCCGTAAAAATAAGATCATAATTTTATTTTATTTTTCGAGTACTTTTGAAGTATATGATAACGTTAATTATTATGACGTTTAATGGTTTAAGTTGAAACCAATGTTGAACGTTTTATTTTTACATTCTGACGAGTAACGAGGACTACTAGTGATCGCGATGCCAATGGATGCCCAAATATTATATTTTAATATCGATTATTTCGATATTTGATATTTCTGAAATTTTTATTTCATTACGTATTAAGTCGAGTCGAACTTTATTATTCCGTTTTGTGCGCATTTAATTATTAAGACGATCGATTTAACAAACAAGATTTATATTTTTATGAACCCGGGACAAAACCCGACTCTCATAAATATTTATAAAATTGACTGGTAACCATTTCCCGCTTTTTAACTAATATTTACACTTTAGTCCACAAGAATGCAAAAATTGTAAAACAAACCTTCCACCCACCATATAAATAGAATTTTTTTTTACACACACAAACACAAATCACCAACAAAACTCTCTCTCTTTCTCTTGCCCTCTCCTTGTCGTCACCCTCTCTAAACAAAAACACACTTTGATCTCAATTTTTGGCTTGAATCTTTATAATCCAAGGTAAGACCCAATCCTAAAATTGGATTGTGATCATTTTGGTACCATTTTTACAAACATGCAATAACTTTCATCTTTTTCAAATTATTTCTTGATGAACAAGTGGGTTTGATCTATTTTTATGGGTAAACAATTGTGTTATTAATATTATAATAAGGATTTTGAGTGCATGCATGTATTATTTTAACCAAATGAATTCTACGATGATCAAGTGGTGTTAGAGGCTGTTTTTGATATTAGGAATGTAGATTAGGTGTTAGAATGAGGTGCATGTTTATGCATGTTGATAAAAATGAGAGATTGAGTCATTTTGAAAAGGGTATTTTTAGACAGATTATTTGTTTAATAAATTCGTAGGTTTGAGTTTGGATATAGGCTGAGATCATTTGATTTTGTTGTAGTAATCTTCATGGCGCTCGTTTTACCGCTTGAATGAGCTTCTAACTCATTACGGGTCAAAAGTTATTGCTAGATTTAGTATTCATTACCGGGAGACGCAAATCGGCACAATCCGAAATTGTGGCTGATTTTGGTCGACTCTCGGGGACTTTAGGCTTGATTAGATAAATGATACTACTAGTTTTTAAGTTTTATAAACGTAATATGATGAGTCTAGTAGTGGGTTTAAAAGGTGGAATGTCAAAATAATACTTTTAAAGTGGTCTAAATGGTTTTATGAAACAAGTGTACAATTCTGTCCCAAATTTAGAGTCGAGTAAAGTGTCGAGCTGATGGGTTTTAAAGTGAGAACTTTGGCTCAAATTTTGGCAGGGTCTTATACAGGTTATAAATGACCTTGACACCAAGTTTCATCTATTTCGGACAAGTCTAGATAGGGTAGATCGGTGTGTATATTTGGAGTGTACATGCTGATTGATATTTGGACACTTAGTTCAATGCTCGTGTGACGTGAGTTTGAGTGTTCACTATTGGATATGGTGACTTACTCAAGTGTTTAGTCATTATATAAATGACTTAACTACTGGTCCATTTAAGGTATAAGAATAGTTTGACTTACGTTGACTTGGCGTCGTATGACGGGTCAATTTCAAGTGTACAAGTGTTTAAACGGGTATTGTTGGATAAATGGGTTAGTATGGATTCATTTGGTTAGTATCAATGGTTTTGAAATAAATACTTTGAAAATGTCTAAAGTCATATTATACTTAGTATATATCGATATTGAGTTCGAGTCTTAACGCGCGCCTTATTTTGATAGGTTGCGGTTTTCGTGTTTCCCAAACATCCATATCGTCGGCGATCGTCTTACCACTACCGTTTCTACTCAAATTATGAGTACCGTGATTCACTTACCTCGTGGCTAAGGTGAGTTCATAGCCTCGCATTTAAATCCTTTTATGTTTTACAAACCCGCGAGGGGGATACATGCTTGTTTTAGAAAATCGAACACAAGTAGTTTTATCATGTGAACGTTGCTATGAGTGTTATGTTGTGGCCTTTCCTTCATGGACCGTTAATTACTGATAACCGGTAAACGCTAGTACAATAATAATAGATCTATTTTGGTCTAACGACCTATCCGTAGTATGTTTTCTTGTGAGGAGCATACGAGGATATATTGTATTTCGTATTGGGAGTGTCTCACTCTAGGTTGGGCACACGGTTAAGGTTCGGTTCGTGGCTCTAGCATCGTTTGATTGTTCTATGAATAAAATGTTTATTAAGCTTGTGTTCAAAGATATTGTTTATAAACTCTATGGATTCACTCAACATTTTTGTTGACTTTTAAGCATGTTTATCTCAAGTTTATATTGGCATGCTTGGATAGGATTGGATGCGGATATCAAAGGAAATGGACTTGGTGAACTTTGTACATTGGATAAAAATATTTTATTTTAAGAAAATAAAAATTGTATATTGCAGCTTATTTGAAAAAAAGTTTTCTTAATTTATTGGGACCTTGTAACTCTGATCTTTCGATGAAACCATCGTTGGTAAACGTTTCTTTTAAAATACGTTTACTGTGACTCGTGAGCTTGTGTTATGAAGTAGCACCCCAATGTTTTATTCCGCTGCGTTGTAAATTTGGGAGTGTTACATTAGGTGTTGGTTCTTTAGTCACAGGTAGCCAAACTCAAAGAGGAAAAGGCTATTGTTGATGTTGAACTTATTACAATTAAAGCAAGTCCAATTCCTCCCACTGCTGAGCAAATCAAGGATGTCATTCTCACTGCTCTGAAGCCCCTAGTAAAAGATGTGGCCACCACTACCTCTGTTAAGCAGGAGATGTCATCACTAATGGACTCCATCAATAGTGCTTCCTTTGAGTTCCCACCAGCATTCAAGCAAGTTCCTACTTAGCTAAATGAATTATGTGATTCTGTCTCAAAGATCAAGGATAGGGTGGGTTTGCTGGAATAACAAAAGCTGAACTTATCTGATGAAGTTCGGCAGAAACTAAATGCACTTGAAAATGTTCCAGCAATGCTAGACAAGGTATCCTCCACTTTAGACTCTTTTTGTGCCTTTATTCCTACTGGGAGTTTATCAGAAGTTGTTGGGCAATCTTCTGCTGAGGGGGAGAAAATCACTATCAGCAGCTCTTTTAAGAACATGCACAAAAGAAGGCTAAAAAACAACTTGTTGTTTACGAGTCACCATTTATTGAGAAGAGTCTAACTAAGACTAAGGGGGAGTCATCTACTAAGGACTGTCATATTGAGGGCCTTACCTCCAGCAATGACTCATCTGATGATGGTTCACCTCCTATCAAACCCAAGAGCAAAGGTGAATTCAAACTGGATGAAAGGATTATCAAATCTGGGTTGGCCACTTAAGAAGAACTTGATAAATTACACAAACTTCAGGCTGAAGAAAAGCTCAGAGATCTGAAGATGAGCTTGTATGAAAAAAATTAGAAAACCTGAGGTTGAAAGCCTCTTCAAGAGAAATATGTTATACGAAAATTTTTGTATAACAAGACTGAAGAAGGTATTTCTTAGAATTCACAAACGTTGACATGATGACCTAAAAGGGAGATATTCATCTGAAGTTCTATAGGGCTGATGGGACTGATGAGATCATAGAGGACTTCCAAGGAAAGGAACTCTTATACTGAATAGTTAGCGATGAGCAATAACATTGAAAAAATAAAATCCAAGAGATAGGATGAGGTCCGCACCAGAATTGAACACTTTGTGAGAAATCATGAAAGGCTTGGTCAGATCCTCAACATCAGCAATCAAGTTTCACTGGAGGATCAAGATCCAATTCTAAAGCTGAACAAAAGAGCCAATCTAGTCCAACCTTGTGTGGGTGACATCTTTGTCACCACAAAGAAATACAAAGGCTTTGTCCAGTTTCAAAATCATCTCCCTGGGCATGTACTAGAAGAACCATAATTGGGAATGATTATGTTCAATCATCGTGAAGGTCAAGACTTTGTGGGTATTAGTGATCTTGATGATCTGAACAATGAATTTCTTAGGAACATTTAGAAAATCTTCTTTGCTCACCATGGAGGTCCAGGACTCATTGAAGCTGCAAAAACCTTCAACATCTGCTTACTATTAATACTGGACATCAGAAACTCTGATCCATCAGTTCAGACTCCTGTCATTGAAGAACTTAGGCCTAAGCAATGTTAATCATTTGTAACTTTTCTGTTTTGTAATTTGTAATATTTTAATAAATGATTATCTGATGTTTATAAGTTTAAATATTATTCAGTGCAAGTAAGAAGAAGTTGTTATGCTCACTTACTATTGACCTTAGACTTAGGCTATTTGTATATCCAAATAGGGGAGATTGTTGGATCAGCATTTACTAAACTTGAAGCAACTCTAGGATTTGAATATAAAATCCCCCTATGTGTTTCATGTTCAGCAGAAAGGAGTATCTGCTGAAGCATGACTAGAGGAACAAATTTTCCTGCTGAAGAATACTTTGATGAAGGATGTTCAGATTTCCTCTTCCAGTTAACTTAAAAGACAAAGGAGTCTTTGCTTCAAATACTAGGCGGTCTAGTTGTTGAAGAATAAGAACTGAAGAAGAGCTTTCAGTTCAGTTTGGCTTGACAATACCAAACTGAATGATGTCGATCTCCTATAGGATACTAAAGATACTTCAGTATTCTAAAGGTTTGCATTAGGCAGGAAAGATTACTTTAAGTCAAAGTTGGTTGCTTGTATTGTTGGGTATAAGTATAACCTTTATCTTTTCTAGATTAGTTTAATAAGTACTTTGTACTGTTTATCCAGCATGGGCATCAACCACCCACTGGATAAACTTATGCATGGGAACATGCGAAATGCAAACCCTAGATTTAGCACTGCCTATATAAGGAGTGCTTATTGAGAGAGGAAAGGTTAGCAATTCCAAGAGTAAAAACTCTGCCAAACCTTTCTCTCTCGATACCAACTAAACCATATATCCAAGAGAATATGAACGTTTAGATTTGGAGCTTAGACTATTAACTTAGGTTGAAAGTTTAAGTAGAGGAGATCACCACCTATTGTCATTCAACCACTTTGTTTTTCCTCAAACAAAGTGGGTTATAGATTCTTTATTTGATTATAATAAAATTCTATACGTTGAAAAGTTAAATTGGTATCGTTTTTTAATTGTTTTTAGTTCTTATCAATTGTTAAAACAACACACATGAGTCTTGCTAACGTGTTATTACTTAAGGTTGATAAGTAATATCGAGTTACAAGGGACCAACAAAATGTAGTCTCTTCAAAACAATTACACATGGGAGTTGACCAACCTCCCATAAGGGAAGAAGGCAATTGGATGCAAATGGGTGTATGCAAAGAATGAACAATTTCCTAGCCAAGATGGCGTTCACTACAAAGTAAGATTGGTAGCTAAAGCCTACATTCAGAAACAGGGAATTGATTATAATGAAGTTTTTTCTCCAGTGGTAAAACATTCCTCTATTAAAATTTTGTTGGCTTTGGTGTTGGACTTGGAACTAGTTCAGATGGATGTGAAGAATGCATTTCTACATGAATACTTGGAAGAGGAAATCTATATGGTTCAACCAAAAGTATTCAAAGTTGCTGGAAAAGAGCATGAAGTGTGTAAGCTTCATAAATCATTGTATAAATTAAAGCAATCCCCAAGGCAGTGGTACAAGCGATTTGATAAGTTTATGATGAAGTTGAAGTACACAAGAAGCAAATACGACCAATGTGTCTATTTGAAAAAGGTACAAGATGGGTCTTTCGTATATCTTCTACTATTTGTAGACGATATGTTTATAGCTTCTCAAAGTCTAGACGAGATTGAAAAGTTGACGACTCGGTTGAAATGCGAATTTGATATGAAGGATCTCAGTGAAGCAAAAATGATTCTCAGCGTAGAGATAGTAAGAGACAGAAAATTGAGAAAGCTTTGTTCGACTCAGAAAGAATATATGAGAAGGGGTTCCAAAGCGTTTTAGGTTCGACAAGCAAACAAAATTAGTTAGTACTCCACTCGCTTCTCAATTTAAGATTAGTGATGCTATGTCACCGAAAGATGATGCAAATAGGGCTTATATGGAAAAATACCTTATGTTAATGTTGTTGGTAGCTTAATGTAAGCTATGATATGTACTCGACCATATATTAGTCATGTTGTTGGGATGGTTAACAGGTATATGCATAACCTTGGAAAAGGACATTGGCAAGATGTGAAATGATTCTAAGGTATATCCATAACACAATAGATGCCGGGTTAGTATTCGAACATGGAACTAGTCAATGGTGGCAAGATATTGTGATTCTGACTATGTTGGAGATTTAGACAAGCGAAGATCTACTACGGGGGGCTACGTTTTTACTCTACCAAAAGCTCCGATTAGTTGGAAGTATACCTTATAGTCAACTACTGCTTTGTCAACTACGGAAGCAGAGTATATGGCGATTACAGAGGCTTTCAAGGAGGTAATTTGGCTTCAAGGGTTTCTCGGGGAACTTTGAATCAATCAGAAATTTATCACGATGCATTCTGACACTCAGAGTGCAATTCACTCGGCAAAGAATCAAGTTTATCACACAAGGACGAAGCACATTGATGTTCGGTATCATTTCATACGAGAGATACTCAAAGAAGGTGGAGTTAGAATCGAGAAGGTCATACTTCTAAGATTCATGCTGATATGTTGACTAAAGTATTAGCTAGAATCAAGTTCAATTATTGTTTGGAATTGATCAATGTTGTGAAAACTTAAAGGTTAGTTTGAAGACTTCACATGATTGACGGTGAGATTGAATACTTGATATTTTCCAAGGTGAAGATTTTTAAGAATAATATGGCTCATACCAAGTGGGCAAGTTGAAGAATAAATGGCAAGTTGGTTATACAAGTTGTTGCAACTTTCTTATCCTTTCTTACATGCATGAAATAGCACACAAAACAAACAGTCATAGATTTGTGGCTATCACTCCAAAGTGTGTGAGGTCTCAAGTTCAATTCCCACTAGGTGCAAACAACCTTGAAGTGGCCACGCCAACCTCATGAAAAGTGAGGGCTTTACCTGGTTTGAGTCTGTGTGGCGGTGGGCTCAAACCCCGTGGATTAGTCGGCCAATGAGTCGGAAATCACGGTTACCAAAAAAAAAAAAAAAAAAAAAAAAAAAAAAAAAACAGACAATATATATTTTATAGACACTTTAATTTTACAAGACTTAATAAAAAGAATAAACAAACAGGCCCTAAGCATCATTTACTTTATAACTTAAAATATGCCGAAACTAACTCGGTTAGCTCAGTTGTTCACTAAAAGCAACCTTGAAAAGTATTTTTAAAGAACTCAAGTTCGAGTCTCATAAAAAATCTTTAGAGATGGAAATAAAAATAAAAGCATGAGTGTGATTTATCCTTTTAAAAAAAGATTTAATACCTCTTGCATACTGCTCAATTGAATGTCACTGAAATCTGAATCACTAACTACTAACTCGTCATTAAAAAAAGTTTAAAACATTAAACATTAAAATGTGAAAATAAAACATTACAATAGAACTATAGTATAATTTAAATACAATAGCAAGTGTTAGTATTACATATGAAGGAATTTTAGACATATTCTAGGCTAAAATGTGAGAAATATAAAACAATAGGGTAAAATGTGAACATTTTAAAACATGTATCTTCTTCTTCCTTTGGTCCCACCTACAAAAGAGAAAAGATAAGAGCATATGTGGATGATTTTATCAAAAGATTTTCACTATTTGAAAAAGTTATTAAAAAGCTTTTTACTATTAACTACGAAAGTTTTTTACAAGATTTGAAAGAAAGACTTGCACTAGCCAAATATTTGAAGCAATAGCTTTGTACTTATAAGAATTCTCATAAATGTTTCAAGTGATAACAAATTTAGCATATATTTCCATAAAAACTCCAAGTCATGAAAAACTTAGAGCATTGTGGATGCTCTAAGATACAAGGGCAAAACACAAACGCAACACATAAAACAAAAATTTCAAATAAATTAGGAGGGCCCAAGTAACCCTTCTTCGTGAAATATTCATAAACATGCATAACTTCATACGTGAAAGTGTGGTCTTGTGGAAAGATTGAGAGGGGCCTAACACCCCTTAGTCCCCCCACCCCCTCCACTTCTGCCCGTAGATATCTTTCTTATTTCGTACAGTAGTGTAGTAATGAAGACATTTGAATCTTCATGTGTACCCCATGTTTGGCCCTTTGTTTTTCATCTTAACATTTTTAGCCCTATTAAAATATGATAACCATTTGAAAATGTTACCGTTAGGTAACAGCTAGTTTTTTTTTTGCTTATTTTAGGCCATTTAGATGGGTTAAATACCCCATTTTATCACCTAGTTACACTATAAATCACACAAATACATACTATTTTCTATAATTGACACACTATTTTATCAATATGAATCCCGGAGGTTCCGAGTCGTCCGCTATTTATGAAAGCTACGTTCAAGATGATATGGAAGATTATGCCTGATATCTTGAATATTGGGAACAAATTGAGAAGTTAGATGACGAAGAGCAAGAAATTAGGGGTAATTCCGGTCCTCGCGTTAGAACATACATCCCACGTGAATGAGAAGATGCGGAAAGAAAACTTATGGCCGATTACATTGGTGACCTTGAAACTCCGCCAAAGTATCCGAAAGATTGATTCCGACCAAGGTATCGTATGAGTTCTACCCTTTTTAGAAAAATAGTTCATGATATAACTAGTTACAACGTTCATCCACTACCACCCTACTTCTATTTCTTTAAACAATGTTATGATGTAACGGGTCGTTTAGGTTTTAGCGCCACTATGAAATGCACATCGGCAATACGCCAATTGGCATATGGTACAACACCCGATTTACTAGATGAATACTTGCAAGTAGCCGAGCGTTGTTCACGTGAATGCTTATGGAACTTTACCAAATGCATTTATGTATTGTATGTAGAAAAGTATCTTAGAACGCCTACTCCTAAGGATGTAGAGCATATTTATGATTTGCACAATATGAAACATAAGCACCCGGGTATGCTCGGGAGCATAGATTTTATGCATTGGGAATGGAGAAATTGTCCTAAAGCCTTACATAGTCAATTTAAAAGGAGTGATAAAAAAATACCCAACACTTATGCTCGAGGCTGTTGTAGACCAACAGTTATGGATATGGCATTCTTATTTTGGGGTGCTGATATTAGTGAAATCTTATATCAATTATAAGATATAAAACCCTAAAACACATGGAAAATACCAAGTTTTAATGTGATAAAACATAATTATGTGGTATTCTTTGTTGTTTGTGATTATGTAGGTAAAATGATACGATTTGGTGCAAACACGGATTCCAAGGCATGATTATAAAGAAAAAGACAAAAGAAGGACCAATCATGACAATTCTTCAAAGTCCAAGTATCTTACATGTCAATTCAAGAAGATGAAGGACTTAAAGTGCCAAGTCAACCAAAGTCAAAGGGTCAAAGATGTTCAAATTACAAGTCAGAAGGCTAAAGATGTTAAGTCTACAAAGTTTCTATGCTCAAAACAGAATCTGCCAAAGTTGGAGGTTAAAATTGCCAAGTTGGAAACTAAAATCAAGCATCATCCATGTGTAGCCAACTCAACCAATCAAATTACAAGAAATAAGAGACTCGGGTTGCCACATTAGCTTAATAAATGAGGAGAGATGGGATCTTAACAGTGCAACGCACCAAAGTCTGTCCACCAATCATATTTCACTTCTACTGTGCAAATGGATTATGATCCGAGTGACGATTAATGAGCTAATCCCAACATGCCACGTGGTCCTCTTAAGCCTATAATGCAGAGATCGCTAGAGGCAATATCACGAGAAGATATATACATAAAAATTGATCGCAAGGAAGAGACGAGTACATCCCAGTCATCCAATTAGCATGAAATCAAGTGAATAAAAATTCCCCAAATTTGGCCAAGAAACTTGAAGAACAATTGAACGATTTTTGACACCTGACTTCAACTACATTTCATTCTTTGTCTATAAATACCTAGATAGCTCTCATTTGTTGTATGTAGATAGTGTGTGAAATTTACACACACTTAGCTTAAATCCTCTCAACTTTTCCATTTCATAGCTTATCAACTTTAGAGTGTCTGACAAGCACTCTAAAGTTTGTTATGTCAGTTGTAACTGTATAACAACCTTTCTTCTATTAATAAAACTTCAAATTCATACTTCACTCTTCCATCTCATATTACCTCATTATCCTACTGTTCATTTCCTCTTGATTCCGATATCTATCTTGAATATTGGAGTTAGTGAGTGTGTTTTGGAAGCTTTGTTTGATCAAGATTGTTGCAATTAGCTCACATCTAGTTTCTTGCCTTTTTACCAAGCCAGACATTAGAAGCAATTATGGTGATGATCATGGTGATCCTTGTTGTTCATGGTGATTGTTAGAGTTGATTTGGTGTTTGATAAGTAAAAAGAGAGTTCAACACTCTCTTCTCCAACAAAGGAGACTTCAAAGCTAAAAAGTACTCAATCCTGTTTTTAATTCCTCTCAAATCTCATAAACCCTCGGGACCAAAAACAGTAGCAAAAGCAACCATTTGTGAAAAACTATTTTCTTTATACTCTCAAATCTTTCTCTCTCACGTTCATAGCAGCAAGGACAACACAACTACCCTTTTGTAAAGCAAGCTTTTGACCTCAACGAAACAAAGCCCCTCACAACAATCTCTCACAAGGCTCACCAAAACTTTCACAATCTCTGTCTCTTGCTTATACGTACTATATTTCCCTCCAAAACCTTTGTGTTTCTCTCGTCACCTCAAACCACCATGAAAACCCAAGTTGAAATACATTTTTCTCACGTAGTAAGGCATGCACCAAACTCTCATTAAACTCACAAATACTTGTATACGAGATGTAAGGCAACTCGCAACACTCGTATCAAACTCTCACAACCTCAAAACAACAACGCAAGATTTCATCATCAACCCTCGTCTCATGTTTTCTATAATTAAGACACAACATAAAACTCGGTTTTTGACGTACCCATTTAGCTCAATATAGACCAAAATACACCCAACCATGGGTTTTAAAAAAAACCATAAGACTCTTGGCGTAAAAATCACTTTGAACGCAAGCTTGGACTCGATACTATGCAACCATAATGCAACGTTTTTACAAGATCTTTAACATGGTTAGTTTCCCGAAAAAAATGTGGTAAGGTGACGCATGTATGCATGAAGGACAACACAAAAATAAAGTGAAAGAAGATAGGGATGGAGAGACCTTGTCGAGCTCGCGAGTATAATAGCAAGTTCGCCACCAACGTAACACTAAACCTTCGAACTGTATAGCACCCACTTTACGAATACCCGTACTCACTTTACATATTGCAGCTATGAACCCACTCGAACTAGTAACCCTCGTGAACACTGCAGCTACAAACTCGTACAAGTAAGGAATGTATCGGCAACAGCAGCTAGTAGGGACCTCGAACATAAAACCCACGTCGACTTGTACCGCAACAACAAACCCTCGAACTGAACTCGCGTCGAAGACGATGGAACCATTTCTCGAGCACAACCCGCGGCAAAGACTCTAGTTTTACGAATGAAAGGCTGCTTGCAATGAAAGCTAGTTACGTCAAATGTGGAAAGAATGCATAGTGAAGTCTGTGATGTTTATTTTTGTAAATGAATTGGAGTTTGGAGTATGGTATTTTATGTGTTTGAAGTGAAGAGAATAGTGTCAAATAGTGTATGGCGGAAAGTGTGAGATTGATAGTTGTAGGTGTAAAGTGAATACAAAAATGTGTTTATGAATATGTGGGTTTGTTGATTTGTGTATACCCGAGCCATATTTGCATGAGTGGGGGACCAAAATGATCTTCCAATGAAAATTATATAATACTACATGTACTAGTCTTACCTTTAGGAAATTTGGTAGACTTGAATTCCAAATTTGTTGTAGGCATGTTTCGATGGAGGGAAAGAAAACAAGAAGAATGGGATCCTAGGTTGCATATTTTATTTATTTGTTATTTGTCCCATAGGATAACATTTTTGTCATTTGTTTTTGTGTGAAACTAAGTATGTTGTAGCATTTTGGGGTTGATCGGCTGTTCCGCGTTAAGTGTCGGTAATACGAATTAGGCAACGGTATAGGGCGTTAAATAAAAGACTCGACCAAATAAATAAGAAAATTTATTATAACGATAATTATGAAAATAATTATTTGCACGGTATTGATACGTACAGATACGCATACAGCAGTTGATTTACAGATAATTTGCGCACACGACACAAATAAATCCTACATAGATTATGCACACATATAGTAATAAATTTACAGATCGTATATATATTGATCGTAAAACATTACACAACCAATAGTGACACACTCACAGTGTTCACAACAAAGCAGACTGAGCACAGTCAAGACATATTACACGTCAGCAGACATTATTTCACAAAACTCGGGAAAGCTTCCCGGTTTAATAGCAACTTAGACACATGTTGACTAAATAAAAAGTCAAGGGGGCAAAACTGTAATTTTAGACAGTCTAAAAATTACCGTGTGTTACATTAGATCTATTTAGCTTGCCCTTAATTCTGTTTGCAGCTTTAAGGTGTTTGGATTAAAGTGGTTTTGGTAATTCAGTTAGTGAATTGGTAAAATTCTTGTTTACAGTCACTTAGTATCTGATAGAAAGCATTTGTTCCAAGTTTTAAAGTCAAACAGGCAAATGAACATATAATAGTATGGGTCACAGAAACTAATCTTAAAACAGCCATATTTATTTGCTCATTACTTGCTCATTTCTAAGAGATAGAACCTAATTTTTAGCTCTCTGGATAGCTTATCGTATAAGCTTTTAGAATCTGTAAAGCATTAAGCTCATAGTTCACTGTAGAATAATTTGTCCTCAATCAAAAGTCTCTGTAACAAAAGTCTTCTTCTGTTAAGTCTGATTTTCATTTCCCATAGTTTTGTTTCATAAAATTGGCCATTTTCTTTCACAATTCAGTTAGAAAGTGTTAAAAATAAGATTTAAGGTTGGTCAACTTTTGGTCAACAAAAGTCAACATAAGCTCAATTTTGGCTTATTTTAGATTCTGGCTTATTCTGTTGATGGATTTTGAAATTTCTTGGATAGATCTTAATATTTTGAGCTTTTAAATGTTTTTATGAGTTTTAGTCAAAGTGCTTATTTCAAAGTGCTTATTTTTATAAAAGTGCTTATTGAAAAATGCTTATTTAAGTTCTAGACCATTTCAACTTATTTTCTTTTACATACCTAGCTTATTTTGGATTTTGAATCTTTTAAAATTAGTTTCAGCTTAATTGGTTTGCTAAATCTCAAGATATAGCTTAAACAAGTCTTAACCGGTTTTTAGTTTGAAATTTCTTAAAATTTGCACTTTGGTCCCTAGAGTTGTTAATCCTGTTTAGTTTGTTGTTAATTAGTTATAAGTTTGATAGGTTTTGTTGTTTAGTCCTTTTGGTTGTTAGGGTTGCTGAATCTTGTTACAAGTTTGGTTAGTTGTTTAATTTTGGCATTTAGTTTCATAATTTTGCATTTTCAGTCCTTGTAGTTTACAAGTTTTCATAATTAGTACTTGTACTTTTTAGACTTTACAATTTGGAATTTGATACATTGTTGTGCTTAGTTTACTTGTACTTTGTGCTTATTTGGATTAAGTGCAATGTGTTTTTAGTGTAATACGTATACGTAGGTGATAATATTTTACCTTTTGATTGCTTTGTGACAATTAGACATAGAGTTCCATAATTCTACTGTTACCACCAAAAACAATTACGTGGCTTGATTGATATTGATTAATCAATTCGTAAAGACCAAGAGAAATACGAACCTTAAAAAATGAATTATTAGGTGTCGGGGGCAAATAACGACCTTAATGTTTATATAGTTCACTGTTATTTGATAAGCTTCTTTTGGACGCGGCTCCAGATACTGAATTTGTTGTTAAGTGTAAAACATACAAGTAAGGGTATTATTTAGCAGATGGAATTTACCCTCAATGGGCTTCTTTTTTTAATTCGTATACAATTGCAACGGACGAAAAGAAAATGAAATTTAAAAGAGTTCAAGAAAGTGCTAGAAAAAATATTGAGCGAGCGTTCGGGGTATTATAAGGTCGGTGGGAGATTATTCAACAACCATGTAACACCCCATTTAATAGGATAGGATGCTACAGTAAATTATGGCGTATCATCAAAGCATGCAAGGTAAATGTCTAAACATTCATGACCATAAATAGAATTACCAGAATCAAACATCGGTAGTCTAGTAACTCACACACAAGCAATATAAGTACTGTAAATGGAAAGGACTAAACAATGTCCAAAAGAAGTAAAGTATGATAAAGTAGGAAATAAATGCATAAGGTAAAAGAGGTCGGATAGCTTCCAATCCGAATGCACATACTCTGGAGTTCCTACTTGCGTCCTTGGGTACCTGTCATTTGGGAACATGGAAAAGTAGACGGCTGAGCATAACGCTCAGTGAACGGATATACAATAAAGCATGGAAAACATAGAATATGGAAGCATATAAAGAATATAAAGCATGAATTGCAGCAGAAATGAATTAGTCCTGGAAAACCTAGTTGTATGTCATGTTAACCGGTTTTAGTTCTGAAAACATAGCTTATGTTATTTATGAAAATCTGTATTAGTTAATGTACCATAATAGCCAATATAGGTCATGAGGTCAACAACATGCATGAATACTTGGAGGGGAGACCTCATCATGCAATTAGAGGGGTTGCCTCTAATTAACTGGTAAGTGGGTAGGAGGGATCAGCTCCTTGTGAAGGATGCAAGGCACACACCACATTCACCATGAAATCCTGACTCAAACATGTAACTAGGATGCACCCATATGCCCCACATGATAATATAATAATAAAATGGCCAAATAACTGAAAAGGACGCCACGAGCTATCACTCCGCCGCGGTAAAGTCATAACACTAGTGCCTCTAGTGTTATGGTTATGGTACCTCCATAACTAGGTGAAACTGGTCATGCATGTATATGGCTAAGGTCACTAATAAAACATAAGCATTTAATCTGTAACTATTGGGGAAAACAGTTGGCTGCATACGGGAAATCCTAATGAAGGAAGAGATTGTCCTTACCAAAGGACGGGAAATCCGTACCTTATGTCCAGTAGAAGCTAACGGAAACGATGAAGACTAATCCGCCTTGACGGATAACACTACATAAGAAATATGGGCGTGTATGAGTTGTCTGAATTACATGTGTTTTACTGGTTCCGTGTGTTATTAGCTTGTTATATGTATTCTGTCATGTTTTACTGTTTACTGTGTTAAGTGTAGTTATTCTGATATTCTGTTGTGTATTATTCATGTATTAGTGTACTCACTCCGTCCCTAAATAAATGTCCACTGTTAACTTTTGAAGTCAACCGTTTTCAACTTTGACCTTAAATTATCGTGTATGTGTTATATAATACTTGATACAAATCATACGAATGGATTGAGTTTTAAATATGTTTTCATTAGTATAAGTTTCACCAAGTATTATATAACACAAACAAAATAATTTACGGTCAAAATTTACAAAAGATTACTCCAAAATTCAAACGTGAACATTTATTTAGGGACGGAGGGAGTATTATAATACTTGTATTGTAATGCTAAGTAACTTTCTAAAAATAGCAGGTTTCCATAACTAGTAAGTTTCCAAAAATAGAAAGTTTCCAAAAACTAGAAAGTCCCAACATTAGTAAGTTTCCATAATTAGAATTAAGCTGAATTATAAATAATAAATGAAGTTAAATTAGTACAATACAAGTCATGTTATAGCTTAATAATTAAATAACTGGTTAATTTAATTATATTATACGTTATATGATTTTAATTAAAGTACATGTTTTAATTAAAAAGACTAAGTATAAATACCTTAGGTTATACATGAATTAATTTAAATAAATTAATTAACCTAAATTTTAATATGACATGACTTATAAAAATAGTTTTTATAAAAACCCGAATCTCGAGCCCGTGTTCTAATATAAGCCGAACCATATAAGCTATAACAAAGTCCCATCGAGACCTTAGAGGGGGTCTCGGTTGACACTACTTAACCAACTAAACATGTAAACATACCCCGACTCGAAGTCGGGGTCCCTTTGGTCTCGGGTCCGATTAACAAAAACCAATCGAGCCCCCTAATAGGTCTCGGTGGTGCCTCGGTGCACACAAACCGAAAACACAAACACACCCCGCCCTTCGGTCGGGGGTTTCTTGCCTGCGCCGAGCTGAAACCAACCAAGCCGAGACCTTTAAGGTCTCGGTGGTGGTGATTAAAAACAAGCCGAGCACCCCTTTGGGGTCTCGGTGTCTCGGCCAAACCACAAACCAAAAACCAAAATTGCCCCATGTATTTAATTAATCATTCCATGTTTTATTTATGTTTTTGATGATTAATTAAATAATTAACATGAAATCAAAAGATTTAAAAATAAAAGAAAAAGGGTTTTGATTATACCAACGTGTGTAGAACGAATAGATGATCACGAACAAATAAACAAGTAGCAAAAATCGTCCGGTTCTTCCCTTTTCTTTGATGTGGCCGACGGCGATGGTGAGACAAGGAGGAAGAGGACAAAATTTTCTGTAAACCTAAAAATAATGAAAAAGGTTTCCTCAAAATGTTTTTATTAAGATTGGTTTTGGCCAAAAGGCCCACTTGGCCTCCCTTCTCTTTTTCTAGCCGTGGCATAGGGGCCCACCAAGGGGTAAACCCGTAGCTTTTTGTGTGTTAAATAATTTACGTGTGTGTTCGTGATTTAATATTCGTGATTTTGGTATTCGTGATCGTGTCACATTTATAATATTCATGATTTTTATTCATTTATTGCCGTGACACGTGTATTAATATTATAAATAGAAAGTTTAAATTTTACCATGTTTTCGTATGTTACTGTTCACGTGTACTGTTCATAGGTTTTTAATGCGGGTTTTACAAACCAGCACGAAGTTACCAAGTCAGCACGCTTAAAAGAATCATGTATTGTGGAATCATACTAGATAACATGATACTGGAAGACCTAAAGTTTGACATTAGTGAATATGACCATATGTATGCTCCGCCTCAAGGCAATCTCGAAGGTACTTGAGTAGAACGGTCTGAGACATATAGAAGGAATAACAAGGAACTTCGAGATATGAAAGTTCACGATGAAATTCGACGTGATCTCGTTGAGCATATTTGTGGAACCTTAATCATTGATGTTTTTATATTATTGTTATTTTTTAATGTATTTTCTTTAGTGTTATTTCTTCGTGTATTGTTTTTTAAAAATTTGTATTTATATTTTTATTATGAATGAAATGTGTTTTTAGATTAAAATAAATTGTTGAAAAATAAAGAGAAAGTCAGAATTTTGGTGTTAACCAGGGAGGGGGTTGTGGGGTTATAAAGAGTTTTAGTGTCATGGGAGAAAAAGGTGATGTGGCATTACTTTTTGCCCACGACACGAACATGACGACTCAATCATACAGGGTGCTCCTACTATGAAAAATTGGTCAGTTCTTTGGGCTCAAGTGATTTGGCCTAGCCCATGATGTCTTGAAAATTTTAAGGTTAAAAAAAACATAAACCTTAATTAGAAAACCAGAGAAGTCAATGTGAAATGGAAATGAAAGCACTTGTTCAAATCTTCCTTCGTCCATCATCATCATCATTAGCAGTAGCAGTAGCTTGTTTTCGAACCAGACCGGTTCGGTTGATAAGGCGTGGACCAATAAGCTACACCCTTGTCCGGTGTGCATCAGTCAGTTCAGATAATAAGAAGGCGTCAGCAAGGCTGTCGGTGGTACAGCAGCAGTTACATGAAGCGATTGAGAGATCAGCTGTATGGGCCAATGCCCCCATTCCTAATATTAATCTTGGTATAAAAAATATATATTTCATTTCATTTCATATCTTTATTTTTTTACAATTGTCTAGTTTGACCAATTAACATATAAAGTTTGACGAGTCAAAAGTAGGGGTGCGGTGCGGATTTTGGAGAAAAACCACATCGCATCAGCGTTTGCGGTTTTTATGGTTTCGGTTTTTTGTGGGTTTAAACCGCATTCGCTTCTTTTTTTAGGCTTATGAAACATAAACCGATTTCCAGGGACGGAGGGACGGAACTTGAACCTTTTTCTTATGGAGGGGTTAACTTGAAAAATATTTATTTTAGGGGGCGATATACACTATGCTTAACACAGATTAGAAATTTTTGGAGGGGCCACAACCCCCCCCCCCCCCCCCCGGCCCCTTAGAAGTTCCGTCCTTGCCCATTTCGACCAATCTTTCATAAGCCCCAAATTTGTGGCTTATTTCGAGACTTAGGGGCTTAGATAAGTTTATATGATAAACTTATATAAGCCCATAAGTCTCGAAATAAGCCATAAATTAGGGGCTTATGTAGTATAAGCCAAGTTTTGGCTTGTTTTTTTATAAGCTCCAATTTTGTGGCTTTTTGAGACTTGTGGGTTTATATAAGTTTATCATATCATAATAGACTTATATAAGCCAATAAGTCTCGAAATAAGCCACAAATTTGGGGGCTTATGAAGTATAAGCCGAAATGGGTGGAAAGTTCATCTTGATGCAGCATTTATATGTATTTCTAGTTCGATAAAACACGCCTAATGTTTCATTCATAGAAAAACTGATAAGTTACGTGATGCGTCAAGGGAAGTCAGTTTGTTTGTTGGTCCCTGAGACTTCCCGGACATGGCGCATACTCATTAAAAGGACGCTTTACAAATGAGTCTGTTTGTTGGTCCCTGATGGGTTTTCTTTTTTTCTATTAAGCGGGTGCTTGTTTCAGCTTATATGTGGGCTTATCAGTTAAACAGATGGATATATATGTTTACTGTTCAACTTCAAATATCATAGAAGCACTGTTAGGGGGTGTTTGTCTAAGCCTATATGACAAGTTCAATAGCTAATTGTGTTTACAAAGTTATTAAGCTCCCTGAAGGTGTTTAAACTCCAACTTTAAAGATTTTTGTGGGTGAAATAAGCCAATAAGTTTGTGATTAAACTCCAACTTTGGAGCTTATTGAGAATGATTAAGCTAAAGTTTACCCAAATGCTTCCCTGCTGTCTCAAAGAAGGTCCTTTGAAGCATGCAATCTATATATTATAACATGTCCTTGAGTCAATTTGCTGGCACCGTAGACTGCCTATATATGGCCCATACTCATGACCTTTTTTGAAAAGTATGTTGTTTTTACAAAAAAGAACACCTTGGAAATGACTTTGTGTGTCAATGACAAGCGCTCTGCTGCACTAGCGTTTGACAAGTAGTGGGGTATAAATAACAGAACAAAAAAACATAATAGAGAGATGGTTAGTTATTTCCTGAGTCAAATGGGTAGATAGCTCATCTTGATGCAGCATTTATATGTATTTCTAGTTCGATAAAACACGCCTAATGTTTCTTTCATAGAAAAACTGGTAAGTTACGTGCTGCGTCAAGGGAAGTCAGTTTGTTTGTTGGTCCCTGAGACTTTCCGAACATGGCGCATACTCATTAAAAGGACGCCTTACAAATGAGTCTGCTTATCGATGAAAGTCATCCACTGTAGATATCATAGAAGCACTGTTACCTTACTGGGTCTTTGTCTAAGCTTATCTGAGAACTTGTGTTTAGAAAGTTATTAAGCTCCCTCAAGGTGTTTAGGTAAGCTTACTTTAAAAAAAAGTTTGGAATGAGGCAATAAGCTTATGCTAAAGCTCCGATCTTGGAGCTTTTTGAGAATGTTTAAGCTAAAGCTTACCCAAACGCTTCCTTTTGCTTGCTTTTGGTCTCTACTGAAGCATGTAATCTGAATTTAATATGATGCCCTTTAGCCATTTTGTGCCAATTTGTTAGCCCACTGACTTCCCCATGCTGCAGCAGATGGCCCATAATCACGACCCTTTTTGAAAAGTCTTTTACAAAAAAGAACACCTTGGAAATGATTCTGTGTGTCAATGGAAAACGCTCTGCTGCAGTGGAGCTTACTTCGTGGTTCTTTGGTTCATATTACAAATCTACATCATATCCATATGGTGTTCTGTACTTCTGTGTACAGTTTGATTAGCATATGTTGCGGTAAAACAGGCGGAGGGCATAATGTGAATCATACCATTAATTGTCCTAAATGTATAAATATCTGGAGATCTAGGACAAATTAGTTATGTTTATGCTGGAAAAACGCTCATCCATATCACTCCATGTGAGACAACTATTCAACCTAGCTAGCAACATTAGCAGTAACTTCACACATATGCGATGTCTTACTTTCTTGTAAGAGACTTATAGAGTATTAATAGTGTTGCTGTAGCAATTTTTTTACCTGATGGGTTTTTTGTTTTTCTATTAGGGTATTTCATAAGCCTTATATTTCATAAGCCCTAATTTTCTGGCTTATTTTGAGATTATATACCCTTGTCATTATAAGATGAACTTATATAACCCTACGAGAATCAAAATAAGCCAGAAATTTGAGGGTTATAAAATATAAGCCGAAATCAAATAAGCTCATAACACCACATATAAGCTTAATCAGACACCCCCTAACATGCAAACCTTTATAATTTCTACCGGTTTGTATTTTGTGACCATTATACCCTTACATATTTTATACCTGGGTGTATTTTGTTCATGTACAGTGACCATTTTACCCTTTGGGTGATTAAATAATGTAAGGGTAGCAAGGTCATAAAAGCCGAAATCTGAAAGGTTGATGTGCGACTATTACTATGATTAGGTAATGTTTAGCTATAAATTTAACTTTCCACTTTCGAGAATTTGTTACATCCAGTATACATGCATAATGCTAACTTTTGTACATTGGCATTGCTTTATGACTATCAAATCGGTGGAAAACTCGTCTTGATGCAGCATGTATATGCTTTTTTAGTTACGTGTTGCATCAAGGGATAGCCTAGACATTAGAATTTGGCGTATATAAGAAGAGCCACTTCGTTCGGGATTCTGCATACAAACGTTACTCGAAACAATTAAACAAAGTTCTGAAAATGGCGAACCACAATGGAAAAATCCCCCTTCTCACCCCTTATAAAATGGGGAAATTTGAGCTTTCTCACAGGTATCTCAAACATCATATGAGAAAATTATCTTAGATGATATGTGGCATGCGCGCAAACTGCTACATTAATATCTTTTAACTGTAGGAGCAGACATACTTGAGTAAGAGGGTATGCACGTGCATAACACCCTTTAAGCACCATCAGTAGTGTCAAATAGTTCATATTCAAAGAACCCTTATCAGAGTTTAACACTAGGTGTACTCTTTTCCGTTTCGCTGAACAAGTGCACATTCTTAGTAAGATTCATGAATTTTGACGAATTTTTATTGTTTCAGTTGATGTTCTACTTTGGCAAATATATACTGTAACTTTGAAATGTAAAATGACATGCTGCATGTCTTGTGCGTTGACTTGGTGGAACGGGAGAATTGCTTTCATGGGTCTTGATGCTGCTAATGCTACTCCTTGGGCTGAAATTAAGAAGTGGATGACTTTGGAGTTTTGTCCTCGTAGTGTGATTATTAGGTTAGAACAAGAGTTGATTCATTTGAGAATGAAAGGTGTGGACATTGATAGTTACACAAACCGATTCCATGAGTTGGCCTTGCTATGTCCTCGATTGGTTGAACCCGAAGAGATCCGAATTGAACAATATATTAAAGGGTTGACCAGGAATATCCGGGGGGACGTGACATCATCTAAACCACTGACCATTGATGATGATGTTCGAATGGCTTACCAACTCATTGGACAGATAATTCAGGATAGGGAAGATGAAGCCCGTGTTGGTGAGAAAAGAAAGGGAGACGGTGATCGTATAGATAGAGGTGATAATAGGAAGAATTTCAATCGCCGTCAGAACCAGAGAAAGGGGAATGCAAATGCTCTTACCAACAACACACCACGCAACGATGATGGATGTCCTAAGTGTGGCAACAAGAGGCATGCTGGCGACTGCTGGAAGTGCCGAAATTGCGGAAAGCTTGGACACAAGGTTGAAAGGTGTAAGAAGGGAACCATTTGCTTCAACTGTAATGAAGAAGGTCATAGGAAATCGGAATGCCCCAAGTTGAAAGCGATTGTACCTGGAAGAAACCCCCAGGGTGGTATCTATCAACTTGGAACAATTGAGGTGAAGAAAGAGGATACGAATGTCGTTACCGGTACGTTTTTACTCAACAATCATTATGCTATTGCTTTATTTGATTCGGGTGCTGATAGGAGCTTTGTATCCACTAAATTTAGTGCCCTTATTGACATTGAACCTGTTGAGATAAATACCAGTTACGAGGTGGAATTGGCTGATGGTAAATTAGTGAAAACTAATAAGCTATTAGAAGGATGCTCTCTAAATCTCTTGAACTATTCCTTTCCGATTGATTTGATGTTGATAGAATTAGGTAGTTTTAATATTATTATTGGTATGGATTGGTTGTCGTTGAATAATGCTACTATTTTATGTGGAGAGAAGAAAGTTAAGATTCCTCTTAGGAATAGGACGTTAGTAATTGATGGTAATCGAGGTGAATCCCGTTTGAAAATCGTTTCATGTATTAAAGTCCAAAAGTACATCAGGAACGGTTGTGAGTTATTCTTAGCTCAAGTGACCGGGAGAGTCTAGGGAGAAACGATTGGAAGATGTACCTATTATTTGTGAATTTCCTGAGGTATTTCCTAAAGATTTACCCGGACTTCCACCGATAAGGCAAGTAGAGTTTCGAATCGATTTAATTCCTGGTGTTGCACCGGTGGCACGTGCGCCTTACCGATTAGCCCCTTCTGAATTAAAGGAGTTATCTGAGCAACTTAAGGAGTTGTCTGATAAAGGTTTTATTCGACCGAGCTCGTCGCCTTGGGGAGCTCCAGTCTTGTTCGTTAAGAAGAAGGATGGATCTTTCCATATGTGCATTGATTATAGGGAACTGAATAAGTTGACAATTAAAAATTGATATCCTTTACCTAGGATTGATGATTTGTTTGATCAACTACAAAGATCTAGTGTGTATTCTAAGATAGATTTGCGGTCAGGATATCACCAACTTCGCGTCCGTGAAGAAGATATTTCTATAACAGCATTTAGAACTCGTTATGGACACTATGAATTTCAAGTAATGCCATTTGGGTTAACTAACGCACCTGCGGTTATCATGGATTTAATGAATCGAGTGTGCAAGCCCTACTTGGAACATAGAGAACATTTAAGGATTGTTTTGAATTTGTTGAAGGATGAAAGGTTGTATGCTAAGTTTTCGAAATGTGATTTCTGGTTAGATTTTGTGCAATTTCTTGGTCATGTGATTAACAAAGATGGAATTCATGTTGATCCTGCAAAGGTTGAATCTATTAAGAATTGGTCTACACCGACAACGCCAACGGAAGTGCGATAGTTCTTAGGATTGGCTGGCTATTATAGGCGATTCATTAAAGAATTTTCTTTGATAGCTAAACCCTTGACTAAGCTTACCCAGAAGAATAAACCTTTTGTTTGGGGAAGTGATGAAGATGGAGCATTTCAGACATTGAAGCAAAAATTATGTAGTGCGCCAATCTTATCATACCCGACGGGAGTGAAGATTTTGTAGTGTATTGTGATGCATCTCTTAGAGGCTATGGAGCTGTTTTGATGCGGAGAGAGAAAGTGATAGCTTATGCTTCTAGGCAATTAAGGAAGAATGAGGAGAATTATACTACTCATGATCTTGAGTTAGGAGCTGTAGTCTTTGCTCTTAGGTTGTGGAGACATTATCTGTATGACACCAAGTGTACGGTATTCACCGATCACAAAAGCCTACAGTATATTCTCGACCAGAAGGAATTGAACATGAGGCAACGAAGATGGATAGAGTTGTTAAGTGATTATGATTGTGATATAAAATATCACCTGGGAAAAGCCAATGTTGCTGCCGATGCGTTAA
The DNA here is from genome assembly GCA_025667525.1 of Glebionis coronaria. Lineage (NCBI taxonomy): Eukaryota > Viridiplantae > Streptophyta > Magnoliopsida > Asterales > Asteraceae > Glebionis > Glebionis coronaria. The sequence goes on along the minus strand of CM046874.1, from coordinate 32,744,420 downwards.
GTAGGAAAGATAGAGAGCCTATCAAGGTACGTTCTCTATTCTTGACCGTGCACAATAATTTGCCTGAGCAAATTAGAAATGCGCAAATAGAAGCTTGTAAGAAGGAAAATTTTGTTAATGAAGGGTTCCGAGGAGAAGGAGATCCTTTAGAGGTTAGAGCTGATGGAGTGAAATGCTTAAGAGGTCGTATGTGGATACCTAAGTTTGGAGGCTTAAGAGACTTGATTATGTTAGAATCCCATAAATCTAAGTATTCCATTCATCCGGGATCTAATAAGATGTACCATGATTTGAATAAGTTGTACTGGTGGTCGAATATGAAAGCTGACATAGCTATGTATGTTCTTCAATGCTTGACTTGTGCTAGAGTCAAAGCTGAACATCAAAAGCCAGCAGGACTACTTCAACAACCAAAGATTCCTGAATGGAAGTGAGAGCGAATTACGATGGATTTTATCACCAAGCTTCCTAGAACATCATCTGGAAACAACTCGATTTGGGTTATTGTCGATAGACTGACCAAATCAGCACACTTCATTCCGGTTAAAGAGCAGTTCTCACTGGAGAAGCTGACTCGTATATACCTTGAGAATGTTGTATGCAAGCATGGAGTGCCTGTATCGATCATTTCAGATCGAGATCCTAGATTTGCATCGAATTTTTGGAAATCTCTCCAAAGATCTTTGGGAACGAATCTCGACCTGAGAACTGCTTATCACCCCCAGACTGATGGGCAGAGTGAAAGGACGATACAAACACTGGAAGATATGTTGAGAGCTTGTGTGTTAGATTTTGGTAAGAATTGGGATAAACATTTGCCGTTAGCAGAGTTTTCGTATAACAATAGTTACCATTCTAGTATTAAGGCTGCACCGTTTGAAGCTTTGTATGGTAGGAAGCGTAGATCTCCTGTATGTTGGAGTGAAGTTGGGGATACCCAGCTCACGGGACCGGAATTGATCCGGGAGACTACGGAGATGATAATTTAGATTAAGAATAGGTTGTTGACTGCCCGTAGTAGACAGAAAAGTTACGCGGATGTGCGGCGGAAGCCAATGGAGTTTAAAGTGGGTGACCGAGTAATGTTGAAAGTATCATCATGGAAAGGCGTTATAAGATTTGGAAAGCGAGGGAAATTGAATCCCCGTTATATTGGACCCTTTAAGATTTTATCTAGAGTAGGTCCGGTGGCTTACAAACTAGAGTTACCCCCAGGACTTCATGGTGTTCACAACACATTCCATGTATCTAATCTGAAGAAATGTCTAGCAGTGAGTGATGAGAAAATTTCATTAGATAAGGTTCGAATAGATGGGAAGTTGCATTTTATCGAAGAGCCCGTAGAGGTTATGGATCGTGAGGTAAAGCAACTGAAACAAAGTCGGATACCTATTGTCAAGATCTGATGGAATTCAAAGCATGGACCGGAGTATACTTGGGAATGAGAGGATGAAATGTGGAAGAAATATCCGCACCTCTTTGATTGTAGTGTTTTACCACACCTTTAGGAAAAGGAGGGTAAATAGGATAAAATATTAAACAAATGATTTTTTGGAAAAACCAAGTGTTAATGACCCTTATGAAGTGAAAGTTCGTTTCCCAAGGAGGTATATGTGTGTGAAAAACTTGTTAAATGTTTATGATTAATGATTGGTTTAGAAGGGGATGAGAAAAGAAGATGACGAAGACGTGAAAATAAACTACGACGACAAAACGTAAAACCGTAAAAACTACCAAAATAAAAATTAATTCTAAAAATTACCAAAAATTCACCAAAAATCAAAATTAATAAACTAAGAGTTTACCAATGATCAAAACTTTTTCAAACCTTTTAAATAATTAAATATTCAATTTTTAAATGCTAATTAAAGCCCTAAAAATCAAATAAATTATCAAAAAGCCTAAATAAGGATTTTTCAATTGGTAAACCTCTAAAATGACCTAAAAAGACTAAAAACTATTTTTAGAACATTTTGAACTAATAAAAACTATTTAAAATGATTTAAAAACTATTAAAACGTAAAATAATTATAAAAATTAATCTAAAAGTGATAAAATTATTCTAAAAGTTGCTAAATTCCTATTTTAATGTATTAAAGCTAAGAAAAATGTAAAAAGTTTAAAAATGTGAAATTTGAAAAATAATAATAAAATAATATTAAAATAATATTAAAAATCCAAAAATTCTAAAAAATTCTAAAAACTTGCAAACTAGTTTATTTTAACCTAAATAATCAGAAAATCAAAGTGAAATGACCAGAATACCCCTATTGGGCCCTCAAATGGGCCAAAACCAAAAACAGTCAACACTATTGGGCTTTTGGGCCCAAAAAGTCAAACTTGACCCATTTGACTTGGAAAAGCCCTATCTGACTCAAATTTTAATTCTAAAAACAAAACTCTAAAGGCCCAAAAGCTGAAAGTGAGCTTATCACAGCTTAATAAGCAAACAGCTTATCCTTATTGGGCTTTTTAGCCCATTAAGCAATAAGCTAATGCCATAAGCTCTAATTTGACACACAACCTTCTTTTGGGATGCTTATGAGATCTGTAAAAAGAAATTTTGAAAAAGCACACTCAATAAGCCAGAAATAAGCAAAGTAAAAATCCACAAAACGACAAAATAGTCGGGTTTGAGATTTAGGGCACCTCAGAAGATCTAGTTTGTTGCAAAAGCTCACAAATAGCTTAACTAAGAATAATCAATCAAGAAAATCACAAAAAGCCAAGTAGAATAAGCTGTAAGAACCAATAAGCTGGCTAAAAAAGCCAAATAAGCTAGATTTCTAGCAAAAGCTTAACCAAAAGACTTGTAACCTTCTAGATTTGTTATTAAGCTAAGAAAAATGATTTCTATTACAAAAGCCAAGTTGTTGCATGTGCCAATAAGCAGTTCTCAAAAATAAGCCAATTTGTGCTTATTTGACCAAAAGTCAAAGTACTCCAAAGTTTACCAAATGATTAGGAATGGTGTATGGGCTTGTTATAAGCAATTTTTGTGAAGGACTCAAGGAGGCCTTGTGAATCAAGAGGTCAGTTGACCTTTTGATGGCAGATTTTGGCAATAAGGGCTTAATAAGCCAGTTAGCTTATAAGCCAGATACAAAGCACACCAAATAGCAAAATCCACTCACAAGCAGCACTTAAACAAATTCCAAGCAGCAAAATCACAAGGCATACACTAGGATAACAAATGCAAGCACAAAATGAGGTGGTCACTTTGTTGGTGCAAATGACCACTTCAGCCAACTTTGATAAGCTATAGCACACTCGATAAGCCACCAAATTCAACAACCAGATAACCAATAGATAGCTTATCACCTAAACTATTCCCAAACCTGATTTCAGACCTTAGATCCAAGTAACAAAGAAGTTATTGGATCTGATGTGTTTGACCAATTTCAAAACCACTTTTATCAGATTTTTGCAAAACTACAAATCCCTTTTTCAAACTTTCAGAAACTTAACTAATGACTAAAACTTGTATATTAAGACTTGTTTAGACCACCCAAACCCTAAGAACCAAGGGCTCAAGGCCACAAGGCCTTATGAACCAGTAATCCCAAACAATCCTTAATCAACCACTTTTCAAACAAACTTCTAATTTTTAAACACAACCTATTGATTTTAATGATCAAATAGCTACACTAGGTGGCAACTAACACAATCAAACTCAAAAATTACCAGCACAAACACAAGAACTCAAAATCCAAGTACCAAATCCAAAACAGGCATAAACATAAAATTTTTAGAGGAATCTTAACAAGAGATTATACCTGCCCTCCACAACATCCTAGGAGGGCCAGCTATGCTCCTTGGACCTTGTTCAACAACTAGAACAAGACCAAGGTACTTTATCAAAGGAGATGCAAGACTGCCTTGGTTGATGGTTCAAAGTAGAACCTCAAGGACTTGATTTCTTCAACACAAGCAGCAAACAACTCAACCAAGGGCTCTAATCCCTTCACAATCTTGGTGTCAACAAGCTTGCAAGAGCTTATAGCTTATGGCTAAGGGTTAGTACACAAAAATAAGCAAAATCAGAAACCTTCTTTCAAGCTTTTTCAAACTTGAAAAACCTTACCAAACATAAACGTCCTTGAACCAAATGATTCAAGCACACTTATAACATCAAATGGAACTCATAATCACCTTTAAACAATACCAACTTTCAAAAACATAAAAAGGAATTACAATTTTCTCAAAATACCAACTTTTAAAAATTTCAAAAAGGAATTACAAGTTTAAAAGGTAAGGACTGGAACAAAGGGACTCTCACATGTTGAGGTCTCCTTTTATAGGCAAATGCCAGGCTACACTATTCACAAACCCTAGAAGTGAATTCTCTAAAATGCCTTTGAGCTCTTGAGGCTGTTTGTTGTTGATGAGCTGTCCAAAATGCATCCAAACCGTTTAAAATAGCTTTGTGATGAAGCAATGAGTGTCAGCTGTTGATCTTGACACGTGGCTAAGCTTGGAGCACAAGTTGTGTTTTGATTGGTGGACGGGTTTGAATGGTGGGGCCTCTTGGTGAGTGGGAGTGAGGGTTTTAAGGTTGGGATGGGATTTAGAGTGTGTGAATCAAACGTGTGTCAAGGTAATTTAGGTTTACCCTTTTTTTTAAGTAAAGGTAAAACTGGGTTCATAAGGGTGAATAGTAAAGACTTTGATCCGAAAATGGGGGAAAGGTAAGTTGTTTGGCGCAATTTACTTTTGAATGTTTCAATTGCCCATGTTTAACCCTTGTGTTTTCAGAAAACATGTATTAAACGTTTTTCAGCCTAAAAACTCATATCCCTTTGTTAAATAGTTTCACACTTTGGCAGTTTTGGCACAATACTTTTCCAAAAGGTTTACAAGGGTTGTTTTTGACATTTTGAGATATTTCAAGGGCTGATCTTGGACATTCTTGATCTTCAAAGGTCTTCAATGTATCTTTGGCTTCATGAGGGACCATAATTGGCAATTTGAAATTGTTTAGGGACTAAACTTGCCATTTCTTCAAAGTTGAAGGACCATTTGTGTAATTTTTGACAAACTTAAAGGACCAAACTTGTAAAAATCAATATACAAGGGTTTTAAGTGTCATTTTTTCAATAAATGAGGATCAATCTTGTATGTCTTCAAGTCTTCAAGGGTATTTGTTGAGTATTTCCTGAATTAGGGCCCGGTTCTTTGTACGGCTTCGTTTCTCGTGTCTGTTTTTCCTTGTATCTTGTGATCTTTTGTCTTTTTCATGATATACATACCTAAAATACACAAGTAAACAAACACAAGCATATATATGGTATTTTATGACATTTTTATGCATTAAAAGCCCGAAAAGAACGATGAGATCATGTATAAATGCCATCTCATCACTCCCCCATACTAAGCCATTGTCGTGCCCTCACGCAATGCTAGAATAAAGTATCTAAGCATCACCAAAGTTCAATTTTATTAACCTTATTTGAAAAGTAAAAGACTTGCAGCATACTACGAAGATGTGTAAAGACATAATATATGATTTTCATCACGAAAGTGACTTTTAGGGTCAAAGAATAGAAACAAGTAAATGTCCCTTAGAGTAAACTTCGTCATCCTTGATTGTCATACATTCCATGCCAAGTGCAAAAACGAGATCATTGTTGGTACAAGTCACAATGCTAACACTACTCATACGTCCAAATTGTGAAATACTTTTTCTCCCCGCAATCCTAGTTATTATAAAAGGAAATGGTTACTAGCATTTTTTAAATATTTTTCATGGATCACAAGTGATTCATATTGACTTATTTGAGTAGTTATTAGTCCGAAAGCAAAGTAGCACGATTTAATCGATAGTTAGCCGAAGGACAAAATCTTTTAAAACGGCTTCTCGTGTATCTCCTTAAGTTCATATCTTGGCATAACTCGTTTCACGATTTGAGACCTTTCTCGGACCGATATTTGGCATGTACTTCATACTTCAAATCTTGGGAAGACGTTCTTGAAATTATGGTCTTCTCTTCATATATTTGGAATTTCTTCACTTGACGTTTTTGAGAGATTCTTCATATTTGGACCACGACTTCATCATTTTTCTTCAATCTTTACTTTGGATTTTGATATACAACGATCCGCCTCCTTTTCGGACTTGGATATATTTATCCTCATACCTTGTAAGGGTCTTTTTGGATAGACTTTCTCCATGATATTTAGGGGAGTAATTGCTTTTCGCCGTGTGTCTCGATCCTTCATATTGATTTAGGAATAATGATACTTCACATCATCTTGGATCTTTAGCAAGAATAGAGCTCCTCATGCCTTGTTAGGGCCTTTTTGGATGATCGCCAATCTTCGCGTCCCGCTTCAATAAGTTATGCCTTGGCTATGAACTCTATTCAACCCCGAGCAACTTTTAAACGATCTTGCGCTAGAGGCTAAGTAACCTTTCAAATCGTACGACCTTACTTATTGCAATTATGATTTATTCCTAATGCAATGATCTTATGGGAAGAAAAAGCCACAATTAAAAACATATGAGTTTTTGAAAGAACATTTTCATGTTCTACGTTTAGCATGATCACTTGTCTAACTCTATCATCTCTCGTTCTTCACTATATAAAGACCTCTAATTAAAGAGACTCGTGAATACTTAGCCATGCAAGTCAAAATTAAGCCAAATTTGGATTAGCTTTCATTAAGACTATATCAAATCAAAGTTTTGGGTTTTCAAGCCACCTATAGGATCTTGCACTTTCTTGGACTTTTTCAAGTTTAAAGAATGCGTTTTATAGCTCCCTTGATAAGTGACTTTCTAGGATCAATTATAGGAACTTGCGAAAAGTTCTTGTTCTTAACCCGTATGAGTTAAGACTTTCGCGTTTTAAAGCTCCCAATATAAAAGTCTAGCAAAACTTGAATTGAGCGGGTTAAGGAATGTAAATGGCTCCAAATGCCCATCAAGTCAAAAATTAGCTCTTATTCTACCCAACGGAAAATATACATTCGTGTCTTAAAAATACTTATGAAAACTAAGAAAAATTTTAAAATTTGGCCATTTTTAGCCTTATTAGCAACTAAGACAAAACATTGAAAATTGGAGAGCGTGAGGGCGTAGCAAAGCAAGTACCTATTCACCCCCCATACTGAAAGTAAACATTGTCCTCAATGTTTCGAGTCTAAAGGTGGAGCACCCCCATACTAGAGACGAAGAATCGAATGCTTAGGATCTAGCATGGAAAGGGTGATCAACAATATATCTAAAGCCGTTTATTAAGTATGCTAAAAGATAATCGTTAGAACAATAAAGGATATGTCATGGATTCGTGAAAAAAATTCTTCAAGCAAACGATGGAGGCTCACGTAAACGAACACGAGAGTCTTCAATCGTAGATGATGATGATGATCTAGATAACACAATCACAAACAACCACGAGACAACGAGTAGAAAGGGTACAGGTCCCCTTATTAGTGAATAGTAAGCATAAAGAATAAGCATGGGATCTCCCCCACGAGGCACCTCGTTTTTGATTACCGAGTCATGAGCTCGACTCGATCCCCTTAATGCTAATTATCATTGGGGAAGGTGACTTGGTCGAGGGCAACCATTGAAGGAATTTCCCTACCAAAGTAGTGCTTAAGCCTATGTCCATTCACCTTGAAATCAGGGCCATCATCTTGAGCTAGCTCGATGGTCCCATAAGGAAACAGTTGTGTAATGGTGAACGGACCCGACCAACGAGATTTCAATTTCCTAGAAAATATCTTAAGTCGAGAGTTAAAAAGTAACACTTGATCACCAACGTTAAAAACCCGGTTTTTAATCTTTGAATCATGAAACTTTTTAGTCTTTTCTTTAAAAATTAATGAATTTTCATAAGCATTATCTCTTAGTTCATCCAATTCATTCAATTGTATTTTCTGGTGATCTCCCGCGATCTTCAAGTCAAAGTTTGCATGCTTAAGGGCCCAATATGCCTTGTGCTCCAACTCAATGGGCAAATGACAATTCTTCCCATAGACTAACTTATAAGGAGTGCAACCGATAGGTGTCTTATAAGCGGTCCTAAAGGCCCATAAAGTGTCATCGAGTTTGTCGGACCATGAAGCACGGTTTTCTCCAATTGACCTCTCTAAAATCCTCTTCAAAGCTCGGTTCGAAACCTCGACTTGCCCACTCGTTTGCGGGTGATAAGCCGTAGAAAGACGATGAGTAACTCCATATTTCTTTAGAACCTTTTCGAATTGGTCATTACAAAAATGGGTTCCACGATCGCTTATAATAGCACAAGGGGTTTCGAACCGAGAGAATAGTTGCTTCAAAAACTTCACTACCACACGAGCATCATTAGTAGGTAAAGCCTTAGCTTCCATCCACTTAGAAAGGTAGTCCACCGCAACGAGGATATATTTGTTGCCATGAGACGATGGGAACGGCCCCATAAAGTCTATTCCCCATATGTCGAAAATCTCACACACTTGAATTATGTTTTGCGGCATTTCATCACGTTGAGACGATTTTCCTTGACGTTGGCACGAATCACACGACTTCACAAGTGCGTGTGCATCACGATAGATAGAAGGCCAAAAGAAGCCGGCATCGAACACTTTCTTATCCGTGAGATTAGCACCGTGGTGACCACCCGTGGGTCCCTCGTGACAAGCTCTAAGGATATTAGAAGCTTCGGTACCAAAAACACAACGTCGAACGAGTTGATCCGCACAAACCCGAAAGAGATAAGGGTTGTCCCAAAAATAGAACTTGACGTCACGAAAGAATTTTCGCTTTTGTTGTGTCGTCATACCCTTGATTATGAAATTGCCCGCATGGTAATTTGCAATGTCAGCAAACCATGGGGTGGTGTCTTTAGAATTCACTACACCGAGAGTCTCAAGAGGAAATGTTTCGGTGATTTCCTTATTCTCGAAAACATCTTTGTGAGGATCTTCTAGACGAGAGAGATGATCGGCTGCTAGATTATCGGCTCCTTTTTTGTCAAGCACGGTGACATCAAATTCTTGGAGGAGGAGCATCCAACGAAGCAATCTCGTCTTAGCATCTTGCTTAGCTAAGAGATACTTGATAGCCGAATGGTCGGTATACACGATGCTTTTAGTCAAGACGAGATAAGGTCGGAATTTTTCAAAAGCATAGACCACGGCAAGGAATTCCTTTTCCGTTGTGGTGTACTTTAATTGAGCCTCGGTCATCGTCTTACTAGCATAGTGGATAGGACGGAAATGTTTGTCATAACGTTGCCCTAAGACGGCCCCTATAGCATAATCACTTGCATCGCACATGATTTCAAAGGGTAATTCCCAATTAGGAGCAACAAGAATGGGAGCTTCGATAAGTTTCCTTTTGAGAGTTTCGAAAGCTCTAACACAATCCTCATTGAAGTTAAAAGGAGCATCCTTCTCGAGAAGGTGTGTCATAGGTCGAGAGATTTTCGAAAAGTCCTTGATGAAACGACGATAAAAGCCCGCGTGGCCTAGGAAACTCCTAACTCCCTTAACGGTTTTGGGATGAGGTAACTTGGCGATGACGTATACCTTAGCTTTATCGACCTCAATCCCCGCTTTCGATACCTTATGTCCTAAGACGATTCCTTGTTTACATATAAAATGAGTTTCCCAATTAAGCACAAGACTGGTTTCTTCACAACGTTTTAACATTTGCTCGAGATTAGATAAATACGACGTGAACGAATTGCCAAACACCGAGAAGTCATCCATAAACACTTCCATCGACTTCTCGATCATATCGTGAAAAATCTCCATCATACACCGTTGAAACGTACCCGGTGCATTACAAAGTCCGAAAGGCATCCTACGGTAAGCGAACGTTCCATAAGGACACGTAAACGTAGTCTTCTCTTGATCACGAGGGTCGATAGGGATTTGAAAGTAACCGGAAAAACCATCTAAAAAGCAATAGAATTCATTTCCCGCGAGTCGCTCCAACATTTGATCCATGAAGGGCAAACGAAAGTGGTCTTTACGAGTGGCGTCATTTAACTTTCGGTAGTCAATACACACCCTCCAACCGGTCACAACACGAGTGGGAATTAACTCGTTGTTCTCATTAGGCACAACGGTCATTCCTCCCTTTTTAGGGACACAATGGATTGGGCTCACCCATGGGCTATCGGATATAGGATAAATCATTCCCGCGTCAAGGAGTTTAAGGACCTCCTTTTTAATGACATCGTGAATTTTAGGATTCACCCTTCTTTGACTTTGAGTTGCGGGTTTGTAGTCCTCCTCCATTAAAATCTTGTGAGTACAAAATTTTGGGTCAATACCCTTAATGTCGGATATTTTCCACGCAATTGCCCCTTTATGAGCCTTAAGAACTTTCAAGAGCTCGGTTTTTTCATCATTAGCAAGACCTTTTGCAATAATAACCGGCAACTTGTCATCACCTTCCAAGAATGCGTATTCAAGGTGAGAAGGAAGATCTTTCAATTCAAGGATAGGTGGTTCCTCGATTGAAGATTTTGGTTCAACACTCATAACTTCCATCGGCGGAAGAAATGGTGGAATAGAAGTATCATCACTAATCAACACTTCATCTTTATTGTCGATTTCATTTGAAGTGAGATCGCCTCCTTGGAATGGAGTGAGATTTGGTGTGGAATTAGCAAGAATCGGATCCAAAATAGTGGGATTGCCACTTGACGAGCTATCGGAAAAACCTAACACTTCTTGTGAAAACTCATCGCAAACCACATCAACGATGTCAATGTGATTGATGGTAGCGATTGCATAAACATGAGAAGGTTTCGAGTTTTGAGTAGCGTTTATAACAAGTTCCTCTTCGTTGAATCTCAAAGTGATAGTTCTCGCATGAACATCGATAAGCGATCTCGAAGTATCTAAAAATGAACGACCTAAAATTAGAGGAACTTGAGGATCCGCGGGGATATCAACTACTATAAAATCAACGGGATAGTAGAACTTCCCCACTTTCACGAAAACATCTTCGGCTATTCCACATGCTAAAATCGTAGAATGATCGACCATCTCGATAGACATGTTCGAAGGGATAAGAGCCGGAAGCGAAAGCGATTTCCAAATGGAAAATGGCATCAAATTAATGCTTGCACCAAGATCGGCCAAGGCGAGGCATTCTTTCATATCTTGTATGTCACAAGGAATGAGAAACTTTCCAAGGTCACCAACTTTTTCCGGTATGCGGTTAAGATAAACCGAAGAACAATTAGCAAGCTTTGAAAGCTTTTCCTTATCGCTCATCATACTTTTAAAAGTGGAAGCGAAACGAGGCATATATAACAACGCGTCGGCTAAACTCACATCAAAATGCACTTGTTGAAACATTTTTATAAAAAGCTCGATTTGTTGTTTGTTACGTTCTTGCAATTTCTCTTTGTTTCGTCTCGAAGGGTAGGGTAAAGGTGGTGTGGGTTGGTCATTAGGCAACGGCCTTGGAAACTCGGGTTCCACAATTGGTATTGGTTCAACCGTAGGTGTGGTTTGAGCGGTACTTCGTGGGATTGTAATGTGATCCTTTTCGACCATCACCTCGGGTTCTTTCTCGATTTCCTTCTCCGTAGAAGTACTTGGACGAGAGATTGGTTCTTTGAAAGTTTTACCGCTTCGTGTAGTAATAACCTTCATTTCTCCCTTCGGGTTTGCAATGGTATCACTAGGAAGACCACCCGAGGAAGAGGGTTTACACATGATTTCTTCAAACATTTTAGCCATTCGGTCCTCAAATTTTGATTGCCTAGCATCCGCTTTTAATAATTCTCGCTTAATCTCATGTTGTCCTAATTCCATCTTTTGTTGGTTTTGTTGAAGAGGTTGGACATTTCCTTCCATTTTATTTGCATGAGTTTTAAGTTCGTTAGCAAGTTCATTTTTAAGCTCGTTCTTTAACTCGGAACTTAAGCTAATCATCTCACGTTGCATGTTATCAAATTTAGCATCATTTGCTTTAGCATAATCCAAAAATTCTCCTTGAAGATTTTTAGTGTGAGCATTTTGAAAACCTTGTGTAGTGTTTTGAAAATCACGGTTTTGGTTTTGATTAGTTACTTGTCCATTCCCATTTTGCTAATTCCCTTTGTTGTAGTTACGTGAATTGCCTTGGTAATTACCACCTTGGTTGTTGTTTCGATAATTATTAACATTTTGATTTGGTGGAGCTTGATTTGGGCGGGAACCTTGACCGTTTTGGTTGTAAGTTCCCGTTGCTACATAAGCACTCGAAGTGTTACCATCCGCGGTAATGCACTCGGAAAGATCATGAGCTCCACCACAAGACAAACAACTCTTAGCAACCGCTTTAACCGAAGCGGAATTTGAAGCTTCTTGAGCTTTCCAATGGGACATTAGATTAGCAAATCTATCAAAAAACCGATTTTCCTCATTAGCTTCATCATGTAAGGCATTAATGCTACGAGACGATGACGATGAAGACGAACCCAAATTGGCAACACTCGGTGTGTTACGAGGGCTATAAACCTTAGATCTATTCTCGATGATTTGTAAAGCCTCATTTCTCGTCTTGCACAAAAAATTACCACCCGCGGCGGCATTCAAATAATCTCGTTCATGATCATTAAGCCCATTATAAAAAGTATCAACTTGATGTAATTCCGTAAAATCATGGTGTGGACATTCATGTAACATTTCCTTAAAGCGTTCCCATGCCATTGAAAAACTTTTATTATTTCTTTGCACAAATCGTGAAATTTCATTTTTCAAATGTGTTGTTTTAGATGGTGGAAAGAACTTGTTCACAAAATTAGAAACGAGATCACCCCATGTCAAAATCGAATTTGGCGGTTCTTTCTCAAGCCAAATTTTAGCGGGTCCATCTAAAGAGTATGGAAACAACATCATCTTAATGGCGTCATGTGGAACATCCTTAAACTTGCTAGTAGCGGTGAGACGATTAAATTCCTAATGTGGTAATGCGGGTTGTCTTTCTCATGACCTCTAAACTTATTTGCTTGCAACATCGACATTAAACCCGTCTTAATCTCAAAATTCTCCCCAAGGATGGCGGGAATCACAATAGCCTCTCCAAAACCCTCGGTGGGTGCTTGTAGCAACTCCATCATAGTACGATTAGCCTGACGACTTCTTGTTCTACAATAGGTTCAACAATTGGAGGTTGTTCAACAATCAACGTCTCTTGATTGGCTTGCTTTTGAAGACGTTTACGAGCTCGTTTTGCTTGATTACGAGTGATCATAAACTTCACGAAGAATGAGAGGTGAGCAAAGAAGATTCTTTTTGGGTGTTTTGTGGATTTTCAAAAAAAAAAATTTTGTGTTTTTGATTGTTTTTAATTTTTTTGGATTTTGGTGTATCTTCGTAGACAACAATCTACAAAATCTCTCCTCGAATCAAACTCTTGATTAAAGAAGCCTCAAAGGAATGAAAACGATCACGTGGAGTGAATGCCTTCGAATGACTTTAGAACTTTTGGTGAAAACCAAATTGTTCAAGAGGTTTTAATCACAAAGAAACCAAGCAAATATATTATACGTAGTAATACTTTGGCCGGCAAAACCCTCGATTAGCCTTCAATCTCAAAATACTCACAAGCAAGCGGGGAAACGAGGCGGCGCGAAGCACTTAAGAGCCTTTTTCCTTAGGGTATATTTTATAATACCCACCTTATAGTTTGTATTTTTCAAAATCGAGCTTCACGAAAGTATTTATCTATTTTTGCCTTTTTCTTTTTGTTTGAGATTCGAACACAATAATTAGGAGATCAAATCCCAATTAAGGTTGTGTTTTCACACTTTTGGAGATATTGTTTATTGATTGTGATACTTAATACAATATAGTAATAATATTTTCACAAGAAAAACCAAGAAAACCGATAATACGTATTAGTAGATTTCTACTAATACAAATACTATTTTTGGTTAATATTAAAAACAATAATGCAAATTAATCACGACACACCTCCCCGGAAGCGGCGCCAAAATGATTGTAGTGTTTTACCACACCTTTAGGAAAAGGAGGGTAAATAGGGTAAAATATTAAACAAATGATTTTTTGGAAAAACCAAGTGTTAATGACCCTTATGAAGTGAAAGTTCGTTTCCCAAAGAGGTATATGTGTGTGAAAAACTTGTTAAATGTTTGTGATTAATGATTGGTTTAGAAGGGGATGAGAAAAGAAGATGACGAAGACGTGAAAATAAACTACGACGACAAAACGTAAAACCGTAAAAACTACCAAAATAAAAATTAATTCTAAAAATTACCAAAAATTCACCAAAAATCAAAATTAATAAACTAAGAGTTTACCAATGATCAAAACTTTTTCAAACCTTTTAAATAATTAAATATTAAATTTTTAAATGCTAATTAAAGCCCTAAAAATCAAATAAATTATCAAAAAGCCCAAATAAGGATTTTTCAATTGGTAAACCTCTAAAATGACCTAAAAAGATTAAAAACTATTTTTAGAAAATTTTGCACTAATAAAAACTATTTAAAATGATTTAAAAACTATCAAAACTTAAAATAATTATAAAAATTAATCTAAAAGTGATAAAATTATTCTAAAATTTGCTAAATTCCTGTTTTAATGTATTAAAGCTAAGAAAAATGTAAAAAGTTTAAAAATGTGAAATTTGAAAAATAATAATAAAATAATATTAAAATAATATTAAAAATCTAAAAATTATAAAAATTCTAAAAACTTGCAAACTAGTTTATTTTAACCTAAATAAACAGAAAATCAAAGTGAAATGACCAGAATACCCCTATTGGGCCCTCAAATGGGCCAAAACCAAAAACAATCAACACTATTGGGCTTTTGGGCCCAAAAAGTCAAACTTGACCCAATTGACTTGGAAAAGCCCTATCTGACTCAAAATTTAATTCTAAGAACAAAACTCTAAAGGCCCAAAAGCTGAAAGTGAGCTTATCACAGCTTAATAAGCAAACAGCTTATCCTTATTGGGCTTTTTAGCCCATTAAGCAATAAGCTAATGCCATAAGCTCTAATTTGACACACAACCTTATTTTGGGATGCTTATGAGATCTGTAAAAAGAAATTTTTAAAAAGCACACTCAATAAGCCAGAAATAAGCAAAGTAAAAATCCACAAAACTACAAAATAGTCAGGTTTGAGATTTAGGGCACCTCAGAAGCTCTAGTTTGTTGCAAAAGCTCACAAATAGCTTAACTAAGAATAATCAATCAAGAAAATCACAAAAAGCCAAGTAGAATAAGCTGTAAGAACCAATAAGCTGGCTGAAAAAGCCAAATAAGTTAGTTTTCTAGCAAAAGCTTAACCAAAAGACTTGTAACCTTCCAGATTTGTTATTAAGCTAAGAAAAATGATTTCTATTACAAAAGCCAAGTTGTTGCATGTGCCAATAAGCAGTTCTCAAAAATAAGCCAATTTGTGCTTATTTGACCAAAAGTCAAAGTACTCCAAAGTTTACCAAATGATCAGGAATGGTGTATGGGCTTGTTATAAGTAATTTTTGTGAAGGACTCAAGGAGGAGGCCTTGTGAATCAAGAGGTCAGTTGACCTTTTGATGGCAGATTTTGGCAGTAAGGGCTTAATAAGCCAGTTAGTTTATAAGCCAGATACAAAGCACACCAAATAGCAAAATCCACTCACAAGCAGCACTTAAACAAATTCCAAGCAGCAAAATCACAAGGCATACACTAGGATAACAAATGCAAGCACAAAATGAGGTGGTCACTTTGCTGGTGCAAATGACCACTTCAGCCAACTTTGATAAGCTATAGCACACTCAATAAGCCACCAAATTCAACAACCAGATAACCAATAGATAGCTTATCACCTAAACTACTCCCAAACCTGATTTCAGACCTTAGATCCAAGTAAAAAGAAGTTATTGGATCTGATGTGTTTGACCAATTTCAAAACCACTTTTATCAGATTTTTGCAAAACTACAAATCCCTTTTTCAAACTTTCAGAAACTTAACTAATGACTAAAACTTGTATATTAAGACTTGTTTAGACCACCCTAACCCTAAGAACCAAGGGCTCAAGGCCACAAGGCCTTATGAACCAGTAATCCCAAACAATCCTTAATCAACCACTTTTCAAACAAACTTCTGATTTTTAAACACAACCTATTGATTTTAATGATCATATAGCTACACTAGGTGGCAACTAACACAATCAAACTCAAAAATTACCAGCACAAACACAAGAACTCAAAATCTAAGTACCAAATCCAAAACAGGCATAATCATAAAAATTTTAGAGGAATCTTAACAAGAGATTATACCTGCCCTCCACAACATCCTAGGAGGGCCAGCTATGCTCCTTGGACCTTGTTCAACAACTAGAACAAGACCAAGGTACTTTAACAAAGGAGATGCAAGACTGCCTTGGTTGATGGTTCAAAGTAGAACCTCAAGGACTTGATTTCTTCAACACAAGCAGCAAACAACTTAACCAAGGGCTCTAATCCCTTCACAAGCTTGGTGTCAACAAGCTTGCAAGAGCTTATAGCTTATGGCTAAGGGTTAGTACACAAAAATAAGCAAAATCAGAAACCTTCTTTCAAGCTTTTTCAAACTTGAAAAACCTTACCAAACATAAACGTCCTTGAACCAAATGATTCAAGCACACTTATAACATCAAATGGAACTCAGAATCACCTTTAAACAATACCAACTTTCAAAAACATAAAAAGGAATTACAATTTTCTCAAAATACCAACTTTTATAAATTTCAAAAAGGAATTACAAGTTTAAAAGGTAAAGACTGGAACAAAGGGACTCTCACATGTTGAGGTCTCCTTTTATAGGCAAATGCCAGGCTACACTATTCACAAACCCTAGAAGTGAATTCTCTAAAATGCCCTTGAGCTCTTGAGGCTGTTTGTTGTTGATGAGCTGTCCAAAATGCATCCAAACCGTTTAAAATAGCTTTGTGATGAAGCAATGAGTGTCAGCTGTTGATCTTGACACGTGGCTAAGCTTGGAGCACAAGTTGTGTTTTGATTGGTGGACGGGTTTGAATGGTGGGGCCTCTTGGTGAGTGGGAGTGAGGGTTTTAAGGTTGGGATGGGATTTAGAGTGTGTGAATCAAACGTATGTCAAGGTAATTTAGGTTTACCCTTTGTTTTAAGTAAAGGTAAAACTGGGTTCATAAGGGTGAATAGTAAAGACTTTGATCCGAAAATGGGGGAAAGGTAAGTTGTTTGGCGCAACTTACTTTTGAATGTTTCAATTGCCCATGTTTAACCCTTGTGTTTTCAGAAAACATGTATTAAACGTTTTTCAGCCTAAAAACTCATATCCCTTTGCTAAATAGTTTCACACTTTGGCAGTTTTGGCACAATACTTTTCCAAAAGGTTTACAAGGGTTGTTTTTGACATTTTGAGATATTTCAAGGGCTGATCTTGGACATTCTTGATCTTCAAAGGTCTTTAATGTATCTTTGGCTTCATGAGGGACCATAATTGGCAATTTGAAATTGTTTAGGGACTAAACTTGCCATTTCTTCAAAGTTGAAGGACCATTTGTGTAATTTTTGACAAACTTAAAGGACCAAACTTGTAATTATCAATATACAAGGGTTTTAAGTGTCATTTCTTCAATAAATGAGGATCAATCTTGTATGTCTTCAAGTCTTCAAGGGTATTTGTTGAGTATTTCATGAATTAGGGCCCGGTTCTTTGTACGGTTTCGTTTCTCGTGTCCGTTTTTCCTTGTATCTTGTGATCTTTTGTATTTTTCACGATATCTATACCTAAAATACACAAGTAAACAAACACAAGCATATATATGGTATTTTATGACATTTTTATGCATTAAAAGCCCGAAAAGAACGATGAGATCATGTATAAATGCCATCTCATCACTCTTCGATTTAAATAAGAAACGGACATCCAAATGAAATGGATCACGAGGACGTTGATCCCTTTTAGGAGGAAAAGCTGTGACAATCTAACATTTTCAGGTAGTGAATTATTTTCTCGTATAATATTTTGAAACTTATTTTTGTGTTGGATTGATGAACTCACAATTTACGGATTTAAATTTGGGCTTACGTGCATAATTTAGCGTCCTTTACGGCTAAACCGGAAACCTTAGGATTACGTATTTACGTTTTTGAACTCCGTTTTTGATGAGACAATTTTTATTGGATTCGTTTTGTGACGTTGATTCATAATTTATAAAAACATTTTTCGTAAAACGACCCGAGGGCACACAAATCGAGAAAACTAGAATCGAGGAATACCCGTAAATTAGTGAGGTGGGACAAAATACATTATCCCACCCCACTAGCTTACATGGGATGACACACATGACACCACATCTAAGGATGTGGCATCATGTTAACTTGTTATTTAACAAGTGTAAGCTAAGCTTACACTTTAAGCTTTCCACTAGCTAAAACCATCAACTACTCACACATACCATTTCTACTCATGCAAACAACCTCAAAATCCTCTCAACCACATCACCATTGCCGTCCACTTTCAAGAACACACACCCCTCTTTGATCTTTTCTAGCCACAAAATACATGTTATCTAGCTCTATCATGAAGTTACCTTGAAGCCTTGATCATTTGGTGGCCATTTTAACAAAAAAAGGAGGTGATTTGCTTGTGTCTTAGGGCTGATTTCTCAACTTATGTTCTTGGTGTTTGATGATCTTGGAGTTACTTTTGGTGTTCATCAAGTTCTTGTCTTCCAAAAATAAGATACTCTTGGTTGGTAAAGAAGATCATCCTCTCCATTTTCTCTTGTTATTTTTATAAAGAACAAATGTATTTTCTTTCTTGTTGTATATGTATATGATGAATATATGATGATAAAAATGTTGTGTGGGGATCAAGTGTTGATAAATATGCTTAAAGGTTAATAATTATAAGAAACAAGGCTAAAATCATACTTATTTAGTTGGCTGTATAAAAACAGTATGTAACTAAAACTTGAACTAATAAACTTGCATGGTAGAATCCCTTTACAGTAAGTACAAGATGTTATACACATGTGAGAGTTGGCCATGCAATGGAATCATTATAATGAGTGAGATATGATCAAAACAAGATGAGTGTGCTAATCTGAATAAGCTGTTTTGTAGGGACTGTTAAGCATAGATAAACTTAAAATGAGCAGTAGCTATAACTAAGTTAAATGTAGAACATAATATGAAGATCATGCCATCCAAAAATGAGCTTCTAATTCATTGTAGAACTCTAGATATGATAAAAATGGTGAAGATGAAAATAAAAATCAGATTTTGAGAACTAATGTTTATTATTATTATATAAGCACTCAAATTTTATTGTATAAAATGTAAAATAAAAACCCACTAACTTATGAAATTTATTTATATAAATATGTAAAAGGTTAAATAAATGGATAAATTATAAAAATGGTAGTGGAATAATACTTATAAGTAATAAAAACTATAAACTTGATTTTTACGACTTTTTCGGCTATTACCGTAACATTAACGTTTTTCGCCAATTAAAACTTAGACGATCAAACCCGTCTAATGTAAAGTTTTTAAAAGTCATATACTGATATATAAGTAACTAATACAAGTAAAAACCGATAAAAACCGAACTATAGGACATACGGACATTAACGAGCTAACTAAGCATATTGGACTAATAATTGGACTAAATAAGTTAAACACTTATAAAAAGAACTTATTGGGCTTAACCCATTTGGGCCCAACATGGAAAGTATAGATACTGATAATATAAGTATGAAATGAAATAAAACAAGTTAAGGAACTTATAATAAGCTTATTGGACTTAAAATAGGTAAATAGGTAAAACTAGTAAACTAGTAAAAAGTTACCAAAAAGTGTAAACACTAAGATGAGTAAACAAGGATATATAAACCCACTTGATCATCATCATATGTACAAAATAATCATATGTATATTTGTTATTTTGATAAAAGTCATTGGATAAGAGTCTAAGACCGATTATTATTTATATAGGTTTCCGTGACCGAAGCACGCCCGTAGCCGATAATCCGCCTTTCATTATCAACGTGAGTTCATAGCCTCGCACTCTTTTAAATATTTTATAAAATGATTTGTAAACCCGCGAGGGAGATAACATGCTAGATTTTGATAAAAATAGAACACAAGTAGTCCCGATGGTATGCTTAATGATATGGACCCAAATAATGCTATGACCCTATAAACGAGACAAAAAGGATTATTAGTAGTTAGGTTATGTCACTTAAAGTCCCATTAGCATGAATTGTGAACTACCGGGATTTGGTAGACGCTTATGCATTTGATAGTACTATTTGGGGACGATCACCCCAGTTCGCGCCTTGACGGTTGATCCCCGTCGTACCACATTGATTGGTAAGCGAATTTATGTATGAGAAGATTCCATAGCGTGATTTTTGTGACGACACGCTAACTTAGATGGGAAAATTGTTGTCGGGTTCGCGGCCCGTTGTTTTCACAGTAAGGTAACAATGTCATGCGGCTAATAATAATCCTAGAATGTATCCTATATATATAATACAATAACGATGCCAATAACGATAATAATATTACCTATAATGGTAATATTGAGGCTACGGTCTCATGGACGGTTTAAGATGTATGCTTGATTTATATATTGCCTAACTAGCAATACGAGGACTTACTTCCGATATTATACTTGTGTTCTGATTTTAACGATTGTTTTATATAACGGTTTTTATTAAACTCTATGAATTCACTCGGCATTCGCTGATATGATTTTTGCATGTTTTTATCTCAGGTGCTTGAAGGTAATCCGGATGGAGATCGACTCTGATGGCCTACTTAATATTAAAAATGTTCATTCGATCTATGTTTTGTAAACTTAATGACCTGTATAATTTGGGACCTGTTGTACTCTTTAAAACTTTTTATCGAATGAATGTATGTTGAACCTTGTACAACCATTTTTATGTGTTGTCTATGATTGGAGTTATTGTGCTATCCCGTAACACTCTGAAAGACCCTTCCGCTGTACCGATACAAAAAATGAGAGTGTTACAATCCAGATCAATACCAGCAGGCTTAACTCTTGGTGAGTCAATTTTGTATGTGTCAGCGTCTGAATGTGAGGCGTTGACAGGATATGATCCAACGTTGACACATGTTGATCCAATAACTGGGTGCATGTACGAATCCTTCTGATCAAATTGACCTTCAATATGTGAGAAGAAGGCCATGTTTCCATTGGTAGACTTACTTCCATGTTCCAAAAGAGTTTCATTCTCCAACAACCTTAGTTTGTTGTAAGCATCATCAAAAGTATAACTTTTGTGAGTGTTGTTGGCAATTATAGATCTTGCCTCAATCTTCCATGCATCACCAAGGCTTTTAAGAAAAGTGGCAATAATGTCAACATCACCAATTACTGTCCCCATGAAGGACAGCTTGCTTGTAATGTCAAGAAGTCTGCTTCTCACACTACTAAGCTTCTCATTAGATTGAGCCTTAAAAACAGCATACTCATGCAAGAGTTGCTTCTTTTTCTCTTCCACAGTATTAGCATTACCACCATAGGCAACTTCAAGGGCTGCCCAAAGGCCTTTTACAGACTCATAACCTCTGTATTTGTGCTGATTTTCTTGTCCCAAAGAGAGTTTCAGAATGCTTAGGGTTTTCATATCAACCCTTCTCTTTGCTATGTCCTCAGCAGACACAGCTCTACCATCTTTAGGTTTTTCTTTCTTATCTGCTTCAGAGCATCCTTGAACAGCTGATCTTGTAGCAATGGCATCTGCAATCTTTTGAGCTTTATTGAATGTGTTTCCATATTCAATAATCTCCCAGAGAGTGTAGTCATGGATTTGCATTGCTCAAAGTTAAACTTCCACAGCTCAAAATTGTCTGCATCAAGCATGGGAATCTTAATGTTGTGGTTTGAGGAGGAGGATGAGGTTACTTCTGGAGTAGACATGATGTTTTTAGGGTTTTGTAAAAATTAGGGTTTTTGGTGATTTTAGGGTTCTTGTGTTCTTTTAGATCAAAGTTTCTCAACAAGCTCTGATACCACTTGTTGATCCCAAACTTAGATCGATTTAGCTTGTGTAAACGAGATTAGATCAAGTTAAACACGTAGAGAAACTTTGTTTATGTATAAAATAATTTAAGTGTTATGCGGAATTAACACTCAAACAAGAACACACAAACAGTTGTAAAACAAACTTTCACTTGATTGATAATAACGAACTTGCTTACAATGAAAGTGTTAAACGTATAAAACCTTATATGAAAACTAAACCTAAAGGTCTTCTTTTATAGACATAAGAAGCCTTGTACAAGAGTCTACGTATCAGCTATTCTAGGTAAAGATAATTATAGAAAATACATTATTGATCCTATATTTACTAGAAACAAACTAGAAACAAAATACGCGTAGACCATATCTTTCTATCAGTGCTTGTCTTCAACCTATCAACGATTGACTTCTTCCTGTCAACGCTTGATCTGTCAACGTTTGTTTTCTTCTTATCAACGCTTGTTTTCTTCTTGTCAGCGTTCAAGTGTACTGGCTACATTTTATTCCCAACAAATAGATGCCGGGTTAGTATTCAAACATGGAAGTAGTCAATGGTGGCAAGATATTGTGATTCTGACTATGCTGGAGATTTAGACAAGCGAAAATCTACTACGGGCTACGTTTTTACTCTAGCAAAAGCTCCGATTAGTTGGAAGTATACCTTATAGTCAACTACTACTTTGTCAACTTCGGAAGCAGAGTATATGGCGATTACTGAGGCTTTCAAGGAGGTAATTTGGCTTCAAGGGTTTCTCGGGGAACTTTGAATCAATCAGAAATTTATCACGATGCATTCTGACACTCAGAGTGCCATTCACTCAGCAAAGAATCAAGTTTATCACGCAAGGTCGAAGCACATTGATGTTCGGTATCATTTCACACGAGAGATACTCGAAGAAGGTGGAGTTAGAATCGAGAAGGTCATACTTCTAAGAATCATGTTGATATGTTGACTAAAGTATTAGCTAGAATCAAGTTCAATTATTGTTTGGACTTGATCAATGTTGTGAAAACTTAAAGGTTAGTTTGAAGACTTCACATGATTGACGGTGAGATTGAATACTTGATATTCACCAAGGTGGAGATTTTTAAGAATAATATGGCTCATACCAAGTGGGCAAATTGAAGAATAAATGGCGAGTTGGTTATACAAGTTGTTGCAACTTGCTTATCCTTTCTTACATGCATGAACTAGCAAGGGTATTTAGCCTATAAATAGCCCATTAGTTTCTTGTTGAAAGAACACCAAAAACACACACACAAGCAATCTTGTGATGTTTCTTTTCTTCTTTGTTACTAGTTAGTTTCTAGTTTTATAATATGTTTCTATAAGAGATATATGAAAGTTTGATGTTTCATACTTGTTTTTCTTTCATAGTGTTTAGTTTCCAACAAGCTAGTTTTGGGGTAAGCTTATAGTGTTGACTTTATTCACACTCTTTACATAGTCGGTGGGATATTATCGTGGTTATTCCACAACATGTACTTCATCTTGTTCAGCTGTGTCAAATCATAGGATTATGGTTTTCTATTCCATCTCTTATTTGTACTTCATCTCGTCTTTCATGGCCTTTAACTGTCATGCAAAAGTTATCTTCATTTCGTCCTATGAAAAGGTGTACTTTGTCGACATATAGCAATTGGTAGGACATATTCAGATGTGCTCAACGACTCTGACTTATTCAGACAATTTCTATCTTAGCGTTTGACTTTGCATGAAAAAATAAACAACTGAAAAGTTTGACCGCGTATGATTGGTCAGACTCATACATCGTTCAAACGTTTTGAAAAAAAAACAAACATGCCCTAAGTGAACACATATGCTAAAAGTGACAAAGGTTTAAGTAAACACATACATAGTCTAAGTAATACTATGTTTAACTACTTTTGAACTTCCTAACATCTTTTAATAGGACGAACCTTATTATATGTAGAGTGTAAATGAAAAAAAAATTATTTTTGTAAAAATAAAAACTTATAACTTGAAAGAATCCTTGAGATTATAACATGCTTTAAGCCATGGCTTAAGTCATTTTCGAAAACGTCATTTAATTGCACAAGCCTCACATTGCACCTCAAACCATCACACAAATGCTTTCGAAAAACGCCATACGATGACATGATATTTTTTTAACAGCGATTTTATAAATTAGCCAAAGGCTAAAAAAGGATTACAAGTACATGAAAGAGTTTAAGGGATCACGTAACCAAGTATCCCATCTAAATTTACAATCCGGACTCCTAGAAGTAATCCAAAGGAAAGACAAAGAAACAATCGAAACCCAAAGAGTGGATTTCTTGGGAGGAGTACAAGAAAAAATTAACTCGTTGCGAAGCTTCCAAATACACCAAAGAAGAGTAGTTCCTACACCTATGATGAAGATTTTAGACTTTCCATTGCAATGAAGGGAGTCCAACCACGCAAACCATATGTTTGCTCACACCGAAATGTTTAGATCCCACCAAGACACGAATTTATTCCAAAGGCAAGAAGCAATCTCGCAGGAGAAGCAATCACATTTTCGAGTATTTTTTTCCCGTGTTATAGAAAAACACTAAAAGTTTATGTACTTAACGTCAACAAAAATGAATCATTTTCCGTTTTTGGTGTTACGAGAAAAGTCACACACCAACTTGGGAAAAGTCTTGTTATGATTCAAGGTGGGCAAATCGTTTTTTTTAAATGGGATCAGTTTTTAAACTGGTTTCGTTTGAGTCAATTGGTCAATAAACCTATTTGACTTAAAAACCGTTTTTTGTTAGATTTTACCTGATTTTTGATCAGATCGGATCGGTTTTAACCAACTTTTAAACAGATGGTTCAGTTTTAACAGGTTTTTAAATCGGCCCCGACCAATTTATTAGGTCGATTACGAACCTTTGAATTGTTTTGAGTAAAACATGTTTCGTAAAGAAAAAACGATCCAGATCTTACATATGATCTTTGCATGCTTAAGATCTTATAGGATCCCGATCTTGCTCATAGGATCTTAGGATCTACTACGATTTGATCTTATTTTTTCTCGAACGACAAACTAAAAACTACAAATTTATAGGTTTTATTTTGTATATAATATAAAAAACAATGTATAATCTTCTTATACATTTCATAATCATAATTTCTGACCATAATTTTATAATATATTCGTATAACTTTGTGTTGACAATGTATATTAGTTTGTAAATTTGTAAAATATTTCAAAAAAATATTAAGAAAATTACATTATAGTAGAATATTACGATCCCGGTCCTATTTTATGATCTCGATCTTGCAAAGACGAAAACAATCCTAATTAAGATCCCGATCTTAAAAACTTTGGTTAGGATATAAAAAAGGGCCAGTTTTTAAAATCATATTTTGGGCTTAGTGATTTGGGCCTAGCCCACGATATCCTAAAAGTTTTAAGGTTAAAAAAACCACCTTAATCAGTGGCTTATAAAATTTCCCAAAAAAAAAACCAGTCAGTTGGCCTGAAATGGCAATGGCAATCAGAGCTGCACTTGTTCTCACCAGAGGAATAATATTCTTGAAAGTAATAGACGTAGAAAAAAACAACCAAGTGTGGTGTCAAGTAAAAGTAAAAGGTTTGTAGTCACGTGATAAAATATCACTCTTGATATTTCTTCTACCATTGGCTAGCCTCTTGCCCTGTTTACTATCACCTCGCCGGAAAAAAATTGCATTACAAAAACGTTTCTTTGCATCATAGTTGAGGACGGCGGTGGTGAGGAGTGAGGAGTGAGGACGAAGGTGGTCAGTACGGAGGTGTTGAAGACGACGGTGACGAGGACGGAGGCAACGATGGCGGTGGTTAGGACGCCATCAGTACCAATCTTTCTATAATAAGTAAGTAGGAGTGTCTGAAAATTCAGACTTTCTAAATATAGAATAGTCCCAAATGTTATATAATATAGTATAGATATAGATTGGTGAGTTCTTAGAAATTTATTTTGGGCTCAAGTGATTTGGCCTAGCCCATGATGTCTTGAAAATTTTAAGGTTAAAAAAACAGAAACCTTAATTAGAAAACCAGAAGTCACTGTGAAATGGCAATGAAAGCACTTGTTCAAATCTTCCTCCGTCCATCATCATCATCATTAGCAGTAGCTTGTTTTCGAACCGGACCGGTTCGGTTGATAAGGCGTGGACCAATAAGCTACACCCCGGTCCGGTGTGCATCAGCCGGTTCAGATAATAAGAAGGCGTCAGCAGCAAAGGTACATGAAGCGATTGAAAGATCAGCTGTTGGGGCGAAGAATCATGTATTGTGGAATCATACTAGATAACATGATATTGGAAGACCAAAAGTTTGACATTAGTGAATATGACCATATGTATGCTCCGCCTCAAGGAAATCTCGAACGTACTTGGGTAGAACGGTGTGAGACATATAGAAGGAATAACAAGGAACTTCGAGATATGAAAGTTCACGATGAACTTCGACGTGATCTCGTTGAGCATTTGTGGAACCTTAATCATTGATGTTTTTATATTATTGTTATTTTTTTAAGATGTATTTTCTTTAGTGTTTTTCTGTATTGTTTTTTAAAAATTTGTATTTGTATTTTTATTATGAATGAAATGTGTTTTTAGTTTAAAATAAATTGTTGAAAAAAAGAGAGAAAGTGATGGGGTCACGATGACACCAAAATTTTGGTGTTAACCAGGGAGGGGGGTTGTGGGGTTATAAAGAGTTTTGGTGTCATGGGAGAAAAAGGTGATGTGGCATTACTTTTTGCCCACGACACGAACACGACGGCTCAATCATACAATGTGCTCTTACTATGAAAAACCAGTTGGTTACCCGCGCAAAACAGCGGACTAATCTTTTTTTATAAAAAAAAGTCTTTGTTTGATTTGAGGTTTGAACGTTGAAGGATATATTAAATTCTAAGAAAAGTTGTAAAGATAATATTTTATTTTATAAGAAAACAAAAAAACACTAAAATTTGAAATACTCGTGTAAAAATCTGCTAAAGCTTTACATAAATTATGTTTGGATAAGCCACAACGGCCACACCTTCACATCTTTTTCAAATGCTAATTTACGAGAGAAGAGTGATTGTGATCACTGACAACATCATAATACACGTGTTGAGGAGCTAAGTTGCGTGGGTCAAAAACAGAAACGAGCACAAGTACCAGAAAACGATAACATCTTAAATTGAAAAAAAAGTACCATGGGAAAATAGCTACATATGTTTTATATTGGATGGACACAACATTCAACATATAGCTTCATTTTTTATTTAGGGGTGTTTAGATTGCTTATTATAAATAGATTATTCGTTTTAAAATCAGTTGTTATAAAAAGTAGTTATCAAATAAAGTATTTGGATTGGATTATTTTGTTTGGTGTAGGAATAATTAAAATAAATGTTTCAAAATATAAAATATTAAATATATTAGTAAGTTAAATGACTAAATGAGACATTGTATATTATTGAAATAAATTATTTGTACTCTATCATATATGGGCCCCATAAAGGGCAGATTTACAATTTTAGGAAGACCACATGTTCGTTTTTGAAACTGCAGCAATGGAGGTGCTTTTTCAAAACAACGTTTTGGCCCAATATAAACGCAATAAAGCAGGTTTTCATTTCCTTTGCTAAACACCACAATTGACTTATTTACGTTTTAAAAAACGCAATAATTAAATAATTTGCAACAAATCGCAAACCCAAACACCCTCTTAATAAGTGATTAAGAAATAAACGGCAATCAAATATTAACATGCCAAATTTATTTATTATGATCCTACAAAAACACACTTAATAAAATTTTATCACGTTATATTATTATTTGAAATAGAAACAATGATAAAAAATTTATACTCACCGTCTCAAAATTCAAAACCATTATGCCCGACAATAAATACATAGTTAAAAAAAAATACATATATTATGGGTTTTTTTTTAATTTTTTGATAGAATATCAGTTTTACTATTAGCTAATTAATTAATTTTTTAATTAAATTTTATAATAATAATTAAAAATAATAATATAATAAATTTGATTAAATTTCTTTATTTATTTTAAAAAATATATAATAAAATTAAAATATTAAAAAAAATGTACAATACAAGTGTTAAATGTTACGGATAAAGTGAGTAATAGACTTAGGAAAAAACAACCAAGTGTGGTGTCAAATAAAAGTAAAAGGTTTGTAGTCACGTGATAAAATATCACTCTTGATATTTCTTCTACCATTGGCTAGCCTCTTGCCCTGTTTACTATCACCTCGCCGGAAAAAAATTGCATTACAAAAACGTTTCTTTGCATCATAGTTGAGGACGGCGGTGGTGAGGAGTGAGGAGTGAGGACGAAGGTGGTCAGTACGGAGGTGTTGAAGACGACGGTGACGAGGACGGAGGCAACGATGGCGGTGGTTAGGACGCCATCAGTACCAATCTTTCTATAATAAGTAAGTAGGAGTGTCTGAAAATTAGAATAGTCCCAAATGTTAGGACGCCATCAGACTTTCTAAATATAGAAT
Source organism: Glebionis coronaria (assembly GCA_025667525.1). Lineage (NCBI taxonomy): Eukaryota > Viridiplantae > Streptophyta > Magnoliopsida > Asterales > Asteraceae > Glebionis > Glebionis coronaria. The sequence continues at coordinate 32,715,944 of CM046874.1, read as the reverse complement.
AGTCCCAAATGTTTTATACTCCCTCCGTCCCACTTTTATTGTCCTCATTACTATTTTAGTATGTCCCAAAATTTTGTCCAGTTTCTTAAATAGGAAGTCAGAATTAATTAATTTTCCAGTTTTACCCATGCTATTAATTTCTTAAAAGGAAACTATTAATGTATTCAAAGGATAAACTTGTCTTTCTTAGCATAAAATGTCTACATTCAATACATCTATCATAAATCATAAAAAAATTGTTGGGGGACAATTAAAATGGGACGGAGGGAGTAATATAGTATAGATATAGATATAGATATAGATATAGATATAGATCGGTCCGTTCTTAGAAATTTTATTTTGGGCTCAAGTGATTTGGCCTAGCCCATGATGTCTTTAAGGTTAAAAAAAACAGAAACCTTAATTAGAAAACCAGAGAAGTCAATGTGAAATGGAAATGAAAGCACTTGGACAAATCTTCCTCCGTCCATCATCATCATCATCATCATCATCATTAGCAGTAGCAGTAGCTTGTTTTCGAACCGGACCGGTTCGGTTGATAAGGCGTGGACCAATAAGCTACACCCCTGTCCGGTGTGCATCAGCCGGTTCAGATAATAAGAAGGCGTCAGCAAGGCTGTCGGTGGTACAGCAGCAGTTACATGAAGCGATTGAGAGATCAGCTGTAGGGGCCAATGCCCCCATTCCTAATATTACTCTTGGTATAAAAAATATATATTTCATTTCATTTCATATCTTTATTTTTTTACAATTGTCTAGTTTGACCAATTAACATATAAAGTTTGACGAGTCAAAAGTAGGGGTGCGGTGCGGATTTTGGAGAAAAACCACACCGCATCAGCGTTTGCGGTTTTTATGGTTTCGGTTTTTTGCGGGTTTGAACCGCAGCCGCTTCTTTTTTTAGGCTTATGAAACATAAACCGATTTCCAGGGACGGAGGGACGGAACTTGAACCTTTTTCTTATGGAGGGGTTAACTTGAAAAATATTTATTTTAGGGGGCGATATACACTATGCTTAACACAGATTTGAAATTTTTGGAGGGGCCACAACCCCCCCTCGGCCCCTTAGAAGTTCCGTCCTTGCCCATTTCGACCAATCTTTCATAAGCCCCAAATTTGTGGCTTATTTCGAGACTTAGGGGCTTATATAAGTTTATAAACTTATATAAGCCCATAAGTCTCGAAATAAGCCATAAATTAGGGGCTTATGTAGTATAAGCCAAGTTTTGGCTTGTTTTTTTATAAGCTCCAATTTTGTGGCTTTTTGAGACTTGTGGGTTTATATAAGTTTATCATATCATAATATACTTATATAAGCCAATAAGTCTCGAAATAAGCCACAAATTTGGGGCTTATGAAGTATAAGCCGAAATGGGTGGAAAGTTCATCTTGATGCAGCTTTTATATGTATTTCTAGTTCGATAAAACACGCCTAATGTTTCATTCATAGAAAAACTGATAAGTTACGTGCTGCGTGAAGGGAAGTCAGTTTGTTTGTTGGTCCCTGAGACTTCCCGGACATGGCGCATACTCATTAAAAGGACGCTTTACAAATGAGTCTGTTTGTTGGTCCCTGATGGGTTTTCTTTTTTTCTATTAAGGGGGTGCTTGTTTCAGCTTATATGTGGGCTTATCAGTTAAACAGCTGGATATATATGTTTACTGTTCAACTTCAAATATCATAGAAGCACTGTTAGGGGGTGTTTGTCTAAGCCTATATGACAAGTTCAATAGCTAATTGTGTTTACAAAGTTATTAAGCTCCCTCAAGGTGTTTATGAAATAAGCCAATAAGTTTGTGATTAAACTCCAACTTTGGAGCTTATTGAGAATGATTAAGCTAAAGTTTACCCAAATGCTTCCCTGCTGTCTCAAAGAAGGTCCTTTATGCAATCTATATATTATAACATGTCCTTGAGTCAATTTGCTGGCACCGTAGACTGCCTATATATGGCCCATACTCATGACCTTTTTTGAAAAGTATGTTGTTTTTACAAAAAAGAACACCTTGGAAATGACTTTGTGTGTCAATGACAAGCGCTCTGCTGCACTAGAGTTTGACAAGTAGTGGGGTACAAATAACAGAACAAAAAAACATAATAGAGAGATGGTTAGTTATTTCCTGAGTCAAATGGGTGGAAAGCTCATCTTGATGCAGCATTTATATGTATTTCTAGTTCGATAAAACACGCCTAATGTTTCTTTCATAGAAAAACTGGTAAGTTACGTGCTGCGTCAAGGGAAGTCTGTTTGTTGGTCCCTGAGACTTTCCGAACATGGCGCATACTCATTAAAAGGACGCCTTACAAATGAGTCTGCTTATCGATGAAAGTCATCCACTGTAGATATCATAGAAGCACTGTTACCTTACTGGGTCTTTGTCTAAGCTTATCTGAGAACTTGTGTTTAGAAAGTTATTAAGCTCCCTCAAGGTGTTTAGGTAAGCTTACTTTAAAAAAAAAAAGTTTGGAATGAGGCAATAAGCTTATGCTAAAGCTCCGGTTCTGTTTTCCGGTCCGGTCCGACGGTCCAAATGCTCACCCTTAGCACCATCCATTACCTAAGATAAAAAAAAAACCACGGAGGGGTCATTTTTGCCATAATGTTCAAAAGTTGTAAAAAAACGCCATAAGGACTAAAATGGTAAATATGACGAAAAATTTCATAAACATAGTTACTGTAACGATATTTGATTGCTTTATCACTAGTGATATTTCAGTGCTTTCACTAGTGAAATATCACTCGTGATAAATCATTACTTCGTTATATTTGCAACTTTAGTCCCTCCGTCCATTTTTACACCTTATGGACATTTTGGCAAAAATGGCCCCTCCGTGTTTTTTTAAATCTTAGGTTAATCTCTACCATTAAATGTTAGGTTAATCTTAGGTTAATCTCCACCACTAGATGAAAAATAAATGGAAGGTAGGGATTTATCCCTTAGTAGTAAAAAATAAGGATGCAAAATAACTCATCTCATTTGATGTTCCGTTATTGGTACAATGGTCTAGGTGGCATACCGATAACGGAACATCAAATATAAAGTTTGACAAGTCAAAAGTAGGAAAAGACAAAACATACAAGACTATTACTATAACCCCTGTTTTGTTTCGGCTTATGTTTAATAACCTCGCTTTTTGTGTCTTGTTTTTAAACTTTTATATAGGGGGTGTTTCTTTAGGCTTATGAAACATAAGCCCGTTTCGGCTTATGAAACATAAGCCCGTTTCGGCTTATATATCATAAGCCCCAAATTTGTAGCTTAATTGGAGACTTATGCGCTTATATAAGTTTATTTTGATATGACAAATTTACTTAAGCCTATAAGCCTCAAAATAAGCCATAAATTTGGGGCTTCTGCAGTATAAGCCGAGTTTTGGCTTATTTTTCATAAGCTCCAATTTTGTGGCTTTGTTTGAGACTTATGGGCTTAAATAAGTTTATTATATCATAATATAATGTCGCCCTTTGATTAGTCGAGTCCGAAACCCAGGTATACCCAAAAAAATAAACATAAGTTAATTTTGGCTAAATGCAGTTAACGGACGAGAAGACACAATGCTTAACTAATCATTGCTTCTTGGATCCTACAAGGGACCCCCACACTTAGTACTGGCGGAAACAAGCTAGCTAGAACGAGTTTCAACTCCTAACTCACTTTTGCGCTAAACTTGAATAATCCCGTTCATCTCGCAATAACATAAAAAGAGTGATGGAGACCAAAATTACATAGTGAAGAGGCAAGTATAGGCAAAGACATTTGCTAGCTGCATGTCTTAAATCGAACTGTTATGACCCCATTAGGGACGCTCGGTTAGTTCAAAAGTGACTTTGTAGAGGCTAGTTATTTGTCTCACCTCCTATGGTTAGGCAGTCGCTGGGACAAGGCTGCCATTTCTGTTTTAACTAACACCATTTTTCAATTCTTGTTATGTGGTAAGTTACTTGTTATGTGGTCAGTTCGTTGGTCCCTGCCTGAGACTTCCCCAAGATGGCACATAACCATAAAAGGACTCTTATCTAAATAAAGGATTCCTTAGAAATGAGTATTATTGTCGATGGAAGTCATCTGATAGGTATTTATCAGTAAAACAGACGGACAAAGTAAGACTTATGCTGGAAGTACCATTTCGCTTTCTGTTTAGGGGGTGTTTATCTAAGCTTATTTGACAAGTTAAATAGCTTATTATTGTGTTTAGAAAGTGATTGAGCTCCCTGAAGGTGTTTAGGCAACCTTACTATAAAGGTTTAAGGGAACACACTTACGCTTAAGCTCCAAATTTGGAACATTTTGAGAATGTTGAAGCTAAAGCTTTATCCAAACACTTCCTTGCTTGCTCTTGGTCTCCATTGAAGCATCCAATCTAAAGTTTATGACACGTCGTTTAGTCATTTTGTGCCAATTTGCTGGCACCTTAGACATCTTCATGCTGAAGTTGGTGGCCCATAGTCATGACCCTTTTTTAGAACTCGGATGTTTTTCCGAAAAATAACACCTTGAATGATTCTGCGTGTCAATTTGAAATGCTCTGCTGCTTTGGAGCTAACTTTGTGGTTCTTTATATGAGAAATTTACTCAACTTCGGAAGCAGGAGCAATCTCTGTACCCTCACACACATCTGCGATGTACTCTCTGCAGCTAATACATTAGTCAATCTTATATTCCTGATGAGAATTTGCTTCTTTTAAACTGATAAGTGGAATAGGTTGTTTGCCTTGGCTAACAGCTTTGCTCTTTTATTGACACGTAATCAGCAAAGTAAGACCTATGCTGGAAGTACCATTTCGCTTTCTGTCACTTGATATATCTTTCTTGCTTATATTTAGTTATACTCAACCGCTTGTCATATAACCTGGATAAAACATACCTATCTACGCTATCGTAGAATCCTACTTTTGGCTCTTTTGGCTGCTGTACCAGTTTGCTTTAAGACCACTTCTCAATATTAATTTATTTACAGATTTCCTTGTCTGAGGCTAGTTATATAACCATCTATTTGTGGGGCTTTAGATACAACTATGTCTTCACTGACTTCGATTTTCTGATTTAGATCATGTAACTGTGAGCTTTGCTAGGAGTGGTGGACCTGGCGGTCAAAATGTCAACAAAGGTTTTGTATCTGTATTGCTTTCATGTAGTTTTCATTCATTGTCACCGACAATTCAGATTTTTCCTTTTTCTTATACCAAGATTCACCCTCTGCATTTTGTTTGCAGTAAATACCAAGGTCGATATGAGGTTCAATGTCAGTGCAGCACATTGGTTAAGTGACAGAGTGAGAGAGAAAATTCTACAGACGGTTAGTCCACAGTTACTCTCATTGGTGTTTCTGATATCGTAGTCATAGCATTGTGTAAAGTGGATAACTGTTTTATCTTTTCCATGCGTCAACATAAATATTTGTCTTCAGTAAAACTCGGTACATGGACGCGTATGTTGGTTTGGTTCGGTACATGGACGCTTATCAATTGTCAGAGTGTCTTCTTACGATTCTGATCTGCTTCTTAATCAGGAAAATAACCGGATCAACAAAGATGGCGAGCTTGTTATATCCTCCACAAAGACCAGAACACAGAAGTAAAATTCTATCTACTGTTCATTCAGTGATACATTTACTAATCGTGTTTTTATGTTTAAAACACCTGAATGTTGCAAGCTTATTCTGTTTTATCTTCTTTTTTTCACTTTCAGGGGTAACATTGAGGATGCTTTGGAGAAACTACAGGTAACGATAAAGGAAATCTTGTTATCAGACTAGGTACTTTCACATTAATAAACGATTCTTATTTGTGTTTTATGATTCGTGATTATATAAATACAACAGGCGATCATTGATGCTGCTTCATATGTGCCACCTCCTCCATCCGAAGAACAAGTAAAAAAGATAACCAAAATGTGAGGCCTTTTGCTAGTATCGTAGATTTCCTATATTACAACTGGTACCAAAATCAATACATTTTCTTTTTTGCTAAACAGAGCCGCTGCAGCTGAGCATAAAAGGCTGCAGAACAAAAAGGTCCTTTCACAGAAGAAAGCATTCAGAAGAAGCCGAGACAGTTACGATTGAAGACCGAACAACATGGATCAATGTGAGATGGCACCGTCGTTACTATTGGTTATAATTCCTCTATAGGGCTTTTCCAAAGGAGAACATAGAATGAAAATAGGTAAAATGTAAAAAGTAAAATCTTAGCAAAGAACAAAACTGGGCAAATATTCGAACAAGTCGAAGTTACTAATGCAGCGAATTCTGCTTTTGGTTTTGACATATGCCGATCTAGTGACATGTGTATCTCAGAACTTGCAACTTGTCTATATATGGTCACAAAAATCGAAATTTGAAAGGTTTGCGTTTTAAAAGGTCAAGTTGAATACATACTTTTTTACTAGTACTAATTTAAACCGTAATTGGTCCTTTAGACTACTTGGTTAGTATCCAAACGACATTACTGAATTTGTAGAGGCTTCTTATGATAATTAATCTCATGGTGAGATGTGCGATTATTACTATGATTTTAGCAATAAATTTAACTTTCACTCTCGAGAATTTGTTGCATCCAGTATACATGCACAATGCTCACTTTTGTACATTGGCATCGCTTTATAACTATCAAATGGGTGGAAAACCCATCTTGCTGCAGCATGTATATGCATTTCTAGTTACGTGTTTTGGTCCCTAAGACTTCCCAAAGTTGGCGCATAATTATAAAAGGACTTTCTTATCTAAATAAGGGACAACTTAGAAATGAGTATGCTTGTTGATGATAGTCATCTGATATTCTGATTTGTATCAGTAAAACAGACGGACAAATATGTTTAAGATTCTGCTCATCGAAAGTAGAAACACTGTTAGGGGGTGTTTACTGTGTTTTGAGAAACTTACTAAGCCCATTGAAGGTGTTTAGGTAAGCTTACTTCAAAGATTTTTTTCTGGCTGAAATAAGCCAATAAGCTTATTTTTAAGCTCCAATTTTGGAGCTTTCTGAAAATGTTTTAGCTAACCTTACCCAAACGCTTCCTTGCTTTTGGTCTCAGTTCACAAATGAGTCTGCTTGTCGATACAAATATCATACAAGCACTGTTACCTTACCGTCTTTGTCTAAGCTTATTTGAGAAGTTATAAGCTCCCTGAAGGTGTGTTTAGGCTACCTTACTTTAAAGAATTTTGTTGGTCCTATGCTGCAGATAATCATACCCTTTATAAATTTACTTTCTTATCTAAATAAGGGGACGCTTTAGAAATATGAAAATTATTGTCGATTGAAGTCATCTTAATGCATTGATAGATCTCCTGCATATTTCGTACAAGTACTGTTAGGGAATGTTTGTCTCAAGTGTAATTGCTTATTGTAAGTTATTAACCTTACCCAAACACCCCCTTGGCTTGTTTTTTGCTTGACGGGAAGTCCACTGAACCATTCAATCTATATTTTATAACATGCCCTTTTGTGCCAATATGTTGGCCCCCTCATGCGCATATAGCCCATAACCATGACCTTTTTTGAAAATTCTGTCTGTGTGTCAAATCTACAGCCACTATCAACAAACGAATTGCATAAAGTGATCTAGAATACTCGAACAAGTTAGTTGTGTATGCTGATACATGCTCATCTATACTCGAACAAGTTAGTTGTATACATGCTCGTCTATATCACCTGTTCACTTGAAATAACTACTCAACATAGCAAGTTTTGCTGGTGCTTAAGTACTTGCTGCACATTTCCTCTATAGACTCACCAAACACCATCTTCTTCTTCGTCCTTTTGTGGTCTGGCTGCAGCTCTTTTTGCTGGTGCATTCTTCTTTGGAGCTTCTGTTGTTTAAATAACCTATGTTAGTCAAAACACAACTCACAAACTCGACATGCCAAGACTGAACACTTATCACGCATAAATCATTGCAAAATGGTGTTACCTGCGCGCTGCTATCTCAGGGGATGATTCATCGTCGTCCTTATCTTGTTGTTTCCTTTTTCTACTTGCCTTTCCTTGTTTCTTTCTTTTCATATCTTGATATTCCTCGTTATCAAAATCACACACCGCATATCGTTTATCAAGTTGGTGCTCAAGAGCAGCAAGATCTTTAAGCCATAAATCCTCGGGAAGAGTATTTGTGAGCACACCAAACTGTTTCTTCTTTTCAACCAATTCTTGCCTATACTCCCTCTTCTTCTCATATGTCGACATTAACGCACTTCCAACAGACAGCAAGTAATCGTATTCTGTTCCGGGATCTTCTACTCTTTCTTTTGGTAAAGGTTTAAAATCGTAGGACTTTAAATCTTCACACGAATCATCACTATTTCGATTAACCAAACAAATTTTTTCCCGAGAAATTAGACTGATAAACCTCAGTTTGTCTTCCAGCACCCATACGGCTTTCTCGATCTCGCAAAGCAGAGATGTCTGTTAACCATGATCGCATTTGGATTAGTACAGTCTTAAACAAGGTTACCAAGAACAAACAAGGACATGAAATAAAGCTGTTAACATCCAACTTACCCTCCGCTTTTCATAAAACTTGAGACGAAGGTAAAAAAACTCCTTAAGAACTGTGCGACACAGAATAAACAGTCAGTTAACAGATTAAGAGTATAATAGATCAACCTTTATTTTCATGGTATCGATACTTACTTTGTTCAGGGGTGTCATACTTCTTCACTACACCATTTTCATCAAACAGATGCATGTTATCTGTGCTTAGTGTACTCGTTAGCTTAAATTTCTTCAAGAACCCCTCTTGTTCTGCTGTGTTCATTTGATCTTGAGTCATGAAAACTTCAAAAAGCGGAGTTTTAGCATCATAGCTAGCCGTGTAAGCCTGCAAAAAGAGCATCGGTTTGCTACATAAGAGCTATAAAGATTATAAAATAAAAATACAATATGTAACTTGTCTAATTTACCTTGAAGTTTGGAAAGGATTTTAATAAACAACAGGTACCAGAATGGATAGAAGCCTACGTGGACTATAACAGAGTACTACAAGAACTTCGAGAAGCCTTTAATGAGACTCAAGAGGCTGATATCGAGAACCAACTTATAGGACAAAGCGAGATTAACTTTTTTGAGAGTCTTGATAAAGAGCTTAAAAAGGTGAATACTTTCTATAGGGCCAAGGTAGAGGAAGTGGTTCAAGAGGATACTTTGTTATCTAAGCAGATGGATGCTTTAATAGCGTTGCAGATGAAGGTGTATCAATCATCAGATAGTAGCTCGACAGAATCTCCGCAAGTTAACTCTCAGGGTATGTTTCTTATCCATATAATTATGAGTTGCGTAATTATCATTCCGGATCTAAAATTGCATATGAATTTATATTGCAGAGAACATAGATACCGATTCAGACATAAATGAAACAGATCCTCCGAATATCCTTGACCATGTGAGGATGAACAATACCTGTGAAGACCCCAAGTCAATCATCAGAATTGTTGTTAGTCATTCGAAGTACAATAATTTAAAGTTTACAAAGGCGGAGCTACAAGAAGCGGAAGAGCGGCTGAAAGTTGCGTTTATTGAATTTTACCGCAAACTTTATCAACTGAAGCTTTACCGTGATGCAAATATCAAAGCCTTCTCGAAGATATCCAAAAAATATGAAAAGGTCAGAGTTGCAGAAAGAAGGGAAGCAAGTTCACACATAAAAACTGTGAATGAGTTTGACATTGGGAGCTGCGATAAGGTTTGCTCGACATTTCTTTCTGTTTCATACTTATATATGTTCATGACTTAAAACCTGTCAATATAATGTGGGTAAGAATTTTGATCGATATAGAACGTTGTATTGTGGCGGAAGGGCAAATAAGTACTTTTGAACAATTCTTATATGTATCTTTAATAAGGTAACTAACAATATATGTACACTTTAGGTTAATGATCTTCTGGCCCAAGTGAGGAAAACCTTCATCAAACAGTTTGCAAACTCGGACGAAACAGTTGGTATGACGATATTGAGGCCAAAAGGGAAAAGGGAACAGCAGTGGGTGACATTCTGCTCAGGATGCTTTACTGGTTGCACAATTTGTGTCCTGATTGCTATCATCTTACTCAAACTATCAAGAAAAATAATGCCTACAAAGGAGCATGTCACGTATATGGAGAATATTTTCCCTCTTTACAGGTGTTGTAACTTCTCGTAATATTTATCTATAACAAAAGTTAAAAAGGATTCATTTATGGTTTACTCAACTCTTGAATTACTTGCAGTTTATACGCATATGTAATCCTGCATGTGATGATGTATGCTGCGGATATATACTTCTGGAGGCGCTGCCGAATCAACTGCCGCTTTATATTTGGCTTCAAGCAGGGTACTGAATTAAGCCACTATGATGTGCTCCTTATCGGTATGGTTCTAGCTGTACTCACATTTGGCACCTTTTTGGCTCACTTGTACATGAAAGTGGATCATAGTAACTCGGTCTTTACGAAATATGTAGATTTCCTTCCAGTGGGATTACTCGTCTTAAGATATCACACCCTCTCTTTACTTTTAGCATTGTAGGATATCAAATTTCTAATTTGTTTTCTTCATGCAGAGTATTCTTTTCATGTTCTTCAATCAATTCAATATCTTGTACAAATCCAGTCGGTTCTTTCTTATCCGGACATTATATCGTGGTATTTGTGCTCCTCTCTACCAGGTATGCGTGTTCAACATATAATGTCCGGATACCTGGTAGAGAGGAGCACAAATACCACGATATAATGTCCGGATAAGAAAGAACCGACTGGATTTGTACAAGATATTGAATTGATTGAAGAACATGAAAAGAATACTCTGCATGAAGAAAACAAATTAGAAATTTGATATCCTACAATGCTAAAAGTAAAGAGAGGGTGTGATATCTTACAACGAGTAATCCCACTGGAAGGAAATCTACATATCTCGTAAAGACCGAGTTACTATGATCCACTTTCATGTACACGTGAGCCAAAAAGGTGCCAAATGTGAGTACAGCTAGACCCATACCGATAAGGAGCACATCATAGTGGCTTAATTCAGTACCCTGCTTGAAGCCAAATATAAAGCGGTAGTTGATTCGGCAGCGCCTCCAGAAGTATATATCCGCAGCATACATCATCACATGCAAGATTACATATGCGTATAAACTGCAAGTAATTCAAGAGTTGAGTAAACCATAAATGAATCCTTTTTAACTTTTGTTATAGATAAATATTACGAGAAGTTACAACACCTGTAAAGAGGGAAAATATTCTCCATATACGTGACATGCTCCTTTGTAGACATTATTTTTCTTGATAGTATGAGTAAGATGATAGCAATCAGGACACAAATTGTGCAACCAGTAAAGCATCCTGAGCAGAATGTCACCCACTGCTGTTCCCTTTTCCCTTTTGGCCTCAATATCGTCATACCAACTGTTTCGTCCGAGTTTGCAAACTGTTTGATGAAGGTTTTCCTCACTTGGGCCAGAAGATCATTAACATAAAGTGTACATATATTGTTAGTTACCTTATTAAAGATAAGATGAAGTCTTTGTGGAAACTTCTGTCGATCATTTTCATGGACGAGCATATTGGTTATATAAGAATTGTTCAAAAGTACTTATTAGCCCTTCCGCCACAATATAACGTTCTATATCAATCAAAATTCTTACCCACATTATATTGACAGGTTTTAAGTCATGAACATATATAAGTATGAAACAGAAAGAAATGTCGAGCAAACCTTATCGCAGCTCCCAATGTAAAACTCATTCACAGTTTTTATGTGTGAACTTGCTTCCCTTCTTTCTGCAACTCTGACCTTTTCATATTTTTTGGATATCTTCGAGAAGGCTTTGATATTTGCATCACGGTAAAGCTTCCGTTGATAAAGTTTGCGGTAAAATTCAATAAACGCAACTTTCAGCCGCTCTTCCGCTTCTTGTAGCTCCGCCTTTGTAAACTTTAAATTATTGTACTTCGAATGACTAACAACAATTCTGATGATTGACTTGGGGTCTTCACAGGTATTGTTCATCCTCACATGGTCAAGGATATTCGGAGGATCTGTTTCATTTATGTCTGAATCGGTATCTATGTTCTCTGCAATATAAATTCATATGCAATTTTAGATCCGGAATGATAATTACGCAACTCATAATTATATGGATAAGAAACATACCTAATGGATCTATTCTACCTGGAGAGTTAACTTGCGGAGATTCTGTCGAGCTACTATCTGATGATTGATGCACCTTCATCTGCAACGCTATTAAAGCATCCATCTGCTTAGATAACAAAGTATCCTCTTGAACCACTTCCTCTACCTTGGCCCTGTAGAAAGTATTCACCTTTTTAAGCTCTTTATCAAGACTCTCAAAAAAGTTAATCTCGCTTTGTCCTATAAGTTGGTTCTCGATATCAGCCTCTTGAGTCTCATTAAAGGCTTCTCGAAGTTCTTGTAGTACTCTGTTATAGTCCACGTAGGCTTCCATCCATTCTGGTACCTGTTGTTTATTAAACTCCTTTCCAAACTTCATGGTTGCGTATAAGTCTCGCTTTCAAGTCTTTTTTCCTAATAGAAAAACAAACACCTTCAAATTATACAACGGTTCCACGCTAACAAATGAACCTCAAACAATTTCAGAACACAGAATCACAGAATGTAAGCCTAAAAAACATGAGTACTTATGTTTAAAGGCTCAAATATTGAGTACTAGCAGCTACTTATTCCGTAGTGAACTAGCTATCAGACAGCAATATGACGATGTGTTAAATTTCTTGGGCCTAATCAGATACCATATATAAACTAAAGGGACTTATTCTGTTTATTTTGTAACTTCCAGGTTACTTTGGTCAAGTCATGTAAGATGTTGATGAGGTGGGGGACTTAAGCTGGCACTTTGGAAAGTTGGATGGCTTGGTTGTATTTAGAGACTAACGTCTCTTGGAAGCTTTGACCGTTTGGCTCTTTGAAGATATATTGGGACGCTCCCATTTCTTATCTCTTATCTGGGTGTTTTTGTGTGTGTTTTCTGGTTAAGATACTCTCTCTAAAAATGTAACCCAGATCAATGTTTATTCATTTTTGTTCTTGTTCTTGTAAGACTATTATCATTTAGATAATAGGGTTACACCAGTGTAGCTGTGGTAACCTTTTAATCTTTTGTTTCGTATTCGTTTTGATTAATAGAAGTGTTTGATTCAGTGTTCAAATCTTCTTATTTACCCTTATTCATTATTTCTTCATGGTATCAGAGCCCTGGTTCTCTGAAATCGTTGGAAATATATTTTAGGGTTTCAAAATATTTTTGGGGGTTTTTTAAATTGAAACGTTTTTTGGATAGATCTGCTATTGAGATAGTCAGTTTTAAAAAGATTTTGTTCTTATTGTTTCTTATTCATCCTAAAATCGATTTTTTAATTTTAGGGTTTCAAAATATTTTGGGGTTTTTTATATTATACTTGCTCTTAACTTTGTTCGTGGTGCAGGGACGTTCTTAATAGATCTATTTCATAGATCTGTTGCTGGTTACACTTTTCCCTAATTTTTCTTAAATTAGGGTTTGGTGAGGAGGTTCTGTTTCCTCTAGACTAAGTGAATCTAGAAGAAACAGTTCGATTGTGCTTTTGGTTTATGCTTTGTAACACCTCTGCTCTCTCTCCTTATTTGTTTATTCTGTTATCTGCTTATTTACTTGTTCATACTTGTTCCTTTGGTGCTATCTGTGTTTATACTCTCTCCTTTTTTGATACTTGCTTTTTGGCTGATCTTATTTTTGATTATTGGGGTTTTTTGCTTTGGACCCTTAATCACTGTCTTGCCCTTGACCTGCCACCCTTGAGTGGTTTGGAAGCCTGGGAACTTTGTTGACTTTGATTAAGTTCATTTCTTTGGGAGTTTAGTCTCTGTGTCCCTTCACTATGACTAGTGTTCAGGGTGACACAGACACTGAACATCAAGATGACCAGATTGGGGAAGAATCTGTTGTCACCTTGATAAGTAAGCTTGATATTAGTGACCCTTTGCATCTTCACCCTAATGACTCTGCCACATTGACTGTCATTTCTATTAAACTCAAGGGAACTGAGAACTATCAAATATGGTCTAATGCTATGCTTTTGGCACTGGAAGGAAAAAACAAAACTGGCTTTATAAATGGATCTTGTAGAAGGTCTTTAACTAATGAAGTATTGGGAAGACAATGGGACAGAGTCAATGCTGTTGTGTTAGGATGGATTCTTAATTCTATTTCTGATGAATTGTTTCTTGGTCAAATCTTTTCTAAGAAAGCTGAGCATGTTTGGAATGATTTGAAAGAAACCTATCATAAAGTTGATGGGTCTGTGATATTTAACTTGCATCATAAGATAAATACCTTGAAACAAAATGGCTCAAATTTGTCTGATTACTATCATACCTTGAATGCTTTGTGGAAACAGTATGATGCTATGGTTGAGCTTCCTAATTGTGTGTGTTCTGCTACTAGTGAGTTTAAAAACCATAATAGTCTGTTGAAATTAATGCAATTCTTAATGGGTCTTGATGACTCTTACATGACTATTAGAAGTTCTATTCTTTCTAGGGAGTCTTTACCTGATGTCAAAGGGGCTTATGCTATTATCTCTAGTGAGGAGTCTCATAGAGTTGCCTCTGGCAATGTGTCTAATTCCTCCCAAAGGAATCAGACATCTGCCTTCTTTGCTAATGGGCCCACCAGAAATGTGGTTCAAAGAAATCAGAGTAATAACTCTGGTGGCTTTAGACCTAATTTCAATACTAACCCCAACTACAATAGTAACCCTAGACCTAATGTGCCCAATGGGAATACCTATAGACCCAATGGGAACACCTACAGACCTAATGTGAACTCTGAAGTGATTTGTGAAAATTGTGGGTACAATGGGCATACTATTGATAGATGTTTTAAACTCATTGGGTACCCTGCTGATTTTGGTAAAAAGAGACCTGGGCAAAACCCTAAAGGAAAAAATGTTTCTAACAATTCTGTGGGGACTAATCCCAACTCTGTTTTTTCTGATGAACAACTTTCTGCTTTACTTTCTCTTATCAAAGAGAACAATGGAAGTGAGAAGGGTGTGCAGGCCAATATGGCAGGTACTTACCTTAATTCCAGTAAAGTTTTCAATGATAACTTTAGTAGTTTTTTCTGTTCTAATATTCATTCTAAAGTTACTCAACATGGGAAAGTGGTTGACTCTGGGGCTAACCAACATATGACTAATGATGAAAAAGAACTGGACAATGTTTTTGATATTTCTCATTTAAAAATTAAAGTCAGTCATCCAAATGGGACTGAAGCTTTCATATCTAAGATTGGAAATCTGAAACTGGCCAATGGCCTTGTCTTGTTTGATGTGTTGGTTATTCCTGAGTATTGTGTTACCTTGATATCTGTGCATAAATTAGCCAAGGATAACAAGATTTTTGTGGTTTTTGATGAGAATAAATGCCTTTTTTTGAATCAGGATTTGAATCTGAAAAACATTCTAGGGATTGGTAATCAATGTGGTGGTTTATACTACTTAGATACTAAAGGTACTAAGTGTAATGCTAGTCAAACTGTCCCTATTTGCTCTTTATCTTATTATGATTGGCATTGTAGACTTGGCCATCCTGGTGACCCTGCTTTAGATATCTTAAAAACCACTTTGAAACTTGATAAAAATGATAAGTATGACTATTGTGAAGTTTGTCAAAGGGCTAAACAATCTAGAAAGCCTTTTCCTTTAAGTGACCATAAGACTAAGTGCTTGGGGGACATTGTTCATCTTGATTTATGGGGTCCTTATAAGGTGACATGTCACACTGGCCATAAATACCATTGTGGATGATTTCACCAGAGCTGTTTGGGTATATCTCATTAAGTCCAAGGATGAAGTTGTTACTTTTTTAGATGTTTTTTATAAAATGATTAAAAATCAGTTTAAAAGAAACATTAAAGTCTTTAGAAGTGACAATGGGACAGAATTTGTTAATCAAACTTTTAATAAGTTTTGTAACAACAATGGCATCCTTCATCAGACTTCATGTGCTTATACCCCACAGCAAAATGGGGTGGCTGAAAGGAAACATAGACACCTATTGAATGTTGCTAGGTGTCTTATGTTTCAGGGGGGAATTCCTTTGAAGTTTTGGTCTGAATGCATTCTAACTGCTACTTTTCTCATTAACAGATTACCCTCTTCTGTGTTAAATGGAAAGTCCCCTTATGAAATGATTTATAATACTTGTCCTAATCTCTCTCTTATCAGAATGTTTGGCTGTTTATGTTTTGCTACTATCTTGAATAGTCATGATAAACTGTCTAATAGGTCTGAAAAATGTGTTATGATGGGTTATTCTAATTCTCAGAAGGGTTATAGGCTTTTTAGTCTTGATAGGAATCAGTTTATTGTCTCTAGAGATGTAAGTTTTTTTGAGTCTATATTTCCTTTTAAGGACTCTTTCTCAAAAAACAAGCATAATGAGTCTAATGTCCCTAGTCCTGGTCAAGATAAAAATTTGCTAAACTTTTTTGATTTAGATAACCCTGAGCTACCTAATGATGATGAGAGAGTAACAAGTAGCCATAATAGTGACAATGAGTCACAAAGTGAGGGTAGCCACTCTCCCAACCTTGGGAACAATATGGACACTGTTGATTCTCCAAATATTGGAGATGATGCTCATAACAGTGAGGATATTGAAGCTAGGTTGGAAGAGGAGGCAGCAACACTTGATGAAAACAATGAGTCTGAAGGTCACTTGAATCATATTCCAAGTGCTCCTACTCAGGGTGTTAGAAGGTCTACCAGACCTTCTGTTTTTCCTAAAAATTACAATGATTTTGTTGTTAACTCTAAGGTCAAATATGGTCTTGAAAAGTTTGTAGGGTATTCTAGACTTAGTCATGAAAACTTCTGTTTTGTCACCCAACTTAACAAAAATAGTGAACCTAAGAATTTTTTTGAAGCATCTCAGAACCCTTATTGGGTTGATGCTATGAACTCTGAGCTTGCTGCCCTTCTTGAGAATGACACCTGGGATATTGTTGAACTGCCAAAGGGTAGGAAGGCCTTAGGTAGTAAGTGGGTTTGGAAACTTAAGTTTAAGTCTAGTGGTGAAGTAGAAAGATACAAGGCTAGGGTTGTTGCTCAAGGCTTTGGTCAAAAGGAAGGTATTGACTTTGATGAAACCTTTGCCCCTGTTGTCAAGATGGTTACTGTTAGATGTTTGCTTAATATTGCTATTGTGAATTCCTGGCCTGTGTTCCAACTTGACATTAATAATGCTTTCCTTTATGGTGATCTTGATGAAACTGTTTACATGAAACCACCACAAGGATATCTTTGTGGTGGTGACAACATGGTTTGTAGACTTAAGAAGTCATTGTATGGGCTTAAACAAGCTCCCAGGCAATGGAATGCTAAGCTTACAGCTGTGTTAAGTGAAAATGGTTTTGTCCAAAGTAAATCTGATTATTCTTTGTACACTAAGTCTTTTGGTAATATTTTCCTTGCTTTGCTTGTGTATGTTGATGATATCATTATTACTGGGAACAATGTTGGTGAAATTGAAAAGTTCAAGATATTTCTTAAAACTAAGTTTATGATTAAAGACTTAGGCAAGTTGAAATACTTCTTGGGTATTGAGGTCATTGATACTAATGGTGGCATTTGCTTGAATCAAAGGAAGTATGTTTTGGATCTTCTTTCTGAGTATGGTATGTTGGCTTGCAAACCTGCCAGCACTCCCTTGGTTACTAAACTTGTTATTTCTAATGAGGCCACTATTGATGACCCTTTACTTGATAATATTGTTGATTTTCAAAAGCTAATGGGTAAGCTTATTTACTTAACCAATACCAGACCTGATATATCCTATGCAGTTCACTGCCTGAGTCAATTTATGCACTCTCCTTTGAGATCTCATCTCAAAACTGCCTTCAAGATATTAAGATATCTTAAAGGTTCCCCAGGTTTGGGCATTCACATTAAGAAGACTTCTGGTATGTTTCTAAATGCTTATTCAGATGCTGATTGGGCTAAGTGTGTTGTTACTAGGAGATCTGTTACTGGTTATTGTGTTTTTGTTAATAACAACCTTGTTTCCTGGAAGAGTAAAAAACAAAACACTCTCTCCAAATCTTCTACTGAAGCAGAGTATAGAGCTCTTGCTTCAGTCACCAGTGAAGTCATCTGGATTTTAAAGATTTTAAAAGACTTAAAATGTGAAAATCTTTTGCCTGTTACTTTGTACTGTGACAGCAACTCAGCTATTAAGATAGCTGCTAATCCAGTCTTTCATGAGAGAACTAAGCACTTAGAAATTGACTTACACTTTGTAAGGGAGAAAATTCTAAGTGGTGTTGTTAAGACTTGTAAGGTGGATTCTGCTAATCAAATAGCAGACATCCTCACAAAGGGACTGGATACATTGCAACACAATGCCCTTGTTAAGAAACTTGGCATGTGTAATCTGTATGAGGTATCTGATTAAGGGGGGATGTTAAATTTCTTGGGCCTAATCAGATACCATATATAAACTAAAGGGACTTATTCTGTTTATTTTGTAACTTCCAGGTTACTTTGGTCAAGTCATGTAAGATGTTGATGAGGTGGGGGACTTAAGCTGGCACTTTGGAAAGTTGGATGGCTTGGTTGTATTTAGAGACTAACGTCTCTTGGAAGCTTTGACCGTTTGGCTCTTTGAAGATATATTGGGACGCTCCCATTTCTTATCTCTTATCTGGGTGTTTTTGTGTGTGTTTTCTGGTTAAGATACTCTCTCTAAAAATGTAACCCAGATCAATGTTTATTCATTTTTGTTCTTGTTCTTGTAAGACTATTATCATTTAGATAATAGGGTTACACCAGTGTAGCTGTGGTAACCTTTTAATCTTTTGTTTCGTATTCGTTTTGATTAATAGAAGTGTTTGATTCAGTGTTCAAATCTTCTTATTTACCCTTATTCATTATTTCTTCACGATGCAAGTGAACCTTTTTAGTAACGACTGGCACTGTTATATGCAGTCAGATTCGTCTCAGCATCATCGATACAATGTGTGATGCACCACAAATCAGGGGATATTTTCCATCTAAATAAGACTAAACCAAAACCGCTACTAATTACTAAACGTTCACTAAAGTACATATCCTAGTTCCTCAATCAATTCCAAATTACAAAGAAATCGACTTGTGTTTGGTGTAATGAAAAAACTCATACCTAATGCAAACCCTAAGCCTAACACACCCGAAAACGAACAAACAACTAGCTAGGTCATTGTGCATATTAGTAACTGAAGAGCATATATCGAAAACCAGCACTGATCAATCCGCCTTTGTGTGGTTATTGAACATATTGGTGCTTATTTAAGCTTATATGTGGCTGCTTATAAGCTTATCGGTTTTTATTTTATAATCCTCAAATTTCCCGTTTATTTTGAAACTTATGGGCTCTTACTAGTTTATGAAATCATAATAAGCTACTTGGCATAATACGAAAACACGTAATCTAGTGCACACGTAAACGTAAAAGAAACACAACTAAAACGAAAACACGTAATCTAGTGCACACGAAAACAAACAAAAAATCATGCGAGAATCGACCTTGGCATAATACGAAAGCTACTCGAAAATAGATTATATATACAGTGACATTCGGCGGGTTAGCACCCGCGTACGTACATCTAAGTAAAAAATACTCCCGTCCCCCTATAACCCGAAAAAAACTATAACAAATTCATGTATACATAATGGTAAAAAAGCTTACGAGAAGATTATATTGTTCGGACAGTAGTACGATGTCGTAAACCCTGCACAACTTTTGTTCGTTCGTATGTAGGAGTAATTGTCATGCATTCAACCAAGTTATGTATATATATAATACTTTTAATTTGGTAAGACGGTATTTTATATATGGTAACTTTTACTGAAATTATTATGGTAAGTATTCAAACAATTTATTATGGTAACTTTTACTTTTACTATGGTAACTTTTATAAATAGCAATCTTATTTCTCGTATTCTTACCATTTATATATATATGGAAACTTTTACTATTATTACTTTTGGCATTTACATTGTACCTAGTATTTTTTTCTAACTCTCACATCACTAAAACCAGTAATTCCAAACACATAGTGAAGAATAAAATCTCGATAGCAAGGGTTTTTGTGATGTGGGCGGAGCCATAGGTCGTATAACCAGCCGTAACTAACCGAAAACTGAACCGAGCCGGAAAATCGAGACCGAAACCGATTATTTTCGCTTCACTTTTGGTTTTGCTTATTTATTGCGGTTTTTATTACTCGGTTCGACTCGATTTTGTAAGGTTAAATTCTGTTCGGTTTTCGTATTATGTTCTTCTAAAGGTAAGTTTTAGGTTCGGTTCGGTTGGGCCGATGCTCTGCCCTACCCGCCAAACACTCTTAAAACATATTCAAACAAACACTGACAGCCAATTCTAACTAAAACAGATGATGTGGCACGTTTTGTAACCAGTTCGACCCGGCCATGTCCAACTGGTTCAGCCAAAAAAAGGGTCAAAACTAACCGTTGTTCAAACTGCCGGCTTTTTGTCAACAGCTAAAAACATGGTTTGCTTCTAAGCAGCAAAAATAGTTTTGTTAATGCACCAGAAAAGTAGGTGTTTGGACATTTATATCAGCGGTTTTGTTTTTTTCGCATAAAACGGGGGTGATACGGTGCCTCGGCCAGGTTGATCACAGACCCAGTTTTAAGTCCTTGGTCACTCTTTTTAAAACTTCAGAATGGTTTTTGTAAACGGGCTCGAGACCAGTACTAGTATCAAAACACTTTGTACACGGGCTTTCGGTACTTTTTGCCCAAACCAATATCAGAACAGTCTGTAGCTTTATGAGCTAAAATAATACAGAGCAGTGTCAATAGGGTGTTCCGATTAAACGTGCACTTTCTAGATAAACAGGTTTTAAGCAAACCTCAGTTCAAAGTCTAATAATTTCAAATTTCCGATACATTTTGCCCAAACCAATATCAGAACATGCCGTATGTTTAAGAGCTAAAAAGGTCAGATCAGTGTCAATAGAGTGTTTACGATTTAACCTGCACTTCATAGATCAACATGCCTTCAACATAAGCATCCCACCCCCACCGTAAATAAAGAAGCAGGCAAAACGTAAGCATAACAAAACACATGAAAACAGACCAAATGGATATTACTACTTGTTCCAACAAAAACCGATATTACTGTCACGTTCTACTAACAAATTTCATAACCAAAAAGAAGGAACATGCAAAAACTAAAAAAGTTCATAAACAAACAACCGTGCATAAAAATTCAGGTTTAGTCGACCTCTTCCATCTGTTCTCAGCATCATCACCGGCTTCCTCAAGAGCAGGCACATCAGTGTCTTCATCAGCTGCATCTTCATCGATGCTAAGACCAAGCTTCAACATACGGTGAATTCTGTTGCCAAAAGTGTTGGGCTCATCCAAACTGAACCCAGAAGTGAGCAAAGCGGTCTCAGAGAGCAACAAAACCAAGTCCTTAACAGACTTGTCGTTCTTGTCAGCATCAGCTCTCTTCCTTAGCTCTTCCATGATGGAGTTCTCGGGGTTGATCTCCATGGTCTTCTTGCTTGACATGTAGCCAGCCATGCTTGAATCCCTCAAAGCTTGTGCCTTAATGATTCTTTCCATGTTAGCAGTCACCCGTATTCACCAGTAACCAAACAGCAGGGTGAGTCGACCACACGGCCAGAAACAACAACCTTCTCGACCTTGTCACCCAAAACGTCCTTCATCACCTTTCACAGACCCTCAAACTTCTCCTTCAAAGCTTCTTGTTTAGCCTTCTCGTCGTCGGTTTCCTCAAGCTTCAAACCTTCCTTAGTAGCAGAAACAAGCTTCTTACCCTCGAATTCCTTCAACTGACCAACTGCGTACTCATCAATGGCGTCAACCATGTACAAAACTTCATAACCCTTCTTCTTGAGCTTCTCAAGGAATGGTGAGTTCTCAACAGCCTTCTTGCTTTCACCAGTGATGTAATAGATGTCTTGTTGACCCTCCTTCATTCTGGTGACGTAATCCTTCAAGCTGGTCATCTCGTCACCACTCTTGGTGGAGTGGTATCGAAGCAACTCAGCAAGCTTGGTCTTGTTGTGTGAATCCTCGTGGATACCCAACTTGAGGTTCTTAGAGAAAGCTTCATAAAACATAGCATAATCCTCCTTGTTCTCTGCGATTTCCTGGAAAAGCTCAACACACTTCTTGACCAAATTATTGCGGATGACCTTCAAGATCTTGTTTTGTTGCAACATTTCTCTGGAGATATTAAGAGGAAGATCCTCAGAATCAACGATACCCTTGACAAAACTGAGGTACTCTGGGATAAGCTCCTCACAGTTGTCCATGATGAAGACACGACGAACATATATCTTGACTTTGTCGTAGAAGTGTTTGGATTAGCAGATATATCGACCGTTGTTCTTTTACAGCGCTCACGGGGCCTTTGTAACTCGGAAGCTTTATGCGTGGTTGTTAAAGAGCATGGCCTTATGTAGAAAAACATGATCAGAATAACCTCAAACATCAAAACCTTTTATTTAACAAAGATTCAAAGGACAAAATAAGATAAAATCAAAAAGTTACCAGTGCTAATCACGTGTAACTCTATTATCTATTTGATAATAGTTTTACAATCAAGCATAAATAAAAAACGAGATCAAACTAGGGTTTACAAGATCATGATGAATGAGAGAGAGAGAGAACTGTGTGTAACTCACACACAGTTACATAATAAAGCGATACAAACAAGAGACGCTCCCATCTCAATATAAAACCCTAAAAGGGTTGATAACCGTTGGGTTAAAGACAAAAAGGCCACAAATGGGCTTGAGCCCAATATAACTTCAGCAATACCAATCTTCACACTTTAAGCCCTTCAAGTCCATGATCCTATCCTTCCAAGTCCTTAAGTATAACTGAAAGTTTAAAACATGGCCAAATAAGTCCTTATCGTTATCAATGGTTATCAGATTAGGTATTAAATTTAATATCCCCCCTTAATCTGATAACCCATATAGGTTAATCATACCAAGTTTTATGACAAACTTGTTATGCAAATCTGTTTCCAACCCCTTTGTAAGGATGTCTGCAATTTGATTTGCAGAATCCACTTTTTCAGTTTTAACAACACCACTCAAGATTTTTTCTCTCACAAAATGAAGATCAATTTCTAAGTGTTTTGTTCTCTCATGAAAAACAGGGTTGGCTGCTATCTTGATAGCTGAATTGCTATCACAGTGAAGTGTAACTGGGAGCAAGTTATCACATTGCAAGTCATTTAAGACTTTTAGCACCCAGATTACTTCACTGGTTACTGAGGCAAGAGCCCTATACTCTGCCTCAGTAGAAGATTTAGAGAGAGTGTTTTGTTTTTTGCTTTTCCAGGAAACTAAGTTTCCATTAATAAACACACAATACCCAGTCACAGACCTTCTAGTGACAACACATTTAGCCCAGTCAGCATCTGAATAAGCATCAAGAGTCATACCTGAGTTCCTTGTGAAATGAATACCCAAACCTGGAGAGCTTTTGAGGTATCTTAAAACCTTAAAAGCAATTTTAAGATGAGAGTTCAAAGGACAATGCATGAATTGACTCAAACAGTGCACAGCATAAGAAATATCAGGCCTGGTGTTAGTCAGATAAATGAGCTTACCCATAAGCTTTTGATAGTCAACAATGTTGTCAAGAAGGGGGTCCTCACTAGTGGGTTGATTAGTAATGACAAGTTTAGAGGGTAATGGAGTTTTAGCAGGTTTACAAGCAAGCATACCATACTCAGATAACAAGTCCAACACATACTTTCTTTGGTTTAAGCAAACACCATTCTTAGTGTCAACAACTTCAATACCCAAAAAATACTTGAGCTTACCCAAGTCTTTGATCATAAACTTGGTTCTTAAAAAATTCTTAAACTTTTCAATTTCAGCAATGTTGTTCCCTGTTATGATAATATCATCAACATACACAAGTAACACAAGGAATAAATTACCATGAGACTTGGTGTATAAAGAATAATCAGACTTGCTTTGAGTGAAGCCATTTTCACTAAGGACAGAAGTAAGCTTGGCATTCCACTGCCTAGGAGCCTGTTTTAACCCATACAAGGATTTTTTGAGTTTGCAAACCAAGTTATCACCCCCAGGAAGATATCCTTGGGGTGGTTTCATGTAAACAGTTTCATCAAGATCACCATAAAGAAAGGCATTATTGACATCAAGTTGAAAAATAGGCCAAGATTGAATGATAGCAAGATTAATTAAGCATCTAATGGTAACCATTTTAACAACAGGGGCAAAGGTTTCATCATAGTCAATACCCTCCTTTTGCCCAAATCCTTGGGCAACAACCCTAGCTTTATATCTTTCAACCTCACCACTAGATTTAAGTTTTAATTTCCAAATCCACTTACATCCTAAGGCCTTTCTACCTTTTGGAAGTTCAACAATATCCCAAGTGTCATTTTCAAGCAAGGCAGCAAGTTCAGTGTTCATAGCATCAAGCCAGTGATGATTCTGAGATGCTTCAAAAAAACTTTTTGGTTCATTCATTTTGTTAAGTTGAGTGACAAAACAAAAGTTCTCTTTATCCAATTTTGAATATCCAACAAATTTTTCAAGTCCATATTTGACTTTGGACTGCACAACAAAATCATTATAATTTCTGGGAAAAACAGAGGGTCTTGAAGACCTCCTTAAACCTTGATTTTCCTGAACATTGTTAGTTGAATCAACCCTAATGTTTCCTTCCATGTTTTGAACATGAATGGAAGGAATGGGATTGATATCAACATTTCCCTCAGAGTTTGCATTTTCATCAAGTGTGGCAGCCTCTTCCCTATTCAAGCTGGCATCACTGGTATCATTGCCTGAGGCAATGTACCCAGTGTCACCTAGACTTGAAGGTGGGCTGCTATCACTTGGTGACAGATTGTCACCATTGTGTTTAGCTGCTCTCTCTTCATCATTGGGAAGTTCAGGGTCATCAAGGTCAAAAAAATTCAACAGATTTAAGTCTTGAGAAACATTTTCTTTATTAAAATTGTTTTTATTGAAATTGAAAGCAGAATCTTTAAAAGGGAAAATAGTTTCAAAAAACTTAACATCTCTAGAAACAAAAAAAAGATGCCTATCAAGACTGTAAATCCTATATCCTTTCTGAGAACTAGAATAACCCATCATAACACATTTTTCAGATCTGCTGGAAAACTTATCTGAGCTATTAAGAATAGTAGCAAAACATAAACATCCAAACATTCTAATGTGAGAGAGCCTAGGACAAGAATTATAAATCATTTCAAAAGGGGTTTTTCCATTCAGCACAGAAGAGGGCAGTCTGTTAATAAGATAAGTAGCAGTTAGCACACATTCAGTCCAAAATTTAAGAGGAATACCCCCCTGAAACATAAGGCATCTAGCAACATTCAAAAGATGTCTATGTTTCCTTTCAGCAATTCCATTTTGTTGTGGTGTGTATGCACAAGAAGTTTGGTGTATGATGCCATTTTTTTCACAAAAAACTTTGAAGTTTTGATTGATAAACTCAGTACCATTATCACTTCTAAAAATCTTAACATTACTTTTAAATTGATTTTTAATCAGATTATAAAAGTTTTGAATGTTAGAAAAAACCTCATCTTTGGTTTTTATGAGAAATAACCAAACAGCTCTAGTATAATCATCCACAACAGTCAAGAAATACCTATGGCCAGAGTGACTAGTCACTCTATAAGGGCCCCATAAGTCAAGATGAACAATATCACCAAGCCTTTTAGTGATGTGATCACTTAAGGGAAAAGGGTTTCTGGTCTGCTTAGCTCTTTGACAAATTTCACAAAAGAAGGTTTTCTCACTTTTATCAATATTCAAGGACCTTTTAAGAGCATTAAGAGCTGGGTCAGCAGGGTGGCCAAGTCTACAGTGCCAATCATAATGAGACAGAGAACAAGTAACAAGATGGTTTTGATTTCTACAACTAATACCTTCAGTATCTAAATAGTATAAACCTCCACATTGTTTACCAATCCCCATCACCTTTTTCAGATTCAAATCCTGATTAACAAAGAAACACTTGGACTCATCAAACACAACAAATATCTTATTGTCTTTAGCAAGTTTATGCACAGATATCAAAGTAACACAATACTCAGGGATCACCAACACATCAAACAGAGTTAGACCATTAGGAAGTTTAAGGTTACCAATTTTAGTTATAATTGCCTCAGTCCCATTTGGGTGAGTGACTTTAATCTTAAGGTGAGAGATATCAAACACATTATCAAGCTCCTTATCATTATCAGTCATGTGTTGGTTAGCCCCAGAGTCAACAACCTTCCCATTATGAGTCATCCCAAGTTTAGAACTGGTGTTGGAGCAATAAAACTTATCAAAATTTTCATTAAAAACTTTGCTAGAGTTAAAAAAAGTACCTGCCATATTGGCTTGTACATTTTGCCCAGTTCCACTGTTACCTTTAAAAAGAGAGAGAAGTGTAGCCATTTGCTCATCAGAAAAACCAGTAGAACTAGCAGAACCAACAGAGTTATTAGCCACATTTTTTCCTTTAGGATTTTGATTTCCTCTTTTTTTATGAACAAAGTCACTGGGGTACCCAATAATCTTGAAACACCTATCAATGGTGTGACCATTGTACCCACAGTTTTCACAAATCAATTCAGCATTAGAGGTAGCATTGGGTCTCACAACATTCTGATAATTAGGTCTAAAACCTGTATTAGCATTGTTAGGTCTAAAATTGTTTTGATTACCAGTCTGATTATAGTTGTTGGTTATGGGTCTCAATATGTTAGCATTAGGGTTCTGATTTCTTTGAGCATTGTTTCTGGTGGGCCCATTAGACAGGAAGGCAGTGGTCTGAGTCCTTTGAGAGTGCCCAGAACCACCACTAGAAGCCATTCTGTGAGATTCCTCAGCAGAAATGATGGCATAAGCTCCCTTAACATCAGGGAGGCTTTCTCTAGACAATATAGAACTCCTAATACTCATATAAGAATCATCCAAACCCATTAAGAACTGCATAAGTTTCAAAAGCTGATTATGTTTTTTAAACTCACTAGAAGCAGAACAAACACAAGCAGGCAACTCAATCATAGCATCATATTGTTTCCAGAGAGCATTCAGTTTATGATAATAATCAGACAAGTTACAACCATTTTGTTTCAAAGTATTTATCTTATGATGCAAGTTAAACATAACAGAACCATCAACCTTATGATAAGTTTCTTTAAGCTCTTTCCAAACATGTTTTGCCTTTTTAGAAAAAATTTGTCCAAGGAAAAGTTCCTCAGAAATAGAGTTAAGAATCCAACCCAACACAACAGCATTGACCCTGTCCCATTGCCTTGCTAAAATTTCATCAGTAACAGACCTTTTACAAGTACCATCAATAAACCCAATTTTATTTTTCCCTTCCAAAGCAAGTAACATGGCATTAGCCCAAACTTGATAGTTTTCAGTTCCCTTAAGTTTAACAGTGACAACAGTTAAAACATCAGAGTCATTAGGGTGCAAGTGCAATGGGTCACTCAAGTCAAGCTTACTAATAAGTGTAACTGGGTCAGTTACACTTATAGCATCATCATCACCATGTTCAGACATGGTGAAGGGTCAAGGGTTCAAAAAGAACTCACAATACTGCCAACTAAGTTCCCAGGAATCCAAAACCACTCAAGGGTGGCAGGTCAAGGGCAAGCAGCAAGTGAGGATCCAGATAAAGGGTATGAAGAAACAAAAACAACTACCAAACCCCCAAATAATCAAGTAATAAAAAACAGATAAAAGCAAATAACAATTAAAGAGAGGGAAGCAGAGGTGTTACAAAGCAATAAACCAAAGCACAATCGAACTGCCACTCTTAGATTCACTTAGTCTAAGAAGTGACAGAACCTCCAAATCACAATCCCCAATAATTTTCTTCAAGGAAAAAATTGGGGAAAATGAAAGAACCAGCCACCAATCGAAAAGTAACCAAGGAGAGTCACCACCAATCGAACAAGCCACCAATAAAGATGAAACCCTAATTTTTTTTTAAGAAAAATTAGGGAAAATCACTTTAATCAATGGACAATACCACCAAACAACCCAATCGAAGGTAATAATGAATAAGAGAGCAGATCTCAGAAACCCTAATTTTTTCTCAAAAAAATTAAAGCTTCAAAACTTTGATTCAACCAGTAATATTAACAGATCTAGCTATTTTAATAGCAGATCTTATCAAAAAAGTATGAATAACCAAAAACCCCCAATTTTAAACAAACCCTAAAAAATTTTTCATCAAAAAATTAGTAACCAGGCTCTGATACCATGTAGAAAAACATGATCAGAATAACCTCAAACATCAAAACCTTTTATTTAACAAAGATTCAAAGGACAAAATAAGATAAAATCAAAAAGTTACCAGTGCTAATCACGTGTAACTCTATTATCTATTTGATAATAGTTTTACAATCAAGCATAAATAAAAAACGAGATCAAACTAGGGTTTACAAGATCATGATGAATGAGAGAGAGAGAGAACTGTGTGTAACTCACACACAGTTACATAATAAAGCGATACAAACAAGAGACGCTCCCATCTCAATATAAAACCCTAAAAGGGTTGATAACCGTTGGGTTAAAGACAAAAAGGCCACAAATGGGCTTGAGCCCAATATAACTTCAGCAATACCAATCTTCACACTTTAAGCCCTTCAAGTCCATGATCCTATCCTTCCAAGTCCTTAAGTATAACTGAAAGTTTAAAACATGGCCAAATAAGTCCTTATCGTTATCAATGGTTATCAGATTAGGTATTAAATTTAATACCTTAATTAGATCCGGACTCATCTTCATACACATCTTTGTCCCAGAAAAGTGAAATGACTATTTATGGTCCTGCAAGCGAGTTATTTACTTCAAAGTTTTTATGGGTCATAACAAACTAAGTGTCAATAAAATTTAAGTGACCAGAGAGACTTCACAATCAACCATAAAAAGGTGTTAGTGCCAAACTGTAACAAAGTTATATATGATTTCGAAACCGGAGCAGTTATAGAATGGGCTTTAAACTCAGAATATGCTCTACAAGTATCTTTATCAGTTTATCCCCTCCCACTGCACGCGGTGTGTGTGTATATGTGTGTGTGTTTGTGAGCATGTCTCCATTTGGGTTTAACTTGATGAACTTTTGAGATTTCTCCGAGTTACTTTTTAACAATGTGCATTCCGGCCTCTTTCCTCAGGTGGATACAATAGCCTACCACTTTAGTGTGTTGAAGAACATGTTCCCAAATGGGATCAATGTACTTTCTCTCTTTTCCGGTATTGGAGGTGCCGAGGTGGCTCTCCACAGGCTTGGGATTCCCCTATAGACGGTGGTATCCGTTGAGATATCCGAAGCCAACCGAGACATAATGAGGAGCTGGTGGGAGCAAACAAATCAGAAAGGCAATCTTATCCATCTTGATGACGTTCAAAGATTAGAAGGTGACCAACTCGAAAAGTTGATTAAAAAATATGGCGCGTTTGATCTTGTCGTTGGAGGGAGTCCTTGCAACAACTTGGCAGGTGGTAACAGGGTTAGTCGAGACGGGCTCGAAGGGGAACAATCTTCATTGTTCTTTGATTACTTTCGTATCCTAGGGCTGGTCAGGAATATAATGAATGGACACAACTAAATACAAGTCTGGTAAATACGCCAAAACGTGGTTGTTGCTTCAGTAGACTCCCTTTTAATGAACTTTTTAGGTCAAGACTGATAGTGATTGATAGTAGAAATGACTTAGGGCGCAGAGATGGTTCTCTGCAGTTTTTGTATAGATCAGATGATTATGTAATGGACGTTATTGTACATGCTATGGAATTACTACTCTGATTGCTAGTTATGATGTGCTTGTTGCTATATCTGTTCGTAGTTTGTTTGTTGTTCATAACTAGAAGCAGTACGTTTTGTGCTATATATTCAAAATGAGCTTCATTTTTCAGAGTTTCAATAATATGCTACGTAAAGCAAGACGTGAATGTTTGTCCGAGATAGTATTGAATGTTTCTACTTGGATGAGGATCAATAGCTTATACGAATAGCGTGACATTTCGTATGTAGACTGTTTGAAGAAGAAGAAGAATGCAGGGTGGGAGAGGAAGAGGTGACCCTTTCTTTGGTATGGGCGGGGATCCTTTTGCTGGTATGCCGAGTCTGTTTGGAGGCAGGGACTCGTTTGATGACTCTTTCTTCACCAACCCGATTGCTGGAATGTTGCAGCCGAATCCATTTGGCCGTTTGTTATTGGGTGGAAGTCCGTTTGGGTCAAGCTTATTGGGTCCAACTGGTAGTCTTTTCCTGGATGCACATGAATCTAGAGGTTATGAGCATATTATATTGAAAAAGTGAACTCTGACGATGAACAACAAGCTGGGCATAGAATGGACGATGGTAGGTCTGCCAGACCACCTTATGTTGAGCAGCCATATGACGGAAGTGAAGGTAAATTCTTTTGTTATGCATTTGTTTTTTACTTTCTGCTAAATAAACAACATATACACGTGCCTTAAGTTTATATTGGTCTACTGGATCCCTATTATCTACATAGAAACGGTGAAATCGATTTCATTGATTCATTTCACTGAATGAGATACAGAGCACATGATCAACTTATATACATCAGAAGTCAAACTAAAAAGTCAACTGAACTAAGCTATTACAATGTTGTTGTTGGAGCTTGACTTTGTCGTACAAGTAGCAGATATATCGACCGTAGTATCATTCCTTTGGATTGACTTCAGTAAAGCTGGAGAATCGGTTTAATACAAACATTGGATTGACTTCAGTGATCATACTTTTAGGCTGCAGGGCTCTCTATATATCAGCAGATATATATTAGAATCATATAATCATATATGAAGGATTAGACAAGAGAGCTGTAAAATTCGACCCCGTTGTTCTTTTACAGCGCTCATGAGGCCTTTGTTTTACATTGATATGGTGCTTCAAGCTTTTATTGAAAATGTTTCTGACCTGATCCATGGCTTGATTCTGTTTGGTTGTATAACTCGGAAGCTTTATGTGTGGTTGTTAAAGAGCATATCCGGACTCATCTTCGTATGTTTCATCGCCTTCTTCTGTTTCCACATAAATTGTGCATATCATCTCATTACCATACTAAAACATTCCCACATGTATGTAAACCATATGAAATACACAAGAAAAAGATGAACGGGCAGCGAAATAATTCCCGGGGACAAATGTCGCCGGGGAAAAAAAGCTAAAAGACAAAATGGAGCCGACGTGGTAAGTTTTTGAGTTGAAAAAAAAGTCAAACCATTACTTTAGTTTCCACGGGGACGCGTCCCGGGGGATTGTTTGGGTAGGGTTTGATTGATTTAGTCAGCCAAAAACATAGCGGGAAACTTTCCCGACTCACTTTTTCCGGGACGCGTCTTCGGGGATACTTTTAGCCGTTATTGACTTTCGTTGACCATCATTAGCAAGTTGTCGTTAAGAATTGGTGACGTAGCTCAAACTTTCCCTAGGGACTGGTCCCGAGGATCCTTTTGCTCGTTATTGACTTTCGTTGACTGATCTTAGCATGGTGATTAAGAAATAGGGCGACGTGGCCAAAACTTTCCCCGTGGACTCGTCCCTGGGAAGGTTTCGACCAAAAACCAGGGACAAAAATATTACTCTACTAAAATTTATTTTGGTGGGTGTTTGGCGCCAGACTTTCCCCGCAGACTCGTCCTCGGGGATACACTTTTAGTACTTGTTTATACACTTTTAGTACTTGTATATAACATATATAAATTATTTAAAAATTTTAGTATTATTTAAATATTTTACTTTTAGTTAATAGGTCCGATTCGAGCCGAGACCGAACCAGTCTGTCCAGTTTCTCGCTTCCAAAGTTGGAAGTTGAATTCATGAAGTCAAAGGCATGTCAACATTACAACATGGTTCAAGAAGAACCAAACATATATTTCAGTCGCTTGCTGCATCTTCTTCGCCCTTTTTGGTCTGCCCTTTTTGGTCTGGCTGCAGCTCATTTTGCCAATCCGTAAGTACTTGCTCCACATTTCTTCTACAAACTCACCAAACACCATCTTCTTCGCCCTTTTGTGGTCTGGCTGCAGCTCGTTTTGCTGGTGCTTGCTTCTTTGGGGCTTCTGTTGTTTAAATAATCTATGTTAGTCACAAACTCGACATGCCAAGACTGAACAGTTAAATCATTTAAAAAATGATTTTACCTTCTGCTAATCTCAGGGGATGATTCATCGTCGTCCTTATCTTGTTGTTTCCTTTTTCTACTCGCCTCATCATAATCACTCGCAGCATCTCCTTTATCTTGTTTCTAATGACACAGCATAAAAAAATATATACAACTTTGAGAAGCCGATAAAAAAAGCAAGATTTAAAAAAGAACACTATGCATACCTTCTTAAGTTGGTGCTCAAGAGCAGCACACTCTTTAAGCCATAAATCCCCAGGAAGAGTTTCAGTGAGCAAATCAAACTCTTTCTTCTTTTCATCCAATTCTCGCTGTATCTCCTGCTTCTTATCACATCTTATATATCACTATTGAGAGCCTTGTTCACTTGAGACTATGGCATTGCTATTTATAGATTGTTTGGAACCTTGTTCACTTGGGTGTGGATTTGGAGCTGTAAGTTTGTGACGTTGACTTTCAAAATTATTTGAAACTCAACGGTCAAACCATTGACTTTCTAAAGATGGATCATAGTATTAGCTCAGGCTTTCGGACAGAACAAAAACCAAAACCAAAACCATGAGCAAATGAAACCACTATATCCTTGTTAGATATCGTGACGGTTCTTATATTACCAAGATTGATGGGAGCCGGTTGAGCAATATGTGTTAGACGATCCCAAGCCTAACTGTCTAACAACATCTTGAGGCAAAAAAATGCAGTCGACCATACAATGTCTCTTTTGTTTAGACGACCCCATGACGGTCTCAAGAAAGATAACATCTCTTCTTTGTTTCCGAAACATCATCATAAGACATTTCTTAAAATTTCTAATCTCATCCCGGGCATATTTTGTCCACAACTCTTGTCATTAACTCGTGCTGGAAAAAGTTAACTCGGGCATATTTCTTAAAATTTCTATATCAAAAAGTTTCTTTAAATGTTGCACAAATGAGTTTGTATGGTGTGTACAAATGGTTTAATCATATGTGCAACCAAGGCACGCCCATTTTCATAACAGTTAACGGAAAGTAGGAATAACCGTCGTATGTTTAGTTATAAACATATCACAAGTTTACTCACCCACCGCTGTGGGATAAACTATTGGAACTTTAAGTCACAAAATTATACTAAATGCTTGTATATATAAACTCAAAACGTGACACTTTATAAAAACTCAATCATCTAATTTTTACACTCACAACTGACAAGTACTGAAGTAACTCATACTTTGCAACTACAAGTTTTGAACGATGACAAACTCAATTAGGTAATGTATGAAGGTATGACATTCTATGTATCTCTTAAAGAGAATTTAGATATGGATACGCTAGCTGTGTGCTTTGCATTTGCCCACGATAATCAGTCATAAGCATGAGAAGAACCTGTTGGAGGAGCTAAGCTACTCCGCAATCGAAAACAACAAGGGTCAGTAGTTTTGAAGTTTATGAACGTAGTTAGATCATTACTCAGATTGTGACCAGTCAATACATTTCACTTGTTCTACATTAATACTAAGGTCCGAACAAGGTCTTAATACTTCCAACAACGATCTTGTTTATTAGTTCATCAATATGAAGTTTGGTGGCTTACATGATATTGATGATCGCGAGCATTCTGTGTCATTTGTTACTTGGAACTAGAAGTGATGATGATCGCACCAAATGCTGTCTTGAATTGCAATCTAAGTTCATCCTCACATGCTTACAGTGTAATATGCTATATTCATAGCTATTGTCAGTCTGTTATTGCAGTATCAGACAAGCAACTACTAGTTTTAATGTTCAATGATCTTGAGAAGAAACGCAAATCTACAATATAGCCCCGAACTCAAAAAGTTTTACTTTCTATCCCAAGAGAATTACGAGACCCTGTGACCAGTTATTGAAATATCATTGAAGACTTCAGGTGCATGCGTTGTTTACAATAGTTCTAATTCGAATAATAATCATTTATGTTGTACTAATGAAAGCAAATTGCACACATTCAAGTATCTATATATGTTAGAGCGCTATAGCAAGGGCGCCATAGCAAAGACTGTCGGGGTTTTGGGATTAGTCCAGTGGGCTGAGAATCGGCCCAACATCTACCCCATAATCACAAAATGTCGTCTTCATTGTTGTTGTAGATTTCGTAGTCCAATAAGTTGCCTCATCATAAGAAATCTTATCTTTGGTAGTGTCTTTGTGAGTATTTCAGCTTTCTGTATGTCGTCTCTTTCAACGCATTCTCGAATGAAGTGGTATTTAGTGTCGATGTGTTTGCTTCTTCCATGAAAAATTAGGTTATTTGTTGTCCACCATTATGGTAATCTTTTCTTCTCTTGTATGAGTGAGCTTGCTAAGTAGTCTCTTTAACCATAATGCTTGAGCTGTTGCTGCAGTTGCGGCTATGAATTCTGATTCACAAGATGATAGTGCTACAGTGGCTTGTTTGTGTGAACTCCAGCTAATAGGTGATTCGCTATAGTAAAATATAATGCCAGTAGTTCCTTGTAGTTCCTTTGCCTTCTAGATTATTAAATCCATAGCTACTATCGCTATATCCTTGTATTTGGTTTCCTTCATTATGTTTGTAGGTGATTCCATGATCTTTCGTTCCTTTTACATAACGTAGTACCTTCTTTATTGCCTTCATGTGTTGTTACTCTTTTGGCTTTTGCATGAATCGACAAAGTAATCCCACAGAATAACTTAAGTCGGGTCTTGTATGTAGTAAATACCTTAAGCATCCAATTATGCTTCGATATTGAGTCGAGTCTACCAATGTGTCTTCAGTCTTCTTTGTTAGTTTTGTTCCAGGGTCTATTGGTGTCAATGTTTCATAGTCAATCATTCAAGCTTCATTTAATATCTTTTTTGCGTAAGCGGATTGCTTGATAGATATGTCACCCATTGATTGTGTGACTTCTATGCCTAAGTAGTATGCTAACAATCCTAAGTCGCTCATTTCGAATTTTTCTTCCATTTGAGCTTTGAATTTGTCAATTTCCTTTTTAGGTGTGCCAGTAACGATTAAATCATCCACATAGACTCCTATTAATAGGATTGAGTCTCTTGTGGCCTTTGTGTAGATGGTTTGCTCCAATGCACACTTCTTGAAATCTAAAGACTTCAAGGTGTTGTATAGCTTTATGTTCCATGCACGTGGTGCTTGTCTTAATCCATAAAGTGCTTTCTTTAATTTGTAGACTTTTCCATCTTTCTTTATAAATCCTTCAGGTTGTGCAACGTATACTTCTTCCTTTAAATCTCCATGTAGAAATGCAGATTTTACGTCGAGGTGATGCAATTCCCATTTTCTATTAGCAACTATGGCAAGTAGTGATCTAATGGTTTCCATTCTTGCTACAGGAGCAAAAACTTCTTCAAAATCTATGTCATGCTCTTGTATGTAGCCTTTTGCTACTAATCTAGCCTTGTGCTTGATTATTTTCCCATTTGCGTCTCTCTTAATCTTGAACACCCATTTTAAGCCAATTGTTTTATGTCCATAAGGTAAGGTTGTAAGTTCCCATGTGTTATTTCTATTTATAGAATCTAACTCATCCTTCATTGCTTCTATCAATTTTTGGTCATTTGAAGCTTCCTTGTAATTCTTGGGTTCATCTTCTGCTAGTAGTAATTCCTCAATGTCTTCGTAGACATCATTTAATGATCAATAGCTTCTTATAGGTGTATGATCAAGTCGTGAGTGAGAGCTTGCATGTAACACCCCATTTGTTAAGATGGAATGCTATAGTAAATTATGGCGTGTCATCAAAGCGTGCAAGGTAAATGTCTAAACATTCATGACCATAAATAGAAATACCGGAATCAAACATCGGTACTTTAATAACTCACGCGCAAGCAATATTAAGTACTGTAAATGAAAGGACTAAACAATGTCCAAATGAAGTAAAGTATGAAAAGTAGGAATAAATGCAAAAGGTAAAAGAGGCCGAATAACTTCCAATCCGAATGCACATACTCTGGAGTTCCTACTTGCGACCTTGGGTACCTGCCGTTTGGGGACACGGAAAAGAAGACTGCTGAGCATAACGCTCAGTGCACAGATATACAATAAAGCATGAAAGACATAAAATATGGAAGCATATAAAGAGCATAAAACATGAATAGCAGTGGAAA
This sequence comes from Glebionis coronaria, assembly GCA_025667525.1. NCBI lineage: Eukaryota > Viridiplantae > Streptophyta > Magnoliopsida > Asterales > Asteraceae > Glebionis > Glebionis coronaria. Next base: position 32,679,617 of record CM046874.1, on the reverse strand, counting down.
TGAATAAGTCCTGGGAAAACCTAGATGTATGTCATGTGTACTGGTTTTAGTTCTGAAAACATAGCTTATGTTACTTATGAAAATCTATATTGGTTTAATATACCAAAAGCCAATATAGGTCATGTGGTCAACAACGTGCATGAATACTTTGAGGGGTGACCTCGTCATGCAAATTAGAGGGGATGCCTCCAATTAATATGGTAATGGGTAGGAGGGATCAACTCCTTGTGAAGGATGCAAGGCACACACCACATTCACCATGAAATCCTGACTGAAACACGTAACTAGGATGCACCTATACGCCCCACATGATAACAAAATAAATATAATGGCCAAATAACTGAAAGGGACGCCACGAGCTATCACTCCGCCGTGGTGAAGTCATAACACTAGTGCCTCTAGTGTTATGGTCATGGTACCTCCATAACTAGGTGAAACTGGTCATGCATGTATATGGCTAAGGTAACTAATAAAACATAAGCATTTTATTCTGTAACTACTGGGAAAACAGTTAGCTGCATACGGGAAATCCTAATGAAGGAAGAGATTGTCCTTACTAAAGGACGGGAAATCCGTACCTTATGTCCAGTAGAAGCTAATGAAAACGATAAAGACTACTCTTCCTTGACGGATAATACTACATAAGAAATATGGACGTGCATGAGTTGTTTGAATTACATGTGTTTTACTGGTTCTGAGTGTTCTTAGCTTATTATATGTATCCTGTCATGTTTTACTGTTTTACTGGGTGTTCTGTAGTTATTCTGATGTTATGTTAAGTATTAATCATGTAGTAACGTATTATAATACTTGTATTGTAATACTAAGTAACTTTCTAAAATTAGCAGGTTTTCATAAATAGTAAGTTTCTAAAAATTGAAAGTGTCCAAAAATAGTTAGTTTCCATAATTAGAAATAAGTTGGATTATTAATAATAAGTAAAGTTTAAACAGTATAATACAAGTCATGGTTATAGCTTATTAATTATATAACTTGGTTAATTTAATTAAACTATACGTTATATGAAATTTAATTAAAATACTTGGTTTAATTAAATTAAGCTAAATAAATACCTTAGGTTATACATGTAATTTTAATATTTAACCTAAGTCATGCAATTAATTAAATTAAAAATTCTAGAAAATAATTTAATTAACATGTTTCTGATTTTAATTATATCCTGAAACCCGAGTCCGTGTTTTAAAAATTAACCCGAGCCCGTACCCCGTGTTCCTTAATAAGCCGGGCCAAACACACCCCTTTGACAGTGGCTAACCGTCCTAGCCGGTTGCCACTGTCCGAGTGGTTATACCACTGCCCGAGCCGCGGCTAACCGCTGCCAAACCTGGTACCTAATAGCGGTTCTGCCGGTTCATACCGGTTCACACCAGTTCATACCGGTTGTGACCCGGTTCCCCCTACCCATGTTCGGTTCCCACTGTTAGCATCAAAAAGCCCCACCGAGACCCTATAGGTCTCGGTTGGCACTCGGTACAACACAAAACCCCACCCCGACACCAAGTCGGGGTCCCCTTTGTTGCGTTCGAACCACACGACCCCAACACCGAGACCATGAGGTCTCGTTTGGGCAAATCAAACACCACCGAGAGCCCCCATGCTCTCGGTTTGGTGCTCGGTCGAAACAAACAAACACAAACACCCCCTTTATCGTGATTTAATTAATCCCATGTGTTTTATTAACTTGTTTTAATGATTAATTAAATAAATAACATGAATTCATAAGAATTAAAAAGAAAAAGGAAGTGTTTAATTTACCGAACACGTGGAAAGAAAAGGTTATGAACACGATCACGTACACACGAATAATCAATAACTAAAATGTCCGGTTTATCCTTGTGGTTTGTGGTGGCCGGCAGCAAGAGCAAAAAGGAGGTAAGAGGAGAACTTTTTCTATAACCTAATTTTATGTTTAATGTTTCATGTGTTTTAACTTATTATGGATTTAAGTTGGGTCATGGGCCAAAGCCCATCCCTTCCTTTTCCTCTTGTGTAGTCGCGGCCTAACGGGAGCCCACGGAGAAACCCGTAGTTTTCCCGAGTTCAATTATTTTACGTGATCGTTCATGTTTAATTATCATGTATTTATTATAACTGTACTCAACACATTTATAATATATTTACATAATTACATGTTATTAATATCAGGACACGTGGATTATATTATAAATGGAAAGTTTTAAATGTATCGTATTTTCATGTGTGTACTGTTCATGTGTACTGTTCATGGTATTTTAATGCGGGTTTTACAACTCTTTCCCTCTAAAAGAACAATTCATCATCGAATTGGAGAAACATAAACTAAAAGAAAAACATACCCAAATTATAACTGGAAATGAGGGTAAGAAGTACGTATAGACTCCTCCATCTCCTAAGTGGCTTCCCGCTCAAGATGATCCCTCCAGAGGATTTTGACGAAAGGGATCTGTTAATGCAAAGCAATGCCTAAAAACATTGTTAGTATTAATTAATCTTTCTTAGTTTTGATCACGACAAATTACAAATACATTTATTGTCAAACACAATCATAAAACGAATTATCTAACAAACACTATCATCAAGGTAATAATCATTACAATAACATATCTTAATCATGCTTAGTGATCATAAAAGTGATTAGCCTTAAAACTCACTTTTGTCAAATGTAACAAAAGACTTTTAATAAACTTTAATTTTAAGAAAATGTTTTATTAAAATGAAAATGTAAATTTGAATATGGCATATTCCAAATGCCATAAGAATATCCTTTAAAGGTTTAAACATTCTCAGATATTTCAAATTCACTAAAAGACAAAAAGGAGCGAGTCTAGTACCCGCGGTTCCTTAAGTGCCTACGCGGTTCCCTATCGATAAGGAACCGCCTGGGTAGATAAGGAACCGCCCCCATATAGCCGTTGGCATTTGTCTTCTATAAATAGTGTATCAAATCTGCATTCTCATTAACCCTTTTTGGACATCTCATTCATCCTTCTTTCTCCTATCTAATCCTAGTCATTTGTAAATGATCACTTAATGTGTTAAGTATGTTTACTCATGATTATCCTCTTGATGTCCTTTTTTACATTGTCCAAATAGAAGATCACTCACACACTTGTGATGTGATTAAAGCCGAAGCATTGATGAAGATCACCTTCTCCTAAAGATCTAGTCATGTTCATCATTTGTTTATTTGTGTCTTGTGTAGATCCGATGTATTTGTGAATACTTGGACTAGTTGTGTTCATCAAAGCTATATGTGAATACTTGGATTAGAGTTTTGTACATCTATTGCACATGTGTGTACTTGGATTTGTGTTGTGTAGATCCAAGCTACATGTGTGTACTTGGATATGTTTAGTTGAGTTGTAATTAGTTGTGTTAGTTCTCACTAAACTATAAAGTGATGTGTTTGTGTCTTGTGAGTTCTCATTGAACTATAAAGTGATATGTAGTTGTGTTGTGTGAAGTTCTCACTTAGCTTCAAAGTGAAGAGTCGTGAAGATTGGTTCTAGCTTTGGATTAGAACTCGACATCTATCCTTGTGTCGGAAAATGGTGAAGTAGGCAACGTTGTAAAGATTGGTTCTAGCTTTGGATTAGAACTCGATATCTAGCCTTGTGTCGTGAAATGGTGAAGTGGGCGACGTTGTGTAGATTGGTCCTAGCTAAGATTAGGTCTCGACATTTAGCTTAGTGTCAGAAAATAATGTAAGCCACGTTGTAAGGTTTTCTCCGCCAAGAAGGGAGCTTGTGGATATAGTGGAAATCTCGAGTAAGGTGTACTCGAGGAGTGGAGTAGGAACGAGGATAGAGCCTCGTTGCCAAACCACTATAAATCTTGGTGTCTTCCTACTAGGTTGTTTCTTTCCTTACTCATTACTTACATTCATAATCATTATACTTACTACACATTGTCAATGAATTAGAAATGAACCTAATCATTATGCAACTAGCTTTCAAGTAAAAGATAGTTTTGTACACTCACCTAATTGAAAGTAATTTTTATTAGGAGATAAACCGATGAGAAACTATTCAACCCCCCTTCTAGTTTCTACAATTGGTATCAGAGCGATGGTGACACAGGATCTTTGAAGTATATTGTACTTTAAAACTTGGATCGATCCATTGTCTCCTCAAATTAGAAGGTTAAGTTGTACTAAAGTTTTTCTTTGGTCAAAACTATTTTTTGTTGAAAATAAGCCTTTTACATTGTTAATATTGCATATTACTTAGATTAGTAGTATTAATGCATTTTAGATTTACTCTTGAAATGTATCTACTAGTTTGCATCTTGTCATGTGTAGGTACTCATGAAGATAAATCATTCTATTGATTGTGGATTGAGTTACTTACACTTGTAGAAGACTCATCTTCTTTGATTTCTAACATCATTGAATGATGATATCAAGATAGGTAGGAGTGATACTAATCCTTGAAGAGTTAGTAGTCATTATTAGTCATAGTTGGGCTTTACATTGGTTCCTTGAAAGCTCGTAATGCAATTTGTGCCCAAGGTATGCTTTCGTTCTTCCACACGCCCTATTGATCATTCCTTTGATCATTAATTGACTATATGCTTGTTCTTGGCATCCTTGCCTTGACATTTATTTGTGGTTTGTGATTCTTTCCTTTTTCCCTCTTAAACCTTCATTGCTTGGATACTTGACTCACTATGGAGATGTAGGGTGAGTTAGTAGAAGTTTAAGTATCAAGCATGATTTCCATGGTTTTCACCCTTACGGTTAGTAGGCCCAATATCATGTGTAACTTGTGCAACTATGCTCATCTCTAGGATGATTAGTGAATTCCTTGAGATACCAAACTACTTCATTAAGTTGTAGGTGGATTTTACACATCTGGAATTAAAATATTCTAAGGATATTGTTATTGTTAATCCTAGCAATAATTTTCCGATCGTGTGGGAGAGAAAGTGAATCTATACTTTGCTCATGTTTTGAAACAGAATAAGACTACTCTTGAAAATGATTTTATTCTATGCATCAAAATTGCTTGGTATGATTCATTACCAAAGCCATTTTGACTTTCGTCGGAAGGGCACGTCTTAAACCACTATATATGACACGAGCTCTTCACCTCCTCGATTTGAAGAATGTAATTTGTCTCTTGAGCAGTGTTCTTGGTCTTGATTCACTTCTCTTGACTCCTCTCCCTTTGCTTCTTTGCTACGAGTAGTCGTTTTGTTCGTTTCGGTCTTCTCCTATCTCGATTCAACTCGTAATCCTTCAACAAGGCATTATTACCTAGTGTTGTGGTGGTCCAATGATATCCTAAAAGGTTGAAGACATATTTTTAAGTAATTTAAAAAATTTGGTTTTGAAAAATTCTTTGTTTTTCTTTGATAAAAACTGCCTACGGTAGGCGGTTCCTTATCTAGCGCGGTTTCATAGCACGGTTCTTTATCGATAAAGAACCACGGGCAGAATCTTTGTCAGAGCGCCAGTTTTTATAAAATACCCTTTTTCAAACAAACCTTTCTCTCTCTTTCTTTCTCATAGCCGACGGGTTTTTTGATTTTCCACCATTGTTGAAGCTTAAAAAACCTTCAATCTCTCAAATTAACTGATTCCAAATTGTGGGTTTCATTCATCCTTCATCAAACATCAATTAATTGTAAGTATTCTCATTCAATTTCATCTATTTTGTTCTAGGGTTCATCCTTTTATAATTGGGGATTTTTTAATCGAAATTGAATTAGAACATTGATAGGAATGTAGGTTGACATAATTATTTTACTATGATTCCTTAAGTTCATATTCATTAAGATTTCACTAAAACCCACTTGTAGAACAATCCAAATTTTGACTAAATATTTTTGCTTAATTGATGGAATTGAGATGAACCCATGAACAAATGGGTACTTGCATTGTTAGTGCCTGCCTAAAATCTTTGTTTTGAAAAACCAATGTTCTAGTTCATTGTTGATTCTACATAGTTCATATGTTTTGGTCAATGATAAAATAGGTACATTGTGAACATGAGAATGACAAGGATTAATACTTCGTTTGTCAAGCAATTAATGAAACATATTCTCTTCTTTTGATTTTTGATTTTTTTTCTTCATATAAGTGATTGGAGAAATATTTCTTGTTTATTGTATTTAGGTACAAATCATGCCTTCAAGATATCAAAAAGATCACCAAGACACTAGACAATATATGCCTAACCTTACCGACTTTTGTCACTCAACTCAACTTGCCAATACCTATCGTTCCCTTCAAACTCGTTGTTTCTACGAGGGTAGAGTTGTCCAAGAGGACATTAGGAATTATGCTTACATTAAGTCTATGTTTGAACAAATTGGGTTCGATTGTTTGTTATACATAGAATAAGACATTTACCCCCAATTCCTCTTGGAGTTCTTTAGCACTTATTCTCTCATTATGGAAAATGGTAGAATATTTGTTAGGTTCATCTTGAATGGTCAACTCATTCAATACTCTCTCGAAGCCTTTGGTCAAATTCTTGGTGTGCCATTTGAGGGCACTTGTCGATACATGGATAAATGGAATCTTGAAGCTCTCCTTGAGTCCAACGATTGTCCTCCAAATGACCACTTGGAAGTTGACCTTGACTTCATCCTTGACATCATTTCCAAAGTGCGTAATAAAACCGTTGTAAGAAGCCTTCATTCTAAAAGACGTTCGGTGAAACGTCATGAGGTTCTCTTAAGTGACCTTAATGATGATATGGTCCAATCGGCCAACATCCTTAAGGAAAATGTGTTTTGTCTTGGTGGTAATCGGGATCATGTTCCGACATATTTAGTGCATATGATATTTTGCATATTTACCGAAACCAAGTACAATTTAGCATATTTTATCGCTCGACGGATCAATTATGCTATCTCCAAGCCCAAAACAAATCTTGTTAGGACCTTTGGAATAGTTATTTGTAATAGGTAGACTAGGAGGTATGTAGTTCCTCCTGGTCCTAGTAGTAGTAGGAGCAACACGTGCTCCTGGTCTTTAGAAAGTCAAACTTTATTATTTTGAGTATTTTGTTAGGATATGCATGAGATATGTTAGGAAAGGATATGCATATCAGTTTTACACGTTTTGGTTTATTGATGTATTAGGGTTTCCTTGTAGTATAAAAGGAACCTTAGACAGAAGGTTTATACACACCTTCATCAAACATTATTCTAGTTTATATTAATATTAGAAATCCTTAGTAAAGGATCAAGTCATTATAGTTATTCTGTTCTTCTTGTTCATAGTATTTGTATTCCGCACTTGTACTGTGTGATTCATCTGGAGTCTCTCTGTGAATATACTTGTTCATCCAATCATTTAATTCATTGTGTATACTAACTTTTCTTTGGCCGGTTTTGGTTCCTACTAGTCAAGTAAGATTGCTACTACTCTGATTTAGTGACTAGTCTGATGTTACTACTGTTACTAGAGGAGGAGTTCTCAGCCATCATAATTTCGTTGGGGCGATGCATTGAAGAAGACATTTGATTATCACTTATTTTATGTTGTAGTTGATTTTCACAGGTTTTGTGTTCTTATCATATCTTAAAAGGAAGGGAACACCTTTTAAGATAACTTGCTTGGTTTGTATGGTGATGAAGAATTGAAATATCTAGCTAAGGGGTACGATCTATTCATATCTTAAAAAGATTAGGAGCCTTTTTAAGATAACTTGCTCTATGCGTACATTTGCTATCATTTGAAGGGGTACGTTATTGTGCTCAGTGTCTCATTTATTTGAGGATTTTGTTCGAGCTCGACGTCACGTGGTTAGTGCAGGATATAAGACATAAGTTTGGGATATTCCACTTCTTCATCAAATTCGTTATACTTGATTTTCTTCATCAGTGATCTCTCCATGGAGCCTACTAGATTTGCCGTGCACTCTTAAGGGGAAGACGATCCCTTTTGAGTTGATGTGACAAAAAGGGGAAGAATGCATGGATCAAGGGGAAGCTTAGCCTTCATCTATATTAGCTTCAGGGGAAGCTTGTGCTTACTGGTTTTGTCAAATCAACTAGGGGAAGATTGTTTGGACTTAGATATCTTGAGTTGATATGACAAAACAAGATGAAGGACCTAATAGCAAATAGTTAGCTTCTATAGTAAGCTAGGGTTGTGATGTAACCCTAGTACCTCTATTATATAAAGAGGGTTAGGCACACATGGTTATTCACTCATTCACAAACAATGTAAACCATAGGTGTGTATGCGTTCCTCCTGGTGTCAAGCCTATAAGGCACCAGGAGTAGTAGTTAGTAGTATTATTAATAGTAATCTTTATTAGTGAAAGCCTTGTTCTTGGTTATGATTGTGTTCTTTATGTTCCGCTGTGCTTATTACAATCATGATCATGATATCCCAGATGAGTCTAGATCCTAAGACTCAACAAGTGGTATCAGAGCCTGGGAGAGTCTCTGTACAAGAAGAACCAATTTTTCTTATTACTAACATCTTTGTTTAATCATGTCTGCCTCGAGTTCTACTCAAACAGGAGAAGATAGCACCCCTAAAACACAGCAACCTCAGCAGATCATTGCTACGGTTTCCAACACAAATAGAAAGTTTCCTCTTCTAAAAAAGGATGAGTATGATAGCTGGGCAATGAAGATGGAATGTTGGATCACCAACACTGATCAAGATCTTTGGAAGATTATTCTGAATGGAAACAACAAGAGGTTTACTAGAAGAGACAAGAATGGTAATATTATTCTTCTTGACCCTGAAACTCATGAAGAAATCACAGCTGTTCAGAAGAATATCAAAGTAAAAACTATTTTGCTTCAGTCTCTTCCTGATGATCACATGGGTGACTTTTATCACCTGGATGACTTGTTGGGTCCACTAGATGTGGATCTTGCAGCCTGTTAGGAACGGTGAACGACTTCTGTAATCACAAGTCTATTCACAGAGAGACTCCAGATGAATCACACAGTATAAGTGTGGAATACATATACTATGAACAAGAAGAACAGAATAACTATAATGACTTGATCCTTTACTAAGGATTTCTAATATTAATATAAACTAGAATAATGTTTGATGAAGGTGTGTATAACCATTCTGCCTAAGGTTCCTTTTATACTACAAGGAAACCCTAATACATCAATAAACGAAAACGTGTAAAACTGATATGCATATCCTTTCCTAATATATCTCATGCATATCCTAACAGAATACTCAAAATAATAAAGTTTGACTTTCTAAAGACCAGGAGCACGTGTTGCTCCTACTACTACTAGGACCAGGAGGAACTACATACCTCCTAGTCTACCTAATACAAATAACTATTCCAAAGGTCCTAACAAATCTCCCTTATTCCATGCTCCTTACTCGCCTCTTAAAAAGGGTTGTTCGTGACTTTCCTAATCTCAATCTTTCTCGATTTCAACCGGTTCAACGAGTAATGTTGCCTATTCAAGAGGTATATGAAAGAAAGCCTAGAAGCGATAGAGGTTTAAGAAAAGCCGACCAACAAGAGTCCGATGATGAGGACACTTCTATGCCAACAAGTGATGGTGATGTCATAGGTACAAGTACTCATTTCGGCTCTTCGAGTAACTCCCACCCCTCCACTAACTCATTCATGGACGGGTTAGAAGACCTATCTCCTCCTCCTCACCATGCTACTAGTGAAATTCCGGAGAACCTTAGTCTTGAGGATGTCTATCGGTCTAATCTTAGAACACAAGGTGAGTTACATGATCATCGAGTTGACTCAAGAGATGGATTCAAATACTTGGGGAAATTGATCAAAGGACTTGGCAAGAAAAAGAGATGATGACTTGGATTTGATTCATGATGAACATGTTGTTGGACATGTTTTGTGGTGTTGAACTCTTTTATTTTATGTGTATCAACTAATGCTTTATGTTTGGATTACTAACTATTTTAATCCTTAATTAACTATGTAATCAATCTTTTGATTTACATAGCTTTGTGCATAGTATGTGTTTGTTAGCTTCCTAGATTTTGATTTATAGTTAACTTTGGCTTGCTATTTACCTGTGTGAAATATGGGCTGACCAAAGTTTGAGGAAGTGCAAATTTTTGACACCACTGGTCGCGGTTCCTTATCGAACACGCGGTTCCTTAGCGATAAAGAATCACAGACCTACATAAGGAACCGCCTATCCCTGTTTTGACAGAATCTTCACTTTACATTGTTTTCCTTAATCTGTGCAAAACTTTGAATTTTTTTTTTGCAAAAACCTGCACTTTCCTAAACTAGGGTACGTAATTTCATTATTCACCTAAAATGATTTTAACCCATTACTAGTTTGGATCATTCCCTTCTTTTCTTAAACCCTCTCTCGTTGATTGTGTTCTTCATCCCTTCAATTCTTCTCTAAACCTTAACACACAACCATGGTGTCCACTAGAACATCCACTTCCACCAAAATTTCCTCCTCCAAAAGAAGCCTCAAAATTAAGATTAAGATACCTAACATTGGTTCTTCATCTTTTCACACTCCCAAAAATGAGATCTCTCCCATTCTCATTTCTTCTTCACCTTCACCACTGATAGGTGTGAAAACACACATCCTTTTACCACTTAATTATAATAAAAACTAGACCAAAACGTGTATTTTATGTCGTAAAAGTCGGAATTATGCGTGGTTTGTGTTTTTATTGTGTTTTAGGACCAAAAGATGAAAAAGGAAGAAAACACGGGCTTTCACAGGCTTTTATCGAAGAAAAAGATAAAAGACGAAGTTAAAAGATCAAAAGTGCAAAAAGAACGGAAGTCAAAGGCCTATTCTGAATATTTATCGAAGAAAAAGACTAAAGACGGAAGTTTAACGAAGTCGAAGAACCAAATCTAACAAAAGAAGAAAATTAGAAGACGAGTTCATTTTATTTATCGACAAATCCCAGGCCAAAGTCGAGAACGTCGAATTAATTAAAAAGACGAGAAGACAAGAAGAGAGAAGAAAAGCATCACACCAAACACTCCTCCACTATATATAGTTTATTTTCTATCATTTGTAACAAGTTTTTTTTTCATTTTATTAGATAGATTAGTTTAGGAGTAGGAGTAGGATAATTACTTTCTCTCTCTAAAATTTCTTTCATGTTCTTAAGCTTTCATCTTTAATCTTGTAATCTTGAATCTTTAATCTTAATCTTAATCTCAAGCTCTTTAGATAGATCTAATTCTTCCCCTTTCTTGATTTAAAATCTATTGTGTGGTTTGATTAATCATGTAGTTTGGTTAGATCTTGTTATTTGTTTGATTGATGTGCTTATTCTACTGTTCTTATGATTTTGATGTGGTTTATGTTATAGCTTATTGTGCTTACTGATTATTTTTGTTTTTTTGCTTATTTTTAATTAAGTGGATTTGATAGTTTATAATTTTTAAAGTGGATTTTTATATATTTGGTTGATTTGGTGTTTGTTAGATTTTTATTTGTGTTTAGTTTGGCTTATTTTTTTTAGATTAATTTTGCTTATTTTTTGACTTATTTTTGGTTCCCTGTTTTTAGGTACTGTTGGGCTGCGTTACTGTCATTTTCGGATAAGGGTTTAGTTATCCGAAAATAATATTTATCCGAAGATTTTATTTATCCGAAAATCCTTTCATAGCAATTTATCCGAATTTAAAGTTTATCCGAAATAGGCCTTTATTCCAAAAATCATCTTTATCCGAAAATCTTGATTTTTCCGAAAAAGAATATTATTCCGAAGAATAGGTTTTATCCGAAGAATAGACATTTTTCCGAATATTTTTTCCCGCCAAATCATTTATCCGAAGAAACCTTGATTTTGTTTTATCCGAAAATCACAACCAATTATTCCGAAGATTGAATTGTAGCAAAAAGTTCTGAAGATTTCATTTAACAAAAACATTCCGAAGAATGTTGTATATTTCGAATAAGTGACATGCTAGCTTGCTAGCTTATGTCCTTTTGGCGCCATTAATCTTGTTCCCCCAAAGAGAACATGTTCCCCATAGTTAGACACTTGTTCCTTAAGTCGTTTAGTTTTATCCGAAATTCGTTTTAATTTTTATTCTGAAAGTCAGTTATTTTTAGTTAAATTTTTCCGCAAAATTTAGCGTTAATATTTTTTCGAAAAGTTTAAGTTTTAACTTTTATTAAGTGTCCGCCTTAATATTTGCCTCGTTTAGTTTTATAGTAGCCATATAGTCCAATTTATTTCATTTTTATTTAGTAAGTTTTATTTTTAAGTCGAAAGTTAATTTTTATTATTAGTTTTATTTTTATTAATTGTTTTCTTTAAGTATTTGTTTTAACATTTTGTTTAATTTAATTTTAAATTGTTTTAGTTTATTTTAATTTCAAACTTACTTTCAATTAAGTTTTTATTTAGTTTAGTTTGTCAATTACTCTAAAAGTTTTAATCTTTTTTCTAAATGATCAACGGCCTTTCTTTTTATTTCACCAAGAACGACTGAGTCACACTTTTAACCGGAGATCAATTCATTAGACACAGAGAACGGAAAATATACAAAAATTTTCAAATGGCGCCACTGCCGGCTCTTTTCGTGAAGATTAACGGTTTTTTGTGAGAGACACGTTGGATTTTGGGATCCGTTCACTTTTGAACGTTATTTTTCTTGCTTAAAATATAAAATTTCAAAAAGTAAAAAAAAAAAGATCCTAAAAATCAAAAATTTTAAAAATCCAAAAACATTTAAAAAATCATAAAAAGCATTGCTTTTTCAAAAAGTTTTGCACCAAAAACATTCCTCTTAACCCTCTATTGTGTTTAATTCTTTTTCTCAAAACCTCTTATTTTTAATTCTTCATGGATTCGTATGTCTATTGCGTAGGGTGTTGGAGACCATTGTATGGTTTTCAAACATGTCAATGGTGTACATGTGAGCGGTGCGGAAATGATATCGACAATACACAATTTGGATTTTGTCCCTCGTGCAATTCGATTAACTCATCCTTTGCTTCTAATGCACTTACTCCCCCCTCTTGCATATATTGTGGAAGCAATTCTTATTGGCATGTTTCGTGTCTGATTCGATACCCGTCTCATGACGAGCAAGAACCGAGTTACAATTATGACAATGGTAATAGCTATCCACAAGACGCATCGAGTTTTTCTCAATACCCGTTTTGCAATAGTTGTGGGGGCTCTCACGATACTTCTTATTGCCAACCAATGAATTATTATGAACCAAATCCGTGCTATTATTCCGGTTTTCATAATTTTGAGCCCCCACAATACACCCTCGATCATCAACCTTCTTTGAATCCGAATGACGAAAGACAAGACATTCTTTTGAAAATTCATGACGGCTTAATTCGACTGACCGAAACATTGGAGGAGCGACAGCGACAATGACAAGAGCAAGTATCTAATCTTAGTGATTATACTCCGCCTCTTGTGCGTTCTTCTTATTATGATGATGACGAGGATGATATCTTTGATCTCAACCCATCTTCTGAGATTCCTGTTCCTTCTCTCGATATCCCAAATGTGTCTAAGGATTGCGATACATCGAGTGAGCTTAGTGAATTTGGTCTCAACAACTTACTTGATGAGGTTTGTGATGAACCAACTTTAGCGGATCTTACGGACGAGGTTGCTCTTAATGATGATTTTTCTCCATGTTATGAGAATTTCAATTTTGAAATTTCTCAATCTCCTTCGGGAGATGAGGGCGATGTTGATTTATTCTCTCCGACTTACGAGAAGTTTACCACTGAACTTGGTCTTGTATATGAGGTGGAAGATGTTATTCTTCGCGACAAATTACTGAAAGTTCATCTTCTTATTGCTAAAATTGAAGCGTTGAATTCTGCTCCTAATACCGAGTCTTTATCCCCGTCTCTTACTCCAGTTGAGAATAATGATACATTTATGGAGGAAATCGACATTCTCTCAATACCTCCCGGTATTGATGATGATGACACGGAAGGGGATATTCTTTTTGATACTTTGATGCATGAAGATATTTTCCCAAATCCCCCTTCCGAGCACCTTTTATCCCATACTTTGGAGACCATTACTGAGGATGAGTGCTTTGACCCGGGAGGTGACATTGACCATTATATGATTGATACCGTTACGGCTTTGCCGCTCAGTGATAATCATATGTCTTTTGGGGATGACATTTTGATTTCTTTACACTACTAGAAAATCAGGCATCAGTGACGGAAGTTTGCATTGCTGTTCTGTCACTGAAGCCCTTCAACGACGGAATTGCGTCGGATTATATCCATCGCAAAAAGGGCCTCGCAAAATTTTTGTGACAAATTTAGCGACAAAACTTTCAAAGAGTCAGTGACGGATTTTTGGTCTAAATCCCCTCGCTGCAGCTTTTCTAAAGTCACCTAAATTAAATTTAGTTTGACCATCAACTTTACGTCGCTAAATTTGATTTCCATCATGTAAATAATAATTACACACTTACATAATAACACGTATCAAATATTTATAGATAAGAGAATAATTTATATAATGATCCAAATTTTGCATATTACATTCATTCAAAGTTCAACTTCATACTAAATTCAACATTCGAATTGCAATTTTAAGGTAACAAAATATCTACGATGCTAACATCATATATTATATTACAAATGATTAAGGCCTTAAGGGTTACTAGCTAGGTGGATGGGCATACGATGGTCTTCCAAGCATAATCTTTTGGAACTCCATAAGGTATCTTGCTGTTTATTTTGGAACTTCGTAAGGCTCTCTTTTTGTACACTTAAAGAATAAATTTCCTACTATGCGCTTATATTAAGAGTTCTATTTGGTAGCACGACGCTCTTAACAAAATCAACTTCCTCCTCAGTCATCATCGTTTCCCTGTAAGCGACAAACACAAAAGCATTTTTAGCATAGTATGCATATGTTGAGATTTGGACAAACTTGTTAAAAATACACTGATTTGGATATTTTCATCTCTAGCACGTCAAATGAATTAAACTAAATAATTTAATTGAAAGCAAAACAAGTAAAGAATCTAAATTATATTCAAATGAATGATCTCTCTTAATCGTCATACTGGAGAAACATATTGTGATTAGTAGTATAATTTATTCTTTAATAATAGAAACATTAATATTAGTATTGTTAAACAATGTTATATTAACTCATTAGTTATTTATATAGGTGAAGAAACAAAAGCAAAGAAGTTGAGGATGTTTATTCGACCCACAGTAACTTCATTATTATAAACATTATCACAATTTTTTATTTTATTTTATCATTATTATTATTATCAAGTTTTTTAACATGTTAGTAATTGTTATATTGTTTATAAAACTAAAAAGAAGTAAAAAAGAGGCAATGTGTTTTCAACAACATAACAGTTACCCATACTCATTTAATACTCAAACCATTGAGATTGCCACTCTTATAGTCTTATTAACATGTAAAGAAAATCAGATGAAAGTTCAAGCAAGGTGCTTACTGAGAATGGTCATTCCTAATATAGTTTTGTAATCTCTGTCAAAACATGTAAAAAATGGGATGAAAGTTAAAGCGTGGTACTTACCCGAGAATGGTGATTCCTAATTTAGTCTTGATATCTTCGTTACCCTGAAAAATAGTCAATACATGTTGCAAAACACACAAACATGGAAAAGAATGTAAAGTTAAATTTTAGAACGGGTTCGAACGAAAGACCATTTCCCTAAAGATGACTTCCAACCAACAATAGCAGACATTACAAATGAATTTTCATTTAAAAAGAAACACTAAATGTAATTTATCAGTTCTTGATGAGAGCATCATATGTATCATATGTCTATAGATCATTACTCATACACGTATGTACCTGTATTTCAGCATCATATAAGATGATACAATCCATGATGCATACACCTTCAGCAAGTCTATCGTTGGCATAAATCAAAACATTTGGACCAATCTGTTTCAATGGTAATGACAGGGTAAACAAAATAGCAGCTTATATAAAAATCGGTTAAAAATAGCAAGATGTTAATTACATGTAGTCATGGGTGACTGGTTGTTGACCTTTGTTGGCGGCTTTGTTGTTGGATATTTTATTGATGGATAAATATAAACATCACCAACACCTACAGGGTTTTTGGTTCCATTTCAGCATGAGGCTAGAAGAAGTGTGTAAAAAATGAACAAGATATAGAGACGGCATTTCAAAGACATCCTAAAGAAAAGAGTAAGGTCAGAAAAGAAGATGACAAAAAATACTATAATATAGCAACAATGCAAAAGTTTCACACAATGGATTTTTATCTACCCACATATTCATCATCTCACAATATCTTGGTGCAGTCTAATGAAATCCTTGGGATGTATTGTCACAAGATATTAAATTGGTATAGAACTTAAAAGTGAATGCATTACCTTAATTAAAACTAAGCCTTTGTGCGTAACATATGCAACATAAGAGTACCTAGAGCTAAACACGACAGATCAGCAAAACTGAGATCATACTTTGTGGTCAACCGAAGGGCTTCAAAACTGGACAAAGTGTGCAGGTTATCTGCATTAAAAAAGAAGTTTGTAAATATTAAAAATCAAGTAACGATACCGGTAAGATATAAAGATTTATTAGCTCGAAAGATTCTCATTTATGTTAAAAAAATTAGTTGTTTCCTGTTCAAAACTAGTACGTTATTTTTGAAATCCCGGAGGTTGTCTTCTGGAAGACTTAAGTCAATTCATAAAATATTAAAACACAGTTCAATTCGACAACATGAACCTCCAATACTGCTACTTTACATAGCAAACACATACTTCAAACAACCGCAAAATTATCTACATATTAAAATAAATCACATAATTAACAACCAAAATTAACAAATTCAACAAATTATGCTAAAGCTAAGTCAATATAAAATGAAATGCACTATCAAAATAAAAAAAACTAATAATGATTTGCGCCTTAACACAACTACCTCAAATGACGAATTAGTGCAATATAATGCAAATGATGCGCCTATGTTTTGTTATTTCGGACCTTCTGAGTTATAAAATGCTATACACGTTTCTTGTTTACTACAGTACCATATTTGTCATCTGACTTGTCATGTTCTACTATGTAATATATTTTTCAAATGATTAAACCAACCCCAAATTCAAAACCTTAAGTGACATTAAATCCCTTAAGTGACTCAAACAACCCTAAATTAAGTTTCACCATTTTCTCTTTAGGTTAAAAGGCGGGTTTTTTAGAACTATGAAAACTATTTTCTTTTTTACCTTAACCAAATAACTTATCACAAGTTCTATACCCATAGATCTAATACTTAATACTAAGGACGAAATGAGAAATTAATACACAAAATATACATGTAATAAGCATCGAATGTGGCAGATCTGATGATATAAGGTTATACAAATCATTAACCCTAAACTCAAAAATCAAGAAAACAATAGATCGATCCATATCAAATCAGTTATGGAATTGGAGATATGTGACATTAAAGTACCTGATGTGTATACCAGTGGACCTGAATTGGCAGCGAACAAATTGAGTGGTTTGTGATTGGCGTTGGAGACTAGATAAGTAGATGTGGTGAATGTAAAATGAGATGAAAAGTATAAGCGTGGGTGAATTAAAATTGTGGAAGGATAATGGAGGGAGAATGAAAATTTTTGGTGAAATACTTAGGCGGGACAAACAAAACTATTCAGAGGGGTATCAAATTTTATCAAAGAAAAAAATTGTAGTTAATCTATTACTAATCCGTCACTTTGAAGAATTCTTTGGTGACCGAATAATTTTGTCGCTAATTTTCGTCGCTGTTGATCAATATTCTAGTAGTGTTACCACCCTACCTCCCGTGGATCATGATTTCACATACTTTTCGTATGTTGAAAGGACTTTTCTACCCTTTAAGAATTATCCTCCTGCCTCTCATTTATTATGTTCCTCTGGGACCGAGGACAAGATCTTTGATCCCGGTATTACATTCGAGGCTTCCCCATGGACCATTTAATTCGGGGTCGAGTCAGGCTCGTGACTCGGTTAACAAAAACAAGCGCCTCTTAGGAGGCAACCCGATTATCTATCCTTTTTATCCATTTTCATAATAAGTGTAGGGGGGAGCCCCGTAAGTGTTTGTTGTTTTCTTTCTTATGATGTGCAGGGATTGGAGCTTCAAAGATCCACTTTTGATGACTTTTGACAACCCGTGATTCCGTGTACCTGTCTTCCGGTTTTATCCTAAACTCTTTTGATTCACTATTTTATATTCTTCAAATATTAAAATAGGAATCACTATAGTTGTCTCTTCCTTAGCAAGATTTAAACAACGTGCACAATGTCCTAAGTGTAGGGGAGTTTACTCCCACATGCTTAAACATTAAGGACAATGTTTATCTTAAGTGTAGGGGGGACTTCTATCGAAGTTAAGTGGGCTTTCTCCAAAAAATTTAATTTTTCGACGTTTTTCAAATTTTTTGATCTATTTTGGCCTAGTAGTATTTTTCAGTTAATTTCTTTTATGTTTTTTCCTTTTTTCATCGCATCGTATGTATATATTTCATTTCAAGAATAAAGTCAAAATAAAAATAAATAAATAAAATAGTTTTAATGAGTTTAGATATCTTTGATATATTAGGCCCGTCATGAATCTTTTGACTTAAACCAAGTTTACTGATCCAAGTTTACTCTAGCTAGTATCTTTAACGTGTTTAAATTAAGTTTCGCTAGGCTTTTATATAGGGAACTTTAAAACGCGAAAGTCTTAACTCTTGCGGGTTAAGAATAAGAACTTTTCGCAAGTTCCTATAATTGATCCTAGAAAGTCGTTTATCAAGGGAACTTTAAAATGCGAATTCTAAACTTGAAAAAGTCTAAGAAGTTGCAAGATCCTATAGATGACTTGAAAACCCAAAACTTTGATTTATTAGGCTAAGTATCCACGAGTCTCATTCCTTGAGATTTTAAAATTGTGGAGAACGAGATATGATAGAGTCGATTATAAGTTTGGTATTCTTTCACGAATTATGTGAGTTAATTATGAGCTTCTTATTCAATTGCTTGTTAATAATTATAATTGCAATAAGTAAGGTTGTACGATTTGAAAAGTTACTTAGCTTCTAACACAAGATCGTATAAAAGTTACTCGATATTAATTAGAGTTCATAGCCAAGGTATAACTTATTGAAGCGGGATGCGAAGATTGGCGAGTTCGAAAGGGCCCTCAGAAGGCATGAGGGCTACATTTTGTTGCTAAAGATCCAAAGTGATGTGAAGAATCATTTATCAAAAATCAATATGAAGGATCGAGACACACGAAGAAAAGCAAATACTCCCCTAAAGATCATGGAGAAGTCTATCCGAAAAGACCCTAGCAAGGTATGAGGATAAATAGATCCAAGTCCTAAAAGGAGGCGGATCGTTGTATATCAAAATCCAAAATAAAGATTGGAGAAAAATGAAGAAGTTGTGGTCCAAGTATGAAGAATCTCTCAAAAACTTCAAGTGAAGAAATTCCTATTATAAAGAGAAGACCATTATTTCAAGAACGTCTCTTAAGATTCGAAGTATGAAGTCAATGCCAAATATCGGTCCGAGAAAGGTCTCAAATCGTGAAGCGAGTTATGCCAAGATATGAACTTTATGAGGTCTCGAGAGGCAGTTTTAAAAGATTTTGTCCTTTAGCTAACTATTGATTAAATCCTCCTACTTTATTTTTAGCCTAAATAAACTATCAAAATAAGTCAAACAATTCAACCTCGTGATCATTCAAGACAAAACTATAATATAAGAGATACACCTAGGAATAAGGGAGTCTAAGCGAATAATTGAGCCACATGAGTGAGTGTTAGCTTACTAACTTATAATAACAATGATCTTGTTTTTGAGCTTGGTATGGGGTACGTGAAACTTGAGGGTGATAAACATTCATGACAACCAAAGCCCTAATGTAAGTCTTCGATTTCTTTACTTGTTTTCTTCCTTCAAATATTTTGTAATTTTCTATCTCTTTAAGTTTCCTTAATGTCTTGTGTTTAATAAAGGCCAAGGTGGGTTAATTATGATGGAAAATGTAAATTTTGCTTTGTAATTAATACATTGCATGAGGATAATGCAATGGTCAAGTGTAGGAGATTTGATAGGTGTGAAAACACCCATCCTTTTTCCACTAAATTATAATAAAAACGAGACCAAAACGTGTATTTTATGTCGTAAAAGTCGGAATTATGCGTGGTTTGTGTTTTTATTGTGTTTTAGGACCAAAAGATGAAAAAGGAAGAAAACACGGGCTTTCACGGGATTTTATCAAAGAAAAAGACAAAAGACAAAGTCAAAAGATCAAAAGTGCAAAAAGAACGGAAGTCAAAGGCCTATTCTTAATATTTATCGAAGAAAAAGACTAAAGACGGAAATTTAACGAAGTCGAAGAACCAAATCTAACAAAAGAATAAAATTAGAAGACGAGTTCATTTTATTTATCAACAAATCCCGGGCCAAAGTCGAGAACGTCAAATTAATTAAAAACACGAGAAGACAAGAAGAGAGAAGAAAAGCATCACACCAAACACTCCTCCACTATATATAGTTTATTTTCCATCATTTGTAACAAGTTTTTTTTTCATTTTATTAGATAGATTAGTTTAGGAGTAGGAGTAGGATAATTACTTTCTCTCAATAAACTTTCTTTCATGTTCTTAAGCTTTCATCTTTAATCTTGTAATCATGAATCTTTAATCTTAATCTTAATCTCAAGCTTTTTAGATAATTCTAATTCTTCCTTTCTTGATTTAAAATCTATTGTGTGGTTTAATTAATCATGTAGTTTGGTTAGATCTTGTTATTTGTTTGATTGATGTGCTTATTCTATTGTTCTTATGATTTTGATGTGGTATATGTTATAGCTTATTGTGCTTAATGATTATTTTTGTTTTTAGCTAATTTTTAATTAAGTGGATTTGATTGTTTATAATTTTTAAAGTGGATTTTATATATTTGGTTGATTTGGTATTTGTTAGATTTTTATTTGTGTTTAGTTTGGCTTATTTTTTATATTAATTTTGCTTATTTTTTGGCTTATTTTTGGTTCCCTGTTTCTTGGTACTGTTTGGCTGCGTAACTGTCATTTTCGGATAAGGGTTTACTTATACGAAAATAATTTTTATCCGAAGATTTCATTTATCCGAAAATCCTTTTCATAGCAATTTATCCGAATTTACAGTTTATCCGAAATAGGCCTTTATTCCGAAAATCATCTTTATCCGAAAATCTTGATTTTCCGAAAAAGCATATTTTTCCGAAGAATAGGTTTTATCCGAAGAATAGACATTTTCCGGAAGATTTTTTTCCGCCAAATCATTTATCAGAAGAAACCTTGATTTTGTTTTATCCGAAAATCACTACCAATTATTCTGAAGATTGAATTGTAGCAAAAAGTTCCGAAGATTGCATTTAACAAAAACATTCCGAAGAATGTTGTATACTCCGAATAAGTGACATGCTAGCTTGCTAGCTTATGTCCTTTTGGCGCCATTAATCTTGTTTCCCAAAGGGAACATGTTCCCCATAGTTAGACACTTGTTCCGTAAGTCGTTTAGTTTTATCCGAAAGTCGTTTTAATTTTTATTCTAGTTATTTTTAGTTATATTTTTTTGCAAATTTTAGCATTAATATTTTTTTTCGAAAAGTTTAAGTTTTAACTTTTATTAAGTGCCCGCTTTAATATTTGCCTCGTTTAGTTTTATAGTAGCCATATAGTCCAATTTCTTTTATTTTTATTTAGTAAGTTTTATTTTTAAGTCGAAAGTTAATTTTTATTATTAGTTTTATTTTTATTAATTGTTTTCTTATAGTATTTGTTTTAACATTTTGTTTAATTTAATTTTAAATTGTTTTAGTTTATTTTAATTTCAAACTTACTTTCAATTAACTTTTTATTTAGTTTAGTTTGTCAATTACTCTAAAAGTTTTAATATTTATTTTAAAATGATCAACGATCTTTCTTTTTATTTCACCAAGAACGACTGAGTCACACTTTTAACCGGAGATCAATTCGATAAGACACCGAGAACGAAAAATATACAAAATCTTTCAACCACCCCTTGCTCCATGCAAGACAAACTCAACCTATGGTACTAACCATTCACATGGTTCTACCTCCTCTTCATTCTAATCAAGAATGAATGAGCTTCACCTTTCACCCCTAGTCCTCCTTTGGATGGGATTTCTTAACCACAACCTCTACAAAGTATCCTCTTTGTACTTGAGCCTTTCGTTACCTCTCCTTTCACTCCACCAAATTCTCCCATCTCACCGTTAGACACTATGCATCCACCACCTCCTCCACCCTCTAACACTAATGCTCCTATTTTGGGCATTACTTTTCCCCACTTCATGGGTGATCCTTTCTTCTTTGGGTTCCTAGAAGCTCATGGTGCAAATTGCCCATGTTGTTTCTATAATAACTACATCATTCAAAACCTAAGGTTGGATATGCTTGGTCTTCATAGAAGGTTGCATGATTTCTTTCTTGTCTTGTTCTCCATGCCTCCTCCTATGAGACGAATGATGATTTTCAAAATAACATGTTTTTTAAAGAAGGTCAAGCCAAAGAGATCTATGAATTCATGACCTAGTTTTTAGCTATCTTTGTAGTAGTTAATTGTATTTTTATTTCTTGTATTTTCTTTCTTTTCCATCATGATTTTCTCATGTGGATGATTTATGGATTTAGTTTTTATGTGTTTTAATCTATGTGATCACATTAAACAACTTCAATTTATTTAAAATTGAACCTAAATTTATCACAACCTCTAAAAACTTGACTTAAAATAGGACCAAAATGACATCTAAATATTTTGTCACCCTTTGTTAAGACATTCTTTGTGAATGTGTTGCTTTTATGCAACCCTAGCATACTCTAGTGCTAAAAGAGGTAAAAATCCATGATTTGCAAATTTTTGAAAAAGTCTTATTTTCTCCAAAACTTTTGAAAATCAAGGTTTGCTGTCCACTGGACGCGGCTCCTTAGCCCCCAATCGGCTCCATATCGATATGGAACCGCGAGCTATATTAAGGAACCGCGCATAGTAAATCCGTTCTTGGCTTATTTTTGGTCTTTCTTCTTTGACCACTGTCTTGGTTAAGATTCTTTGTTTACCCAATTTGGATAAACATTTCCTAAAACCAATCTTTTTCATTTCAAATCTTTGCCTTGTCTATTCTCTTTAAATTCTTCTCTTTTGGGAGTTCTTTTTCATCCCTCATAATGCTTAATTCTTCCTTTCCTAACCTTGACATTTCTTTGTCACAAACTTCACAACCTAAAGCTTCTTCTTCTAAGCTTTCAAAGAAACCGAAAATCTCAGTTAAACCCGTTTGGATCAAAAAGAACAAGAATCCTCATGATTCTTCTTCTCTAAAATCCTCCAAGAATCCCTCTTTCTCTCCGATTCAATATTGGAATGAGACTTACTCTATAAATCCAATTACAAGAGAAAAAGAAATTCTTCCACCACCACCAAAACCTTTCAACTCTCCTCAACTCATTGACCTATCTTCTTTCCCTAATCTCATTAGGCATTGTGAAAACATCTCTTATCCATTATCTCCCTCTCCACCAACCTCTAATTTTGATGGACCTGCCCCATCTAACGACTTTGTTTTGCATCATGGTTCCTCGTGTGCTTGCTGTCGTTTTCAACAAATTGAACTTGCTCATATCTATGACAAGCTAAATTTCCTTGAATTCCTCCTCACTCGACCTCCTCTCAAAGTTTTTTTTCCCGTGAACAAAACTTCGAATGATGCTTCGTCATCTTTCTTTTCCAACTAAGGCACATTTTGTACATTAGTTGTTTGAGACAATAAAACTTAAGAAATCCTGGAAGATTATCACTATTAGAGTAGTTTATGCTTTGTGGTTTATTTTCCATATTTTTGCTTTAAATATTCATATTATGTGTATGAATATTTCTCTTGTATGTTATTTCATATTTCTGTAATATGAATGTTATGTGTGTCATCTTTCCCACTAATTCTATTTCACACATTTGTTAAAGAGTTGATCTTGGTTAAAACTTAAAATTAAGTATGGGTGATTCCATAAATTCTAAATTTTAACCCCTTGACACTTTAAATCATCTTTTATTGGTTTGGATGTTTCTTTTCTCCCTTTATTCCACCAATTGAACTATGATGTTGTCAGTACACACTCTTTGGATATACTTAGCAAATGCTTGCTTCTAATTTGAGATTTCTTTTCCTTCTCCCTCTCAAGTTAGTTAGTAGGTAGTGCACATACATACATTGGGGTTTCTTTTCTTTCTTCTAACCTTTGTGTAGCATGTCACCTTAGCTCATTTTCTTGGTGCCCCAAGTAAGGAGGAGTAAGCACCAAGGGGGAGCTACTAGCAAAAGTCCGGTTCTTTTCTTCTTCAAAGACTTGTGCTAACCTTTTTGCTTCGATAAAGGGGGAGAAATGATAGTGATAAACTCGTTAATAATTCGAATAAACTTGTATTTTACGTAAATGAGTTTATAGTTTGTCGTAATAAAAAACGGGGAGATGTTAATGCAAAGCAATGCCTAAAAACATTGTTAGTATTAATTAATCTTTCTTAGTTTTGATCACGACAAATTACAAAGACATTTATTGTCAAACACAATCATAAAACGAATTATCTAACAAACACTATCATCAAGGTAATAATCATTACACTAACATATCGTAATCATGCTTAGTGATCATAAATGTGATTAGCTTTAAAACTCATTTTTGTCAAATGTAACAAAAGACTTTTAATAAAATTTATTTTTAAGAAAATGTTTTATGAAAATGTAAATTGGAATATGGCATATTCCAAATGCCATAAGAATATCCTTTGAAGGTTTAAACAGCCTCAGATATTTGAAATTCACTAAAAGATAAAAAGGAGCGGAGTCTAGTACCCACGGTTCCTTAAGTGCCTACGCGGTTCCCTATCGATAAGGAACCGCCCTCAGATAGCCGTTGGCATTTGTCTTCTATAAATAGTGGACCAAAACCGCATTCTCATTAACCCTTTTTGGACATCTCTTTCAGCCTTCTTTCTCCTATCTAATCCTAGTCATTTTTAAATGATCACTTAATATGTTAAGTATGTTTCCTCATGATTATCCTCTTGATCTCCTTCTTTACCTTGTCCAAGGAGAAGATCACTCACACACTTGTGTGTGATTAAAGATGAAGCATTGATGAAGATCACCTTCTCCTAAAGATCTAGTCATGTTCATCATTTGTTTATTTGTGTCTTGTGTAGATAAAATGTATTTGTGAATACTTGGACTAGTTGTGTTCATCCAAGCTATATGTGAATACTTGGATTAGAGTTGTGTAAATCCATTTCACATGTGTGTGCTTCGATTTATGTTGTGTAGATCCAAGCTACATGTGTGTACTTGGATATGTTTAGTTGAGTTGTAATTAGTTGTGTTAGTTCTCACTAAACGATAAAGTAATGTGGTTGTGTCTTGTGAGTTATCACTAAACTATAAAGTGATATGTAGTTGTGTTGTGTGAATTTCTCACTTAGCTTCAAAGTGAAGATGTAACACCCCCAAATTTATACAACAAAGTACAGCGGAAGACTAGTTGGTGTTACGGGATAGCACATTACTCACATCATAGACAACGCATAAAAATCGCGTCGTTTAATATTAAATCATTTCCATTCATAAACAACAAAGTTACATCGGTCCCAAGTCATTACATTTCATACAAAGTTTTACAAAGTGTTTGAATGGAAAATATTGTTTAAGTGCGGGCCATGAATTCTTGTTGTCTTCCTGAGAATTACCTTCAAGTACCTGAGATAAAACATGTTAAAAGAAAAGGTCAGCGATAACGCCGAGTGAATTCATAGAGTTTAATAAATTCCATCAATATAACTTTGGTATAAAATTAGTACCAAAAATCAATACGTACAAATCATTGTAATAGGCCGTAAAATAGCCAAAATCATTTTATATAAATCCTTATCCAAAATCATAATATAGGCATTTGCCTTAAAAATCATTATACGAGCCAATGTCGTAAAAACAATCATACAATACGTCTTATGACGTTGTATAAAATCAAATAAAAATCGTTATATGAATATGGTTATGAAAAACCAAAATACGAACATAATATCAATAGTATGACCCTGTATTGCTAGTCAGGCAATACATCGTAATTCGGAGCGTCTATTAGTATTTTGTTAATTCGGATTATTATAAGCCGCATGACATTGTTACCTTACTAAACCAACAACGGGTAGCTAACCCGATACCAATTTTGCCCATCTAAAGTAGCGTGTCGTCACAAAGGTCACGCTATTGGAAATCTTCTCATACATTAGTTCGCTTACCAATCAATGTGGCACGACGGGGATCAACCGTCAAGGCGCGAACTGGGGTGATCGTCCCCAAATAGTACTATTAAATGCATAAGCGTCTACCAACTCCCGGTAGTTCACAATTCATGCTAATGGGACTTTTAGTGACATAACCTAACTTTAATAATCCATTTAATTTCATCTATCGGGTCCATTAATCATTTATCGGGTCATACAATCGGGTCATTCAATCATTCGGGTCCAAAATCAATAAACAAACAATCGGGACAAATGGTGTCCTATTTTATAAAAACTAACATGTTATCTCCCTCGCGGGTTTATAAAGCATTTATAAAACATTTAAAAGAGTGCGAGGCTATGAACTCACGTTGATGTGGGAAGGCGGGTTATCGGCAATTCGGATGTACGGTACGTGCTTCAATCACGGAAACCTAGACAAATAATACTCGTCTTAGACTCTTGTCCAATGACTTTATAAAAATAACAATTATGTATACATATGATGATTGTATATATATGATGATCAAGTGGGTTTACATATTCTCGTTTACTCATTTTAGTGTTATATGTCGATAGCTTTTATACTAGTTTACTAGTTTTACCCATTTACGTGTCTTAAGTCCAATAAGCTTATTATAAGTTATTTAACTTGTTTTAATCTATTTTGTACTTATATTATCAGTACTTCAACTTCACAAGTTGGGCCCAAATGGGTTAAGCCCAATAATAAGTTTATAAGTGTTTTAGTCCATTTTTGTTGTATTGTTAGTCCAATAATGTTAATTTAGTCCGTTAACGTTCGTATGTCCTATAGTTCGGGTTTTATCGGTTTTTACTTGTTATACATGTTTATATATCAGTATATAAGTTTTATAAAGTTTACATTAGACGGGTCCAACCATCTAAGTTTTATTTAACAAAAACGTTAATTTTACGGCAATAGCCGAAAAAGTCGTAAAAATCATGTTTATAGTTTTATAACTTATAAAACTTAACAAGTTTCCATTTTCATCATTTATACACTTATTACACCTTTTATATATTTATATAAATAAGTTTTATAAGTTAGTGGGTTTTTATTTATATTTTATATATTAAAATGTGAGTGCTTATATAATAGTATTATTCTTTAATTTCCAAAAATCTGATCTTTAACTTCATCTTCACCAAAAATTCCATATCTTGAGTTCTACATGGAGATAGAAGCTCAAATTTTTATCACATAAACTACATGATATTTGCTACATTTAACTCTTCTATAGCTACTGTTGAATCATCCTTTAAGTATTTTCTAAAAATCGTCCAAAACAGTAACTTCAGATTTATACCCTAAACTTGTTTTGATCATATCTCACTCATTATTTTGATTCCATTGCATGGCCAACTCTCACATGTGTACACGACCCATAGCTTACTGTAAATGGGTTCTACTTCATCATATTATCAGTTTAACACTTGGTTCTTTACTGTTTTATACAGCCATGCAAATTAATCAAGATTTTAACCTTGTTTCATATGGTTTTTCACCTTTTTAATCATGTTTATCAACAACAAATACCCACATAACATTTTTATCATCATATAATCATCATAAATATATACAATAGGAAATAAAATACAAGTTTACATAATCAAAATAATAAGAAGTTGAGGAGGACAATCTTTATACCACCATGATGATGTAGGTTGATCAAAACATGGATTTTTGATGGAGAAACTTGTGCATAGCCAAGACCATCATCAAGACCTCCAATCTTCATCAACTCCTTGTGGAAAATCAGCCCTATGACACCATGAAAACACCTCCACGGATGTTATAAGTTGCACCAATCTTCATCTTTTTGAATGGAGATTAACATATGTTAATTATAACATATATTTATGGTTAAAACTTGTATGAAATGGGTGTTTTGTGGAGCTTTTTGGGACGGCATCCATGGAGAAGGAGGGAGAGAGAAGTGGTTTTGCATGTTGAGTGAAATGTGTGTATGGTTTTTAGTTAGCTAGTTTTGAGGTGTGAGTGGAAAGGCTTAAGGTGTAAGCTAAGTTACACTTGTAACTAGCTAGCTTAAAATTTGACACCAAGTGTGTTAAGTTGTAGTGTTGGCCGGTTTTGATGGGGTGGGACAAGTGTCCCACTTGTCTCATCCCATTTATTTACGGGTACTCCTCGATTCTAGTTTCCTCGATTTGCGTGCCCTCGGGTCGTTTTACGAAAAACGTTTTTATAAATTATGAATCAACGTCATAAAACGAATCCAATAAAAATTGTTTCATCAAAAACGGAGTTCGAAAACGTAAATACGTAATCCTAAGGTTTCCGGTTTAGTCGTAAAGGATGTTAAAATAAAATCGTAAGTCCTAATCTCTTCTCGTAAATTTGTGAGTTTATGAACCAACACAAATTTAAAACTCCAAAATAATATTTTTAGATAAATTTATTTTATGAAATGTCGGACGGTCACCATAGACGGTGTATGTAAACGTAAGCACGTAACGTTGAATCCTCCGGTTTAGACGTAGTCGATGCTACTCCAAGACGTAAATCCAAATTTCTTCCCAAAAATAAGTGAGTTCATAAAATAATATTTTCAAATGAATATTGAGAATAAAATATTGACCATAAATTGACGGATTGTCACAGCATTTACCCCTAAACAGGATCTTTGTCCTCAAAGATCATCTTACCTTACTACTCGCTTCTTATAGAGTTAAAGCCATGTGGGTATTTCCTCCACATTCGGTCTTTTCTCACAAGTGCAATTCATTACAATACGCGAGTTTCATCAAACATAACTACGGGAATAAGATCAGGCTTAATGTTGACTTACTTTCTCTATCCATGATGTTCACGGGTTTTTGATGAATGCAACTTTTCGCCGATCTAAGCTCTACTAAGAATAATTAGATTCTCACTTGATAGATATTCCATCAAGTGCGATTTACGAAACATAATTCACGCAGTCTTTGAAGTCCTAGGGTAGATCCAGCTTATATGCCTTTCAAGCCAATCTTTTTACATCATCTCCATGGTCCCATACAACGGGGACTTATATCCCATGATTTGTCAGATCATGAATTCATTTTTCCAAGTTTAAAAATTGTGGCATAACTTCGCTACCCATTTGGCACTTCAAGATCTATATTTCACATTCACATAACCTCTTGCCTACTACCGGCAGTCAATAATCAAATCCTAATTTCAACACTCATTTCAGATCTCGCGGGTCAGGTATTTTGCAAGGATAGGTTCGCCATCATAGGAAACCTTAAACCTAAGAGACATGTCCAACTCACAATGGGTGTATGTCGGATGTCTTCATCACAACTCCTGCTTACAGATGCTCTAAGACTTAGATCCTAACAGGATTCGATCTCGATCCTAATACGATGATTATCAATGATAATCCTTTCAAAGGAAAACGATTATACGGTCTATTACCAAAGGTCAATCATTCAAACATAAAACAACACTTCTATTACTCTGTATCGTTACTTTACCTCGTCCCTTCGATTTGGGATGGTACATAGTACTCTCATCAAGGTTCGTTCTCAATGATTTCTGAGCAAGTCTCTAGAAATTCGATGCGAAGCGAAGATCTTGATAAAGATGTTCGATACAGGCACACTATGTTTACATAATTCTTTTGCATTTATCATTAACGGGAATGATATTAGCAGATTTGGTCAGTCTGTCGACGATGACCCAAATCGAATCAGATTCAGATGATGACCTTTGCAATAGTTAGACGTTTACTAATGTATGAGGCGATGTCTGCCTTCATAATTTGTCAATAGTACGTCTTCTTCAGACAAAGATACTTCTAGTCATAAATGACATAAATAGAATACTTATACTTACAAATTCCAACATAACTATGTCTCAAAATCTCCATATTTAGACAATCACAAGTGGTCTTTTAATCATTTAACCCTATCGGCTTCTCTATTTTAATGGTTCACATTAGCCGCGAACCTCTTTTATAATCTATATTATCCTTTCTTACAAACATCGTTTATATTTAAATTGTTCGGCAATTTATTTTGCACCTTTATTATTAAGGAACATGTCCTAACTGGTTCTTTATCTTTTCTATATTATGCATCGGTATCTATATTCACTTCTCATGATGATATATTTATCACGTTCACAATTCACTCAGATATTCTTTCTATATTAAGCGGCAGTAATTACGTTCACTTTCTCCTGATGAAATCAATATCTTAACTTTATTTATTCAAAGTTCTTTCTTCATATTCTTTATGTTTCAGTTTCGTCTCATCTATCATTTTTATCCGTTTTACTCAATCCGTCGTCTAAGGCGTCAATAATTATCATAATTAATTAAATAATCATTAGTTAATTTTTATGAAGCGTAAAAGTTTTAAATTTCTTAGTTCGACCAATTATATAAAATGTTCAAAAATAAATTTGAATTTAATTAACAAGATTTTTGGTTGATTTATCGAAAATAATTAATAAGATTCGTAAATGTTTGAAAAATCTTTGTTTATACTTTGGTCAAAATTTCTTTAGTTTGAAAAGCGTAAATTATCGTTTTAAATTTCAAGTCATGTTTTATATAGTTTCCTCAATTCCTCTTAAGTTGTCTAAGAGTATACACAAACATTTACCCCTAAACAGAAGTTTAGTTAAATGGTTTGTGTATAAGGGAATAATCCCTTAAAATCCTTTGTTAAAACATTTGTCAAAAAATATTTCCATTTCTTTTTGGTAATATCCAAAGTCTTAAAAGGGCTCTTAATTTTTGAAGAGTCAATTTATATTCCATTGTCTATTAATCACATGGTTAAATCATGTGAAGGTTCAAGTCTTAAGTCTTATGTTGAATATTTAAGATACAGGTTTTTATTATTCGGTCAATTCAGGGCAATCTATAAATAATTATTAACTCATTCTTATTCATATAAACAAACATATAGTCCTTAATGATCACCAGCATGAATTTGTCAAATTACAGCCTACACACGTGATTCACCAAATTTATGAATACTACATGTGTATTAGTCAATCCAAACGACATCACGTGAAACTCATAATGTTCATTACAAGTTCTGGATGTAGTGATTGGAATACATAATCTTTTCCACAGATGCGAAGTTGATGATAACCATGCCGTGGATCAAATTTGCTAGAACCTTGTAAATGATTGAACAATTATTCCATTTCGAGTTATGGATATCGTTTTCGATTGTCAATTTACTCAGTCACAGTAATCTATACATGTAAGGAAAGATAACACCATAGCTCTTCAGGATGACAGGCTTGGTATAATAAAATCTTTTTCCGACAACTTTCTCAGTTGTACGGTAATTCCTTAAATTCAGATGGTGCTGACGTACAGTGCACCGGTAATATAACCAATACCAAATTCAACTTGCCTTAATGGCGAAAGTCTAGGTAATTCATCAACAAATACCTCCTAAAGTTTCAGATAACATAAATATCTTTTAATGAATTCCTTTTTAAGTTCTTTCTAGATTACAATATCTATAACTAATTCACAACTATTCACGGTATAATTTCAAGTCATCCATCAAGAATTATTTAGATCACTTTTGATAATCAACATCTTATCATTTAGGGAATTCTACTCGAGTTCCCATCAATTAAGACAATATCGTCATGTCATAATCAATCAATCCATTCTACTGGCATTACCAACTTTTCAGTTTTATTGCCGTCGATAAGATGTGAACTTTTCAAAAGACTAATAATGATTCATAATCCTTCACAAATTCAAGGATATATGGAGACACAACTACCATCTAAAGAGTAAGGTTAACGCATAATCTACGCGAGAGAATTTCAAATCAGATTCAGACGAAAACATTTAACGAATATGAATATATCCCATGTTTTCAGAATTTGAGTACGCATTCGAAAGCTCCTCGGATCGTTACCCAGGTCATTCAAATGAAATCAAATCATAAGAAATGATAGGAACGTCGATACATCCAGTCGGGTATCAACACTCGGTAATCAAATACTTTCCTAAGAATCTCACTACGGGAGAATTGGTCAAGAAGAGAATATCAATTGCCAAATAAGACAATTTCCACAGATGAGTAAATTCAACTCAGAAGAATAGATGCTATAGGCACATATGTAGGTGTCCCTAACACTATGTCCCTATTTTTCACTTCTTGCAGATTTCATAAAATTTAAATCTTTCGCAATCTTCAAGGAAAATGTAGTGTTTATTCATTAGTTTTATGGTGACTACTAATCAGTCTTGCATAGTCCATTCCAAATTGTATGTAGGCGCGCAACTATATACAATTTCAAGACTAACGATGCAATACTCAGTTCGTCAAAATTTTATCGTCCATGTTTATAATAAAAACATTTTCATGCTTAATTCTTAAATAAGAATCAAGAATAAATTCACAAAGGTTTTCTTTGTTATGGAAACAATTAAGTTTTTCCAAGGTGTTTTATAAACAACCTCATTTTGATAACAATCACTTATAAATCTCACTTTAAATAATCCATATAGTGTTGAAAATCCAATTTTCCTCAAGGGATACTGTTTTAACTTTATAAAAACAATGTGTGATCTGCAGAAGAGTGATGAAAGCTTGTTCACCAAAAATTAACTACGATATGATAGGAAATGAGCTTAGCCAAATAATCATGAGGTTCATGATCTCGATGGCACTCACGAAGAATGATTCACAACGTAACTCAAATCAAGATGAGTACTGGTTCAATGGTTGCATCACTAATGCGAGCATTAGGAAGAAGTAATGAAAGATAGGTAATATCGATACATGTAGGATTTAGCAATCAAAGGTAGTCTTTTTCATTAATCACAAACAAGTCAAATTGTATCGTAACACATTACGTGTCACTATGTCATACAATTCTCAAAACTCATCCTACCAACTGATATCTCAGTTAAGTTAGGGATTTTTAAAAGATACCACAATGAATACTAATCTACAAGAGTCATTAGGTGTTCCACATGTCCCGAAAGATCCATCGGTCTCAATTCAGAAGAAGATTTCTTCAATTTATTTATTGGACACTGGGCATCCTCATTAGTGGACAATGGCCTAGGAACAACCCTTAACACAAACATACAATCAATTAAAACCTTATAATTCAATCACAAAACTTAACGACTTCCTCTTATCAATCTCATATTTCATACGGGTTAAATTTTTCTTTATTCAAGTTTCAACCAATTTTATACTCAATTCGATATCCTACTTCATTCTTCCAATACTTACAACCTTATTCTTTGGCCTTGTAAAGGCAATACAATCTCAATATGAATCAATACTTAATTTCCAATCCTATAGCTCTTACAACAACAATTATCAAATGAGTCATTAATATGAAATGACTTGATCATTCAACTAGACTTCTCGGAAAGGTACTAGTGGCATGAGGCTTTTGGGTAATGGTTCCAATAACAGCCTCAAGTGCAACATTCACCCTTTCGATTTCAATTTAAGAATTGGATGACAACGAATCAGATGACATCTTCCTAGGTGGTAACGTTTTGTCAAACTCCACTCTATAAGGAAAGTTCGTCATAACATCGATATCAGTTTTAATCTCGCCAATTCTTTTTCAATATCACAATCAACTAATATCTACATTTCTACGAATATCAACCATTTGTTGGGATCATAAATATCCACAACTTGGTTTAGATCTAGGATAGCTAAAATTCCTACGAGAATAGCTTCGATTAATTTACTAGGGGATTTTAGGGTTACTTGTGACAATCGACGTCGTATAAATACCTCGTATAAAAATCAAAGTAATCATCAATCAATCATGTAATAAAATTACATCATATATATATATAATCCAAGTTATATATATATTAAAATAACGCTTCTCAGTCTTGGCCTTGTCGGTAACTCGGGAATTCTTTGGCACCGTTATAGTCAAAAGATTTTTAGACATTTTTAGAAAAATGTTTTTAGTTAAAAGATTTTGAAATGTTTTATTCAAAACCTTGGTTTTAAAAATCTTTCGTTCTCTATAACGAGAGCTCTGGTACCAAACTGTAACACCCCCAAATTTATACAACAAAGTACAACGGAAGACTAGTTGGTGTTACGGGATAACACATTACTCACATCATAGACAACGCATAAAAATCGCGTCGTTTAATATTAAATCATTTCCATTCATAAACAACAAAGTTACATCGGTCCCAAGTCATTACATTTCATACAAAGTTTTACAAAGTGTTTGAATGGAAAATATTGTTTAAGTGCGGGCCATGAATTCTTGTTGTCTTCCCGAGAATTACCTTCAAGTACCTGAGATAAAACATGTTAAAAGAAAAGGTCAGCGATAACGCCGAGTGAATTCATAGAGTTTAATAAATTCCATCAATATAACTTTGGTATAAAATTAGTACCAAAAATCAATACGTACAAATCATTGTAATAGGCCGTAAAATAGCCAAAATCATTTTATATAAATCCTTATCCAAAATCATAATATAGGCATTTGCCTTAAAAATCATTATACGAGCCAATGTCGTAAAAACAATCATACAATACGTCTTATGACGTTGTATAAAATCAAATAAAAATCGTTATATGAATATGGTTATGAAAAACCAAAATACGAACATAATATCAATAGTATGACCCTGTATTGCTAGTCAGGCAATACATCGTAATTCGGAGCGTCTATTAGTATTTTGTTAATTCGGATTATTATAAGCCGCATGACATTGTTACCTTACTAAACCAACAACGGGTAGCTAACCCGATACCAATTTTGCCCATCTAAAGTAGCGTGTCGTCACAAAGGTCACGCTATTGGAAATCTTCTCATACATTAATTCGCTTACCAATCAATGTGGCACGACGGGGATCAACCGTCAAGGCGCGAACTGGGGTGATCGTCCCCAAATAGTACTATTAAATGCATAAGCGTCTACCAACTCCCGGTAGTTCACAATTCATGCTAATGGGACTTTTAGTGACATAACCTAACTTTAATAATCCATTTAATTTCATCTATCGGGTCCATTAATCATTTATCGGGTCATACAATCGGGTCATTCAATCATTCGGGTCCAAAATCAATAAACAAACAATCGGGACAAATGGTGTCCTATTTTATAAAAACTAACATGTTATCTCCCTCGCGGGTTTATAAAGCATTTATAAAACATTTAAAAGAGTGCGAGGCTATGAACTCACGTTGATGTGGGAAGGCGGGTTATCGGCAATTCGGATGTACGGTACGTGCTTCAATCACGGAAACCTAGACAAATAATACTCGTCTTAGACTCTTGTCCAATGACTTTATAAAAATAACAATTATGTATACATATGATGATTGTATATATATGATGATCAAGTGGGTTTACATATTCTCGTTTACTCATTTTAGTGTTATATGTCGATAGCTTTTATACTAGTTTACTAGTTTTACCCATTTACGTGTCTTAAGTCCAATAAGCTTATTATAAGTTATTTAACTTGTTTTAATCTATTTTGTACTTATATTATCAGTACTTCAACTTCACAAGTTGGGCCCAAATGGGTTAAGCCCAATAATAAGTTTATAAGTGTTTTAGTCCATTTTTGTTGTATTGTTAGTCCAATAATGTTAATTTAGTCCGTTAACGTTCGTATGTCCTATAGTTCGGGTTTTATCGGTTTTTACTTGTTATACATGTTTATATATCAGTATATAAGTTTTATAAAGTTTACATTAGACGGGTCCAACCATCTAAGTTTTATTTAACAAAAACGTTAATTTTACGGCAATAGCCGAAAAAGTCGTAAAAATCATGTTTATAGTTTTATAACTTATAAAACTTAACAAGTTTCCATTTTCATCATTTATACACTTATTACACCTTTTATATATTTATATAAATAAGTTTTATAAGTTAGTGGGTTTTTATTTATATTTTATATATTAAAATGTGAGTGCTTATATAATAGTATTATTCTTTAATTTCCAAAAATCTGATTTTTAACTTCATCTTCACCAAAAATTCCATATCTTGAGTTCTACATGGCGATAGAAGCTCAAATTTTTATCACATAAACTACATGATATTTGCTACATTTAACTCTTCTATAGCTACTGTTGAATCATCCTTTAAGTATTTTCTAAAAATCGTCCAAAACAGTAACTTCAGATTTATACCCTAAACTTGTTTTGATCATATCTCACTCATTATTTTGATTCCATTGCATGGCCAACTCTCACATGTGTACAAGACCCATAGCTTACTGTAAATAGGTTCTACTTAATCATATTATCAGTTTACCACTTGGTTCTTTACTGTTTTATACAGCCATGCAAATTAATCAAGATTTTAACCTTGTTTCATATGGTTTTTCACCTTTTTAATCATGTTTATCAACAACAAATACCCACATAACATTTTTATCATCATATAATCATCATAAATATATACAATAGGAAATAAAATACAAGTTTACATAATCAAAATAATAAGAAGTTGGGGAGGACAATCTTTATACCACCATGATGATGTAGGTTGATCAAAACATGGATTTTTGATGGAGAAACTTGTGCATAGCCAAGACCATCATCAAGACCTCCAATCTTCATCAACTCCTTGTGGAAAATCAGCCCTATGACACCATGAAAACACCTCCACGGATGTTATAAGTTGCACCAATCTTCATCTTTTTGAATGGAGATTAACATATGTTAATTATAACATATATTTATGGTTAAAACTTGTATGAAATGGGTGTTTTGTGGAGCTTTTTGGGACGGCATCCATGGAGAAGGAGGGAGAGAGAAGTGGTTTTGCATGTTGAGTGAAATGTGTGTATGGTTTTTAGTTAGCTAGTTTTGAGGTGTGAGTGGAAAGGCTTAAGGTGTAAGCTAAGTTACACTTGTAACTAGCTAGCTTAAAATTTGACACCAAGTGTGTTAAGTTGTAGTGTTGGCCGGTTTTGATGGGGTGGGACAAGTGTCCCACTTGTCTCATCCCATTTATTTACGGGTACTCCTCGATTCTAGTTTCCTCGATTTGCGTGCCCTCGGGTCGTTTTACGAAAAACGTTTTTATAAATTATGAATCAACGTCATAAAACGAATCCAATAAAAATTGTTTCATCAAAAACGGAGTTCGAAAACGTAAATACGTAATCCTAAGGTTTCCGGTTTAGTCGTAAAGGACGTTAAAATAAAATCGTAAGTCCTAATCTCTTCTCGTAAATTTGTGAGTTTATGAACCAACACAAATTTAAAACTCCAAAATAATATTTTCAGATAAATTTATTTTATGAAATGTCGGACGGTCACCATAGACGGTGTATGTAAACGTAAGCACGTAACGTTGAATCCTACGGTTTAGACGTAGTCGATGCTACTCCAAGACGTAAATCCAAATTTCTTCCCAAAAATAAGTGAGTTCATAAAATAATATTTTCAAATGAATATTGAGAATAAAATATCGACCATAAATTGACGGATTGTCACAGAAGAGTCATGAAGATTGGTTCTAGCTTTGGATTAGAACTCGACATCTAGCCTCGTGTCAGAAAATGGTGAAGTAGGCAACGTTGTGAAGATTGGTTCTAGCTTTGGATTAGAGCTCGACATCTAGCCTTGTGTTGTAAAATGGTGAAGTAGGTGATGTTGTGTAGATTGGTCCTAGCTAAGATTAGGTCTCGACATTTAGCTTAGTGTCGGAGAATAATGTAAGCGACGTTGTAAGGTTTTCTCCGCCAAGAAGGGAGCTTGTGGATATAGTGGAAATCTCGAGTAAGGTGTACTCGAGGAGTGGAGTAGGAACGAGGATAGAGCCTCGTTGCCGAACCACTATAAATCTTGGTGTCTTCCTACTAGGTTGTTTCTTTCCTTAGTCATTACTTACATTCATTATCATTATACTTACTACACATTGTTAATGCGTTAGAATTGAACCTAATCATTATGCAACTAGCTTTCAAGTAAAAGATAGTTTTGTGCACTCACCTAATTGAAAGGAATTTTAATTAGGAGATAAATCGATGAGAAACTATTCAACCCCCCCCCCCCCCTCTTCTAATTTCTATAGGATCGTCTTCCTCTGCATGACACGATCTTGTCGCTCAAGAACTCTCTTAGGTTCTTCGACGTATGAAAGATCCTCTCGAATCTGATCAAGTAGATACTGGACAACATTAATTGGATGATAGTTGTATCCTCTGAGTAAGGACACATGGAACACGTTGTGAACGTGTGATAGCTGAGGCGGTAACGGTAAACGATATGACACTTCACCAACGAGGTCTATGATGTCGAATGGTCCGATGAAGCGAGGACTGAGCATCCATCTGATTCCAAAATGTTTAACACCTCATGCAGGTGATACCTTGAGGAAAACATGATCACATACGTTGAAAGATACATCTCTACGATGTTTATCAGCATAGCTCTTCTGACGAGCACGAGCTTCCTAAAGCTTCGCCTTGGCAACGACGACCTTCACATTGGTCACCTCAATCATCTCTGGACCCTCAAGCAATCGTTAGCCCACCTGATCCCAGCAGATTGGGGCATGACACTTTCTACCATACAACATCTCAAAAGGAGCACACTTGATGCTAGCGTGCCCGCTGTTGTTGTATGCAAACTCCACTAGAAAGATATAATCATCCCAGCTTCCTGACCACTCTAGAGCACACGCCCGCGACATGTCCTCCAATGTCTGAATGGTACGTTCCGACTGTTCGTCGGTCTGAGGATGAAAGGCAGTGCTGAGCTTAAGTCTGGTGCCCCAAGCTTTCTGCAGACTCTGCCAGAAACGTGATGTGAAACGGGGATCTCTGTTAGAGATCATTTTTTATGGAGTACCATGTAGTCTCATGATCTCCTTCTAAAAAGTGTCTGCTAATTTGCTGACCGGATGCTCCTTGCGGATTGGCAGAAAATGAGCAGATTTAGTCAACCTATCAATAATAACCCAGATAGCGTCGTTGTTCTTCTGAGTCACAGGAAGACCAGTAACAAAATCCATGGAGATTTGTTCCCACTTCAATGTTGGAATATCTAATGGCTGTAGTAAACCACTAGCTAGCTGGTGTTCGATCTTCACTTGTTGGCAGATCATACATTTAGTAACGAAGGTGGCAACATCCTGCTTCATACCACTCCACCAAAAGTGTTGCTTGATGTCGTGGTACATCTTGGTAGACCCATGATGTATGGTAAATAGAGAGCTATGAGCTTCAATCAGCATAGCTTCCCTGAGTGTAGAGTCATCAGGAACCACTAGTCTAGTGCCCTTCCATAAGATACCGTCGTTGTCAACACGAAACTCCGTCTGCTGATCAAGGTTCTGAATGATAGCCCAAATCTCACCATCGTCCTTCTGAGCTTCCTTGATCCTAGAATGTAAGTCTTGTTCCACTCAAAGATTAGCCCAGTAATCGTGTTGTCCTCGTACACAAAACTCAATATCAGTCATCTTTAGGTCACGTATGATCTCCTTTGCAATCCAAATGCCGACAATCATACCCGACCTTATGTTTAGAGCATCTGCCACCACATTCGCCTTACCAGGATGGTACTGAATATTGGCGTCGTAGTCCTTCAATAGCTCTAACCATCTCCTTTGCCTCATGTTTAGTTCCTTCTGGGTGAAGATGTACTTGAGACTCTTGTGATCGGTGAATATGTCACATTATTCACCATACAAATAATGTCTCCAGATTTTCAATGCAAAGACAACTGCTGAAAGCTCTAAATCGTGATTAGGATATATTTCTTCATAAGGTTTCAGCTGTCATGATGCGTATGCAATAACCTTCCCATGTTGCATGAGAACACAGCCTAGACCCTTTCCTGAAGCGTCACTATAGATCTGAAATCCACCTGAGCCAGATGGGAGAGTAAGAATAGGTACAGTCACTAACTTCTGCTTTAGATCTTCAAATCTCTTCTCTCGTTCTTTAGTCCAGACAAATTTCTCTCCTTTCCTCATCAGCTTAGTCAAAGGTAAGGCTAACCGTGAAAAGTTCTCTACAAACCTGCGGTAGTAGCCAGCTAAACCCAAAAAACTTCTAACTTTAGTTGCAGATTTAGGTCTCAGTCATTTAGTGATAGCTTGAACCTTTGCAGGATCCATGGTGATCCCCTCTACAGACACAATATGGCCTAGAAATGCTACCTTGCTTAACCAGAACTCACACTTGGAGAACTTGGCATGCAGCTGCTTCAGACGAAGAATCTACAAGATTGTACGAAGGTGTTCCTCATGTTCCTCCTTGGATTTGGAGAAAATCAGGATGTCATCAATGAACACGATAACGAACTTGTCCAGAAACTCATGGAAGACACGGTTCATCAAATCCATGAAGATAGCTGGAGCATTAGTGAGTCCGAATGGCATGACTACGAACTCGTAGTGCCCCTAACATGTACGGAAAGCAGTCTTGGAGATGTCCTGCTCTTTAACCCGTAACTGATGGTAGCCGGACCTCAGATCGATCTTGGAGAAATACTTGGCGCCCTGAAGTTGATCAAAAAGGTCGTCAATACGCGGTAAAGGATAACGATTCCTGATCGTGATCTTGTTCAGCTCACGATAGTCTATACACAAACGCATGCTGTCATCTTTCTTCTTCACGAATAGTACTGGTGCACCCCATGGTGATGCACTAGGACGGATGAAACCTTGCTCCAGAAGTTCCTGCAGCTGGTCCTTCAACTCTTAAAGCTCAATGGGAGCCATGCGGTAAGGAGCTTTGAAAATTGGATATGCACCTGGAATGAGCTCAATTCCAAACTCGACTTCACGAACCAGTGGTATGCCCAGAAGTTCATCTGGAATTACGTCAGGAAATTTTGACACAATAGTCTGATCTTTTATCGATGGAGACTCGGCAGTAATGTCATGAATATTGGCTATAAAGCCCTGACAGCCGTGTGATAGTAATGCACACGCCTACATAGATGAAATAATTTGTACAGACCTCCCTGGTAGAAAACCATGGTATATGTACTTTGGGGATTTAACATCACCGAAGATAACCCGATAAGTGTGGTAGTCAATCGTAGCCTGGTGTTTGGATAACCAGTCCATGCCCAAAATCAAGTCAAAATCACACATGTCTAAAGGAAGTGCGTTAACTCTGCGGATCCTATCATCAAATTCTAGGGGAAGATCTCTGTACACCTGAGTGATTCGTACCGAGTCCCTAAGTGGCGTGGAAATGCATAAGGCATTATCTAATGGCATAGGGGAAGTCCTAACACGTACAACAAAAGTAGTGGATATGACTGAATGAGTCGCTCCAGTATCAAACAGAACACATGCTGCCAAACCATTCATAAAGAGATTTCCGGTGATGGTACCTGAAGT
The DNA here is from genome assembly GCA_025667525.1 of Glebionis coronaria. Lineage (NCBI taxonomy): Eukaryota > Viridiplantae > Streptophyta > Magnoliopsida > Asterales > Asteraceae > Glebionis > Glebionis coronaria. The sequence continues at coordinate 32,638,004 of CM046874.1, read as the reverse complement.
CTTGTTCGCCTGGTCTCTAGTAGTAGTGAACACGTGACCAGAAGTAGGGGTGGCTTGGAGTCGGCATGTCCAGAGGTGCCTTCTATCTCACCCTGGCGACAATGCTTCTACTGATGGCCTTGCTGGCCACACTTAAAGTAACCACCAGTACCTCGGCGAGAAACACCAAAATGTCTGCGCGAACAAGTAGGACAGATAGGATGCGTGAATCCTCCAGCAGGCGTCCTAGTTATCTGAGAGTCTGTTTCAGGATTACATGCATGAGACATGATCATGGAACATAAACATGATTACATAGAAGGTTTATTAAATACCGGATGAGGTAGAACGGTTAGGCTGTGAACCTCTATGGTCCTGATCCCTGCCGTTACCATTGTTCCTGAATTAAAAATCGTTAGAGTGTCAGAATACCATAACATAAGATAGTTTAACATGAAAGAAGATAAATGTAGGGATCTGCTGTTGTTCGATTTATTAGCGTTGTAACGGTAATTATCATTACCGCCACGCCTCTCAGAACCAGAACGGTCGTTAGCCTGACCGTTTCCCTTAGATGCTTGTTGTTGAACGGCCACAGGCTTACGGTCGTCAGTCTTCTACCTGGAATATAAGGTTGAACTGAGGATGATATGTGTTAATGCAATAATGTCTAAAAACGTTACTTGCATTTTTCGGTCTCGCTTAGTTTTGATTACGACAATATGTAAAAACAAGCATTTACGAAAACAACGAAAAACGAATTCTTGAGTTCAAGTATTTTTCATTTTACCCATTTTCACTTAAGGTATGGATAAACAAGTACTAACCTTAATCAAGTGATCAAGTGATTTAATCTTTTCTTAAAACTCACTTTTTATTAAGTGTGACAAGTTTTTATTAAACTTTCTTTATAAGAAAATGTTTTATTAAATTAATTATTTGAAAATTTGAAAATGGCATATTCTCATTTGGTTAGGAATATTCTATCAGGATATTTTTTAAACCAGATATGACCTCCACCACTAAAGGACAAAAAGGGAGCGGAGTCTAGTCTAGCGGTACCTTAGCTCCTAGGTGGTTCCTTATCGATAAGGTACCGCGGGCTAAGATAAGGTTCCGCGGGCAGATATAGCCGTTGGCCCTTTGTCCTATAAATAGTGGACCATTCTCAGCTTTTCAATTCACCTCTTTTGCACATCTATTTCCAGATTCAAACACTCTTCTTTAATCACTCAAATCTTTGATCATTTGTTTGATTACTACTTGTTTAAGAAGTGAATTGTGTCCTTCCATCTCTTCCTCTCCAAGTGCAAAGAGAAGAACACTATCCTTGTGAAGTGTTGAGTCCACCACCAAAGATCCATTGAAGATCTAATTTTATACATTTGTAGTTGTGTCATAGTTGTGAAGATCCAAGTAGTTGTGTCTATTTGGAAGTTGTGTATGTACTAACTATAGTTGTGTAGATTGGTCCTATCTAAGATTAGGGCTCGACTTTTAGCTTAGAGTCGGAAATTGGTTAAGCGACGTGTACGGTTTTCTCCACCATAAGGAGCTTGTTGTGTAGTGAACTCTCGAGTAAGGAGTACTCGAGGAGTGGAGTAGGAACGAGGAGTGAGCTTCGTTGCCGAACCACTATAAATCCTTGGTGTTCGGTTTGATCTTTCTTTACCCTTAACTCTTTACATTCTTTATTCTTTGTGCATATATTTTTGTTAGTATTAGTTTAGTTACACTATCATTGTTCATATTGTGCATAAGAAGATTTCACATATTTCCTCAAGCCTAAGTTTTGAAAAAGGATTTTTGAAAACCACATTTTAACAAGTAAATATAAGAAACTATTCAACCCCCCCTCTAGTTTCTACAATTGGTATCAGAGCGGGTTGCTCAAGAATTTTTAAAGTATATTGTATTTTAAAACTTGAATCGATCTACGGATTCCAAAAAATACCTAGAAGGGCAATCTATGCAAAGACCACCACTTTTTGAAACCGATAGTTTTATTTATTGGAAAAATAGATTTGAAACTTATGTGAAATCAAAAGATTTAGATCTTTGGCATGTTATTACCAATGGTGATTTTTTACCCTATCAATTTAATGAAGTTTCTAAAACAAAAGAATTGGTCACTTTTGACAAAGCTAATGACGACACTAAAAAGAAACTTTCAAAAAATAATGAGAATAAAATGGTGATTTATAATGCTTTGGCTAAGAAAGAGTATGAAAGAATTTTTATGTGTGAAACCGCTAAAGATATTTGGAACACTCTTTTAGTAACCCACCAAGGTAATAGCCAAGTCAAAGAAAGCAAAATCGATCTTCTTGTCCAACAATATGAACAATTTGTCATCGAAGAAGATGAAACTATTGATAGTGCATTTGCTAGGTTTAACACCATTATTACTAGTCTAAAAGCACTTGATGAAGGTTTTTCTAGCAAGAACAATGTTAGGAAGTTTCTAAGGTCTTTACATCCAAAGTGGAGAGCAAAAGTCACGGCGATTGAAGAGTCGAAAGATCTCTCAACTTTATCACTCGATGAACTCATAGGCAACTTGAAGGTTCATGAGATGATAATTTTGAAGGACTCGATTTTGTGAAAACCAAGAGTGAAAGAAAATCTCTTGCACTTAAAGCCAAGAAGGCACAAAGTGACCATGATAGTTCCCCGGATAGCGATGACGAGGAGTATGCATTGGCGGTGAGAGATTTCAAGAAGTTCTTCAAGAGCACACGTTAGGCAACCCAACAATGATAAGAAACCATTATCAAAGAATCGGTTTGTCAAAAACGAAAAAGGTGATAGGAATTGCTTTAGATGTGGTGATCCAAATCACTTCATTGGTGATTGTCCAAAGCCCTCTCGTGATAAGAATCACATGGCGTTCGTTTGTGGCTCTTGGAGCGATAGCGGTGAAGATGACGATGACAACCCCAAAGAGGAGAAATGTCTTATGGCTCACACTTCTAAAGAGGTACATTCCGAAACCGAATATTATAGCAATGATAGCTCCACTTTTGATGATACTGAATTTGAAGGCAAATATGATAGTTTACACAAACTTAGTCTTAAATTCATAGAAAAGAATAAAACCTTAAAATCAACCAAAACTAAGCTTGAAAATGAGATCAATGAACTTAGGGAGAAATTGGAAATACTTGAGAAAAATAAAGAAGTGGATTTAGGTTGCTTAAGTTGTGAGAAACTTAGATTAGAGAATGAAGATCTCAAGAGCACCTCCATTAAATTGGAAAAGTTCATGAAAGGTACTAGTGCTCTTGATGATATGTTAAACAAACAAGTTCATTCTAAGGAAAGACTTGGTCTAGGTTTTAACTCAAATGAAGCCTCAACAAGTGAACCTAAACAAGTCAGATTTTCACAAAAATCACCCACTGTACGCGGTCCCAGATTGTATGGGGTGGTTCCTTATCACTATGGAACCACCGCCATAGATAAGGTACCGCGGCCAGAAGATGAATTTTGTGAAAATCATGAATTTTCTGAAAAGTCAAAATCAGGTGAAAAACCAAAGCATCTTATTGTTAATAAGGTAAAATTACCCATACTTGACGACAATGCTATTGATAAGTTCTACAAGCCATTGAGTAAACCTCTCATGGGAAATAGAAGTTTATCTAGACCATCTTCTACTCCACCTAGAGTACGGAATGAGTCTAAGCCTAGAAGTAGAACGACAACGCCTAGAAGAGATAATCAAAACAATTCACGATCTAGAAGTAAAACCCCAACACCTAGAAGAAATGATCATAACTCTAAACCTAGATCAAATACACCCAGGAGAAATAACAAACAACAAAATGGTTATATGAATTACTACCCTCCTCCATTTTGTTCTCCATGGGGAACCCCTCCTTCATTCATGCATCCCAACCAAATGCAAGGGATGTTTGGAACTAACAATTTTGGAACCATGAGATATTGGGGACCAAATGTTTGATCTTGTGTGTTGTTACCTAGATATGCTTGGGAATTGATTTGGAGCCCGACGAGTGGATTAAGGATAGTGGATGTTATAAACACATGACGGGTAATCGAAGTTTGTTCTCGCACTACAAAGCATATGATGGAGGTAACGTCACATTTGCAAGTAGTCTACGTGGTAATATCATTGGCAAAGGTACGGTTTCTCTTGACTCTATGACCATTGAAAATGTTGAGCACGTAGATAACTTAGGGTTTAACCTTTTAAGTATAGGTCAAATTTGTGACAATAAGTGTAAGGTCATCTTTTCGGAACATGACAGTGAAATCGTAAAAGATGGAAAAGTCATTGGAAAAGGTGTTAGAAAGCATGGGCTTTATGTAATGAAGGTTAATAAGAAGTTAAAAGACAACATATGTCTTGCGACTATAGATGATAGTTCTACTCTTTGGCATAGGAGATTAGGTCACGCTAATATGCGTTTAATTCAATCTTTAGTCTCTAAGGAGTTGGTAAGACACCTCTCCAAGATGAAGTTTGATAGTCACTTTTGTGATGCTTGCAAAGTTGGAAAGCAAGTTCACACAAGTCACAAAGCCAAGAATTTGGTTTCGACCTCTCGGTGCTTAGAGCTCCTACATATGGATCTTTTTGGACCTTCCGCCATACGGAGTTATGGAGGTAATCTTTATACCCTAGTTATAGTTGATGACTATTTTAGATTCACTTGGACTAGATTTTTGGCATCTAAGAATGAAGCCTTCGATCATTTCGAAATCTTTAGTCGAAGAATTCAAAATCAACTAGGATGTCCAATTGTCTCTATTAGGACGGATCATGGTAGGGAATTTGATAATGAAGTGCAATTTGGTGCCTTTTGTGAAGCTCATGGTATTACCCATAACTTCTCGGCTCCTCGCACACCACAATCAAATGGGGTAGTTGAAAGGAAGAATAGGACTCTCTAAGAGATGAGTAGGACGATGCTAAACGAGCAATCTTTGCCACAAAAGTTTTGGTGCAATGCCGTGGACACATCGACTTATATTCTCAACCGAATTCTTATTCGACCTTTCCTAGGAAAGACCCCCTATAAGATTCTTAAAGGTAAGAAACCCTCATTGGAATACTTTAGGGTGTTTGGAAGCAAGTGCTTTATCCTCAACACCAAAGACTACCTTACCAAGTTTGACCCAAAGTCTTACGAAGGTATCCTTTTAGGTTATTCCCAAACTAGCAAAACCTACATTGTCCTAAATAGAACCTCGGGGGTTATTGAAGAATCTCTTAATGTAACCTTTGATGAAACCCCTCCCTCACCCAAGACACCACCATTGGTTGATGATGACTTGGATGAATTAGAAGTAGTAAAAGCGAAAGAGGTTAGAAAAATAGGAGTTGAAGACCTTAGAGTTGAAAAGGAAGTAAACATTAAGGAGTCTAGGGATCATACTCTCAATAATGTCATTGGTGACTTAAATCAAAGAACCCTAAGATCTCAAGTCCAAAACCAAAGCAACTTCTTTTGTTTCGTCTCCTTGATTGAACCAAAGAATGTTAAAGAAGCTTTGACGGACGAGAGTTGGGTCATTGCGATGCAAGAAGAATTGAATCAATTCGTTGCCAATGATGTTTGGGAACTTGTTCCTCCACCTAGAAGTTCTACCATTATAGGAACCAAATAGGTATATAGGAATAAGTTAGATAAGAATGGTGTTGTGTCTCGTAACAAAGCTAGACTTGTAGCACAAGGCTATAATCAACAAGAAGGGATTGATTATGACGAGACATATGCACCGGTAGCTAGATTAGAATCCATTAGAATCCTTTTAGCCTACGCTTGTGCCTTAGACTTTAATCTTCAACAAATGGATGTAAAGAGTGCATTTCTTAACGGTTTGATCAATGAGGAGGTATATGTGGCTCAACCTCCCGGCTTCATTGATTTTGAGAAACCGGATCATGTTTACAAGCTTAAGAAGGCACTTTATGGTCTCAAACAAGCACCCAAAGCTTGGTATGATAGACTTAAAGCGTTTCTTGTTAAACATGAGTATACCATGGGGATGGTAGACAATACGCTCTTTACAAAGAAGAAAGGTCCTCACCTCATAATCGTACAAATATATGTTGATGACATTATATTTGGCTTAACTTATCAAGAATTGTGTGATGACTTTGCCAAAATCATGCATGATGAGTTTGAAATGAGTATGATGGGAGAACTTAACTTCTTTTTAGGTCTCCAAATTAAACAAATGGACGATGGTATTTTCTTTAGTCGATCTAAGTACGCTAAAGAAATGCTAAAGAAATTTGGATTAGAAGAATCTAGACCAATGAAGACCCCTATGGCCTCGGATACTAAATTCACCATAGATGATGATTGTGAGTCGGTAGACAACACCAAATATAGAGGTATGATTGGTAGTTTGTTGTACCTAACGGCAAGTCGACCGGATATCATGTTTAGTGTTTGCCTTTGTGCTCGCTTCCAAGAGGCTCCCAAAACCTCTCACCTCGAAGCGGTTAAGCGTATCTTCCGATACATTAAAGGCACTATACATTTAGGATTATGGTATCCTAAAGGGACCGGCGTAGAAACCATTGTCTACGCGGACTCGGATCATGCGGGAGACTATGTGGACCGGAAAAGCACTAGTGGAGTTTGTACCTTCATGGGTTGTTGTTTAACTTCTTGGTTCTCCAAGAAACAAACCGCTCTTGAAATATCCACCACGGAAGCCGAGTATGTGAGTGCAGGAAAAGCATGCCAACAAGCTCTATGGATGAAGCAACCGCTTGTTGATTACGGGATTTCTCTTGATGATGTTCCCATCATGTGCGATAATAAAGGTGCTATAGACCTTAGCAAGAATCCAGTGCAACATTCGCGAACCAAACACATAGAAATTCGACACCATTTCCTTAGGGATAATGTTCAAAAGGGGAACATTTCAATTGAGAAGGTACCCTCCGAATACAACTTAGCCGACATCTTCACTAAGCCACTTAAGAGGGAACCGTTTAATTACTTGCGTCTAGGTCTAGGATTAATGGAACATCTTCCTTAATTTCCTTTCCCTTTGTGTGTTTTCTTTTACCACTTTGAGTCATTGAGTCTTCGAAACTCTTTTTAAAAAACATTCTCTTCTCTTTTTCAAAATTCTCAAAGTCTCTTTCGAAAATGGTTGAGAAATACGTTTGACATTGTTAATTCAATCTAAAAACGATTTTTCATAGATTCTCGCTATTAATCTAGAGCTTACATAATTCATATGTATGATTCTCTCAAACATAGCAGGAACAAGATAGAATCATGGAGGATCATTGTGTCATGACTTAAGGTATAGTCTTACACACCTCCTACATCAATTTTTTAATCCATGTATTTTGGTCAAACCTCTATTTGGTAAGTTTACATATGTTTTCTTTGTCTATCTTTGATTTTAAGCATATCCCTATGATAAGTTAGACTAGAAAAATAAGATTTGCTGAAAAATCTTCCTCCAAACACCAAACACAGCCTCTGTAGGCGGTTCCATATGTGAACCACGGTGCCTTATTGATAAGGTACCGCCTTGATAAGGAACCGCCTACAGTGCCTTCCTTTTTCGGGTTTTTGTTTGAAACTCCAGATTTGCTCCAACATTTTTGAGAATCTTTGTTTCAAACCCTTTGACCACCCCAAAAATACCCTAAACCTTCCCTATTTAAACCATAAGCATTTTGCATTACTTCACATCCAAAATGTCTTATTCTCCCAATGAAAGCCTTGAATATCCTCTATTTTCTCCAATTGCTTTCAATCCCAACTCACCCAAAAACCATTACAATCCAAACCCACCCAAGAACACTCTTAATCACATCTCTCCTACCAAGAATGTTGATTGTGGAACATCTTTTCTTCCACCACCACCCTTTAGTGTTCTTCCTCCTTCTCATGATAATGGCATGCATCATGGAACATATTGTCAATGTTGTCAATATCAACACCTTGTTATGGCACACATCTATGAGGAGTTGAGCTACATCAAGAGTCTCTTAATCAAGCCTCCTCTTCACTTTGATTATGAGATCTCCAACAAGCCACCACCACCACCCTCCGCCATTACCTTGTCTTTCATATAAGCATTGGTTTCTTATCCACAAGGCACCATATTCAAGCAAATCTTAGAATTCTAGAATAACTAGGATTAGATCTATGCTTTTGGCTTGTTTCTTTTTCCATACATCTTTGTATGATTTTTATTAGTAACCTATCTTCGATCTTTGTCTTTTTGTTTTCTTCTCTTTTATTTTGTGACCTATTGCTATATCTTGTTGGTTGTTTCTTTTGTTCAACTAACCCTTCTATGTAGCTTGTCACCATATCTCGATTCCTCGGTGACCCAAGCTAGGGGGAGTAAGCACCAAGGGGGAGTCTTTGAAAAGTCCGTTTCTTCAACACCGACTTGTGCAACCTTTTTGCTTCGACAAAGGGGGAGAAATGAATAAACTCGTCTTCGAAAATCTTGTTTTTTGTGTGATTGAGTTTATGTATTGTCGGAATAAAAAAGGGGGAGATTGTTAATGCAATAATGTCTAAAAACGTTACTTGCATTTTTCGGTCTCGCTTAGTTTTGATTACGACAATATGTAAAAACAAGCATTTACGAAAACAACGAAAAACAAATTCTTGAGTTCAAGTATTTTTCATTTTACCCATTTTCACTTAAGGTATGGATAAACAAGTACTAACCTTAATCAAGTGATCAAGTGATTTAATATTTTCTTAAAACTCACTTTTTATTAAGTGTGACAAGTTTTTATTAAACTTTCTTTTTAAGAAAATGTTTTATTAAATTAATTATTTGAAAATTTGAAAATGGCATATTCTCATTTGGTTAGGAATATTCTATTAGGATATTTTTAAACCAGATATGACCTCACCACTAAAGGACAAAAAGGGAGCGGAGTCTAGTCCAGCTGTACCTTAGCTCCTAGGTGGTTCCTTATCGATAAGGTACCGCGGGATAAGATAAGGTACCACGGGCAGATATAGTCGTTGGCCCTTTGTCCTATAAATAGTGGACCATTCTTAGCTTTTCAATTTACCTCTTTTGCACATCTATTTCCAGATTCAAACACTCTTTTTTAATCACTCAAATCTTTGATCATTTGTTTGATCACTACTTGTTTAAGAAGTGAATCTCGTCCTTCCATCTCTTCCTCTCCAAGTGCAAAGAGAAGAACACTATCCTTGTAAAGTGTTGAGTCCACCACCAAAGATCCATTGAAGATCTAATTTTATACATTTGTAGTTGTGTCATAGTTGTGAAGATCCAAGTAGTTGTGTCTATTTGGAAGTTGTGCATGTACTAAGTATAGTTGTGTAGATTGGTCCTATCTACGATTAGGGCTCGACTTTTAGCTTAGAGTTGGAAATTGGTTAAGCGACGTGTACGGTTTTCTCCACCATAAGGAGCTTGTTGTGTAGTGAACTCTCGAGTAAGGAGTACTCGAGGAGTGGAGTAGGAACGAGGAGTGAGCTTCGTTGCCGAACCACTATAAATCCTTGGTATTCGGTTTGATCTTTCTTTACCCTTAACTCTTTATATTCTTTATTCTTTGTGCATATATTTTTGTTAGTATTAGTTTAGTTACACTATCATTGTTCATATTGTGCATAAGAAGATTTTACATATTTCCTCAAGCCTAAGTTTTTGAAAAAGGATTTTTGAAAACCACATTTTAACAAGTAAATATAAGAAACTATTGAACCCCCCTTCTAGTTTCTACAATATGAAAATGAAAATAATGATGGAAATGAAAGGTTTATAATTGGTGATTGAAGATACCTCTTCACAGCTCTGCCATCACCAAACTCCTCTCGTTCCTGAAGCATCTCAAGCTTACGGGCTGCATCGGCCACTTGTGCCACTATAGTGAATGTAGCACATACCAAGCTGTTGGCAACTGAAGTGCGAAGTGCCCAGCAAAACTTCTCAGCTTGCTCCATAGCAGTCCTTGCGGCTGGATCCAGAAATCCTGCTAGACGGAGAAACCTTTGCATGAACTCATTGCTGTTTTCACCAGCAACCTACCGAATGTTATGGTAGTCCCTCTTGAGCTTCTCTTTCTCGGTATGTGGAAAGTACTGATTAAGGAAGAGCTCCTTAAACTGGTTCCATGTCAGCTGTGCAACCCAATTATCACCACTGTTGGATTGCTTGACTGAGTTCTACCACTACAACATATCTCCTTCAAACTTATAGCAAGCCAGTCTTTCCTTGAAAACACCATCACAACCCATCGCATCGAATATCTTCTCGATGTGAGAAATCCAAGCTTCAGACTCGTTGGGGCTGTCAGTCTGCTCAAACGAACGGGGTCGCTGCTTGTTGAATCGCTCCAACCAAGTCATGAGGGTAACAGGTGGAGGAGGTGGAGGATTGTTGTTGTTGTTCTGATTGCCATGAGCCTGGAATTCCGCATGAACTTCGTCCCTGATTTCATTGTGAAGTTGGGGAAGGAGGGCTTGCAGAGCTGCATTGACAACTACAGCCAAATCTGGAGTATCGCGTGAGTTAACCATCTGACAGTTTAAAACATCAAAATGCAACATAAATGATAAGTCTGAAATGAGATGAACATAAAATGCATGAACAATGTATAAATCAATGAAGTAGTTCAAAATGCATGAAACAATGGTAAATGCATGATGCAGTTTATAAAAATTTTATATGAACGGGAGTGAACGCCTATGGTCAGTTCACTTAAAACAAAAGACATGGCGCGGGGACGCCTATGGGTTGGTCCCAAAGTTAAAAGTTTCGATAAAAGCACATGCGACTAAATAGGGCCAGTCCTGTACCAACCATTACTTAGTCATAAATCTGCTACAATGATATGAATGCATGAAATAAAAAATGAAAATGAATGAATGCATGAAAACCAACTGTCATTTCTAGGAAGACACTGGTGACTACCCGTAAGCCACAGGTCATATTTTACAGAGCTACAGGTCGAAACCTTGGCTCTGATACCATAATTGTAACACCCCATTTGTTAAGATGGAATGCTACAGTAAATTATGGCGTGTCATCAAAGCATGCAAGGTAAATGTCTAAACATTCATGACCATATATAGAAATATCGGAATCAAACATCAGTAGTCTAGTAACTCACACGCAAGCAATATTAAGTATTGTAAATAAAAGGACTAAACAATGTCCAAATGAAGTAAAGTATGAAAAGTAGGAATAAATGCATAAGGTAAAAGAGGTCGGATAGCTTCCAATCCAAATGCACATACTCTGGAGTTCCTACTTACGACCTTGGGTACCTGCCGTTTGGGGACATGGAAAAGTAGACGGCTGAGCATAACTCTCAGTGCACGGATATACAATAAAGCATGGAAGACATAAAATATGGAAGCATATAAAGAGCGTAAAGCATGAATAGCAGCAGAAATGAATAAGTCCTGGGAAAACCTAGATGTATGTCATGTTTACTGGTTTTAGTTTTGAAAACATAGCTTATGTTACTTATGAAAATCTGTATTAGTTTAATATACCAAAATCCAATATAGGTCATGAGGTCAACAACGTGCATGAATACTTGGAGGGGTGACCTCGTCATGCAAATTGATGCCTCTAATTAATATGATAATGGGTAGGAGGGATCAACTCCTTGTGAAGGATGCAAGGCACACACCACATTCACCATGAAATCCTGACTGAAACATGTAACTAGGATGCACCCATACACCCCACATGATAACATAATAAATATAACGACCAAATAACTAAAAGAGACACACGAGCTATCACTATGCCGTGGTGAAGTCATAACACTAGTGCCTTTAGTGTTATGGTTATGGTACCTCCATAACTAGGTGAAACTGGTCATGCATGTATATGGCTAAGGCAACTAATAAAACATAAGCATTTAATTCTATAACTACTGGGAAAACAGTTGGCTGCATACGGGAAATGCTAATGAAAGAAGAGATTGTCCTTACTGAAGGACGAGAAATCCATACCTTATGTCCAGTATAAGCTAATGAAAACGATGAAGACTACTCTGCCTTGACGGATAATACTACATAAGAAATATGGACGTGCATGAGTTGTATGAATTACATGTGTTTTATTGGTTCTGAGTGTTCTTAGCTTATTATACATATTCTGTCATGTTTTACTATTTTACTGTGTATTCGGTAGTTATTCTGATGTTATGTTAAGTATTAATCATGTAGTAACGCATTATATTACTTTTATTGTAATACTAAGTAACTTTCTAAAAATAGTAGGTTTCTATAAATAATAAGATTCTAAAAATAGAAAGTTTTCAAAAATAGTAAGTTTCCATAATTATAAATAAACTGGATTATCAATAATAAGTAAAGTTTAAATAGTATAATACAAGTCATGGTTATAGCTTATTAATTAAATAACTTGGTTAATTTAATTAAACTATACGTTATATGGAATTTAATTAAAATACATGTTTTAATTATATTAAGCTAAATAAATACCTTAGGTTATACATGTAATTTTAATATTTAACCTAAGTCATGCAATTAATTAAATTAAAAAGTCTAGTAGATAATTTAATTAACATGTTTCTGATTTTAATTATATCCCGAAACCCGAGTCCGTGTTTTAAAAATTAACCCGAGCCCGTACCCCGTGTTCCTTAATAAGCCGAGCCAAACACACCCCTTTGACAGTGGCTAACCGGCCTAGCCGTTTGCCACTGTCCGAGTGGTTTTACCACTGCCCGAGCCGCGGCTAACCGCTGCAGGACCCAGTACCCACTAGCGGTTCTGCCGGTTCACACCGGTTCATACCGATTGTGACCCGGTTCCCCCTGTGTAACAACCCCAAATTTATACAACTCAATACAGGTTTTACAAAACATTTGAATGGAAATCATAATTTAAGTGCGGGCCATGAATTCTTGTTGTCTTCCCGAGAATTACCTTCAAGTACCTGAGATAAAACATGTTAAAGAAAAGGGTCAGCGATAACGCCGAGTGAATTCATAGAGTTTAATAAAATCCATGAATATAATATCAGTATAAAATTATTACTGAAAATCATCTTGTACAAATCATTTTAATAGGCCATAAAATAGCCAAAGTCATTTTATACAAATCTTTATCGAAAATCGTAATATAGGCATTTGCCTTAAAAATCATTATACGAATCATTGTCGTTAAAAACACCATACAATACGTTTTGCAACGTTGTATAGATTAAATAAAACCATTATATGAATATGGTTACAAAAAGCCTTAAAAATCATTATACGAGCCAATGTCGTAAAAACGTCATACAATACGTCTTACGACGTTGTATAAAAATAAAAACCGTTATATGAGTATGGTTATGAAAACCAAAACACAAACATAATATCAATAGTATGACCCTGTATTGCTAGTCAGGCAATACATCGCAATTCGAAGCGTCTAATAGTATTTCGTTAGTTTTTGGATTATTATAAGCCGCATGACATTGTTACCTTACTAAACCAACAACGGGTAGCTAACCCGATACAAATTTTGCCCATCTAAAGTAGCGTGTCGTCACAAAGGTCAAGCTATGGAAATCTTCTCATACATAAATTCGCTTACCAATCAATGTGGCACGACGGGGATCAACCGTCAAGGCGCGAACTGGGGTGATCGTCCCCAAATAGTACTATTAAATGCATAAGCGTCTACCAAATCCCGGTAGTTCACAATTCATGCTAATGGGAATTTTAGTGACATAACCTAGCTTTAATAATCCATTTAATTTCATCTATCGGGTCCTTTAATCATTTATCGGGTCATACAATCGGGTCATTCAATCATTCGGGTCCAAAATTAATAAACAAACAATCGGGACAAATGGTGTCCTATTTTATAAAAACTAACATGTTATCTCCCTCGCGGGTTTATAAAACATTTATAAAAACATTTAAAAGAGTGCGAGGCTATGAACTCACGTTGATGTGGGAAGGCGGGTTATCGGCAATTCGGACGTACGGTACGTGCTTCAATCAAGGAAACCTAGACAAATAATACTTGTCTTAGACTCATGTCCAATGACTTTATAAAAATAACAATTATGTATCCATATGATGAATATATATATATATATATGATGATCAAGTGGGTTTACATATCCTCATTTTTGTGTTATGTGTCGATAACTTTTATACTAGTTTTCTCGTTTTACCTATTTACGTGTTTTAGGTCCAATAAGCCTATTATAAGTTCTTAACTTGTATTAATCCGTGTTATACTTACATTATCAGTATCTACACTTTACAAGTTGGGCCTAAATGGGTTAAGCCCAATAAGTTCTTCTTATGAGTGTTCATCTTGTTTAGTCCAATTATTAGCCCAAGTATTAGTCCAAGTATTAGTCCAAGTATTAGTCCAATATGTTTACTTAGCTCGTTAATGTCCGTATGCCCTACAGTTCGGGTTTTATCGGTTTTTACTTGTTATAAATGTTTATATTTCAGTATATAAGTTTTATAAAGTTTACATTAGACGGGTCCAACCATCTAAGTTTTATTTAACAAAAACGTTAATTTTACAGCAATAGCCGAAAAAGTCGTAAAAGTCATGTTTATAGTTTTATATCTTATAAAACATAACAAGTTACCATTTTTATAAAATGTAAACTTATTTAACCTTTTACATACTTATATAAATAAAATCCATAAGTTAGTGGGTTTTAAATTTATATTTTATACTATTAATTTTTGAGTGCTTATATAATAGTATTATTCTTTAATTTCCAAAATCTGATTTTTATCTTCACTTTCACCAAAACTGCCATATCTTGAGTTCTATATGGAGATAGAAGCTCAAATTTTTATCACATAAACTACATGATATCTGCTACATTTAACTCTTCTATAGATACTGTTGAATCATCTTCTAAATATTTTCTAAAAATCGTCCAAAACAGTGAACTCAGATTTATACCTTAAACTTGTTTTGATCATATCTCACTCATTATTTTGATTCCATTGCATGGCCAACTCTCACATGTGTACAAGACCCATAGCTTACTGTAAATCCATTCTACTTCATCATTTTATCAGTTTACCATATGGTTCTTTACTGTTTTTATACAGCCAACAAATTTAACCAAGATTTTAACCTTGTTTCTTATAGTTTTTCACCTTTTTAATCATATTTATCAACACCAAATCCCCACATAACATTTTTATCATCATATAATCATCATATACATATACAATAGGAAATAAAATACATGTTTACATAATCAAATTAACAAGAAGATGAGGAGAATAATCTTTATACCACCATGATGATGTAGGTTGTGATCAAAACATGGATTTTGATGGAGAAACTTGTGATGCACCAAGACCATCTTCATGACCACCAATCTTCATAAACTTCTTGTGGAAATCACCCCTAAGACACCAAGAAAACTCCTCCATGGATGTTATAATCACCACCAATCAATAGGGTTTCAAAAGAGCTTCATCATGTATGTAAATTACATGAGATTTCATGGTTAATTTTGATCAAGTGATAGTGGTTTGTGGTGAAAATGGGACGGCACAATGGGGAGGATGAGAGAGTATGTGAGTTGTTTGCATGGTGAATAATGAGGAAATGGTTTGAGTTAGATGGTTTTGACTAGTGGAAGGCTTACTTAGTAAGCTAAGACAAGTGTAAGACTTTGTGAGATAAACTTGACACCTAAGTGGTGTTGAGTTGCTAGTGTTGGCCGGTTTTTGGGGTGGGACAAGTGTCCCACTTGTCTCATCCCCATTTATTTACGGGTACTCCTCGATTCTAGTTTCCTCGATTTGCGTGCCCTCGGGTCGTTTTACGAAAAACGTTTTTATAAATTATGAATCAACGTCACAAAACGAATCCAATAAAAATTGTCTCATCAAAAACGGAGTTCGAAAACGTAAATACGTAATCCTAAGGTTTCCGGTTTAGTCGTAAAGGACGTTAAAATAAAATCGTAAGTCCTAATCTCTTCTCGTAAATCTGTGAGTTTATGAACTAACACAAATTTAAAACTCGAAAATAATATTCATGGACAAATTTATTTTCTGAAATGTCGGACTGTCACCAAAGACGGTGTATGTAAACGTAAGCACGTAACGTTGAATCCTCCGGTTTAGACGTAGTCGATGCTACTCCAAGACGTAAATCCAAATTTCTTCCCAAAAATAAGTGAGTTCATATTGTATCATTAAAATAATATTTTCAAATAATATTCGAGAATAAAATATTAACCATAAATTGACGGATTGTCACAGCATTTACCCCTAAACAGGATCTTTGTCCTCAAAGATCATCTTACTACTCGCTTCTTATAGAGTTAAGGCCATGTGGGTATTTCCTCCACATTCGGTCCTTTCTCACAAGTGTAATTCATTACAATACGCGAGTTTCATCAAACATAACTACGGGAATAAGATCAGGCTTAATGTTGACTTACTTTCTCTATCCATGATGTTCACGGGTTTTTGATGAATGCAACTTTTCGCCGATCTAAGCTCTACTAAGAATAATCAGATTCTCACTTGATAGATATTCCATCAAGTTCGATATACGAAACATAATTCACGCAGTCTTTGAAGTCCTAGGGTAGATCCAGCTTATATGCCTTTCAAACCAATCTTTTATACCATCTCAATGGTCCCATACAACGGGGACTTATATCCCATGATTTGTCAGATCATGAATTCATTTTTTTTTTCAAGTTTAAAAATTGTGGCATAACTTTGCTACCCATTTGGCACTTCAAGATCTACATTTCACATTCACATAACCTCTTGCCCACTACCGGCTGTCAATAATCAAATCCTAATTTCAATATTCATTTCAGATCTCGCGGGTCGGGTATTTTGCAAGGATAGGTTCGCCATCATTGGAAACCTTAAACCTAAGAGACATGTCCAACTCACAATGGATGTACGTCGGGTGTCTTCATTTCAACTCTTGCTTACAGATGCTCTAATATTTAGATCCTAACAAGATTCGATCTCAATCCTAACACGATGATTATCAATGATAATCTCTTCAAAGGAAAACGATTATACGGTTCATTACCAAAGGTCAATCATTTAAACACAAAACAACACTTATATTACCTTGTATCGTTACTTTACCTCGTCCCTTCGATTTGGGGTGGTACATAGTACTCTCATCAAGGTTCGTTCTCAATGATTTCTGAGCAAATCACTAGAAATTCGATGCGAAGCGAGGATCTTGATAAAGATGTTCGATACAGACACACTATGTTTACATAACTCTTTTGCATTTATCATTGACGGGAATGATATTAGCAGATTTGGTCAGTCTGTCGACGATGACCCAAATCGAATCAAATTCAGATGATGACCTTTGCAATAGCTAGACGTTTACTAATGTATGAGGCGATCTCTGCCTTCATAATTGCCATCAGTACAACTTCTTCAGACAAAGATACTTTTAGTCATAAATGACATAAATAGAATACTTATACTTACAAATTCCAACATAACTATATCTCACAATCTCCATATTTAGGCAACCACAAGTGGCCTTTAAAACATTTAACGCTATCGGCTTCTCAACTCTAATGGTTCATACTAGCCGTGAAACCTTTCACTATTTATATTATCCTTTTTACAAGTATTGTTTATTTTTATATCGTTCGGCAATTTATTTTGCACCTTCATTAATAAGAAACATGTCCTAACTGGTTCTTTATCCTTTTTATATAATACGTCAGTATCTATATTCACTTTCCTGATGAATTAAATATCATAACTGTATTTATTCAAAATTCTTTCTTCATATCTTTTATGTTTCAGTTTCGTCTCAACTATCATTTTTATCAGTTTTTCTTAATCTGGCGTCTAAAGCGTCGATAATTATTATATGTAAATTAACAAAATTTATCTAATTTTTATGAAACGTAAACGTTAAAAGTTTAACTTTCTTAGTTCGACCAATTATATAAAATGTTCAAAATAAATTTGGATTTAATTAACAAGGTTTTTGTTGATTTATCGAAAATAATTAAAATAATTAATAAGATCCGAAAATGTTCGAGAAATCTTTGGTTATACTTTGGTCAAAATCTTCTTAGTTGAAAAGCAAAAATTGTCGTTTCAATTTTCAAGTCATGGTATAAATGGTTTTACTCAATCCTTCTTATGTTATCTTGAGGTATACACAAACATTTACCCCTAAACAGAAGTTTAGTTAAATGTTTAGTGTATAAGGGAATAATCCCTTTAAAATCCTTTGTTAAAACGTTTGTCAAAACATATTTCCATTTCTTTTTGGTAAAATCCAAAGTCTTAAAAGGGCTCTTAATTTTTGAAGAGTCTATATGCATATATCTTACCGTCATTAATCCAATGGTCATTTTATGTAAAGGATTAAGTTTTTAATCCCTAAGCGTTAATGGTTCTAATCTCTGAAAAGTCAATATAGCTTCCATTATCTATTAATCACATGGTTAAATCATGTAAAGAATTAAGTCTTTAATTTCATGTTAAATATTTAAGGTATAGGTTTTCATTATTCAGCCAATTCAGGGCAATCTATAATTAATTATTAACTTCATTCTTATTCTTATATACAAACAAATAGTCGTTAATGATCACGCACATGAATTTATCAAATTACAGCCTACACACGTGATTCACCAATTTATGAATGCTACATGTGTATTAGTCAATCCAAACGACATCACGTGAAACTTATAATGTTCATTACAAGTACCGGATGTAGTGATTGGAATAGATAATCTCTTTCGCAGATGCGAAGTTTGATGATAACCATGCTGAGGATCAAATTTGCTAGAACCTTGTAAATGATCGAACAATTCTTCCATTTCGAGTTATGGATATCGTTTTCGATTGTCAATTTACTCAATTCACAGTAATCTATAAATATAAGGAATGATAACACCATAGCTCTTCAGGATGACAGGCTTGGTATAATAAAATCTTTCTCCGACAACTTTCTCAGTTGTACGGTAATTCCTTAAATTCAGATGGTGCTGACGTACAGTGCACAAGCCACAGGTGCAGCACCGGAAATATAATCAATACCGATTTCAACTTGCCTTAATGGAAAAAGTCTAGGTAATTTACCAACAAATACTTACTAAAGTTTCAGATAATAGAAACATCTTTTAATAAATTCATATCAGGTTCTTCTATATTACAATATCTATAACTAGTTCACAACCATTCACGGTATAGATTTCAAGTCTAAATGCAGGATATCGTCATCCACCAAGAATTATTTAGATCACTTTTGATAATCAACATCTTATCATTTAGGGAAATTCTACTTGAGTTCCCATCAATTAAGACAATGTCGTCATGTCATAATCAATCAATCCATTCTACTGGCACTATCAACTTTCCAGTTTCGTTGTCGTCGATAAGATGTGAACTTCTCAAAAGTCTAATAATAACTCATAATCCTTCACAAATCCAAGGATATCTGGAGACGTAACTAACCTTAAAAGAGTAAGGTCAACGCATAATCTACGGGAGAGAATTTCAAATCAGATACAGACGAAAACATTTAACGAATATGAATATATCCCATGTTTTCATAATTTGAGTACGCATTCAAAAGCTCCTCGGATCGTTACCCAGGTCATTCAAATGAAATCAAATCAAAAGAAATGATAAGAACGTCGATACATTCAGTCGGGTATCAACACTCGGTAATCAAATACTTTTCCTAAGAATCTCACTACGGGAGAATTGGACAAGAAAGAATTGTCAATTGTCAAATAAGACTATTTCCACAGATGAGTAAATTCAACTCAGAAGAATAGATTCTACAGGCACATATGTAGGTGTCCCTAACATTATGTCCTCATTTTTCACTTCTTGCAGATCTCATAAATTTTAATCTTTCACAATCTTCAAAGAAAATTTAGTGTTTATTAATCAGTTTTATGGTGACTACTAATCAGTCTTGCATAGTCCATTCCAAATTGTATGTAGGCGCGCAACTATATACAATTTCAAGATTAACGATGCAATACTCAGTTCGTCAAAACTTTATCATCATGTTTATAATAAAAACATTTACATGCTTAATTCTTAAATAAGAATCAAAAATATATTTACAAAGATTTTCTTTGTTATGGAAATAATTAAGTTTCCAAAGCTTTTCATAAACAACTTCATTTTGATATCAATCACTTATAATTCTCACTTTGAATGATCCTTATTGTGATGAAAATTAAATTTTCTCAAAGGATACCGTTTTAACTTTATAAAAACAATGAGTGATCTGCAAACGAGTGATGAAAGCTTGTTCACCAAGAATTAACTACAATATGATAGAAAATGAGCTTAGCCAATTAATCATGAGGTTCATGATCTCGATGGCACTCAAAAGAATAATCCACAACGTAACTCAAATCAAGATGAGTACTTATTCAATGGTTGCATCACTAATGCGAACATTAGGATGAAGCAAGAAAAGATAGATATCATCGATACATGTAGAATTTAGCAATCAAAGGTAGTCTTTTCATTAATCACAAACAAGTCAAATTGTACCGTAACACATTACGTGTCACTATGTCATACAATTCTTAGAACTCATCCTACCAACTGATGTCACAGTTAAGTTAGGGATTATTTTAAAAAGATACCACGATGAATACTAATCTACAAGAGTCATTAGGTGTCCTGCCTGTCCCGGAAGATCCATCGGTCCCAATTCAGAAGAAGATTACTGCAATTTATTTATTGGACACTAGGCATCCTCATTAGTGGACAATGGCCTAGGAACAACCCTTAACACGAACTAACAATCAATTAAAATCTTATAATTCAATCACAAAACTTAACGACTTCCTCTTAACAATCTTATATTTCATACGAGTTAAATTTTTACTTTATTCAAGTTTCAACCAATTTTATACTCAATTCGACATCCTACCTTATTCTCCAATACTTACAACCTTATTCTTCGGCCTTGTAAAGGCAATATAATCTCAATATGAACAACACTTAATTTCCAATCCTATTAGCTCTTACAACAATAGTTATCAAATGAGTCACTAGTATGAAATGACTTGATCATTCAACTAGGCTTCTCGGAAAGGTATTAGTGGCATGAGGCTTTTGGGTAATGGTTCCAATAACAGCCTCAAGTGCAACATTCACCCTTTCGATTTCAATTTAAGAATTGGATGACAACGAATTAGATGACATCTTTCCAGGTGATAAAGTTTTGTCAAACTCCACTCTATAAGGAAAGATCGTCATGACATCGATATCAGATTTAATCTCGCCAATTCTTCTTCAACATCAAATCAACTAATATATACATTTCTACGAATATCAACCATTTGTTGGGATCATAAATATCCACAACTTGGTTTAGATCTAGGATAGCTAGAATTCCTACGAGAATAGCTTCGATTAATTTACTAGGAGATTTAGGGTTCCTTGTGACAATCTACGCCGTATAAATACCTCGTATAAATATCAAAATAATCATCAAACAATCATGTAATAAAATTTACATCATATATATATATAATCCAAGTTATATATATATATTAAAATAACACTTCTCAGTCTGGCCTTGTCGGTAACTCGGGAATTCTTCGGCACCGTTATAGTCAAAAGATTTTTAGACATTTTTAGAAAAATGTTTTTAGTTAAAAGATTTTGAAATGTTTTATTCAAAACCTTGGTTTTAAAAATCTTTCGTTCTCTATAACGAGAGCTCTGGTACCAAACTGTAACACCCCCAAATTTATAGAACTCAATACAGGTTTTACAAAACATTTGAATGGAAATCATAATTTAAGTGCGGGCCATGAATTCTTGTTGTCTTCCCGAGAATTACCTTCAAGTACCTGAGATAAAACATGTTTAAGAAAAGGGTCAGCGATAACGCCGAGTGAATTCATAGAGTTTAATAAAATCCATCAATATAATATCAATATAAAATTATTACTGAAAATCATCTTGTACAAATCATTTTAATAGGCCATAAAATAGCCAAAGTCATTTTATACAAATCTTTATCGAAAATCGTAATATAGGCATTTGCCTTAAAAATCATTATACGAATCATTGTCGTTAAAAACACCATACAATACGTTTTGCAACGTTGTATAGATTACATAAAACCATTATATGAATATGGTTACCAAAAGCCTTAAAAATCATTATACGAGCCAATGTCGTAAAAATGTCATACAATACGTCTTACGACGTTGTATAAAAATAAAAACCGTTATATGAGTATGGTATGAAAACCAAAACACAAACATAATATCAATAGTATGAACCTGTATTGCTAGTCAGGCAATACATCGCAATTCGAAGCGTCTAATAGTATTTCGTTAGTTTTTGGATTATTATAAGCCGCATGACATTGTTACCTTACTAAACCAACAACGGGTAGCTAACCCGATACAAATTTTGCCCATCTAAAGTAGCGTGTCGTCACAAAGGTCACGCTATGGAAATCTTCTCATACATAAATTCGCTTACCAATCAATGTGGCACGACGGGGATCAACCGTCAAGGCGCGAACTGGGGTGATCGTCCCCAAATAGTACTATTAAATGCATAAGCGTCTACCAAATCCCGGTAGTTCACAATTCATGCTAATGGGACTTTTAGTGACATAACCTAACTTTAATAATCCATTTAATTTCATCTATCGGGTCCTTTAATCATTTATCGGGTCATACAATCGGGTCATTCAATCATTCGGGTCCAAAATTAATAAACAAACAATCGGGACAAATGGTGTCCTATTTTATAAAAACTAACATGTTATCTCCCTCGCGGGTTTATAAGACATTTATAAAAATATTTAAAAGAGTGCGAGGCTATGAACTCACGTTGATGTGGGAAGGCGGGTTATCGGCAATTCGGACGTACGGTACGTGCTTCAATCACGGAAACCTAGACAAATAATACTTGTCTTAGACTCATGTCCAATGACTTTATAAAAATAACAATTATGTATACATATGATGAATATATATATGTGATGATCAAGTGGGTTTACATATCCTCATTTTTGTGTTATGTGTCGATAACTTTTATACTAGTTTTCTCGTTTTACCTATTTACGTGTTTTAGGTCCAATAAGCCTATTATAAGTTCTTAACTTGTATTAATCCGTGTTATACTTACATTATCAGTATCTACACTTTACAAGTTGGGCCTAAAAGGGTTAAGCCCAATAAGTTCTTCTTATGAGTGTTCATCTTGTTTAGTCTAATTATTAGCCCAAGTATTAGTCCAAGTATTAGTCCAAGTATTAGTCCAAGTATTAGTCCAATATGTTTACTTAGCTCGTTAATGTCCGTATGCCCTATAGTTCGGGTTTTATCGGTTTTTACTTGTTATACATGCTTATATATCAGTATATAAGTTTTATAAAGTTTACATTAGACGGGTCCAACCATCTAAGTTTTATTTAACAAAAACGTTAATTTTATGGCAATAGCCGAAAAAGTCGTAAAAATCATGTTTATAGTTTTTTATATCTTATAAAACATAACAAGTTACCATTTTTATAAAATGTAAACTTATTTAACCTTTTACATACTTATATAAATAAAATCCATAAGTTAGTGGGTTTTAAATTTATATTTTATACTATTAAATTTTGAGTGCTTATATAATAGTATTATTCTTTAATTTCCAAAATCTGATTTTTATCTTCACTTTCACCAAAACTGCCATATCTTGAGTTCTATATGGAGATAGAAGCTCAAATTTTTATCACATAAACTACATGATATGTGCTACATTTAACTCCCCTATAGCTACTGTTGAATCATCTTCTAAATATTTTCTAAAAATCATCCAAAACAGTGAACTCAGATTTATACCTTAAACTTGTTTTGATCATATCTCACTCATTATTTTGATTCCATTGCATGGCCAACTCTCACATGTGTACAAGACCCATAGCTTACTGTAAATCCATTCTACTTCATCATTTTATCAGTTTACCATATGGTTCTTTACTGTTTTTATACAGCCAACAAATTTAACCAAGATTTTAACCTTGTTTCTTATAGTTTTTCACCTTTTTAATCATATTTATCAACACCAAATCCCCACATAACATTTTTATCATCATATAATCATCATATACATATACAATAGGAAATAAAATACATGTTTACATAATCAAATTAACAAGAAGATGAGGAGGACAATCTTTATACCACCATGATGATGTAGGTTGTGATCAAAACATGGATTTTGATGGAGAAACTTATGATGCACCAAGACCATCTTCATGACCACCAATCTTCATAAACTTCTTGTGGAAATCACCCCTAAGACACCAAGAAAACTCCTCCATGGATGTTATAATCACCACCAATCAATAGGGTTTCAAAAGAGCTTCATCATGTATGTAAATAACATGAGATTTCATGGTTAATTTTGATCAAGTGATGGTGGTTTGTGGTGAAAATGGGACGGCACAATGGGGAGGATGAGAGAGTATGTGAGTTGTTTGCATGGTGAATAATGAGGAAATGGTTTGAGTTAGATGGTTTTGACTAGTGGAAGGCTTACTTAGTAAGCTAAGACAAGTGTAAGACTTTGTGAGATAAACTTGACACCTAAGTGGTGTTGAGTTGCTAGTGTTGGCCGGTTTTGGGGGTGGGACAAGTGTCCCACTTGTCTCATCCCCATTTATTTACGGGTACTCCTCGATTCTAGTTTCCTCGATTTGCGTACCCTCGGGTCGTTTTATGAAAAACGTTTTTATAAATTATGAATCAACGTCACAAAACGAATCCAATAAAAATTGTCTCATCAAAAACGGAGTTCGAAAACGTAAATACGTAATCCTAAGGTTTCTGGTTTAGTCGTAAAGGACGTTAAAATAAAATCGTAAGTCCTAATCTCTTCTCGTAAATTTGTGAGTTTATGAACTAACACAAATTTAAAACTCCAAAATAATATTCATGGACAAATTTATTTTCTGAAATGTCAGACTGTCACCAAAGACGGTGTATGTAAACGTAAGCACGTAACGTTGAATCCTCCGGTTTAGACGTAGTCGATGCTACTCCAAGACGTAAATCCAAATTTCTTCCCAAAAATAAGTGAGTTCATATTGTGTCATTAAAATAATATTTTCAAATAATATTCGAGAATAAAATATTAACCATAAATTGACGGATTGTCACACCCTGCCCATGTTTGGTTCCCACTGTTAGCATCAAAAGGCCCCACCGAGACCCTATAGGTCTCGGTTGGCACTCGGTACAACACAAAACCCCACCCCGACACCAAGTCGGGGTCGCCTTTGGTGCGTTCGAACCACATGACCCCAACACTGAGACCATGAGGTCTCGCTTGGGCAAATCAAACACCACCGAGAGCCCCCATGCTCTCGGTTTGGTGCACGGCCAAAAACACAAACACAAGCACCCTCTTTATCATGATTTAATTAATCCCATGTGTTTTATTAACTTGTTTTAATGATTAATTAAATAAATAACATGAATTCATTAGAATTAAAAAGAAAAAGGAAGTATTTAATTTATCGAACACGTGGAAAGAAAAAGGTTATGAACACGATCACGTACACACGAATAATCAATAACCAAAACGTCCGGTTTGTCCTTGTGGTTTGTGGTGACTAACAGCAAGAGCAAAAAGGAGGCAAGAGGAGAACTTTTTCTGTAACCTAATTTTATGTTTAATGTTTCTTGGGTTTTCACTTATTATGGATTTAAGTTTGGTCATGGGCCAAAGCCCATCCCTTCCTTTTCCTCTTGTGTAGCCGCGGCCTAGAGGGAGCCCACGGGGAAACCTGTAGTTTTCCCGAGTTCACCTATTTTACGTGATCGTTCATGTTTAATTATCATGTATTTATTATGTCGTGTACTCAACACGTTTATAATATATTTATGTAATTACATGTTATTAATATCGTGACACGTGGATTATAATATAAATGGAAAGTTTTAAATTTATCGTATTTTCGTGTGTGTATTGTTCATGTGTACTGTTCATGGTATTTAAATGGGGGTTTTACATTGCAGATGCTCTTGATTCACTATTTCTTTGATTGAATGAGTGTGTCAAGTTATTTGGTGTAACTTGTGAATTTACTTGAGATGACCTTGTTGATGGTGTTTGAGTCGTGTGAGAATGTATGGGTGAATTATTTGTTGGTGATGTGTATCCATCATCATCATAATTATTAAAGTTATCGTCTTCGTTGTTTGGTTCGGCTTTATCCCTAGGTTCGGTTTCATGATCAAAATGATTATCTTCGTTAAGATTGTTTATTTTGAAATCGATCCATTCAGGTTCTTCGTTGATATGCTCGTCTAAATAATCACTCCAATCCCATGTTTGATCTTCTTTAAATTTCACGTCTTTGCTAACACAAATTCTTCGTGTTGTTGGGTCAAATAGTCTATATGCTTTTGATCCATATTCGGTTCCTAAGTATACCAGTTTGGTACTTCTATCATCTAATTTTGTTAGATGTTGGGATGGAACGCTGTCTTAAAAAAGAGCTCAATATCATTACCCGACTTAGTGACGGTCAAGTCAACACCGATCCTGATAAAATCCTCATAGATATTATACTCTCGGCTTTATCTGAAAATGTGGTGTTGATCCCAAACTTAGATCGATTTAGCTTTATGTATACGAGATTAGATCAAGTAATACACTTAGAGAAACCTTTGTATATGTATATGACAACCTAAGTGTTATGCGGAATTAACACTTAAACAAGAACACACAAAATATAAACAAACTTTCACTTTGATTAATGATATCAAACTTGCTTACAATGAAAGTAGTTTACGTATGAAAACTTATATTGAACATTAACCTAAAGGTCTTCTTTTATAGACATAAGAAGCCTTGTACAATAATCTACGTATCAACTATTCTAGGTAAAGATAAATATAGAAAATACATTGTTGTTCCTATCTTTACTAGAAGTAATCTAGAATACAATAAACGCGTAGAGTATATCCTTCCATTAGTGCTTGTCTTCAATGTATCAATGCTTGACTTTATCTTGTCAACGCTTGAGCTGTCAGCGTTTGTTTTACTCCTGTCAACGCTTGTTTAACTCTTGTCAGCGCTCAAGTAGACTGGCTATAATTTATTCCCAACAATCCTCCCCTAAACTTGATATCTACTCTAGTGATCAAGTTTCTGAATAAACATTAAGGACTAGGAGGAATCTTACAAACCTTCTCATATTGGTAATAAATAAATTTGATCAAGTCTTTGGCCACGTCACTTGAATAATCAATTTCCAGCTGAGTGTTCTTCATCTTCTCCAAGATTTTCTTGGACATGAAATACTGACCATCCACAAGTAGATACTCAGCAAACTTTGTATAACTCAAATAATAAACACCAGCATCTGAATACAACCTCCATTGAAGACCACTGAGATCATCTTCAAGATCCTTCCAAATAGCAGGATCCTCATCTTTTGGTCCACAGATTCTCTTGAATGTGGACCACAGTTTTATTCCATTGACTGAAGTTGGTGCTTCAGTCTCATACTTGGCCTCTATACCTCCATAGGTCTACCAAGTCTTCTCTGTCAAAACTTGCAAACAAAGATATAAGAGTAGTAAAAGTGTGAACCTCTTTTCCATACCTGCCAATCTTCCAAAACCCACATTCATCTTCTTCATAGCTTACAATTGGGTTTCTAGAATCAAGTGGTAACACTTGTACCATATCTGAAGCTTCTAATGGTGAGAGCTTGAGACTCTTTCTTATGACAGCTTCACTTGGATGTAATGGATCCATATCTTTAGGAAACTCAAGAGGAACTCCCTTTTTCACTGGTCTGGGAACAAACATTGCCTTCTTGAGCTCCATTTCCTCTACAACTTCTTTTCTTTCATCAGAAAGAAGTCTTAGAGTGTTTTCTTCCTGCACTCTAACCAAAATGGGATAAGCTCTACATTCCAACTCTTAAAATGTCAACCCAGTCAATTTCTTATAAGTCCACCCTGTTCCATGACATCTGAGCAGCATGAAGTACAACTCCTTTCTACCCTTTCTCAAATTTGAGAGAACATTGCTTGCTTTGTGTTTCAAAATGACCTTGCAATCCTTTTGTACTCTGAGAAGAATCTCCAAACCCCATATCTGAACAGAGATGGTCAAATGTGGATTCTCTATACATCTATCTTCCCAGGCATGGTACATTTGAACCACCTCTGGCATATCAAAATCAACCTGCAATTTCAACTCATTCAATTTCTCCTTGGCCAGCTCATCACCATACTCAAGTCTTTCTGGTTGTTCTATGATCATAACATTTGAGTCTGAACTAGCTTCATCACTTCCTTCTTGTTCTTATAAAGTGACAACAAAAGGTGATTCACCCACCTTCTTTCTTTCTTGTTCCACAATTTGTGCAACCAACCTTCTATCAAATTCAATTTATGCTGCATTCTTTGGAACAACTTCTTACCATAATACCCTTACCCTTATCTAATGGATCAACTATTGGTAAGGTAGATGGTAATACCTGTGAAGAAACCTCTTTGATGATGGATGATAACTGGAATACATCAACCTCATTTGCAGGTCTGTCAACGCCCAATTCTGCTTTGTCAGCGCCCAAGATATTCATGTCAGCGTTCAAATTCTCCTTATCAACGCTCAAATTTCCTGCCTCATCGCCTTTTGCAATTTCCTCCAACATGGCTGCAAATGACAAATTTAAGTTTGTAGGAGAGACTAGAGACGTATCAAAACCTGTCTGTTTCTTCAAACTTGTTAGGGCCCCAGCAACATCCAAAGATTGACCATCATGAGAGCCCTTATCACTCACATTTATTTGTTTATCCTCCCCTTTGGAAGATTCCTCCATCCCTCTCCTTGTACTAGCAGTCTCCAAGATAACAATCCTCTCCCTCAATTGCTTGAGTTCAAGGCCTTGTGTGCTGACAACTTGTACCAAGTCTGCATTTTTCTTTTGCAAGCTCATGCAGACAGCCGTAAATTCCATTAGGGTCATTGGTTCCAATCTGCCCTCTTCTAAAATGGGTATTTGACCTCCCAAGTTAGATTCATTGGGCATGGATGAGGTCTTAATTATGGTAGGACTGCCTTGGCCAGCTTCTAAGCCAGAACCAATAGTCCCAGCCTCATCCATAGCACCAACCACACTTGTGGTGGTGGTTCCCTCTGCTACATGGCTAGGACCACTAGAGGAGAACACTCCAGTAGTCCTTTGGCGTTTTTGTAACCTATATTGTGTTGGTGCAGAAGAAGATGTGGATTGGGTGGATGTGGGTTGGTTAAGGGGTGTTTGGGTCTGTGAAGGATTTGTGTCAACGTTTGAAATAGGCACATCAACGCCAACATTTAATGTGTCAGCGTCGAAGGGTTCTTGGTCAATTTGCATATGTTGTGGTGAAGGTAATGGTTTAGGTATTGGGTCAATTTGGGGTTGGGGGTCTGGTTGGGGTTGTGATGCGTCAATGACAACAATCATAGCAGGGGTTAGGAGTAGGTCACGATGTGGGGTGAGTTCATCTTCATAAAAATTGCTTTCTTTTGCACAGGGATCTCATAAAAATCATCATGATCCCCTGTGCAGTAACCTTGGACATCAAAAACCATTTGTAAAAATCTGGGATAAGCTAAAGTCATTTTGTTCCCTTTATTTTTACACATGCCCTCAAAAATCATTTTGGAATAATTAAATTTTTGCCCAGTAGCAATGCACACAATAGCACTAGCAATGGATCTATTGATCTCATTGTGTGCAGTACACTTGGTGCTCAAACATTGTAGGAGGACATGTATTAGGTACTTCCAGGCTGGGGGAAACTCCTGTTTATGATATTTATTTAAAGTTCCTTGAGGAGGAAAACGATAACCCAAAGCCCTTAGTCCTTGTTCTATTTCACTAATGGGAAGGGTGGTTATACCATCAGCATCATCAAGATGCAAAGCTTGGCGTACCAAAGCTTCAGTAACCACCCATGTTCTCCCATGAACAATAGAAGATAATGTAGTCACTCTATTAACTGTTGAGGAACTGACATTGTTCCAAAACTGTTTAATATGTGTGACAGTAATGAGTGGTGCATGAGAAAGAGCATACCTAAAAGGGGATGCGTTCAAATACGCCACCATTTGTGTGTATTGGGGAAATAGAGTATCATCAGCCTCAAGATACGCGATCATGTTGTGTTGACTTCTGAATCCTAATTCCAAATCACTTGGTTTGAATTTTGGTGCCATTGTTGAAAGCTGTTTGAATGATTGATAAAGATGAAGATGATAAGAGAAAATTGTGTTAGACAAGAATAATAGGTACCCTATTTAAAAATAGGAGCCAAATATATAGGAGAAGAAAATGCATGTGATTGGCCCAAAAATAGGCAAGTATTTTCAAAATGTAATCATGAAAATATTGAAAAAGAATAAGTTTATCTCATGCATTAAATGAAAGTTATCAGCTCCCAAAATTACGGCCTAAAAATATGTCAAAAAGTAACAACTGGGTAGGTCCCATTGAGTGTCAACGGTCAAAAATAACCTATCAACGCCCAACGGCTATATTCTTGTCAACGTTTGCCATAGCCATGTCAGCGTCTAAATTGGTCACAACCACGCTTGGAAAAATACTTGTCAGCGTCCAAAAATAAAAATGTGTAAAAATGAAAAATGACCTTAACAAAGTAATTTATCCTAGAGAAGATAACCAAAAAGTTGATAATTATTATAGGGCGGCAAGCACTGTCCAGTTATGCACACTTGCTTATGCAAGATAGACATAACAGTCCTCTAGTGTCCCTTGCTAACCAAAACTCTTAACAACTAAGTTACCTTATAAAATCCCTTGTTACTCCCAGGTAAATCCCATGACAAAATCATTTCCAAGTCTCCCAACAGACCACAACCAATTCTAGGCCAAAAATGCCTTGGCAGCATGCACAGTATATCCACTTTGCATGCTACAGTGCCTCATGATTTAGTAAAACTAACTCATACTCACATGTGGACACAATCTAGAATTGTGATAAGAGTATCATATGGATACCCAAACATCCTAAAGGTTCCTAAAACCTCCCCTTAAACTATGATACATATGTTGCTAAAAATATGCATGAACATAAAAAATTTATGTCAAGATAGGAATTAAAAATTCCAACCATCATCCATAAAAAACATGTCCAAATGCTTCTCCAATGATCCATAAGCAACTCTGTATCCAATTGTATACTGCTAACACCACCTGCACATTTAGATTGAAAACCACAAAAACTAACATTGTTGCTGACAACGCCCCGATAACACTTGACAGCGTTGAGGGAAGCTTTGTCAGCGTTAGACAAATATATTGCTGACAACGTCACAAAAACACTTATCAGCGTTCAAGCAACCTTTGTCAGTGTTAGAAAAATATAGTGGAAAATCTAAATCCTCAAAAAGACCAATAACAATGCATTATCATGTACATACTTTTACAAAAAGATTCCAAAACACATATTATGTGAGATTGATCATTCCAATACTTGTTACCAAGCAAGTATTGAAACCTTCCAGCATCAAAAGCTTTAGTTAGTAAATCTGATACATTCTCTTCTGTGTCAACCCTATCTGGTTGTATTAAACCCTTTTCAAAAAATCTCTTATAAAATGGTGTCTAATTTCTATGTGTTTAGTTTTAGAGTGATGTACAGGATTCTTAATAATGCATAATGTGCTGTTATTGTCAACAAATATCTTGGTATGCATGAAATTATACCCATAGTCCAACAGCTGGTTCTGAATCCACAAAACTTGTCCACAACATGCAGCTGCAGCCACATACTCAGCTTCAGTTGTAGAATTAGCCACCACTGTTTGTTTCTTGCATTGCAAAGATATCAACCTGCTTCCAAGAAACTGACATCCACCAGTTGTGGATTTTCTATCAAACTTATCACCTCCATAGTCACTATCTGAATATGCAATCAGCTCTAATGGTGAATCCTTTGGGTACCACAAAACAATACTAGGATAGCATCTTAGGTACCTAAAGATCCTCTTGACAGCATAAAGGTGACATTCTTTGGGAGTCACTTGATGGCGTGCACAGGCACACACAGCAAACATGATATCAAGTCTAGAGGCTGTGAGATACATCAATGAACCAATCATTGATCTATAGTGCCTGACATCAACATCCTTTCCATCTCCAATCTTTCCCCAAGGGTGTTCTCTATCCATAGGAGTAGTAGCCCTCTTCTCATGTGGAGAAAATCCAAACTTCTTCAAGATCTCTGCCACATATTTATCCTGGGAGATGAAGATACCATCTTCTTTCTGCTGAACTTGTAAACCAAGAAAGAAGTTCATCTCCCCCATAGCACTCATCTTGAATTTGTCTGTCATAAGCTTGGAGAAATCCTCACTCATCTTTGGATCAGTAGACCCAAAAATGATGTCATCAACATAGACCTGAACAAGAAACACATCCTTACCTTTCTTCTTTGTAAATAGTGTCTGATCTATGGTGCCCTCTTGAATCCATTGTCCACTAGATAAGTAGACAAAGTACCATACCATGCTCATGGGGCTTGATGAAGTCCATACATAGCCTTCTTGACTCTATACACCTTGTCTGGATTCTCTGGATCCTCAAAACCAGGAGGCTGCATCACATATACCTCCTCAACAATTGTTCCATAGAGGAAGGCACTCTTGACATCCATTTGATAGACAGTGAAGCCCATGTAGGATGCATAGGCTAAAAAGATCCTAATAGCTTCAATCCTTGCAACTGGTGCAAAGACCTCCTCATAGTCTATCCCCTCCTCTTGTGTATATCCTTGAGCCACTAATCTTGCCTTGTTTCTGACCACAATACCTCTTTCATTTCTCTTGTTTCTTAGAACCCATCTTGTCCCAATAGGTCTGACATATCTGGGACAATCAACCAGCTCCCAAACATCCTGAATTGCAAATTGGTGAAGCTCATCCTGCATTGCTTCCACCCAACTTGGTTCTTTGAGAGCATCAAATATCTTCTTGGGTTCATGTTGTGACAAAAAACAGGCAAACAAACTTGCTTGCACAAGAGGGGTATCAACCTTCTTGTGAATATTGGAAATGAAACCACCAAGACCTTGATGAGATCTTCTAGTCCGAACAAGAGTCATAATATCACCAATGATTTGAGAAGTGGGGTGATTCTTCATAGTAGAAGTGAGAACTCCTCCTTCAAACAGTCTGGTGTCTTCAACCTCATTCTCCAAGTTGCCAATATCTTCTTCATCAGACTCGCTTTCATCAACATGAGGATGAACCTCTTCATATAAATTGGAAGGTTCACCCTGTTCAAAAGTAGAAGAGAAAAGATGTGCAAAAGTGTTGTCAACGCCTGAACCTTGGTTGTCAGCGTGAGGGCTAACAACACTTGAACTGTTGTTGTCAACGTCTGAGCCATCAACGTCTGAATTGGTCTTGTCAGTGCTAGATTTGCCTTTGTCAGCGCCTGAAGGACCATGCATGTTGTTATCTGGTGGTACTTGGAGATCACCATTATCTTTTCCAGCAGCAGCAAAAGCATCTGTCCATATGGTAATTGTGACATATTCTAGTATAGGAGATGACTTTTCTGCTTGTGATCCAACCTTTTCATGAACCTGTGTACCTGAAACATCAACAACTTGTTCTTCCACAACATTTGAAGTTACCTTCACAATGTCTGGATTAGTGACAGGCATATAATTTAAAGTTCTAGATAAAGGTTCCAAGTCAAACAACCAATTCGGACCACTTTCAGGATCACTAGGTTTATTCTCTAAAAACCTAACATGTACTCTTTCAAGAATACGTTTTTCCTTTTCAAGATAAACCCTATATCCCTTGCTCTGCACTGAATACCCCATGAAGTAGCCTTCATCACCTTTTGCACTAAATTTACCTAAGGCATCACTAGTATCTAAAACTACTACATGACAACCAAAAGGTCTGAGAAAACCAATATTAGGTTTTCTTCCCCAAAGTAACTCATAAGGTGTTTTGTTCTGTATTTTGTTAACCAATGCTCTATTTTGAACATAGCAAACTGTATTAACAGCCTCAGCCCAAAAGGCTATAGGAAAATGAGCATCAGCTAACATGGTTCTGGCTGCTTCAATTAGGGTTCTATTTTTCCTCTCAACAACCCCATTTTGCTATGGGGTTCTGGTAACACTAAATTGCCTAGTAATTCCTTTCCTGGCACAAAAATCATCTAACACTTTATTCCTAAATTCACCACCATTATCACTCCTAAGCATTTTAACTTCATTACCAGATTTCTTCTCAATCTTAGTGATAAAATTAATTAAAGTGTCAGCTGTATCACTCTTCATAGCTAGAAAGAAGGTCTAAGTAAACCTAGAAAAGTCATATGCAATAACAAAGCAGTATGATTTACCATTCAGACTCTCTATATTGGTTGGACCAAATAGGTCCATATGAAGCAAGTGAAGAAGTCTAGTACTAGAGTGCACCTGTTTGGACTTGAATGAGACCTTGTGCTGCTTGCCTTTAAGACATGCAACACAAGAGTGGTCATTGTGGAAGGCCTTCTCAGGCAAACCATCAACCAAGCCAAGTCTCACAAGCCTGTTTATATTTTTAAAGTTTATGTGCCCTAGTCTCTTGTGCCATAAATTACTTTCATCTACTGAAGCTTTAGCATAAAAACAAGACATGTTCTTATTCATTCTAATCCCATTCAGATTCATATTGTATATGTCTTTATGCCTAGTTGTTCTATAGTCAATATATTTCTCATCAGGGATCTTATAATCCTTGCTTAACACCAAACATTCAGCATCAGTAAACAGAACTTTATTTTTGTTATCACAAACATGTGATACACTAAAAAGATTGTAATCAAGTTCCTTTACCAGAAATACGTTCTCAAAACGCAAATTCTTGGTGAGAAGTGTTCCTTTGCCTGTGATAGTACCATATCCGCCTCCAAAGTAAACCTTATCACCATCCTTAATGGGAGTGAAGTTGGTCAAATAGTCTTCCTTTCCTGTCATGTGCCTTGAGCATCCACTATCCCAATATCCATAATCATTGACCTATCTTTGAATGCCCTGCACATAAAGAAAACAAGTTAGTTTTCTTTGGGAATCCAAGCCTTAGCAGACTTGGATTCATCTGGTTGTTCAATAAGAACAGACTTAGTTCTCATAACAACCCCATTTTCATCCCTCTTTGGATGAAATACCCAGTTAACCCCAATAGGTTTTGTAATGACCTTTGAAATGTAATTAAATCTGTTGCAGGTCATTGAAATCCCATTATCATTAGGGTTTTGATATTTCTTTGGTCTCCATGTCAAGCTTGAAGAAGCTTTAGACCCCTTACCCTGTGGTTGCAAATATTTAGGTCTGGTCACGTTTCTGTCAGCGTTGGAATTGGTCTTGTCAACGCTGAAATTTCCCTTGTCAGCGTTGAACCTAGGGTTTGCTACAGAAACCCATTGCCTATTAGACCAAGTATTTGTCTTTTGAAATGGTCTTTGTCCATGTGTGTTAGACCCTCTAGTGAAGAATGGGGCAGGTCTAACAACTTGTGGACTTTGCTGCACACAAGGTTTGGGTCTGACAGCGTTTGACTTTCTAACAACGTTGACTTTGGGAACGTTGACACACTTATATGCTAAATGTGAAAAGCTACCACAAGTGTAACAGGCTTTTCTAGACACAACACTAGGTCTAGAAGAGAAGAAGCCTGTTCCATCATTGCTAACTTGGCTCTTAGGTGACCTAGTATTCCTATATAT
The DNA here is from genome assembly GCA_025667525.1 of Glebionis coronaria. Taxonomy (NCBI): domain Eukaryota; kingdom Viridiplantae; phylum Streptophyta; class Magnoliopsida; order Asterales; family Asteraceae; genus Glebionis; species Glebionis coronaria. Next base: position 32,602,266 of record CM046874.1, on the reverse strand, counting down.
CTCTACATACTTAATGTTAGGTTTTCTGACAGTGTTTGAGCCAAGGTCAACAACTTTACCAGTGATCGACAGTGAAGGCACTCTTGACATCCATTTGATAGACAGTGAAGCCCATGCAGGATGCATAGGCTAAAAAGATCCTAATAGCTTCAATCCTTACAACTGGTGCAAAGACCTCCTCATAGTCTATCCCCTCCTCTTGTGTATATCCCTGAGCCACTAATCTTGCCTTGTTTCTGACCACAATACCTCTTTCATTTCTCTTGTTTCTTAGAACCCATCTTGTCCCAATAGGTCTGACATATCTGGGACAATCAACCAGCTCCCAAACATCCTGAATTGCAAATTGGTGAAGCTCATCCTGCATTGCTTCCACCCAACTTGGTTCTTTGAGAGCATCAAATATCTTCTTGGGTTCCTGTTGTGACAAAAAACAGGCAAACAAACTTGCTTGCACAAGAGGGGTATCAACCTTCTTGTGAATATTGGAAATGAAACCACCAAGACCTTGATGAGATCTTCTAGTCCGAACAAGAGTCATAATATCACCAATGATTTGAGAAGTGGGGTGATTCTTCATAGTAGAAGTGAGAACTCCTCCTTCAAACAGTCTGGTGTCTTCAACCTCATTCTCCAAGTTGCCAATATCTTCTTCATCAGACTCGCTTTCATCAACATGAGGATGAACCTCTTCATATAAATTGGAAGGTTCACCCTGTTCAAAAGTAGAAGAGAAAAGATGTGCAAAAGTGTTGTCAACGCCTGAACCTTGGTTGTCAGTGTGAGGGCTAACAACACTTGAACTGTTGTTGTCAACGTCTGAGCCATCAACGTCTGAATTGGTCTTGTCAGTGCTAGATTTGCCTTTGTCAGCGCCTGAAGGACCATGCATGTTGTTATCTGGTGGTACTTGGAGATCACCATTATCTTTTCCAGCAGCAGCAAAAGCATCTGTCCATATGGTAATTGTGACATATTCTAGTATAGGAGATGACTTTTCTGCTTGTGATCCAACCTTTTCATGAACCTGTGTACCTGAAACATCAACAACTTGTTCTTCCACAACATTTTAAGTTACCTTCACAATGTCTGGATTAGTGACAGGCATATAATTTAAAGTTCTAGATAAAGGTTCCAAGTCAAACAACCAATTCGGACCACTTTCAGGATCACTAGGTTTATTCTCTAAAAACCTAACATGTACTCTTTCAAGAATACGTTTTTCCTTTTCAAGATAAACCCTATATCCCTTGCTCTGCACTGAATACCCCATGAAGTAGCCTTCATCACCTTTTGCACTAAATTTACCTAAGGCATCACTAGTATCTAAAACTACTACATGACAACCAAAAGGTCTGAGAAAACCAATATTAGGTTTTCTTCCCCAAAGTAACTCATAAGGTGTTTTGTTCTGTATTTTGTTAACCAATGCTCTATTTTGAACATAGCAAACTGTATTAACAGCCTCAGCCCAAAAGGCTATAGGAAAATGAGCATCAGCTAACATGGTTCTGGCTGCTTCAATTAGGGTTCTATTTTTCCTCTCAACAACCCCATTTTGCTATGGGGTTCTGGTAACACTAAATTGCCTAGTAATTCCTTTCCTGGCACAAAAATCATCTAACACTTTATTCCTAAATTCACCACCATTATCACTCCTAAGCATTTTAACTTCATTACCAGATTTCTTCTCAATCTTAGTGATAAAATTAATTAAAGTGTCAGCTGTATCACTCTTCATAGCTAGAAAGAAGGTCCAAGTAAACCTAGAAAAGTCATATGCAATAACAAAGCAGTATGATTTACCATTCAGACTCTCTATATTGGTTGGACCAAATAGGTCCATATGAAGCAAGTGAAGAGGTCTAGTACTAGAGTGCACCTGTTTGGACTTGAATGAGACCTTGTGCTGCTTGCCTTTAAGACATGCAACACAAGATGGTCATTGTGGAAGGCCTTCTCAGGCAAACCATCAACCAAGCCAAGTCTCACAAGCCTGTTTATATTTTTAAAGTTTATGTGCCCTAGTCTCTTGTGCCATAAATTACTTTCATCTACTGAAGCTTTAGCATAAAAACAAGACATGTTCTTATTCATTCTAATCCCATTCAGATTCATATTGTATATGTCTTTATGCCTAGTTGTTCTATAGTCAATATATTTCTCATCAGGGATCTTATAATCCTTGCTTAACACCAAACATTCAGTATCAGTAAACAGAACTTTATTTTTGTTATCACAAACTTGTGATACACTAAAAAGATTGTAAGCAAGTTCCTTTACCATAAATACGTTCTCAAAACGCAAGTTCTTGGTGAGAAGTGTTCCTTTGCCTGTGATAGTACCATATCCGCCTCCAAAGTAAACCTTATCACCATCCTTAATGGGAGTGAAGTTGGTCAAATAGTCTTCCTTTCCTGTCATGTGCCTTGAGCATCCACTATCCCAATATCCATAATCATTGACCTATCTTTGAATGCCCTGCACATAAAGAAAACAAGTTAGTTTTCTTTGGGAATCCAAGCCTTAGCAGATTTGGATTCATCTGGTTGTTCAATAAGAACAGACTTAGTTCTCATAACAACCCCATTTTCATCCCTCTTTGGATGAAATACCCAGTTAACCCCAATAGGTTTTGTAATGACCTTTGAAATGTAATTAAATCTGTTGCAGGTCATTGAAATCCCATTATCATTAGGGTTTTGATATTTCTTTGGTCTCCATGTCAAGCTTGAAGAAGCTTTAGACCCTTTACCCTATGGTTGCAAATATTTAGGTCTGGTCATGTTTCTGTCAGCGTTGGAATTGGTCTTGTCAACGCTGAAATTTCCCTTGTCAGCGTTGAACCTAGGGTTTGCTACAGAAACCCATTGCCTATTAGACCAAGTATTTGTCTTTTGAAATGGTCTTTGTCCATGTGTGTTAGACCCTCTAGTGAAGAATGGGGCAGGTCTAACAACTTGTGGACTTTGCTGCACACAAGGTTTGGGTCTGACAGCGTTTGACTTTCTAACAACGTTGACTTTGGGAACGTTGACACACTTATATGCTAAATGTGAAAAGCTACCACAAGTGTAACAGGCTTTTCTAGACACAACCCTAGGTCTAGAAGAGAAGAAGCCTGTTCCATCATTGCTAACTTGGCTCTTAGGTGACCTAGTATTCCTATATATCTCTGCATACTTAATGTTAGGTTTTCTGACAGTGTTTGAGCCAAGGTCAACAGCTTTACCAGTGATCGGATTTGTAACCTTAATGGGAGTTGACTCATTAGGACTTTCACATAGCAAGCCACCCTTAACAAATAAGGCAGGGTTAGCTTTCTTCCATTCATTCAAGTCAGTCAACTTTTGTTGATACTCTTCAACTGGAGTGACAACTCTTGGTGGAGGAATGAATTCCTCTTCTTGGAGTTCTGGAAAACCAGTCCAAGATAGGTCCTTTTGTTGGACACCATAGAAGTCACCAGCTGGTGGTGGAACCACAAAGTAGTCTTTCATCCCAATCCCAGTCATGTCCTTAGGATCCCTTTGTTTACTCACACATTCTCCTAGGGTTTGTGTGGCCTTATCAAATCTTTGAATTTTAAGGCCAACATTATCTCTATTCTTAATGGCCTCATCTAATTTAGCATGTAACTCACCATTAACCCTTTCCATGATACTCCTAATATCATTACTAACATTCAACTCATTTTTTAAGATATTTATTTTATCTTTTAAGTCAAATTCCATTTTCTTGTATTCAGAAACTGTCTTCTCAGTTTGAGTGAGAGCTAGTTGGTAATTAGACAGTTTTCATCTTTCAGTACTCACATCATCTAATAATCTTAACACCTCTTTGTTAAGTTTCTCAGTATTTAACCTACAACCCTTACTACAAAAAGCATCATCGTATACCTCATTATCAGATGAAGAGGAGGAGTGTGCCATGAGAGCATTTGAACATGCTCTTCTTCTTCTATCTCAGCAACCAAAGCTTTATCCTCTTCCACATCCTTAGCCCAATAGCTCCAATCCCATCCCATGCCATCAATTTCTTGAACTACAACCATGGACTTAGGATCCTAAGCCTTAACAATTTGGCTTGAAGGTTTGCCAACATCAGATCTTCTAGGAGATCTGCATTCCCTCATGAAGTGCCCCATACGATGACAGTTGTATCACTCAACTTTGGATTTATCAAATCCAGCTGTGTCCTTTGCATTGAAGGTCGTCTTCTTCTTAAACCTTCTGTTCCACCTGTTTGCTCTTATACTAGCATGAGCCATGTTCCACTTAATATCCATCTCTTCCAAGTGCTCATCACTTATCTGCTCAAGATCCTCATATGTAATCACTGAACCATTGGGCAAAGAAGCAATATAAGCACATACAGTATCCAGATCTAAACCAGCAGGTTTAACTCTTGGTGAGTCATTTTTGTATGTGTCAGCGTCTATGTATGAGACGTTGACAGGACATGTTCTAGCGCTGACACATGATGATCCAGTAACTGGATGCATGTAAGAGTCCTTCTGATTGAATTGACATTCACTATGAGAAAATAAGGCCATGTTACTGTTGGTAGACTTGCTTCCATGCTCCAAAAGAGTTTCATCTTCCAACAGCCTCAGTTTGTTGTAGATGTCATCAAAAGTAGAACTTTTGTGCGTGTTGTTGGCAAGTATAGATCTTTCCTCAATCTTCCATGCCTCACCAAGACTTTTAAGGAAAGTAGCATTGATGTCAACATCACCAAGTTGTGTCCCCATGAAAGACAATTTGCTTGTAATGTCAAGCAATCTGCTTCTCACACTGCTGAGCTTCTCATTAGGTTGAGCCTTGAAGACATCATAATCATTCATGAGTTGCTTCTTTTTCTCTTCCTTAGTATCTTCATTGCCACCATATGCAACTTCAAGAGCTGCCCAAAGGTCTTTGGCAGATTCATAACCTCTATATTTATGCTGGTTCTCTTGTCCCAAAGAGAGTTTCAGAATATTTAGGGTTTTCATATCAACCCTTTTCTTTGCTATGTCTTCAGCAGCCACAGCTCTACCATCCTCTGGCTTTTCTCTCTTATCTGCTTCTGAACATCCAGCAACAGCTGCTCTTCCAGCAATAGCATCAGCAATCTTTTGGGCTTTATTGAATGTGTTTCCATATTCAATAATCTCCCAGAGTGTGTAGTCATAGATCCCCAGATATTGCTCAAAGTTCAATTTCCACAAATCAAAGTTGGTAGCATCAAGCATGGGAATCTTGATGTTTGGTAAAGGTGAGGAGGAGGTGGGTACTTCTGGATATGACATGATGTTGTTAGGGTTTTGAGAAAATTAAGGTTTTGGTGTTTTTAGGGTTCTTGTGTTCTTTAAGATTAAAAGTTCCTCAACAAGCTCTGATATCACTTGTTGATCCCAAACTTAGATTGATTTAGCTTTATGTATACGAGATTAGATCAAGTAATACACTTAGAGAAACCTTTGTATATGTATATGACAATCTAAGTGTTATGCGGAATTAACACTTAAACAAGAACACACAAGATATAAACAAACTTTCACTTTGATTAATGATATCAAACTTGCTTATAATGAAAGTAGTTTACGTATGAAAACTTATATTGAACATTAACTTAAAGGTCTTCTTTTATAGACATAAGAAGCCTTGTACAATAATCTACGTATCAACTATTCTAGGTAAAGATAAATATAGAAAATACATTGTTGTTCCTATCTTTACTAGAAGTAATCTAGAATACAATAAACGCGTAGAGTATATCCTTCCATCAGTGCTTGTCTTCAATGTATCAATGCTTGACTTTATCTTGTCAACGCTTGAGCTGTCAGCGTTTGTTTTACTCCTGTCAACGCTTGTTTAACTCTTGTCAGCGCTCAAGTAGACTGGCTATAATTTATTCCCAACATGTGGCTATGTATACGGGACTGAAAATCTTAGTTATGAAGTGGCATCAACCAAAAGTCATGTTCAGATGCATCCCTCATGCTCTCTAGTGACGTTTGGTGAAAGTGAAAATTAGGTAGTGTTTGTTATTGCTATACTTCTATAGTATATTGACTTTCACTCTTTGACATCCCACATATGGACAGTCGAAAACTGCAGTTGAAGGCGTTAAAGGGGTTTGGAACTACGTTCGTAAAACAGTTTTGTGGCAAACTCAGATTTAAGATAATATTCAGATTTAAGATAATATTAAGGGCTAAAGAAACTAAAATCGTAAAGTGACTTTGACCACTGGTTTTAAAAAGATGGGCAGCAAATATTAGTTTTTCAAAAAAAAAAGTCCACATCCATATCCAAATTCAGCAGTTTTTTGTATCTAAAATTAGCAAAAACACTTACATTGCACCATGTTTTCAAATCTCAAATAACTATAAATAGCACTTGACACACAACATTCCTAATCACCAAAAACAAAATACATACAACCACATTATTCTTTCTAGCATTCATTCTCTTCTTTACCTTGTCAGCCAATTCGGCTCCTAGTCCTAGTCATGTGCTCGACGCGTATGGAAAAAACCTTTAAACAGGAGTGGAATACTACGTTATGCCAGCAGCTAGAGATGGGGAAAGTGGTGGACTCATACTGGCAGTAGTAGGCAACTTTACTTGTCCAGCTGGAGTTTCCCAATTCCCAACTGACGAGTACGGACACCCGTTGACTTTCACTCCTGTCAACCCCAAGAAAGGTGTAATCCGTCTTTCCACGGACGTTAACATTAAGTTCTCGGGCTCAACTATTTGTCACGAGTCAAATGTATGGAAGCTCAAATACGATAAGTATATGAAACAATATGTTGTGATGATGGGAGGTGTTGAAGGTAACCCGTGATCAAAAACACTGGATAACTGGTTTAAGATTGAGAATTCTAAGGATGGTTATAAGTTTGTGTTCTGTCCTAGTGTATGCAGCACCTGCAAAGTTATGTGTAAGGATCTTGGAATAGTTTTAGACATTCATGGAATGCAACGTTTGATTGTCAGCAAAGATCCTTTGTCTGTCATCTTCTACAAATAATTCAATGTCTTGCTGAGTAAGGGATTCTCGACTAAAGTTTTAGAAGCATTTATTGCTTTCCTTTCTATAAACACTTGAATAAACCATGTTGGAAGAACCTTTCTACATTATATTTGCTTAAATAAACTTGTATACGGTTGCAACAAATCTTTTGTTGATGCAATCTAATATACCAACATTAGAATGTCACTTTTCTTTTTATATCATCATGTAAGGATATTCTGATGATTTTTCATCCCCCGTTCTTGTCCTTTGTATATATAAACAATGATATTTGTTATATTGTGTTAAATTGTGTTCGGTAAACAAAAAACAATGTAAATACGAGAGCTTATTTAGTACAACATATGAACGGTTTGTACTAGCTTGTATTCATGTATGAAATGGTTAGCCAACCAAAATTTTGTTTCATTTACCAACCCATGGGTTATACAAAGGTTGCTGAAAATTTACCTCTATCCATCTTCAGTTTGTATTCGATCCAACGTGCTCTAATTTATATCTTAACTACAATAATGAGCACGACTATAAAGTTCATTGAACTAAAAACAGAAAGCGGTTCCTTACAATAAGGTGACATCAGAAGCAATAACATAGCACACGGCATCATCTCATTGACTATTGATTTTTAATTTGATCAACACCAGTTTTATTCTGCAGAGTTGCAACCTACTGTGGCAGAGTTTGCACATTCGATTGTTTGGTTTATGATGATTCAATCTTTTAAGCTGTGTCGTCCCGTAAATCGTATGAGATCTATCCATTACTGCACAAGGATAGAATATAGGGAAGTTTGTAATATTTAATGGAATATGTGCAGTTAGCATGGATACATTATGTAGCATATTAACCAACAATGTGTTATCGACTTAACGTGAGTTCCTTAGTAGGAATTGATAGTCCGTGACGATAGCATATTAACCAACAATGTGTGAACAGGAAACATATCTTAAAGCCGTTGCTCCACCAATCCAACAATAATCTACATAATGAGTTGCGCTTATGTTCATAACTAACCAATATTTATAAATACAGGTGGAAATCTCAATCCATGGGTTGATATAGGGTTGTGTTTTATCTCGAACGATTCAAACTAGTTGAATGTCAAAGATATGTTTTAACGCAAACAACCCCCTAAGTCATTGTTATTCAAATATGCATATCATGCCTTAACTTTGTGACTTTTATGTTCATAATTAGGACATTAATGTATTACACTGTATAAATGTATTAAGTTCAACCGGGTCAATGGCTTATACAACTAACAGTACAAGCTTGTTATGTAGCTCCTTTATTGGCTTCTGCTTGATCTGATTTGTACGGATATACGTGAAATCATTATGTTCTTAATCTAAAAACATAACATAATCCAATTTGATAGCACATTTTTATATTCTACTAGCATGTTATTGAGAAAATGAAATGGGCTATAGGTCCATGGCCGTTGAAGGGGTTTGGAACCACGTTGCTGAAATGGTTTTGAATCAAACTCGGTTTAAGATTATATTCAGCCACACTTATAGGATACCATTAATGATGATCTAGGTCACGATTGAAGTATATCTTGACCACAATGACGTCAACTTCACAGAACAGGTTTCTGAGTTTAAATATTTGAAAAGTTGGTCTGAGTAACATTTCTTAACCTTGAAACTGAATAGTCTACAAAGTTATTACTCCGATTGATTTTGAGGGATCTTCGTTCAATATGAAGAAGTAAATTTGGAGAGGGGATAACAAGTATATGTTATTTCCCGCTGCCAAAGAACTACTATGCTGTAGCAGCAGCTAGAGACGGGGAACATGGTAGAATCTTACTGGCAGCAGTGTGCAACTATACCAATGTCATTCGCCCTTCACCAATATGATATACAGGTTCATTACTTTTGCCATTCATATTTACATCAATGTCCATTCCGTCCATTCCTCTAGTTCCATCACATTTACGACTAGCAACAATTTTATTACCTTTCATATTCATAGTCTTTGCATCTTTGTATAAGAGCTTTCTTCAATGCCAATACTAACAGCAGCATCATTTTCCCTTATCGGATTCTACAAAATGCAAATTATCAATTCCTAATGAACATTTGATCACCATTTCCTCTACCAAACATCCATCCTCTACCTCTTTCTCCAATACCTCCTCTCCTGCATCTCTCACCAAGACCACTCCTATCCCCCATTTAAACAAGAACCCGTGCCTTCATTCCTAACAGGATAAACACAGTTCGAGTGTGTGGGTGCATCTACTTAATTATTTTAGAGTAAATCTGCACAAAAATCATCATGTTGGATATGTTTATGTTTAAGAAGATAATCAGGTAAGTTTACATAATCCCATTCCGGACAGCCTAGCAAGCAAAATACGTGGAAATTTGTAGTAGGCATTACATTTGGCAGAGTTGAGTAAGCATTTCACTAAAAGAAAAAATAATTCATGTTAATGCAACATACCTCTAAATTTAGCATCCAAATTTAACAAAAGTGCATAAAATCAAATAAGGCAACAGTTTGCGTTAAATTATTTAGATCCTTATTGCGATAAGATTCAGTATATTTACTCGTCAAAACATGATTCGCCCTTGTATCTTTGAAATGGGTATGAAGTAATAAAAAAATCATGCAAGCCATATAATTTTTCTCAATTGAAGTGTCAACACAAAAATTTGAATTATCAATGGTCTTTATGGTCCATCTAAATATCCAAATGTAAAATAAGAAAAACTATATGAGTACTCTGATACGAGAATAAGTTGTCTTACCTCCATTGTTAACAAAAGTTTGCTTACCATTTGTGTTGCAGGAAATACAAACGGGTTCTTCAGGATTCCGTGTCGTCCTTAATTAGAAAGGGCCATGTTATAAATACCCCTAGCCCCCCAATGTACATAAAAGTACTTCAAATATTTGTCCCCTTTTTACAGGACAACACTGTTTTCTGCCAGTTTCTGTTCCGTATTTTTTAATAGTTTACTGTTTTTAACATGTTAAAACTTATATTTTTTATTCCGCACTTTTCGTTCACAGTTTAATAACAAAAAAAAATTATAAAAATAAAAAAAATAAAAAAAATAAAAAAAAATCAAAAAATAGGAGGGGTATTAGAATCTGATTAAGGGTACTAGTAACCCACCCCATTAGAAATTATGGGTTAGTTGTAGGGACCTCTTTTTCTAACATACTAGGAGCCTTAATCGTAACATATTTTTCAGGCTTCATCCTATTATATGCATTACAAATTTCTTGAATGTCACTATCATGATTCTTAAAACATGATTTAAACGATAAAGTTTATTTTTTGTCAATTATATAAGCTCCTAGATCGCAAAAGAATTGAAGGAGATCTCCCGATGTCCCAAAAAGTGGATGCTACAAGACATCTTCTATTGTTGGAAAAATTATTCCAAGTCGAATATATTAGATAGAATCATCCAAACATACCTCGACTAATAATTGCAATAACTATTACTATAGCTACGGGTCATACATTTGACTTAGATCTTGATGCATCATTTGGTAAAGCAAATGGTAACGTTCATGCTTGAAAAGATCATTGTTCTTAAGATCATCCAAATATGTATTGAATTTTACTTTTTTTTGTTGTATCGAGACCTCTTAATCTTCATATCATTGAAAGCTCCAAAAGTTAGAATGACTCATTCTCTCGCATCAATAATGTAGGACAAGAGAGTGTCTACGTGTATATAAAACTTGTGTAGGCCTTTCATCTATCATACACTAAATGGTATGACTAAAATAATTAACTCGAGTAGTAAGTATAAATGTATAATATACAAATAAACAAAATGAATATCTTGCTAATTAAATGCTTACCCGACTTTCCATGGACGAGACGTTTGGAGTGGCTAAAGCCACGTAACTTAGCAGTGTGGCTGTCAAAATCTAATAGAATATTATTTGGATATATGTTTCTACCAACTATGCCACTTTTATGCAAGTGGGTCACTCGTTAAACTATAGACTTGTGGCAAAACAAAGAAATGAATTACAATGCACACAAATATTTTATTAAACCATTATACATATTAAAGGAAAATATTTTACCTCATTATTTCTATTAATCAAAACTCACTTCTTTAGATTTTTCTAGCGCCATGTGCTTCTCCAGATCATACATGCACTCTTGTACTGCAAATTTATAATATTGAGGAATTACATAAAAAGCATATAATGTGACGATATTCTTATTTCCATTAACAATTTGGTAATTCTCTATTTATGAAGATAGACCCTGTTTATTTTTTACTTGTTTTACTAGTACCCTAAACTTGTTATATATTCCTCTCCAAATAAGTATTCCGTTCAACTTATGAATGACAACCTCATCATTGTATGACGTCTCTATTATCGAGTTGCTACTTATAAATTCTAAGCCCACCACGAGTACTTGGAGGTCTCACAACATATTTTTGGCATATATTAGAAAATTTGTTAGCATGTCAAGCATGTAAAAAACGCATTTTGCACGATTTCCATCATGGCCAGTAGGTTTAGTAAGACTAGGAAATCGGACCTCATAAATGTTAAATCTTAAAGTCCATGCTTTTGGGAAATTTTTCCGGACGATAGATTTCCTTTTTGATCACATGTAGACTTTCATCATACCTATCAACGTGAGCACCTGAATTATAATCTAAACATATCACTTATAATTTTCCTAAAAGTTGTCACTTAATATTATTTTTTAGAATATCTTCGAATTTTTTAATATCGTTTTTGGGATGTATTGTAATACTAACATATTCTGGGTTCAATAGGATTGGGATTACCTTGCACAACCAAAAACGATATTAGCAGTCTTGGAAGATATTTTCAATTAATTATAAAGAAGTGACGACTTCGCGTAGATAGGTCTAATGAAAGTCTACTTGTGATCAAAAGGTAAATCTATCTTCCGAAAATTTTCCCAAAATCCTGGACTTTAAGATTTACTGTATATGATGCCCGATCTCGTAATCTTATTAAAACAACGACCAAGTTGGAGATCGTATAAAATGTGTTGTTTACATGCTTGGCATGCTAATAAACTTGTTGATATATGAAAAAAAAATATTGCATGAGACCTCCAAATACTAGTGGCGGGATAGTGAACTTTATAAATATCAAATCGATAATAGAGACCCCATAAAATGATTAAATTGTTGCTCGCTTTTAACGGAACACTTATTTTGAGAGGATTATATAAAAAAAGTTGAGGTTCTAGTAAAACAAGTAAAATGTAAAAGGGTTTTATCTTCATAAATAGATAATTATTGGATATGTTAGTGGACATGAGAGTATCGTCACGCTATATGATTTCCATATAATTCCCTAATATTATAAATTCCCAATACAAGAGTACATGTATGATCTAGAGAAGCACATGACTCTGGAAAAGAAATTAGTTTTGAATCAATCAAAATAATGAGATAAAATCTTTTTTTTGACAAAATATTGTTATGTATTAGAAGGCATTCAATTTTTTTTATCTTTTTTTGCCACAATTCTATAGTTCAAGAAGTGGCTTACTTGCATAAGAGTGGCATATTCATAAAAACATATATCCAAAGAATATTGTCTTAGATTTTGACGACCTCACCTGCTAAGCTATGCGACTTTAACCATTTCAAACGTCTTATACTTTGAAATTTTGGTAAGCGTTTAGTTAATAAGATATTCATTTTCATTATTTTTATATTATACATTTATACTTAACTACTCAAGCTAATTATTTTAATCATATCTTTTGTGTACAATAGAAGAAAGGCCGACATAAATTTTTATTGTCGGGTTGACACTCTTGTCCTACATGACGGAAGCGAGAAAATGGGTCATTGTAACCTTTGGTGCTTTGAAGGATATGAAATCTATAGAGGTCTAAATACAAGAAAAAGAGTTAAATTTAATATATATTTTAATGATATTAATAACCATTATCTTTTCATATATAAAGGTTACCATTTGCTATCCTAAATGATGCATCAAGATCTAACTTGAATGTATGACCCTAGCTATAGTAATATTTATTTTTATTATTGTTCCATTTATATTTGGATGACTTTAGTCTAATATATTCGACTTTGAATAATGTTGTCCAGGACAATAATAGAAGAGGTCTTGTGGCATCCACGTTTTTGGACAGCGGTAGATCCTTTTGATTTCTTTAGCGATCTAGGCGCTTATATAATTGACAGAAAATCAACTCAGTTGTTTAAGTCATGTTACAAGAATCAAGATACTGATATTCAAAAAATCCGTAACGCATACTAGCACATTATGTATCTTGAGAAATATGGACATTTAAGACTCCCATTTTGTTAGAAAAAGAGTTGCATACAAATGACCCAAAATTTCTAATGACTATCCATGGACTCCTGAAGAACCATTTGGATTTTCCGCAGGGCAAAAAAGTAATATGGTTATCAAACTGTTTTTAACAATGGAGGTAAGATAATTCATTTAGATACTGATGTACCTATATAGCTTTTTATTTGACATTTGGATATAATGATGGACCATAAGAATCATCGATGAATTCAAATTTTTGTGTTTAAAATGAGACAAATTATATTACTTGCATAATTTTTGATTACTTTATGTGAAAGGTGATAAAAATATTGCTAGTCGTAACTAGAGGAATTATGCACATTGATGGAAATGTTAATGGCAAATGTAATGAACGTGTTTTCGATATTCATAAAGGAAATGCTAAAAGTGACAAAGGCAAGTGGTTCATCAAGATAAAATCAACCCATATATTATTCTTATCAAACCTATTAGATGATGTTATTCCATAAAAAAACATTTAATCATTTTTTAATTTTTTTAATTAATAGTGCTACTGTTAGGCTACTTTTATCGGTTTTGTGAGCCTTTCACGATTCGTCAAGTGACACCCTCACTAACCATTAAGCCTATTATATCTCCAAAAGGTCACGCGCCACAATCATTTTTAGTTTATATTTACTAAAATAAACTTTAACATTTTTACTAACAAAATGTGTCGATAAGATACATCTTAAACTTCTAACATTTTAAAACACAACTTCAAATTGTATACTCTTTACGCACATTATTACTTTTACTAACAAAATGTGTCGATAAAATACACATATGTTATCACATTGTCGAGTGATTTGTGACTGGCGGAAAAAGCTTAAAGTGATCATTTAAATGCACATCAAATTTGGTTGGTGCAAGCATTTAAGGTGCATACTACATAAAACTGGCTATTGTACAAGCTTTTGTAAAATTTTGTTGGTGAAAGAATTTAAACTTCCAGTAATCTAGACTTTATGAAAAAGTACTATTTAAATTTAGAAGAAAAGTACTACATCGTCTCAAAATAACTGTCTATATTTAACTTTTGAAGTTTTTCTTGCAACTTTGGCCGTAATTATTTTTTGTGCATTATATAACAATTGATGCAATATATAACAAAAATATTTGCGGTCAAAGTTACGAAAAAAAGACTTTGAAAGTTAAAAGTGAACACCTATTTTGAGATGGAGGGTATTATCTATACTACATTATAAAGGGTGTATCTCTTTGGTTGAAAGTTGAAAATGTTAAATGGTTGAAAAATATGGGTCCTACTAATCTATATCTATACTACATTATAAAGGGTGTATCACCTTTGGTTGAAAGTTGAAAATGTTGAATGGTTGAAAAATGTGGGTCCCACTAATCTATATCTATACTACATTATAAAGGGTGCATCCCTTTGGTTGAAAGTTGAAAATGTTAAATGGTTGAAAAATGTGGGTCCCACTAATCTATATATATACTACATTATAAAGGGTGTATCCCTTTGGTTGAAAGTTAAAAATGTTGAATGGTTGAAAAATGTGGGTCCCACTAATCTATATCTATACTACATTATAAAGGGTGTATCCCTTTGGTTGAAAGTTGAAAATGTTGAATGGTTGAAAAATATGGGTCCCACTAATATATATCTATACTACATTATAAAGGGTGTATCCCTTTGGTTGAAAATTGAAAATGTTAAATGGTTGAAAAATATGGGTCCTACTAATCTATATCTATACTACATTATAAAGGGTGTATCCCTTTGGTTGAAAGTTGAAAATGTTGAATGGTTGAAAAATGTGGGTCCCACTAATCTATATCTATACTACATTATAAAGGGTGTATCCCTTTGGTTGAAAGTTGAAAATGTTGAATGGTTGAAAAATGTGGGTCCCACTAATATATATCTATACTACATTATAAAGGGTGTATCCCTTTGGTTGAAAGTTGAAAATGTTAAATGGTTGAAAAATGTGGGTCCCACTAATTTATATCTATACTACATTATAAAGGGTGTATCCCTTTGGTTGAAAGTTGAAAATGTTGAATGGTTGAAAAATATGGGTCCCACTAATCTATATCTATACTACATTATAAAGGGTGTATCCCTTTGGTTGAAAATTGAAAATGTTAAATGGTTGAAAAATATGGGTCCTACTAATCTATATTTATTATACTACATTATAAAAGGTGTATCCATTTGGTTGAAAGTTGAAAATGTTGAATGGTTGAAAAATGTGGGTCCCACTAATCTATATTTATACTACATTATAAAGGGTGTATCCCTTTGGTTGAAAGTTGAAAATGTTAAATGGTTGAAAAATGTGGGTCCCACTAATTTATATCTATACTACATTATAAAGGGTGTATCCTTTTGGTTGAAAGTTGAAAATGTTGAATGGTTGAAAAATATGGGTCCCACTAATCTATATCTATACTACATTATAAAAGGTGTATCCCTTTGGTTGAAAATTGAAAATGTTAAATGGTTGAAAAATATGGGTGCTACTAATCTATATTTATTATACTACATTATAAAGGGTGTATCCATTTGGTTGAAAGTTGAAAATGTTGAATGGTTGAAAATGTGGGTCCCACTAATCTATATCTATACTACATTATAAAGGGTGTATCCCTTTGGTTGAAAGTTGAAAATGTTGAATGGTTGAAAAATGTGGGTCCCACTAATCTATATCTATACTACATTATAAAGGGTGTATCCCTTTGGTTGAAAGTTGAAAATGTTGAATGGTTGAAAAATGTGGGTCCCACTAATCTATATCTATACTACATTATAAAGGGTGTATCCCTTTGGTTGAAAGTTGAAAATGTTGAATGGTTGAAAAATATGGGTCCCACTAATCTATATCTATACTACATTATAAAGGGTGTATCCCTTTGGTTAAAAGTTGAAAATGTTGAATGGTTGAAAAATGTGGGTCCCACTAATCTATATCTATACTACATTATAAAGGGTGTATCCCTTTGGTTGAAAGTTGAAAATGTTGAATGGTTGAAAATTGTGGGTCCCACTAATCTATATCTATACTACATTATAAAGGGTGTATCCCTTTGGTTGAAAGTTGAAAATGTTGAATGGTTGAAAAATGTGGGTCCCACTAATCTATATCTATACTACATTATAAAGGGTGTATCCCTTTGGTTGAAAGTTGAAAATGTTGAATGGTTGAAAAATGTGGGTCCCACTAATCTATATCTATACTACATTATAAAGGGTGTATCCCTTTGGTTGAAAGTTGAAAATATTGAATGGTTGAAAAATGTGGGTCCCACTAATCTATATCTATACTACATTATAAAGGGTGTATCCTTTTGGTTGAAAGTTGAAAATGTTGAATGGTTGAAAAATGTGGGTCCCACTAATCTATATCTATACTACATTATAAATGGTGTATCCCTTTGGTTGAAAGTTAAAAATGTTGAATGGTTGAAAAATATGGGTCCCACTAATCTATATCTATACTACATTATAAAGGGTGTATCCCTTTGGTTGAAAATTGAAAATGTTAAATGGTTGAAAAATATGGGTCCTACTAATCTATATCTATACTATATTATAAAGGGTGTATCCCTTTGGTTGAAAGTTGAAAATGTTGAATGGTTGAAAAATGTGGGTCCCACTAATCTATATCTATACTACATTATAAAGGGTGTATCCCTTTGGTTGAAAGTTGAAAATGTTGAATGGTTGAAAAATGTGGGTCCCACTAATCTATATCTATACTACATTATAAAGGGTGTATCCCTTTGGTTGAAAGTTGAAAATGTTAAATGGTTGAAAAATGTGGGTCCCACTAATTTATATCTATACTACATTATAAAGGGTGTATCCCTTTGGTTGAAAGTTGAAAATGTTGAATGGTTGAAAAATATGGGTCCCACTAATCTATATTTATACTACATTATAAAGGGTGTATCCCTTTGGTTGAAAATTGAAAATGTTAAATGGTTGAAAAATATGGGTCCTACTAATCTATATTTATTATACTACATTATAAAGGGTGTATCCATTTGGTTGAAAGTTGAAAATGTTGAATGGTTGAAAAATGTGGGTCCCACTAATCTATATCTATACTACATTATAAAGGGTGTATCACTTTGGTTGGAAGTTGAAAATGTTGAATGGTTGAAAAATGTGGGTCCCACTAATCTATATCTATACTACATTATAAAGGGTGTATCCCTTTGGTTGAAAGTTGAAAATGTTGAATGGTTGAAAAATGTAGGTCCCACTAATTTATATCTATACTACATTATAAAGGATGTATCCCTTTGGTTGAAAGTTGAAAATGTTGAATGGTTGAAAAATATGGGTCCCACTAATCTATATCTATACTACATTATAAAGGGTGTATCCCTTTGGTTGAAAGTTGAAAATGTTGAATGGTTGAAAAATGTGGGTCCCACTAATCTATATCTATACTACATTATAAAGGGTGTATCCCTTTGGTTGAAAGTTGAAAATGTTGAATGGTTGAAAAATGTGGGTCCTACTAATCTATATCTATACTACATTATAAAGGGTGTAACCCTTTGGTTGAAAGTTGAAAATGTTGAATAGTTGAAAAATGTGGGTCCCACTAATCTATATCTATACTACATTATAAAGGGTGTATCCCTTTGGTTGAAAGTTGAAAATGTTAAATTGTTGAAAAATGTGGGTCCTACTAATCTATATTTATACTACATTATAAATGGTGTATCCCTTTGGTTGAAAGTTGAAAATGTTGAATGGTTGAAAAATATGGGTCCCACTAATCTATATCTATACTACATTATAAAGGGTGTATCCCTTTGGTTGAAAATTGAAAATGTTAAATGGTTGAAAAATATGGGTCCTACTAATCTATATTTATTATATTACATTATAAAGGGTGTATCCCTTTGGTTGAAAGTTGAAAATGTTGAATGGTTGAAAAATGTGGGTCCCACTAATCTATATCTATACTACATTATAAAGGGTGTATCCCTTTGGTTGAAAGTTGAAAATGTTGAATGGTTGAAAAATGTGGGTCCCACTAATCTATATCTATACTACATTATAAAGGGTGTATCCCTTTGGTTGAAAGTTGAAAATGTTAAATGGTTGAAAAATGTGGGTCCTACTAATCTATATTTATACTACATTATACAGGGTGTATCCCTTTGGTTGAAAGTTGAAAATGTTGAATGGTTGAAAAATATGGGTCCCACTAATCTATATCTATACTACATTATAAAGGGTGTATCCCTTTGGTTGAAAATTGAAAATGTTAAATGGTTGAAAAATATGGGTCCTACTAATCTATATTTATACTACAGTATAAAGGGTGTATCCCTTTGGTTGAAAGTTGAAAATGTTGAATGGTTGAAAAATGTGGGTCCCACTAATCTATATCTATACTACATTATAAAGGGTGTATCCCTTTGGTTGAAAGTTGAAAATGTTGAATGGTTGAAAAATATGGGTCCCACTAATCTATATCTATACTACATTATAAAGGGTGTATCCCTTTGGTTGAAAGTTGAAAATGTTGAATGGTTGAAAAATATGGGTCCCACTAATCTATATCTATACTACATTATAAAGGGTGTATCCCTTTGGTTGAAAGTTGAAAATGTTAAATGGTTGAAAAATGTGGGTCCTACTAATCTATATTTATACTACATTATAAATGGTGTATCCCTTTGGTTGAAAGTTGAAAATGTTGAATGGTTGAAAAATATGGGTCCCACTAATCTATATCTATACTACATTATAAAGGGTGTATCCCTTTGGTTGAAAATTGAAAATGTTAAATGGTTGAAAAATATGGGTCCTACTAATCTATATTTATTATATTACATTATAAAGGGTGTATCTCTTTGGTTGAAAGTTGAAAATGTTGAATGGTTGAAAAATGTGGGTCCCACTAATCTATATCTATACTACGTTATAAAGGGTGTATCCCTTTGGTTGAAAGTTGAAAATGTTGAATGGTTGAAAAATGTGGGTCCCACTAATCTATATCTATACTACATTATAAAGGGTGTATCCCTTTGGTTGAAAGTTGAAAATGTTAAATGGTTGAAAAATGTGGGTCCTACTAATCTATATTTATACTACATTATAAAGGGTGTATCCCTTTGATTGAAAGTTGAAAATGTTGAATGGTTGAAAAATATGGGTCCCACTAATCTATATCTATACTACATTATAAAGAGTGTATCCCTTTGGTTGAAAATTGAAAATGTTAAATGGTTGAAAAATATGGGTCCTACTAATCTATATTTATACTACATTATAAAGGGTGTATCCCTTTGGTTGAAAGTTGAAAATGTTGAATGGTTGAAAAATGTGGGTCCCACTAATCTATACTACATTATAAAGGGTGTATCCCTTTGGTTGAAAATTGAAAATGTTAAATGGTTGAAAAATATGGGTCCTACTAATCTATATTTATTATATTACATTATAAAGGGTGTATCCCTTTGGTTGAAAGTTGAAAATGTTGAATGGTTGAAAAATGTGGGTCCCACTAATCTATATCTATACTACGTTATAAAGGGTGTATCCCTTTGGTTGAAAGTTGAAAATGTTGAATGGTTGAAAAATGTGGGTCCCACTAATCTATATCTATACTACATTATAAAGGGTGTATCCCTTTGGTTGAAAGTTGAAAATGTTAAATGGTTGAAAAATGTGGGTCCTACTAATCTATATTTATACTACATTATAAAGGGTGTATCCCTTTGATTGAAAGTTGAAAATGTTGAATGGTTGAAAAATATGGGTCCCACTAATCTATATCTATACTACATTATAAAGAGTGTATCCCTTTGGTTGAAAATTGAAAATGTTAAATGGTTGAAAAATATGGGTCATACTAATCTATATTTATACTACATTATAAAGGGTGTATCCCTTTGGTTGAAAGTTGAAAATGTTGAATGGTTGAAAAATGTGGGTCCCACTAATCTATATCTATACTACATTATAAAGGGTGTATCCCTTTGGTTGAAAGTTGAAAATGTTGAATGGTTGAAAAATGTGGGTCCCACTAATCTATATCTATACTACATTATAAAGGGTGTATCCCTTTGGTTGAAAGTTGAAAATGTTGAATGCTTAAAAAATGTGGGTCCCACTAAAAACTACTACATACAAATCTTATTCATTAAAAAAGATATAAACTTTGGTTAATTAAACAAATGGCACCATTTCATCCAATTGAAACATACTTATAAGATATTTTGAATTATAACATGTTACAACGCTTTGCAATAAAAGTTTAATCTTTTGAAGTTATATTTTGAACGTCACCGAAACACTTACCACAATATCGCATCGTGTTAATTATCTGTTGCTAGACAATTTCCGCCGCTATGCGCGGGTACTCGTCTAGTTTAAAGTAAAACATATATAATAAGGGACACTAAAACCCAGATCTAGTAATGAAAACATAACCTGAGCGGCAAGATACACTGATACTCTGAGATATATAAACACGAGCACCAACTTTGCTTGATCTTGATGTCATTATACAAGAAAACAATAAATCTGAAAAAAAAACACAAAACTAATGAAAGCATAAAAAACATAAGATGAGAATTATACGAGCATACTTTCCTATGTAGGCAGACATGTTTAGGAAATCTGAGATCTAAAAAAAAGTTAGGAAAATTCTTGAAATGCCCCAAGCTTACACTCATTTTCCCAAAATGCACCAACCAAATGAGAATTTTCCAAAATGTCTTATGCAACTTATGCAACTTATGCGGCTTTTCCAAAAATAGCAAAATTTTGGGAAAATTTTAAACTTTTTTTTCTATTTTTGGAAAAGTCGCATAAGTTGCATAAGTTGCATAGGACATTTTGGGAAATTTTCATTTGGTTGTTGCATTTTAGGAAACTGAGTGCAACTTTGGGGCATTTCAAGAATTTTCTCAAAAAGTTTTGGTAAGAAAAAAAGAGGTTTTGAGGTTATTTAGTGTTTAAAAATCAAAACTGCAAATTTGAAAATTTTTCAGTAAAACTAATAAACTTTACTAACTTTCTTAAATAAAAAAACTCTCAAATTTCTTAAAAATTTCGAACTCTATCACGTTAACAGAAATAAAACCATAATTTATTACTATTATACAGCAAACTACAAAAACGAAGTTTTTTTTTTGAAAACATATTATATAAAAACAACATAATGAAAATAAGGCTATAAACAAGATCTAATAATACAAAAATGACCTCACGGAAAGGCAGCGAGATATATAGAACCAAAACTTGTGACCTAATTTGTTTTGTTTTGAATCGTAATTGATCGTTGTTGCTTCAAAGTCAATCGTCTTTGGTGGTTGCTGGTCATAGTAAACGGAAAACTAAATTTGTTTGTGTGTGAAAATGAAAGGTGTAAATCTTGAGGAAGAGAAAACTAGTGTGTTTTAGCTGGTGTTGGTATTCAACTTATTAGGTATATGAAACATAAAAGGTGAAGTAATTAGCATGCAAAGAGTTTGTTGAAGGAGTATTAACTGAGTAAGGTGAAGTAATAAGTGAAGGAAATGTGAAAATTAAATGACTTATTTACAGTGGGTATACTTGTAAATTAATTGAGGTTTGGTGGTGTTTTCAATCTACCATGATTGTGAAGGAGATTTATTTTGTGTTTCGTGTTATGTTGAACAAAAAATGATGTAAAGACTCAACATGAGGTCAATTGTTTCGTGTTTTTGTGATCATAGTATGTGTAACTTTTATATGGTTATTGCTGATCACTGTACATTATAAATTGAAGTAATTTACCTTTGAAGAATTGTAGGTGTTGCATGAACAAAAGTGAAATTTTTTATCATTGTTCTAAAAGGTGGGTGGATATTTAATGTTGAATGTAAATGTGAACATACACGAAATGTTTTCTGTGACAATCCGTCATCTTATGGTTGATATTTTATTCTCAAATATTATTCAAAAACATTATTTTAATGTTATAATATGAACTCACTTATTTTTGGGAAGTAATTTGGATTTACGTCTTGAAGTAGCGTCGACTACGTCTAAACCGGAGGATTCAACGTTACGTGCTTACGTTTACATACACCGTTTTTGGTGACTGTCCGACATTTCAGAAAATAAATTTGTCCGTGAATATTATTTTGGAATTTAAATTTTGAGTTGGTTCATAAGCTCACAAATTTACGAGAAGAGATTAGGACTTACGATTTTATTTTAACGTCCTTTACGACTAAACCGGAAACCCTAGGATTACGTATTTACGTTTTCGAACTCCGTTTTTGATGAGACAATTTTTATTAGATTCGTTTTGTGCCGTTGATTCATAATTTATAAAAACATTTTTCATGAAACGACCCGAGGGCACGCAAATCGAGGAAACTAGAATCGAGGAATACCCGTAAATTAGTGAGGTGGGACAAAATACATTATCCCACCCCACTAGCACACATGGGACGGCCAAACTATTGCCTCAACACATGAGGTGTCAAGTTTTTAAGCCTACTAGCAACACATGTTGCTAAAGCTTAACTTGTAAGCCAACATTACCTTAAAACTACTTCCACAAAACCATTTGTTCATTTCTAACATGCAAAACAACCACCACTTTCTCTCTTGGCTCTCATCTTGCCGTCCACCATCTCACCCTAAACATCCATTTTGATCAAAAATTAACCATGAATTCATATGTTATCTCTACATATGATGAAGCTCTTTTGAAACCCTATTGATTGGTGGTGATTATAACATCCAAGGAGGAGTTTCCATGGAGTCTTGGGGCTGATTTCCACAAGGTGTTCATGAAGAATGGTTGTCTTGAATATGGTCTTGGGTATTCACAAGTTTCTCCATCAAAATCCATGTCCAAATCACAACCTACATCAACTTGGTGGTATAAAGATTGTCCTCCTCATCCTCTTGTTATTTTTTTATTATGTAAACTTGTATTTCTTTTACTTATGTATATGTATATGATGATGAATGATGATTAAAAATATTGTGTGGGGATTTGGTGTTGATAAACATGCTTAAAAAGATGAAAAATTATAAGAAACAAGGTTGAAATCTTGCTTAATTTAGATGGCTGTATAAAACAGTAAAGAATCATATGGTAAACTGGTAAAATGACTTGAATAGATTGATATACAGTAAGCTATGAGTCTTGTACACATGTGAGAGTTGGCCATGCAATGGAATCATTGTAATGAGTGAGATATGATCAAAACAAGTTTAAGGTACAAATCTGAGTTCACTGTTTTGGACGATTTTTAGAAAATACTTAGAGGATGATTCAACAGTAGCTATAAAAGAAATGGAGCACATATCATGTAGTTTATGTCATAAAAATTTGAGCTTCTATCTCCATATAGAACTTTAGATATGGCAGTTTTGGTGAACATGAAATAAAAATCAGATTTTGAGAATTAATGTTTATTACTATTATATAAGCACTCAAAATTATATTGTATAAAATGTAAAATTAAAACCCACTAACTCATGAATTTTATTTATATAAATATGTTAAAGGTTAAATAAATGGATAAATTATAAAAATAGTAGAGGAATAATATTTATAAGTTATAAAAACTATAAACTTGATTTTTACGACTTTTTCGGCTATTACCGTAAAATTAACGTTTTTCGCCAATTAAAACTTAGACGATCAAACCCGTCTAATGTAAAGTTTTTAAAAGTCATATACTGATATATAAGTATCTAATACAAGTAAAAATCGATAAAACCCGAACTATAGGACATACGGACTTTAACGAGCTAAATAAACATATTGGACTAATAATTGGACTAAATAAGTTAAACTCTTATAAAAAGAACTTATTGGGCTTAACCCATTTGGGCCCAACTTGTAAAGTTTAAATACTGATAATATAAGTATAAAATGGATTAAAACAAGTTAAAGAACTTATAATAAGTTTATTGGGCCTAAGACACGTAAATAGGTAAAACTAGTAAACTAGTAAGAAGTTACCAATACGTAAACACTAAAAAGAGTAAAAGAGAATATGTAAACCCACTTGATCATCATATATATAAAATCATCATATGTATACATAATTGTTATTTTTATAAATTCATTGGACATGAGTCTAAGACGAGTATTATTTGTCTAGGTTTCCGTGATCGAAGCACGCACTGTACGTCCGAATTGCCGATAACCCGACTTCCCACATCAACGTGAGTTCATAGCCTCGTACTCTTTTAAATATTTTTATGAAATGTTTTATAAACCCGCGAGGAAGATAACATGTTAGTTTTTATAAAATAGGACACCATTTGTCCCGATTGTTTGTTTATTGATTTGGACCCGAATGATTGTGTGACCCGATTGTATGACTTGATAAATGATTAAAGGACCCGATAGATGAAATTAAATGGATTATTAAAGTTAGGTTATGTCACTAAAAGTCCCATTAGCATGAATTGTGAACTACCGGGATTTGGTAGACGCTTGTGCATATAATAGTACTATTTGGGGACGATCACGCCAGTTCGCGCCTTGACGGTTGATCCCCGTCGTGCCACATTGATTGGTAAGCGAATTTAGGTATGAGAAGATTTCCATAGCGTGACCTTTGTGACGACACGCTACTTTAGATGGGCAAATTGAGTATCGGGTTAGCTACCCGTTGTTTGTTTTAGTAAGGTAACAATGTCATGCGGCTTATAATAATCCAACTAACGAAATACTACTAGACGCACCGAATTACGATGTATTGCCTGACTAGCAATACAGGGTCATACTATTGATATTATGTTCGTGTTTTGGTTTTCATAACCATATTCATATAACGGTTTTTATTTTCATACAACGTCATAAGACGTATTGTATGATGTTTGTGACAATCCGTCAATTTATGGTCAATATTTTATTCTCCAATATTATTTGAAAATATTATTTTAATGATACAATATGAACTCACTTATTTTTGGGAAGAAATTTGGATTTACGTCTTGGAGTAGCATCGACTACGTCTAAACCGGAGGATTCAACGTTACGTGCTTACGTTTACATACACCGTCTTTGGTGACAGTCCGACATTTCAGAAAATAAATTATCCGTGAATACTATTTTGGAGTTTTAAATTTGTGTTGGTTCATAAACTCACAAATTTACGAGAAGAGACTAGGACTTACAATTTTATTTTAACGTCCTTTACGACTAAACCAGAAACCTTAGGATTACGTATTTACGTTTTCGAACTCCGTTTTTGATGAAACAATTTTTATTGGATTCGTTTTGTGACGGTGATTCATAATTTATATAAACGTTTTTCGTAAAACGACCCGAGGGCACGCAAATCGAGGAAACTAGAATCGAGGAGTACCCGTAAATAAGTGGGATGAGACAAGTGGGACACTTGTCCCACCCCACTCCCAAAACCGGCCAAGTATAAACAATTAACCCATTTGATGTGTCAAAACCTCATAAACTAAGGCTACACATGTCTTAGCTTACACATGAAGCTACTTTCCACTTGCTAACTCAAAACCATTTACACCAAACTAGCTACTCATTTTTACCATGCAATCAACACACAAACTCTCTTTCTCTAGCACAATGTGCCGTCCCAAATGCTCCACAAAACACCCATTTCATACAGAATTTAACCATAAACATATGTTATAATTAACATATGTTAATCTCCATCCAAAAAGATGAAGATTGGTGTAAGTTATAACATCAAAGGAGGAGTTTCCATGGAGTATTAGGGCTGATTTTCCACAAGGTTTCTATGAAGAATGATGGTCATGAAGGTGGTCTTGGTGCATCATAAGTTTCTCCATCCAAAACCATGCCAAACTCATAACCTACATCAAGTTGGTGGTATAAAGATTGTCCTCCTCAACTTTTTGTTATTTTGATTATGTAAACATGTATTTTATTTCCTATTGTATATATTTATGATGATTATATGATGATAAAAATGTTATGTGAGGATTTGTTGTTGATAATCATGGATAAAAAGGTGAAAAACCATAAGAAACAAGGTTAAAATCTTGGTTAAATTTGATGGCTGTATAAAACAGTAAAGAAGTAAGTCATAAACTGATAAAATGATGAAGTGGAATAGATTTACAGTAAGCTATTGGTCTTGTACACATGTGAGAGTTGGCCATGCAATGGAATCAAAATAATGAGTGAGATATGATCAAAACAAGTTTAGGGTATAAATCTGAGGTTACTGTTTTAGACGATTTTTAGAAAATATTTAGAAGATGATTCAACAGTAGCTATAGAAGAGTTAAATGTAGCAAATATCATGTAGTTTATGTGATAAAAATTTGAGCTTCTATCTCCATATAGAACTCAAGATATGGCAGTTTTGGTGAAGATGAAGTTAAAAATCAGATTTTTGGAAATTAAAGAATATTACTATTATATAAGCACTCACATTTTAATATATAAAATGTAAAATAAAAACCCACTAACTTATAAAACTTATTTATATAAATATATATAAAAGGTTAATCAAATGGATAAAATATATAAATGGTGGTGAAATAATGTTTATAAGTAATAAAAACTATAAATATGATTTTTACGACTTTTTCGGCTATTGCTGTAAAATTAACGTTTTTGTTAAATAAAACTTAGATGGTTGGACCCGCCTAATGAAAACTTTATAAAACTTATATACTGATATATAGACATGTATAACAAGTAAAAACCGATAAAACCCGAACTATAGGGCATACGGACATTAACGAGCTAAGTAAACATATTGGACTAATACTTGGGCTAATAATTGGACTAAATAAGATAAACACCCATAAAAAGAACTTATTGGGCTTAACCCATTTGGGCCCAACTTGAAAGTGTATGTACTGATAATAAAAATACAAAATGGATTAAAATAAGTTAAATAACTTATAATAAGCTTGTTGGACCTAAAACACGTAAATAGGTAAGACCAGAAAACTAGTATAAAAGTTATCAACCCGTAACTCTAAAATGAGTAAACGAGAATATGTAAACCCACTTGATCATCATATATATATATATAATCATCATATGTATACATAATTGATATTTTTATAAAGTCATTGGACAAACGTCTAAGACCGATTATTATTTGTCTAGGTTTCCGTGATTGAAGCACGTACCGTACGTCCGAATTGCCGATAACCCGCCTTCCCATATCAATGTGAGTTCATAGCCTCGCACTCTTTTAAATTTTTTATAAATGCTTTATAAACCCGCGAGGGAGATAACATGTTAGTTTTTATAAAAGTTTGGACACCATTTGTCCCGATTGTTTGTTTATTGATTTTGGACCCGAATGATTGAATGATCCGATTGTATGACCCGATAAATGATTAATGGACCCGATAGATGAAATCAAATGGATTATTAAAGTTAGGTTATGTCACTAAAAGTCCCATTAGCATGAATTGTGAACTACCGGGAGTTGGTAGACGCTTATGCATTTAATAGTACTATTTGGGGACGATCACCCCAGTTCGCGCCTTGACGGTTGATCCCCGTCGTGCCACATTGATTGGTAAGCGAATTTATGTATGAGAAGAGTTCCAATAGCGTGACCTTTGTGACGACACGCTACTTTAGATGGGCAAAATTGGTATCGGGTTAGCTACCCGTTGTTGGTTTAGTAAGGTAACAATGTCATGCGGCTTATAATAATCCAAAATTTACAATATACTAATAGACGCTCCGAATTACGATGTATTGCCTGACTAGCAATACAGGGTCATACTATTGATATTATGTTTGTGTTTTGGTTTTCATAACCATATTCATATAACGGTTTTTATTTGATTTTATACAACGTCATAAGACGTATTGTATGATGTTTTTACGACATTGGCTCGTATAATGATTTTTAAGGCAAATGCCTATATTATGATTTTCGATAAAGATTTATATAAAATGACTTTGGCTATTTTATGGCCTATTACAAAGATTTGTATAAAATGATTTTGGCTATTTTACGGCCTATTACAATGATTTGTACGAATTGATTTTTGGTACTAATTTTATACCAAAGTTATATTGATGGAATTTATTAAACTCTATGAATTCACTCGGCGTTATCGCTGACCTTTTCTTTTAACATGTTTTATCTCAGGTACTTGAAGGTAATTCTCGGGAAGACGACAAGAATTCATGGCCCGCACCTAAACTATATTTTCCATTCAAATACTTTGTAAAACTTTGTATGAAATATAATGACTTGGGACCGATGTAACTTTGATACTTATGAATGGAAATGATTTATTATTAAACAACGCGATTATTATGCGTTGTCTATGATGTGAGTAATGTGCTATCCCGTAACACCAACTAGTCTTCCGCTGTACTAAGTTGTATAAATTTGGGGGTGTTACAGTTTGATACCAGAGCTCTCGTTATAGAGAACGAAAGATTTTTAAAACTAAAGGTTTTGAATAAAACATTTCAAAATCTTTTTACTAAAAACATTTTTCTAAAAATGTCTAAAAATCTTTTGAATATAACGGTGCCGAAGAATTCCCGAGTTACCGACAAGGCCAGACTGAGAAGTGTTATTTTAATATATACATATATATATATAACTTGGATTATATATATACATATGATGTAATTTGACTACATGATTGTTTGATGATTATTTCGATATTTATACGAGGTATTTATACGACATAGATTGTCACAATGTACCCTAAATCCCCTAGCAAATTAATCAAAGCTATTCTCGTAGGAATTCTAGCTATCCTAGATCTAAACCAAGTTGTGGATATTTATGATCCCAACAAATGGTTGATATTCGTAGAAATGTAGATAGTAGTTGATTGTGCTATTGAAGAGGAATTGGCGAGATTAAAATCTGATATCGATGTCATGACGATCTTCCCTTATAGAGTGGAGTTTGACAAAACGTTATCACCTGGGAAGATGTCATCTGATTCGTTGTCATCCAATTCTTAAATTGAAATCAAAAGGGTGAATGTTGCACTTGAGGCTGTTATTGGAACCATTACCCAAAAGCCTCATGCCACTAATACCTTTCCGAGAAGTCTAATTGACTGATCAAGTCATTTCATATTAATGACTCATTTGATAATTGTTGTTGTAAGAGCTAATAGGATTGGAAATTAAGTGTTGATTTATATTAAGATTGTATTGCCCTTACAAGGCCTAAGAATAAGATTGAAAGTATTGGAGAATGAAGTAGGATATCGAATTGAGTATAAAATTGGTTAAAACTTGAATAAAGTAAAATTTAACCCGTATGGAATATGAGATTGTTAAGAGGAAATTATTAAGTCATGTGATTAAATTATAAGGTTTTAAATGATTTTTAGTTTGCGTTAAGGGTTGTTCCTAGGCCATTGTCCACTAATGAGGATGCCCAGTGTCCAATAAATAAATTGAAGAAATCTTCTTCTGAATTGAGACCAATGGATCTTTCGGGACATGTGGAACACCTAATGACTCTTGTAGATTAGTATTCATTGTGGTATCTTTTAAAAATCCCTAACTTAACTGAGATATCAGTTGGTAGCATGAGTTCTGAGAATTGTATGACATAGTGACACGTAATGTGTTACGGTACAATTTTGACTTGTTTGTGATTAATGAAAAAGACTACCTTTGATTGCTAAATTCTACATGTATTGATGTTATCTATCTTTTCTTGCTTAATCCTAATGTCCGCATTAGTGATGCAACCATTGAACGAGTACTCATCTTGATTTGAGTTACGTTGTGGATTATTCTCTTTGTATTCCTGAGTGCCATCGAAGTCATGAACCTCATGATTGTTTGGCTAAGCTCATTTCCTATCATAATGAAGTTAGTTCTTGGTGAACAACTTTTCATCACATTTTTGCAGATCACACATTATTTTTATAAAGTTAAAGCGGTATCCTTTGAGAAAATTTAATTTTCATCACAATAAGGATTATTCAAAGTAAGATTTATAAGTGATTGTTATCGAAAATGAGGTTGATTATAAAGTATCTTGGAAAACTTAATTATTTCCATAACAAAGAAAATATTTGTAAATTTATTCTTGATTCTTATCTAAGAATTAAGCATGAAAATGATTTTACTATAAACATGGATGATAAAATTTTGACGAACCGAGTATTGCATCGTTAATCTTGAAATTGTATATAGTTGCGCGCCTACATACAATTTGGAATGGACTATGCAAGACTGATTAGTAGTCACCATAAAACTAATGAATAAACACTACATTTTCTTTGAGGATTGTGAAAGATTAAAAATTTTAATGAGATCTGCAAGAAGTGAAAAATAAGGACATAATGTTAGGGACACCTACATATGTGCCTTTAGCATCTATTCTTCTAAGTCGAATTTACTCATCTGTGGAATTTGTCTTATTTGACAAATTGATATTCCGTTCTTGTCCAATTCTCCCGTAGTGAGATTCTTAGGAAAAGTATTTGATTATCGAGTGTTGATACCCGACTGGATGTATCGACGTTCATATCATTTCTTTTGATTAGATTTCACATTTGAATGACCTGGGTAACGATCCGAGGAGCTTTCGAATGCGTACTCAAATTATGAAAACATGGGATATATTCATATTCATTAAATGTTTTCGTCTGTATCTGATTTGAAATTCTCTCGCGTAGATTATGCGTTGACCTTACTCTTTTAAGGCTAGTTATGACTCCAGATATCCTTGAATTTGAGAAGGATTATGAATTATTATTAGTCTTTTGAGAAGTTCACATCTTATCGACGGCAATAAAACTGGAAAGTTGATAGTGCCAGTAGAATGGATTGATTGATTATGACATGACGACATTGTCTTAATTGATGGGAACTCGAGTAGAAATCCCCTAAAAGATAAGATGTTGATTATCAAAAGTGATCTAAATAGTTCTTGGTGGATGACGATATCCTGTATTTAGACTTAAAAGTATACCATGAATGGACGTGAGTTAGTTATAGATATTATAATCTAGAAAGAACCTAATATTGAATTATTAAAAAAAAAATATGTTTATGTTATCTGAAACTTTAGGAGGTATTTTTGGTGAATTACCTAGACTTTCGCCATTAAGGCAAATTGAAATTGGTATTGATTATATTCCCGGTGCTGCACTTGTGGCTTGTGCACTGTACGTCAGCACCATCTGAATTTAAGGAATTACCGTACAACTGAGAAAGTTGTCGGAGAAAGATTTTATTATACCAAGCATGTCATCCTGAAGAGCTATGGTGTTATCTTTCTTTATATTTATAGATTACCGTGACTGAGTAAATTGACAATCGAAAACGAAATCCATAACTCGAAATGGAAGATTTGTTCGATCATTTACAAGGTTTTTGATCCATAGCAATGTTATCATCAAACTTCGCATCTGCGAAAGAGATTATCTAGTCCAATCATCACATCCCGAACTTGTGATGAACGTTATGAGTTTCACGTGATGTCGTTTGGATTGACAATGCACATGTAGTATTCATAATTATGATGAATCATGTGTGTAGGCTGTAATTTGATAAATTCATGCCCGTGATCATTAAGAACTACATGTTTGTTTATCAGAATAAGAATGAGTTAATAATTATTTATAGACTGCCCTGAATTGGCCGAACAGTGTAAACCTGAACCTTGAATAATTAACACGTGATTAAAGACTTGAACCTTTACATGATTTGACTATGTGATTAAAAGGATAATGGAATATAAATTGACTCTTCAAAAATTAAGAGCCCTTTTAAGACTTTGGATTTTACCAAAAAGAAATGGAAATATGTTTTGACAGATGTTTTAACAAAGAATTTTTGAAGGGATTATTCCCTTATACACAAACCATTTAACTAGACTTCTGTTTAGGGGTAAATGTTTGTGTATACCTCAAGATTACTTAAGAAGTATTGAGTAGAATCGTTAAACCATGACTTAAAATTTGAAACGACAATTTTTGCTTTGCAACTAAGAAAATTTTGACCAAAAAGTATAACCAAAGATTTTTCAAATATTTACGAATCTTATTAAATATTTTCGATAAATCAACAAAAATCTTGTTAATTAAATCCAAATTTATTTTGAACCTTTTATATAATTGGTCGAACTAAGAAATTTAAACTTTTAACGTTTACGTTTCATAAAATTTAAATAATTATTGTTAATTTACATATAATAATTATCGACGCTTTAGACGCCGGATTGAGAAAAACTGATAAAAATGATAGTTGAGATGAAACTGAAACATAAAAGATATGAAGAAATTTTTTTTGAATAAATACAGTTATGATATTTATTTCATCAGGAGAAAGTGAACGTAATTACTGACGCATAATATAGAAAGAATATCTGAGTGAATTATGGACATGATAATTATATCATCATGAGAGAGGAATATAGATACCGACGCAGTATGTAGAAAAGGATAAAGAACCAATTAGGACATGTTCCTTAATAATGAAGGTGCAAAATAAATTGCCGAACAATATAAAAATAAACGATGTTTGTAAAAAGGATGATATAGATAATAAAAAGGGATTCACGACTAATATGAATCATTAAGAATGAGAAGCCGATGGCGTTAAATGTATAAAAGACCACATGTGATTGTCTAAATATGGAGGATTGTGAGATATAGTTATGTTGGAATTTGTAAGTATAAGTATTATATGTATGTCATTTTTTACTAAAAGTATCTTTGTCTGAAGAAGTTGTACTAATGGCAATTATGAAGGCAGGCATCGCCTCATACATTAGTTAACGTCTAGCTATTGCAAAGGTCATCATCTGAATTTGATTCGACTTGGGTCATCGTCGACAGACTGACCAAATCTGCTAATATCATTCCCGTTAATGATAAATGCAAAAGAATTATGTAAACATAGTGTGCCTGTATCGATCATCTATATCAAGATCCTCGCTTCGCATCGAATTTCTAGAGATTTGCTCAGAAATCATTGAGAACGAACCTTGATGAGAGTACTATGTACCATCCCAAATCGAAGGTACGAGGTAAAGTAACGATACAGAGTAATATAAGTGTTGTTTTATGTTTGAATGAATGACCTTTGGTAATAGACCGTATAATCATTTTCCTTTGGAGAGATTACCATTGATAATCATCGTATTAGGACTGAGATCGAATCTTGTTAGGATCTAAATCTTAGAGCATCCGTAAGCAAGAGTTGAGATGGAGACACCCGACATACACCCATTGTGAGTTGGACATGTCTCTTAGGTTTAAGGTTTCCTATGATGGCGAACCTATCCTTGCAAAATACCCGACCCGCGAGATCTGAAATGATTGTTGAAATTAGGATTTGATTATTGAATGCCGGTAGTGGGCAAGAGGTTATGTGAATGTGAAATGTAGATCTGAAGTGCCAAATGGGTAGCGAAGTTATGCCACAATTTTTAACCTTGGAAAAATGAATTCATGATCTAACAAATCATGGGATATAAGTCCCCGTTGTTGGGACCATTGAGATGATGTAAAAGTTGGGATTGAAAGGCATACAAGCTGGATCTACCTTAGGACTTCAAAGACTGCGTGAATTATGTTTCGTAAATCGAACTTGATGGAATATCTATCAAGTGAAAATCTGATTGTTCTTAGTAAAGCTTAGATCGGCGAAAGGTTGCATTCATCAGAAACCCGTGAACATCATGGATAGAGAAAGTAAGTCAACATTTAGCCTGATCTTATTCCCGTAGTTATGTTTGATGAAACTCGCATATTATAATGGACTACACTTGTGAGAAAAGACCGAATGTGGAGGAAATACCCACATGGCTTTAACTCTATAAGAAGCGAGTAGTAAGGTAAGATAATCTTTGAGGACAAAGATCCTGTTTAAGGGTAAATGTTGTGACAATCCGTCAATTTATGGTCAATATTTTATTCTCCAATATTATTTGAAAATATTATTTTAATGATACAATATGAACTCACTTATTTTTGGGAAGAAATTTGGATTTACGTCTTGGAGCAGCATCGACTACGTCTAAACCGGAGGATTCAACGTTACGTGCTTACGTTTACATACACCATCTTTGGTGACAGTCCGACATTTCAGAAAATAAATTATCCGTGAATACTATTTTGGAGTTTTAAATTTGTGTTGGTTCATAAACTCACAAATTTACGAGAAGAGACTAGGACTTACAATTTTATTTTAACGTCCTTTACGACTAAACCGGAAACCTAGGATTACGTATTTACGTTTTCGAACTCCGTTTTTGATGAAACAATTTTTATTGGATTCGTTTTGTGACGGTGATTCATAATTTATAAAAACGTTTTTCGTAAAACGACCCGAGGGCACGCAAATCGAGGAAACTAGAATCGAGGAGTACCCGTAAATAAGTGGGATGAGACAAGTGGGACACTTGTCCCACCCCACTCCCAAAACCGGCCAAGTATAAACAATTAACCCATTTGATGTGTCAAAACCTCATAAACTAAGGCTACACATGTCTTAGCTTACACATGAAGCTACTTTCCACTTGCTAACTCAAAACCATTTACACCAAACTAGCTACTCATTTTCACCATGCAATCAACACACAAACTCTCTCTCTCTAGCACAATGTGCCGTCCCAAATGCTCCACAAAACACCCATTTCATACAAAATTTAACCATAAACATATGTTATAATTAACATATGTTAATCTCCATCCAAAAAGATGAAGATTGGTGTAAGTTATTACATCAAATGAGGAGTTTCCATGGAGTATTAGGGCTTATTTTCCACAAGGTTTCTATGAAGAATGGTGGTCATGAAGGCGGTCTTGGTGCATCATAAGTTTCTCCATCCAAAACCATGCCAAACTCATAACCTACATCAAGTTGGTGGTATAAAGATTGTCCTCCTCAACTTCTTGTTATTTTGATTATGTAAACATGTATTTTATTTCCTATTGTATATATTTATGATGATTATATGATGATAAAAATGTTATGTGGGGATTTGTTGTTGATAATCATGGATAAAAAGGTGTAAAACCATAAGAAACAAGGTTAAAATCTTGGTTAAATTTGATGGCTGTATAAAACAGTAAAGAAGTAAGTCATAAACTGATAAAATGATGAAGTGGAATAGATTTACAGTAAGCTATGGGTCTTGTACACATGTGAGAGTTGGCCATGCAATGGAA
Organism: Glebionis coronaria; assembly: GCA_025667525.1. NCBI lineage: Eukaryota > Viridiplantae > Streptophyta > Magnoliopsida > Asterales > Asteraceae > Glebionis > Glebionis coronaria. Next base: position 32,566,817 of record CM046874.1, on the reverse strand, counting down.
TCAAAATAATGAGTGAGATATGATCAAAACAAGTTTAGGGTATAAATCTGAGGTTACTGTTTTGGACGATTTTTAGAAAATATTTAGAAGATGATTCAACAATAGCTATAGAAGAGTTAAATGTAGCACATATCATGTAGTTTATGTGATAAAAATTTGAGCTTCTATCTCCATATAGAACCCAAGATATGGCAGTTTTGGTGAAGATGAAGTTAAAAATCAGATTTTTGGAAATTAAAGAATAATACTATTATATAAGGACTCACATTTTAATATATAAAATGTAAAATAAAAACCCACTAACTTATAAAACTTATTTATATAAATATATATAAAAGGTTAATCAAATGGATAAAATATATAAATGGTGGTGAAATAATGTTTATAAGTAATAAAAACTATAAATATGATTTTTACGACTTTTTCGGCTATTGCTGTAAAATTAACGTTTTTGTTAAATAAAACTTAGATGGTTGGACCCGCCTAATGAAAACTTTATAAAACTTATATACTGATATATAGACATGTATAACAAGTAAAAACCGATAAAACCCGAACTATAGGGCATACGGACATTAACGAGCTAAGTAAACATATTGGACTAATACTTGGGCTAATAATTGGACTAAATAAGATAAACACCCATAAAAAGAACTTATTGGGCTTAACCCATTTGGGCCCAACTTGAAAGTGTATGTACTGATAATAAAAGTACAAAATGGATTAAAATAAGTTAAATAACTTATAATAAGCTTGTTGGACCTAAAACACGTAAATAGGTAAGACGAGAAAACTAGTATAAAAGTTATCAACCCGTAACTCTAAAATGAGTAAACGAGAATATGTAAACCCACTTGATCATCATATATATATATAATCATCATATGTATACATAATTGATATTTTTATAAAGTCATTGGACAAACTTCTAAGACCGATTATTATTTGTCTAGGTTTCCGTGATTGAAGCACGTACCGTACGTCCGAATTGCCGATAACCCGCTTCCCATATCAATGTGAGTTCATAGCCTCGCACTCTTTTAAATGTTTTATAAATGCTTTATAAACCCGCGAGGGAGATAACATGTTAGTTTTTATAAAAGTTTGGACACCATTTGTCCCGATTGTTTGTTTATTGATTTTGGACCCGAATGATTGAATGACCCGATTGTATGACCCGATAAATGATTAATGGACCCGATAGATGAAATCAAATGGATTATTAAAGTTAGGTTATGTCACTAAAAGTCCCATTAGCATGAATTGTGAACTACCGGGAATTGGTAGACGCTTATGCATTTAATAGTACTATTTGGGGACGATCACCCCAGTTCGCGCCTTGACGGTTGATCCCCGTCGTGCCACATTGATTGGTAAGCGAATTTATGTATGAGAAGAGTTCCAATAGCGTGACCTTTGTGACGACACGCTACTTTAGATGGGCAAAATTGGTATCGGGTTAGCTACTCGTTGTTGGTTTAGTAAGGTAACAATGTCATGCGGCTTATAATAATTCAAAATTTACAAAATACTAATAGACGCTCCGAATTACGATGTATTGCCTGACTAGCAATACAGGGTCATACTATTGATATTATGTTTGTGTTTTGGTTTTCATAACCATATTCATATAACGGTTTTTATTTGATTTTATACAACGTCATAAGACGTATTGTATGATGTTTTTACGACATTGGCTCGTATAATGATTTTTAAGGCAAATGCCTATATTATGATTTTCGATAAAGATTTATATAAAATGACTTTGGCTATTTTATGGCCTATTACAAAGATTTGTATAAAATGATTTTGGCTATTTTACGGCCTATTACAATGATTTGTACGAATTGATTTTTGGTACTAATTTTATACCAAAGTTATATTGATGGAATTTATTAAACTCTATGAATTCACTCGGCGTTATCGCTGACCTTTTCTTTTAACATGTTTTATCTCAGGTACTTGAAGGTAATTCTCGGGAAGACGACAAGAATTCATGGCCCGCACCTAAACTATATTTTCCATTCAAATACTTTGTAAAACTTTGTATGAAATATAATGACTTGGGACCGATGTAACTTTGATACTTATGAATGGAAATGATTTATTATTAAACAACGCGATTATTATGCGTTGTCTATCATGTGAGTAATGTGCTATCCCGTAACACCAACTAGTCTTCCGCTGTACTAAGTTGTATAAATTTGGGGGTGTTACAATGTTTTTACGACACTGGCTCGTATAATGATTTTTAAGGCAAACGCCTATATTATGATTTTGATGAAGATTTGTATAAAATGACTTTGGCTATTTTATGGCCTATTAAAATGATTTGTACAAAATGATTTTCAGTAATAATTTTATACTGATATTATATTGATGGATTTTATTAAACTCTATGAATTCACTCGGCGTTATCGCTGACCTTTTCTTTTAACATGTTTTATCTCAGGTACTTGAAGGTAATTCTCGGGAAGACAACAAGGATTCATGGCCCGCACTTAAATAACAATTTCCATTCAAATCTTTTATAAAACCTGTATTAAATACAATGACTTGGGACCTATGTAACTTTGATATTTATGAATGGAAATGCTTTATTATTAAACGACGCGATTTTTAAGCGTTGTCTATGATATGAGTAATGTGCTATCCCGTAACACCAACTAGTCTTCCGCTGTATTGAGTTGTATAAATTTGGGGGTGTTAAAGTTTGGTACCAGAGCTCTCGTTATAGAGAACGAAAGATTTTTAAAATCAAGGTTTTGAATAAAACATTTCAAAATCTTTTAACTATAAACATTTTTCTAAAAATGTCTAAAAATCTTTTGACTATAACGGTGCCGAAGAATTCCCGAGTTACCGACAAGGCCAGACTGAGAAGTGTTATTTTAATATATATATATATATATATATATATAACTTGGATTATATATATATGATGTAATTTGATTACGTGATTGTTTGATGATTATTTTGATATTTATACGAGATATTTATACGACGTCGATTGTCACAAGGAACCCTAAATCCCCGAGTAAATTAATCGAAGCTATTCTCGTAGGAATTCTAGCTATTCTAGATCTAAACCAAGTTGTGGATATTTATGATCCCAACAAATGATTTATATTCGTAGAAATGTAGATATTAGTTGATTGTGATACTGAAAAAGAATTGGCAAGATTAAATCTGATATCGATGACAAGACGATCTTTCCTTATAGAGTAAAGTTTGACAAAACGTTACCACCTAGAAAGATGTCATCTGATTCGTTGTCATCCAATTCTTAAATTGAAATCGAAAGGGTGAATGTTGCACTTGAGGCTGTTATTGGAACCATTACCCAAAAGCCTCATGCCACTAGTACCTTTCCGAGAAGTCTAATTGAATGTATGAGTCATCTCATACTAGTGACTCATTTGATAATTATTGTTGTAAGAGCTATAGGATTGGAAATTAAGTGTTGATCATATTGAGATTTTATTGCCTTTACAAGGCCGAAGAATAAGGTTGAAAGAATTGGAAAATGATGTAGGATATCGAATTGAGTATAAGTTGATTGAAAACTTGAATAAAGTAAAATTTAACCCGTATGGAATATGAAATTGTTAAGAGGAAGTCGTTAAGCCCTGTGATTGAATTATAAGGTTTTAATTGATTGTTAGCTTGTGTTAAAGGTTGTTCCTAGGCCATTGTCCACTAATGAGGATGCCCAGTGTTCAACAAATAAATCGAAGAAATCTTCTTCTGAATTGGGACCGATGGATCTTTCGGGACATGTGGAACACCTAATGACTCTTGTAGATTAGTGTTCATTGTGGTATCTTTTAAAAATCCCTAACTTAACTGAGACATCAGTTGGTAGGATGAGTTTTGAGAATTGTATGACATAGTGACATGTAATGTGTTACGGTACAATTTGACTTGTTTGTGATTAATGAAAAGACTACCTTTGATTGCTAAATTCTACATGTATCGATGTTACCTATCTTTTATTGCTCCATCCTAATGTTCGCATTAGTGATGCAACCATTGAACAAGTACTCATCTTGATTTGAGTTACGTTGTGAATCATTCTTCGTGAGTGCCATCGAGGTCATGAACCTCATGATTATTTGGCTAAAGCTCATTTCCTATTATATTGTAGTTAGTTCTTGGTGAACAACTTTTCATCACTCCTTTGCAGATCACTAATTGTTTTTATAAGATAAAACAATATCCTTTGAGAAAATTTAATTTTCATCATTATATGGATTATTTAAAGTGAGACTTATAAATAATCATTATTGAAATAAAGTAGATTATGAAATACCTTGGAAAACTTATTTGTTTTCATAACAAAGAAAATCTTTGTAAATTTATTTTTTATTCTTATTTAAGAATTAAGCATGAAAATGTTTTTATTATAAACATGATGATAAAATTTTGACGAACTGAGTATTGCATCGTTAATCTTGAAATTGTATATAGTTGCGCGCCTACATACAATTTGGAATGGACCATGCAATACTAATTAGTAGTCACCATAAAACTAATGAATAAACACTACATTTTCTTTGAAGATTGTGAAAGATTAAATTTTATGAGATCTGCAAGATGTGAAAAATAGGGACATAGTGTTAGGGACACCTACATATGTGCCTGTAGCATCTATTCTTCTGAGTTGAATTTACTCATCTGTGAAATTTGTCTTATTTGACAATTGATATTCCGTTCTTGTCCAATTCTCCCGTAGTGAGATTCTTAGGAAAAGTATCTGATTACTGAGTGTTGATACCCGACTGGATGTATTGACGTTCTTATCATTTCTTTTGATTTGATTTCATTTGAATGACCTGGGTAACGATCCGAGGAGCTTTCGAATGCGTAATCAAATTATGAAAACATGGGATATATTCATATTCGTTAAATGTTTTCATCTGTATCTGATTTGAAATTCTTTCGCATAGATTATGCGTTGACCTTACTCTTTAGATGATAGTTGTGTCTCCATATATCCTTGAATTTGTGAAGGATTATGAGTTATTATTAGTCTTTTGAGAAGTTCACATCTTATCGACGGCAATGCAACTGGAAAGTTGATAGTGCCCGTAGAATGGATTGATTGATTATGACATGACAACATTGTCTTAATTGATGGGAACTCGAATAGAATTCCCCCAAATAATAAGATGTTGATTATCAAAAGTGATCTAAATAATTCTTGATGGATGACCATATCCTGCATTTAAACTTGAAATTATACCGTGAATGATTGTGAATTAGTCATAGATATTATAAACTAGAAAGAACCTAATATGAATTTATTAAAAGATGTTTCTGTTATCTGAAACTTTAGGAGGTATTTATTGGTAAATTTCCTAGACCATTGCCATTAAGGCAAGTTGAAATTGGTATTGATTATATTCCCGGTGCTGCACCTGTGGCTTGTGCACTGTACGTCAGCACCATCTAAATTAAAGGAATTACCGTACAACTAAGAGAGTTGTCGGAGAAAGATTTTATTCTACCAAGCTCGTCATCATGAAGAGCTATGGTGTTATTATTCCTTATATTTATAAGATTACTGTGGACTGAGTAAATTGTCAATCGAAAACGATATCCATAACTCGAAATGGAAGATTTGTTCGATCATTTACAAGGTTCTAGCAATTTGATCCACGGCATGGTTATCATCAACTTCGCATCTGCGAAAAAGATTATCTATTCCAATCACCACATCCAGAACTTGTAATGAACATTATGAGTTTCACGTGATGTCGTTTGGATTGACTAATACACATGTAGCATTCACAAATTTGTTGAATCACGTGTGGAGGCTGTAATTTGATAAATTCATGCTTGTGATCATTAAGGACTATTTGTTTGTTTATAAGAATAAGAATGAGTTAATAATTATTTATAGACTGCCCTAAATTGGCCGAACAACGAAAACCTGTACCTTGAATATATAACATGAGATTTAAAGACTTAATCCTTTATATTATTTGACCGTATGATTAATAGAAAAAGGAATATATCGACTCTTCAAAAATTGGAACCATTAAGGCTTTGGGTTTTACCAAAAAGAAAATGGAAATATGTTTTGACAAATGTTTTAACAAAGGATTTTTAAGGGATCATTCCCTTATAACCAAAACATTTAACTAAACTTCTGTTTAGGGGTAAATGTTCGTGTATACCTCAGGACAACCTAAGAGGGATTGAGGAAACCTTTTAAATCATGACTTGAAATTCGAAACGACACTTTTTGCTTTTCAACTAAGAAAATTTGGACCAAAGATTTTTCGAACATTTACGAATCTTATTAAATATTTTCGATAAATCAACAAAAATCGTGTTAATTAAATTCAAATTTTATTTTGAACACCTCTATATAATTGGACAAACTGAGAAACTTTAAAAACTTTTTGTGTTTACGTTTCATAAAAATTAAATATTTATTTAATTAGTTGTAATAATTATCGACGCTTTAAAAACGTCGGATTGAGCAAAACTGATAAAAACGATAGCTGAAACGAAACTGAATCTTAGAAAATATGAAGAAAGATGAATCTAGATACTGACACATAATATAAAAAGGATAAAGAACCAGTTAGGACATGTTCCTTAATAATAAATGTGCAAAATAAATTGCCGAACAATATAAATATAAACGATGTTTGTAAGAAGGATAATATAGATAATAAAAAGGGGTTCGCGGCTAATGTGAACCATTAGAATTGAGAAGCCGATGGCGTTAAAATGTACAAAAGGCCACTTGTGGTTGCCTAAATATGGAGATTTTGAGATATAGTTATGTTGGAATTTGTAAGTATAAGTATTCTATTCTTGTCATTTCTGATTTAATGTGTCCTTGTCTGAAGAAGTTGTACTAATGAAAAATTAGGAAGGCAGACATTGTCTCATACATTAGTAAACGTCTAACTATTGCAAAGGTCGCCATCTGAATTTGATTCGATTTGGGTCATCGTCGACAGACTAACCAAATCTGCTAATATCATTCCCGTTAATGATAAATGCAAAAGAGTTATGTAAACATAGTGTGCCTGTATCGAACATCTTTATCAAGATCCTCGCTTCGCATAGAATTTCTAGAGATTTGCTCAGAAATCATTGAGAACGAACCTTGATGAGAGTACTATGTACCACCCCAATCGAAGGGACGAGGTAAAGTAACGATAAAAAGTAATATAAGTGCTGTTTTATGTTTGAATGAATGACCTTTAGTAATAAACCGTATGATCATTTTCCTTTGGAAGGATTATCATTGATAATCATCGTATTAGGATTGAGATCGAATCTTGTTAGGATCTAAATATTAGAGCATCTGTAAGCAAGAGTTGAGATGAAGACACCCGACATACACCCATTGTGAGTTGGACATGTCTTTTAGGTTTAAGGTTTCCTATGATGGCGAACCTAACCTTACAAAATACTCGACCCGCGAGACCTGAAATGATTGTTGAAATTAGGATTTGATTATTGACTGCCGGTAGTGGGCAAGAGGTTATGTGAATATGAAATGTAGATCTTGAAGTGCCAGATGGGTAGCGAAGTTATGCCAAAAATTTTAACCTTGGAGAAATGAATTAATGATCTGACAAATCATGGAATGTAAGTCCCCGTTGTATGGGAGCATTGAGATGATGTAAAAGATTTGGTTTGAAAGGCATATAAGCTGGATCTACCCTAGGACTTCAAAAGCTGCGTGAATTATGTTTCGTAGATCGAACTTGATAAAATGTCTATCAAGTGAAGAATCTGATTGTTCCTTAGTAATGTTTAGATCGGCGAAAAGTTGCATTCATCAAAAACCCGTGAACATCATGGATAGAGAAAGTAAGTCAACATTAAGCCTGATCTTATTCCCGTAGTTATGTTTGATGAAACTCGCATATTGTAATGAATTGCACTTGTGAGAAAAGACCGAATGTGGAGGAAATACCCACATGGCTTTAACTCTATAAGAAGCGAGTAGTAAGATGATCTTTGAGGACAAAGATCCTGTTTAGGGGTAAATGCTGTGACAATCCGTCAATTTATGGTTTATATGTTATTCTCAAATATTATTCAAAAACATTATTTTATTGTTATAATATGAACTCACTTATTTTTGGGAAGTAATTTGGATTTACGTCTTGAAGTAGCGTCGACTACGTCTAAACCGGAGGATTCGACGTTACGTGCTTACGTTTACATACACCGTTTTTGGTGACAGTCCGACATTTCAAAAAATAAATTTGTCTGTGAATATTATTTTGGAATTTTAATTTTGAGTTGGTTCATAAGCTCACAAATTTACGAGAAGAGATTAGGACTTACGATTTTATTTTAACGTCCTTTACGACTAAACCGGAAACCCTAGGATTACGTATTTACGTTTTCGAACTCCGTTTTTGATGATACAATTTTTATTAGATTCGTTTTGTGCCGTTGATTCATAATTTATAAAAACGTTTTTCGTGAAACGAACCGAGGGCACGCAAATCGAGGAAACTAGAATCGAGGAATACCCGTAAATTAGTGAGGTGGGACAAAATACATTATCCCACCCCACTATCACACATGGGACGGCCAAACTATTGCCTCAACACATGAGGTGTCAAGTTTTTAAGCCTACTAGCAACACATGTTGCTAAAGCTTAACTTGTAAGCCAACATTACCTTAAAACTACTTCCACAAAACCATTTGTTCATTTCTAACATGCAAACAACCACCACTTTCTCTCTTGGCTCTCATCTTGCCGTCCACCATCTCACCCTAAACATCCATTTTGATCAAAAATTAACCATGAATTCATATGTTATCTCTACATATGATGAAGCTCTTTTGAAACCCTATTGATTGGTGGTGATTATAACATCCAAGGAGGAGTTTCCATGGAGTCTTGGGGCTGATTTCCACAAGGTGTTCATGAAGAATGGTAGTCTTGAAGATGGTCTTGGGTATTCACAAGTTTCTCCATCAAAATCCATGTCCAAATCACAACCTACATCAACTTGGTGGTATAAAGATTGTCCTCCTTATCCTCTTGTTATTTTTTATTATGTAAACTTGTATTTCTTTTACTTATGTATATGTATATGTATATGATGATGAATGATGATTAAAAATATTGTGTGGGGATTTGGTGTTGATAAACATGCTTAAAAAGATGAAAAATTATAAGAAACAAGGTTGAAATCTTGCTTAATTTAGATGGCTGTATAAAACAGTAAAGAATCATATGGTAAACTGGTAAAATGACTTGAATAGATTGATATACAGTAAGCTATGAGTCTTGTACACATGTGAGAGTTGGCCATGCAATGGAATCATTGTAATGAGTGAGATATGATCAAAACAAGTTTAAGGTACAAATCTGAGTTCACTGTTTTGGACGATTTTTAGAAAATACTTAGAGGATGATTCAACAGTAGCTATAAAAGAAATGGAGCACATATCATGTAGTTTATGTCATAAAAATTTGAGCTTCTATCTCCATATAGAACTCTAGATATGGCAGTTTTGGTGAACATGAAATAAAAATCAGATTTTGAGAATTAATGTTTATTACTATTATATAAGCACTCAAAATTATATTGTATAAAATGTAAAATTAAAACCCACTAACTCATGAATTTTATTTATATAAATATGTTAAAGGTTAAATAAATGGATAAATTATAAAAATAGTAGAGGAATAATATTTATAAGTTATAAAAACTATAAACTTGATTTTTACGACTTTTTCGGCTATTACCGTAAAATTAACGTTTTTCGCCAATTAAAACTTAGACGATCAAACCCGTCTAATGTAAAGTTTTTAAAAGTCATATACTGATATATAAGTATCTAATACAAGTAAAAATCGATAAAACCCGAACTATAGGACATACGGACTTTAACGAGCTAAATAAACATATTGGACTAATAATTGGACTAAATAAGTTAAACTCTTATAAAAAGAACTTATTGGGCTTAACCCATTTGGGCCCAACTTGTAAAGTTTAAATACTGATAATATAAGTATAAAATGGAATAAAACAAGTTAAAGAACTTATAATAAGTTTATTGGGCCTAAGACACGTAAATAGGTAAAACTAGTAAACTAGTAAGAAGTTACCAATACGTAAACACTAAAAAGAGTAAAAGAGAATATGTAAACCCACTTGATTATCATATATATAAAATCATCATATGTATAAATAATTGTTATTTTTATAAAGTCATTGGACATGAGTCTAAGACGAGTATTATTTGTCTAGGTTTCCGTGATCGAAGCACGCACCGTACGTCCGAATTGCCGATAACCCGACTTCCCACATCAACGTGAGTTCATAGCCTCGCACTCTTTTAAATTTTTTTATGAAATGTTTTATAAACCCGCGAGGGAGATAACATGTAGTTTTTATAAAATAGGACACCATTTGTCCCGATTGTTTGTTTATTGATTTGGACCCGAATGATTGTGTGACCCGATTGTATGACCCGATAAATGATTAAAGGACCCGATAGATGAAATTAAATGGATTATTAAAGTTAGGTTATGTCACTAAAAGTCCCATTAGCATGAACTGTGAACTATCGGGATTTGGTAGACGCTTGTGCATATAATAGTACTATTTGGGGACGATCACCCCAGTTCGCGCCTTGACGGTTGATCCTCGTCGTGCCACATTGATTGGTAAGCGAATTTATGTATGAGAAGATTTCCATAGCGTGACCTTTGTGACGACACGCTACTTTAGATGGGCAAATTGAGTATCGGGTTAGCTACCCGTTGTTTGTTTTAGTAAGGTAACAATGTCATGCGGCTTATAATAATCCAACTAACGAAATACTACTAGACGCACCGAATTACGATGTATTGCCTGACTAGCAATACAGGGTCATACTATTGATATTATGTTCGTATTTTGGTTTTCATAACCATATTCATATAACGGTTTTTATTTTTATACAACGTTATAAGACGTATTGTATGATGTTTTAACGACATTGGCTCGTATAATGATTTTTAAGGCAAACGCCTATATTATGATTTTGATGAAGATTTGTATAAAATGACTTTGCCTATTTTATTGCCTATTAAAATGATTTGTACAAAATGATTTTCAGTAATAATTTTATACTGATATTTTATTGATGGATTTTATTAGACTCTATGAATTCACTCGGCGTTATCGCTGACCTTTTCTTTTAACATGTTTTATCTCAGGTACTTGAAGGTAATTCTCGGGAAGACAACAAGGATTCATGGCCCGCACTTAAATAACAATTTCCATTCAAATCTTTTGTAAAACCTGTATTAAATACAATGACTTGGGACCTATGTAACTTTGATATTTATGAATGGAAATGCTTTATTATTAAACGACGCGATTTTTAAGCGTTGTCTATGATATGAGTAATGTGCTATCCCGTAACACCAACTAGTCTTCCCCTGTATTGAGTTGTATAAATTTGGGGGTGTTACATTTTCCAAGCTAGTTGAATAAGAACTTTGGATTGAAACTTTAAATTTGAAAGGATTGGTGCATGGCCGTTTGGTGAGATGTGACAACATTACTAGTTCTTTGTATTGTTGCATTTATACATATAAGACGAGTATCACGTATAACGACGAGAATTATTTAGCGACTGATAGTTAAAGATATATTAATTGATTCGAGGGTCGAACTAATAACTCGTGACTCAATCGGTTTGACCTGATAGTCAACATGTGACCTGGTGATGGAACCCGTTACCTAACGAGAAAAACCTTAGTAAATAACAAAAGTTTTTATCGTACGTTTGACGGTCAACACTATGTGTAACTATCCCGATGACATGTCATCGGGTAAAATAAGGACGCGTGGCATCATTAATGTTTAATTAACTAAGTTTTTGCAAATTAGTCTTGATTTTCCTCGACGCCAACCGTCGCAAAACAAATGTTTGACTGAAATTATGTGGGTTCGGAGTTGTCTTCGAGAAAAGTATCCACATCATGCTTTCTCCTTCGAACTTTTCCTGGCGCCATGTCGTCGAAAAGGTATCCTTGTCGACATGTCTTCGGGGAAGCCTTTGAATTGTCGACGGGAATAATGGCAAATGTTGTAGTGCATGACCCGGTGGTTTTCAACTAGGCATTTAAACTTTTCTATACTTGCTATATAGATTTTTTTATAGTTGTCATAAAATAAAAAAATGTCGTATTTTTTTTATATAAATAGTTTTTCAACAAGTTTGTTTTTTCATTATAAGCGTTACTAAATGTAGGACATGGTGATATTTTTATGGTGGTGTTGATTGTTGTGTTCTTGAACATGATATATAAAATCCTTTGCTAGCCTTACTAATTTGTAAGAAGAGCTTTTAAGTATGATCTACTCTTGTTAATCTGATAACTATGTGTTTGTTTCACTCGGGGACAAGACAGTTGTTGATGGCAGGAGTGGAGCCGAGAATCCAATGTGACACGGGCTACAACTTATATTAAAACACGAAATGTATATTTTTATATAGCAGGTCTTTTTTCGAAAAATACAACAACTATTTTTTATCATATGTATAACGACTTTAATACTAATAATTATAAAAAAAAAATACACAAACTTTTAAAGTAATACATTAAAATTATATACACCCCACTTTTACGACCCATTCTCCGTCCCAACATACTTAATTAATTTATTTAAACTTTACAAATAAAGTTTCAGTTGAAAAATACATTCGACTAGCAATTTAATTTAAAACATACTTTGTTGTTTTCTCATGTGCATTTATGCTTAGATAACTAAGACGTCTTGCATAGTTGCATTGAATATATGAGGTGATCAAATGAATACTATACCTATAATTATCAGGGCCGTCTTTAGGGAGTGCAATAGGTGCAATCGTACAGGGTCACCGCTAGACGAGGGCCTCCAAATTTCATGTTCTTCTATTATATATAAATAGATAATATAATGCTCGAGCTTAATTAACTCATATAGTTTTCATACACGTGTATTTTGTTTTGTGTTAAATGGCCTCTTGGCGATGATGACACAGGGCCACCAAAATTCCCGAGACGGCCCTGATAATTATCGTATGATGGTCTGAGTTTAATCACACGTATGGAAAAAAGATAAACACTGTAATATCATAAGTAGGACTACTTGGCTACGTTTGAGTAGTTATGATTATTCTGCATGTCATCTACGTTTTTTGTAACGAGAAACTGATTGCAAAGGCAAACCAAGAAAGCTAAATAGGACTAAACCAAAGACGGGCCTTTAAGCTACCTTTACGCTCTTGCATTGCGAATTTGTAAAACATGTCACCACTCTCACATGGATACAGACAGAGTCACTATACTCTCATGGTTGCAAACCTACCTAGAATTCTCAATGACAGAAGTTAAATCACGTGTTTTTCTTTACTAATTTCTTGACAAGTATTACCTCAAAGGCTCAAAGCCATCTATAATCTTCCTTCAAACAAACCGTTCCATGACAACCGGAGGCCTGTTTGCCATTTGTATTTTTCGGCTGCTACTAATGACGTTTTACTGTAGCCCGAACTTCTTCTTCTGTTTTTCAATGTATAAGTGGGAGAAACAAAATGGTAATGGGTCGAACCAAAACCTACAACCTTTAAAAACAGTCAATATATATACATGAGCAGAAAGCATGAAAGATACTATAGATAGTTAGATACATATAGTATATTGTGTAATGTATACTACCTCTCTCTCCGATCGAGACATGCTTGTACCGATACAGATTCATGTTGTTTTCTCCATGCCGGAAGGCCCTATGTCAACGTAATCATTGAGGTTATCCTCTCGCTCTACGTCGTAAACAACCCTTCTCGCTTGACATCCTTTGTCGTTAATTCCCAATGCTAAAAACAACCTTTCGGTTGTGTTTAAACATTCCTTAATTAATAAATTGTTACTACTCCGTATTAATTATATAGTCGGTAAGTTTTTTTTAATTTATAATTTGTTAAAGTCGGTGTTTTGGCTATAAATATCAAATGTAAAACTCGACTCTACAGGTATATTGGGTCGAAGAATCGGATATTAAAACCCTAATTTTTCAAGAAGTACGTAGCAGGGGCGCATAACTGTGCGTCTCAAGTGAAATCATGGCCGACCAAACTCAAGAACAATGTCGTAGTCGTGTTGGTTTAGTATACGATGAAAGAATGTGCAAACATGCAGATCCCGGAGACCCCAACCATCCCGAAAAGCCCGAACGCATTCACGCTATTGTGAACAAACTCGAATCTGCTGGTATCCTTCAAAGGTTCGAATCACACACACTTAGGTCTCTTTTTTATTAGTACGTACGTTTGATTAATTCATTCTAAATACTATGTATGCTTTCTTTCAGATGTGAGGTCTTTAAGGCTAAAGAAGTGGAAGACAAACATATATTAGAAGTTCATTCTCAAGAACACACTGATTTTGTTAAGGCTAATACGGAACTATTCACGGATCCTAACCCTAAATATGATTCTGTTTTTTTTAATGAGGGCTCGTCCGAGTCTGCCTATCTTGCTGCTGGCTCTGTGCTTCTGGTAATTATATAATAGCCTCAGATCAATGCGCACGTGTTATGTATAATATACCGTTAAGTGTCGTATTGAGATATGTTTTGTTTAATAGGTTGCTGAGAAAGTTGCAAAAGGGGAACTTAAGTCCGCCTTTGCCATTGTTAGACCACCCGGACACCATGCGGAAGAAGACAAACCCAGGGGCTTTTGCTTATTCAACAATGTTTCTATTGCAGCACAGTTCCTTCTTAACCAGAAAGTGAGACCTATTTCTATTTCAGTGTTTCTATTTAACGTTAATGCAGGCGTGTCTAGTGTTTGTTAACACGATAATTAAATGTTTTAGGAATTGGGTATTAACAAAATACTCATTGTTGACTGGGACGTACATCATGGAAACGGTACTCAAAAGATCTTCTGGAAGGACCCTCGAGTCCTCTTCTTTTCTGTTCATAGGTAAAAAAAAGATCCTTTTTCGAAAGAGCACATATGTTTTTAGTTATGTTTATTATACTTAGTAGAAAACATTGTGAACGTGCATGTATAGATATGGGACTTTTTATCCCCCTGGTGGCGATGGTTCACACTTGATGATAGGCGAGGGGCCAGGTTTAGGATATAATATTAATGTTCCATGGAAGGAGAGCAATGATAAATATGGCGACGCAGATTATATTGTAGTTTGGAATCATATATTGATCCCAGTGGCAAAAGAATTTGAACCAGACATAATTCTCATATCAGCTGGATTCGATTCAGGTCAGTGCCACTAACGTACTATCATTGAATGTATTCCGATATTGCACTTAAATCAGCTGTAGTTTAACATCTACCAACTGTATACTTACCAGCTAGGGATGATCCTTTCGGAGGCTGTGGCATCACACCGAATGGTTATGCTATATTGTTGAAGAAGGTTAGCATCCAATGCTCTTATGATTAAGTTAAAGTATACCTAAAAAACTAATTTTAATACTATTTCTTGTGCTAATGTTTTATGCAGTTGATGGAGTTTAGTAGCGGAAAGATTGTAATGGCATTGGAAGGAGGATACAATCTTTCCTCTATAGCAAATTCGGTACTTGCTTGTGTTGAATTATTGCTCGAACAAGACAAACCTATTACTGAATCCACTGATATCTCTCCATTTAAATCAACTTGGACAGTGATCGAGGCGGTAAAGCCCAATATGCTAATTAACCCGTTAATTTGTACTAGTATTTTTGTATTCAAATGTCTTAGGAGTTTTTAATTTGTATTTTCAGGTTCGTGAGGAATTGAGTAAATATTGGCCAATACTTGCAGAAAAGTTGCAGGTAACGCTTATGTGTTTTCGTAATACTATCTAGTACAAACTATTACATACTAAGCTGATGCCATAACTTGATTCGACTTATACAATGTCGCATAGCTATTTTGGATGATGTTGATCAGACTCCATAAGATTTTTTTCACTTAATTATATAGTCCAAACACTCGTTTATCCGTTCAGATACACTTGTTTAAATGTTTTCCTCAACTTTATTATGTGGTAGCAGACATACAGCCTAGAGGATCTGACCAGGAGTATGTTACAAAGCCGCCTGATATACAGCCAGGAGGATCTGATCTGGAGTATGTTACAAAGCCGCCTTCAGAACTGAAATTGACTGAAGATTCTCGTGCTTAAACAACTGTCAAAAGATGAAGCCGAGCCTCAACCAAAGCATTGTGACTCAACCTTTATCGTATATATGTATACATTGAACCAAGCACTCCTTTTATAACTGTATCGATCAACCACTTGAAATGTGGCTATAGGTTTTTGATCATACATATTACAAGAGAAAAGATCACGTAACTATATCTTCTTCAATCTTACTAAAAATACGGAAAACAATTAATTAACTAACTATGAGAGGATAAACAATATATACACTACCAACCTAGCTAACTAGAACAATACCCGTGCGGTTTTGGTTCGATTTTAGTCAAAACCACACTAAACCGAACCATGCGCACCCCTAATCCCTTACCCAAACGAACTTAATTAGACCCAACCATTTAAATATATGCAGCGAAACAAGCAGTTACATATCTTATTACGTCTGCACCCAAAATAAACAAAGCTTGTTGTTTTTTTTTTCTATCAAACATTTGGTGCTTTACAAGTCAATTTCAAAAGGTCATTTGCAAATTCATTGTCTCATGTTTCAAGTCATACTAATAGCTTTTTATATAATATTATGGATGCGCTAAAGTTTTTTTTTCTGTTAATCTTGAACTACAAAACTACAAAATCTTTCTTTTTATTGTTGAACACAAATACGATATTTGAACATATCTTACAAAATTATATATCTGGCCTATTAAATTTTGATAGGCCCAACTTCAAACACTAGTATAAATGTATCACATTAGAGTTATAATATCTAATTTGAATAATATACTATTGATTATTTTTTGTTATTGTATGAACTTTCCTTTTTTTAAAACATATACATACATTAAGTCACTGAAATATAATAAAGAAATATCTTGAATACATAATGTATATTTGAAGATGAGTGTTTGGAAAGAAAAGAAATCTATATTAAAATTTACGAACACGCGGTTTCAGTTTACCTTTACGAACAAACATTTTAAGGTTATTCTTTTAATTCCTCGGTTTCACAAAAACTACCATGATAACTTAATCCAAGAAACTCAAATAGGGGTGTCCAAAAAACAAGGAACTAAAAGAATCGAGGAAGCGAATCGGAAACGAACCGTATCCTAGAACGATCGTATGGTTCTTGTTTCCTAAAATTCTAAATTTTAGGTTTTCGGGATGATTCGGAAAAAAAATGAAACGGATCTTGTTCTTTTCTGTAAGAATTATTCTTTTGAGAATATTAATCTTTACATAGTTTGTTTAGAACATTATATAGAACATATAACCCTTTTAAAAAAAATCTTACACATAAAAAATTCTTAAACCTAATATGCATAACGACTTAAAACCCTATCCTATAATCTGCATATCTATTGTCGCCACCAAGATCATTCATCTTAATAAATTTATTAAGGTTATCAGTCACATTACATTCCGTTTCAAATCAATTTGTGGGGGAGTTGCGTTGCACCTATGATTAGACTAGACGAATACCCGTGTATAGCGACGAAAATTCGTAACGACAAAAAGTTAACGAAATGTGATATTGTGGTGAATGGCTCGTGTAACATTCAAAATACAATGTGAAAAAATCAAGTTGTTTACCTTGGATTAAAGCAAAACAACATAAAAATTTTAAAATACCATTCATAACCCGCTGTAAAAGTTACATGTTTTGACCCGCTAACCCAAATATTTTAATAACTAGGTTTGACCCGACAGATTCAAGCAGTTAAAAAAAGGTCAAATTAAACCTGTTCTTATATTTTCGAAACCCTGTTAGACCCGATGGGCCGGTTGACCCGAAAACGAACCGGTGACCGGGTGACTCGATCAAGTTAACCCAGTGATCGAACCGATGACCCGGAGAACGAATCGGTAACCGGGTGACTCGATCAAGTTGACCCGGTGATCGAACCGATGACCCGATGGTCGAACCCGTGACCCGATAATCGGAATTAGGAGTATTGAAATTATGGAAGAAGTTTAACTAATTAATGAGTGAATCTATTTATGGAATTTAAGTTTTCACATTTCACTATTTATGGAATTTAAGTTTTCACATTTCACATTTCACTTTTCAAGAAATGGTGGTTTTTACTTTATATATAGTAGAGATAGAGATAGAGATAGAGATAGAGATAGAGATAGAGATATGAAGGCAAAAAATAAAAATAAATATGGAAGGAATTGAAGATCTTTGGTGTGATTATGAGGTTGTTAAAGA
The DNA here is from genome assembly GCA_025667525.1 of Glebionis coronaria. Lineage (NCBI taxonomy): Eukaryota > Viridiplantae > Streptophyta > Magnoliopsida > Asterales > Asteraceae > Glebionis > Glebionis coronaria. Next base: position 32,548,445 of record CM046874.1, on the reverse strand, counting down.
GATGAAAAAGTGCTACAAAGTTATAAAGGTACACAAATGATACAACATTAAGTTGTTATGATGTTTGGAACACAAATGCGTGTTTTTGATATTTTTAAACAATTATAAACTTATATTTAAAACATTATGTGTTTTTACTATTATTTTGAACTATTTGAATTAATGGTACAATTTTCATTTTGAAAACATTTTTATATGTGCTTGTGTTGTTTGAAAATTTAAAAAATGAATTTTTTAGACACAATGTTTCTCTTAAAGAATTCTTGAAAATTCCTATACCAAAACAAATATCGTACCGAAACCAAACCAAAGAACTTAGTAGGCCAAAAGTTCGGAAACCAAGGTCAACCTATAGAAAATAGTATGAACTTGAGAGACCTGTCTCCTAATGATACAGCAGATGAAAAATAATCTTAGTTAGTACTCAAGAGGCAGTCACACAGCACTTGTCCTAGCGAGTGCTGGACCATAAGGGGTGGGATAAATAACTAGCCTCTAGAAGGCCACTTAACTAGCCTCTACAAGGTCATTTAACTAGCCTAAATACCTTTGTCAACAAACATTTTACGATTATCATTTCAATTCTTTGGTTTCACGAAAACTATCGCGGTAGCTTAATCCAAGAAACCTAAATAAGGGTGTCCAGTGAAGTGAAGAACCAATAGAACAGATAAACCGTACCAGAACTGAACCGTATATTAAAACGATGGTATGGTTCTTGGTTCCTAAAATTCTAAGTTTTGGTTCTTCGGACGGTTCGGGAAAGCAACGTCCGGTTCTTGTTTTTTCTAAAGAACCATTCTTTTGAGAATATGAATTTTTATATAACTTGTTTAGAATATTATGTAACACATATAGCCCTTTGAAAAAAAAATGTAATAGCATACACATAAAACCATTACTAAGCTGTAAAAGATTCTTGACTTAAAATCTTAGCTTATAATCTTCATGACCTATGATCCTCATCTAGATCATTCATTAACATGAAAAGTAAGCTTTATTTTATTCATTTAATAAAACTATTGTTTTTTTTATTAAACATTACTTGTTGTTTCATATCAATATGCAGAGGCATTGTGTTGCACTAATGATTGAATAATAAGACAAAAAATGAGAATAAATATGAATGACATTGAATACTTTTGTGTGATTATGAGGTTATTAAAAGTTGAAAAAGTTAGTACAAAGTTATAAAGGTACACAATTGATGGAGCATTAAGATGTTATGATCAATGTTTTTTTAACTTGGGTTAACCTGGTCGAGTCAATTCCATCCGAAAAATGAGTCATATTGACCTAGGTTACAACTTAAATACCAGCTAGACCCGCCGGGTTTGGGTTGACCCGAGTCAAACCGGTTCTCGAGATCCGGTCGAGTTTCGAATTCTTTTCAAAGTTTTTTCTTTAGAACTATGTAAATTTACGTATTTGCAAAGGAATTTTAATTTTACATATTATATTGGTCGGTAAACAATTTATATATTCAATATACGAAAGATTTTATTGTTTTTGTATATAAATTTTGTTAATTAATAAAAATATGAAAAAAAATTGTGTTTTTAAGAAAACCAGGTCGACCGGGAACTGGTGACTCGATCGGGTGGGTTTAAAAACCGGGTTTCAAATCATTTGTATAATGTTTGGAACACAAATACGTAGGGCTGAGCACGAGAGACCCAAAACCGACCCGGACCGGACCGGACCGAACAATTTCGGTCCGGTCCTCGGTCCGGGGTTTTGGACGGATTCGGTCCTTGGTCCGGTCGATCCGGTCCGGTCCGGTTCGGTCTTACCAAAATCTTATCGTTTATACCTAATAGGACCGGACCGGACCGAGGACTGAACCAGACCGGACCAACCCGGACCGGACCGGACCATTTTGGTCCGGTCTCGGTCCGGGGTTTCGGACCATTTCGGTCCTCAGTCCGGTCCGGTCCGGTCCGGTCCGATCCCGGACCGATGCTCAGCCCTACAAATACGTGTTCTTGATAATTTTAAGCAATTATAAACTTGTATGTTTTACATTTTTTGTTTTTTTAAGTTATTTTGAATTATTTTAATTATTGGTATAGTTTTTATTATTGAAAATATTTTTATTTGTGTTTATGTTGTCATAACATATACTTTATTTTTTTAACGCCGAGTTAGTAGTTAGTGATTCGAGCTTATATTGACATCAACAGTGACATCCAATTAGGCAGTATGTAAGCATCGAACTTTTTACTTAGGGGATAAACCCCACTCCTGCTTCTATTAAATTCAGGCCCTGAAGATGTTTGGTGAGACCCGAACCTGAGGCCTCTCCAAGAATACTTTCCTAAGGTTTTCCTTGGTGCCCAACTGAGCTAGCTCAGTTGGTTCATAACATGTACTTTATACATGATTGAAAAATTAATAAAACTTAGGCCCTGTTTAGTTGGTGAAAATTTTCCCATTTTTCTAGAAAATTTTTCATTTGAAAACTAAAAAACAGAAAAGCTGGTTAGTAGCATCATTTTTCGAAAAATTTCTAAAATTTCAAAATTTTTATTTTCCAAATTTATATAGAAAATTGAAAAACCCCATATTACCCTGTTCTAAATTTTCAACTCTTTTCTAGAAAAAGAAAACTCCCATCTTTTCTAGAAACTAGACGAACACCCGCGCATAACAACGGAAATTTTTAGCGACAAAAATTTTTAGCGACAACACATATTTACAATATGCGATTTTGTGTAACGTTCAAAATACAATTTCATGTCACAAACATTACAAATGTTTATTATAAACCCAATCATGTGTAAATATTTATTAGAACACTTATAGATTAGCAATGTTGTTTCAAAAGTAACATATCTACTACCATTTGGCAAAGATATGTTAACATTTGAGATACCATATTTCTAAAATTTCAAAATTTCGGCAATCTAAAAAATTTCAGCTTTTAAAAATATTATAATTTTTATCAATTTTATCGAGTTTTTAGATTTTAAGAAAAACTAATATCGTCAACTATATTACACACAAGAATCATGCTTTTTTAGAAGATATATTCGTGATTATTGTACAAAATTTTGACTTGCATCATGGGTTGTAGTTTTAGAAAATCTCTTTGTAATGATAGTACAAATTTTCAAATTTTTTAAGATGCATGTTGTGGCTTCTGTTTAGAATTAGGGCTCTTAGAAAGTTAGAATTATAGATACTAAGATAAAGTTAGGATCAACTCCTTTTTTGGTTTGCGTTTTATTTGAAAACGGAAATTTTGTTTGAGTTATTAAGATATAACTTGTAAACATTCAAATTTGTTACAAAATACTTGAGAACTTTATTTATGAAGGGGCTATTCAATAAAAAAAACCCTCATCACAACTTAAACAAACTACATTCAGTAAACTGACATCTTGGACAAACTACAAACAGTAAACTTAGGAAACTTAGATAAGTAGGGAACTCATCATGATCTCTTGAGAAATGAGGTGCACAAAAGGCCATGCTTTTCTTATTGACCGTACGAAGAAGCAATGTATCTGCAAGGAAAGTTTCATTAGGTAAGAATATCTTTTGCTATGTTTTAATTTCAATCGTAGAAAGAAAAGAACATTTTAAAATTAAAATAGTTTTTTGTAAATCAAGCAAACAAGCAAACATTTAATATACTGTTAATACTCCGTATATCTTAATGCCAAATTTTCAAACACGATGAATTAAAATTTCCATAAACCCATTAGTAATTTTAATTAATTTCCATAAATGTATAGTTTTCTCATAATATTCATCCTCTTGAGGTTTATTGCCTTGTTCATATGGCATTCTTTGTATGTTGAAGCTTTTATATCATCAGTTACCAAAACACAAATATATATATATATCATCAACCTTCGATCAAAGCAAATCAAATGTAGAGAAACAAAAAACAACCAAAATCAAACATATTCCGAATACACAAATGAAAAAAAAACTATATTAAACACAAAAATAAAAAGCTGGTGGGTTTGGATGGAATAAAAAATATAAAAAAAATGTTTAGATCATTTACTATGTTAAAATGATACTTTGTATGATTTGTTACCAAATTTAGTTAAGACTGTCCACGATCTACATATTTCTGTAAAGCATACCACCATCGATTTCTGCAAAAACATCAACATATCAAAGACTTGGTTAAATAATCAAGATCAGCAAGGAAATCATAAACCTTCAAAAGATTCAAACCTCAATGTCACCACAAGCATTCATCGTCGCTATAATCAATACAAAAAATCATGTGCAAGATCCGAACACAATGTATCAAAAATAATAAGTTGAACATCATATTTATATATATCGAAACATAATTAAATTCTAATAGAAATACCATGGCCAAACGTCACTCACCAAAACGTCATTGGCCAGGGAGCCAAAGACAACACAATATGAAAAACCCTAGTTTCAAATATAAAACATCACTGGCCTTTGTTTGACCAACATAAACTTGAAACAAAATCAACCTATGTTTTAAGAACCAATTTGTTGAGCACAAAGGAGTAACTTTTACTTTCATTAACCAGGACCTTGAACTCAACACATAAACCCACACATACACCAGATTAATCACTGCTAACCGAAAACCATACAAACCACCAGCCAACAATACCACCAGCTAACAATACCACCAAAAACAACAACCGGACCACCTAACCTACAAACTTTAAATACCATCAAGGATGATAGTTGTGGTGGCGGTTTCGGAAGGTGGTGGCAGCAAAGGGTTAGTAATGTGAGTAATGGTACAGTGTCGGATAGATAGAGAGAGATCTGGGGTTCTGTGTTGTTTTGTAGGCGACGGTGTTGTGTGGTTAAATATTGAAGAGGTTTTCGTTTAAAGGGGAAAATTGTTAAAACCTGGGGTTTCTTTTTGAAGTTGAAGTAGATCTTGTTTCAAGTTCATTATGATATTCATTTTGGTTTTCGAAACACAAGAGTTTATAAAAGATGATGTTTTAAAAGTTGTAACAGATGTTTTCGGAATGATAATCACGGTAAATTTTCATTTGTTTTACCATGAATTGATTTGCATAATGTTGCCATGGATGTCTTTTTTGTTGTTACTCATTCGTTCTTTCTTATAAGAGATCTTTTAATTTTGTGTTAACTTATGTAATTGATAAATATTAATCATGGTTAGGTTTCCAGTTTGATTAGTTGTTATTGAAGTGAAAGTGCGTTTTTTTCTAATTCCTTTTTTTTGCATGTCATAGGATCTCAATTGCCCAGTAATAGTTGGTAATGAGTATGTAGCATTTATCGTCCAACAACCAACCATGTCAAGCCCAGGGGAACCAAGACGAGTGGCTTTTGAGAAGAAAACTATGAAAAGCGAGGCAAGAGTGAGGCACTGATTATGCTCTAGCTGATGCAGGAATTTCACTTACTATGTTTTCGATGTTGTCGATAGTGGATTATGTTTGTTTGGAATTGTCGAGTCGAAGTTTAGTTCGTGTTTGGTGCACAGTATTAATAGGATTAATGTACGGTTATCCCAAACCAAAGATTTTTATTTTCTTATTGTATTTTGCGTTCATTAAGTTGAATTAAGACCATACATACAGCTATGGATCTTCTTAATCTTTTCCACGTCATCAGCTTTAGCTTTGGCTTTGGTTGTCGTTATGGGGATCTTTGTCCATGATAGGAGTTTGTCGTCTGGACATGTTAAAAATGGTTGGGAGACCATTGTTAACGGGAAAGATCCGATGTCCTTGGTTACCCTCACTGGTGCTTCTTTATGATCGTAAGCAAGGATCTGAACGATGCTTCCTCAAAAGTAGATGAAGTGACTATTATTAATATATCAATTAGAAATTGGTTGATGTTGTAAATCTTATTCTGTCTTTTTATTTTACTTGACAATATATATGCAAGTAACTTTTCTTCCCACTATATAATGGTTCGTTCAATGGCCTGGAGATTCTTGTGGACTAGTTACGGGTCGTGAATATTATCTTTGCTTTCAAGTGTACTTGACTGTCCCGATGAGCTTATAAAAATTCAAAGCTAGATCGTTAGTATAACTTTGATAGTCATGTTTGGTTATCGGAAAAGATTTTGCACAGGCTATGTCAGCTAAGGTTTGTTGCAAACGCCCTATCACGACATATAGACATCTCATACTCCTCCAACGATGTTAGCATCTTTGATTCTGAATCCATGTCACTGCAGATTTCAAAAAACTAACTTGCAATATGAGACGACGGTATTTTTCCATGTTGGACAAACAACTCATCAATCTTTTGATCTTTTTAATTAGAAATTTGTGTTAAAAATGAAGTAACTCATCAGGATTGCTATGTACTTGAATTGGGCTCTGCATAATAATGCTTCACCACTCCTCTATGCCATATTGTTTGCATACATCTGCAACTATCCAGCATAGATTGTTTCCTTTATTACTATTTTTTTAGAGCAAAACATGTGTGTCTACGAGCACCTAATGATTTGTTAAGTGTATCTCGAAATAGTCTATATACATACTTGGCTCATAACTTTGTGACCAAACCAACTTTTTTACCATTCACATTTTATGAATAATCATGAATTGAATGGTGGTCGTAATCATACTACTTACATCTAGCTAGGTAAAAAAAGGTCAGATATATGTCAACCAAAACAAAATAGTAAACTCATATTCGTACCATTTAACCAAAGCTTAAAGCTTTCTCGCAAACGCGTTAAAGCTTTCTGGCAACACGCAAATACGCAATAGTACCTAGCTAGACTCCTAGATAAATGATATGACCCAACTAGGTGTTGGGGTTTACTTCGTCCCAACCAGGGTATATATAATCAATCTTAGCTACGTACCAAAACAATGGTTACTGGATATCACTTAGAATCGTGTAATCACTTTCCAAAGTAAATTATTCGACCCTAATGCCTGGATATCACGAATACCTACTTGGGATAAGACCAAATGCAGTTAGAGATTTAGGCACAAATCTTTAACCCTTTCGTTGCTATGTGTTTCTTGTTTTCTGTCTATTTCATGCAATGTTGTAATTGAAATTTTATGGAGTTAAAATCGATAGTCGTGTGATAGGATCGAACTCGAGATCACGGGATTGCACACATTACGTAAAGGGTTAATTTATTTATTAAATATATTTATTATATTTATTAAATCAAACTGTAGCTTAAACTAACGATCGTTAAATAATTAAAAGTTAAGTATTAAACGACCGTTATAGAATCTAATAGAAGCTAAAAGAAGGAGTCGGAAAAGTTCCGGAAACCCCCTTGTGGACTTGTTAATATCCGGCCAAAGAGAGACAAAAGGAAGGAGAAAAGATTTTGTTTCCTCAAACTTGTTTAACCTTGGAGGAAAAAAATTTCCAAGGTGTATATAAACAAACCAAGGCTTTCATAAATTTTTCACTCTTCCTCTCTCTCTTGCCCTTAAACCGCCGGCCAAAACACCCCAATTAGGGTTCTTCTTTGTTTTTCAATTAATCTACTGTAGATCTAGTCCTAGCCCCTCTCTAGGGTTGTTGGATAGATCCTCCATAGACTTGGAAGCTCGGTTAAATTCGTGTTAGACTCACGATTAACTCGTCGCATTACGTGTGTACAAGATCGTGATATAGTCTTGCTTTAGACTATACCCTGGTGGTGTTCTTGATCTATCTCTACCGGTGACCGTTCCGTTATCTTGTAGATCTTGCTAGGATAAAGGTATGTAACCCTAATCTTGATTAATTATAATTGTGTTAAATTATGATCTTGTTAATTTGCTTCCGCTGTATGTGCGTTGATCCATATTAGGGTTTTAAATAATTGTTATGAACTATATAAACCTTCAGTGGCATCGAGAGCCGTTTTAACATGATTATAATTTTCAAGATCTAAAGTTTTTTAACTAATATTGATTTGTGTTAATAATTACATGTTGTTTTTTAGGTTTTATAAAAATTAGGGTTTTTGTTTTTATTGTTTTGTTAAAATCGGATCTATCGATTTTTTTTTATAAATTTTTTTTTTTTGTAAACCCTAAAATTACATGGTAATTAACTTTAGATGTTTTGCATGAATTAATTGTTACGTCATGTGTGGTTACGATCCGTAGTTTTTTAATTGTTAAGAGAATGTGTGAGATCCGTAATAAACATGCATGTTTTTTACGGATCATATAATTTTGAGTGCTATTTGCTTTATTTGATTCAAAGTTTTAAAATTAGGGAAGACTTTTTATGTTTATAAAAACCCTAGATTTGATGTTCTTTGAATAAATTGTTATGCATGTGGCTATTTGATTTTTATTTTTTTTGTACTACTTGTTTTCATGCATTTTTATATTGTATGTTGTAAACAAGGGTAGTTTTTTTAAGAAAAATAATATGGACTAAATCTTATCAAAAGTAATGAATTGTTTTGAGATCTAAATTACATATGATTTGCGTTGATTAGAATTGCAATAACAACTTAACGGCCTACTCAATTTTGGCAAACTATATAGTGGGTATAACGCACCGCTGGTCAAGTACCCGGTTAAGGAAGGAGGTGTTACGCTTCAGCGCTGATCAAATTCCTGGCTCGCATGTGCGTCAAAATTGGAGTTACCTACGGTTGTTATTTATTTAATTCTTTAAGGTTGATTTAACTGCATTAATTCACATCCGAAACACAATGAATAAGGTTATTGCTTTGTGCTTTAGCTAAGTTCTAGAAAAAGTACGGTGTGAATTTAGTTGTGTGTAAAATCTTTAATTGGTTTAACCAATACCTCAACTTGCAAATATATGATGAAATTTTAGTCTCACCAAAAAGTTTACTAAACGTTTTATTAAACTTATGTTATGGAGATGTATGCATGCTTCTCCATACATGATTTTGACACCAAAATCTATACCCTAAAAATTTAAGTCATATGCCATCTAATTGACGAACACTTGAAATTACAATTGTCGTTATATAAGATATTGGACGATGTTATAATGGAGAGAAAACTTCATGACTGAATAAGATTACACATGAAGGTTTTACGTTCTTTAGATTAGTCGACTTAATTGAGTTACTCAGTAAGAACAGGAAACTTAAGGCGTAAAGTAGGGATGAAACATGTTTACAATGCAAATGATTTTGGCAATGTAAATCCCTAACGTATCTAGAAATTGCAAATTTGTTTGTCAATTATTGTTCGACAAGTTACTGTGTTGAATACATTTGTCACTAGCAGATCAACTGATGTGATAAGTCTATGTCAATATGGATTCTAGTTTTTCAAGGAAAAAACTATGGTTTTATTACCGAGGTAATTTTATTTTCTTGAATTGTATTATCAAAAATACTAATGTTTGAACTTATTTCTGTAGAAATGGCTCAACCCAAAAACAATCTGACAATAAGCTCGGCGTTCAAAGCCTTCTTTGAACGACCTGAACTTACTGGCCCTAATTTCAATGACTGGTATCGCTCACTAAGAATTGTTCTGAGAGCAACCGGTACTATTGATATCTTGACTACTCCTTTTCCGGAGGATCTTGCTGAAGGAGCATCTGATGCGGAAAGGCTTCAACACGCTGCTACCGTTAAGAAGCACCATGAGGTGGCTGCTGTAATGTTAGGGAGAATAGCTTCATCACTTCAAAGGAAGTATGAGCTATTTTCACCTCAGCGAATGCTTGATGAACTCAAGGCTGTGTATGAAACGCCGCAAGCTGTAGAGATCTATGATTTGGTTGATGCTCTACATAGTTGCAAGCAAGCTCTTGGAAAGTCCGTAAGTGCCCATTATATGGAAATGAGGGGTTATATGGAACAACTCATCGTACTAGGACATTCCTATGATCATAATATGGCTATCAACTTGATCAATATGTCCCTTAATAAGGACTTCAATGATTTCGTTCGTAACTATAATATGCATTGCACGGGGAAGACGATTAATGATCTGCATGCAATGCTCATTGACTTTGAAAAAGGGTTGAAAGATAAGGCATCCAATGCTAATCCTCATGTACTTTATGTGCAAAACGGTAGAGTGACGAAACCAAAACCGCAAGTGAATAAGAAGCAGAAAGGCAAAGGCAAGGTTGATAAGAGCAAACAAGTTGCGACTCCATCAAAACCAAAGCAGAACTTTGTCAAGAAGAGTCGATCTCAGAAAGATGAGACTTGTCACTACTGAAAAATGACTGGACACTGGAAGAGAAATTGCTCTCTCTACCTCCATGAGTTGCAAGAACATAAGAAGAAGGCTGAGCTAGCTGCTGCAACATCTTCAAGTAACTTATTTATGATAGAGTTATTTAATCTTACATACAAATCAAACTCATGGGTACATGATACGGGATGTGGTATTAACATTTGTAATACCCTGCAGGGATTTGAGTTGAAGAGGAAGCTTACCTATGGGGAACAATTTCTGCAAGTGGGCAATGGCGCACAAGTAGTGGTTGAAGCTATAAGAATATTTAACTTAGTTTTACCTTCGGGTTTAGTACTGTTTTTAAATAATTGTCATTATGCACCTTCAATTGTTAGGGGTGTCATTTCCTTTTCTTGTATGTTGGATCTTGGATTTAATCACACAATTGATAATAATAAAATTTATGTTTTCAAAGATGGTTTATTCTATTTTGATGCAATTTCTGTGAATGGAGTTTTTGAAATTAACATGCATGATAATAATTCCAAGAGGAAAAATAATTATGTTTTTACCATGAATAAGAAGAGAAAGTTAGACAAGAACTCTTCTTATCTTTGGCATTGTAGACTTGCCCATACTGGAAAGACTCGCATACAAAAGCTTTAACGTGATGGTCTTTTGGAAAATATCAATGATGAATCATTTGATAAATGTGAGTCTTGTATCTCTGGAAAGATGACCAAGAAACCTTTTAATAGCAATATTGAAAGGGCTACTGAACTACTTGGTTTGATACATACTGATGTATGTAGACCACTTAGACATGTGTCAAGGAAAGGTGCTAGCTACTTCTTAACGTTTACGGATGATTATAGCCGTTATGGTTATGTTTATTTACTTAAGCATAAACATGAGGTGTTTGAAACATTCAAAACGTTTAAAGCAGAAGTAGAGTTACAACTAGGAAAGAAGATTAAAGCTCTTCGTTCTGATCGAGGTGGTGAATATTTAAGTCAAGAGTTTAAAGATTATTTAAGTGAGAACGTGTTGGAAATACATTTTACGTATTAAGAAGGATCGGTCACTCCAACAATAGTCCATGTAATAGCTCGTAGTTTAGTTACTTATCTTTATTTAACAAACAAACCCAAGCCTAGCCTACAACATGTGTAGGCCGGCCCAAATGTAAGCCCAAGCCCATGACAAGGGCTTGGGTATATAAACCCTCTCCTTTGATGGAGAGGGTAGTGGTTTTCATATTTTACACATAGTTCTCATTAGTTTCTCTCTCTGGAATTGTGTGAAATCCACCATCTTTCTATCTCTTTCTCTCTCTAAAACATAAGCAAGATTTACATATCTTACAAATGGTATCAAGAGCCATGGGATGATTGTTTGGTTTTTGTGTTTGTGTTCTTGATTCTCTCGCCATTTTTGATCCAATATCACACGAACCAAAAAACAATTTGTGTTTTTATGAGTTAATCTTGATATTCTTCATCTTGTTACTTGTTATAGTGATTTGGTATTGATATTTGGGTTAAAAACAACAAAAAAAATTTGGGTGTTTGATTCACTTTTAGGCTTAGAATCTCGATTTGATTGTGTTATTGTACTGTCCGAGAAAAGTGGTAAGATTGGTATCCGTAGCACGATCTGATTTTGTGATTGCATAAACCCTGGGGGTTTCTACTTGCGATCCATAGTCACGATCTAATACTACGATCTAACTGCGATCACAAGTACGATCCACGTTACGATCTGTGACTACGATAGCTCACTACGATCCTAGCTAAGATCAAGGAGTACGATTGCTTAGTACGATCCAGGCTACGATCAGAGTACGATCTCTTCAGTACGATAGCTTAGTATGATCTAGGCTACGATCAGGGTACGATCACTTCAGTACGATAGCTTAGTACGATCCAGGCTTCGATCACTTGTTTCGATAAGGGAGTACGATCACCACTGCGATCACTTGTTGCGATAAGGGAGTGCGATCACCACTGCGATCGTTAAGTGCGATCAAGGAGTACGATCATAGTGAGTACGATATGAGTACGATCTCCACTGCGATCAGGTGTTGCGATCCAACATTTTTTTCAAAAACGTGTTTTTGAAAATTTTTAACAAATCGTGTGCAATTTCATCTTGGAATTTTTGGTTTATTGAGAACATAATTTAGGGAATTTTAACATTATTTCTCCGTTTTGAACACACTACAACAAACACATTTACTTTATCTCATTGATCGATCAACTTTGTAAATCTTAACTTATTGAAATGGAGTACACATCTCTTACGGATAAGTCCATCCTCTCGGGTACGGATAATCGTCCACCAATGTTGGTGAAGACTATGTATGAGGAATGGGCTTCTCGAATGGAACTTTATATGTTGAACAAGGAGAATGGACATCTAATTTGGGCATCGGTGCTCAATGGACCATTGGTATTGAAAAAGAGATTTTAATCCTTTTTAATGTTCGTTTATCGTTCCTCGACTCACTCGAATTGAAAGCCAATTTTATCGTTAAGACTTTATTTGTTCTTGGTAAAATCTAATTTTGGTATTTTTAAACTAATTTAAAAACGATTTAAAATAAAAGCTATTTAAAATTTAATCTAATCAAACTAAAAACTTAAAGTGAAATCTATTTTTAAAGAAAACTTAAACTAATGTAAAAAAAATCTATTATTAAAAAATATTTAATTATAAAAACTTGATAATCTAATTTTTAAAAATCTAATATAACTAATTTAAATAAAGACTAATTTTAAAACTTAAATCTAAATTTTAAATCTAATTTTTTAATGAAAACTAATTAAATAAAACAAACTTAATTATAAACTAAAAAATATATTAAAATGACTACACTAAAGACTTTTTAAATAAAAACTATTTTTAAATGAAAATTAAAACGGAAACTAATTTATAATAGAAAAATAATTATTTTTATAATCTTTTTATTTTTTTAGAAACTGAAATAAGGATATATAAAAAAAAACTTCTAAATAAAATTTAAATAAAACTAAATGAAACGTGTATTTTAAAGTAAACTGCCAAATTTAATTATCCTACATTAATTGAGTAAAGGGAAATAGAACACAAAAAGATGCCTAGTAGAGATGGTTGAGGCATTTGGCCCCTGGACAGGAGGTCCAGGGTTCGAATCTAGGCAGAAGCAGATTTTTGCAATTATTTTTGGATACTTTTTGTTGGAATTATGGAACAAGCAAACAAAAGATAATACAAACAAAACTATATCAGGGGCAAAATAAAGCAGTAACTAAGCTGAATAAGCAACTGAATAAGCGTGAAGAACCAAATAAGCAGAAGGTAAACTCAAATAAGCAAAACGGCTAAATAATAAGCAGACTACACCAACAACCAAATTTAATAAAACTAAATAAGCAAATACTAGAATAGGCAAATCTAAATGAGCTATAAATCAAAAACGAATCTAGGAACTAGGCATAAAACTGATAAGCTAAAATAAATAACCCAAATAAGTCTACTCAATAAAAACAGGAAATAAGCTATATTAGAAAGAGAATAGAACCCGATGTCGATTCCGTTGAGCCGAAGGATTGGCGCTGAGTCACCTTAAGATCGAAACAACACCGAAATAAACACCACCTTCATCAAACCTCATTCTCGAATCAACGAATCCGAAAACAAATCTTCGAGTTACGAACCAGATTATATTAAACTTCCAGTGGGGAAGTTTATTTCCTCTATTCTTTTTCTTTTTTTTATATCTCGAATGAACAAAAATTATATAATGCTTCGACAGATTTAAAAAAAACAGTGAGATTAACTGATTAAAAACAGTAACCAACGGTAACCAACAGATTAAAGTTTATATAATGCTTCGACAGTAAAAATTAAAGATTGAGACGAGATTTGAAATAAAATTAACCTTCCATTAATCATTAAAAAAATTACAATAACCGAAAATGAAAATACATTAATCCTAAACTATTTTTGCAGAAAATTAAATCTAATTTAAATCCTACTCCTAAATTTAATTAAAAACTGAAAAAAAAATAAAGAAAAGCTTAATAATACATCTTGGAGATGGGGTTTTTATAGGCAAACCCTCAAACCCTTTCCTTGGTGCCCAAGTTCTTCCATCTAGACCGTTCAAATCTTCTCTTCATCTCTCTCTTCTTTTTTTCTTATCAAACGGCTGAGATAAAACAATTGACTTGGATTGCCAGCGTGGAGAGATTTGATTGGTGGGTTTATGATGTGAGTTATCAAAACCAATCAAAGGGAAAGATTTGGCCACGTTGGAGTGATGTGAGGACCATCTTGTGAGTGTTTGATCCGAAAATCATGGGGATTTATTTCCCTTTGATGTGAATTAAACTATGAGGGTAAAAGCCTCAATTTTGGGTGTGTAAATTATGAGATATGAATTTAGGGTTTTGGGTAAAAATGGAGAAAAAGGTGCGTGTGTTTTGGGAAGGAGAAAGAGTAGGTGGTGAAATTATCTTGGTTGTATCGAAAATAAACAGGGGTGTGGGAAAAAAAACGTTTTATTATTGTAATTGTGTGTGGGGTGAAAAGGTTTGAGGGAGACACGTGTGTGGTGAAGTAAAAATTGGCTGGGGATAAAACGTAAAGTAGTGACTAGGGAATTATGAAATATCTTTTCACTTTAAATAAATCGTCCCATATTTATTAATTTGACCTGGCCCAATTCTTGTCAAAGAAAATCCGTCCACTATTATCAACCCAAATGGGCTTAGGCCCATGATTTTAATCCGCATGTTATTAGATCAAATGAGCTTGATGGGCTTTGATCCGTTTAATTTGAACAAAATTGATAAATGGGCTTTTGGGCCCAATACCCAAATGTGGGACCCACAAGACTCGAATATTTTCAAAAAGATTTAATCCGATAGAATCGAGCTCGATTTCGGCTTTCTTGATCTTTTCTTCAAAACTGTGTCGGTTTAGCCGGTTTTCGTGAACTTGGGCACATTTTGGTCTTTTGACTTTGTCTTTGCCTTTTCTTGGACTTTTCTTCAACATTTGACCGTGAAATCCCGTGTTTTCTCTTCTTTTGATCATTTGTACCTATTTAGCACACAAAACACAAAACCATGCGTAATTCCGACTTTTACGACATTAAACACATGATTAGGTCTTGTTTTTCCTTGATTTTAGTGGCAAAAGGATAAGTGTTTACACACTTATTAAATCCCCTACACTTGACCATTGCAATGACCCCATGCAATGCATAGTTTTAAAGCATAAGCTACATTTTTCTCATAATCAATCCATCTCGGCCTTTATTACTATTACTACTACTATTATGACGTAAAGATAAAAACTTAAAAAGGAGACAAAAGTTATAATCATTTATTAACTTGGAATTTATTTGATGGAAGAAACTTGTAAAGAAATCTAAGACTTTAATTAGGGCTTTGGTGTCATGAATATAAATCACCCTCAAGTTTCACGTTCCCCATACCAAGCTTAAAAACGAGATCATTTTTATTACAAGTTAGCACAACTAACACTTACTCATGCGGTTTAATTATTCACTTAGACTCCCTTATTCCTACGGTGTATCTCTTGTATTTTATTTTTTTTGTCTTGAATGATCACGAGGATGCATTTTTTACTTATTTCGATAATTTATTAAGGCCGAAAATAAAGTGGGACGATTTAATCAATAGTTAGCTAAAGGACAAAATCTTTTAAAACGGCTTCTCGAAACCTCATAAAGTTCATATCTTGGCATAACTCGTTTCACGATTTGAGACCTTTCTCGGACCGATATTTGGCTTGCACTTCAAACTTCAAATCTTGAGAGACGATCTTGAAATTATGGTCTTCTCTTCATTTTGGTATACATCTTCATTAGGAGTGAAAGATGCTTCAAACGTTGACCACGACTTCTTCATTTATCCTCTTCTTTATTTAGGATTTTGATATACAACGATCCGCCTCCTTTTCGGACTTGGATCTATTTATCCTCATACCTTGTTAGGGTCTTTTTGGATAGACTTCTCCATGATCTTTAGGGGAGTAATTGCTTCTCGTCGTGTGTCTTGATCCATCATATTGATTTGGATTAATGATCTTCACGTCATCTTTGGATCTTTAGCAAAAAAAGTGAATCCTCATGCCTTGTTAGGGCCTTTTTGGACTCGGGTATCCTCATGCCTTGTTAGGGCCTTTTTGGATAAGCCAATCTTCGCGTCCCGTTTCAATAAGTTATGCCTTGGCTATGAACTCTAATTAATACCGAGCAACTTTTAAACGATCTTGTGCTAGAAGCTAAGTAACCTTTTAAATCGTACAACCTTATTTATTGCAAATATATATTAACAAGTGATGGGAGAAAAAGCTCATAACTAACTCACATAAGTTAATGAAAGAATACCGAACTTATAATTAACTCTATCATCTCTCGTTCTCCACAATTTAAAATCTCAAGGAATGAGACTCGTGG
Organism: Glebionis coronaria; assembly: GCA_025667525.1. Taxonomy (NCBI): domain Eukaryota; kingdom Viridiplantae; phylum Streptophyta; class Magnoliopsida; order Asterales; family Asteraceae; genus Glebionis; species Glebionis coronaria. Next base: position 32,531,871 of record CM046874.1, on the reverse strand, counting down.
ATGCTTAGCCTAATAAACCAATTAAGGTCCATATGGTTAAGGATACTAGCTAGAGTAAACTTAGATAAGTAAACTCGGGTTGAGTCAAAATATTCACAACGGGCCTAATTTATCAAAGATATCTAAACTTGTTAAACCATTTTATTTATTTTTTATTTTTGACTTTATTCTTAAAACGGAAAATTATTGTGATAATAAAAGGAAAGAAAATAAATAAAAATACTACTAGGCCAAAATAGATCAAAAATTTGAAAAACGTTGAAAAATTTTAAAAATTTTCCGGTTAAAATGGGGTCAAATTCATGGAAAAGGCCACTAAAATTTCGATAGAAATCCCCCCTACACTTAATATAAACATTGTCCTCAATGTTTAAGCATGTGGGAGAATAAACTCCCCTACACTTAGGACACTGAGTACGTTGTTTAAAATCGAGCTAAGGAAAGGACAACTAAAGTGATTACATTTATTCGTTTTAAGATAGAATCATAATAGCAAAAACTTATCGAAGGAACCGGGTACACGGGTAACACGGGAACACGGGTCACGTCAAAAGCACCAAAAGTGGATCATCAAAGCACATGTACCTACACAATCACAACACAAAACAAACAACCTACACGGCTCCCCCCTACACTTATTGTAGAAAATAGATAAAAGATAAAAGATAGATCATCGGGTTGCCTCCCGAGAAGCGCTTGTTTTTGTTAACCGAGTCACGAGCCTGACTCGACCCCAAATTAAATAGTCCATGGGGAAGCCTCGAATGTTATACCGGGATCAAAAATCTTATCCTCGGTCCCGGAGGAACATAATAAATGAGAGGCAGGAGGATAAGTAATAGAAGGTAAAAAGGTCCTCTCAACATACGAAAAGTATGTGAGGTCGTGATCCACGGGAGGTGGGATGGGTAAAGGAGACAAATTGTCATCCCCTAAAGACAAAGGATGGTCACTATTCGGCAAAGCCGTAAAGGTATCAATCAAAGAATGGTCAATGTCACCTCCCGGGTCAAAGCATTCATCCTCATGAACGTGAATCTCTTCGATTTCTTCATCATAGATAGGCTCGTCAAACAAAGGTTTGTCGTTCCCTTCATTGAGGATTTTAGAAATTCTCTCGAAAAGATCACGATCAAGTACGAAACCATCATTCATTTGTGGGATTTGTTGATAAGTTAAATCCTCACGAATGTGGTAAACGTAATTCTCATTAGAGGAGTGTTTATTAGGTAACTCCTCGAGAATTGGATGTGTGGTCATGTGAGTTGGTTCGTCATTATTATTATAAATAAGACGTTCCAACTCATCAAGTTCGGCATCGATATTGGAAAAATCGACCTCACTTGTAGGTGGAAGTGGAGGTAAAAGAGCTAGCTCTCGGTCGATAATTTCCTTAATCTCGGGCTCGAAGACGAAATCATCATACTCACCACATATAGAACTCTTATTGGAAGAATCAATTATTGCATTTGGATTTTTGAGTATGTGATCATGGACTAGCGGAACGACCGTGTCCGTAAGCTCAGCAAAAGTCGGCACATCACAAACTTCATCAAAGAATTTATCGAGCCCAAAATCGCTAATCTCACTCGATGTATCAAGATCCTTAGATGCATTTGGGATATTGAGAGAAGGGATTACAATTGCACTAGGACATTGAGCACAAAGATCACTCCAAGAAATAGTAGTCTCATCGTCATCATAATAGTAAGAACGCACAAGAGGAGGAGTAGAAACACTAAGAGTAGATACTTGCTCTTGTTGTCTTTCGTCATGCAAGCTAATTTTGAGTTGTTTTAAGCGTTCTAAAATTTCATCCAAACTAGTGCTTTGTTCCGTAAAAGAAAATTGATGAACGACGGAGTTTTGTGGGGGTTCAAAATTTTGAAAACCGGAATCATAGCACGGATGTGGCTCATAATTCATCGGTTGACAATAAGAAGTATCGTGAGGGCCCCCACAATGATTGCAACACGGGTATTGAGAAAAACCCGGTGCATGTTGAGGATAGGGATTGTCATAGACGGGAGGAGGGGAGAAATTTGTGTAAGAGGAGAAGTACGAATTTCTAGAATTGCACAATGGACAAAATCCAAATTGTGTATTGTCGATATCGGAACCACACTTCGCACAAGTACACCATGGACATATTGGAAAACCGAGCCATGGTCTCCCACACCAAACGCAAGACAAATCCATGAAGAATTATAAATAAGAGGGGTTGAGAAAAAGAATTAAACACAATAGAGGATAAAGAAGAATATTTTTTGTATTTTTTAGAAAAATATATATGCAAGAAAAATCGAAAGAAATCGAACTAAAAATTAACACTAATACGTAATATTTTTGGTGTAATACTTTTAGGAAAAAGTATTACTTTTGGATTTTTTAATTTTTTTGGTGCAATTCTTAGGAAAGAAATTGCTTTTGTGATTTTTTAATTTTTTTTGTATTTTTAAGTTTTTGATTTTTTTTTGTGTTTTTGATTTTTTTGTTGCAAGAAACGTAACGTTCAAAGAGAACGGATCCCAAAATCCAAACGTCTTCACGAAAAATCGTCAATCGTACGAGCGAAGCGACAGCGGCGCCATTTTGAAAAAGAGATTTTAATCCTTTTTAATGTTCGTTTATCGTTCCTCGACTCACTCGAATTGAAAGCCAATTTTATCGTTAATACTTTATTTGTTCTTGGTAAAATATATTTTGGTATTTTTAAACTAATTTAAAAACGATTTAAAATAAAAGCTATTTAAAATTTAATCTAATCAAACTAAAAACTTAAAGTGAAATCTATTTTAAAGAAAACTTAAACTAATGTAAAAAAAATCTATTATTAAAAAATATTTAATTATAAAAACTTGATAATCTAATTTTTAAAAATCTAATATAACTAATTTAAATAAAGACTAATTTTAAAACTTAAATCTAAACTTTAAATCTAATTTTTTAATGAAAACTAATTAAATAAAACAAACTTAATTTATAAACTAAAAAATATATTAAAATGACTACACTAAAGACTTTTTAAATAAAAACTATTTTTAAATGAAAATTAAAACGGAAACTAATTTATAATAGAAACATAAATATTTTTATAATCTTTTTATTTTTTTAGAAACTGAAATAAGGATATATAAAAAAAACTTTTAAATAAAATTTAAATAAAACTAAATGAAACGTGTATTTTAAAGTAAACTGCCAAATTTAATTATCCTACATTAATTGAGTAAAGGGAAATAGAACACAAAAAGATGCCTAGTAGAGATGGTTGAGGCATTTGGCCCCTGGACAGGAGGTCCAGGGTTCGAATCTAGGCAGAAGCAGATTTTTGCAATTATTTTTGGATACTTTTTGTTGGAATTATGGAACAAGCAAACAAAAGATAATACAAACAAAACTATATCAGGGGCAAAATAAAGCAGTAACTAAGCTGAATAAGCAACTGAATAAGCGTGAAGAACCAAATAAGCAGAAGGTAAACTCAAATAAGCAAAACGGCTAAATAATAAGCAGACTACACCAACAACCAAATTTAATAAAACTAAATAAGCAAATACTAGAATAGGCAAATCTAAATGAGCTATAAATCAAAAACGAATCTAGGAACTAGGCATAAAACTGATAAGCTAAAATAAATAACCCAAATAAGTCTACTCAATAAAAACAGGAAATAAGCTATATTAGAAAGAGAATAGAACCCGATGTCGATTCCGTTGAGCCGAAGGATTGGCGCTGAGCCACCTTAAGATCGAAACAACACCGAAATAAACACCACCTTCATCAAACCTCATTCTCGAATCAACGAATCCGAAAACAAATCTTCGAGTTACGAACCAGATTATATTAAACTTCCAGTGGGGAAGTTTATTTCCTCTATTCTTTTTCTTTTTTTTTATATCTCGAATGAACAAAAATTATATAATGCTTCGACAGATTTAAAAAAAACAGTGAGATTAACTGATTAAAAACAGTAACCAACAGTAACCAACAGATTAAAGTTTATATAATGCTTCGACAGTAAAAATTAAAGATGGAGACGAGATTTGAAATAAAATTAACCTTCCATTAATCATTAAAAAAAATTACAATAACCGAAAATGAAAATACATTAATCCTAAACTATTTTTGCAGAAAATTAAATCTAATTTAAATCCTACTCCTAAATTTAATTAAAAACTGGAAAAAAAAATAAAGAAAAGCTTAATAATACATCTTGGAGATGGGGTTTTTATAGGCAAACCCTCAAACCCTTTCCTTGGTGCCCAAGTTCTTCCATCTAGACCGTTCAAATCTTCTCTTCATCTCTCTCTTCTTTTTTTTCTTATCAAACGACTGAGATAAAACAATTGACTTGGATTGCCAGCGTGGAGAGATTTGATTGGTGGGTTTATGATGTGAGTTATCAAAACCAATCAAAGGGAAAGATTTGGCCACGTTGGAGTGATGTGAGGACCATCTTGTGAGTGTTTGATCCGAAAATCATGGGGATTTATTTCCCTTTGATGTGAATTAAACTATGAGGGTAAAAGCCCCAATATTGGGTGTGTAAATTATGAGATATGAATTTAGGGTTTTGGGTAAAAATGGAGAAAAAGGTGTGTGTGTTTTGGGAAGGAGAAAGAGTAGGTGGTGAAATTATCTTGGTTGTATCGAAAATAAACAGGGGTGTGGGAAAAAAACGTTTTATTATTGTAATTGTGTGTGGGGTGAAAAGGTTTGAGGGAGACACGTGTGTGGTGAAGTAAAAATTGGCTGGGGATAAAACGTAAAGTAGTGACTAGGGAATTATGAAATATCTTTTCACTTTAAATAAATCGTCCCATATTTATTAATTTGACCTGGCCCAATTCTTGTCAAAGAAAATCCGTCCACTATTATCAACCCAAATGGGCTTAGGCCCATGATTTTAATCCGCGTGTTATTAGATCAAATGAGCTTGATGGGCTTTGATCCGTTTAATTTGAACAAAATTGATAAATGGGCTTTTGGGCCCAATACCCAAATGTGGGACCCACAAGACTCGAATATTTTCAAAAAGATTTAATCCGATAGAATCGAGCTCGATTTCGGATTTCTTGATCTTTTCTTCAAAACTGTGTCGGTTTAGCCGGTTTTCGTGAACTTGGGCACATTTTGGTCTTTTGACTTTGTCTTTGCCTTTTCTTGGACTTTTCTTCAACATTTGACCGTGAAATCCCGTGTTTTCTCTTCTTTTGATCATTTGTACCTATTTAGCACACAAAACACAAAACCACGCGTAATTCCGACTTTTACGACATTAAACACATGATTAGGTCTTGTTTTTCCTTGATTTTAGTGGCAAAAGGATAAGTGTTTACACACTTATTAGGTATATGGTACTGTGACGGAAGGTGCTGTTACTCGTCCTCGCACAACGGGTGAACTAACTGGAGATGCTAAGATACAAGACAAGTGTGATAAACAAGCTACAAATATCATTCTCCAAGCCCTTCCTCCAGATGTCTACAAACTCGTCAGCAAACATAAAGTTGCCAAAGAGTTATGGGATAGAATTTGTGTTCTAATGCAAGGCACCTCGTTAACTAAACAAGAACGAGAGTGTAAGCTTTATGATACTTTTGATAAGTTTGCCTATGTGCCAGGGGAGACTCTCAATGACTACTATCTGAGATTTACCCTATTGTTGAATGAGCTCAATATCTATGGCATGGCAATTCCTGCCTTTCAATTGAACACCAAGTATTTGAACACTCTTCCTTCAGAATGGAAAAAATACGTGACGGATGTTAAATTGGCTAAGGACTTGCATAACACCAATGTGGATCAACTTCAAGCTTTTCTTCAACAACACGAATTCCATGTGATTGAGGCTCAGTTGTCTACACCTCAAGTTCATGATCTACTTGCCATGTATGCTTCTCAACAAAACATGGCTTATACTTATCAACAACCATCATACTTGCAGCAGCCACCACCACACACCTATCAGCAACCACAACAACCATCTTATCAACCACCAATGATGCCACAACAAGCATTTCAACAAAGTGTTCATCAATAATATTTTCCACAGCAACCACCATATCAGACATCACCATCACAAGCCAACACTTCTCCAATGGGCTATACTCCTCAGCAAGGATATTTTCCAATAGAAGCACAACCAGCACAAGCTTTCTACTCTAATGAACTTCCACCAATCCAAGCACCAGTCTTTACTCCAAATGGTACGCCAGCTGATAATCTAAACCATCTCACTGCCTACTTGTCAAAACTTGTTGCAACTAGAGGATTTCTACCAACAAACAATCAGCTCCGCACCTCTTCAAATCCTCGACAACAAGCTACTGTTCAAGATGGTCAAGTAACAGTGCAACCTATTCAAGGAAGGCAAAATTTATATGGGCCTCCTAAAAGGACTGTGAATGCTCAAGCTGTGAATTCTCAAGCTAATGGAAATGGAAGCCCCATTGGTCCTCAAAAGGTTGTGACTTGCTACAATTGTTGAGGACAAGGTCATATGGCTAGGCAATGCACTCAGCCGAAAAGGAGAAGGGATGAAGCGTGGTTTCGTGAGAAAATGTAATTGGTTGATGCTCAGTCTAAGGGAAATATTTTGGATTCAGAGGAGTTAGCATTTCTTGCAGACCCAGGGGCAGCAGATACTGAAGGCATTGCAGTCGTTTCCACTTCTAATGCAGCTTATCAAGCAGATGATCTTGACGCATATGACTCGGATTGTGATGACATTCACTCTGCCCAAGCTGCTCTCGTTGCTACTCTCTCTCACTACGGTTCTGATGTCGTCAGTGAGGTACCCACCACAACCAATCTTGGTAATGATGATAACCCACATCAAGTTGGGCATGAAAATGACAACCTCGAACAACATTCCGGAACTAGTAACTCAAATGACGTGGTACCCAACTCTACACATTTGAGTAAACCTCAACCAAATGCTACGACGGGTATGGAATCTTATGCTCAACATGATTTGGTCATGGTACCTAAACATATTATTGATCAAATGCATATGGCCCTCAGACAATCCGTAGATACGAATTCCACCCTAACTGCTGAGCTTGCGTTGCATAAAGAAAAGGTCAAAACTTTTGAAATGGTCCCTCAAGCAAAGAAAATAACATGTTCTGAATTTGACCAATTTCGTTTTGAAAATATTGAACACTTGAAAGAAATAGAATCACTAAAAGCTAGTCTTTCCAATGAATTAAAAGCAAAAGAGTCGGTTGTTAATGATTTTCAGAAACTTAAAATGGATTTCGAAACTCTCGAGTCTAAAAAGTTTGAATCAGAAATTAATGCTACCAAACTTCTTAAATTCAAGGAACAACAGCTTTTAAAACAATACGCTTCCACAGAAAAGGTTCATCTTTTAACTAACTCATTTAAAGAACTCGAACTTAAGCGTCTTCAAAATTTACCACCCAATCCCGGTTATGCAAAACAAGCTCAGGAATATATTCCGTGTCTTTATGATATGACCATAATTGGCAAATCGAAAGAAGCATCTTTTGTTCGTAGTACTGAGGAGACACAGTCACTTGCAGAAGAAACTCATTCTAAAATGCTTTCAAAATTCCATACGATTGATTATGATCAGTATAACAAAGATCAATTGTCTAAAAAGACCCGCATTCGCTTACAAAAGGAATTAGCTGAATTGACAGTTCTTGTGCCCCAAAGTTTGTCAAATGAAAACCCTCCTAGTACGTCTCCTACACTTGTCAAAACGGATTTAACGAAGTTAATTCCACCGGTAAGTAAGGCGTCCGTTAACTTAAATGCGGTTCACCAACACTTAGCCGATTTTGACAAGGTCATTTTGGAACGTACGACGGCTTCGGCCATAACGGAAGGTGAATGGAATTTTGAGCACACTAGAGCTGCGTTTCGAGACGAAATTGTTCCGTTTGTAAAGAATGTTAAAGCTTGTCTTAGTAATCTTGATCAAGATTTGCTTTTGGAAATTAAAGAAGTTAGACGTGTTTTCAATGAAATGGATGATGCTTATGAAAACAGTTTACTTGAAATAGAACGGGTTTCATGCCAAAATGATCAGCTTCTGAAGCAAGTGATGTCTCATGATATAGTTTCCGTCTGTGTGAATAAAAGTGTTGATAATGATTCTATTGTGCATAATGTTGAATCTGTGGATAATGTGGTAGATAGTACTTATCATGAATCTGACGCTGAATTTTTAAAGCTTCAAGATTCATATTCTTTGCTTTCAAAACGTTTTGATGAGATTTAAACACATTGTATTTCGCTTGAATGCAAGCAACAATTTATTCAAGAAATCTTTGAAACGTCATTCGAAGGTGTTAATATCGATGATGCAAACTTTGAAAAGAATTTTCGATTGAATTTACAATCAAAACAGCCTCAGCCAAGTGACAAAGTTGCTAAATCTTTGCCGATACACATAGAGAAATCTAAGGAGCTTAAATGTGTGAACGTACTTGAGGCCGCTGAGAATTTTAAACTTGATCTAGATAATCAAGTTTCCAAGATTTTGTCCAAAGTTGATAACTTAAAACAGAAAAATACACGACTCGTCGATTCAGTAAAGTCTGCACGTGCTAATACCACTGTACAGAATCAATCATTGATAGAACAATTGAATCGAAAGTCGGTGGAAATATCTGATTTGAGGGAACAAATTTGTGATAAAAATCTGGCTTTGACTGAGTTAAAGGAAACACTTCGTAATCTAAAAGGTAAGAATGTTGTGGATAACGCAGTCACTGTCTCAGCTTCGTCCTCTAGTGCAATCAAAAGGAACCTTATAGCCGTCACACCATTTAATAAGGGCTCTAGGACTAAACCATCTCAAACTTTGGTCACTAAAGATAAGGCGGAATCAAAATCAGCTTCTAATATTCCCGTGTTGCCTTCTACAGGAGTAAGCACCACTAATAAGGCTCAAAGATCTAAGCTTAAAAGAAACAAGAAGAATGATAGGATCTTGCCCCCATCTAGTAGTCAAGTGAAGAAGAAAGTAGAAGCCTATCCTAGGAATGTTATTTCTGTTTTGAATAAAAAGAATCATGTAGCTAAACCTAAAGGCTCTGCGGTTGTGCAGCGTTCTAAGCCTACTGTGAATTCTAATTTGAAATGCTGGAATTGCAAGGAATGTATGTTTTCTAGTTGTCATGATTCTTGCCTTATTGACCATGTGAATGAGATGAATGCCCGGAAAAATGGATTAGAATGGAAACCGACTGGGAAAGTGTTAACCCAAGTTGGTTGGTTGTGGTGCCCCACTGGTAGAACTTTCACTATAGTAGGAAATATGTGCCCTTTAACTAGGATCACTCCCACTAAAGCAAAGAAAGCGTGCCCTTTAACTAGGAGTACCAAGGCTACCAAAACACAAGCGTGTTCTTTAACTAGGAACACCGACACTACTGTAGGAACCAAGTGCCCTTTAAATAGGTCTACTCCCACTGTAGTGCCCGCGAATAATCCAAAACCTAAGAAAGTTAGAACAGTAAAACCTGTTAGTGCTAAAACTCACATTAGAAAACGCAGAAAATCTAAGGGTCACACAAATGTTAGCAATTCTGATAATCTTATATCTGTATCTGCTAACACTCCGGAACCAATAGTTTCCAATGCATTGTCTACTGTTGTTATTGAAAACAGGTTGTCCAAATTGTTCTCTGGTATTTGGACTCTGGTTGCTCCAAGCATATGACCGGAGATCGCTCTCAGCTCAGAAATTTCGTCAGCAAGTTTCTTGGTACGGTTCGATTTGGAAATGATCATATTGCAAAGATAATGGGTTATGGTAAATATCATATTGGGAATGTTATAATTTCAAGAGTGTATTATGTGGAAGGTCTCGGTCACAACTTATTTTCTGTGGGACAATTTTCTGATGCAAACCTAGAAGTTGCTTTTCGAGAGCATACTCGCTTCATTCGTAATTTGGAAGGGGTTGCTTTATTGAAAGGTACTCGAGGGAATAATTTGTATACTTTGTCTCTACAAGACATGATGGCCGCTTCTCCCATATGTCTTCTCTCCAAAGCATCGAAGACTAAGTCATGGTTATGGCATCGACGGTTATCTCATCTTAACATTGACGCTATTAATCATTTGGCGAAAAACGAACTTGTTCGTGGTCTTCCTAAACTTTCATTTCACAAGGATTATTTGTGTTCCGCGTGTACAATGGGAAAAAGCACTAAGAAATCATACAAACCCAAGACTGAAGACACCAACCAAGAGAAACTTTATCTGTTGCATATGGATCTTTGTGGGCCAATGCTGTTGAAAGTCTTAGTGGTAAAAAGTACATCCTCGTCATTGTCGATGACTACTCTCGGTTTACATGGGTGAAATTTCTTACAACAAAAAATGAGGCACCTAAATTCATCATCGGATTTCTCAAGATGATTCAAGTGCGTCTCAACACTACTGTCCGACGCATTCGTACAGATAATGGAACCGAATTTGTGAATCAAATCTTGCGTGATTGTTATGAAGAAGTTGGCATATCTCATGAAACATCCGTTGCACGCACTCCACAACAAAACGGTGTCGTTGAAAGGCGAAATCGCACACTTATGGAAGTTGCTTGAACGATGTTAATTTACGCAGAGGCTCCATTGTTTTTATGGGCAGAAGCAGTATCTACAACAGTGTACACCCAAAACCCGTCACTAATTTGAAAACGCCATGGTAAAACACCTTATGAGCTTCTACATGGAAAAGTACCAGATTTATCATATCTTCATGTATTTGGTTCTCTTTGCTATCCAAATAATGATGGTGACAATTTGGGAAAACTTCAACCAAAGGCTGATATTGGTATTTTCATTGGTTACGCTCCAGCAAAGAAAGCATACCGAATCTACAACCATAAATCTCGCAAGATCCTCGAAACTATGAATGTTGATTTTGATGAGCTGACAGCAATGGCTTCTGAGCAAAGCATCTCTGAACCCGCACTTCATGAAATGGGACCCAGTAACATTAGTTCTGGCCTAGTCCCAAATAACCCTACTTCATCATCATTCACACCACCTACTAGGAATGAACGGGATACGTTGTGTCAACCGTTCTTTGATGAATTCTTTACTCCTCCAACTATTGTTGCTCCAGAACCTGAGGTAATATGTAACACCCTATTTTGGAAATGGAAATATCACAGTAATTATGGCGTGTCATCAAAGCATACAAGGTAAAATGTCTAAACATTACTTGACCATATAAAGGAAAATACCAGAATCAAACATCAGTAGTCCAAAAGTAAAGCTCATCACATACAAACATAGTATAGTAAAGGAAAAGGACTAAACAATGTCCAAAGCATAAGTATCATAAAGAAAGGAAATGCATAATGTAAAGAAGGCTAGACAGCTTCCAGTCCATATGCACGTACTCTTAGTGTCTACGAGCGTCCCTGAGTACCTGCCGTTTTGGGAACATAGAAAAGGAAAACGGCTGAGCAATACGCTCAGTGCACGGATCTACAATAAAGCATGAATAGGATAAGCATATAACATAATAACAGCGGAAGAAAACTAAGTCCCGAGTAACCTGGTTTAGTCTTAATAAAACTGGTTTATAGTTTGAAAGTCTTATGTTTATCTTATAAAAACTGTTTGTCATATTTTTACCGTTAGCCAAGATAGGTCATGAAAATCCACCGTGCATGAATAATTGGAGGGGTGACCTCATCATGCAAATTAGAGGGGCTGCCTCTAATTTAATATACTGGTTTTATGGGTAGAAGGGATCAACTCCTTGTGAAGGATGCAAGGCACACACCACATTTACCATGTAATCCTGAATAAAAATATGAATCTAGGATGCACCCATACGCCCCACATGATAAATATAAATAAATGGCCAAAAGCTGAAGGGACGCCACGAGCAATCACTCCGCCGTGGTGAAGTCATAACATCAGTGCCTCTAATGTTATGGTTATGGTACCTCCATAACTAGGTGAAACTGGTCATGCATGTATATGGCTATAGGTAATCATATTTAAACATAAACAATCAAACTCATAATTATACTACGGGAAAAAAGGTGGCTGCATACGGGGAATCCTAATAAGGAAAGAATGTCCATACTGAAAGGACGAGAATCAGTACCTTATGTCCAGTGAACGAGAAAGATGAACTGCGAGAATCCTACTTCTGAATCACTAACGCTACATAAATACGTACATGAAATAAGTATCTGCTTACTACATACATAGCTGGTTTTATGTCATGTCTTAGCTTATTTTAGGTGTTCTTACTATGTTTTACTGTTTAAAGCCTTAAACTGTATTAAATCTTATATTATGTTCATTCTGATTGGGTATTTCTGATATTTCATGTGTTATTATACTTACTGTGTAATAATAAGTAACTTTCCAAAAATAGCAGGTTTCCTAAAATAGAAAGTTTCCAAAAATAGAAAGTTTCAAAAAATAGAAAGTTGCCAAAAATAGAAAGTTTCCAAAAATAGAAAGTTTCCAAAAATAGATTTACTGCTTAAAATAGATAAGTTTCTAAAAATAGAAAGTTTCCATAAATAGATTAGCTGCCTTAAATAATTAAGTTTCTAAAAATAGAAAGTTTCCATAATTAGAAATAAGCTGGTTAAATAAGCTAAGTAAATAAGCCTAAGTGATTTCATGATTATTTTCTAAGTCATATGATATATTATGTAGTTTAATAATTATTTCATGTAATTTAATTAAACTATAGGTTATAATACTTAATTAAAGTATAACATTTTTTAATTAAATATATTAAATACTTAGGTTAAAATATGCATTATTACATATTAATAATATAACCTAAGTCATGTTAATTAATAAATTATATCCATGGTTTTTAAAATAATTAATTAATTATATGTCTTAAATATAAATACTTAGGTTAAAATAATTTCATGATTATTAATAATTAAATAACCTAAGTCATGTTATTAAATTAATTACATCTTTATTAATTTAATTTTAACATAAGTTCATAACATAAAAAAACTAACATAACCATGAATCGGATCTAAGCTTAAAAACATGAACCGGACATGAATCGACACCGTACCCCGACCCAAATCAGGGTACCCCTTGCTGCCGTGGGACCCACACGCACCAACCAAGACCATATGGTCTTGGTGGTGTCGGCTAAGCAAACCGAAACCCCCCTTGGGGTCGGTTGCAGCCTGCGGCCAAATCCAAAACACCCCTTAAATCGACCCTTTGATTTAATTAATCATCAAAACATGTTAGATCTATGTTTAATTAATATGTTTTTATAAAAACATCCCATGTTCATCATTAATAAAAAGATTAATTAAAAAGAAAAGGTTTAAAAAGGTTTAAGCATATTCGTGGATCAAGGGAATGAAGAACAAACACGAACAAACAACAAATCTTCAAGATCCAAGATCAAGGAATCACCTTGTTTGGTGATTATGGGTGGCGGCACAAAGAGGAGGAGAAAGGGAAGGTTTTAGGTTTTTCTTGAAATCTTCTGTAAAGTGATTTTGAGTAGTAAAAACTAATTAACCCCCTTTTAGTAAAAATTTGTAATGGGCTTGGCCCATTACTCTTGTTTGGCCGCGGGTAGGGACCCCCCCATGGGGTTCCCGTACCTCTTTTCGTGTCTCGTAATTTAGTTAGTCGTTTGTGTTTGTTTATGTTCGTGTTTTAAATGTTCTCGTTACGTAAATACCATAAACTAATATATTTAATTACGCTCGTAATAAATATATATACGTAATTAATAATAGCTCGTGTTTTAATTACGTTCGTGATTTCATGATCGTATGTTCGTGATTAATCATTGCTAAATAATTATTACATGATCGTGCATATAAAATACTTATCGTGTTCTAACACGTACGTAATACGTAAACTCCTAACACGTAATCGTAATCATGCTATATTAGGAAAGTTTTAACTAGTACGTACGATCCTAAGGGTACTATGCATGGTAAAAGCATGCGGGTTTTACAACTCTTCCCCCCTAAAAAGAATAATTCGTCCCCGAATTATAGATAAAGTAAACTGGAAAAGAAGAACATACCCGAGTTCAAAATATGAAATGAGGGTAAGAAGCCCGGATAGACTCCTCCGTTTCCCAAGTGGCTTCCCGCTCGGTGTGATCCCTCCATAGAATTTTGACGAATGGAATCGTCTTCTTTCTCATGACTCGTTCTTGTCTGTCAAGAACTCGTTCGGGTTCTTCTATAAAAGTGAGATCTTCACGTATCTGTTCCAGTGGATACTGAACCATGTGAAGGGGATGATATTGGTACCCTATGAGTAAGGACATATGAAACAGGTTGTGCACATGTGAAAGCTGCGGAGGTAACGCCAATCGGTAAGATACTTCACCGACTCGTTCAATGATATCAAACGGTCCGATGAAACGAGGACTGAGCTTCCCTTTAATCCCGAAGCGTCTAACACCACGTGCCGGCGAAACCTTAAGGAAGACGTGATCTCCTACATTAAAGTGTAAATCCCTACGATGCTTATCGGCGTAACTCTTTTGACGTGACCGTGCCTCTTGAATTTTCTGCCCCAGCTACTGCGATCTTCTCATTTGTCATCTCTATGATTTCTGGTCCTTCGAGTGTTCGCTCGCCAACCTGATCCTAGCAGATTGGGGCGCGACACTTTCTGCCATACAACATCTCAAATGGAGCACACTTGATGCTTGCGTGCCAGCTGTTGTTGTATGCAAACTCCACCAAACAGATGTATTCGTCCCAATCACCCGTCCATTCCAACGCACAAGACCTCAACATATCCTCCAATGTCTGAATGGTTCGCTCTGACTGTCCGTCCGTTTGAGGATGAAAAGCCGTGCTAAGCTTAAGTTGTGTACCCCAAGCTTTCTGCAGACTTTTCCAAAAGCACGAAGTGAAACGAGGATCTCTGTCTGAGACGATGCTGGATGGTGCACCGTGGAGTCTCATGATCTCTTGTCTATACGTGTCTGCGAGTTTACTTACCGGATCTTCCTTGCGGATCGGTAAGAAATGAGCTGATTTGGTAAGTCGATCAACGATCACCCAAATTGCATCGTGCTTCCTTTTGGTAGGCGGAAGACCGGTAACAAAATCCATGGTGATTTTATCCCACTTCCACTCTGGAATATCTAACGGTTGAAGGAGACCGCCAGATCGCTGATGCTCGATCTTAACCTGCTGGCAGGTAAGACATTTGGAGACGTAAGTGGCCACATCCTGTTTCATACCACTCCACCAAAAGTACTGCTTGATGTCATGGTACATTTTAGTTGAACCAGGATGTATCGAGAATGGGGAGTTGTGAGCTTCAGCTAACAAAGCTTCCCGGAGTTGTTGGTCATCAGGAACACAAAGTCTAGTGCCCTGCCATACGATACCATCTGCATCTACTCTGAATTCCGTCTGCTTCTCCAAATTCTTTACTATCGCCCAGATTTCTCCATCATCTTTCTGAGCTTCCTTGACCTTAGATAGTAACTCGGGTTCTACTCTAAGATTAGCCCAGTAACCGTGCTGTCCACGTACCATGATCTCGATGTCTAGTCGCTCCAAGTCTCTAATGACTTCCTCTTTGATTTTTATGCCGTTGATCATTCCGGACTTCCTGCTAAGAGCATCTGCTACTACATTTGCCTTTCCGGGATGATATTTTAGATTAATGTCATAATCCTTCAACTGCTCTATCCATCTCCTCTGTCTCATGTGCAATTCACGCTGAGTGAAGATATACTTCAAGCTCTTGTGGTCCGTGAAAATGTCACATGATTCTCCATATAAGTAGTGTCTCCATATCTTCAATGCAAACACTACTGCAGCAAGTTCCAGATCGTGCGTGGGATAATTTTCTTCATAAGGCTTAAGCTGCCGTGAAGCATACGCGATCACTTTCCCATGTCGCATGAGAACACAGCCAAGTCCCTTCCCCGATGCATCGTTGTAGATATGAAATCCACCCGTACCAGATGGTAGAGTAAGAATAGGTGCAGATACTAGCTTCTGCTTCAGGTCTTCAAAGCTCTTCTCTCGATCTTCAGTCCAGACGAATTTCTCCCCTTTCCGCATCAGTTTGGTCAATGGTAGTGCTAGGCGGGAAAAGTTCTCCATGAACCTACGGTAATAGCCAGATAAGCCTAAGAAACTGCGGACTTCCGTCGCTGATGTCGGCCTTGGCCACTTAGTGATGGCCTCAACCTTCGCTGGATCCATAGTGATTCCTTCTGCTGATACAATGTGACCTAAGAATGCCACCTTTTCTAACCAGAACTCACACTTGGAGAATTTAGCATACAACTGCTTCTGGCGAAGAATCTGTAGTACTGTACGAAGATGGTCTTCGTGTTCCTCCTTGGACTTTGAGAAAATCAGAATTTCATCGATGAAAACAATGACGAACTTGTCCATAAATTCATGGAAGATTCTGTTCATCAGATCCATGAACACTGCTGGAGCATTTGTAAGGCCAAATGGCATAACTACAACCTCGTAGTGGCCATAGCGGGTACGAAAAGCAATTTTAGCGATGTCCTGCTCCTTGACCCGTAGCTGATGATAGCCTGACCTAAGATCGATCTTGGAGAAGTGTTTGGCCCCTTGGAGTTGGTCAAACAGATCGTCAATGCGTGGCAGTGGATACCTATTCCGAATGGTAATCTTGTTGAGCTCGCGATAGTCTATGCAAAGACGCATACTGCCGTCCTTCTTCTTAACAAATAAGACCGGTGCGCCCCATGGAGATGCGCTCGGTCGAATGAAACCTCGCTCAAGAAGTTCTTGCAGTTGATCCTTTAGCTCCTTCAGCTCTATGGGAGCCATGTGATAAGGAGCCTTGGAGATTGGTTCAGCTTCTAGAACCAGCTCGATACTGAATTCCACTTCTCGTGCAGGTGGTATGCCCGGAAGTTCTGCTGGAAACACATCTTAGAATTCCGACATTGGTTGATCCTGAATCGATGGAGATTCAGCATCCATGTCGTGAACCGTAGCTAGATAACCCTCGCAGCCATGTGACAGTAGTGCACGCGCTTGCAGGGTGGATATGACTTGTACAGACCGTCCGGGTATGAACCCATTATGAATGTACTCTAGTGCATTGACATCACCAAAGATAACTCGATATGAATGGCAGTCTATGGTAGCATGATACTTGGATAGCCAACCCATGCCCAAAATCATGTCAAAGTCATTCATGTCCAGCGGAAGTGCGTCGACAGGTCGAACCTTATCATCAAATTCTAGGGGAAGACTCTTGTATACATGGGTGATTAATACAGAGTCCCTCAAAGGCGTGGAAATAGTAAGCCTATTTTCTAGTGGCAAGGGAGGCATCCTAATGTTCTTAGCATAAGCAGTAGAAATAACCGAGTGAGTAGCACCCGTATCGAAAAGAACACATGAAGCGCGACCATACATATACAAGATTCCAGTGATGGTACCTGTAGACTTGTTGGCCTGGTCTCGAGATGTCGTGTAGACACGCCCGCTAGTAGGAGGCGGCTTGGTATCAGCATGTCCCGATGTACCCTCCATCTCGCCCTTACGGCAATCCTTCATAATATGGCCAGGAAGACCATACTTGAAGCACGCATCAGTATTTCGGCGACATGGTCCTGGGTGCCTATGGTGGCAAGTAGAGCAAAGAGGATGAGTGTATCCTCCAGCAGGTGCTCTAGCTGGCAGAGGACCTGATAAAAACATTTCACATAAGACATGGTAGTTGGGTACAAAGGACAAAGCGGATAATCGTAGGATTAAATACCAGTGATAGCTGGACGGTTAGGCTGCGAACCTCTCTGGTTCTGGTCCCTACCGTTTCCATGGTTCCTGGTAGAAGTTTGCTAAAGTGTCAGAATATGAGTGATAACATAAACATAAGGAATTTCGTAAGTATTAGGACCTGCTGTTGCTGGATTGCCCGGCGTTGTTACGGTAATTTTCATTACCGCCACGCCTATCCGTAGCAGAACGGTCGTTAGTCTGACCGTTTCCGTTGGGCTGATGAGGCTGCTGCTGAGTAGCCGGCTAAGGCCGGTCCCCAGTTTTCTGCCTAGAAGATACAGTTAAAGAGATGAATAATTTACATAGGGAAAGTATACGAATTGGTCACCGCTTGAATACGAATGTTTTACCTCTTGTCGGGTCTTTCAGCTTCCCCGAACTCATCCCTCTCCTGCAGCATCTCCAGTCTACGTGTTGCATCAGCTACTTGTGCTACCGTATCCAACGGAGCACCTGATAAGTTATTTGCAATCCTTGGATTAAGAGCCCAACGAAAATGTATTGCTTGCTCCTCAGTGGTGCCCGCAGCTGCCCTCAAGACACCAGTGTAACCAAGGAAACGCTGCATAAAGTCAGTGTTGTCTTCGTCAGGTCGCTGTCTAAGGGTATAATATTCCCTCATGAGCCGATTCCTTCCTTCCTATGGGTCGGTCCCAAATCTAAAAGTTTTGATAAACCACATGCGACTAAATAGGGCCAGTCCTGTACCAACCATTACTTAGTCAAAAACCCTGCAACAATGACATGTATATGTATGCTTAAAAATGATGAATGCATGAAAACAACTGTCAGTTCTAGGAAGACCGTAGTGACTACACACTAATCACAGGTCATATTTAAGAGCCTACAGGTCGAAGCCTTGGCTTTGATACCATAATTGTAACACCCCATTTTGGAAATGGAAATATCACAGTAATTATGGCGTGTCATCAAAGCATACAAGGTAAAATGTCTAAACATTACTTGACCATATAAAGGAAAATACCGGAATCAAACATCGGTAGTCCAAAAGTAAAGCTCATCACACACAAACATAGTATAGTAAAGGAAAAGGACTAAACAATGTCCAAAGCATAAGTATCATAAAGAAAGGAAATGCATAATGTAAAGAAAGCTAGACAGCTTCCAGTCCATATGCACGTACTCTTAGTGTCTACGAGCGTCCCTGAGTACCTGCCGTTTTGGGAACATAGAAAAGGAAAACGGCTGAGCAATACGCTCAGTGCACGGATGTACAATAAAGCATGAATAGGATAAGCATATAACATAATAACAGCGGAAGAAAACTAAGTCCCGAGTAACCTGGTTTAGTCTTAATAAAACTGGTTTATAGTTTGAAAGTCTTATGTTTATCTTATAAAAACTGTTTGTCATATTTTACCGTTAGCCAATATAGGTCATGAAAATCCACCGTGCATGAATAATTGGAGAGGTGACCTCATCATGCAAATTAGAGGGGCTGCCTCTAATTTAATATACTGGTTTTATGGGTAGGAGGGATCAGCTCCTTGTGAAGGATGCAAGGCACACACCACATTCACCATGTAATCCTGAATAAAAACATGAATCTAGGATGCACCCATACGCCCCACATGATAAATATAAATAAATGGCCAAAAGCTGAAGGGACGCCACGAGCAATCACTCCGTCGTGGTGAAGTCATAACATCAGTGCCTCTAATGTTATGGTTATGGTACCTCCATAACTAGGTGAAACTGGTCATGCAGGTATATGGCTATAGGTAATCATATTTAAACATAAACAATCAAACTCATACTTATACTACGGGAAAACAGTTGGCTGCATACGGGGAATCCTAATAAGGAAAGAATGTCCATACTGAAAGGACGGGAATCCGTACCTTATGTCCAGTGAACGAGAAAGATGAACTGCGAGAATCCTACTTCTGAATCACTAACGCTACATAAATACGTACATGAAATAAGTATCTGCTTACTACATACATAGCTGGTTTTATGTCATGTCTTAGCTTATTTTATGTGTTCTTACTATGTTTTACTGTTTAAAGCCTTAAACTGTATTAAATCTTATATTTTGTTCATTCTGATTGAGTATTTCTGATATTTCATGTGTTATTATACTTAGGGAAAATAGACAAATAAGTTACTAAAGTTTGCTTAAATGTTCACCTAAGTTACTAAAGTATTTTTGGTTACAAAAAGGTTACTCAAGTATACGGGTTAATTATATGAGTTACTAAAGTTTTAAAAAGTTACAATTAGGTTACTCCGAGGGTGGGCAACCTGTTGTTATGGCCATGTCACCACTTTGTGGGTCCCACCTCAAAGAAGAATGTTGATGACTCCTCAATGTTCTTTCATCAATCAACCGCCACCATCACTAGTTCTCACCACCACCGGATCTATAGAAAAAACGCTACCACCGAAAAAAAATTGATGTCACTCTCGCCAACCACCACAACCTCCGGCCTTCGTAACCGATCCACAACTACAACCACGTCACCCATTCATCTGGTACACACTCACCCTTCTACCGTCGTCAACCCAATCAAGAAAGTTACTCATCATGTCTTAGTGAAAATGTAAAATGAAATAATTTGAAGATAGTTTAGGAACAAATTGTTTGCTACAATCATTTATCATGCGTTATTAGGATACACATAATTTAAAAATAAAAGATAATTTATTATTTAAACAAAAAAAAGTAATTTCACGTCGGCACTTACCTAGTACCAAGGTTAAAACATAAAGGGTAACTTATTTAACATGTTGCCTTAACTTTAGTAACCTATTTGTAACGAAAACAAACTTTAGTAACGTAGATGAACATTTTAGCAAACTTTGGTAACATTTTTGTGTTTTAACCCATTAATATTATATGCCACGTCACTTAGTTACCGGTAACAAACGGTTGCAACCAACATAGTAACTTATATAACAGGTAACCCAAACATAAGTAACCGATTTGTAATCAAAAATACTTTAGTAACTTAGGTGAACATTTAACCAAACTTTAGTAACTTATTTGTCTATTTTCCCTTATACTTACTGTGTAATAATAAGTAAATTTCCAAAAATAGCAGGTTTCCTAAAATAGAAAGTTTCCAAAAATAGAAAGTTTCCAAAAATAGTAAGTTACCAAAAAAATTAAGTTTCCAAAAATAGAAAATTTCCAAAAATAGAAAGTTTCCAAAAATAGAAAGTTTCCAAAAATAGAAAGTTTCCAAAAATAGATTTACTGCTTAAAATAGATAAGTTTCTAAAAATAGAAAGTTTCCATAAATAGATTAGCTGCCTTAGATAATTAAGTTTCTAAAATAGAAAGTTTCCATAATTAGAAATAAGCTGGTTAAATAAGCTAAGTAAATAAGCCTAAGTGTTTTCATGATTATTTTCTAAGTCATATGATATATTATGTAGTTTAATAATTATTTCATGTAATTTAATTAAACTATAGGTTATAATACTTAATTAAAGTATAACATGTTTTAATTAAATATATTAAATACTTAGGTTAAAATATGCATTATTACATATTAATAATATAACCTAAGTCATGTTAATTAATTAATTATATCCATGGTTTTTAAAATAATTAATTAATTATAAGTCTTAAATATAAATACTTAGGTTAAGATAATTTCATGATTATTAATAATTAAATAACCTAAGTCATGTTATTAAATTAATTACATCTATATTAATTTAATTTTAACATAAGTTCATAACATAAAAAAAACTAACATAACCATGAATCGGATCTAAGCTTAAAAACATGAACCGGACATGAATCGACACCGTACCCCGACCCAAATCGGGGTACCCCTTGCTGCCGTGGGACCCACACGCACCAACCAAGACCATATGGTCTTGGTGGTGTCGGCTAAGCAAACCGAAACCCCCCTTGGGGTCGGTTGCAGCCTGCGGCCAAATCCAAAACACCCCTTAAATCGACCCTTTGATTTAATTAATCATCAAAACATGTTAGATCTATGTTTAATTAATATGTTTTTTATAAAAACATCCCATGTTCATCATTAATAAAAAGATTAATTAAAAAGAAAAGGTTTAAAAAGGTTTTACCGTATTCATGGATCAAGGGAATGAAGAACAAACACGAACAAACAACAAATCTTCAAGATCCAAGATCAAGGAATCACCTTGTTTGGTGATTATGGGTGGCGGCACAAAGAGGAGGAGAAAGGGAAGGTTTTAGGTTTTTCTTGAAATATTCTGTAAAGTGATTTTGAGTAGTAAAAACTAATTAACCCCCTTTTGGTAAAAATTTGTAATGGGCTTGGCCCATTACTCTTGTTTGGCCGCGGGTAGGGACCCCCCCATGGGGTTCCCGTACCTCTTTTCGTGTCTCGTAATTTAGTTAGTCGTTTGTGTTTGGCTATGTTCGTGTTTTAAATGTTCTCGTTACGTAAATACCATAAGCTAATATATTTAATTACGCTCGTAATAAATATATATACGTAATTAATAATAGCTCGTGTTTTAATTACGTTTGTGATTTCATGATCGTATGTTCGTGATTAATTATTGCTAAATAATTATTACATGATCGTGCATATAAAATACTTATCGTGTTCTAACACGTACGTAATACGTAAACTCCTAACACGTAATCGTAATCATGCTATATTAGGAAAGTTTTAACTAGTACGTACGATCCTAAGGGTACTATGCATGGCAAAAGCATGCGGGTTTTACATAATAGCTCCGGTAACCGAAGTTGTCGCTCCAGCAACCGAAGCACAATCAGATACATCTGCACATACAATTGGTCTAGATATACCTTCCACGAGTAATTCTCAACCAACACATGTTTCAACTACTCATGTCATGCCTATTGATGAAGAGGATGATGATGATCACGATTTGGAATTCGCTCAAATGCATGAACTTCCATCTTTGGTGTACCTATTCCCGATCCTAATCAAGCCGGGTCGTCCACCTCAGAGGAAGCTCCTTCTACAGTCTACTCCAATTTACGGATTCGTGAACATGACAGCAAGTGGACAAAGGATCATCCTATAGATTCTATAATTGGTGACCCTAATCGTCCGGTATCCACACGAACTCAGTTACAAGAAAATGCAATGTTTTGTCATTTTGATGCTTTTCTCACTGAAGTTGAACCTAAGACATGGAAAGAAGCTTTTACTCAATCCTGCTGGATAGAAGCTATGCAAGAAGAACTTAATGAATTTATACGTCTTGAAGTATGGGAACTTGTCCCATGCCCGGATCAAGTGCAGTTACTCACTTTGAAATGGGTTTGCAAGGTGAAACTCGATGAGTTAGGAGGAATATTGAAGAACAAAGCTCGACTAGTAGCTCGTGGATACAAGCAATTATTGGGCATTGACTTTATGGAATCCTTTGCACCTGTTGCCCGTTTGGAAGCTATTAGACCATTCCTCGCGTATGCAGCCTACATGAATATGATCGTCTATCAAATGGATGTGAAGACGGTATTTCTTAATGGTGAAATCAAGGAAGAGGTCTATGTTCAACATCCGGATGGTTTTGTGAATCCTAATTATCCTAATCATGTGTACAAGCTTAAGAAGGCTCTCTATGGGTTGAAGCAAGCTCCACGCGCATGGTATGATCTATTATCATAATTCCTCATTACACAAGGCTTCGCTAAAGGCAAGGTGGATCCCACGCTGTTCATTCAGAAACAAGGTAAAGATATGATTATGGTACAAATATATGTTGATGATATTATATTTGCTGCCTCGACTCAAACCTTATCCGACGAATTTGGGAAACGCATGTCTTCTAAGTTTAAGATGTCAATGATGCGCAAGGTATCATTCTTCTTAGGTCTTCAGATATCTCAGAGTCCCAGAGGCATCTTTACCAATCAATCCAAGTATCCCCTTGAATCGCTTAAGAAATATAAGATGGAATCTTGTGATCCCGTGGATACTCCAATGGTGGAACAAACTAAGCTTGATGCAGATCCACATGGAGTTGCCGTTGATCTGACACTGTATCGTGGAATGATCGGTACTCTTCCGTATATCACATCTAGTCGACCTGATCTTCAGTTTTCTATATGTATGTGTGCTCGGTATCAAACTCGACCTACTGAGTTACACTTGGCCACTGGGAAACGGATCTTTCGATATCTTAAAGGAACCATTAATCAGGGACAATGGTATTCGAAGGACTCTTCGACTGCACTTATGGCATATGCAGATGCGAATCACGCGGGTTGTCAAGATACAAGGCGTAGCACGAGTGGAACTTTGCAACTACTAGGAGATCGACTAATCAGTTGGGCATCGAAAAGGCAGAAAAGCGCTGCAATTTCAAGTACGGAAGTAGAATACATAGCTATGTCCGGTTGCTGTGCTCAAATTCTTTGGATGAGATCGTAATTAGCCGACTATGGTCTAGGTTTCAACAAAATTCCGATGTACTACGACAACAAGAGTGCAATTGCCCTATGCTGCAACAATGTTCAATTCTCCCAGTCGAAGCATATTGACATTCGCTACCATTTCATCAAGGAGCAAGTGGATAATGGAGTAATCGAGCTTTACTTTGTCCGATCTGAGTATCAATTGGCGGATATTTTCACGAAGGCTTTAGATCGAGCTCGAATTGAATTTTTGGCCGACAAGCTAGGAATGAGAACCTTCTCGCCTGAGACTCTAAAGGAACTGGCAGATGAAGCGAAAGAATAGTGGTGGTAAACTATTCTCCGTATCCTTGGTGATCATCTGTATATATTGTTTATATTTTTATCCACAAAAACAAAATACTAAAATATAAAACCATATAAAAACCATAAAAATTGAAAAATCTCAAAAAATCCAAAGAATTTTACTTTATTTTTCAAAGGCATGTCTTTTGGTACGATAATATTTACGGCCTTAGAAATTTTGATTAATATCGACACGGCGCCATAAATAGAGTTCGAACAAAAGTTGTAAATATTTCATAAAACATGCCTAAATGGCTTGTAGTTATTTCTGACTGCAACTCGCTTTTCATATTAAAGTCAAGTATTTCTTATAAAAGTTTTGGCTCACAACGGGAATTAATTTTCTCGGGCAAGGTTTACTTTAAAACCTTGTAAGGGATCAAGTTTACTTTATAACTTGGTCTAACACAAATCTATGTACGTTTTAGTGCATTTATTTGTTAAAACAAGAGAAGTCTTGTTTTCATGAAGTTATCATCTCTACAATCATAGCTATCTACAATTGGTATCTACATACTCGACGATGCGACTACTCAAACGGCGACTACATCTCTTTCAATAGAACACTGGTCAACAATTGAGGGGGAACAATTGTCAAGCATTCAGAATCTTCGATGCCGAACGTGCCTAGTTCACAAGTTGGTGTCAAGACAACAATACCAATCATACATGTGGTGTCAAGAGATGACTTTAGACGTGACGAGGCGACCAACATATGCTGACAAGAACCATTTGATCTTCTCATATGATGTTCTCATCAATCAGGTCCAACTTTGTCAATTTTTTTCTAATATGGTGAATATGTGATCATGTTACAAATCGGTATCATATCTCATACATTTGGTATCATGAAGATAAAACGGACTTGCATTTTTCTTCCCAAAAACTTTGTTAAAACTTCATTAAATCAATTGATATTAAAAAATCGATCGGGTTAATATTTTTAATATGGGGGAGAAAATGTGATTTTATATGGGAAATTATCAAAAATGGTTTGACTTAATGTGATGGCTCATCCCGACATGTGCGAAATGTTTTCGAATATCGTGGAATATGTTAAGGGGGAGCAAAACGGATTTGCATATCAAAATGGATTTTCATGGTGACATACACTTACCCACAACCCATTTATTTCACGACGATGAAGATTGTGGTGACATAAGGATGGTAGGATAGGTTAAGTCCAATGATTCTTCTTAAACCGGAGGAATCTTCCCAAGGACATTCCATAGCTAAAAATAGTAGTCCTTAGGAAAGATGGAGAAAGATTGTGAACGTAGCTGAATGCCGACCAAGTACTTAAGTTAGCACTGGAACAATCACAACAAGTTGCTAGTTATGACGTATTGGTAAGCATTGAAGGGGTTGAAGAATGAAAAAGAATTGTAAAGATAAAGGGTGTAAAGAAAGAAGCCCTCCTTACAACCTTAGGCAGAAACCGGGTCAATACATATGCTATTGAGATCATTTTAATGATGCTCGATATTGAAGATAGACATCATGGACCCAGTGATGCAATGCACAACCCATCCCAGCTAACTCAGATATCTCTCAAAAGGTATTTGTTTTAATCACACGGAGACAACAAGTTATCTATCGATTTATTCACTCCGAATAAATTGGTATTGAAATGGTGGCACTCCTCTCCAGCCTCTGATCACTAAAATCCAAAATGCACGATCGAGTCTAGAGCCATTTGAGATCATCAAATATCTCATTAGGACACACTTTCATAATTCCTTGCTTCTTCACACACTGTGAAAAGTAAGAAAAATATTAAGAGTCCTACGCAAAATCTTCATGATCTTGCCTGAACATCCGAGTAATACGAAAGTACTTACAATGAAGATGGAAATCCTTCTTGAGCGAATATCAAAAAGCTCATTGTAGGTGACTTGTGAGATTCTTTATGAATCAAACTTGTGATAACTGGAAAGCAACAGTGGTTTAATTCTTAGTTGAACTTAAACACGTTCCAGGCCTCTACGCAATATTTTAGTGATCTTGCCAGAACACTCAGAGTGATACCTCAGTGTTCATAGTGATGAGTGGAAATCCTTCTGGTGTTAACTTCAAACAGCACTTGGTAGGTAACTTGCAAGATTCTATACGAATCAAGCTCGTGACAACTGGAAAGCAACGATGGTGCGGTTCTTAATTGAATTTCACTTGTTCCAGGAACATGAATTGACGGCATCAAATCATGCGGATATTTTTATCCAAATGATTCACTCTTTATGTTCGCAGTTAGCTTTGGACGGTCAAATAAAGAGAACGGGTTTACCCGCGAAATCTTGTCAAGGAGGTTCTTAAGTGAAACTACCTGTCACAAGTATGATATTTTTATATCGTCCAACGGTCTTCACCGACCAGAGGTAAAATGCTACCGAATTAGAATGAAATGTTCAAAGCCATTTCGTTCGTGTCTACTTATGTTGCGGCATATGAAGACGGTGGTGTTGCGGAATCCAAGTAGAAGTCGTCCCCGCATGCTTATACTTTATGCACTTAATATCTCATCTAATTCAAGATAGCCTAAAAGTTAAGTCTTCCGCTATATCAAACTCTGAAGCTTTCAAGAATTACGAAGGTATAAGTATGTGGGACATGGAAGTCACGAAGAGGCGAAGATCACAAGTGATGGATGCACGAGATCAAGGCAAGAGATTAATTCTCAAGATTGATATCAAAGATCACATCAGCATGTTCACCAGAAAAGAAAAAGAAAAGAAAGACGAAGACTACGAGCTCAAGACAAGCATAGTATGCTAGATTTATTTTATTATTGTAACTTGGGTAACGCCCTTGTTTGGAGTGACCTCCCTTAGGGGGAGATTGTTGGAAATACGTTTTACGTATTAAGAAGGATCGGTCACTCCAACAATAGTCCATGTAATAGCTCGTAGTTTAGTTACTTATCTTTATTTAACAAACAAACCCAAGCCTACCCTACAACATGTGTAGGCCGGCCCAAATGTA
Organism: Glebionis coronaria; assembly: GCA_025667525.1. Lineage (NCBI taxonomy): Eukaryota > Viridiplantae > Streptophyta > Magnoliopsida > Asterales > Asteraceae > Glebionis > Glebionis coronaria. Next base: position 32,504,413 of record CM046874.1, on the reverse strand, counting down.
ACCCCAAGCCCATGACAAGGGCTTGGGTATATAAACCCTCTCCTTTGATGGAGATGGTAGTGGTTTTCATATTTTACACATAGTTCTTATTAGTTTCTCTCTCTAGAATTGTGTGAAATCCACCATCTTTCTATCTCTTTCTCTCTCTAAAACATAAGCAAGATTTACATATCCTACAGAACGGAATTGTTCATAAACTTACTTCTCCATATACTCCACAACAAAATGGTGTATCTAAAAGGAGAAATCGTACATTATTAGATATGGTGCGATCTATGTTTAATCTTACAACTTTACCATTATCCTTTTGGGATTATGCTCTTGAATCTGTTGTTCGTATTCTGAATATGGTTCCCACAAAGAAGGTTGATAAGACACCATATGAACTATGGCATGGCAAGAAGCCATATTTGTCTTATTTGAAAATCTAGGGTTGTGAGGCGTATGTGAAACGTGACTCTGGAGATAAACTCCAACAACGCTTAGTAAAATGTATCTTTGTAGGTTACCCTAAGGAAACTATGGGTTACTACTTTTATTATCCGGCTGAGAACAAAGTAGTTGTGGCTCGGTATGGAGACTTCCTTGAAAATGATCTTGTAAATCAAGAATTCAGTGGGAGAAATTATGATCTTGAAGAAATTCAAGAAGATACATTGCCTTCTAAAAATACTAGCGAAGAAATTCCTGTAGAACCAGAAAGTCTGGGAGTTCCACCAGAATTAATTCCTCCACGTAGGTCTCAAAGAACCATACGTGCGCCAGACAAACTATGTCTTTACATAGAGGATGATGAGGAGGAAGTAGGGGATCTTGGTGAACCTGCTAACTATCGATCCGCGATGTCTGATCCAGAAAAGTCAAAATGGATAGCTGCGATGAATAAGGAAATGAAATCCATTGAAATCAACGATGTTTGGATTCTTGTGGATGCATCTAAAAATGCTAAAGTAGTGAAAAATAGGTGTATCTACAAGAAGAAAACCGACATGGATGGTGAAATACAATCCTATAAAGCACGTTTAGTAGCTAAAGGTTTTACTCAAACTTTTGGCGTAGATTACGAGGAGACATTTTCTCCTGTAGCAGACTTACGAGCTATTAGGATTCTCATAGCTATAGCAGCATACTATGACTATGAGATATGGCAAATGGATGTTAAAACTGCCTTCTTGAATGGTCGCTTAGATGAAGATATCTATATGCAACAACCGGAAGGGTACGTTGATCCTAAATATCCAAAGCGCGTATGCAAACTTCAAAGATCTATTTATGGTTTGAAGCAAGCATCACGTCAATGGAATAAGCGATTTGATGAAGAAATCAAAAAGTTCAGATTTATTCAAAATCGTGATGAGCCATGTGTATATCGCAAAGCTAGTGGGAGTAATGTAGTGTTCTTAATTTTATATGTCGATGACATATTAATCATGGGAAGTAACATTCCAAGACTTAAGAAAGTTAAGGATTATCTTGGTAAATGTTTTTCTATGAAGGATTTGGGAGATGCTGCTTATATTCTGGGAATTAAAATCTATCGAGATAGGAGTAGACGGTTAATTGATCTTAGTCAAGATGCTTATATTGATAAGATATTGAAGAAGTATAACATGCATAACTCTAAGAAAGGTTCTCAACCGATGGAGGTTAAACATGAGTTAAGTCATGAGAAAGATGCATCAACACCCGAAGAGGTGGCTTACATGCGAAAGCTGCCTTATGATTCGGCTGTAGGATCTATTATGTATGTTGTAAGATGCACAAGGCCTGATGTTGCGTTTGCTCAGAACTTGGTCAGTAGATACCAACAGAATCCAATAAAGTTCCACTGGACTGCTGTTAAGCATATTCTAAAGTATTTGAGAAGTACGAAAGATATGTTTTTGGTATTCGGGGGTAAACCAGACACATAATTGAATTTAACAGGATTTTGTGATGCGTCCTGGCAATGTGATAAAGACGATACGAAGTCTCAGACAGGTTACGTGTTTGTCATCAATGGAGGAGTAGTTGACTGGAAGAGCAGTAAGCATAAAACCATTGCTATTAATGCAACTCAATCAGAGTACATGGCCGCTTCAGAAGATGCAATGGAAGCTTTTTGGATTAGGAAGTTTATTGGAGATCTTGGAGTGATGCCTTCAATTAAAGAACCTATTGATATATATTGCGACAATTTTGCTGCAATTATATTCGCCAATGACCCTGGAGTTATGAAAGGGGCCAGACACTTTAAACGTAGATATCACTACGTTCGAGAACAAGTGGAAGCTCGAGAAATAAAATTAATAAAAGTTCACACAGATGATAACGTAGCTGATCCTTTTACTAAGGCTTTATCTAGGCCAAAGGTAGTTAAGCATGCCAAGGCTGTTGGGCTGCAACTAGCTAGTGAATTCATGCAATAAATCTGTTGATTAGTATTTGGATAAAGGATGTAAGATATTATTGAATTGATGAAATAAAGATTGGATTTCGTTTATTTTTCTGTTATTTGATTTTGTATCCTATTTTACATGTTTTAATCCGTGAGCATTATGATGTTTCTAAATGTCCGTTGTCGATTAATAATATGGGAGTCTTATTAAACTAAGACAATTCAAATGGTGACAAAGTATACTTGAAAGTATATTGGTCAATTTTGATGATATTTGATGGATCAAATATTGGACTAATCCCAACTATATTATTTTACTTTATGGATCTTTGTCATTAAGTAAATCATAAATAGTTATCCTTAGACCTGAGATACCAGAAAACTGCATTGAATGTAGTGCATTTCTGTAAGGTAACCTAACGCTAAACGTAACTGGTAGCTATAAGGGTTATTTTCAGAAGTGTTGCAAAGTTCATGTGTTTTGCTTGTAGTCAAAATGGGATTTGTTTCCTTCAAATTATTTTGAAGTATAAATACAGTTGGGCCCCTCGGGGAAGTAGTAAGATGTTTGTGTGACCACACCCAAATGTGTTTTGGTAATCTTGCTATATCCGTAAACGAGAAACAGAATAGTTAATGAAAGGAATGACTGAGATCCATATACTTATTAACAATGTATTTGAAATGAAAGGATAATAATAATGATTATATATCATTAAAAGGTTTTGTCAAGGAATCTTACTCGATTTGTACTAGTGACATTGATTATTGTAACTAGACGCTAATCAATGTGATCACGATATTTGAATTTTGTCCAAGTGGGAGCTGAAAGTTTATGGACTTAAAATCGATAGTCGTGTAATAGGATCGAACTCGAGATCACGGGATTGCACACATTACGTAAAAGGTTAATTTATTTATTAAATATATTTATTATATTTATTAAATCAAACCGTAGCTTAAGCTAACGATCGTTAAATAATTAAAAGGTAAGTATTAAACGACCGTTATAGAATCTAATAGAAGCTAAAAGAAGGAGTCGGAAAAGTTCTGGAAACCCCCTTATGGGCTTGTTAATATCCGGCCAAAGAGAGACAAAAGGAAGGAGAAAATATTTTGTTTCCTTAAACTTGTTTAACCTTGGAGGAAAAGTTTTTCCAAGGTGTATATAAACAAACCAATGCTTTCATAATTTTTTCATTATTCCTCTCTCTCTCTTGCTCTTGAACCGCCGGCTAAAACACCCCAATTAGGGTTCTTCTTTGTTTTTTAATTAAGCTATTGTAGATCTAGTCCTATCCCCTCTCTAGGGTTGCTGGGTAGATCCTCCATAGACTTGGAAGCTTGGCTTTGTTCGTGCTAGACTCACGATTAACTCGCCGCATTACGTGTGTACAAGATCGTGATATAGTCTTGCTTTAGAATATATCCTGGTGGTGTTCGTGATCTATCTCTACCGGTGACCGTTCCGTTATCTGGTAGATCTTGCTAGGATAAAGGTATGTAACCCTAATCTTGATTAATTATAATTGCGTTAAATTATGATCTTGTTAATTTGCTTCCGTTGTATGTGCTTTGATCCATATTAGGGTTTTAAATAATTGTTATGAACTATATAAACCTTTAGTAATCACCTATTTATAGGTAGTTTACTCAGCTTCTGGTCAATGGTATTAAGAGAAATTAACGGCCAATTAATCCTCTTAATATGCTCCATAATTCCAGGTCAAAGTTGTTACAATACCAATTAAACGTGGTCTTTAAAACACTTGAATTGGTCAAAGACCGTTAGAAGCCTACTTGTTCATCTGCAGCGTCAGTCTATCCGTCAGCCCCACTGAAGAATCAGCAAACCCTGAAGGGTGTTCCTGCTGAAGCCTTCAGTACTGAAGAAGACTTGCTGATGAGTAAATACTGAAGACATGTCTTCAGTGAAATACTCCCTGATGAATACCTTCAGTCCAGAGTTCAACTCACTGAAGATCATCAGCACTGCTGAGCAACTTTAACCATAATATGAGTCAGGGTTTTTAGGGACTTATGGGTGTACACTCCGTACCTCCTTACCCTTCACCAGTATGAACTGACCCACAATTGAACTATATTTCCAACAATCCTCCCCAATATAGTACAATTCCTTTTGCATGAAAATTAACATTAACAAAACCAGTGCATCAATGAAAATATCCTAAGGATTGAATTTCCATCTTAGCACAATACTTCAAACATTCGAGAATCGGGGTGTTCTAAGAATTGAACCCTTCAACTACTTTGAATACCTGAAGATAGAATACACACAAGTTTTCAAATACATAACAACTATTGACACTAATAGCCATGTGTCCATATCCAAACTCATAAATGTTGTAAGAGCCAAGTCCATGCTCCTTGAGGCGGCGAAACCTCAACATTTACATAGGTGGTTCCTCTTTAGTTCATGCTCTTGCTTCAGCACTTTTTCAAAGACATTAACCATTGAGAAGTTTATAACTTCATCCTCCTTCAGCAAGTACAAGAACATCCTTGGGATGATATACATGTGCTTCAGTCCCCTGAATGTTCAGCTTTCCACATTGAACTCAGCTCCCAAGTTTCCTTAGGAGGGAGTTAAGTGTCCTAGCATTCAGTGACTAGAGTGAACTTTTAAACCCATCCCTTTACCAGACTTTATAACCAAGTCTCTAGCCAATCCCTTCGTCAAGTGATCAGCTAAGTTTTGTTTAGATCTCACAAACTCTATTGAAATCACCCCATTCGTGATCAGTTCACGAATCATGCTATGCCTAACACCTAGGTGTCTAGACTTACCATTGTACATCTGGCTATATGCCTTAGCCAATGTAGCTGCACTATCACAACGGATAGAAATGGGTGCCATAGGTTTGACCCACAATGGAATCTCAAGAAGCAAGTTTCTCAACCATTCAGCTTCTTTGCCAGCAGCTGCTAGAGCCACAAACTCAGATTCCATGGTAGAACCAGTAATGCAAGTTTGCGTCTTGGATGCCCAAGAAATTGCACCACCACCAAGTAGGAATACCCAGCCACTGGTGGATCAATTATCCTTAGTATTGCTGATCCAACTTGCATCAGTGTAACCTTCCAACACTGATGGATATCCAGTATATGACAAACGATAATCCATTGTTCCTTTCAAATACTTCAGTACCATTTGAATTACTTGCCAATGCTGAGTACTAGGATTACTAGTGTACCTACTCAGTTTACCCACAACAAATGCAATGTCAGGCCTAGTACTAGTCATGGCATACATCAAGCAACCAATCACCCTAGAATACTCAAGCTGGGAGACAGCCTGACCATTGTTAGGCATCAGTTTCTAGCTTGTATCTATTGGTGTAATCACTGGAGTACAATCAAAGTGATTGAATTTCTTCAGTACCTTCTCAATGTAATGAGACTGAGAAATTACAATACCATCACTTTCATGTTTGATCCTTATGCCAAGGATAACATCAGCCTCCCCCATGTCTTTCATGGAGAATTTTGATGACAAAAAATCTTTTGTCAGGTTGACCTAAACTTGGTCAGTACCAAAGGTTAGCATGTCATCAACATATAGGCAAATGATGACTCCTTTACCAGATTCATCAAATTTGCTATATACACATTTGTCAGCTTGGCTAAGTGAGTAACCATTAGACAAAATCACTTCATCAAACTTTTGGTGCCATTACTTAGGTGCCTGCTTTAGTCCATACAAGGACTTAATCAGTTTACACACCTTGTGCTCATTACTAGGCATGATGAAGCGCTGAGGTTGGTTCATATAAACCTCCTCATCCAAATCACCATGTAAGAATGTTGTCTTCACATCCATCTGATGAATAATCAGATTGTGAATACTTGCTAGAGCAATCAGTATTCTTATGGTACCGATACGTGCTACTGGAGCATAAGTATCAAAATAGTCTATCCCTGACTTTTGTTTAAAGCCCTGAATGACTAACCTCGCCTTGAACTTATCAACAGTTCCATCTACCTTCATTTTTCTTTTGAAAATCCATTTGTTACCAAGTGGACTGCAACCAGGAGGTAGATCAACCAACACCCAAGTGTTGTTGCCCATGATGGAATCCATCTCATCATTTATTGCTTCTTTCCAGAAAGCAACATCTTGGGACTTCATTGCTTCATCAAATGTTTTGGGATCATCCTCAACATTAAAGCAATAGGAGTATTGATCAGAGACCTCATCCCTTGTTCCTTCAACCAAGTATAGTTGAAACTCAGGCCCAAAATTCCTTGGAGTCCTATGCCTTGTGCTTCTTTTAAGCTCAGGCTCAGGTTGCTGAATCACAACCTCATCAGTGACCCTTTCAGGTTCCACTGAAGCACCAATGTCCTCAGCTCCAGCAGGAGTCCTAAGGCTTGGTCTAAGGACTGATGAGAACCTTGTTTCATCAAAGTTAGCATACCTTGATTCAATGGTTGAGTTTATTGAAACTGAATCATTAGGTTCAATAACATAGAACCTATAAGCCTTGGAATGCTCAGCATATCCAACAAAGATGCATTCAATGCCTCTTTCACCTAAGGTTTTCACCTTTGGATCAGGGAGTCTTACAACAGCCCTACAGCCCCAAACCTTAAGGTAGTTCAAGTTTGGTTTCCTTTTAGTCTAGAGTTCATAAGGGGTAATTCTGTTCCTTTTGTTGGAAACTCTATTTAGTAAATAGCAAGCTGTTAACATAGTTAACCATTTCTTTCAGTACTCTATTCTTCCTTTCAGATATACCATGTTGCTGAGGGGTATAGGGAGCAGTCGTTTCATGGATAATACCAACAGACTGAAAATACTGAGCATCCATGTACTCACCTCCCCTATCAGTCCTAAATCTTTTGATTTGGACTCCTTGTTGTAATTCATCTTCAGTTTTAAATACTTTAAATTTATCTAATGCTTCATCTTTAGTATGTAATAAGTAAACATAGCAAAACCTAGAAGCATCATCAATAAATGTTACCAAGTATTTCTTATTCCCTAATGAGGGAGTAGCATGCAAATCACATAGGTCACTATGGATTAGCTACAAAACTTCAGTTTCACGTTTTACATCTTGAAATGGTTTCTTAGTTATTTTGTTCAGCATGCAAGTCTGACACTTTTCAGTGTCCATGTCAAATACTGGGATCAACCCATCCTTAGACATATCTTGCATCCTCTTAAAGTGGACATGGCCTAGTCTAGCATGCCATAGTGAAGAATCCTTCAGTTTACTAGAGGGTACTGAGGCTGAACAAATATTTGCACTACCAGCACTCACTGAGTCAATGCTGGTGGTTGTTTCAATATTAAGCCTGAACATTTGATTGCTCAAATAACCAAAAGCCATAAACACACCATGTTTGGATAAAACAAATTTATCAGATCCAATTACTTGTTTATAACCACAATTATTCAAAACACTACTAGAAACCAAATTCTTCCTAATATTAGGAACATGCAAAACATTAAACAAGCTAACAATCTTTCGAGAACTAAACTTAAGATCTAAACAACCACGTCCATGCACTAGGGTTGTTGATTCATTTCCCATGTGAAGAATAGATCCATCATTCAGTGACTCATAAGTCTTGAACCAACATCTATCTTTACACACACGAACAGTTGCTCCAGAATCAACCCACCACGCAACATCGTCATCCTGCACAAAATAAGCTTCAGATACATATTTAACATAATAAATCTGGAGAGATTCATTAAACATATTCTGACCTTCCAGTGTTGTGTTGTTAGAACCAATCACTGAACCTTTTGTGCCTGATCCACTAGCTTTGCTGCCAGTATCAACGCCTTTGCAATCCCTTTTGAAGTGTCCAGGTTTCCCACACTTCCAACAAGCCACTGATGACTTCTTGTTAGGATTTGCTTTGGTGTTATCCTGATGCTTACGTTTGCCCTTGTTGTCATTGTACCTGGTGGAGTTGTTATGCTCCACCATATTGACAACTGATGAACCAGCAACATTTTTGCTCTTTGGCTTGTCACTTTCATGCACCCTGAGGGATTCCTCAATGCGCAAATGATTGCCCAACTCAACAAGAGTTAATTCCTCCTTCTTATGTTTCAAGGTATGCTTAAATTTTTTCCAAGAAGGAGGTAATTTTTCAATGACACAAGAGACCTGAATGGTCTCATCCATGTTCATTTTATGTTGTGTAAATCTACCAAGTATTCCAAGAAGTTCATTGTATTGTTCTATGACTGGTCTTGAATCAGTCATTTTGTAATTTGTGAAATAACTCACAAGGAACTTCTTACTTGATGCATCCTCAGCCATATATTTGGCTTCCAAGGAATCCCATAGTTCTTTACCAGATTCAGAATTTTGGTAAATATCAAATAAGGAATCAGACATACCATTGAGAATAATACCACGACACACATAGTCGTCATTCTCCCATTTGCTCCTTTTCCTCAATTCCTCCAAAGTAGCATCATCACCACAATCAGGAATGGGAGTAGTCAACACATACACCACGCTCATGGTAGAAAGAAAAAAGTGCATCTTCTTTTGCCATCTTCTGAAATCCATCCCTTCAAACTTATCAAACTTGGAGAAGTTAGCCACCATATGCTTCATAGCAGCCGCCATTGATTATCACAAAATAATTTACTTTGATTGTTGGGGTTTACTTCGTCCTAACCAGGGTATAGATAATCAATCCTAGCTACGTACCAAAACAATGGTTACCGGATATCACTTGGAATCGTGTAATCACCTTCCAAAGTAAAGTATTCGACCCTAATGCCTCGGTATCACGAATACCTACTTGGGAGAAGACCAAATGCAGTTAGAGATTTAGGCACAAATCTTTAACCCTTTTGTTTCTATGTGTTTCTTGTTTTCTGTCTATTTCATGCAATGTTGTAATCACCTATTTATAGGTAGTTTACTCAGCTTCTGGTCAATGGTATTAAGAGAATTTAACGGCCAATTAATCCTCTTAATATGCTCCATAATTCCAGGTCAAAGTGGTTACAAGACCAATTAAACGTGGTCTTCAAAACACTTGAATTGGTCAAAGACCGTTACAAGCCTACTTGTTCAGCTCCAGCGTCAGTCTATCCGTCAGTCCCACTGAAGCATCAGCAAACCCTGAAGGGTGTTCCTGCTGAAGCCTTCAGTACTGAAGAAGACTTGCTGATGAGTAAATACTAAAGACATGTCTTCAGTGAAATACTCCTTGATGAATACCTTCAGTCCAGAGTTCAACTCACTGAAGATCATCAGCAATGCTGAACAACTTTACCCATAATATGAGTCAGGGTGTTCAGGGACTTATGGGTGTACACTCCGTACCTCCTTACCCTTCACCAATATGCATTGACCTACAATTGAACTATATTTCCAACACAAGGGTAGCTGTAAATTCATAGTCAAACTAAATTAATTTTACCAGGAACATCGATATATGTAACTATACAAAAGACAACCAAAATAGTAGAGCAAAAAATACTACTCGTTGCGTTTCAAAATTATTATCCTCTAATAAAAAACATATATTTTGAAAAAAAAAAAGTACATTTTTTTTAACGGCAACTTTTATTAATAAGACTAGCAAGGAGCTAGAAGTTACAAGGAAATTAAATAAGGATGTTGAAGCCAACGATTCCAAGAAAAATTAAAATTACATCTAGAATTACTCCAAATAAAAGAACGAGAAACAACATCATCAAACAAAGTCTCCTTGCGAGGCTTCTGCGCAGAAAAAAGAAGCTGATTACGAAAATTACATAAGCTCCACCACGACACACAAAACACGCCTTCAAGAATATTTTTAATCTTTTGACCCAATCGAATTGCAGAAAACCACTCGAGCCAACCCGAATAAGAAACAACCGGACTCCAACTAATGTTCCACCAACGACAAATACGCCTAAAAATAGATGAAGCCACATCACAAGCAAAAAATAGATGAGCTGTGTCTTCCTGGTTAGAGTTACAGATCGGACAAAAAGAAGGAACCTGAACCCCACGCTTGAGAAGGTTAAAACGAGTGGCCAACCGATCAAAACGTAACTTCCACGGAAAGACATTCACCTTAATAGGAATAATCTTAATCCATCTGGTCTCAACACGCTCCTTAAGAAGAATAACCTCATCTACCAAGTTGCGAGCATCTTTAACCCGAAAAATTCCCTCTCCATTCAAATCCCATACCCATCTATCGTCAACATTAAATAAAACCGTTAAACGAATCAATTCGTTAAGATCGACAAGCTGTTGGGATTCCACTCCTCCTCGAACAGGCCGACGAAAAGATGCTTCGATATCACATTGCATCTTAGTCGCAACAGAACAATCCTTGATAGTATCTAAAGCATATAACCTGTGAAACATCACTTTGAATGGAGTATCCCCTAACCAAACATCCTCCCAGATCTGAGTTAACAATCCTGAACCGACACGACGCTTACAATGTGACAAAATCCATACCTTGTTGTTTTAGCGATGAGACTTCGCGAAGTATAGAAACCCAATTCGAAGAAGACGACCGAGGCTGAATAGACGGACCATGCATCGCATAAATAAAGCGAAACCATAAAGAATTATCTTGAGAGATAAATCTCCAAACCCAACGAAACAGCAAAGAACGATTAAGAGCAAAAAAACTGGAGACTCCTAAACCTCCAAATTTCTTAGCCGTAAGAACTTTCGCCCACTTAACCCAGGAAATCGTACCAACAACGCCTTGCACACCATTAAAGAAATTACGACGTAAAGCTTCCATCACGTGTAACACTGTTTTAGGCACCTTATATAATGACATCGGATAGATTGGAGTAGAACCTAGAACCGACTTAAGTAATGTAAGTCGACCTCATATGGAAAGGGTATTAACCTTCCACCGTGAAAGCCTAGACTTGATCATACTAACCATAACGTCCCAATCTTTAATCTTGTTCATACTACTACCAACCATAACCCCTAAATATTTAAAAGGGGTTTTCATAATCGAACAACCAATAGAGACCGCCGCGTTATTCACAGCCATTTCATTAACTCCCACACCAAGAAGGTTACTCTTCTGAAGATTAATTGACAGCCCCGACACCAACAAAAAACAATGAAGCATCTGAATTATACCCTCTAGATTGTTATCCGTCCATTGACCAATAAAGATCGCATCATCTGCATAAAAAAGATGAGAAATCGAAATAGAAGAATCGATTTTGATACCACAGAAAATACCAGCTTCTACGCCTCTGGAAATAGATAAGTGCAGCGATTCCATAATAAGAAGGAATAGATATGGAGCTAACGGATCCCCTTGTTTCAAACCACATTGGAATTGAAACTCAGAAGTAGGACTACCATTACCCAGAACCGAAGCCATACCTGAGCTGAGACTACCTTTGATCCACAATCTCCATTTTTCTCCAAACCCAAAAGAAGACAAAACATCGTCTAAATAATCCCATCTTACAGAATCATAAGCTTTGGCAAAATCAACTTTGAAAACCATCGCTTGCTTCTTTTTGGAATTACACCAAGATAACAGTTCGTTAATAATGAAAGGCCCGTCAAGAATTTGACAGTTGGGAAGGAAAGCAGTCTGCACATCAGATATGAGGTCAGAAATAACCGAGGACAACCGAAGAGCAAGAACTTTTGTCACAACCTTATAAATACACCCAATTAAGCTAATAGGTCGAAAGTCACTCACAACCTTAGGGTCTAGGTTTTTCGGAATCAAAGTAATAAAGGAAGCATTACAACCTTTAGCAAAAGAATTATGAGCAAAAAACCACTCTACTGCCGCACACATGTCAGGTCCAATTAGATCCCAAAATTTTCGAAAAAAATCAAAAGTGAACCCGTCAGGACCCGGTGATTTATTTGTACCGCAACCCCAAACAGCTTTGCGAATTTCATCATGAGAAACCGGTCTTTCCAAACCACCCTTCTGCTCTTGCGAAAGTGTAGTTGGAAACATGAAATTTAGACGACCCCGCCTTGGACCTTTATTCTGAAACCTATTAGCAAAATGAACCCAAAATTCCTCTTTAACTCGAACCGGTTGATCAACCCACTCACCATCTATCATAACTCCCTTGACGGATAATTGAATACGTTTACGATTAACGATTCCATGAAAGACTTTGGAATTTTCGTCGCCTTCAACCGCCCACTGAATCTCAGCTTTCTGAATCTGATCATTGTTAATCGTCGATTTGATATCATGTAATTGTTTCAGAAGTTCCATTCTAGACAAGAGAATATCATCAGATGCTCCACCTTGGTCTAAAATAACATCAATACCGCGTAACTTATCTTGGATCTCAATTAACCTACCAGATTGATTCCGTTTTTGAGTGGCCAGCCATGATTGAATCTCCTTTTTAAGCATTTGAAGTTTCTTTTTAAACAGAATCATGTCATTAGAATCCTCCAATTGTAACAAATCCCACTTAGACCTGACCATCTCTTCAAACCCATCAAACGCAAACCACGAATGAAACAATCTAAAAGGAGTTGCACCATAATCATTAACCAATTCCCGAAGCAAAATTGGACGATGATTCGACAAATTTTTATCCAGGCATAAGGCTGAACTATGAGGAAAAATAGATAAGAAACCATCTGAAACCAAAAAACGATCTAATTTGCTCATTTTAGAAGTCGACGGATGAGACCAAGTAAATGAAAAACCTTCCAACTGAATTTCCACAAGACCCGCATTAGAAATAAAGCTATTAAAGTCATTAGCTCCCCTAGTATTAAAAGCAGAACCCAATCTCTCCCTCTCGAACCGAACTTCATTAAAGTCACCAGTAACCAACACCTCACCATTCCAACGAGACAGTAGCCCTGTGATATAACTCCACAATTGTCGTTTATCTGTAATAGATTGGGGTGCATAAACAGATATAATCACCAACTTAGTGTTATTAGGAACCCAAGTCCCATAAAGAACTACAAAATTATCCGATATAATATGTTGGTCTTTGCAAAACTTAGAAGGATCCCAAACACATAAGATACCCTCCGAGTTACCAAGAGATTCGTTGAAAATATAATCAAAATGATAATTACCCCAAAGAATCTTGATCTCCCTAGAAGAGATAAAATCCATTTTAGTTTCTTGAAGAGACAAAAAACTCACCTTGTGTTTATTATTCAACTTCCTGATCCAATCTTTTTTAACCTTGGATCCTAATCCTTGAACATTTAACGATAAACAATTCATTGGAAACCCTCACACGCTCCCTGTGAATTAATCATAACCTCCATATCTTTAAGGCATCCGTCCATTGAAAACCCCATTGCCTGACCTACTTTAATCATACCATCAAGGACCTCCAACACAGAACCTCCTTTACGCGACCTACTTGTAGACTTACTGCTGACAGGAGAAATATACGGTCCATCTGGAACGGTATCCTCCATGACTCTAGAGCTAAGTCCCACCGACTGTCCTGATGATGATTTACTCCTTGACGACTTACTAGGACTACGAGCACACGAAACAACGGGTTTATCTTGAGCATCTTCTGGTAAATTATCAGGGGTATAACCAGGAGGGTGAGGAATACTAGAAGACGTCACAGATGTTCTCACCTCTTGATTGAATAAGTCATAAATATTAAAAGGGTCTTCCGAAACCTTAGGCGATTTAGGAGGATCAACCTGTTGTTCACCATCTTGAGCTACATTATCATTCAAAGTGTCACCGGCCTCCTGTTTATTACCAACAAGTTCCTCATCGTTATCACCAAAAAAGGTGTCTGTGACTGCATCACTATCATCCTCGTCAACACCCATATTTTCCTTATTCTCATCTCTACTAGACTTAATGGATTCTTCATCCGAAAACGTTTCTTTCTCAGGCACATCTTTAAAAGATGGAGACCATACGAAAAGTTCCTTTGCACGAGCCCAAAAAACCTTCCCCTTAACAATAAGTTTGAAACTTTCCAAAATATTCTTCATTCGACTAGTCTTAACACAGATACGTTTCCTTGCAAATAAATCCTCATATCCATCTTCAAGATCGACCAATTCCCCCCATTTAGACCCGATCTTCTGGAAACTTACACGAGACCACGCATTTAGTGGGACACCTTCAATATCTACCCAAACTATCCGTTCTTTGGCCATAAAATCAGGTTGAACATTACCAAGACTACGAAACCATGACTTAGCCCTAACGTGCTCTAAAAACTTCTCTTTAGACTGAGAGTAACATAACTCAATCAAGACCTACAAACCTCCTAAATAAACAATGTGAGAGATTTGAAAACCCTCGTTAAACAGAATCACCTTAATGTTATTAACGGAAGAAAATTGACGAACTTCACCCATAACGCACTTGGACAGATCTCTCTCCACGAGACAAGCATCATCTAACAACAAGGCTGGTTTTAATATCTCTGCAAAAGTAGACCCATTATTCCCACCTCTACCCAGTCCAGTCGGTTGCTTAATTTTTGGCACAGACCCAAAAGGAGTCGACATATTTCTCTGAGGATGAGTACCTTTAGGCCTTTCAAACCGAACATGATTAGCAGATAAATGAAATCTACCAATCCAAATAGTATTAAGATTCTCAATAAGGCGATCAAAATTGAGAATTTTTATGAACCGGACAAAAGCAAACCGCCTACCCGCCTTCAATCTTTTATTCGGAATAAAAACATCTACCACCGTGTCGTACCCACTACAAACCTTCCAGAGATCATTGTAAGAACAATCATCAGGAAAGTTTGAAATAAACACCGCTTTTGAGATCTTGGCAGTTTGATCAAATTTGGATTGAAGGGAGTTCGGCAACCGAGAACCCATAGAAGCCAGATAAAAAGAAATTAAAAAGACCCTAAAAAATGGCTGATGGCAAACGAACCCTAAAAAGAGAGGACAAACCCTAAAAATCACGTCAAAACAAATAAAGAGGGATCCAAAGAGATCAGCCAAAATGATCACCAACCAATAAATTAGATGAATATCACTCCAATCCGGATATAATCAAAAATTAAACCCAAGATTTAGCAACTACGTCGAATCTAATTTGATCGCCTGGAAAATCAGATTGGAGATCAATCAGATGGATCGAACGTTATTATAAGGACAATGATGATTAAGGAATGATAAAAATGGAAAAAAAGAAAGAGGGTTCATCAATGAAGTTCGGTTCGAGAGGGAGAGATTGGGTTCTGCTTTTAATACTAGGGGAGCTAATGAATTTTTACTTGATCCGTTTACTTTATATTCATCACCAAGGTCACACGTAAGCATGCCTCCATACAAAAACCACATATGTCTGTGTATGATCTTTGAGTTATAATAACATAACCAAGAGAGCGTGCTTTGGTTTGCGCCCAATCTTTTAAATCTTCATGAGAGTTAAACACCTAATATTTATATCTTTTATTAACAACAATGCTTATTTGTGTTATTAAAAATTAGTATATGTTTATAAACTTTAAGATAAAATAAATATACCGCATTTTTTGCGCCCAATCTTTTAAATCTTCATGAGAGTGAAAAATGGCGACGTTTCCATCAAAACTTCAGCGGTTTCATTAAGTCGATTTCATCAAAAAATAACATTTTTGAGCAAATCAAATAGATCTTCTACAATAAAGATAAAATTAATAGACTAATATAATAAAAAAAGTATTGTTTCAACTTTGTAAATATTGCTAACTAGCAATAACATAATGATAATAAAAAAATTCCTAAAGAATAAAAAAGAGGATGAGAGAACGTGGTCTTCAAAATACTTGAATTGGTCAAAGACCGTTACAAGCCTACTTGTTCAGCTCCAGCGTCAGTCTATCCGTCAGTCCCACTGAAGCATCAGCAAACCCTGAAGGGTGTTCCTGCTGAAGCCTTCAGTACTGAAGAAGACTTGCTGATGAGTAAATACTGAAGACATGTCTTCAGTGAAATACTCCTTGATAAATACCTTCAGTCCAGAGTTCAACTCAAAAAAACAACAGTATTAAAAAAAGTACATTTATTACTGTTGTTTTTTTTACTTTTTAACCAAAATGATAATTTTACTCTTTTTTAATAAAAAAATTTTACTTACTAATAATAATTTCAATCAAGTGCAATATGGTTTATTTAAACCCTTAATTTAGCATAGACTCAACCAATCAATCACAACCATCCATTTTATCATGTAACAAAAAAACTCATTTTTTAAAAATTAAATATCTCACAAACCGTTCATCATTACGTAAAACAAAACATATCATCGCAACGAGAATTAAATCATCTATCTATCGAGGGGCACATGTATATACTTTCGACGAACTTTTGTTTCGACTTTTTTTCTTAAGTCACGTTTGGAGAGAATCATATATGATTCGTTACGAAACATATATGATTCTCAGAAAATCATATATGATTCATATCACGGATCATATATGATTTTATGAAAATCATATATGATTCGTGACGAATCATATATGATTCGTGACGAATCATATATGATTTGTGACGAATCATTCACGAATCATATATGATTCTCTCCAGACATGACTTAAGACAAAAAAAGTCGAAAAAAAGTTCGTCGAAAGTATATACATGTGCCCCTCGATAGATAGATGATTTAATTCTCGTCATAATTGTGTATTTTTTTTCGTTTGACGATTTACCGTTTGTGAGATATTTAATTTTTAAAAAGTGGTGGGAAGTGGGTTTTTTTTAAAATGGGTGATTATTATTGGTTGGATAGGTATATGCTTATTTAAGTGTCAATATAGATCTTAACTCTATACATCATCATTTTAGCATAAACTCAAACAATCAATCTTAGTCATCCATTTTTTTATCTAACAAAAAAACTTACTATCGTTAATTTTTTTAAAAAAAGTTAGATATCTCACAAACCGTTAAACATTACGCAAAACAAAACATAACATCACGAGGAGAATTAAATTATCTTTTGATAACGAGGGACACATGTATAAACTTTCGACGAATTTTATTTTTTTGTCTGAGAAAATCATATATGATTCGTATGACGAATCGTATATGATTTTCTGAAATTATATACAATTTTCTGAAATCATCTATGATTCGTATCATCGTATATGATTTTCTGAAATTATATATGATTTTCTAAAATCATATATGATTCGTATCACAAATTGTATATGATTTTCTAGAAATTATATATGATTTCTGAAACCATAGTATGATTCTATCACGAATATTATATAATTTTCTGAAATTATATATGATTTTCTTAAATCATGTATGATGTTTGAAATCATATATGATTTTGGAAAATCAAATATGATTTGTTTAGACAAGACAGTTCGCCAAAAGTTCATACATGTGCCCTCTTTAGAAAGATGATTCAATTCTCGTTGTAATTTTGAATTTTTTGTCGCTTGACGATTTGCAGTTTGTGAAATATTTAATTTTCATTTGAAAGACAGAAAATGGGTTTTGACGAATATAATTAGTTGATTAATTTTATATTAAATTTACTAGGTTATTTCTAGTTCTAGCTTTTATTATAATTTGATATATTATATTTTGAACTTAAAAATCTATCACATCTTAACTTTAAATTTAACTTTAGGTCCAATTAAAAATTAAAACGAAGTGATCAAATTTTAACTATTAGCTTATTTTTATTTAAGATAAAATGGTGTAATTTTCACCATTTATGATTTTATAACAATTTTTTCCAACTTATTAAAAAATAATATTTAATTCCAACTTGAATTTCCAAACTAGCTTTTTTACCATTAACAACATCAATAATCATGATATTATCCTTGCCATTATTGTTATTTTTTTGTTTTTCAAGCTCAAGTTCAAAATTCGTTAAAAAAATCTTAAGTTGCTTGTATAAACTTGATAAACTCGTTTATTAACTAAATCTCCAGCTTGAAAGCTGGTTTCTAGTTATTAAAAAATTTTAATGATCAAACTAAAACTAAAATTTATGTTCATTTCAAAAAAAAACTAAAATTTATGTAACTTACAAACTAAAAAAACTTGTTCAGAAACAGTTAATAATGTTTAATAGCATCTAAAGTTTTAATAGTAAATTTCTAGATAGGGTGGAGGCTCTTGAAGTGATGTGAGATAAGTCTACTAGCATAGCTAAAAGTTCAATGAAGTCTCAATATTTATCAAAGGCTTAATGGACTAATCAAAGCCATCCAATCCATTTTCATCCTATGTCCCAAATTAAAAAAATAATAATAAGCAACCTTCCTCTTAATCACTTCAACCGAACCTTTTTTCTTCTCAGACTCAACCACCACACACACAGTCACACACCCTAACACACAGTCGATCAACCACAATTGATTCCGACCACCCCCACAAGAATCTAGTATTTTCCGGCGAGATTTACAAAAAACCCACTTTTCTAGAGACCTCCACAACAAACCCACCCTTATCCAACCACCTTCCGGCGACCTCCACAAAAAGCCACCATCTTCCATGATTCATACTCATGTAGTGTTCACTTACCCATATCATTGATGAAGGTGATTCACCATAGTTAGAAAAAGATGAAGAAGAAAATTCATAGTACTTTAGATAAGGCACATTTTATGATTGTTGATGCACACCATGTGTTTGATGAAATGACACTATGATAATCACACGTGATTTAGCAAGTTTTTATTCATGAATGAGCATTTTTCTTTAAGTTTGTTCGATTTGTAGTTGAGAAGCTGATTACAGAAGTGAGACATGTTATTACAAAACTGGACTATGACTCATGTATGAGTCAGGTGACTCATGTATGAGTCAGGTGACTCATGTATGAGTCAGTATGACTCATACATGAGTCATAATGACAGAATATGTATTATAATGACTCAGAATATGTATTAACTGTAAAAAAACACTTTTACGTATTAAGTGTAGAAATGACAACAATCAAAGGTACAAGTGTTTATAAACACTTGCAAAATTATATGACTCATGCATGAGTCATAATGACTCAGAATATGTTTTAACTGTTAAAAACACTTTTACATATTTAAAACTGTATTAAGTGTAGAAATGACAACAATAAAATGTACAAGTGTTCATAAACGCTTGCAAATTTATATGACAGGCGACTCATGATATTCAGTACATAGTATTCAAATCACATATTCAAGACATGTTTTCAACACTTCAATAAAAGAAATCATAAATTTAAATCAAATATTCAGGACATGTTTTCACTTTTACATATTTATAAAAGAAAAACTATAAATTAAATCAGATATTCAACATATTTGTTTAACACTTGAAGTAGTTGTTGTATTTGATTCTCCCACTTTTCTGCATCTTTACTCAACCAAAACAAGCACTCTTCTATGTCTCTTCTATGTGGAAGTTAGACTCATTTGTTAATCTTTGAATTGTTTCGTTCTTCTCTCCGTATCTGCTTGTGTGTTCTTCTTAATGAAAGCGGTATCAAATCACTTCTCCAACGCCTTAAAATGTACTTCTCTGGAATCTCTTCAACATCACAGTTCTTCAAAACACAAAATATTTGGCGACAAAGAAAACCATAACGCATAAAATGCCTACACGTACACTCAACTGATCCATCTCCAGGATTACGGAGAACCTTGAACATAAACATGAAACAAGTTAATAAGTGGGCATAAATCATGTATGAGTCACACTGACGCATGCATGAGTCACACTGACTCATGCATGAGTCACACTAACTCATACTGAGTCATAGTGACCCATGTATGAGTCACAGTGACTCATACATGAGTCACTATGACTCATGTATGAGTCACAGCGACTCATATATGAGTCACAACAACTTATCAACTACAAAAATCTCACTTCTATAATCAGCTTATCAACTGCAAAATCGACCAAAATTCAATAAAAATGATCATTCATAACTTAGAACTTGCTAAATCACATGTGATTATCATTGTGTCATTTCATCAAACACATGTTGTGCATCAAATATCATAGCATGTACTTTACCTATATTACAAACAACAGCTATATGCATCTTCAATAACATCGACATCAGCTTCATATATGTATGGAAAAGGTGGGTTGGAGTGGAGACCGCCGGAAAAGAGTGGTTTGGTATGGAGGTCGCCGGAAAAACGTGGGTGTATTGTGGTGGTTGCGGGAAAAAGGTGGGTTTGTTGTGATGGTCGCGGGAAGAAGGTGGGTTTGTTGTGGTGGTCGCCAGAAAAAGGTGGGAAATAGGTTTATTGTGGTGGTCGCCGGTGAAGGTTGTGGATCCCGATCCATAAATTTTTTTTTGTCTGTTTGTGTGTAAAAAATATGGGGGGTTAGTTGGGAGTTTGGTTTAATCAGCACCATTAGATTGTTATAAGATCAATGGTTTAGATGAGTCCATTAAGACTATATTAAACAAAGATATGTTATGGATCTCTTCCCACTAGCTATGTCTCACATATATTTCAATTTCTCTTGTTCTTTTGGTATTTTCAAATATTATTCCTTATAACTTTGTCTAACTACTTATAGTTAGCGAAGAAAAGATATCACTATATTTCTACTTTTTTTAATTGTAAAACAAAAAATAATACAAACATATACACATACAAGTATTTAGTAGCTAATTTATTCATTAAGAGGTTTCTATCAAACATGTACTCTATTTTCTAAGTAATGGCGAGGCAAATGTTGTCACTTAAGTCTAAGGTTCGAAGGATGAGTATTTTTGTATTTTTATGTTTTATAAAAAGCGAAAAGAAACCGTTTTGTGCAAAGTGACTAAATACAAGAAAACATATGTTCAAAATCAACACATGATTACTCTTTTCGCGTTTGATACATTTTTCTTTGCACATGAGATGATGAATCTATTTATTACAATGGATCGTGTTATAAATAATAATGTTTTGACACTTAGATCCACATACATTGTATTTTAGATTTGGTTTTGTTGTACAAAAAGGATTTGTGTCGTATTTTGTTGTTCGTTTGTCTCCTACTATTTAAAAAAAGTTTAATAACTAAATTGGGGAGTTCTGAGCTAAGCTAAACTAATCCTAATTCGCAAGAAATGTAAAATTGGCGACAACTCGTATAGAGGACAAGCGTGTTCCCTTAAGATACACTACTCTATAGTCAGAACCGGTTCATGGGGAGTGCGATAGGAGCAATGGCACATGGCCACCACCAAAGAAGGGCCTCCAATTTCTGAAAAGTTGACTGTGTATACATGTATTGTACTAGTACTATTTTTTTTCTTAATACAACTTGAGGTAAGGAATCTTTATGTTATTTATATATTATATTATTACTTTTTTTTTAGGTGCCCTGTATTAAATAATTTTTTATGTCGGGCTAAATAGCTTGTTGTGAGGATCTAGTTTGTTGTGTGTAAACGTTTATATGGGACTTAAACGAGTAGTATTCATGATTTGTTCTTATCAATGTTTTCAGACCCGGGTCGATCCGGCAGGGTCAACCGGTTGACCCAGTTCCGGTCGAAAAAACGGGTCATATTGACCCGGGTTTCACATTTCCGAAACCCGGCTTGACCCGCCGGGTTTGAGGTGACCCGGGTCAACCAGGTTCTCGAGACCCGGCCGGGTTTTGATTTTTTCGGGTTTTTTTTTGAAAAAATGTAAAATTCACGTATTTACGGCGAAATTTTATTTTTACATATGATATTAGTTGGTAAAAAACTTATATATTCAATATACGAAAGTTTTTATGGTTTTTATAAATAACTTTTGTTAATTATTAAAAATATAAAAAAGAAAAAAAAAATTTAAAACCGGGTTGACCCGGTTCGACCCGGGTTGACCCGGACCCGATGATTCGACCGGGTCGATTTAAAACCCGGATTTTAAAACATTGGTTCTTATTGCTATAGTAACTTGTTACATGCTTATTAGTTATCGTTAGTATTGTTTTTTCAATGTTTTTGAATTTTAGTACAATATTTATGTATTATCAATGTATATATTTGGTATACGTTTACTTTCAGTCAGGCCTCCGTATAATTATTGTACAGACAAGACGGCCCTGTCTATATTCACCTTACATAATCTATTGTGTTGTCACATCCTTGTTAGTATAACGTGAAGTATTCTTATATTCGATTTCGAGTTTGTTTTCCCGCACATATGTCAAATCCTGCGTAAACGACACTTAACGGTATGTCAAAGACACCCAAATAGCAATCAAGAAAAATTGTTAGCCTGACATGTCAAAAATAAGCAAAGATAGGTACATTTGTCAATGCAAAGTCCAAATGTTTAACTTGTATATAAGTATTGAATTTGTTTCGTCTAATTGTGTGACAATTTTGTCATGTAAAATGACAATTTTATCTTTTAAACTTTGAAAAGAAAAAAGATATATTGATCGGAAAATAGACACTATAGTATGAATTAAAATTTTTAGTGTTACAATGTAAAAACAAATTAATCGAATACATACAACGGCAAATAATGGCAAGTAAAATACGTATCATAACCTTAGAACAATTTACATTCATTCAATCGATGTGAAATGGTGTGAAAGAACTTCCTGGTACGTATATATAGCAAAACTTGTGAAGTACATCAAGCTCGAAATCAGTCGACATATTAAATTATTTGTTCATTACTTCATTACATGCACAGTTGTAAATATATATAGAGAAGTTTATACAGAATAAAGTCATAAACATTTAAGAAATGAAATCAGTAATCTTAGGAATAGGGTCATTGCCATCACTTGATCTTTCATTTGCTTCATGTAATTATTGTTGCATATGTGATAGCCATGCTGAAGTTTTCTTACTGGAAGCTGAACCACATCGGACCGAGCTGTAGGTTATTGGACGAACCGGGGTGGTTTGAAAATTTGTGCGAAAAGAAGCTACTGATAATGGCGAAATATTTCTCTTACTGCGCAAATACATACCCATACTGTTACTTCTTGGATACACTCTATTATTTCTTGTGTTGGTGCATATTCGTACTCGTTACCATGGTATAGTTTTCTTACTTTCATTGCATGATTCCGATATCCGCATGGACGTTTGCTTTGGTAACATCACTCTAAAGTATAAACCAAAAACTTATATCATTCTAACTATAAGCATAATTTGTATTATTTCTTAACAAGACTTGTGTTAACACCGTAACAAGAGAATCTGGAAACTTATATTGCTTACCAAAATCAGCTCTCTTGTTATTTTAATGTATGACAAGATTTGCCATAAGTATCTCAATAGCTTGTCCCTCGTCAATACAAACTAGAAGCAGTGACATCTTTATAAGTTCTAATCATAAATTTTAAAGTTAACTAAGAGATGTTGTGTCTTTGTTTCACTACACCAAAAATGGCTTCTGGTGGCCAAAATCTCTAGCGACCACAAAATGTGGTCGTTAGAAGTGCACTAAACGACAAAAAGATCAACTTTTGCATCTCATCTTTGACTAGAACTTTTAACGACCACAATTGAGTTCTATAACGACCACATGTGGCCCCTAGAGGTTCACTTGACGACCAACCTTAGATAGCAAAAATTTAACCTTTGACTCATACCTATAGTGGCCACATGTGGTCGTTAAAGGTTAGACGACCAAACAATAAAAAAGTTAAAACATGACTAATATATGGTCAATTTTTTTTATAGTTTCTAGCGACCACATGTGGTCGTTAAATGTTAGACGACCAAATGTAAAATATGTTAGGTAAAAAAAACTTTTCTCTCTTATGGCGGGAAGTTTTGGCGCCAACTTTTTAGTGACCTGTGGTCGTTAAAAGCCAGGCTACCAAACGTAAATTTCTTTTAGAACAAAAGTTTTCCCTTTTGTGGCGGGAGTTTTGGCGCCAACCTTTTAGTGACCACATGTGGTCGCTAAAGTGGTCGTTAAAAGTTTTAAAATTATAAAAATAATGTTAAAAGTTAAATAACGCTTTAACTTGTTACAGTTTGTCATTAAAAGAAAATTGAGAACCATCGAATAATGTTTTCACACTACAAGAAAGTTTTGTGGAGAAAAAAGGTGTATTTGACGAAAGTACTAAAAAGTGTTTCAAACAATGGTCTCATGGCAATTCGTATATAAACCTAACAGTGTTTGTACACTATCGTGATGAAAGTTAACTCGGCGAATGATGTGTCATTTAATGTTCGCTTTACTCTCTCGACATTTATAAACTAGAAAACGAGACTTTCATACAAAAAACATTTATTTATTAAAAATATTACACATACCACTTGTGGAAACACATGGGAGACTTACAAACAGACACACCTAAACATAGTTTTATTCGACACAGACACTTAAACATAGTTTTACAACGATAATAGACTCATAAACATGAAAACGGACACATCACAAACTAGTTCAAACTGATGTTCCCCATGTTATCATAAAGGTCGTGAAGTAGTGCAGCTAAATCCACTGTGTGCCTCTCGGGATGGCTATAAAGTTCTACTGTTTTCTCATGTACCTTTATCTTTTTATTCAAGTGCACACATTTTGCACATGCTGAAGAGCTTGGAGAAGAAATTAGAGTCGTTGAAGGTGTCGAATAAGAGCTTGGAGGATAAATTGGAGACATTGA
This sequence comes from Glebionis coronaria, assembly GCA_025667525.1. NCBI lineage: Eukaryota > Viridiplantae > Streptophyta > Magnoliopsida > Asterales > Asteraceae > Glebionis > Glebionis coronaria. The sequence continues at coordinate 32,479,510 of CM046874.1, read as the reverse complement.
AGGTCTAGTAATCTAAAACTGTAAATCCAAAAAATAGTTTGTATAAATGAATGGTATAATATGATTTTTTTAAATTTAAGGTCTTGATGTTTTTTTTAGTCTATCCAAACAGTGAATAAGCGAGTTTTTTTATAAAGCGAATGAACTTGTTTTTTTACTTCGCAGAACAAGATGATCGAGATAAGGGAGGCTCAAGAAGGGCGAGATAATCCTTTGTCTGTTGATGAGATACTGAGCCAAGTCTTGGGCGATAGCAGGGGCTTTTTACCGGGACGGGGCAGGAAGTTGCCCGATAGTACAGGTGCTTCATCCTCACAATGTGCCCCACCACCTAATACACCAATGATGTCTCAGGAGGCGTGGTCTCGCGCATTTGCAGCCAGCCAAGCCCAGTTTTCTCAAATTCACCAAATCTTAGTCAACAACAACATGCCGGTTCCCGAGTTTGCCGTGCTCACCCCAACTCAATTTCTTGATGTTGTTCAGGAGGATCCCCAAGATGATGTTGCGCCCGGAGAAGAGTAGTGCAGGATGTATGTCATGTTGGTATCTTGAACACTTGATCCTTTTAACTATTTGTGTTAGGTTTATGCTTTGTTGTTAAATTGTTAAACATCTTATGCTTTTGAACTATTCCTATTATGTTTATGTTCGCGTAGTTCAACAATGTAGTCTTTTAACACTTTTGTGTACTTGAAACGTGTAATGAATGTGACGTTTAAGGATTTATCTATTTTGAATTGGTTTTTGTTAAAATCCTAGTGCAGAAATGGGTCCGAATGACCTGGGTATGTGGCCGTGTACAGCCTGTTGGTCAACCCAGGTCTGACACCTATAACGACCACATGTGGTCGTTAGATGTCCAAGGAAAAAACCACTTTCCAAACATGTACCGACCACTTGTGGTCGTTACAACTTGTTATACCAATATGAAGAACGAGACTATAACGACCACATGTGGTCGTTACAGGTAGTCGTTTATGCCAACTTGTTGTGGCTACATGTGGTCGCTATACGTAGTCATTTAAGCCAATTTATTGTGGCTACATGTGGTCGCTATAAGTAGTCGTTTAAGTCAACTTATTGTGGCCACATGTAGTCGCTAGAGAGTCTTCACGAAATTCTCATCTTTGGTCAACGAAGTCAATAAGTCAAAGTCAACAGAACGAAGTGGTCGTTAGAAGTGGTCAAATGTGGTCGTAAGAACTTCTAACGACCGACCTTTCACGACTTCAGTTTGTACAACTAATTGTGGTCGTTAGAGGTTCTAGTGACCACAAATACGGGCCTCTACCGGCCACATATGTGGTCGTTAGAAGCCTTTTTTGTTGTATTGTTTGCTTAGATGTTTTAACAATCTTCACACGAACAATTAGATTAAACATACACATCTTTTTATTTCGATTGTACGTGCACTCTCGTAGTGCGAATTTGCAATGCAGAGGAGTTACATGGAAAGCATATAGCGTGACTATATCCTCATGTTCACTAACAATTCAGTAATTATCTATTTTCCAAGATAGATCCTTTCTATTTTTCAATGTTTTACTAGAACCCTAAACTTGTTATATAATCCTCTCAAAATAATTGTTCTGTTAAACCCACTAACGACCACATAATTGTATGACGTCTCTATGATGGAGCTGTTAGTTATTAAGTCGTATCCCGTCACCAGTACTTGGAGGTCTCACGCCATATTGTTTGCATCATCAACAAATTTCCAAGCATGGAAAACAACACATGTTGTACGATCTTTATCTGGGCCGCCGACGGATTTTTTGTGTAAGGTAGAAGCTCGACAATTTTAGCCTGAGAAAACACAATTGGTAATTGTAAAATTAAAACCTACAAATTAATAATCCCTGTCTCAATATTATTGTTCATGTTTTTTTTATGACTCAATTTAATTGTCTGTTACTAATAATGGAAAGGATAGTATGATCAAATTTGCTATATTTTCCTTGTTTTAAATTATACTTATAAAATTTAAAAAATTCTTAAATTAATTTGCTAAGAGTAAACTATCATTTTGTTAAAAAGTAAGAGAAAAAAATAATATAATAATTTTTTTTAATGTTTCCCTTTTCACTCATTTCAACACACATCCACAACCAAAATTTCTATACAAATTTTTTACTATCTATGACAAAATTCAGTTAAACATCTAACAATTCGGATGGTATAGTCTTCGTTACACTGCTCACCTTCTTTTCCTTTGAAAAATGTTGAACCGGTCAAAATTTGACCAGGCGGTTTGACAAAAACCCGACGGTTTAATCCTGATCGAGTTTAAGTGAAAACCGGGCTCACAGCGAACCCATCGTCACTCCGGGTTCTCGGTTAAACTGAATGAACCAGCCAAGCCGAGCCGAGTTCTAAAATATTGTACTGTATAACTACTACTACCGTGTATATTCTTTTGAGTTTTGATACAATGGTAACGCCAACACAAAACTTATATTTTTCCGAACATTTGATGCAAGATCACCATAATGAAAAGTTACCTTAGTATAATACTACTTACCTTTTTAACCTTAATGATCAACCTTGTAATGGAAAAGAGCTTGGTCATCTTCTCCATCTCTGATCCCAAGGTTGAAAATATCATCGACATCCCACCAAACATTCCTCGTTGTCTGACGCGATCAACCATATATTCCTAAAATAATAACACACGTCCTTTAATAAGTATTTGTTTTTAAGATATTCGAAATAATATCAAACAACATATTAAAATATAAGGTTTCATAGAGTTATTGAATCAGATCCTTAGCTACTTACCGAAACAAAATATTTCATATCCATTCTTCATCAATGTGCAAACACAAAATTTATGTGAAAACTGCCATTTTTGTAATTTCTAAATAGAAGAAAGTGTATGAAGTATAACAAAATCTATAAGTTAGATTTACTATCATCAAGGCAACACCATCTTTTTTCTTTACCATTCCCAAGCCGAAAATAAACTACCAACTAAAATTTAATGATGGCATTTACGAAAAGAGATTACGAGAATTATACCTATTTAAACAAAAGAATCTAGGAGTAAAAACACGTACGTCTCTAAGAAAACATCAACTAATATACCAAGTTGAATCAACATAAGTAAACGCCACCAACAGGTCTATATCATGAGAAGTGTGTTTGTGTGGGTAGTTTACCGTAATTAGGTAGTGTTTCTTTGATAGTGTTAAAGAGACGAATGTGGTTGTATGTTTTAGCAAAGTGAGTAGATGGATATATATATACCAGGGGTGTTCATCGGTTCAGTTTTGGGTTTGTGGGTTGTATGATTTGGGTTAATCGATTTGAAAAATTTCAAAGTTAAAAATCAAAACAAAACCAAACCAATTATAATATTGATAAAATCAAACCATAAACCAATTTAAAATTCGGTTTGGTTTTGGTTTAAACCAAGAAAACCAAATTCAAGTAAACTTTAAAATATAATCTATAAGTAACATACAATAACTTAAAAAGTTTAAGTAAAAACTGTTGTTAAGTTGCTCGAGATGTATATCAATATTTAATTTGATGAATAATTAGTTTGAAAGATAACTATTTAGAATAATAAGATAGAATATATGTATCTATGGTTAAAAAATTTATGTGCATAAAGTTATTCTGTTTTTTCGGTTTGGTTTGGTTTTATTTTGTCAAACCATAACAAAACCAAACACCAATTAAGTATTTCGGTTCGGTTTCAAACCAAACCATACACCAATCAAAACTTTCGGTCTGATTTTATTCGGTTTCGATCCGGTTTACTTTTCAGTTTGTTCGGTGTCAAACCAAACACTAAACACCCCTAATATATACACAAAATGAACCACATTAAATGCTTATTCAATATCTCAAAATTTCTGTGGATGAACTACAATAAATGCTTGTTCAACCTATCAAAGTTTCTACTACAATGAACGAGTAAATACTTGTTGACTTTTCACTTCAATTCATATATGAAGTAGCTAGCTACATAAATTTTCATTATTTTCAAACCAACCCTCAAGTACATAAACTTAGCTTCATATCTTAGCCATATGTGTTGTTAGCAAAAGTAAGAACACTGAGGTTTCCCTATTCAATTGGGTTATCATTCTAATTTATAGTTTGTGCTAATTTGCTGACTTTGTCTTGCTAAAGTCATGGTTAGTTGTTAAGTTACCGAATTAATTCCGCGCTTCCTAATAACTTTGAACCCAACCTTCCACGTAAATGAAGTAAGCATATGCATTATGTGAGTAACAATTGTTCTAAATATATGTATACCGCTTTGGTTTTTCGTAACGAGAAACTGATTGCAAACTAGGGAGACATCAGTGACTAAACATCACAGACTTCACGGACTATATAAAATGAAAATTAAAAATCGCCAAGTTGAGAAAAAAGAAATGAAGGCCTAAGGAAATTGGCTTTCAGGTAGTTGGGTGATGCCCCTGTAAGCAAAAGCATAAAATTTAATAATATGGTGAAATTATGAAACTTTCTTCATATCGTATCAAGTCACTCATGCCTGTTCATGTACAACCAACGAGCAAAAGCCAATGCTAGCTAAAAGCCATAAATAATGCTAGGACTAAAAGCTATAAATACGATTTGAGGGAGACTTGTCATGTCTTGTAAGACCATAAATGCTAGGGCTAAAAGCAGTAGCGGTAGATATTTTTTAATATTTGTAGTAATGAAGACATTTTGATCTTCATGCGCCATGTTTAGCCTTTTATAAATCCAGCATGATGGCCATATAGTATAAGCTATCAGAGATTAATTACCTTCACAATCGAGGGTGGTATATTAGAAACCGCGAGGTCTCATGCATGTTCAAGTTATGCCGATTCTCTGGGTTAAATGTATGCAACGCGACTCAAATGAACGCTCGAGACGTGTTCTGTGCTTATCTCAAATATACATCTAATTAAATCTTAACTTATAAAAACGTACGTAACAAACTCAGGTGGCGACTATCTTATTCTTGGAGATTGTTTATTGAACTAAACTCTTAATGTTCATGAAGTGTGTAAAATGAGCTAAAGCTTGTGCGTAAATTACAGTAAATACGAGTCTACGAGATTTATGCGACAATTAAATACGATTTGATTTAAGAAAAATAGTTTGTTAAAGCCTTAAATGCCCAGGCTAAACGCTGTACACTATGTGAATGAATATATTGAAAGCTATGAAACCAAGTGGCAATAACACTCTTTTAATTTGGATTCATTTCTTGTTCATCTTTACTAATATATAAAACATTTATACTCTTTTTAAATTAGAAAGTCTTAAAATATTAAGCCTAAAACATTTCTTTAATAAGAAAGTCAAAATAATTAATTGATTAATTAAATTAAATTAAAATGTTAATAACACCAATTCAAATGTTAATAACACCAATTTAATAACAGTTATGAAATACATACGTTTGAAACATAAAAGTTACATCTTATAACTGGTCAATTAAAAGCATTACTAACAAGCTTGAAAATTAATACATACGTTTTTTTCCAACATTCCTAAAAACATAAAAGTTACGTAGTACAAAAGAAAGAAAATGAAGACCTTTAAATATGTTAAAATCTTACGTAAATATAGCTTGTAACATCCAAATAGTACCATTTAAAAATGTAACAACCTTTTTAAAAAATGATATACATGCTGGATATAAAACCTGACTCTCACACACATAATTGATACTTTCCCTTGTAATGAATCACGCCAACCACACGAGTTACCACAACATGTAACTAGTTTTGACAAGCTTGATAGATCAAGTATTCTAGCTGGTCGAGGACCATGATGATCAAGATCGTCCATTTCAAAATCCTTGTATAAAAAAAACCGACCCACGGATATGGGATTAACAAGAGACTTGATGAGGTTAAATTCTTGGGGGCATTTTTAGCAATACCCTTGAAATATCTAGCTCAACAGAAAGGCGTAAAATTCTTATTGTTGAAGACCATGTTAGCGAAGCGGATGATAAAACAACTGAATCAAGAAATGGGTGTTGTGAATAATGGAGTTGAAGCTCCGCATATTGTTCAACATGGTATTATGGTCTCATTCTTATGGTATTCTTTTTCATGGCACTACCAATGTACTTTGTATATTATTATTTGTCCATAAAAGTTGACTTTTTATTGTGGTGATTTAATGTTACAGGATGTATGCATGCCAACAATGGATGGTCTTCAAACTACAAGGTTAATTCGGTCATATGAACGATTTGGTAACTAGGATGAAGCACAGTTACCAGAGTAGAGCTGCGTGATCATCCCTCCGACAATCAATTATTTGAGCATTAACTTAATTTTATAAAATGTCACATGTCGTAGCTGAGATAACAACCCCAAGCTGAGAGCCTGAGGAAATTAGTTGGCCTTCATAAAATGAATAAAAACATTTGTTCTCGAGTTTGAATTCAGACTTGCTTCAAGATGCAAGTAAATTATACAATGGCATGAAGCTTAACAGTGTTTAATCATAAATACTAGCATCCGTAGCTTGCTAGGTCTTGAGATTGAATTATTGAAGCGTTGTAATAGAGGTTGTTTTTTTTATATAGATGTTGAACTTCAAGTTTGGCTATCTGCCATATCTAATTTCTTTATGGTTTACGTATGATGGCTTGTTTTAAAAAAAATATTTATTATTTTTAAAAAAAGGTTAGCAACGTGGTGTTTTGTTAAATCATATAGTAATAAAATGCCCTTGATTATGTTGATGAAATATTTTAATGCTAGGTGTATTAGTTCATTTTTTGTAGTTTAGATCTTATCTTTATTTGTATATGAAGTACTTTGCATTGTTAGAATTTTTTAATCAAATTATAATTACACGCTGTAAAATATAGTCACAGGGTACCCGTCGCCGCATTGCGCGGGTACCATGCTATAGTAATGAAAACATTTGAATTTTCAACCCTAAAAAAATATGATGACCATATATTATCTATACGTCTATACTACTATATTTTACCTACTAAATAAAGCAAGTTGTTGATATTTTCATCAACTTTATATATTATAACATTTTCTAACAACCTTTTGTAACAAACTTTTGTAACAACCTTTTATAACAACATTTTTTCTTTTAAATTGAAAAATCGTTTTATTTATTTATTATTTTTATAATCTAATTTTACTATATTTTTTAAAATTTTGTGCTTTTTAATTCGATATCCATTTTGATATATATTTTTATTAACTTTTAGTCTTTTTCAATTTTAGTGGGTTTTTTAATTCGACTTTTAGAATTTTACATTGCGCGGGTACCATTCTAGTAGTAGTATAAACTTTAGAAAATCACTTTCACAATCTAGGATGGTATTTTAAAAAACAGGCAAACAAACAATGTCTCATGCATGTTAAAGTTGTCCGGAGATGTCATTCTTTGGCTTAAATATACCCGACTTAACCCTAATATCCATGGGCGGAGGGGACAAAGGAAGGTCAAAGCGGAAAGGTTTATGAAAAAAATTGTAATGTAAGTTACGGAATATATTCAAGTTTCTTGTTAATTTGTTGTTAAAAATTGAACGATGGACTCGCATCTAGGACAAATATGTGTATCGTAGTCAGTGGCGGAACCAGGAAGTTGCAGGAGTGGGGGCAAAAAATTTTTTTTGACAAAAGTCGTTGTATACACCAAAATAAATATACATGTATAAGGTTTTTACATTATTTTTTTTTTCTTTTTGGGGCAATTTAAAAGTTTTTACATTGTTTTATTTCCGAGTGGGGGGCAATTCGATTTTCTAATGGGGTGCACTTTAATAAAATGGTCCTAAAAATATTATTTTTACACTAAAATTAGATTTCTTTTTTTGGCGAGCCATGGGGGGCGCCGCCCCCCACACCTTCTACATTGTCCCGCCCCTGATCGTAGTTTCTGCTGCCATTGATGTAGCTCAAGGTGAATATGATATTGTGTTGACTATGGTTTTGATCATTTTCAAACCTTAATGATGAAGTAGATGCTACTGTATGTCGTTATTTGATTATTCAACTAGCTAGGGGTAAAAGTATAATTGAATCTATGGTTTGTTTTTTACATATGTACATTAATGAATATGAAATCAAGGTAATGCATTTGGATCATGATAATTGTCGGTCATTTGTATCACGTTGGAGATGTTTGCTGCTGAGCAGGATGTTTACAGGCAATCGAATGACTCAGACAAAAACCACGTCATCTATCAGCCAAGTCTAGGATATATAAAAGGTGCATATTGTTACTAATCTTTAACCTTAAATTAACTTAGTATGCGGTTTGATTCGGATTATTTAACGGTCTTAGTTTTTGGCTAATTCACTGCAAGAAAAAAAAAGGGCTTTACTAAAATTGAGTGATCATTTTTTTTATTTCGTCACAGGTAAGTGACGACGCATAATTGGTCACAAAAAATTTAGTGACGGAGCTAATAGTGACGACATTATATTTTGACACTAATTGACTGGTGACGAATTTTTAATAATGTTAGTGACTAAATCTGGTTTTTCTTGTTGTATGTTTTATATGCCCACTTTGTATGGCTTAATCAGAAACTTTTAGCCTAATATAAGTATTTATCATGTCATAAAACCAGTTACAGGTTGAGGTAGTTTAATTAGCCTTGACGATAACTGAAAAGGATGCTTAAGGGACGAGGTAAGCAAATATAACTATATTCAGTGGTTTACTTTTGTTTATGTATAAAAGAAGTATTTGGTTCTTAAGGTGAAAGTATGTTGCAAGTTTGCAACTTGATTTCCATTGTTTTCACTACAGCAGCCAATTAGTTCGACAAGGTTATTAGGATGCTTAGTCTCCCTAAAATTTTTCACTTATGTCGCCCACTGTTCGTGTTCCTGTCAGCGGATGTTGAGGTTTTAACTATTGGCCATGTAATACTTCAAATGTTCAGTTCCAACTTCCAAGATTCAACAATCTGTTTTAAGTATTTTCGATTTACTTTTTTAGGTACCCTTACACTTGATGCAAAATTTGTTTTTAGCATATATCAACAGCTATCTAAAAGTATTCTACATTTACATATATCAGTTATTTTGTTTCCAAGTTAGCTCAAAATTTGTTTTTACCATTCGTCGATTTTAAACACCACAGTGAAGCGCAGTTTAAGACCTAGTAACGAGACAAAAGCTGACTATTGATTTCGATGTATAACAAATATTTGCAGGTCGGTAATCTCAGAAACGACATGCTACATAGGTAACTAAGCAAATTAACCTTGTTGTAGTTATGTGTGACCAGTAGGCAATATTTTGCACACACATCTAGTGAATGATTTAAGATTTTCCGAGAACATGCACTTGCATTTACTTAATACTCGTAATATAACAAAGTTCACATACAAAAAAAATGATATCAAAACTAATTAAAAAAATGATATCAAAACTATTTAAGGAATGACGAATATGACTAAAATAAGTAATCAGATGCCTTTGAACACAAGATTGTATATATATCACGTGCCAAAGGATATTTATCTTGAAAAGTTCCGAAACAGTGAACCGAGCCTTCTTCCTAGCCGTGAGAGAGAAAAAAGGTCTCATTGTAAACTAAGTCAGTTGTGACCGTGGATATTTATCTTGAAAAGTTCCGAAACAGTGAACCGAGCCTTCTTCTAGTCGTGAGAGAGAAAAAAGGTCTCAGTGTAAATCAAGTCAGTTGTGACCGTGGCTTTTCCCCTTAGGTTCATCTCGCAAATAACCGTCTTCGTCTTTTTATCTTTGCGTTCAAAAAGTTTGACAGTTTATATAATGAATATAGAAATATATAAATGTGTCATTTTGATAAATATTTGAAGCATAAAGCAATATATTAAGAGAGAAATTATACACTAGTATCCAACATTGGGTATAACCAAGAAAGAAACTAAGGCAACAAACTAAAAAAAGGAAAAAAAAAACTACTTATAACAGAAGGCCATAATTTTTTGACCATTATCACATGCAATCCGACCATGCAATCTAGAAAAGAGATTTCGGGAGTTACACTACTAGAAAATGGAGCAACAGCGACGGCCATTTTCGTCGGAAATCCGTCAGTATAGGTCTTTTCCGACGTTTTTGCGACGAAAAAGGTATGTCGGTAAATGCTTCCTAGCTAATGCTTAACAGTCGGAACTCTGTCGGAAATACCGACGAAAAAAAGCGTCGCAGTTCTGTTGGTATTTCTCTCGGAAATCTGTCGGTAAAAAAATGGAAAAAATTGTAATATAGCTGTCGGAAATTCGTCGGTAAATGTCGCTCGGAAATCAGTCAGAAAGTTTCCGTCGATAAAACGGTCACAAATCCCTCAAAGAGATGCAGAAAATTTTCGAGCTTACTGCTCAAATTTATATAATGCTGCATATAAAATGGCTGAAGAGAAAATAAAAAATAAAATGGATAATTCAATACTAAATAGATCAATTACCAAAATTTAGCATTTAAATAACAAAAATTGTGACCAAATCTACATCGAACAATTCAATTTATTCGAGATGAAACTAGTGTACTAATCTAAGTATTTATGATATAAGATTATCCAACTACGGAGGGCGGGGAGCGTGAATTGCACAGCTTCTTTAACACCTAGTTCATGTCATTCATCTTTTGTTGCTGATCTCTCTTGAGATTCTTCATGAGCATTTGCGTCCAACTCTTCATAAATTCGTACCTGCACATTTGTATTTGTCAGTTTCACTGCTACAATGTAAAACGTAGAGAATGCTATCAATAGCAAAATATTTTATATGACATCTTTAAGAAGAATGATTTTTTCACCATTATGTAATTTCCATTCATCGTAAGCAACAACATTACGCATTCATGTGAAAATGAATTAGCAAAGTATTTGATAAAGAAAATCAAAGCTACCTGAATGTGAGGAGCCTAGAGGCTGCTTCCACCTCAGACATGCCAACAAGAGCTTTTCCTGCAAACATCAAACACATATTAATGATAACAAAGTACTGTACATTTGTACTCCTGGTGTTGTTTTTCACTTTTCTTTGTTATAAAGATTTTTTTTTTCTTCTAATATTGATATTGATATTTCGAGTAATTTAATGTTAAGGATAGAGAACTAACGTGGCATTGATCACGGGTTTATACATCCACCATACGTAGCTTTCAAAAATCAACATATCGACTCCTTCCCATTGTTTGTTGTGGTTAGATATGGAGTCGAGCCTCACTAGACGTTTCATTACTGTGTGCTTTGTCGCATGATCTAAAATAGACTCGACTAGAAAAGGAGCCCAGTAGAATTCGATAGATGCGTTGTAGTCCTAATATCCAAAAAAAACCTAAAAAGTTCAGTATCCTGCTGGGTTCATGGTCAAATATCCAGAACAGATGTGTGTTGTTGCCTAAGCCTTTAGGTGAGGCATGAAATTGCATAAAATACTATATGTTCGCCAGATGGGTATTTACAGAGTTAGGAAAGTAATGAGAGGCTGGTTATGAATTACCTCAGCTATGAAAATTTTTCTAGGAGGTACTTTTTGAAGTGATTTTTTCCCTTCCGGAATTACAGACTGAACCAAACACACCATGGAGTCAAACATGCTTCTTTGTACAGAGTCACCTACAAACATGAGCCTCTTGTCCCTCAAAATTTCCAGCAATTTCAACGCATTAAACCTGCAAAAACCGTAAAAACACACAAGTTTCCACTTACAAACGTTAAACAACAAAAACAACCAAATTAGAATCGGTTCAAATTTAATTTTGACTTTGACCTTGGTAAATTGCATCTATCAGGCTGCCATTTCCAATTCTGATATGATGAATCGGGTCTTCCGTTTTTCTGGCAAGTCACTTGTTTGACCAAAAGTGGACAACTTTCTTCTGTGTAAAGTGGATTTGACTCATTGTCCCAAACCCATTTTCCTGCAAATATGTTGCACCCATTTTCCTGCAAATATGTTGCACCCATTTTCAATGACTTCATCGTCCGAGACATGAATTGGTGGTCTTTTAACTACCCGAAGTTCGTCACTTTGTTGACCAAAATATTCGTGGTAGTGGTAGTTATTTTTCAAATTATCAATGACTATTCTTAAAGACCCAATGAAAAGAAGTGAAGCGAGTGCAGCAGGTAAAAGATATTGATTCCGGCGATCTGTGGGGGATAAAGTTGTCATATCTAATATTAGCTTATTTCTAAATATAGCATAAAAGGAATCATTAACATAACTACCGCATACATTTCACAAATGAATCTAAACTTTTTTTAATCTGATTAGTAAAAAAAAATCTTTTCATCTCAGTTTATGTCAACCTTTAGTATCAAGTATCAACATCATATAATAATTAACATACGACTGGAATAGCAAACTAATCAAGTCACGAAGCACCAATATGCAAAGATGTAGACAGTCAAAATTAGATAAAATGAAAAAACTTTAATAACTTACAGCAGTTTCTTTTTGCTTGGATTTGAGTCGTAAACCTTCAAGTTCAGAAGTAAACCGCCATCACAACATGTCCTGCTGGGAAGCGTGCAAATTGATACAACACATTCAGTAATTGCACTTGTATAACGATAGGAACGACACCGTTTATAACTAGCTCAGATTGAATGATACAACACATCCAGTTGATAAATTTTGCTATGTGCAATACAAGTAAATAAGTAGAAAAACAGATAAAGCACGCAGTTTAGATGGTACCAAAGCGAATGCCCAAATTATATAGATAAAAATTGGACTAATACACTCAACACCAGCAACAATATCTAACCATACCAAGAGATATATAAGGTAATGACGTATTCCAGCATGGGTATATAAAGTACTACCTCATCGGCAAGGAGCTTTGAGCAACTAAAGCACACACATCGCATTATACTTAGAAATGTCGGTGTCCAAAACGACCGGGACAGTCAGCCGTGTTAGCTGCACAAGTCTCGCACTTCATCTTTCTATCCATTGTCCCAAGCCTCGGGCACTAAGTCTCGCCACCTTGGGCTTCCCTCTTTCTTTCGTTTCACCATGCTGTATTTCCAGAATCGACATTTCTCTCTACAACAACAGAACAGTTGTGTGAAACAACAATAAGATATTCTATGCAGCATTGTTATAAAATTACACGGTATTGTTTTCTAAACAGAGACAAATACAAAAATTCATTCATTCAAGTCCTCCTTTCCAAACGAAACCGACACAAATAAACTGCATTCGTGTTTCACCTAATTCGTAAACTACATTAGTTCATTCTTTTTCATGGTTAAGCTTAAAACGAAATAAGTCGCAGATTTAAGATTGTTCAATTCAATATAGCAAGACTAACTGCATTACTCCAGTTAAACTCAAACGAACTCAATAAACGCTAACAAGCTGCATTCGTATTTGCTGAAAATTTCAAACAAACCCGAACAATAAGCCGCATTCGTGTTCGTTTAAAATTTGTTACAGCATATCAACTACATTAGTTCAGTTTCACAGTTAAAATCTAAACAGATTTAAACACGAAAAATTCATCTATTTAAGTATATGTTTCCCTCCGTAACAGTCACAAACATACTCCATTCGTGTTTTAATTGATTCGTAAGCTAAATCAGTTCATTCTTTTTCATGTTAAGAATTTTACAAACACAGAAAATTTAAATGAACACAGCAAGTCGCTGCATTCATGTTCATTTAGAATTCATAAAACTACATTAGTTCATATTTGGTGATGAATTCAAACGAACAGAAACAACAAGCCGTATTTGTGCTTGTTTTTCAACATATCAACTACATTAGTTTGAAATTCGAAGTAAAAAATGTAAACAAACACGAACAGAAAGCCGCACTCAGGTTCGTTTTGCTGATAAGTTCAAACAAACACAATCAAAAAGACATTTGTGTCCGTTACATCATATCAACTACATAAGCTCAGTTTGACAGTTAGCATATAAACAAACGCAAAAGAACACGAATAACAAAGCACATATATTTGCATCACATCCACATTCGTTCAGTTCATTTACAAGACGCGTTAGTGTCTGTTACAGTTTGGTCAGTTTCACAGTTTTTTATCAAACACTCGTAAATGTTTTTCTATATAAACCATTCCAGCATAAACAATAAGGCATGTATGAGAAACTTAATTTGAAACCAATTAAAGACAGGTGTCAATATGTACTTTGAATCAACTAGACAATCAACTGAAACAATACCATAATCTTAACCAAACCAAGAAACAATAGGCTCTATTATAACAAAACACATTTTGTTGCTTAGATTGCCAGATCAGAAATGTACTTGCAGTATACATGCATTACGTTACGGACATAGCTAGTCATCCGGTAACCATTAATACACGCGAAAGGAAAGGTTTGATTATCCAACAGATACACTTCTACCAAGAATGAAACTTGGAATAAATCTCAAGACTGGGCATAGATGGTCACTGCACTTTTCTATAACAACTTCTATATACTCAAGTGTGCCATGTGATTTTAGAGCAATGCTAACTATTCTTAATAGGTTGACTTCTAGGAAGCTAGTAACCTATGCCTTGGACCTTTCGTTTTATCTTCTGTAAGAAACATCTTTAATTACTTAATTTATCCATTCATCGTTAATCTCTGTTTACTGATTCTATAATGTTCTTATCCTGAGCGAATAGCAAGTTGTCTAGCCTCCGCATCTATGGCATTAATTCCATGATGGGGAACAAGTTAGTAGGATTTAACCTTTTAAAATGTGGAGATTGCAATCTATCCCACGGAAGAGTTAAACATCAGACCTTAGGCGGAATCAACAGGACTATACATATAATGGTTAACTTATATTCGATTGTTCTGTTCAAACAAAAATAACTAGTGACGATACATATAAGTTTAAGCCCTGAGCCGAAAAATAAGCTCAAAATTACGAACATAAATTACGGATCGAATCAAACCAAATACCAAACCCTGATCGGATTATATCATTTCCGTACACAAATCAGTTTAGGCTTAAACCAGTGACGTCACACACAAACACACACACTAAATCCATCTTCAATTACTACGAATCAAATACCAAACCCTAGAAACTATTAATCAAATCAAATCAAAGCCTACAGACCATGAATTAAATCGAATCAAAGCTTAAAAACACATCAAATCAGATCGAATCAAATCAAAGCAAAGGTTTAGAGGCAAAACCTTTATCGACGATAGGACAGTAATCTGTGACGGCGGCGGGTGACGGCGTGCGGCGGCGGGTGACGCCGGCGATAGAACAGTTATCTGTGTTGGGAGTTGGGACGATAGAGGGAAATGATTTTTTGAGAAATAGTAATCTTTTAAGTTTAGTGAAGTTTTTTAAAGAGTAATATAGTAAGTTTTTCGGAATTGATTTTTTTTTGGGAAATGATGTTTTTTAAATTTTTAGTAATAAGTTTTAGTTAGTTTTTTTGGGATATAATTTTTTCTACTAATAAGTTTGAAAGTATTTTATAAAATTTCAAAGTATTTTATAAGTTTGAAATTAGATTTTAATTGGTCTTTAACTATGTTGTGATAAAAATCCGTATTTTATTTTTAATAAATTATATAAAGTTTAAATAAGTTTATTTTGTGAAGAGACGTTGATAACGAGTCGTATTTGTATCCATTTATAATATTTATATTTATACCCGGTCACCTAGTTCAGGTTGTTCTATTCGATTTTCGGTTAGGGGTTCCGTTAGGGCAAAATCTATGTAAAACAATACGTAAATTAACTGTATAAGAAGTTACGTTTTAAAATTTAGGGAGATTTACATGTATATCCTTCTTAAAATTAGATATTACATAAATATCCTTTGCAATTACATAAATATCATTGTCACTTTTTTAATTACATCAATGTCCTTCTCAAACCATTGTAATTACATTAATATCATTCTCAAACTTTTAAATTCTCACATACATTCCAAAAATCAATTAAATCATAATTATATTGATCTTAAGTTTTGAAACTATTATTACCTATTATTTTATCATTTAAATTAATTATAACTATCTTTTCTACGTATACTTATTGGTTTTGAGTGATAAAAGAAGACGAAAATGTAATTACAAAAGTTTTGATATAAATACGATGCATATTTATTTTTTCATATATACTTTTTAACATCGAGTGATGAAATAACATGTTGAATTTTGGATATACATAAAAAAATAATTTGGTAAATACGTTTATGTAGTAACAAAATGTAACGAAGGATATTAGTGTAATAAAAAAATTTGGGAAGGACATTGATGTAATAATCATGTTACATTTGTTTTAGAGTATTTACTTTTAAAAAAATTAGTCAATATATTAAATACTGTATTACATTGGAATTAGGAATAAGACAAAAAAACGTGTTTTTTTAACTTTCCATCAGTATTCAGTCGGAAATAATATATTTTCTGACGAATTTCCGACGGAATTGAATGAATATAAAAAGGTAATCACAGTTTCAAACAATTCCGACGAAATAGCGACAGATAAACATAGGCGTCGGTACACAGTCGGAAAGTTGACACTAAATAACATGGATTAGCGACAGATTTCCGAGGAAATAATGTCTCTTGGAAGTCTGTCGGAAGTCAGTCGCAAAAGCACGTTTGTTGCTGATCTGACGGAATGTTGTCGGTAAAATAGCGACAGATTTTTGCCCGTCGTAAATTCTGTCGCTATAGGTCCTTTTTCTAGTAGTGTTATACCTATTTAAACAAAGGAATCTGGGTGTAAAAACACATAGCAAACATCGTCGTCTCTAAAAAAACATCAACTAAATATACCACAAAACCAACTATACCAAGTTGAATCAACATAAGTAAACGCCGCCAACAGGTCTATATCACGAGAAGTATGTTTGTGTGGTTGGTTTACCTTAATTAGGTCGTGTTTGCTTGAAAGTGTTAAAGAGACGAATGTGGTTTGTGTGTTTTAGCAAAGTATGGATATATATATACACAAGAGCTACTAGTTGTAAAAGCCATTGCACAATGATGGAACATGCAATGTGAGAGAATTGGCACATGCATGAAGCTCTGTCATGACCACGTGATACATAAATTTGATTTTGATTGATCATATAATTTTTTTATCAAAACACAAAAACAGCTTTTTACCTATAAGTTGTTTGAGGAAGCCAGGCTTGTCATGTCTTATAAAGCCATAAATTTGATTTTAGATTGATCATATAAGTTGTTTGAGGAAGCCTTTATTTGTAGTAATGAAAGACATTTGGATGTTTAGTGGTGACGACGCTGCGAAAACGCCACCCAAAAATGCTAGAAACCACACCGTGGGTGGTGTTTTCGTGCTTCGCGCCGTACTTGCCACTCCGAATGGTCTCGGAAAACGCGACACGATAGCGCGTGGAACCACATTGGTGCTCGCGTTTTCGTTCTCTCGCGTCGTCGGATATTTTTACTTTTCTTTTTTGAAAAGTGCATAAAGTCACCATAACACCAAAGTTTATGCTGTTAACTAGAGTGGGAAGTTTTTCGCGTTGTGATAAGTTTTGATATTATGAACTAAAATATAATGTGATATGCACTTTTCTCACGCGAATTGGCACAAAAACGTCAAACCATGCGTTATGCTCTAAAAATATGATGGCCATATAGTAGTATAAGCTATCATAGATTACCTTCACAATCGAGGGTGGTATATTAAAAAAACGGATAAACGAATGAGGTCTCATGCATGTTCAAGTTATCCGAAGTCTGGAGATGTTGATTCTCTGGGTTAAATATACGTGACACAACCCACCATTCCAATGAACGCTCGAGACATTTTCTCTAGCTACCTCAAATACACATCTAATGAAATTTAATGTTCATGAAGTGTGTACATGGACGGAGCCAGGGTTCCTGCGGGTGTTCGGGACACCTATGAACCTTTTCTACGTATTGTTAATTTTTGAAGAAAACATCCATTGTTTCTAAATGGATCTTAAATGCACCCGTCGATCGAAATGTGTTTCTAGTCGTCGATTTAATTCGCTTTTTACATTTTTTTTTAGGTTCAAAAAAGTTTATACACCCGATCATATTTCGTCCTGAAATCGTCCATCAGTGTGTATGAGGCTAAAGCATGTGCATGAATTACAGTAAATACAAGACGTGTGCATGAGTTAAATACGATTTGATTTTAGAAAGATAGCAGGTTAAAGCCTTAAATGCCAAGGCTAAAAAGTCTACACCAGGCTACCACTAGCATGGCCGTTTAACCCTAACTTCATGTGGTGCTGAGATGCACGTTATGGGACTTCAAGCGCCAAGGTAGGACTGTGTGTGTGGCGAGGTAGACATAACGCATCCGTATGGCAGGACCGTGTATTTAGTCTTCCACACGTCTTAACTTGGAACGTGGTGTTACTGAATATAACATAATCAACCAAGTAACAAGTAATATTACACCAGATACTGACATACACGCCTAGCAAGTTTATCTAGTTCATAGCCAATCGGTTGACTCTTCACAAATGTGGAGAAATTATGAAAACCTATTCCAAACCTTCGCATCAATGCCCTATTTTCCTAATAGATTTTTGAGTTTCTAGAGATAATGGGACTCGAGGACTTGAGGTTTTGATGACTGCTGGTTTGAATTCACCAATTGTGCACAACGTACCAATCAACTAGTTCCATTCTATGTTTTCCTCTGGAAAAGCCCTATAGAGGAATTTTAACCAAAAGTAACACCACGATGCCATCTTACATTGATCTATATTGTTGGGTCTTCAATCGTAATTGTCTCGGCTTCTTCTGAATGCTTTCTTCTGTGAAAGTACCTTTTTGTTCTGCAGCCTTTTATGGGCTCTGTTTAGCAAAAAAGAAAATGTATTGATTTTGATACCAGTCATAATATAGGAAATCCACGATACTAGCAAAAGGCCTTACATTTTGGTAATCTTTTTTACTTGTTCTTCGGATGGAGGAGGTGGCACATATGAAGCAGCATCAATAATCGCCTGTTGTATTTATATAATCACGAATCATAAAACACAAATAAGAATCGTTTATTAATGTGAAAGTACCACCTAGTCTGATAACAAGATTTCGTTTATTGTTACCTGTAGTTTCTCCAAAGCATCCTCAATGTTACCCCTGAAAATGAAAAAAAGAAGATAAAACGGAATAAGCTTGCAACAGCTTTTTATATAAAAACGCGATTACGAAATGTATCACTGAATGGACAGTAGATAGAAGCTCACTTCTGTGTTCTGGTCTTTGTGGAGGATATAACAAGCTCGCCATCTTTGTTGATCCGGTTCTTTTCCTGATTAAGAAGTAGATCAGAATCGTAAGAAGACATTCTGACAATTGATAAGCACGAAATAAGTTCAAGAGTAAAATTCATTTTTGGTCCCTGTGGTTTGGCCAGCTTGCAGATTCAGTCCCTATCCTTTCAAAGTTGCAGTAAACGTCCCTATTTTCAAGTTTGCATTGCATGTTTGGTCCTCAGTTAGGGACTAAATCAGCAATTTGGCCAAACCACAGGGACCAAAAATGCAATTTACAGTGACCATAAATGCAACCTAAACATGAAAATAAGGACATTCACTGCAATTTCGAAACGATAGAGACTGAATGTGAAATTTAGCCAAACAACAGGGACCAAAAATGCAATTTACTCAAACTTCAAACTAATTCCACCAAACCAACATACTCATGCATGCATCGAATTTTACTGAAAACGAATATTTATGTTAAGTCCGTATACCTTTTTGGTACCGAGCCCCCCACCAAACAAGGAAGGCATATCCCGGTAAATTACCTAGGCAACACTGGCTGACCAAGCCTATGACTACGATATCAGAAACACCAATGAGAGTAACTGTGGACTAACCGTCTGTAGAATTTTCTCTCTCACTCTGTCACTTAACCAATGTGCTGCACTGACATTGAACCTCATATCGACCTTGGTATTTACTGCAAACAAAATGCAGAGGGTTAATCTTGGTATAAGAAAAAAGGAAAACTCTGGATTGTCGATGACAACCAATGAAAACTACATGAAAGTATTACAGATACCAAACCTTTGTTGACATTCTGACCGCCAGGACCACCACTCCTAGCAAAGCTCACAGTTACATGATCTAAATCAGAAAATCAAAGTCAGTAAAGACATAGTTTAATATAAAGCTCCGCATATAGATGATTATAGAACTAGCACTAGAGTAGGAGGAATCTCTATATAATTTGATATTGAGGGGTAGCGCTATGAAACGAATTGGTACAGAGCGAAGAGAGATGTATTCTACCCAGATTATAAAACAAGCGAATGAGTATGAACATAATTGCTATGGCAACACAATTAATATTCTACAATTTTCTTACGAGAAAGTACATCGCAGATGTGTGTGATGATTCTGCTATTGTTGCTGCTTGCTAAGTTGAGTAGTTGTTTCAAGTGAACATGTGATACGCAGTGGCGGAGCTTGCCCGTTGTGTTTGGGGGGGGGGGGGGGGGGGCAAAAATTTTTGATGCAATCTTATATGTGTAAGTATTCATGTATTGATATCCCATGGAAGCTACCACTCTACCAGTAATGAAAGATTGAAACTAATGGTAAAAATGGCTGATACTTTTATGTATACAAGCAAGAAAATCAACAAATCAAGTACGAAGTACATCTTGTTAAAGGGCCACCATATAAAAAATTATCAGAGTACATAGAAAAGCTAGGGGGGGCCACCACCCCTTCCTGCCCTCACTACCCTCCGCCAGTGGTGATATGGATGAGAATTTATCAGCATACACATAACTAATTTGTTCTAGTATCCTATATCACCTTATGCCCTTCGGTTGTTGATAGTGTCTGAAGATTTGTCGTATAAAGAAGCACCAAGTTAGCTCCAGTTCAACAGAGTGTTTTCTATTGACACGCACAATCATTTCCAAGGTGTTCTTTTTCGTAAAAACAAGACAGAATTTTCAAAAAGGTCAGGATTATGGGCTACCATGAGGGGGGCAACATATTGGCACAAAATACATATTATAAAATATAGATTGCATGATTCAGTGGACTTCCTGTGAAGCAAAAAACAAGCCAAGGGGGTGTTTCGGCAAGCTTAAGCTTAATAGCTTATGGAATCGTAAAAGGCCCAAATTTGGAGTACGAGCATAAGCTTATTGCCTTATTCCACCCAAAAAAATCTTTCAAGTAAGCTGACCTAAACACCTTCAGGGAGCTTAATAACTTTCTAAGCACAATAAGCAATTACACTTGAGACAAATATTCCCTAACAGTACTTGTATGATATTTGCAGCAGATCTATCAATGCATTAAGATGACTTCAGTCGAAAATAATATTCATATTTCTAAAGTGTCCTTTTTTTAGATAAGAAAGTTAATTTATAAAGGGTAACAATTATGCGCCATATTCTGCAGCATGGGACCAACAAAATTCTTTAAAGTAAGGTTGCCTAAACACCTTCAGGGAGCTTATAACTTTCTAAACACAACTTCTCAAATAAGCTTAGACAAAGACCCGGTAAGGTAACAGAGGTTGTATGATATTTACAGTAGATGACTTTCATCGACAAGCAGACTCATTTGTAAGGCGTCCTTTATTTAGAGAAGAGAGTCCCTTAATGAGTATGTGGCTATGTGCCATCTTTGGGAAGTCTCAGGGACCAACAAACAAACTGACATCCCTTGACGCAGCACGTAACTTATCAGATTTTCTATGAAAAAAAGACGTTTTTATCGAACTAGAAAGGCATATAAATGTTGCTGCATCAATATGAGCTTTCCAGCCATTTGACTCAGGAAATACCTAACCATAGTAATAGTCCGTACTGGAAAACATATCTCTTTTATGGTTTTTTGTTCTGTTATTGGTACTCTGTGCAGCAGAGCGCTTTCCATCGACACGCGAAGTCATTTCCAAGGTATTCTTTTTTTGTTAAAACAGTAGACTTTTCAAGAACGGTCATGATTATGGGCCATATACTGAAGCATGGGGTAGTCTACGGTGCCAGCAAATTGACTAAAGGACATGTTATAAAATATAGATTGCATGCTTCAATGGAGGTTCTTTGAGAACTGAGACCAAAAGCAAGGAAGCGTTTGGTTAAGGTTAGCTAAAACATTTTCAGAAAGCTCCAAAATTGGAGCTTAAAAATAAGCTTATTGGCTTATTTCAGCCAGAAAAAAATCTTTGAAGTAAGCTTACCTAAACACCTTCAATGGGCTTAGTAAGTTTCTCAAAACACAGTAAACACCCCCTAACAGTGTTTCTACTTTCTATGAGCAGAATCTTAAACATATTTGTCCGTCTGTTTTACTGATACAAATCAGAATATCAGATGACTATCATCAACAAGCATACTCATTTCTAAGTTGTCCCTTATTTAGATAAGAAAGTCCTTTTATAATTATGCGCCAACTTTGGGAAGTCTTAGGGACCAAAACTGACTTCCCTTGACGAAACACGTAACTAGAAATGCATATACATGCTGCAGCAAGATGGGTTTTCCACCCATTTGATAGTTATAAAGCGATGCGAATGTACAAAAGTGAGCATTGTGCATGTATACTGGATGCAACAAATTCACGAAAGTGGAAAATTAAATTTATAGCTAAACATTACCTAATCATAGTAATAGTCGCACATCAACCTTTCAAATTTCGGCTTTTGTGACCTTGCTACCCTTACATTATTTAATCACCCAAAGGGTATAATGGTCACAAAATACACACCGGTAGAAATTTGAAAGGTTTGCATGTTAGGGGGTGTCTGTTTAAGCTTATATGTGGGCTTACGAGCTTATTTGATTATAACCCTCAAATTTCTGGCTTACTTTTTTCATTCTCGTAGGCTTATATAAGTTTATCATATAATGATAAAGTTATATAATCTCAAAATAAGCCAGAAAGGTAGTGCTTATGAGATATAAGGCGAAATGAAATAAGCTGATAAGCCCACATATCAGCTGAAACAAACACCCCCTTAATAGAAAAACAAAATCCAACAGGTAAAAAGTACTCCACTTATCGGATTGGAATAAGCAACTTGTCTCCTATCAGGGGAAAAAATTGCTACAGCAACATAGTTAATGTTCTACAATTCTCTTACAAGAAAGTACGACATCGCATATGTGTGAAGTTACTGCTAATGTTGCTAGCTAGGTTGAATAGTTGTCTCACGTGATATTTATACATAACTAATTTTTTCCTAGATCTCCAGATATTTATACATTTAGGACAATTAATGGTATGATTCACATTATGCCCTCCGCCTGTTTTACCGCAACATATGCTAATCAAACTGTACACAGAAGTACAGAACACCATATGGATATGATGTAGATTTGTAATATGAACCAAAGAACCATGAAGTACGCTCCAGTGCAGCAGAGCATTTTCCATTGACACACATAATCATTTACAAATTGCTCTTTTGTAAAAACAACAGACTTTTCAAAAAGGGTCATGATTATGGGCCATCTACTGCAGCATGGGGAAGTCAGTGGGGCCAATGAATTGGCACAAAATGGCTAAAGGGCATCATATTAAATTTAGATTACATGCTTCAATAGAGACCAAAAGCAAGCAAGGAAGCGTTTGGGTAAGCTTTAGCTTAAACATTCTCAAAAAGCTCCAAGATTGGAGCTTTAGCATAAGCTTATTGCCTTATTCCAAACTAATTATTTTTTAAAAAGTAAGCTTACCTAAACACTTTAAGGGAGCTTAATAACTTTCTAAACACAAGTTCTCAAATAAGCTTGGACAAAGACCCAGTAAGGTAACAGTGCTTGTATGATATCTACAGTAGATGACTTTCACCGATAAGCAGACTCATTTGTAAGGCATCATTTATTTAGAGAAGAGAGTCCTTTTTATGAGTATGCGCCATGTTCGGGAAGTCTCAGGGACCAACAAACAAACTGACTTCCCTTGACGCAGCACATAACTTATCAGTTTTTCTATGAAGAAAAACATTAGACCTGTTTTCTCGAACTAGAAATACATATAAATGTTGCATCAAGATGAGCTTTCCACCCATTTGACTCAGGAAATACCTAACTATAGTAATAGTCCGCACTGGAAAACATCTCTTTTATGGTCTTTTGTTCCGTTATTGGTACCCCACTACTAGTCAAACTCTAGTGCAGCAGAGCGCTTTTCATTGACACGCAGAGGCAAGGTGTTATGTATTTTGTGAAAAACAACAGACTTTTAAATGGGCCATATACTGAAGCATAGGGCAGTCTACACTGCCAGCAAAATGACTAAAGGACATGTTATAAAAAATAGATTGCATGCTTCAAAGGACCTTCTTTGAGACCAAGAGCAAGCAGGGAAGCATTTGGGTAAGCTTTAGCTTTATCATTCTCAAAAAGCTCCAAACTTCGAGCTTAAGCATAAGTCTGTTGGCTTATTTCACCCACAAAAATCTTTAAAGTAAGGCTGCTAAACACCTTCAGGGAGCTTAATAACTTTGTAAACACAATAAGCTATTAAACTTGTCAAATAAGTTTTTACAAACACCGCTTAACAGTGCTTCTGATATTTGAAGTAGAACCCCAAACATATATGTCCGTCTGTTTTACTGATACCTATCAATGCATAAAGGTGACTTTCTTCGACAAGGATACTCGTTTCTAAGGCGTCCTCTATTTAGATAAGAGTCATTTTACAGAAGGGGTAATGATTATGCACCATCTTGTGCAGCATGGGGAACTCTCAGGACCATCAAATTGGCACGTAAGGTACTCTACTGATGGACATCTAATATATGCTACAATTCCCGCTTGGTGCAAAGGGCCACGCTAACTTTCCAGAAAAGGGGAAGGCTTTACCTAGCTTGAGTATGTGTGGCAAACCCTGTGGATTAGTAAGCCAAAAGATCGGAAACCATGGTTACCCTATAGAATATAGTCTGCACTTGAGATATATGTCTCCTAATGATGTAGCAGATGAAAAATGGTCTTAGTTAGTACTCAAGAGGCAGCCACACATCACTTGTCCCAGCGAGAGTGCCTAACCATAAGGGGTGAGATACATAAGTAGCCTCTACAAAGTCACTTTTGAACTAACCGAGCGTCCCTCATGGGCAGGCTGATAACAGTTTGATTTAAGACGTGCAGCAAGCAAAATGCCTTTGCCTATACTTGCCTCTTCACTATGGTTGTAATTTTAGTCTCCATCACTTATTTTATGTAACTGTGAGATGAACGGGCTTATTCAAGTTTAGCGCAAAAGTGAGTTAGGAGTTGAAACTCGTTCTAGCTAGCTTGTTTCTGCCATTACTGAGTGTGGGGGTCCCTTGCAGGATCCAAGAAGCAATGATTAGTTAAGCATTGTGTCTTCTTGTCCGTTAACTACATCTAGCGAAAACTAACTTATGTTTATTTTTTTGGGTATACCTGGGTTTCCGACTTAGACTAATCTCAGGGTGACATTATATTATGATATAATAAACTTATTTAAGCCCATAAGTCTCAAAATAAGCCACAAAATTTAAGCGTATGAAATATTTACCGAAAATAAGCCAAAACTCAGTTTATACTACATAAGCCCCAAATTTATGGCTTATTTTGAGACTTATGAAATATAAGCCGAAATGGGTTTATGATTCATAAGCCTAAAGGGGTGTTTGTTTTAGCTTATATAGTAGGCTTATTAGCTTATATAAGCTTATAAGCCGAATCCATGTGTTTGGTTAAGCTTATATAAGGAGGGTTGGTAAGAGAAAAATTTGTGTCTTATGTAACAGTCGGTGGGCAATATTATATAAAAAGACTTTTATACCCACATATAATAATTACATCCTTTTTATTTTTATGTACTTTTTTGTCATTTTACCTTATTAATTACTCCCTCCTTCCCCAATTAATAGTCCAGTTTACTATTCTGGACGTCCTAAATTAATAGTCGACGTCCAAAAATAATTAAGAAATGTAAATTAAATTTACCATATCACTTTTACCCTTACTTGAATGTATTATTCCAAACAATAAGGCTATGTTTGATAAGAGCTTTTTAAAGCTTTTTTAGAGCTATTAGCTTTTTTGTTAAAAAAATAATCTAATAGCTCTGTTTGGTACAACAATTTTTAAGAGCTGTTAGCTTTTTATTTTCACCAAGTAACTCTTAAATAAAAAGCTGATTCATAAAGCTTTTTAAATTGTCAAGAGCTGTTAAAGCTGTAAATTACTGATATACCCTTCAACTATATTATAATTTATTTAAATATGTCCTTTTAAGTCATTTTACATCTTGATTTTACAGCTAACATCTGATATACCAAACACTTTTATAAACTCATGTTAACAGCTTTTTAATAAACAGTTATATCTTACCGCTTACAGCTATTTTTGGCAAACTTAGCCTAAATAAGTTGTAAATTAGTTGGTTAAAATTAAAATTGTCATGACGTAGAAAGTAAGAGAAAAAGTTGAAATATTTTTATTAAACCGTGTGTTTTTAAGACGTGCAGCTAGCAAAAAGCATTTGCCTATACTTGCCTCTTCACTATATTTGTAATTTTAGTCTCTTATAACTTATTTTATGTAACTAGACAATTGTAAAGAATAAGCCCGTTTCGGCTTATATTTCATAAGCCCCAAATGTGTGGCTTATTTGCAGACTTATGGGCTTATATAAGTATATTATGATATAATAAACATATATAAACCCGCAAGTCTCAAAAAGCCACAAAATTGGAGCTTATAAAAAATAAGCCAAAACTTGGCTTATACTACATAAGCCCCTAATTTATGGCTTATTTCGAGACTTATGGGCTTATATAAGTTTATCATATCATAATAAACTTATATAAGCCCATAAGTCTCGAAATAAGCCACAAATTAGGGGCTTATGAAACACATGCCGAAATGGGTTTATATTTCATAAGGCTAAAAAAAGAAAAAACGCAAAACGTGGTGCGGTTGCGGTTCAAACCCAAAAAAAACTACCATAAGGTTGCGGATTTACACTTTCTAAAAACCGCAAATGTTGATGCGGTGTGGTTTTTTTCCAAAATCCGTACCGTTCCGCACCATGGTCACACCCCTACTTTTGACTCGTCAAACTTTAAATGTTCATTGGTCAAACTAGACAATTGTAAAAAAACAAACATATGAAATGAAATGAAAAATATTTAATACCAAGAGTAATGTTAGGAATGGGGTCATTGGCCCCGACAGCTGATCTTTCAATCGCTTCATGTAACTGCTGTTGTACCACCGACAGCCTTGCTGATGCCTTCTTATTAGAAGAATCTGAACCGGCTGATGCACACCGGACCGGGGTGTAGCTTACTGGTCCATGCCTTATCAACCGAACCGGGTTCGGGCCAGTTTGAAAACAAGCTAGAATATTTCTCTGGTGAGAACAAGTGCAGCTCTGATTGCCATTGTCATTTCAGACCAACTGACGGGTTTTTTTTTTGGGGAATTTTATAAGCCACTGATTAAGGTTTTTTTTAACCTTAAAATTTTAAGACATTGTGGGCTAGGCCCAAATCACTTTAGCCCAAAACATAATTTCAAAAACTGGCCCATTTTTTTATCCCAATCTAAACCATTAAAAGTCATATTTACCCAAGAGAAATTTATAATCCCATATATATGTCCAACTTAAACACTAAATTTGTCATATATATCCATTTTATAATCAAAATCAAATAAATCTAAATTTACATCATTAAATACCTCGTATACCCTTTACACAAATACACATATGTATATGACAAAAAAAACAATACAAAAACACCACGTCTGCTAACACCGAACAAGCAAGACATAGAAGAGCATCGTTGTTCAATCCAAAACATATCGTATTACTCAATACTAACAACATGGATCTTACAGAAAGATTACAAGATTATGGCTAAAAGCATACAACATCATGCCTATCAATTTATTTGCAGTGACCCAAGCAATCGATAAACCTAAAAATTTAAACAATTCACATCTGATTTCCATTCTGCAATTGTAGTGAAACCCATGATCTTTAGTGATAGAATATTGACACTAATTTTTCGTTTCATTATTTTCATATAAACTTTCATTTCTTTTAATCTACCGAACCCATTAATCAAAGTGTTACACCATACTTTAAGATAAAGTACATGATAATATTATACGAACATTTTTCCTTATGCATCCAGTTATATATGTTTTACATGATACAATAATGCTCTTATAATGTGGTATGTGTTCATTTCTTAGTTCTTGTATTATTTTGTACTGCAGTTATGACATAGGTATGTGTTTGTATAAAGGGTATAATGGGTATTCAATAATAAAAAGGGAGTTTTATTTGATGTTGATGATAAAATGGGTAGATATGTCAAATTTAGTGATTAAGTTGGATATATATGTTACTATAGGTTTTGATTGGGTAAATATGACTTTTAATGATTTAGATTGGGGAAATAAGGAATTAACCTTTTTTTATATCAGGAGCACTCCTAAAAGTCCTATGTTAGGATTTCAAGATCGAGATCTTAATTAGGATTGTTGTCGTCTTTGCAAGATCGAGATCATAAAATAGGATCAGAATCGTAAGATTCTATTATAATGTAATTTTCTTAATATTTTTTTGAAATATTTTACAAATTTACAAACTAATATACATTGTAAACACAAAGTTATACGAATATATTATAAAATTATGGTCAGAAATTATGATTATGAAATGTATAAAAAGATTATACATTGTTTTTTAGATTATACAAAATAGAACCTATAAATTTGTAGTTTTTAGTTTGTCGTTCGAGAAAAAATAAGATCAGATCGTTGTAGATCCTAAGATCCCATGAGCAAGATCCGGATCCTATAAGATCTTAAGCATGCAAAGATCATATGTAAGATCTGGATCGTTTTTACTTTACGAAACATGTTTTACTCAAAACAATTCAAAGGTTCGTAATCGATCTAATAAATTCGTCGGGGCCGATTTAAAAACCTGTTAAAACCGAATCGTTCCGGTTAAAAGTTGGTTAAAACCGATCCGATCTGATAAAAAATTAGGTAAAATCTAACAAAAAACAATTTTTAAGTCAAATAGGTTTATTGACCGGTTGACTCAAACGAAACCAGTTTAAAAACCGATCCCATTTTAAAAAAACGATTTGCCCACCTTGAATCATAACAAGACTTTTCCCAAGTTGGTGTGTGACTTTTCTCGTAACACCAAAAACGGAAAATGATCCATTTTTGTTGACTTTAAGTACATAAACTTTTAGTGTTTTTCTATAACACAGGAAAAAAATACTCGAAAATGTGATTGCTTCTCCTGCGAGATTGCTTCTTGCCTTTGGAATAAATTCGCATCTTGGTGGGATCTAAACATTTCGGTGTGAGCAAACATTGACGAATGGTTTGCGTGGTTGGACTCCCTTCATTGCAATGGAAAGTTTAAAATCTTCATCGTAGGTGTAGTAACTACTCTTCTTTGGTGTATTTGGAAGCTTCGCAACGAGTTAATTTTTTCTTGTACTCCTCCCAAGAAATCCACTCTTTGGGATTCGATTGTTTCTTTGTCTTTCCTTTGGATTACTTCTAGGAGTCGGGTTGTAAATTTAGATGGGATACTTGGTTACGTGATCCCTTAAACTCTTTCATGTACTTG
This sequence comes from Glebionis coronaria, assembly GCA_025667525.1. Lineage (NCBI taxonomy): Eukaryota > Viridiplantae > Streptophyta > Magnoliopsida > Asterales > Asteraceae > Glebionis > Glebionis coronaria. The sequence continues at coordinate 32,449,979 of CM046874.1, read as the reverse complement.
TAATCCTTTTTTAGCCTTTGGCTAATTTATAAAATCGCCGTTAAAAAAATATCATGTCATCGTATGGCGTTTTTCGAAAGCATTTGTGTGATGGTTTGAGGTGCAATGTGAGGCTTGTGCAATTAAATGACGTTTTCGAAAATGGATTAAGCCATGGCTTAAAGCACGTTATAATCTCAAGGATTCTTTCAAGTTATAAGTTTTTATTTCTACAAAGATAATTTTTTTGTCATTTCACTCTACATATAATAAGGTTCGTCCTATTAAAAGATGTTAGGAAGTTCAAAAGTAGTTAAACATAGTATTACTTAGACTATGTATGTGTTTACTTAAACCTTTGCCACTTTTAGCATATGTGTTCACTTATGGCGTGTTTGTTTTTTTTGCAAAACGTTTGAACGATGTATGAGTCTGACCAATCATACGCGATCAAACTTTTCAGTTGTTTATTTTTTCATGCAAAGTCAAAGGCACTAAGATAGAAATTGTCTGAATAAGTCAGAGTCGTTGAGCACATCTGAATATGTCCTACCAATTGCTATATGTCGACAAAGTACACCTTTTCATAGGACGAAATGAAGATAACTTTTGCACGACAGTTAAAGGCCATGAAAGAAGAGATGAAGTACAAATAAGAAATGGAATAGAAAATCATAATCCTATGATTTGACACAGCTGAACAAGATGAAGTACATGTTGTGGAATAACCGCGATAATATCCCACCGACTAGATAAAGAGTGTGAATAAAGTCAACACTATAAGCTTACCCCAAAACTAGCTTGTTAGAAACTAAACACTATGAAAGAAAAACAAGTATGAAACATCAAACTTTCATATATCTCTTATAGAAACATATTATAAAACTGAAACTAACTAGTAACAAAGAAGAAAAGAAACATCACAAGATTGCTTGTGTGTGTGTTTTTGGTGTGCTTTCAACAAGAAACTAATGGGCTATTTATAGGCTAATACCCTTGCTAGTTCATGCATGTAAGAAAGGATAAGCAAGTTGCAACAACTTGTATAACCAACTTGCCATTTATTCTTCAACTTGACCACTTGGTATGAGCCATATTATTCTTAAAAATCTCCACCTTGGCGAATATCAAGTATTCAATCTCACCGTCAATCATGTGAAGTCTTCAAACTAACCTTTAAGTTTTCACAACATTGATCAAGTCCAAACAATAATTGAACTTGATTCTAGCTAATACTTTAGTCAACATATCAGCATGATTCTTAGAAGTATGACCTTCCCGATTCTAACTCCACCTTCTTCGAGTATCTCTCGTATGAAATGATACTGAACATCAATGTGCTTCGTCCTTGCGTGATAAACTTGATTCTTTGCTGAGTGAATTGCACTATGAGTGTCAGAATGCATCGTGATAAATTTCTGATTGATTCAAAGTTCCCCGAGCAACCCTTGAAGCCAAATTACCTCCTTGAAATCCTTTGTAATCGCCATATACTTTGCTTCCGTAGTTGACTATAAGGTATACTTCCAACTAATCGGAGCTTTTGCTAGAGTAAAAACGTAGCCCGTAGTAGATCTTCGCTTGTCTAAATCTCCAGCATAGTCAGAATCACAATATCTTGCCACCATTGACTACTTCCATGTTCAAATACTAAGCCGACATCTATTGTGTTATGAATATACCTTATTTCACATCTTGCCAATGTCCTTTTCCAAGGTTATGCATATACCTGTTCACCATCCCAACAACATGACTAATATATGGTCGAGTACATATCATAGCTTACATTAAGCTACCAACAGCATTAACATGAGGTATTTTTCCATATAAGCCCTATTAGCATCATCCTTCGGTGACATAGCATCACTAATCTTAAATTGAGAAGCGAGTGGAGTACTAACTCATTTTGTTTGCTTGTCGAACCTAAAACGCTTTGGAACCCCTTCTCAGATATTCTTTCTGAGTCAAACAAAGCTTTCTCAATTTTCTGTCTCTTACTATCTCTACGGCGAGAATCATTTTTGCTTCACTGAGATCCTTCATATCAATTCACATTTCAACCGAGTCGTCAACTTTTCAATCTCGTCTAGACTTTGAGAAGCTATAAACATATCGTCTACATATAGTAGAAGATATACGAAAGACCCATCTTGTACCTTTTTCAAATAGACACAATGGTCGTATTTGCTTCTTGTGTACTTCGACTTCATCATAAACTTATCAAATCGCTTGTACCACGGCCTTGGGGATTGCTTTAATTTATTCAACGATTTATGAAGCTTACACACTTCATGCTCTTTTCCAGCAACTTTGAATACTTTTGGTTGAACCATATAGATTTCCTCTTCCAAGTCTTCATGTAGAAATGCATTCTTCACATCCATCTGAACTAGTTCCAAGTCCAACACCAAAGCCAACAAAATTTTAATAGTGGAATGTTTTACCACTGGAGAAAAAACTTCATTATAATCAATTCCTTGTTTCTGAATGTAGGCTTTAGCTACCAATCTTACTTTGTAGTGAACGCCATCTTGGCTAGGAAATTCTTCATTCTTTGCATACACCCATTTGCATCCAATCTCCTTCTTCCCTTATGGGAGGTTGGTCAACTCCCATGTGTGATTCTTTTGAAGAGACTGCATTTTGTTGGTCCCTTGTAACTCGATATTACTTATCAAGCTTAAGTAATAACACGTTAGCAAGACTCAAGTGTGTTGTTTTAACAATTGATAAGAACTAAAAGCAATTAAAACAACGATACCAATTTAACTTTTCAACGTATAGACTTTAATTAGAATCAAATAAAGAATCTATAACCCATTTTGTTTGAGGAACAACAAAGTGGTTGAATGACAATAGGTGGTGATCTCCTCTACTTAAACTTTCAACCTAAGTTAATAGTCTAAGCTCCAAATCTAAACGTTCATATGCTCTTGGATATATGGTTTAGTTGGTATCGAGAGAGAAAGGTTTGGCATAGTTTTTACTCTTGGAATTGCTAACCTTTCCTCTCTCAATAAGCACTCCTTATATAGGCAGTGTTAAATCTAGGGTTTGCATTTCGCATGTTCCCATGCATAAGTTTATCCAGTGGGTGGTTGATGCCCATGTTGGATAAACAGTACAAAATACTTATTAAACTAATCTAGAAAAGATAAAGGTTGTCCTGAAACCTTTTTTTACAAGACAAGGGAAGAAAGATATAGTTATAAAAGAGTTTTAACCAATTGTGGTCTTTTTTGAAATTTTCTCATCTAAGAATTGGTGGTTATAACACGCTTTTTAAGTCTATTGTACTATATCCATGAAATCATATTACCAAAGTCCATGAGTCTAAGACTAAACTAACCGCATACTCATTATAATCTGAATCCAGAATCCTTCGACAAATTAAATGCATATTCTTTTTTCTTTTTTTAAAGTCAAGTGTTTAATAAGAAGCTCAAATGTTGCAATGTACTGGAGAGTTCTAGTAGTGGCTCCGATTCTCAAAGCTCATACACGAAGATAAGATGTGTAGATATGCTAGTTAAAGAACAACAGAGTTATAAAAAAACAATCTCCCGAAGTAATCCTAGCTAGGTAGGAAAAAGATCATCCTTGTTCATTCAAACTCAACTAGAGTTGTACTTGGTCAACTTAATTGACTTAGAACATTGACACATTACGCCCTGGTTCTTTGTTATTCTGACAACTGGATTACTTTGGGAGAAAATAAGAAATGTTCTTAAACTCTCCGGTTCAACCGGTTGAACTAATTTCGGCTGAAAATAGGTCGAACTAATTTCGCCAAGTTTTGATTTTTTTCGTTTTTATTTTACAATTTAATTATATGTATTTATAGGGTAGTTTTATTATACTTGTTGTAAATTGCTTAAGCAAACTATATGAAATGTACACGATTTATATGTCTATATTCTCCCGTACTGCAAATCTCCATACAATTTATATATTCTCCCGTACTGCAAATCTCCATACAATTTTTTTAATAGAAAACCAAGTCAACCCAACGATCCAACCTGTGAATCAATGACTCTTCAGAAACATGATTTTCAAAACATTGGAAAAACTCAAAAAAGTAATACAAACAACAAACTTGTAGCTTATCATACAGCGAATTTATGAAGAAAAAAGTAAAAAACAACAATGTAAACTCGAACAAAAAATCTAAACTTCGACCAAATTTGGGATGGTTTATTTAAAGTATAATTTCTGCTGTTTTTCTGGCATTTCCCTAAAGATTGCACTCTAGAACCTTAATAAAACTTTTTTAAAATTTTCACAAAGTGAAAACATTACCATGGCTTTTAAACACTTTTTAAGCGATTTTTGAATTGTTATACAAATTTTTTTTTTTTTAAAAAAAAAAAAAAGGCATCAGTTCTCCAAGGTGAAAAAGCATCACAGAAATATCAGACGCAAATTACTCATACAAATGAGATTCATCACATGCCTTTATAAAAAGTCATAGAAAAACAGAAAACATGTTATAAACATCAAAATATTAATGTTAAAAAACAAGGTTTGAGGAAAAATTTGCGATCAGAACCTGTCGGGATTCAATGTTTAGCATCAACCAAATTATAGAAAATAACTTGTCAGTGGATTGACAGACCATTGAATTTTATCTTCACCTCGCAAAACAGAAATATTTATAAAAAAAAATGATGAAAAAAAGAACTTGTAATCTAAACTAAACCCTAATGAAACTGTTATTATTAAGCTAGAGATGAGATGGTGGCTGGATGGTGAGCAGTTTATAAATAGAGCAAAACCCTAATAATCTAAACCCTAACGAAACTATTGGGTCCTCGGCCCATTTAACTTGTTGAAGGATTTTTATTGGGCTTTGCCTTTCTTTTTTAGTTGATTTTAGTTGTTTTATGGATTCATGTGCTAGACTTTTCATACTTCAACGAGTTTTTCAAACGGATGCATAGAGATGGATTTGTATTTGAAAACGTAGTTATATACTACTTCATGGGTTTTTCTCAATTTTATGATGTTTGCTAACTTTTTTACGTCATACTTTGCTTTGCCTTTAAGAGAGAGTGGCGATTTAGCGGTCAACTTTTGTTGTCAATAACAATGATCTTCGACAACGAAAACAATTAAAAGAGGAAAACAATAAATATGATTGATCGAATACGAAAATAGCACATATTAAATAAACACAATAAAGCGAAGAAACAAGATCCTTCCAAGTCATTGGTTTTGCCGATGACAAGAGTATTTCAAACTTTGTTGATAAATTTTACCTAAAGTCGACTATGTGAAAAAACCAAAGAGATTAATCGAACTTGGGCCTATAACTACTCTTTAACATTCTTAATACATACCTTTTACAGATGTAAGAAGTTGTAAGAATTATTGAATGCTTGTCAACCTCAAACATGCCTTACTTCATTCCCAGAGAAGTATATAAACAAGTTGTATTTTCTTACCTTACTCCATGTGGGATTTCACATACAAAATTAAGTTCGACATATAAAAGTTTGAGGAGCGGATATTATGTTGCGTTACCTAGACTAGTACTTTACTTACCATTAGTATCCAAGCTCCAAATTTTAGAAACTATTGTGACCGAACTATTTAATCAATTTTGTATGATAATATGAAAATCTAATACTAGACTTTACCCAATCTTATAAATATTATTTCACGGTCAGACTAAGGCTAGGTGCAACGGAGTATCGGTCGATCGAGCGCGGCCGAGTCGCAGTCGGTCGACACTGATGCGGCGACCGAGTCCCCTCGGCCGATCGACCAAACTCGTTCGTAGGCACGATCGGTTTGTAAAATAGAAAAATATAAAAGAAATAAAAATTGGAAGAAGAAATGTGGAAGGGTGTGTTTTTTTTTTAAGAAGAAGATATTTGAGGCAAATTGATCTTTTTGTTTTTTTTTTACTTTTTTAGATTAAATTAAATTAGTTTAGAATTATGTTTTAATTACAACATTTGTAATAAAAAAAATTAATTTTAATATATTTGGCTTTGTCTAATTTCTCATATCATATATTAATTTGACATTTTTAGAGTTAGTTTTAGCTAATACATTTTACTCTTTTTGCCTTTAATTAAATATTTTTTTAATCAAATTTTTAACGATATTTAAGTATAAATATTATTAGCTTCGGCAACTCTTCTGGGTGCCTTTATGTAAATAATCATTGGAAAAGGAATTTATATTAAAAAGTTAAACTAGGCCGCTTTGTAATCGTAAATAGCAATGGCGGAGCTTATATGGGGCACGAAGGGTGCTGGCCCCTCTAAAGTTTGTCTTATTACTAGCATTTTTTTATAATTTTAGGATTTTAAAATAAAATTTACATTGTTGGCCCCTTTGAAAATTTGATAAAAGATAAAACTTTGGAGAAAAAGTCACTCACGAAAGTTATTGAAAGTCTATGGATATAAACTTAATAGTCGTGTGATAGGATCGAACTCGGAATTACAGGATTGCACACAATACGTAAAAGGTAAATTTTATTTAATAAATGTATTTAATATATTTATTAAATTAAACCAAGCTTAATAACGATCGTTAAATAAATTAAAAGTTAAGTTAAATGATCGTTATGGAATTAAATAGAAGAAAAGAAGGAAACGGAAAATTCCGGAAGCCTCCTTTGGGTGGGCTTGGGCCGGCGGCTACAAGGGCAAAAGGGGAAGTAAAAGTTTTTCTAGCCTTTATAAACAACCCTTAGCCCTCATATTTTTTCCATCCCTCTCTCTTCTTTCCTGCGATCAAACCAAAAGGCAAACACCTTTTTTAGGGTTCCTTTTAACCTCTTGAATTTGATTTCTTGAATCTAGTCCTAGCCCCTCTCTAGGGTTGTTGGGTAGATTATTCCACAAGCGTAGAAGCTCCGTTTATACGTGCTAGACTCACGGTTTGCCCGTTGCATTACGTGTGTACAAGAGCGTAGTATAGTTTTACTTTAAACTATATCTTGGCACCGTTCTTCATAAACCCTAATTGTTGATTCAATTGGTGATCTTGTGGATCTTTGCTAGGATAAAGGTATGTAACCTATTTCGATTAATTATAATTGTGTTATTATGATCTTGTTAAATCGCTTCCGCTATTACGTGCTTTGATCTTTGCTTGTGATTATATAATTGTTATGAAGGTCATAAACCATCAGTAGCATCGAGAGCCGTTTTAACATGTTATAATTATCGAGATCTAAAGTTTTTTTAACTAATGATGATTTGAGTTAAAATTACATGTTGTTTTAGGTTTTAACAAAATTAGGGGTTTTGTTTTTTTGTTTTTAAAAATCGGCCTAGCCAAATTTTTTATAAAAAAAATTATAAACCCTAAAATTACACGGTATAATCTTTAGATGTTTGCATGGATTAATTGTTATGTCATGTATGGTTACGATCCGTAGTATTTTAATTGTTAAGAGTATGTGGGAGATCCGTGATGAACATGCATGTTTTTCACGGATCATATGATTTTATATGCTATTTGCTTTATTTGATTCAAAGTTTTTAAAATTACGGAAGACTTTTTATGTTTATAAAAACCCTAGATTTTATGTTCTTTGAATAAATTGGTATGCATGTGGTTATTTGATTTAGTTTTTTTTTTACCTACTTGTTTTCATGCGTTTTTTTTTGTATGTTGTAAACAAGGGTAATTTTTCCAAGGAAAATAATATGGACTAAATCATAATCAAATTAATGAATTGTTTTGAGATCTAAATTACATAGAATTACGTTGATTGATAATTTGCAATGATAATTTAACGGCCTACTCCTTTTGACAAATTATAAAGTGAGTTTAACGCACCGCTGGTCATGTACCCGGTTAAGGAAGGAGGTGCTATGTCATTAGTCGCTGACCAAATTCCCGGCTCGCCTGTGCGTCAAATTGAAATTACCTACGATTATCTTTTGCATTATATCTTAAGGTTGATTTGCCGCAAATTCACATCCGAAACACAATGAATAAGGTTATTGCTTTGTGTTTTAACTAAGTTTTAGAAAAAGTACGTTGTGAATTGCTGTGGGTAAAGTCTTTAAATGGTTTTACCAATACCTCAACTTGTGATTTATGGCAAACTTTTTGACTCACCAAAAGGTTTACTAAAAGTTTTTATTAAACTTATGCTATGGAGATGTATGCATGCTTCTCCATACATGATTTTGACACCAAAATCAATACCCTTAAATTTAAGTCTTATGCCATCTAATTGACGAACACTTGAAGTTACAATTCTCGTCAAGATTTTGGATGATGTTGTAATGGAGAGAAAACTTCATGACTGAATAAGATTGCACATGAATGTTTACGTTCTTTAGATTAGTCGACTTAATTGAGTTACTCAGTGAGATCTGGAAACTTAAGGCATAAAGTAGGGGTGAAACATGTTTACGATGCAAAATGACTTTTGGCAACGTAAATCCCTAAAAATATCTAGAAATTGTGTTAGCCTCAAAATATTGAGCCAAACAAGAATGCTCGGTCATATGTTTATTATGTATCATATATTTAGAACGTTGTAATAGGTAGTATATTAGTCGTGTTATTACGGGCTTAACTTTAAGCTAAGGTTCATTAATAAGTAACCAACGCCCAAAAGGAAAGCCCGGCCCATGATCATATAGCCCATTAAGCTACATGTAAGCAAAGGCTATATAAACCCTTCCTAGCATGTTAGGAAGGGTGTTGGTCATTTCATTTTCTCTCTAATCTAATATTCCACAAGTTTTACCAACCATTTTCTCTCTACTTTCTCTCACTACTTTCTCTCTCTAGAATTCTTCTCATTTCTTCCTTTCTTTCTTTAATTCGTGATTATATAACATCATATACTAGGGACAACAATTGGTATCAATCGCCACGAGGTAGATTTGTGATTGGTTGTTGTGTTTTTCATATGATTCGTTTGATTTGATCCTTATTTCTTCCTCGTATTCAAATTTTTTTGTGTTTGATTGTGTTTCTTAATCGTATAACCTCTTTAATCATGTTGTAGTGATTTCGGTATCTTCGTTTTGATTAAAAACACAAACTTTCTTGGATCAAACGTTCAAAAATCCTTGGTTTTTCATCTTTCCGAATTTCTTGCAAAGGTACCCATCGGAAAGTACAAGTTTTTTGAGGTCAGATCGCAATAACCACTAGGTTCTTCTTTGCGATCTAAGGATTTTGATACCCTATTCCGATCTGGACATTCCGATCGTACATTGCGATCTGGGATTCCGACGGTTTCAAGGGACTTTTGAGTCGTTACTCTGCCAAATTTGTTTTAGACACATTCCGATCTGAACATTCCGATCTGAACATTCCGATCTGAACATATTCCGATCTGAACATTGCGATCTGGGATTACGACAGTACATTGCGATCTAAGCCACATTCCGATGAACATTCCGATGGACATTCCGATGGACATTCCGATGGACATTCCGATGGACATTCCGATGACTTGTTTAGCTAAATTTTGTTCCAGTATTTTTTCGACTTAGCCACCATCTAGACTAGTTTCGTAATATCGTTTACACAAAGATTAAAAAAAAATAATTAAAAAAAAGAGTTTTTTGGCGGGAAAACCATTTTAAAATTTATTTTTTCCTAGACCATTTTTAGGCCATTTATGCTTCGATTTCAAATTTTGGCGATGCGAAAAATTTTTCGACCAAAAATTCAAATTTTCGGACCAAAATTCAAATTTTTAGGTTTTATTTTTGTCAAAAATTTTCACTTTTCAAAATTTTTCCATATTAGTTTTTGGCTATTTCAGACTTGATTTCAAAATTTGGTAAGACAAATTTTTCAATTTACCATTTTGTCGGACTGAGGAATTTATTGTCGGACTGGGAAAAAATCGGAATTTTTGAAATTGCAACCAAAAACCAATCACACCATATCTACTTAAGATCCAAAGTCAATTCATCAACTGTGTCACCCATTATGGATTCCGTAACACAAGATGTGCATGCACTCAAATCCAAGATGTCGGTTGCAAAAGAACGATGCATGACACACTTTAGATCACTCCAGTCACACCTTCAAGTTATTTCAAATGACGATTTAAAAGGCACTCGCGTCGAACTTGGATTCAAACGGGTATTCATGTCACTAACTGGTCAAGATGTTGAGACATTCACAAGCACAATGCAACTCAATGCAGATAATCTTGAACAACAACTTGCAAACGATGACTTTCAAGAGGTTGAATCCATAGATGCCGTTTTGGTTCTTGAGAATCAGTTTCAGCAATTCCTTGATACACAGGTCTCTGTACACTATGATCGAGAATTCATAAACAAATACTTATTTGAATTTACTCGGTTAGAAGTTCAAGAATTCAAGGAGACATTTCTTCAACACATGAGTGATGTAAGGAAGTCCATTGCTGAAAGAACACGTCAGAAGAACGAGAGCTATGTCGATGATGGTCAAACATTGGATGATTGTACGATTGTTACAGAACGCAGCGGGATAGAATCAGAAAAGCAGCATACCAGCAACAACACAGGGAATGATCAAGCAGCCGATGATGTGGATATCAGACCCATTTATGATGAAGAGCCAATGGCTGAGGTACAATTAAATGCTGTGTATGATGATCATCAATATATTGATTCTAAGATTCATGAGCTTGAAACTATGTTAGCCCAAAAGACAAAAGATTTTGAGGATGCCAAACTCGAGTTTTTAAAGAAAAATGACAAATTTGAATCTTATTTTGAAACGCTTGAAAAAGCAAACATTGTTCTTGAACAAAAGCTGGATCGTAAGATTCAAGATTCTAATGCGGAAAAAGAACATTTTGTGAAACAAATAAATTTGTTAGAATCAAAGTTGGCTTCTCAAAATCCGAGTCCTCCGCCTGTTTCAGTAAGTGAAATATCTGTGCAACCTATCGACACTGTAGATAGTAATGACGCGAATGCTGATAACGACATATTTGATAATATAAACATAAAGTTAGAACAACGTGTCGCTCAATTACTTCTACAAAATGAGCAATTGAAAGCTCAGATTCAGGAAAAGGTTTTTGCATTAACAGCAGTGAAAAATGAATTAAGGAAGCTAAAAGGAAATAGTGTGGATACTAAGTTAGCAAATCAGTCTATCTTGGGGAAACCTCCTACTCAACCATTCAGAAACCGCTCAGTTGCTAGACAACCGAATGCGTTTAAATCTGAACGACCCAAAACATCGAACTCGAGGTTTGCATCCCAAGTTGACATGCGTAGCAATTTGCCAAACACTGTCACTCCACAATCTAGATACTCCTTAAGATATTCTGCCTATGTAAAACCCAATCACATGAATGATTCAAGCAACTCTAGCAATAGCAACAAGAACATGCCTAGGCGAAGTTCAAATGACACGGGTCATAAACGCTATCTAGAGGATGCTAAGATAAAGACACAAGAAAGAGATAGGACCCAACCGAAACCTAGGAGCACTAATCACACATCTAGGAATTCTAGACCCTTCTATGATGTGCCCAAATCAGCCTATCCTAGGAACACTAGATCCTTCTCAGATGCTAAGCACTTTGTTTGCACGAAATGTAACAAATGTGTGTTTAATGCCATTCATGATGATTGCATCACTAAAGTCCTGAACAAGGTGAACCAAACAGCTAGAGTATCTCAAAGATGGAACACTATAGGAAATAGTTTTTCTCCAATTAAGTCTTCCGCGGTGCATGAGAAAGCTAAGTTTCCTAGATCATGTCTTAAGTGGAGACAAACAGGTAGAATCTTTAAAACCACTGGTCTTAAATGGGTTCCTACTGGAAAAATATTTCCCTCTAGCACGACAAAGGTTCACTGTGAACCCCCACATGGTTCCCACAAAGATATCACTAACAAATATGCAAGCATACAAACTACTGATAAAAGTGCAGGTAATCAAGTATAGGTTCAACAAGAACATAAAGGTTTTCCTTATTTATACCGTTCAATAAAAGACACTCTCAGAGTTTGGTTGCTGAAGAAACAAATATCAGAGAAATATGTGTCTCAGGGGTTTCACAAGTAAGCAACACAATGGCACTTGAACAAAGCAGTTTAAGTCCCGATCCACAACGACACACGACTTCCGTTCACAACCGCACGGAACTCGGAACTCAAGACCACAGCAATGAACCGTCAAGTTCAAAGCTGGTTCCTGAACATGTTCCTAGAGCAGATATGACAGTGGACACGACACTTGAAGAGTTGGAAATGTTATATGGACCAATGTATGATGAATCATTTGCACCAGTTGCTCGGATGGAAGCAGTCAGGATTTTTCTTGCTTATGCTGCACATAAGGGATTCACTGTCTATCAAATGGACGTAAAGACGGCATTTTTTAACGGTCCTTTGAAGGAAGAAGTCTATGTCACGCAGCCGGAAGGATTTGTCAATCCTCATTATCTTGACAAGGTGTATCGTCTCCACAAAGCACTTTATGGACTCAAGCAAGCTCCAAGGGCGTGGTACGACGAGCTCTCAAAATTTCTGGTATCCAAAGGTTTCTCAAAAGGTTCCATTGATTTAACTTTGTTCACTTATAAATATGGGGATGACATTCTGCTTGTGCAAATTTATGTTGATGACATTATTTTCGGGTCTACAAACCCAAAACTTTCAAAATGGTTTGAAAAAGTAATGCACAGCAGATTTGAAATGTCTATGATGGGCGAACTAAAATTCTTTCTAGGAATTCAAGTTCACCAATCCCCAAGTGGTATCTTTATAAACCAAGCTAAGTATTGTCAAGAGATAATCAAAAAGCATGGTATGACTTCATGTGACCCCGTTGGGACACCATTATCAACCACATCGCTAGATGCTGACTTGGAGGGATTACCCATAGATCAAACGAGATATCGTTCCATGATCGGGTCCCTCATGTACTTGACAGCAAGCAGACCTGATATTCATCATGATACGTGTTATTGTGCACGTTATCAAGCACGACCCACTGAAAAGCACCTCAAGGAGGTTAAACGGATCTTTCGGTACCTCAAGAATACCATTCATTTGGGACTCTGGTATCCGAGGGAAACCGGTTTCTTTCTAACGGCCTATTCAGATTCTGATCATGCAGGGTGTCTTGATACACGAAAAAGTACTTCTGGTGGTGCACAATTTCTAGGTCAAGATAAGCTTGTGGGATGGTCTTCCAAGAAGCAGGATTGCACGTCACTTTCATCAGCCGAAGCAGAGTATGTGTCTTTATCTGCATGTTGTGCTCAAGTTCTATGGATGAGAACACAACTCACGGATTATGGCTTCCACTTTGATAAAGTACCTATGTACTGTGACTCAAAGTCTGCCATAGCCATCTCCTGCAACCCGGTACAGCATTCCCGCACGAAGCACATTGATGTCAGATACCACTTCATAAAGGAACAAGTTGAAAGAGGTATCGTTGAATTATACTTTGTTGGAACGGATTACCAATTAGCCGACTTGTTTACGAAAGCTCTGTCGAAAGATAGGTTTGAGTACCTCGTTAGGCAAATTGGTATGAGATGTTTGACTCCAGCAGACCTGGAGATTCTGGCAAAGGTGCCTGCTTGATTTATCTATCAAACATCAACTTGTACATATCTTTGAAAAAGCAAAATACAAAATATAAAACATATAAAAGCAAAACACAAAATTAAAAATCTTTCAAAATCCAAAAATATTCTTCTCGACATGTCTTTCAGTATCGATAATATGGACGTGCCTAGAAATGTCGCTCAATAACGACACGGGTGTGTACATAAAGCTCGAATGAAAGTTGTAAATATTTTTCAAAACATGTCATTTCTTCTTTTAATAAAGGAAATTGTCTATTTTGGACAAATATTTCCAAACAACGGGTAGAGCAATCTATCACGGGTTGAGCTTGTCACAAAACATTCAACGTTTTGAGCTCAACACAATGGCTTGTAATTACTTTCCGATTGCAACCCGGAACTATATTCACGGGGGAGTGTACGATTTCGTGCTCTTACCCTTAGCAAAAGAAGTTAAATCTTCTTACACTTGAGTGGATTCGTCAAGACATTCAAAGTCTATGAACTCAAGTTTATGCTTTAGAAAAACCTCTTCGACAAAAAGAAATAGGATTTTTCAAAAAGCGTTGAACATAATTTTTTCAAGAATTTCTCAAAAAGCGAAATGTGGATCATATCCTCACAATGACAATTCAATTGGATCAATTTTTGAGGGGGAGCATTTTAACTTCATGCAAAAGATTAACACATCTTTCTCTCGGAGATTTCAAGACTATTTTTCAAAATATATTTTAATCAAAATTTGGTATATCTAATATCAAAAGATTTTATATATTAGAGATAGGGGGAGAAAATGTGATTAAAACGTGATCTAATATAAGACTCAAGCACTTTAACTCTTACCTACATGTGCGAAACACTTTCGATTATCGATGCACATGTGAAGGGGGATCATTTCTAAAACGACAAAACTAGCAAGGTGTTAAATGTTTTTCAAACACTTAGTTAGAATTTAAAGTGGTTTTCATGGTTACGATCAAATACCCACAACATCTTTAATTCACGACGTTATTGGTGTCAAAAGGGTGGTTAGGTTTAAGTCCTATGATCCAACCAGAACCAGAGGGATCTTCCCAGGGACAATCCAATAGATTATTAGAAGTCCTTAGGAAAGATGGAGTAGAATGTGAACGTAGCTGAATGCCGACTAAGTACTGATGCTAGCACTGGAACAATCACAACAAGGTGCTAGTAATGATGTCTTGGTAAGCATTGAAGGGGTTGAAGAATGAAAAAGAAATGTAAGGATAAAGGGTCTAAAGAAAGAAGCCCTCCATACAACTTAGGCAGAAACCGGGTCAACTCATCATGAAGACAAACTCATCATGGACCCAGTGATGTGAAGCACAACCCTTTCCTAGCTACTCAGGCTTCTCTCAAAAGAAGTTTGTTTTATTGTCACGGAGATCAACACGATTTCTATCGACTTTCTCACTCCGAGATAGTTGATATTGAATAGGTGGCATCTGCTCCAGCCTCCGATCACTAAAAGTGCACAAATCGAGTCTAGAGCCAAGAGATCAATCAAATCTCGTTAGGACACACGGATGAAGATCAACAGAATCCTACGTTATATCCTTGCGATATTGCTAGAACACTCAGAGTGATACTACTTAGTATTCACAATGATGAGTGGAAATCCTTCCAGTGTTAACATCAAACAGCACTGCGGTAGGTCATATGCAAGATTCTTTATGAATTGAACATGTGCAAAACTGAAAAGCAACAGTGGTTTGATTCTAAATTGATTCAAACTCGTTTCAGGTTTCTACGCAATATCTTTATGGTCTTGCCAGAACATTCAGAGTGATATTCATTAATATTCACAGTGACGAATGGAAATCCTTCTAGCAACCTCAAACAGCGCTACGGTAGGTAACTTGCGAGATTCTTATGAATCAAACTTGTGTCAACTGGAAAGCAACAATGGTAAGATTCTTAATGAATCAAACTTGTTCCAGGAATTTGAATTGACGACTTTAATCAAGCGGATATTTATCCAATTGATTCACTCTTTATGTTCGCAGTCTTGCTTTGAGACGGTCGAGTAAAGAGAACGGCTAGTACAACCGCGAAACCCTGTCAAGGAGATTCTTAATTGAATCTACCTGATCACAGGTACGATATTTAATATCGTATAACGGTCTTCACCGACCGGAGGTAAAACGCTACCGATTTAGGACGAATGTCAAAGCCATTCAGTCCGTGTCTATGTTTTGTCTCGAGAAGGTGGCGTCACGGTGTACTCAGCTAAATCAAATATTCAAAACCACATACTCATGCCTAAAGACATATTCAACAATTAATAGTGTGAGCACGTGGATGAAGACACAAGATCGCAAGATGGCAAAGACAAGTCAAGGATGATTTGAAGATCTCAAGCTTAAAGACAAAGTCGAAAGATAACGACAAAGGCTCAAAGATCACAGCATGAAGAAACAAGACTATGATTACACGTTCAAGACTCATTTATGGCGAGATTAGTAATCTCTACAAATTTCCTAAATGACCAAGGTTTATGACCTCTCATTGGGGGAGATTGTTAGCCTCAAAATATTGAGCCAAACAAGAATGCTCGGTCATATGTTTATTATGTATCATATATTTAGAACGTTGTAATAGGTAGTATATTAGTCGTGTTATTACGGGCTTAACTTTAAGCTAAGGTTCATTAATAAGTAACCAACGCCCAAAAGGAAAGCCCGGCCCATGATCATATAGCCCATTAAGCTACATGTAAGCAAAGGCTATATAAACCCTTCCTAGCATGTTAGGAAGGGTGTTGGTCATTTCATTTTCTCTCTAATCTAATATTCCACAAGTTTCACCAACCATTTTCTCTCTACTTTCTCTCACTACTTTCTCTCTCTAGAATTCTTCTCATTTCTTCCTTTCTTTCTTTAATTCGTGATTATATAACATCATATATTAGGGACAACAAATTGCAAATTTGTTTGTCGATTATTGTTCGACAAGTTACCATGTTGAGTACATTTATCACTAGCAGATCAACTGATGTGATAAGTTTATGTCAATGTGGATTCTAGTTTTCAAGGAAAATATTATGGTTTTATTACTGGGGTAATTTTATTTTTCTTGAATGTTATTATCGAAAATAATAATATTTGAACTTATTTCTGTAGAAATGGCTCAACCAGAAACAATATGACTATAAGTTATGCGTTCAAAGCTTTCTTTGATCGTCCTGAACTTACTGGCCCAAACTTCAATCGCTCACTAAGAATTGTCTTGAGGGTAGCGGCTACTATTGATATCTTGACTACTCCTTATCCAGAGGATCTTGCTGAAAGAGCATCCGATGCGCAAAGGCTTGAACACGTTGCTAATGTTAAGAAGCACTCTGAGGTGGCTGCTTTAATGTTGGGAAAATGGCTCCTCCACTTCAACAGAAGTATGAGCTATTTTCACCTAAGCGAATGCTTGATGAGCTCAAGGCTATGTTCGAAAAGCCGCAAGCTATGGAGATCTACAATTTGGTAGATGCTTTGCATAGTTGCAAGCAAGCTCCTGGAAAGTCTTTAAGTGCCTATTATATGGAGATGAGGGGTTATATGGAACAGCTCATTGCACTAGGACACCCCTATGATCATAATATGGCTATCAACTTGATCAATAGGTCCCTTAACAAGGACTTCAATGATTTTGTTCGAAACTATAATATGCATTACACGGGGAAGACAGTTAATGATTTGCATGCAATGCTCATTGACTATGAAAGGGGTTAAAGGACAAGGCATCTACTTCTACTCCTCCTGTGCTTTATGTACAAAAGGGTAGAGTGAATAAGCCAAAACCGCAAGCGAACAAGAAGAAAGGCAAAGGCAAGGGTGATAAGAGCAAACAAGTTGCGACTTACTCTAAACATAAGCAAAACTTTGTCAAGAAGAATCAATCTCAGAAGGATGAGACTTGTCACCATTGCAAAGCAAGTGGTCACTGAAAGAGGAACTGCCCTATTTATCTCGATGAGTTGTGAGAAATAAAGAAGAAGGCTGAGCTTAGTGCTGCAGCATCTTCAGGTAACTTATTTATGATAGAGTTATTTAATCTTACATACAAATCAAACTCCTGGGTATATGATACGGAATGCGGTATTAACATTTGCAATACACTGCATGGATTTGAGTTGGAGATGAAGCTTACCTATGGGGAACATTTTCTACAAGTGGGAAATGGCGCACAAGCAGCGGTTGAAGTTATAGGAACATTTAATCTAGTTTTACCTTCGGGTTTAGTACTGAGTTTAAATAATTGTCATTATGCACCTACGATTGTTAGGGGTGTTATTTCCTTTTCTAGTATGTTGGATCTTGGATTTATTCACACTATTGATAATAATAGAATTTTTGTTATCAAAGATGGTTTATTCTATTTTGATGCAATTTTTGTGAATGGTGTTTTTGAAATTAACATGCATGATAATAATTCCAAGAGAAAAAAATAATTCTGTCTTTAGCATGAATAAGAAGAGAAAGTTAGACAAGTACTCTTCTTATCTTTGGCATTGTAGACTTGCCCATACTGGGAAGACTCGCATACAAAAGCTTCAACGTGATGGTCTTTTGGAAAATATCAATGATGAATCATTTGATAAATGTGAGTCTTGTTCTCTGGAAAGATGACCAAGAAACCTTTTAATAGCAATATTGAAAGGCTACTGAACTACTTGGTTTAATACACACTGATGTGTGTGGACCACTTATACATGTGTCAAGGAAAGGTGCTAGCTACTTCTTAACATTTACGGATGATTATAGCCGTTATGGTTATGTTTATTTACTTAAGCATAAACATGAGGTATTTGAAACATTCAAGATGTTTAAAACGGAAGTAGAATTGCAACTAGGAAAGAAGATTAAAGCTCTTCGTTCTGATCAAGGTGGTGAATATTTAAGTCAAGAGTTTAAAGATTATTTAAGCGTGAACGGAATTGTTCAGAAACTTACATCTCCATATACTCCACAACAAAATGGTGTATCCGAAAGGAGAAATCGTACATTATTGGATATGGTGCGATCTATGTTTAATCTTACAACTTTACCTTTATCCTTTTGGAATTATGCTCTAAAATCTGTTGTTCGCATTCTGAATATGGTTCCCACAAAGAAGATTGATAAGACACCATATGAACTATGGCATGGCAAAAGGCCATATTTGTCTTATTTAAAAATTTGGGGTTGTGAGACGTATGTGAAACGTGACTCTAGAGATAAACTCCAACAACGCTCAGTAAAATGTATCTTTGTAGGTTACCCTAAGGAAACTATGGGTTACTAGTTTTATTATCCACCTGAGAACAAAGTTATTGTTGCTAGGTATGGAGACTTCCTTGAAAATGATCTTGTAAATCAAGAATTCAGTGGGAGAAATTATGATCTTGAAGAAATTCAAGAAGATACATTGCCTTCTGAAAATACTAGCGAAGAAATTCCAATAGAGCCAGAAAGTCTAGAAGCTCCACCGGAATTAATTCCTCCACGTAGGTTTGGAAGGACTATGCGTGCGCCAAGCAAACTGTTAATGCAATAATGACTAAAAACGTTACTTGCATTTTTCGGTCTCGCTTAGTTTTGATTACGACAATATGTAAAAACAAGCATTTACGAAAACAACGAAACGAATTCTTGAGTTCAAGTATTTTTCATTTTACCCATTTTCACTTAAGGTATGGATAAACAAGTACTAACCTTAATCAAGTGATCAAGTGATTTAATCTTTTCTTAAAACTCACTTTTTATTAAATGTGATAAGTTTTTATTAAACTTTATTTTTAAGAAAATGTTTTATTAAATTAATTATTTGAAATTTGAAAATGGCATATTCTTATTCTGTTAAGAATATCCTTTCAGGATATTTTTTATAGCTAGATAAGACCTCCACCACTAAAGGACAAAAAGGAGCGGAGTCTAGTCCGGCGGTACCTTAGCGCCTAGGTGGTACCTTATCGATAAGGTACCGCGGGCTGTGATAAGGTACCGCGGGCAGATATAGCCGTTGGCTCCTTTATCCTTTAAATAGTGGACCATTCTCAGCTTTTCACCTCACCTCTTTTGCACATTCATTTCCAGATTCAAACCCCTTCTTTAATCACTCAAATCTTTGATCACTTGTTTGATTATTACTTGTTTAAGAAGTGAATCTTGTTCTTCCATCCCTTCCTCTCCAAGTGCAAAGAGAAGAACACTATCCTAGTGAAGTGTTGAGTCCACCACCAAAGATCCATTGAAGATCAATTTTTATATACTTGTAGTCGTGTCATAGTTGTGAAGATCCAAGTAGTTGTGTCTATTTGGAAGTTGTGTATGTACTAAGTATAGTTGTGTAGATTGGTCCTAGCTACGATTAGGGCTCGACTTTTAGCTTAGAGTCGGAAATTGGTTAAGCGACGTGTACGGTTTTCTCCACCATAAGGAGCTTGTTGTGTAGTGAACTCTCGAGTAAGGAGTACTCGAGGAGTGGAGTAGGAACGAGGAGTGAGCTTCGTTGCCGAACCACTATAAATCCTTGGTGTTCGGTTTGATATTTCTTTACCCTTAACTTTTTACATTCTTTATTCTTTTTGCATATACATGTGTTAGTATTAGATTAGCTACACTATCATTCTTTATTCTTTGTGGATATATTTTTGTTAGTATTAGTTTAGCTACACTATCATTGTTCATATTGTGCATAAGAAGATTTCACATATTTCCTCAAGCCTAAGTTTTTGAAAAAGGATTTTTGGAAACCACATTTTAACAAGTAAATATAAGAAACTATTCAACCCCCCCTCCCTTCTAGTTTCTACAATTGGTATCACAGCGGGTTGCTCAAGAATTTTTAAAGTATATTGTATTTTAAAACTTGAATTGATCTATGGATTCCAACAAGTACCTAGAAGGGCAATCTATGCAAAGACCACTACTTTTTGAAACCGATATTTTTATTTATTGGAAAAATAGATTTGAAACTTATGTGAAATCAAAAGATTTAGATCTTTGGCATGTTATTACCAATGGTGATTTTTTACCCTTTCAATTTAATGAAGTTTCTAAAACAAAAGAATTAGTCACTTTTGACAAAGCTAATGATGATACTAAAAAGAAACTTTCAAAAAATAATGAGGCTAAAATGGTGATTTATAATGCTTTGCCTAAGAAAGAGTATGAAAGAATTTTTATGTCTGAAACCGCTAAAGATATTTGGAACACTCTTTTAGTAACCCACCAAGGTAATAGCCAAGTCAAAGAAAGTAAAATCGATCTTCTTGTCCAACAATATGAACAATTTGTCATCTTAGAAGATGAAACCATTGATAGTGCATTTGCTAGGTTTAACACCATTATTACTAGTCTAAAAGCACTTGATGAAGGTTTTTCTAGCAAGAACAATGTTAGGAAGTTTCTAAGGGCCTTACATCCAAAGTGGAGAGCAAAAGTCACGGCTATTGAAGAGTCGAAAGATCTCTCAACTTTATCACTCGATGAACTCATAGGAAACTTGAAGGTTCATGAGATGATAATTTTGAAGGACTCGGAATTAGTGAAAGGAAATCTCTTGCACTTAAAGCCAAGAAGGCACAAAGTGACCATGATAGTTCCTCGGAAAGTGATGACGAGGAGTATGCATTGGCGGTGAGAGATTTCAAGAAGTTCTTCAAGAGACGAGGTCAACACGTTAGGCAACCAAACTATCACAAGAAACCATTGTCAAAGAATCGGTTTGTCAAGAACGAAAAAGGTGATAGGAGTTGCTTTAGATGTGGTGATCCAAATCACTTCATTGGTGATTGTCCAAAGCCCGCTCGTGATAAGAACCACACGGCATTCGTTAGTGGCGCTTGGAGCGATAGCGGTGAAGATGATGATGACAACCCCAAAGAGGAGAAATGTCTTATGGCTCACACTTCTAAAGAGGTACATTCTGAAACCGAATATAATAGCAATGATAGTTCCACTTTAGATGATATTGAATTTGAAGGCATATATGATAGCTTACACAAACTTAGTCTTAAATTCATAGAAAAGAATAAAACCTTAAAATCAACCAAAACTAAGCTTGAAAATGAGATCAATGAACTTAGGGAGAAATTGGCTAAACTTGAGAAAAACAAAGAGGTTGATTTAGGTTGCTTAAGTTGTGAGAAACTTAGATTAGAGAATGATGATCTCAAGAGCACCTCAATTAAATTGGAAAAGTTCATGAAAGGTACTAGTGCTCTTGATGATATGTTAAACAAACAAGTCAGGTTTTCACAGAAAACACCTTCTGGACGCGGTTCCACATCGTATGGCGCGGTTCCTTATCACTATGGAACCGCGGCCATAGATAAGGTACCACGGCCAGAAGTTGAGTTTTGTGAAAATTCTGAACTTTCTGAAAAATCTAAGTTAAATGAAAAACCAAAGCATCTTACTGTTAATAAGGTTCAATTACCCATACTTGACGACAATGCTATTGGTAAGTTCTATAAGCCGTTAAGTAAACCTCTCATGGGAAATAGAAGTTTATCTAGACTATCTTCTACTCCACCTAGAGTACGGAATGAGTCTAAGCCTAGAAGTAGAACGACAACGCCTACAAGAGATAATCAAAACAACTCACGACCTAGAAGTAAAACTCCAACACCTAGAAGGAATAATAATAACTCTAAACCTAGATCAAACACACCTAGGAGAAGTAATGAACAACAAAATGGTTACATGAATTACTACCCTCCTCCATTTTGTTCTCCATGGGGAATCCCCACCTCATTCATGCATCCCAACCAACTGCAAGGGATGTTTGGAACTAACAATTTTGGACCCATGATATATTGGGGACCAAATGTTTGATCTTGTGTGTTGTTACCTAGATATGCTTGGGAATTGATTTGGAGCCCGATGAGTGGATTAAGGATAGTGGATGTTCTAAACACATGACGGGTAATCGAAGTTTGTTCTCGCATTACAAAGCATATGATGGAGGTAACGTCACATTCGCTAGTAGTCTACGTGGTAATATCATTGGCAAAGGTACGGTTTCTCTTGACTCCATGACCATTGAAAACGTTGAGCACGTAGATAACTTAGGTTTTAACCTTTTAAGTATAGGTCAAATTTGTGATAATAAGTGTAAGGTCATCTTTTCGGAACATGACAGTGAAATCGTAAAAGATGGAAAAGTCATTAGAAAAGGTGTTAGAAAGCATGGGCTTTATGTCATGAAGGTTAATAAGAAGTCAAAAGACAACATATGTCTTGCGACTATAGATGATAGTTCTACTCTTTGGCATAGGAGATTAGGTCACGCTAATATGCGTTTAATTCAATCTTTAGTCTCTAAGGAGTTGGTAAGACACCTCCCCAAGATTAAGTTTGATAGTCACTTTTGTGATGCTTGCAAAGTTGGAAAGCAAGTTCACTCAAGTCACAAAGCCAAGAATTTGGTTTCGACCTCTCGGTGCTTAGAGCTCCTACATATGGATCTCTTTGGACCTTCCGCCATACGGAGTTATGGAGGTAACCTTTATACCCTAGTTATAGTTGATGACTATTCTAGATTCACTTGGACTAGATTTTTGGCATCTAAGAATGAAGCTTTCGATCACTTCGAAATCTTTAGTCAAAGAATTCAAAATCAACTAGGATGTTCAATTGTTTCTATTAGGACGGATCATGGTAGGGAATTTGATAATGAAGTGCAATTTGGTGCCTTTTGTGAAGCTCATGGTATTACCCATAACTTCTTAGCTCCTCACACTCCACAATCAAATGGGGTAGTTGAAAGGAAGAATAGGACTCTCCAAGAGATGAGTAGGACGATGTTAAACGAGCAATCTTTGCCTCAAAAGTTTTGGTGCAATGTCGTGGATACATCGACTTATATTCTTAACCGAATTCTTATTCGACCTTTCCTAGGAAAGACCCCCTATGAGATTCTTAAAGGTAAGAAACCCTCATTAGAATACTTTAGGGTGTTTGAAAGCAAGTGCTTTATCCTCAACACCAAAGACTACCTTACCAAGTTTGACCCAAAGTCTTACGAAGGTATTCTTTTAGGTTATTCCCAAACTAGTAAGGCCTACATAGTCCTAAATAGAACCTCAGGGGTTATTGAAGAATCACTCAACGTAACCTTTGATGAAACCCCTCCTTCACCCAAGACACCACCATTGGTTGATGATGACTTGGATGAATTAGAAGTAGTTAAAGCCAAAGAGGTTAGAAAAATAGGAGTTGAAGACCTTAGTGTTGAAAAGGAAGTAAACATTTAGGAGTCTAGGGATCATACTCTCAATAATGTCATTGGTGACTTAAATCAAAGGACCCTAAGATCTCAAGTCCAAAACCAAAGCAACTTCTTTTGTTTTGTCTCCTTGATTGAACCAAAGAATGTTAAAGAAGCTTTGACGGATGAGAGTTGGGTCATTGCGATGCAAGAAGAATTGAATCAATTCGTTGCCAATGATGTTTGGGAACTTGTTCCTCCACCTAGAAGTTCTACCATTATAGGAACCAAATGGGTATTTAGGAATAAGCTAGATGAGAATGGTGTTGTGTCTCGTAACAAGGCTAGACTTGTAGCTCAAGGCTATAATCAACAAGAAGGGATTGATTATGACGAGACATATGCACCGGTAGCTAGATTAGAATCAATTAGAATCCTTTTAGCCTACGCTTGTGCCTTAGATATTAAGCTTCAACAAATGGATGTAAAGAGTGCATTTCTTAACGGTTTGATCAATGAGGAGGTATATGTGGCTCAACCTCCTGGCTTCATTGATTTTGAGAAACCAGACCATGTTTACAAGCTTAAGAAAGCACTTTATGGACTCAAACAAGCACCCAAAGCTTGGTATGATAGACTTAAAGCGTTTCTTGTTAAACATGAGTATACCATGGGTATGGTAGACAATACACTCTTTACAAAGAAGAAAGGTTCTCACCTCATAATCGTACAAATATACGTTGATGACATTATATTTGGCTCAACTTGTCAAGAATTGTGTGATGACTTTGCCAACATCTTGCATGATGAGTTTGAAATGAGTATGATGGGAGAACTTAACTTCTTTCTAGGACTCCAAATTAAACAAATGGACGATGGTATTTTCTTTAGTCAATCTAAGTACGCTAAAGAAATGCTAAAGAAATTTGGATTAGAAGAATCTAGACCAATGAAGACCCCTATGGCCTCGGATACTAAACTCACCGTAGATGATGATTGTGAGTCGGTAGACAACACCAAATATAGAGGTATGATTGGTAGTTTGTTGTACCTAACGGCAAGTCGACCGGATATCATGTTTAGTGTTTGCCTTTGTGCTCGCTTCCAAGAGGCTCCGAAAACCTCTCACCTTGAAGTTGTTAAGCGTATCTTCCGATACATTAAAGGCACTATACATTTAGGATTATGGTATCCTAAAGGGACCGGCGTAGAAACCATTGTCTACGCGGACTCGGATCATGCGGGAGACTATGTGGACCGGAAAAGCACTAGTGGAGTTTGTACCTTCATGGGTTGTTGTTTAACTTCTTGGTTCTCCAAGAAACAAACCGCTCTTGCGATATCCACCACGGAAGCCGAGTATGTGAGTGCCGGTAAAGCATGCCAACAAGCTCTATGGATGAAGCAAGCGCTTGTTGATTACGGGATTTCTCTTGATGATGTTCCCATCATGTGCGATAATAAAGGCGCTATAGACCTAAGCAAGAATCCCGTGCAACATTCGCGAACCAAACACATAGAAATTAGACACCATTTCCTTAGGGATAATGTTCAAAAGGGAAACATTACTATTGAAAAGGTGCCCTCCGAGGACAACTTAGCCGATATCTTCACTAAGCCACTTAAGAGGGAACCTTTTAATTACTTGCGTCTAGGTCTAGGATTAATGGAACATCTTCCTTAAATTCTTTTCTTCTTGTGTGTTTTCTATTACCACTTTGAGTCCTTGAGTCTTTTAAAATTCCTTTGAAAAATCTTCCAATCTCCTTTTCAAATCTCTCAAAGTCTCTTTCGAAAATGGTTGAGAAATTCGTTTGACATTGTTAATTCAATCTAAAAACGATTTTTCATAGATTCTCGCTATTAATATAGAGCTTACATAATTCATATGTATGATTCTCTCAAACATAGCAAGAACAAGATTGAATCATGGAGGATTATTGTGTCATGACTTAAGGTATTGTTTTACACACCTCCTACATTGATTTTTTAATCCATGTATTTTGGTCAAATCTCTATTTGGTAAGTTTGCATATGTTTTTTTGTCTATCTTTGCTTATAAGCACATCCCTATGATAAGTTAGACTAGAAAAATAAGATTTACTGAAAAATCTTTCTCCAAACACCAAACCCTGCTTCTGCAGGCGGTTCCATATGTGAGCCGCGGTACCTTATTGATAAGGTACCGCCACTATAGATAAGGAACCGCCTACAGTGGCCTTCCTTTTCGGGTTTTTGTCTGAAACTCCAGATTTGCTCCAACCTTTTTGAGAATCTTTGTTTCAAACCCTTTGACCACCCCAAAAATACCCTAAGCCTTCCCTATTTAAACCATAAGCATTTTGCATTACTTCACATCCAAAATATCCTATTCTCCTAATGAAAGCCTTGAATCTCCTCCATTTTCTCCAATTGCTTTCAATCTAAACCCACCCAAGAACACTCTTAATCACATTTCTCCTACCAAGAATGTTGATTGTGGAACTCCCTTTCTTCCACCACCACCCTTTAGTGTTCTTCCTCCTTCTCATGATAATGTCATGCACCATGGAACATATTGTCATTGTTGTCAATATCAACATCTTGCTATGGTACACATCTATGAGGAGTTGAGCTACATCAAGAGTCTCTTAATCAAGCCTCCTCTTCACTTTGATTATGAGATCTCCAACAAGCCACCACCACCACCCTCTGCTATTACATTGTCTTTCATATAAGCATTGATTGCTTATCCTCAAGACACCAAATTCAAGCAAATCTTAGAATTCTAGAATAACTAGGATTAGGTTTATGCCTTTGGCTTGTTTCTTTTTCCATACTTCTTTGTATGATGTTTCTTTAGTAACCTATCTTGGATCTTTGTCCTTATGTTTTCTTCTCTTTTAATTTTATTTTTGTGACCTATTGCTATATATTGTTGGTTGTTTCTTTTGTTCAACTAACCCTTCTATGTAGCTTGTCACCATATCTCGATTCCTCGGTACCCCAAGCTAGGGGGAGTAAGCACCAAGGGGGAGTAATCACCAAGGGGGAGTCTTTGCAAAGTCCGTTTCTTCAACACCGGCTTACGCAACCTTTTTGCTTCGACAAAGGGGGAGAAATGAATAAACTCGTCTTCGAAAATCTTGTTTTTTGTGTGATTGAGTTTATGTATTGTCCGAATAAAAAAGGGGGAGATTGTTAATGCAATAATGACTAAAAACGTTACTTGCATTTTTCGGTCTCGCTTAGTTTTGATTACGACAATATGTAAAAACAAGCATTTACGAAAACAACGAAAAACGAATTCTTGAGTTCAAGTATTTTTCATTTTACCCATTTTCACTTAAGGTATAGATAAACAAGTACTAACCTTAATCAAGTGATCAAGTGATTTAATCTTTTCTTAAAACTCACTTTTTATTATATGTGACAAGTTTTTATTAAACTTTATTTTTAAGAAAATGTTTTATTAAATTAATTATTTGAAATTTGAAAATGGCATATTCTTATTCTGTTAAGAATATCCTTTCAGGATATTTTTTATACCCAGATAAGACCTCCACCACTAAAGGACAAAAAGGAGCGGAGTCTAGTCCGGCGGTACCTTAGCGCCTAGGCGGTACCTTATCGATAAGGTACCGCGGGCTGTGATAAGGTACTGCGGGCAGATATGGCCGTTGGCTCCTTTATCCTTTAAATAGTGGACCATTCTCAGCTTTTCACCTCACCTCTTTTGCACATTCATTTCCAGATTCAAACCCCTTCTTTAATCACTCAAATCTTTGATCACTTGTTTGATTATTACTTGTTTAAGAAGTGAATCTTATTCTTCCATCCCTTCCTCTCCAAGTGCAAAGAGAAGAACACTATCCTAGTGAAGTGTTGAGTCCACCACCAAAGATCCATTGAAGATCAATTTTTATATACTTGTAGTTGTGTTATAGTTGTGAAGATCCAAATAGTTGTGTCTATTTGGAAGTTGTGTATGTACTAAGTATAGTTGTGTAGATTGGTCCTAGCTACGATTAGGGCTCGACTTTTAGCTTAGAGTCGGAAATTGGTTAAGCGACGTGTACGGTTTTCTCCACCATAAGGAGCTTGTTGTGTAGTGAACTCTCGAGTAAGGAGTACTCGAGGAGTGGAGTAGGAACGAGGAGTGAGCTTCGTTGCCGAACCACTATAAATCCTTGGTGTTCGGTTTGATCTTTTTTTACCCTTAACTTTTTACATTCTTTATTCTTTTTGCATATACATGTGTTAGTATTAGATTAGCTACACTATCATTCTTTATTCTTTGTGGATATATTTTTGTTAGTATTAGTTTAGCTACACTATCATTGTTCATATTGTGCATAAGAAGATTTCACATATTTCCTCAAGCCTAAGTTTTTGAAAAAGGATTTTTGGAAACCACATTTTAACAAGTAAATATAAGAAACTATTCAACCCCCCCCCCCCCCCCTTCTAGTTTCTACACAAACTATGTCTTAACATAGAGGATGATGAGTAGGAAGTAGGGGATCTTGGTGAACCTGCTAACTATCGATCCGCAATGCTTGATCCAGAAAAGTCAAAATGGATAGTTGCGATGAATGAGGAAATGAAATCCATGGAAATCAATGATTTTTGGATTCTTGTAGATGCGCCTAAAAATGCTAAAGTAGTGAAAAATAGGTGGATTTTCAAGAAGAAAACCGACATGGATGGTGAAGTACAATATTATAAAGCACGTTTAGTAGCTAAAGATTTTACTCAAACTTTTGGTGTAGACTACGAGGAGACATTTTCTCCGATAGCAGACTTACGAGCTATTAGGATTATCATAGCTATAGCAGCATACTATGACTATGAGATATGGCAAATGGATGTTAAAACTGCCTTCTTGAACGGTCGCTTAGATGAAGACATCTATATGCAACAACCGGAAGGGTACGTTGATCTTAAATATCCAAAACGCGTATGCAAACTTCAAAGATCTATTTATGGTTTGAAGCAAGCATCACGTCAATGAAATAAACGATTTGATGAAGAAATCAAAAAGTTCGGATTTATTCAAAATCGTGATGAGCCATGTGTATATCGCAAAACTAGTGGGAATAATGTAGTGTTCCTAATCTTATATTTCGATGACATATTAATCATGGGAAGTAACATTCCAAGACTTAAGGAAGTTAAGGATTATCTTGGTATATATTTTTCTATGAAGGATTTGGGAGATGCTGCATATATTCTGGGAATTAAAATCTATCGATATAGGAAAAGACGGTTAATTGGTCTTAGTCAAAATGCTTATATTGATAAGATATTGAAGAAGTATGATATGCATAATTCCAAGAAAGGTTTTTAACCTATGCAATTTAAAGCATAATCTAAGTCATGAGATGGATGCATCAAACTCCTGAAGAGGAGTCATACATGCAGAAGGTGCCTTATGCTTCGGCTGTAGGATCTATTATGTATGCTGTAAAATGCACAAGGCCTGATGTGGCGTTTGCTCAGAACTTGGTCAGTCAATCCAACAGAATCTAAGGTAGCTCCACTGGGTTGCTGTTAAACACTTTCTGCAGTATTTGAGGAATACAAAAAGAAATGTTTTGGTATTAAAAGGGTAGCCATATACATAACTAAATGTGGTTTGGATTAGGAATTTTATTGGAGATCTGGGATGATGCTTGCAATAAAAACCTAATAAATATGTATTGGGACAAGTCTGTCGCAATCATATTTGCCAATGACCCTGGAGTCATGAAAGGCGCCAAACACTTTAAACGTAGATATCACTACGTTCGAGAACAAGTTGAAGCTCATGAAATAAAATTAAGAAAAGTTCACACAGACGATAACGTAGCTGGTCCTTTTACTAAGGCTTTGCCTAGACCAAAGGTAGTTAAGTCTGCAAAGTGATTGGGCTGCAACTAGCTAGCGAACTCATGCAATAAATCTGTGATTCGTATTTGGATAAAGGATGTTAAAACATTATTGAATTGATGAAATAAAGATTGTTTTTCATTTATTTTCTGTTATTTGATTTTGTATCCTATTTTACATGTTTTAATCCATGAATAAATTGTTATGTTCTAAATGTCCGTTGTCGATTAATAATATGGGAATATTATTAAACAAAGATAATTCAAATTAGTGACAGAGTATACTTGAAAGTATATTGGACAATTTTGGATGATATTTGATGAATCAAATATTAGACTTATCCAAACTATATGATTTTACTTTATGGATCTTTGTCATTAAGTAAATCACAAATAGTTATCTTTAGACCTGAGATACCAGGAAACTGAATTGAATGTAGTGCATTTCTGTAAGGTAACCTAACGCTAAACGTAACTGGTAGCTATTTTCAGAAGTGTTGCAAAGTTCGTAAGTTTCGCTTGTAGTCAAAATGGGATTTGTTTCCTTCAAATGATTTTGAAGTATAATACAGTTGGGCCCCTCGGGGGAGTAGTAAGATGTTTGTGTGGCCACACCCAAATTCGTTTTGGTAATCTTGCTATATCCCTAAACGAGAAACAGAATGGTTAATGAAAAGAATGACTGAGATCCATATCCTATTAACGTTGTATTTGAAATGAAAGGATAATAATAATGATGAATCATTAAAAGGTTTTGTCCAGGAGACCTTACTCGAGTTGTACTAGTGACATTGCTAGTGTAACTAGACGCTAGTCAATGTAATCATGATATTCAAATTTTGTCCAAGTTGGAGCTGAAAGTTTATGGATATAAAATTAATAGTCGTGTGATAGGATCGATATCGGGATTACGGGATTGCACACAATAAGAAAAGGGTTAATTTTATTTAATAAATGTATTTAATACATTTATTAAATTAAACCAAGCTTAAATAACGATCGTTAAATAAATTAAGAGTTAAGTTAAACGATCGTTATGGAATTAAATAGAAGAAAAGAAGGAAACGGAAAATTCTGGAAGCTTCCTTTGGGTGGGCTTGGGCCGGCGGCTACAAGGGCAAAAGGGGAATAAAAAAAGTTTTTATAGCCTATATAAACGACCCTTAGCCCTCATATTTTTTCTATCCCTCTATCTTCTTTCCTGCGATCAAACCAAAAGGCGAACACCTTTTTCAGGGTTCCTTTTAACCTCTTGGTTTTGATTTCTTGAATCTAGTCCTAGCCTCTCTCTAGGGTTGTTGGGTATATTATTCCACAAACGTATAAGCTTCGTTTATACATGCTAGACTCACAGTTAGCCTGTTGCATTACGTGTGTACAAGAGTGTAGTATAGTTTTACTTTAAATTATATCTTAGCACCGTTCTTCATAAACCCTAATTGTTGATTCAATTTGTGATCTTGTGGATCTTTGCTAGGATAAAGGTATGTAACCTAATTCGATTAATTATAATTGTGTTATTATAATCTTGTGAAATCGCTTCCGCTATTACGTGCTTTGATCTTTGCTTATGATTATATAATTTTTATGAACATCATAAACCATCAGTTATATACTTTGAAATAGAAAGTCAACAACAAAAAGAAGAAAACCAAAGGACACGGAAGTTACCAGTTTTTCTCGAATCTGGGCAACTGCAACGATGAGAACAAATCCATAAAGGGTAGGTTCTTATAGTTGGCCATTTGGAGCATTCTCTTAATGTTGGAAACTCACTTTATGTGACGACATTTAAGAATTCCCGTTAGTTATCATAGTCACGCACATTTAGTCTAGACTAGGCTCTTTGTAAAGTGCGTGACTATATATACCCCTCCTTAGCTTCCAAGGAGGGGTGTTGATTGTTATTTTATTCATTTGGGAATACACACATTTTACTCTCAACCTCTCTTTCTCTCTCTCTAAGCCATCAATGGCTTCCACCACCCTTTACCACCACATTAGACCACCGGATAGCATTTAGCTTTTCTACATTTGGCATCAGAGCCACGGTTCCATCCTTGGATCGTGTTAATATACTCGATTTTGGTGGTCTAATCATTTTTTGTGTCTCGGTTTATATTAATTCTGTCTAATATCACAAATTTTTTGTCACGTCTCAAATTTTTTTGTCCAATCGTCCAAGTCACACGTTTTGGATATTATCATCTTGATGAGTCACGGTTTCATTATCTTTTTCACTGTCCAATTGTTTCTTGGTCCCTATCTAATATTTTCACTGGTCAAAGTTGGAAATGAGTACTTATCTGTTTTTTAACAGCATGTGTCTGGATTTTTTTTCTGGTAATTTTTTCTTTTTGAAGATGAAGGTGATAAACTCAGATTTGCCAGAAAATCTGCCCAGAAACAAGCTTCCTGAAAAAACGGAACAAGAAGTACACTTTTGGACTCTACACGGTACAATCGCATGGATTGCGATGGAATGGTATTTGACACATTCCGATGGGTTCGCCATACCCATTGCGATGGGACTCATTCCGATGAGTCACATTGCGATGGGTGGCTGACCTGTCGCAATGGCACAGCCAAGACGTCATGCTGCCCGTTTTTTTTCTAAACATTGCGATGGATGCTTTATTGCGATGGTTTTTTTTTTAGAAAACTTTACGATGAGACATTGCGATGGACTGTATGATATTGCGATGCATTTTTTTGTTTACAAAAAGGTTATTGTGATACAAAGTCTTGACAGCTTGACTTGTTTGACAACATGAACCGGGACCAAAAAAAGTAACACACCTCCAACCTTTTATCACCTCAAATCCAACTGATAATCTAACCTAACCCTTCGTCTCCTAATCCCCATCTAGACTCAAACAAACTGAAAAGTAACTGATCTCAGATTCATTGTTTTCGTGTAACATGCATGTCATGATCCTTAAAGATCCTTTCACACGAAATATTCATCATCATCGATCTATGGTCAGAACCCCTTTGATATTCGAATCATCAGAAATCTGAACTTAAACAATTGCGTTTAGTTCGTATTCGATTCGTCTATTCACAATTAAATCTCAAAATCCTTTAAAGTAAATATCCGAATGTACAAGATTGATGTATAACAATATTGTTATAATCACTCTTGGATTCGGTTTTATGTCAAAACAACTTACCCGAGACCAATTTGAAATGATCTTTGTGTCTTCTATGGGTTTCTGGTCTTCATAAAGGATTCATGGGATTAGTTTTGTGGTAAGCACATGAGTTTGTGTATTATATGAGTGAAACTCGAGGATGAAGGATGATGAGATGGTTATGATTTGATGAGATTAGTTTGATGGTGAAGGATGGGTGTTCTGGTGGAGGGGCGGAGAAAACGAGGGAGGTGGGAGATGATCTGGTGAAGGGAGCGGATTTAAGTTAGGTGAGAGAGATTAGGGGGCGGTGTGTTCTATGTGTTTAGGATACACGTAAATTTAGGGTTGGGTAAGAGTTATTTAACTCACACTCATGGACCGGGTCAAGAAAGAATGGGCTGGGCCTATGAATTGTTTTTAGACACTCGATTTTGGTTGAATTTTGGCTATATGGAATGCTTTAAACCGTGTGTTTTAATAACACATACACACAAATTTTTTAAAATTTTTTAAATAAATTTGTTGTGTATTACGTTTTAATTCTTTGTGACATCGGGTCGGGACAAAAAGTGTCGAGACATTGTTAAGGAGTATAGATGCTCAAACAAACAAATTCCTTTTTTGAATTTGTAGTTTTTTTGTTGCATTTGGGGTTCTTTAATTTTTTCTTGACACCGATTGGGTGACGAGAAATGTGACGCGACAAATTGAAGTGACAAACTGTGACGAGAATTTATGTTAACGAGACCAAGAAAGAATGGGCGATTTTTTAGTGGCTTCAGATTTTGTTTGATCGGGTATTAATTACGTGACGTTGAAGACGGATTTTTCGAAGGCGTGTATTTATTTTATCTTTTACTAGATAACTTGCTCGTGCTTAATCCTAGAATGAAGACTTGGTTATCTGGTTTCCGGGTTCGGGGTGGATGGTTGATGACTCGGATAACTATCACTTAAAGGGGTTACATTGTTGTACTCAGTGTCACGCGCATAGTCGACGTGGATAATTTCAAGAGGTGTTGTGCTTATAGACTTCTTCAGTGATGCATTGAGTACTTAGAGATTTCTCCACCGTTCTTCATTCAACAATAGTGCAAGCTTAAGTCACAAGATCGAAGGATTTTTATTCAGCTTCACGTTTGCTGTATCCGGTTCATTCTTTCAGTGGTCACTTCAAATTGCTTTCATGTGGTATGGTAAAGGTGGCCATGGAGAGTATATGAGAAGAGATTTTCGATCAACAGCTGATTCTCACAAAATATATAATTCAACTTATTTATTATTCTCACGAGATTTCAGGTTCACGTGCGTACAATTTATTGATGGTTCCGACTTTCGAAACCATCAAGGGGGAAGAAGAAGACACATTGAACGCACACCGAGTACACGTGATGAACTTCATACCTTCTTTTGATTTGAAGATATTCCGGGATGACATTTGTCATAGCCGCAGAGAAAATCAGTGTTTTAACTCGTGTCGTTATCAATCAATCTCCAAACGGTACACTACTGATTCGAGGTTTAATTGTTTGATTGTTGCAATTAAACATCATCATTATCCTATATGCATTCCCGGGACTTAATTGACTCTGGTGCATCTCCGGAAGAAGACGTGTGCATTTCCGGGACTTAATTGACTCTGGTGTTACGATGTCAACTTCATGAATGGGATAAAGTGTCCACTTCAGTATTTGAGCTTCATAATTGGGATTGATTTACCTTCTTCAACTATGTGGGGGAAGAAGTGTCATGATTCGTTCTGGTATGCATAACTTGAACTCTCAGGGGGAAGAAAAATTCAGAAGAATTATTCAAGCGTGAGATGAAAAGTTGTTGATCTACTTGGGGGAAGCTATTTAAAATGCTTCTACATCAAGTTTACGTGGCATGAATTAGGGGGAAGCTAATTCAGAAGCTTCTCCTTAACCAGAAGTGTATGGGTTACTTAGCTCGTGCCGTTACAGTATTTCTACTACAAGTCACTTTAAAGATGAGTCGTTTTGAAGACGAAGGCCTCAGAAAACTTCATCAGCATTGGATGCTTCATGGAAGCTCTTGTTCTTAATTATTTTGTACTTGATAGGTAGAATATTGTAAGGAATTCTACACGTCGTCCCATGGGGGAAGATTGTTGGAAACTCACTTTATGTGACGACATTTAAGAATTCCCGTTAGTTATCATAGTCACGCACATTTAGTCTAGACTAGGCTCTTTGTAAAGTGCGTGACTAGGCTCTTAGCTTCCAAGGAGGGGTGTTGATTGTTATTTTATTCATTTGGGAATACACACATTTTACTCTCAACCTCTCTTTCTCTCTCTCTAAGCCATCAATGGCTTCCACCACCCTTTACCACCACATTAGACCACCGGATAGCATTTAGCTTTTCTACACTTAAAAAGTTTAATAATCACTGATTTTGGGTAAGTTGTTTTTTTTGTTTTTGTATTTGATTGTATGCTATTTGTATTTGGTTTACAATCATTTATTTGATTGATTTGTGAATTTTTTTTACAAACTTGTTTTGAACATGATCAATAGAAAAGTTAGACAGTAGCAAAATTATGTTTGTAGGCTGAAAAGTTATAGTTAATGATCAATACAATTGTTTTCAATAGAGAGAATTGAAAGTGTGCTAATAAGCAATGTTTTAAAAACCAGGTTGATCCTGCCGGTTGAACCGGTTGACCGGCTCGGAGATTGGGTCGGATGTGATCG
The DNA here is from genome assembly GCA_025667525.1 of Glebionis coronaria. Taxonomy (NCBI): domain Eukaryota; kingdom Viridiplantae; phylum Streptophyta; class Magnoliopsida; order Asterales; family Asteraceae; genus Glebionis; species Glebionis coronaria. The sequence continues at coordinate 32,414,554 of CM046874.1, read as the reverse complement.
AGTTTTTACTTATTTGAGAACCGGATTAAACCGCCAGTTTTTCGTTAACCCGGGTTGACCCGGTTTGATAAACCCGACCAGGTCACGAATTTTTATAAAAAAATATTTCAAAATCCCTTTTTTCATAAATATTTTTAAATTTTAATGATAAATTAAAGTGATAGTAATTAATATTAGTTAAAATAAAGTCAAAATTAACTTAAAATATTAACTAATATTGTTTTATTATGATCTATTATAAATTGTAATTATATATTAATTATTATTGCATACTTGTACTATAATGTTATAAATACAAAACTAAAAACCATGAGTAAAAATGCATATTTTTCATTTGTTTAGTTGAACGGAGGATAAGTTATAAGATAATTTAATATTACATATTAAATATTAAAAAATATATACATATATATAGAACCGGGTTGACCCGACGGTTCAAAAGGTTGAACCGGTTGACCCGTAAACCGGACACTAAACCGGATCAACTAAAAATCGGGTTTTAAAACATTGCTAATAAGTGTTATTTCACTCAAACGTTTGAAGGTCTTTGGAGGTTTTTGAAAAGAATTGAAAGTATGCTAATGGTTAATTTGGTATATATTGTGACAGTAATAATCTAATAAAAAGTGAAATTAAAATAAAAAGAATAAGAATGAATTTTCAATAGAGGTGAAAAATTTAAAGAAAGATACATTTAATTTTTTAGGTGCATCTCAAATGTATGTTATGATATTTTTTATTATTCTCATTGTAGGTTAATTTTTTTATTGAATCTAACTTTATTTAGTAATTATTATTATAACTTTTACTAAGTAATGGAAGACTCATTTTAAAGTTATTGTATTCATTTGTTTCTTGTTAATCTTATTTATACTAATATTTGGTTCAAACTTCATTCTTTGAAAAAGAGTAATGTTTTACGTATAAAAAAATAAATGTTATATATTAAACAGTTAAGAAATTATAAATTGAATTTCTATTATATATATTGTCCTGCTATGTCTTAACGGTCGTTAATGACAGTTATTTTGTTGGTTACGTTTTGACAGATGCACTATCTAAAAAATATGTTTGATTCATGAAGAGACATGTTGGTTAAATATAATATATAAAGATACATTTGCTTGCCTTAAATATATATCAAAATCTGATACACTTCTTATACATACAAAATGCAAACATTTGGTAAAGGGCGAAGTCAGGATTTCAAGTTAAGGGAGACTGATAAAAAAATTTAGTTACTATTTGGAGCTTGATACAATGTTTCAACCATCCCGACCGAGTATCAAGACTTCCTTGACACTATCATTAAGTCGAGTTTTGAAAGGTGAAAAGAAAAACAACACCCGCACAACAACTTGCCTCTGTCCCTGCATTTGGTGTTCATATAAACTTTGTTTACGCTGTAGGAAGTTATGTTGTTTGAGGTTGAATCTTTGGATGAAGTTAGTAATAATGGTATGAAAATGAAGTCTAGATCAGTTGGATGGATACATTTGGTTATTGTCTCCATGTGGTGGAGGTGAGGGGTACGACTTCTGTCATTCCCCATATGGGGGATTTTCCTAGAATTGGCAGCCGGGTTTGAATCCTATCGCAATGCCTTGAATCCCCTAAATGAGAAACTAGATGGCGAGCATGGGGGTTGATATTCTCTTCGTGAGATGATTCAAACTCGAGTCGAGAGACTTGGTGCCTCGGTGGCACGCAAGATACTCCGCTGCACCAAACTGTCATTAAAAAAAGCAAGCATAAATAGTATGGGCTAATATTTTTTAAAGCTAACGATTATCACGTCCTCAATTTTGTTTATATTATTAGTATAAATTTACCATATTTTAACATGATATGATATCTATGTTGATCTACTTGTATGAACTTACACTATAAAATAAATGACATTTAATTACCTAAAGTTTTGCTTACTAATAAGATTTAAAATTATTTAAGTCATCATAACGTTTTCTTATTAAAACAAAATGAATATAAAAGTAACAAAAAGAAACTCACAACTTTTGTTTACTCTTTTGCCTAAAAAAAGAGTCAGTAAAAGTTTTATATTTGTGCTTATTATTTTTTAGTAAGAATATACTTTTAGTGTTCCTTTCTATTACTTGCTCTTTATCTTAAGAGTAAGAGTTGATAAAAATAAATTTTGATAACTTTTTTTAGTATAAATTGACAAAAATACTTTTAGAGTCCCTCGTTATTACTTACATTTAACACATTTAATTAAGTAAGCAAATGCTATAAATTTTGTAGTGTTAATTCATGCCATTACTTAATTCATTTGTGATCAATGAATTTTGTGACTTACTTCACCTCATCGCAGCCATCAAACTGAAACATACTCCGAATAAGATGAAGAGTAAATCGTCCCCTAACGGGAAACTTATGGTGCATCATGCGAGGAAACTAATAGAAGATCGAACTACCACCACCTTTGGCTTGGTTCAAATGCCCTGGGTTAGAATTGTTCCGTTAAAGGTTTGCTGCTTCGCTTGGAAAGTCGGTCTTGGTCGCATCCCTGTTGCAAAAAGCCTCAACGACATAGGGGTTCACTGTGAGACCCCCAAAATCAAGCAAGGGAACAACTAGGCAGCAAGGGGGTTCCACGTCATGGTACACGAAACAATGAATTACTGCTGACACAAAATTGACGTAATAAAAACATGTACATTATATCATAAACATCAGAGTTTTAAACATAGGTCCCAGAGTTTTATATGCAGAAAGTTTATTATTTCATCATGATTTATAACATATAGTTACCAAAAAACATAATAACTTCTGACAGCTTTTAAATCAAACCAAAGTTTAATATACACAGAAATCTCCAAGCTGAGATAATATCCTGCGGGCTCCCATCCAAGCAAAGCTAAGTAATAATACCTGAGATTAAACATGTAAAATCGTCAACATAAAGTTGAGTGATATTCATAGGGTTTGAAGTAAAGGTGTGGAACACAAGCATTCATTTGTAAAACAAGTAAATAGGGAGTATGATTATGATCATTAACCATAGTCCGAAACCATTATTATTGTTGTTCGGTTCATGAACCGAAGCTTAACTCATGTAAGTTCCTCTAGGGAGTATTCAGCCTAAATACTCAAGAATAAACAAATATTAGTGTGTCAAGGTACTTGAGACGGGGATAGTCAATCCTAATGGATCCACCCACAATATTCGCGCTTGGTACTTAATAATTAACGGTTCCTGATCAAGAGAGGAAACTTAAGGCTATAGACTAAAAGCAATAATAATAATGAAAGTCTGGAAAGCATACAAGTAATGGATAGCATACAAGTTTTGGATAGCATACAATTTTTAAATGGTTGTGTCCCACCATGTAAAATCTCACCCCGCGTTTAGAAACCATGTACAAGTAAAAAGGGGCTATGAACTCACCTTAGCCACGAGTTAAGTTTATCATTGTACTTAGAAGTTGAGTAGAAAAAGTAGTAGCATGACGATCACCGTTGATATGGATGCCCGGGAAAACACGAAAATCCGCAACCTATCAAAATAAGGCGCGCGTTAAAACTCGAACTCAAATATCGATATATACCAAGTATAATATGAATTAAGTATTTTCAAAGTACTCATACTTCAAAACTAGTGACACGAACCAAATGAATTCATATGATTCTATTTATCCAACACTACTCGTTTAAACACTTGCACTCCCGAATTTGACCCGTCATAAGACGCCAAATCAACGCAAGTCAAACTATTCCTTTACCTCACTCGGACCAGTAACTAAGTCATTTATATAATGACTAAACACTTGATTAAGCCACCATGTCCAATAGTGAATACTCAAACTCACGCCACACGAGCATTGAACTATGTGTCTAAAATACAAATCAGCAAGTACACTCCGAATGTACACACCGATCTAACCTATCTAGACTTGTCCGATTTAGATGAAATTTGGTGTCAAGGTCACTTATAACCTGTATAAGACCCCACCAAAATTTGAGCCAAAGTTCATACTTTAAAACCCATTAGCTCGACACTTTACTCGACTCTAAATTTTGGGACAGAATGTATACCCTTTTTATAAACCGTTTATACCACTTTAAAATTACTATCATGACATTTCGCCTTTTAAACCCACTGATAGGTGTGTAAACACCCATCCTTTTACCACTTAATTACAATAATAACCAAGCCAAAACGTGTATTTTATGTCGTAAATGTCGGAATTATGCGTGGTTTGTGTTTTTTGTTGTGATTTAGGACGAAAATGTGAAAAGGGGAGAAAACACGGGCATTCACGGGCTTTTATCGAAGAAAAAGACAAAAGACGAAGTCAAGAAATCAAGAGTGCAAAAAGAACGGAAGTTTAAGACCAATTCTGAAGATTTATCGAAGAAAAAGTCCAAAGACGGAAGTTTAATAAAAGTCAAAGAACTCAAGTCTTATTATTGAAGAAATTACAAGACGAGTTTATTAATCCCGAGACAAAAGTCAAAGATTTAAGAAATCAAGGACTAATCAAGCAATTAAAGAAAGAAGAAAGAGGGGAGGAAGCTTCCACTAAGCACCTCCCTAATCCACTATAAATAGGATCCTTAGGCTTTCATTTTTTTCTTGCTGGCTAGAGTGACACTAGTTCTTCCATTTTCATTTCCTTGCACATTTAAATACATGTCATTTACTTAATTGTCAAATTTAAATATTTGTCTTGCACCTTTAATTCCTTTAATTCAAGTAAGTTTCCTTTTTATTATTGTTAATCTTTACTTTTATTGTTCATCTCCTATCTACCTTTCTTGGTTAATCTTTAATCTTTATGCTTATTGTTTATGTTCATGTTCTTTAAATTTTATTGATTTAATCTAGTGGGTTTTGATTATTTTGATTATTATTGTTGGTTTGATTGATTTGGATTGTTTTTTATGGTTAGTAGATGTTTTGTGATTAGTCTCGTTTAATCTTTTGGTTGATTTTGATTAGATTAGATTAGATTCGTGTTATTTTTGGTTTCCCTTGTTCTTTGTTGTGTTTCTGTTTCTCAGGTTTATTCCGGATCAACAATACATTCCGAACCAAGAACTGTTATTCCGAATCAAAGTTTTGTTCAGAATATTCCGAATCAGTGGAATATTCCGGATCAGTGAAAGTTTCGAATCAAGATGACATTCCGAGTGAAGAATTTTTTCCGGATCAAGTCGTTTATACGGAATAATATTCCGGATCAAGGTATTCATTCGGAACATTCCGAACGAAGGGTGTTCATTCGGAACATTCTCGATCAAGGTCTTCATTCGGAATATCATATATTCCGGATAAGGGCATTCATTCGGAATATTCCGAATGAAGGTTTTCTGCTGATTGTTCCGAATCAAGGGTTCAGACAAGGTTGTTCATTCGGAACATCAAATATTCCAGATCAAGGCAATATTCCGAATAACGAGTTTATTCCGAATAAGTGACATATTCCGAATAAAGGATTTATTCCGGATGAAGGCTTTTGTTCAATTATTCCGAATGAGCAATTTGTTCCGAATGAGTATTGTATTTTGATTATTCCGAACGAAGAAGAATTATTCCGAGTGAAGGTGACATTCCGGACGAGTAATTATTTCAAGTGAGGTATTTTCAGGTTATTTTAAGTTTCTGTTTTTAAGTTTTAATTTTTAAGCTTTACTTTTCTCGCCTTTTTACTTAGTCGCACTTTAAGTTTACTTGCCTTAGATTTATTTTAAGCTTGCCTTAGTTTAAGTTTTAGTTGCGTTTTAAATTTGCCTTTAGGATAGTTTTAAGATTGCGTAATTTACTCTTTAAGTGCCTTTTAATTTCTCGTCTCGCTTTAATTTCCCGTCATTTATTTTCAATTAGATTTAGATTTACTTTAAAGTCTCGCACTTTTAATTTTACTACAACGACAAAACATTTGTTTTCATCAAAAACGACTGAGTCACATAGTTAAGCAGTAATCAATTCGATTAGACCACCACAACGAACTTTAATTTTTATAGCTAAAACCATAGTTATCAAATGGCGCCGCTGCAGGCTCTTTTCGTGAAGATTAACGGTTTTCTGTGAGAGACGCGTTGCTTTTTGGGATCCTGATAGGTGTGTAAACACCCATCCTTTTACCACTTAATTCGGACTAAAACGAGACCAAAACACGTATTTAATATCATTTGTTTGGAATTATGCGTGGTTTTTGTGTTTATTGTGTTTTTAGAGCTAACCGGATAAATATTAAAGAAAACATGGGATTGCACGGGATTTATCAAGGAAAAAGACTCAAGATAAAGTCTATTGTCCAAGAGATGCAAAAGATTTGAAGTCACTAGGCCTATTCGAAGATTTATCGAAGAAAAGGACTAAAGACGGAAGATTTTCATAAGTCGAAGAAACTCGAGTCTATTTAACGAAGAAATTAAAAGACGAGTTGGATTTAATCGACGACAAATCCCGAATCAGAATCGAAAACGTCAACTTTTCTGAAAAGACGAGAAGACAAGAAGAAAGGAAGAAAGCCCACTCACCAACCAACCACTAGGAGTATAAATAGATACTCCCTTCACACAATTAGGGAGTTAGTTCATTTTTCTTTTTCCCAGTTCTTGTTGGTTCGTTCCTTCACCAACACCATTAGGGTGTTTGGTGATTTTTCATCTTTCTTTCAATCTTGTAACTTTTAATCATTACCCTTGTTACTTTTCCATTAATCAATCTATTCCATCTTTTCATTCATCTTGTTTATCTCCATTTTTATTGCAAGTTTTTAAGTTTCTTATTTGATTCAAGTTTGAGTTCAAAAAGTTGTTGATTTAGTGTTTTTATTGGTGGGATTTATTACTTTTGGTATGTTAATGATTATTGGTTAGTTTGGTAAATCCTTTTTGAGTATTTTGGTGTTTAGATTGATAATACGTTTCTCGGTTACTGCTACTGATCTTCTTCCCAGAATTTTCCGAATAGGTAATTTTGTGCCTCCCTTATTCGGAATATTGGTTATTCCGAATAGGACTGTTTCATTTCCTTTACTCGGAATATTTTAAATATTCTGAATGGTCTGAATTTTTTCGCATAGCCAGTTTACCTTTTCCCTTATCCGAAATATCTCGTGTATTCCGAATAGACCTTGTTTTTCCGAATAGAAGTTATTTTCCGCATAGGATTCTATTTTCCGCATAGTCTTGCTTTCCGCATAGGTGTTTTTATTCCGCATAGGATTATATTCCGCATAAGCCCAGTTTTTTCGAATAGAGCATTACATTCCGCATAGGCAATGTTTTCCGAGTAGCCAGTTATTCCGAATAGAGCTGTCTTTCCGAATTGGCCATTCTTTCCGCATGAGACATACATTCCGCATAGACTATTTTTTAGTAAGGGTATTTTTCCAGATTTAATTCAATTCTTGTATTAGTTATTCATCTTTGATTGTTTTAAGTTTATATCACTATCATTTTAATCATTTCTCTGTTTCGTAGATTAGATAACCAAATCCACTTTTTGTCACCAAGAACAAACCGTTCCACTTTGAGCTGAGATCAATTCGAGAGGATTCCGAGAAAACGAACTTTTTCATTAACCAAAAAAAAGCTTGTATCAAATGGCGCCGCTGCCGGCTCTTCTCGTTAAGATCAAAAGTTTTTTGTGAGAACTTGGATTTTGGGATCCGTTCCCCGTGAACGTTACTTTTTCATAAAAATTTTCAAAAACACTAAAAAATATCAAATTTTCAAAAATCCTAAAAAGTAAAAAACATAAAACCAAAAATATTTTTTCTTTGTTTTTCTTTGTTCGTTCTTTTGCAGGTGTATGCGCACTCGATCCACGTCTTATCAAGAGCCCAAGCCTCTCGATAACTTAGACATGGTTGGTGTACAAAACAACAATAACATACCACCTCCGAACAACAATAATAACAACAACAACCCACCTTTCAACAACATGAACAATAACAACAACAACAATGAGCCCCTTCCGGATAATCACCCGATGATTGAACTGCTGCAAGCTCATGTCGATGGCAACACGGATCCAATTGTCATCCCTCCAATTGCCGCCAACAATTTCGAGCTCAAGTCAGGCTTTATCCAGATGGTCTCCGCTCAGCCATTCTTGGGACGAACCATTGATGATCCACACGACCACATCAAGAGATTTCTTCAACTCACCAACACGGTCAAGTTCAATGGGGTTCCACAAGAAGTTATAAGGTTACAACTTTTTCCCTTTTCTTTAGAGGGACAAGCCCGACATTGGCTTGCTAAAGAACCGCCACAGAGTATTCTCTCGTGGACGGATTTGGAAACAAAGTTTATCAACTACTTTTTTCCACCCTCTCGTACTACCGCTTTGCGGAATGAGATTATAAACTTTGAACAAAAGTACGATGAGTCGTTCAGTGAATCTTGGGATCGTTTTAAAGATCTTTTAAGAAAATGCCCACAACATGGTTTTACCAAAGTACATCAAATTAATACTTTTTACAATGGTTTAAGCATGAGTGACCAAGATTCACTGAACAGTGCCTCAGGGGGTAATTTATTGGCTAAGACTTCCAATGTTGCTTGGGACATCATTGAGAATAAATCTCGTGTGCAAACCAAGAGTGTTCGGACCAATGTTGCTAGTGCTAGCACTAATGACAACGACAAGCGACTTGACAAAATTACTACGCTTCTTGAATCGCTTGTCACCCACACCGTCAGCAACAACAACAGCAACAACGCCAAACACGCTCAAGTGAACGCTGTCAGCCAACCTTGTGAGATATGCGGTGGTCCTCACTCTTACACAACTTGTACCGCCACCCAAGATTACCCTGCAGAGAATGTGAATGCGGCATATGGCACCTACCCTCAACCTGCTTATCAAGCTAAACCTCAAGGTGACCGTAACTTGCTTAGCTACCGCAACAACAACTATCTTTCACCACCTGGTTTCCCTCCTGCCAACCAAAACCAACAACAAAACCTTAATCGCCCTCCTCAACAACAACAACAACCTCGACAACCATACATCCCACCTCACAAGCAGCAACAACCACCTCAACGTAACAACCAAGTCTACCAACAACCTGCTTACCAACCACCTGCATACAATGCTCCTCCCAACCAACCCACCGCTCTTCACCAAGAAGTGGAAACTTATATGAGGACTAACGATGCGATAGTGGGAAATCTTCAGAGAGAGGTGCTCAACTTGAAGGCAGATTTGGTCAAGCAAGGAAATGATTTGAGAGCAGATATGAGAAATACGTTGGATAGCCAAACTAATGATCTAAGGAACATGATGGCTAGTTTCTTCCAAAGTAGTCAACCCTCTTCTTCGGGTACTCTTCCGAGTAACACCGTTGCGAACCCAAGAGGGGAGATGAAAGCAATCACCACTCGAAGTGGCAAAGGTACCAAGGAACCCGAGCTTCCTATACCTCCACCGGTGATTGTGACTAAGGAGAACGAGTCGCTTGCTCCTATTCCTCATCCTTCTCCTTCCCCAATTTCTCCCCCTCTTCCTTCTAGCCCTCCTCCACCCGTGGTTGTGAGTGACCCTATTCCTCTAAAGCCTTCCTCTTCTTCCAATATACCTTATCCTTCAAGGTTGAGGAAAGAGAAGCAAAAGAGCAAGGATGATATTCAGGTTTCGAATTTCCTTAAAATGTTCAAAAAACTGAATTTCAATATCTCCTTCGCTGAGGCTCTCGCTCACATGCCCAAGTATGCCAAAATGTTTAAAGATCTTCTGAGCGACAAGGAAAAGCTCCTCGATATTGCCAACACCCAACTTAATGAGAACTGCTCTGCAGTGCTCTTAAGGAAATTGCCAACCAAGCTTGGTGATCCGGGTCGTTTTCTTATCCCTTGCAATTTCCCGGGAGTAGAGAATTGCATGGCCCTAGCCGATCTAGGTGCCAGTATTAATCTCATGCCTCTAAGTGTTTGGAAGCAATTATCTCTCCCAGAGCTAGTCCCCACCAAAATGACTTTGGAATTAGCTAACCGTACGGTTGCTTATCCAGTGGGGATAGCCAAAGACGTCATTGTAGGAGTCGACAAATTCACCTTTCCTGCTGATTTTGTTGTCGTCGACTACGAGATGGACCCCCGTGTGCCACTCATTGTTGGTCGTCCATTCTTGAGGACCGGTCGCACTCTCATTGATGTTGAAGCCGGTGAGCTTATCATGAGAGTGGGTGACGATAAAGTAGTCTTCAACATGGGAAAGTTGTCTAAACAGCCTTATTCATATGAGAGCGTTAACTGTATTGACGTTCTTGATGAGGCTTGTGAAGAACACTTCAAGGATGCTTGTAAAAACATTCCTACCTCTCTTCCCAATGTTGATACCGTTTCCTCTATCGACTCATCACTATCTCTATTTGGAGAAAGTGATTTCCTTTGGAAAGATTTGGAAACCACCTTGGAAGATGGGAAGCAAGACAATGACGATTCTACTGCCAATTGGGATGACGATCTCAGTTTCATTGCAAACCTCCTCAGAGAAGACAATCCTTCCCCTCCATCTCCCACTGTTATTGCTATCGAGACTCCGACTTCGAATACGCCTCCCGTCGACAATCCTCCGGATTTGGAACTTAAGGAGTTGCCACCCCATCTTGAGTATGTATTCCTCGAAGAAGAGAAGAAGTCGCCAGTCATCATTGCTAAGGATTTGAAGGATGAAGAGAAAGCCCGACTTGTCGCTGTGTTGAAAGATCATAAGAAAGCTATCGCTTGGAAGATTTCGGATATTCGTGGAATTGATCCTCACTTCTGCACACACAAAATTCTCATGGAGGACAACTTTAAGCCCACGATTCAAAGCCAACGAAGGGTGAATCCAAAAATACATGAAGTCATCAAAACAGAGGTTCTCAAACTTCTTGATGCGGGTATGATTGGGTTAGTCCAATCCATTGTGTGCCCAAGAAGGGCGGAATAACCGTTGTTCCCAATGAACACAACGAGTTGATTCCCACTCGTCTCGTTACTAGGTGGAGAGTTTGTATAGACTACCGCAAACTCAATGATGCCACGAGAAAGGATCATTTCCCTCTACCTTTTATGGACCAAATGCTTGAACGTTTAGCCGGTAATGAATATTACTGCTTTCTTGATGGTTTCTCGGGTTATTTCCAAATACCCATCGATCCCCAAGATCAAGAGAAGACTACATTCACTTGTCCCTATGGCACTTTTGCTTACAAAAGAATGCCTTTTGGCTTATGTAATGCGCCCGGGACTTTCCAAAGGTGTATGTTAGCTATCTTCCATGACATGGTTGAACAAACCATGGAAGTCTTCATGGACGATTTCTCGGTCTTCGGGGATTCATTCTCTTCTTGCCTTGCCAATTTGGAACGTATGCTTAAGCGGTGCAAAGACACTCGCCTTGTTCTAAATTGGGAAAAATGCCATTTCATGGTAAAAGAAGGCGTCGTGCTTGGACATAAGATCTCGAAAGCCGGTCTTGAAGTAGACCGTGCTAAAGTCGATGTTATCGCAAAGTTGCCTCCACCTTCAACTGTGAAGGGTGTGAGAAGTTTTCTGGGTCATGCGGGCTTCTATCGTCGATTCATAAAAGATTTTTCTCAAATCGCTCGCCCGATGACCCACCTCTTGGAAAAAGATACTCCTTTTATCTTTTCCAAAGAGTGCCTTGAAGCTTTCAACTCGCTTAAGGATAAGCTAACTAAGGCACCCGTCTTGGTTACCCCTAATTGGGAGCTACCCTTTGAGTTGATGTGCGATGCTAGTGATTTTGCTTTTGGAGCGGTTCTTGGACAAAGAGTGAACAAACACTTCCAACCGATCCATTACGCTAGCAAGACAATGACAGGGGCACAATTGCATTATACGATAACAGAAAAAGAGCTTTTAGCTGTTGTCTATGCCTTTGAAAAATTCCGCCCCTATCTTGTCCTTTCCACCACAATTGTGTATACCGATCATTCCGCGTTGAAGTACTTGTTGATAAAGCAAGATTCCAAACCAAGACTTCTTCGCTGGGTTTTGCTGCTCCAGGAATTTAAAATCGAAATTCGCGATAAAAAAGGAGCAGAAAACCTAGCCGCGGATCATCTCAGCAGACTTGAGGATCCTTACCAGGGGGATCATCCGAACAAAGAAATCAACGATTCTTTCCCCTTGGAGACCTTAATGTCTATAAACTCGAAGCCGAATGAAACCCCGTGGTTTGCGGACTTTGCGAACTACTTAGCGGGTGGAATTCTCAAGGAAGGGTTGACGTCTCAGCAAAAGAAGAAGTTCTTCACCGACATCAAGACTTACTTTTGGGACGACCCTTACCTATTCAAACAATGTGCTGACCTGATTATCCGCCGATGTGTTGATGGACCGGCAGCGTCTGAAATTCTTGATGCTTGCCACAAAGGACCTACCGGTGGTCACTTTGGTCCCAACTACACCGCAAAGAAAGTGTTTGATTCGGGATTTTATTGGCCCTCCATATATCGTGACGCTCACGATATGGTTAAACGATGTGATGTTTGCCAAAAGCAAGGCAAAATCACACATAAAGACGAGATGCCTCAGACTTTCATACAGGAATGTGAAATTTTTGATGTGTGGGGTATCGACTTTATGGGGCCATTCCCTTCTTCTAAAGGAAACAAATACATCCTTGTAGCCGTTGACTACGTTTCCAAGTGGGTTGAAGCCAAAGCTTTACCTACTAATGACGCAAGGGTGGTTTGTAACTTTTTGAAAGCTTTATTCGCTAGATTCGGTGTGCCTCGCGCCATTATTAGTGATCGTGGGACTCATTTCTGCAATGACCAATTTGCTAGAGTCATGGCTAAGTACGGTGTAAATCATCGTCTTTCCACAGCCTACCACCCACAAACTAATGGCCAGGCTGAAATATCCAACCGAGGACTAAAGCGAATTTTGGAAAGAACCGTGGGAGAGCATCGTGCCGCATGGGCTGATAAACTCGATGATGCTTTGTGGGCTTTCCGTACTGCTTACAAGACCCCGATCGGCTGTACGCCTTATCGTCTTGTGTACGGGAAAGCGTGCCACCTCCCCATTGAGTTGGAGCACAAGGCTTATTGGGCCTTGAAGTGGGCTAATTTTGATATAAACAAAGCCGGTGACCTACGCAAGATCCAACTCAATGAGCTGAATGAACTTCGGAATGAGGCTTATGAAAATTCTTTGATCTATAAGGAACGAACTAAGCTCATTCACGACTCCAAGATCAAAAACCGAGAGTTCCATGTTGGAGACAAAGTCTTACTTTTTAACTCTCGGTTGAAAATCTTTTCGGGCAAGCTTAAATCTCGTTGGTCCGGCCCATTCACCATTGCCCAAATTTTTCCATATGGTACTCTCGAGCTCGCTCAACCTAATGGACCAAATTTTAAGGTGAATGGCCAACGAGTGAAGTTGTACTTTGGTGAGGACACCTCTCACGAGGTGATTCCATCCCTCACCACGTTCCCCATGAACTAATTTTGGGTCGAGTCAGGCTCGTGACTCGGTTATCAAAAACAAGCGCTCCTCGGGAGGCAGCCCGAGTATCTATCCCTTTAACCCCCTAAGTGTAGGGGAGGACCTATTTTGGTCATTTGTGTTTTTGTGGTGATGTGCTTACAGGGATGACTGCACTCTTGGAATCTTTGAAAGAACCGTGCTCCCGTGTTATCCGAAATCTGGTTCTATCTCTCAACTATTGTGATTCAATTTTCTTCATATTCACATTTGAAATTGATCACTTTAGTCGTCTCTTCCTTAACTCGAGTTAACCAACGTGCACAATGTCATAAGTGTAGGGGAGACTTTTCCCACATGCTTAAACATTGAGGAAAATGTTTATCTTAAGTGTAGGGGAGACTTCTATCGAAGTTTTAAGTGGACTTTTCCATGAAAATGCCTTCATTTAACCGGAAAATCCTATTTTTCAACATTTTTCAAATTTTTTATTAACTTTGGCCATTTAGTCGTAATTTTTAAATTTTTATCGTTGCTTTCATATGTATATATCCCGCAATAAAGTAAAAATATTAATAAATTGGTGTAGCTAGTTTAGATATCTTTGATATATTAGGCCCGTTGCGTTTATTTTGACTCAACCCGAATAGACTTATCCAAGTTTATTCTAGCTAGTATCCTTAACCATGTAGACCTTAATCGGTTTATTAGACTAAGTGTCCACGAGTCTCATTATTTGAGATTTTAAATTGTGGAGGACGAGAAATGATAGAGTCAATTATAAGTCGGTATTCTTGCGCAAGCTCACTTGGTGTAATTATTTGCCTATTCTCCCATCACTTGCTAATAATTTATCTGCAATAAGTAAGGTCGTACGAGTTGAAAAGTTACTTAGCTTCTAGCCCAAGATCGTTTAAAAGTTGCTCGGTAATGACGAGAGTTCATAGCCAAGGCATAACTTATGAAGCGGGGCGCGAAGATTGGCGAGTCCGAAAAGGCCCTAACAAGGCATGAGGATTCAATTTTATTGCTGAAGATCCAAAGTGATGTGAAAAGCATTATTCCTAAAGTCAATATGAAGGATCAAGACTCACGACGAAAAGCAATCAACTCCTATAAAGATCATGGAGAAGTCTATCCGAAAAGACCCTAACAAGGGATGAGGATAAATAGATCCAAGTCCGAAAAGAAGGCGGATCGTTGTATCTCAAAATCTCAATTAGAGATTGAAGAAATAATCATGAAGTCGTGGTCAACAAAGTTGGAGTACCCCTCAAAAGTCTCCAAGTGAAGAAACTCTATTATGATGAGAAGACCATTATCTCAAGAACGTCTCTCGAAGATATGAAGTATGAAGTACATGCCAAATATCGGCCCGAGAAAGGTCTCAAATCGTGAACCAAGTTATGCCAAGATATGAACTTTTTGATATCCCGAGAAGCAGTTTTAAGAGATTTTGTCCTTTAGCTAACTATTGATCAAATCGTCCTACTTTGCTTTCAGCCTAAATAAACTATCGAAATAAGTCCAAAAAATGCATCTTCATGATCATTCTAAGACAAAAATAAAATATAAGAGATACACCTAGGAATAAGGGAGTTTAAGCATTTAATTAAGCCATGTGTGTAAGTGTTTGATTTACTAACTTATAATAACAATGATCTCGTTTTTAAGCTTAGTTTGGGGAACGTGAACTTGAGGGTGATAAATCTTCGCAACACCAAAGCCCTAATGTAAGTCCTTGATTTCTTTACAAGTTATTTCCATTCTTTTTGTTTATCTTAAAGTTTTTATTTCTCTTAGTAATTTGATTCTTATTTAGTAGTATTTGAATAAGGCCAAGGTTGATTAATTATGAGAAAAGTGTAAAATTCCTTTATCACTAAGCATTGCATGAGGGCATGGCAATGGTTAAGTGTAGGGGATTTGATAGGTGTGTAAACACCCATCCTTTTACCACTTAATTCGGACTAAAACGAGACCAAAACACGTATTTAATATCATTTGTTTGGAATTATTCGTGGTTTTTGTGTTTATTGTGTTTTCAGAACTAACCGGATAAATATTAAAGAAAACATGGGATTGCACGGGATTTATCAAGGAAAAAGACTCAAGATAAAGTATATTGTCCAAGAGATGCAAAAGATTTGAAGTCACTAGGCCTATTCGAAGATTTATCGAAGAAAAGGACTAAAGACGGAAGATTTTCATAAGTCGAAGAAACTCGAGTCTATTTAACGAAGAAATTAAAAGACGAGTTGGATTTAATCAATGACAAATCCCGAATCAGAATCGAAAACGTCAACTTTTCTGAAAAGACGAGAAGACAAGAAGAAAGGAAGAAAGCCCACTCACCAACCAACCACTAGGAGTATAAATAGATACTCCCTTCACACAATTAGGGAGTTAGTTCATTTTTCTTTTTCCCAGTTCTTGTTGGTTCGTTCCTTCACCAACACCATTAGGGTGTTTGGTGATTTTTCATCTTTCTTTCAATCTTGTAACTTTTAATCATTACCCTTGTTACTTTTCCATTAATCAATCTATTCCATCTTTTCATTCATCTTGTTCATCTCCATTTTTATTGCAAGTTTTTAAGTTTCTTATTTGATTCAAGTTTGAGTTCAAAAAGTTGTTGATTTAGTGTTTTTATTGGTGGGATTTATTACTTTTGGTATGTTAATGATTATTGGTTAGTTTGGTAAATCCTTTTTGAGTATTTTGGTGTTTAGATTGATAATACGTTTCTCGGTTACTGCTACTGATCTTCTTCCCAGAATTTTCCGAATAGGTAATTTTGTGCCTCCCTTATTCGGAATATTGGTTATTCCGAATAGGACTGTTTCATTTCCTTTACTCGGAATATTTTAAATATTCCGAATGGTCTGAATTTTTCCGCATAGCCAGTTTACCTTTTCCCTTATCCGGAATATCTCGTGTATTCCGAATAGACCTTGTTTTTCAGAATAGAAGTTATTTTCCGCATAGGATTCTATTTTCCGCATAGTCTTGCTTTCCGCATAGGTGTTTTTATTCCGCATAGGATTATATTCCGCATAAGCCCAGTTTTTCCGAATAGAGCATTACATTCCGCATAGGCAATGTTTTCCGAGTAGCCAGTTATTCCGAATAGAGCTGTCTTTCCGAATTGGCCATTCTTTCCGCATGAGACATACATTCCGCATAGACTATTTTTTAGTAAGGGTATTTTTCCAGATTTAATTCAATTCTTGTATTAGTTATTCATCTTTGATTGTTTTAAGTTTATATCACTATCATTTTAATCATTTCTCTGTTTCATAGATTAGATAACCAAATCCACTTTTTGTCACCAAGAACAAACCGTTCCACTTTGAGCTGAGATCAATTCGAGAGGATTCCGAGAAAACGAACTTTTTCATTAACCAAAAAAAAGCTTGTATCAGATCCGTTCACTCGTGAACGTTATTTTTCGTGTAAAAAATTTTCAAAAAATCCCAAAAACATTTGAAAAATCATAAAAAGCATTTCTTTTTTAAAGTTTTGCACCAAAAAATATTCCTCTTTATCCTCTATTGTGTTTAATTCTTTTCTTTACCCCTCTTATCTATAATTCTTCATGGATTCGTCTTGCGTACGGTGTGGGAGACCATGGCATGGTTTTCAAACATGTCAATGGTGTACTTGTGAGCGGTATGGTTTTAATATCGACGATACACAATTTGGATTTTGTCCATTTTGTAATTCAACAAATTCGTACTTCTCCTCTTACAATACTTTCTCACCCTCTCCCGTCTATGACAATCCTTATCCTCAAGATGCACCGGGTTTTTCTCCATACCCATGGTGCTATATTTGTGGGGGCCCTCACGATGCTTCTTCTTGTGATCCGTCGAAGGTCTCTGAGAAAATTCCGTGCTATCATCCCAGTGTGTATAATTTTGAGCCCCCACGTCACACCGTCAATCATCAACCCTTTTGTGCATTTCCTCCTGAGCAAATTGCCACACTTTTTGACAACTTTCAAAAAGTTCAAGAAGCTTGCAACCAGATCATCGAAAAATGTCAAGCGGATCAGCAACAAGAGCAAGTATCTAACTTTAGTGCTTATACTCCTCCTCTGGTGCCTCCATATTATTATGATGATGATGACGATGAGAGTCCTATTTCTTGGAATGATGAGAATTCTATTCCTTCTCCAGACTTGCCGGCTCTGGAGCCTAAGGATTCACCCATCCTAGGGGATGAGGATCTTAGCATAATTCCTGCAAAGGAATCCGACGAATTCATAAAGTCTAGTGCTGATAACCTTGTCTCAATTCCAAGTGAATCTGAGTTGACATCCGACAGTGACGATGAGTATGATGCACTTTCTTCTGATGATGTTCCTTCCACCAACACTTTGGGAGAGGATTCTTTGGCTTTCTCTAATCCTCTTTTATATCAAGATGATGATTTTACTTCTAGTGATGACGAGTCACTATCTGATGAAGACGTTCCGAAGGAAACTTTCAAGATTTATTCGAACCCTTTATTTGATTTTGATGACGCTTACATATCTAGTGAGGTGAATCCTCTCTTTGACGAAGGGATTGAGGACATTCATAACTCTGATTCTCTTGCTATTGATGATCATACTTTGTTAGCCATGCCCCCTTCTATCGCAGAGGTGGAAAGACTTGACTCTACTGAACAAGGGACACAGGTGGAAGGTAATTGTTCTCATACTTCTCATATTATATTACCACCTCCTTCTACCACGTGCACACCCAAGCGGGTGATGTATCGCTTTTACTCTCCTCGTTTCGTACCGAGAAATGAGGATGAGTGCTTTGACCCGGGAGGTGACAATGACCATTCTATGATTGATACCTTGACGGCTTTGCCGAATAGTGACCATCCATTGTCTTTGGGGATGACAATTTGTCTCCTTTACCCACCCCACCTCCCGTGGATCAAGACTTCACATACTTTTCGTATGTTGAAAGGACCTTTCTACCATTTAAGACTTATCCTCCTGCCTCTCCTTTATTATATTCCTCCGAGAACGAGGACAAGGTCTTTGATCCCGGTCTTATATTCGAGGCTTCCCCATGGACCATTTAATTCGGGGACGAGTCAGGCTCGTGACTCGGTTAACAAAAACAAGCGCTCTTCGGGAGGCAACCCGATTATCTATCTATCTTTCCCTGTTTTCACCATAAGTGTAGGGGAAGCCCCGTGGTGTTTCTTGTTTTCTTTCTTATCATGTGTAGGGATTAGCTCTTCAAAGACACACTCTTGATGACTTTTGACGAACCGTGATTCCGTGTTTCCGTCTTCCCGGTTCTATCCTAAACTCTTTTCGATTCACTATTTTATATTTCTCAATATTAAAATACGAATCTCGTTAGTTGTCTTTTCCTTAGCAAGATTTAAACAAAGTGCACAATGTCCTAAGTGTAGGGGAGTTTACTCCCACATGCTTAAACATTGAGGACAATGTTTATATCAAGTGTAGGGGGACTTCTATCAAAGTTAAATGGTCTTTTCCTTGTATTTGTCCTCATTATAACTGGAAAATCAATTTTTCGACATTTTTCAAAATTTTTGATCTATTTTGGCCTATTAGTTTTTACCTTTGTATAGTTATTTTCTTTCTTTACTAGAATAAATTTTTACTCTAGCTAGTATCCTTAACGTGTTTAAGTCAAGTTTTGCTAGGCTTTTATACAAGGAGTTTTAAAACGTGAAAGTCTTAACTCTCACGGGTTAAGAACAAGAACTTTTCGCAAGTTCCTATAATTGATCCTAGAGAGTTGTTTATCAAGGGAATTTTAAAATGCGAATTCTAAAACTTGAAAAAGTCTAAGAATTTGCAAGATCCTATAGACGACTCGAAAACCCAAAACTTTGATTTAATAGGCTAAGCATCTACGAGTCTCATTCCTTGAGATTTTAAACTGTGGAGAACGAGAGATTATAGAGTCAGTTATAAGTTTGGTATTCTTTCGGGAATTTATGTGAGTTAATTATAAGCCTATTCTCCCATCGCTTGCTAATAAATTTTATCTGCAATAAATAAGGTTGTACGATTTGAAAAGTTACTTAGCTTCTAGCCCAAGATCGTTTAAAAGTTGCTCGGTAATGATTAGAGTTCATAGCCAAGGCATAACTTATTAAAGCGGGATGCGAAGATTGGCGAGTCCAAAAAGGTCCTAACAAGGCATGAGGGCTACATTTTGTTGCTAAAGATCCAAAAGTGATGTGAAGAATCATTTATCAAGAATCAATATGAAGGATCGAGACACACGACGAAAAGCAAATACTCCCCTAAAGATCACGGAGAAGTCTATCCAAAAAGGCCCTAACAAGGTATGAGGATAAATAGATCCTAGTCCAAAAAGGAGGCGGATCGTTGTATATCAAAATCCCAAATAAAGATTGGAGAAAAATGAAGAAGTCGTGGTCCAAATATGAAGAATCTCTCAAAACTTCAAGTGAAGAAATTCCTATTATGAAGAGAAGACCATTATTTCATGAACGTCTCTCAAGATTTGAAGTATGAAGTCGCTGCCAAATATCGGTCCGAGAATGGTCTTAAATCGCGAAGCGAGTTATGCCAAGATATGAACTTTTTGAGGTCCCGAGAAGTAGTTTTAAAAGATTTTGTCCTTTAGCTAACTATTGATTAAATCGTCCCACTTTATTTTCAGCCTATATAACTATCGAAATAAGTCAACAATGCATCCTCGTGATCATTCAAGACAATAATAAAATATAAGAGATACACCTAGGAATAAGGGAGTTTAAGTAAATAATTGGCCCACATGAGTTCGTGTTAGTTTGCTAACTTATAATAACAATGATCTCGTTTTTAAGCTTGGTTTGGAGAAAGTGAAAACTTGAGGATGATGATCATTCATGACATTTTCAAAACCCTAAGGTATGTTTCTGATTTCTTTACTTATTTATAATTTTCTATCTCTTTAATAAAGGCCAATATGGATTGATTATGATGGAAAATGTAATCGTGCTTTGTAACTAATGCATTGCATGAGGACATTGAAACGGTCAAGTGTAGGGGATTTGATAGGTGTGTAAACACCCATCCTTTTACCACTTAATTACAATAATAACCAAGCCAAAACGTGTATTTTATGTCGTAAATGTCGGAATTATGCGTGGTTTGTGTTTTTTTTTTGTGATTTAGGACGAAAATGTGAAAAGGGGAGAAAACACGGGCATTCACGGGCTTTTATCGAAGAAAAAGACAAAATACAAAGTCAAGAAATCAAGAGTGCAAAAAGAACGGAAGTCCAAGACCAATTCTGAAGATTTATCGAAGAAAAAGTCCAAAGACGGAAGTTTAATAAAAGCCGAAGAACTCAAGTCTTATTATTGAAGAAATTACAAGACGAGTTTATTAATCCCGAGACAAAAGTCGAAGATTTAAGAAATCAATGACTAATCAAGCAAATAAAGAAAGAAGAAAGAGGGGAGAAAGCTTCCACTAAGCACCTCCCTAATCCACTATAAATAGGATCCTTAGGCTTTCATTTTTTTCTTGTTGTCTAGAGTGACACTAGTTCTTCCATTTTCATTTCCTTGCACATTTAAATACATGTCATTTACTTAATTGTCAAATTTAAATACTTGTCTTGCACCTTTAATTCCTAAAATTCAAGTAAGTTTTCTTTTTATTATTTTTAATCTTTACTTTTATTGTTCATCTCCTATTTACCGTTCTTGGTTAATCTTTAATCTTTATGCTTATTGTTTATGTTCATGTTCTTTAAATTTTATTGATTTAATCTAGTGGGTTTTGATTATTTTGATTATTATTGTTGGTTTGATTGATTTGGTTTATGGTTAGTAGATGTTTTGTGATTAGTCTTGTTTAATCTTTTGGTTGATTTTGATTAGATTAGATTAGATTCGTGTTATTTTTGGTTTCCCTTGTTCTTCGCTGTGTTTCTGTTTCCCAGGTTTATTCCGGATCAACAATACATTCCGAACCAAGAACTGTTATTCCGAATCAAAGTTTTGTTCAGAATATTCTGAATCAGTGGAATATTCCGGATCAGTGAAAGTTCCGAATCAAGCTGACATTCCGAGTGAAGAATTTGTTCCGGATCAAGTCGTTTATTCGGAATAATATTCCGGATCAAGGTATTCATTCGGAACATTCCGAACGAAGGGTGTTCATTCGGAACATTCTGGATCAAGGTCTTTATTCGGAATATCATATATTCCGGATAAGGGCATTCATTCGGAATATTCTGAATGAAGGTTTTCTTCTGATTGTTCCGAATCAAGGGTTCAGACAAGGTTGTTCATTCGGAACATCAAATATTCCGGATAAGGCAATATTCCGAATAAGGAGTTTATTCCGAATAAGTGACATATTCCGAATAAAGGATTTATTCCGGATGAAGGCTTATGTTCAATTATTCCGGATGAGCAATTTGTTCCGAATGAGTATTGTATTTTGATTATTCCGAACGAAGAAGAATTATTCCGAGTGAAGGTGACATTCCGGACGAGTAATTATTCCAAGTGAGGTATTTTTAGGTTATTTTAAGTTTCTGTTTTTAAGTTTTAATTTTTAAGCTTTACTTTTCCCGCATTTTTACTTAGTCGCACTTTAAGTTTACTTGCCTTAGATTTGTTTTAAGCTTGTCTTTGTTTAAGTTTTAGTTGCGTTTTAAGTTTGCCTTTAGGATAGTTTTAAGTTTGCGTAATTTACTCTTTAAGTGCCTTTTAATTTCTCGTCTCGCTTTAATTTCTCGTCATTTATTTTCAATTAGATTTAGATTTACTTTAAATTCTCGCACTTTTAATTTTACTACAACGACAAAACATTTGTTTTCACCAAAAACGACTGAGTCACATAGTTAACCAGTAATCAATTCGATTAGACCACCACAACGAACTTTAATTTTTATACTGGCCAAAAGCCAGTTATCACCCACTACTAGACTCATCATATTAAGTTTATAAACTTTGAAAACCAGTAGTATAATATATCTAATCATACCTAAAGTCCCCTAGAGTCGACCCAAAATCAACCACAATTTCGGATTGTGCCGATTTGCGTCTCCCGGTACACGAATACTAAAACTAGCATAATTTTTGATCCGTAATGAGTTAGAAGCTCCATCTTACATCAAAACGAGCGTATCGAAAAACATTACAACAAAATAAAATAATCTCAACCTATATCTAGTTTTTTACCAACAAAATACATCCCTTGCCCCACTGATGTAATATACACTTTTAAAAATCATATCAAATCAATATTTTGACCCATTTTAACATGATCCATACCTCTAAAATCTCCCTACTATCATACTCATCAACCAAACAAACACCTAAACACTTCCATGTCAAATTTTAACAAAATCAAAGATAAAAAATAAAACCTTTTATGATCAAAACATGATGATCTTACCAAGATCATAACATGCATGATGATTAAAACATAAACCAACCATAAAATCACTAGAACTCTTGAAAGTTGATGTATGTGTAAGATTTTTGTATCAATGGAATCACCATTGAATTTAGAACGTGAGATATGTTTTAGTTTAGGCTAGATCAAAGTAAAAATCAAGAAACATTTGTTATAAAGGGGGTGTGTGTCACGATTTGTAGAGAGAAGAAAAAGATGAGATAATTTTTTTGTAGTGTGTGTGTTTTTTTGTGGAGGAATTTGCAAATATTGGATAGTTTTGGACCTAAAAGCAATTTAATAGTTTAAAGGGTATGATATGTGTGAAAACACACATTTTTTCTACCACTTAATTACAATAATAACCGGACCAAAACGTGTATTTTATGTCTTTTATGTCGGAATTATGCGTGGTTTGTGTTTTTGTTGTGATTTAGGACGAAAAGGTGAAAAGTGGAGAAAACACGGGAATTCACGGGCAATTACGGACTTTTATTGAAGAAAACGATTAAAGACGAAGTCGAGAAGTCAATAGTGCAAAAAGAACGGAAGTCCAAGACCAATTCTGAAGATTTATCGAAGAAAAAGTCAAAAGACGGAAGTCTACTTAAAGCCGAGGAACTCAAGTCTTATTTATTGAAGATTTAAAAGACGAGTCCAAAGAAATCCCGAGCCAAAAGTCGTTAAAGTCCAAGATTAAAGAAGATTTGAAGGCTTAAGGACTAATGGCGCAATTAACAAAAAGATTAAAGAAGAGGAGGGACCTAAGCATGCAATTAAGGAAGAAAGGAAAGAGGGGAGGAAGCTTCCTCTAACCTCCTCCCTAATCCCCTATATATAGTTATTAGCTAATTACTTTTCATTTTGTTGGCTAACTTGACAAATTAGCTCTTCCACTTTTATTTTATGCACCTTTAATTACTTGTCATTTAAATACATGTTTTGCACCTTTAATTACCTTTAATTTCAAGTAAACGTTTCTTTTAATTACTAGCACCTTTACTTTATCTTGTTAATCTTCTTCTACCTTTCTTTAATCAATTGATTTACACGTTTTTATTTTGTTAAGTTGTTTAAAGATTTGATTTTTATGCTTTTGATTGTTTTAAATCTCTTATTTTCATAGCTTATTTGATTTATTTTCAAGTTTATATAGTTTTTACAAAAGTTATTTTTATATAAAAAGTTGTTTTTCTTAAAGTTTATTAATTTCGTGTCTTAAAAGTTTTTAACTTTCAGTTTCGTAGCTTATTTTTACACGTTTTTACCTTAGGATTTAATCTTGTGCTTATTAGAAACTTAGCTTATTTGTGTAGCTTATTTTGTGTACTTTTCCCCGTTTTCCGATCGTGACAATCGGAAAAGGGTTTTACTTTCCGATCTTAGCTATATTGCTTGGTCGGAAAAGGGATATAATATTCCGATCATGAGGACTTTGGTATTCCGATCTGTGTATGTTTGAGTATTCCGATCAGTGGGTTGTGACAGAATTCCGATTTGAATCATTCTCTATACATTCCGATCGAGGTGCGTGTCTGGGTATTCCGATCGTGGGTAAGGTGACAGCTATTCCGATCAGTGGGATCCGATCAGCATTCCGACCAGGTCCACCCATATTCCGATCAAGGTAAGTTCAACATTCCGATCTAAGGGTGTTGGTTATTCTGATTGGGTGAGTGACAGCATTCCGATTTGGGGCAAGCCAGTATTCCGATCTGAGGTGATTGTGCACCGGTCGGAATATATTCCGATTGGGGGATTATTTTCCCTATTTTGCCTTGTTTAATTTTTACATTCTCCTTTTAATACTTGTCTAATTTTAATTCTCGTCACGCTCTTATTTTTAGTCATTTAATTGATTTACTTTCCGTCACGTTTTAAAATATCGCACTTTTCTTTTTAAGTAGACTTAGATTTAATTTCACGCTCTTTTAATACTTGCCCTTTACTTTAACGACATTTAACTTTAAGTCTTGCACATTTAAATTTAAAACCAACCAAAAATATTTGTTCCACCAAAGAACAATAGAGTCACATAGAGAACTTAGATCAATTCGAATAGACACACATCAACGAACACTTAATTTTTTATACGGGTTAAAAGCCGTGTATCAAATGGCGCCGCTGCCGGCTTTTTTCGTTAAGATTGACGGTTTTCTGTGAGAGACACGTTGCTTTTTGGGATCCGTTCCCTTGTGAGCGTTATTTTTCTTGCATAAAAAAATTCAAAAAACCATAAAAATTAAAAATTGATAAAAATCCATAACAATTAAAATTTTCAAAAATCCAAAAAGATTTTAGCTTTATTGTGTATATATATTGTCTTTGTGTTTGGTTTTGTTTTCTTTTGCATTTTCAGGTGTATGCGTACTAGATCTTCTAATTATCAAGAGCCCGAGCCTCAAGAAGATTTAAGTATGGCAGGTGTTAACAACAACAATATTCCACCGCACCTCAATAATAATAATAATAACAACAATGTTCTTCCACAGCCCGATCTTTGGACCATGGAGGAACTTTGTCAACCAACAATGTTTGGACGAGGAGGACCGATTGCGCCGATGCAAATCAACGCTCCTGAGTTTTCGTTGAACCACCACATGATTCAGCAAGTACAAACAAACCCATTCCGTGGATTGCCTGATGATGATGCCAACAAACACCTCGACAAGTTCATTACAATCACCCAAAGCATGAAGTTGGCCGGTGCCACAATGGATGAACTTCGCCTACAACTCTTTCCACACACTTTATTACATCATGCCGAGAAATGGTTTGACCGTCTCCCGAAGAATTCTATTCACACTTGGGATGACATGACTCAACGCTTTTTGTCGCGCTACTTTCCACCATCTATGGTCACGAGCCTTCGCAATCAGATCAGCGGTTTCATGCAAGACCCTGATGAATCTCTCTTTGATGCTTGGGAGAGATATAATGTCTTGATCGATCGATGTCCAAACCACAACATGCTCCCCGTGACATTAATAGATACTTTCTACAACGGATTGACTTTTCGAGATCGTGATACGATTAATGCAGCCACCGGTGGCACATTCATGAAAAGGAGACCCGAGGAGTGTAGAGAGCTTATTGAGAACATGACTACTCACCACAAAAACTGGGATTCCTCTGCTTCTTCAAGGAACAACCCGAGAGTCAATGTTTCCTCCACCTCAGCAAACCCTGATATGACCGAACTCACCCGTGTGCTGACTGAAATGAGCAGAAGTATGCAACTCTTGGCTTCAAACCAACAACAACAACAAGTTAAAGCTGTTGCTACTCTTTGTGAAACATGCGACGGTCCTCACTCATACACCGATTGTCCTTCGACACAAGGAAATCTGGAAAATGTGTATGCAGCTTATGGTAATTATTCACCGGAAAATTACCAAGCTCGACCTCAAGGGGATAGAAATCTGCTGAGCTACCATTCCAACAACTACCTTTCACCCGGTTTTTCTCCTCAAAACCAAAATCCCGCCAACAACTACAATAGAAGCAACCAAATCACACCAAGAGCTTCTAACCCTTATCAACCACCCACCCAAC
The DNA here is from genome assembly GCA_025667525.1 of Glebionis coronaria. Classification (NCBI taxonomy): domain Eukaryota; kingdom Viridiplantae; phylum Streptophyta; class Magnoliopsida; order Asterales; family Asteraceae; genus Glebionis; species Glebionis coronaria. The sequence continues at coordinate 32,388,159 of CM046874.1, read as the reverse complement.
AAAACCCACCCATTAATCCCGATGTTGAGGCCATCATGAGAACCCAAGGTGAACAAATCAAGAATCTGCAGAGCCAAATTATCAATCTTAAAGAAGATATTACCAAGCAAGGAAATGAGATTAGATCCGAGCTTCGAGATAATATTCAATCCTCCTTTAGCAATCAAACCAATGATTTGAAAAATATGCTTGCTAGTTTCTTGCCCGCCGCTCAACCTTCTTCTTCGAGTTCTCTACCTTCAAACACCGTCACTAATCCGCGAGCCAATGTGAGTGCTATTACTACCCGTAGTGGAGTCACCATCTTAGGACCACAAATCCCACCACCATCAACTACACCTCCTCCACCACCATGTATCCCTACTCCTCCTACACCTAGTATTAGTGCACCATTACCGTCTCCGCCTCGACGTGATGAAGTTCCCACAAATGACCCTTCAACATCTCAACCTTTACCTACACCTGCACCTTCACCACCCAAACCCAATATCCCTTATCCTTCTCGCTTGGGCAAGAACAAAATGCTAACCAAAGAGGACTCCAAAGTGTCACGCTATGTAAAGATGATTTCTCAAATGAACTTCAACATTAGCTTTCTTGAAGCACTTGTCCACATGCCCAAATTTGTTAAAGCATTTAGGGAACTGCTTAACAAGAAGGAGAAGCTGATTGAACTCGCCAACACTCGATTAAATGAAAACTGCTCAGCAGTTATTCTTAAAGAACTTCCGGAAAAGCTTGGAGATCCCGGTCATTTTGTGTTGCCTTGCGTGTTCAACAAAACTGAAGAATTTACTGCCCTTGCTGATCTCGGGGCTAGTATTAATTTGATGCCTTTGAGTGTTTGGAAAACACTATCTGTTGATCCCAAAGTCAGATCTTAAACCTTAATAGCTTGTTTAAGGGTTGTGATAGAGAGAAAGAATTCAGTCTAACACTAGAGAAACTTTGCAAAGCAAAGTAACTAAACAAGATGCGGAATGTAATGTTTAGCACAAGAACAAATGAGATTCAAACGTTGAACTTTAATATATCAAAGATATACGAATACCCAAAGTGGTATTAGGGTTTACAAAACCTTAAAGTAATAATAATGAAAAACGAAATGAGAAAGACACACTTTGCATGCTAACCTAGTGAGTCCTTTTATAGATAAAAGAACCCACGTACAAGATCACTACTAACAAACTATGGAAAGTATTAAGGAATAATAACTGAAACGCGTAAATATCTATTCCATGTTTATCTTTGACGGCAGGGCCTTTGACTCCAGCAGGGGAACGGATCCCCCTGCCTTTGTTATTTAGCAGGGGAACTTACTCTAGCAGGGGTATGAATAATCAACTAGCAGGGGAAACAAATAAGCATTTTATTCCCAACAATCCTCCCCTAAACTTGTGCTTTCCCCTAAAGACAAGTTTCTGAATAAATGCTAGTTGATGAGGATGCTTACAAACTCTCTGGCCAAATCTGACTATGAACCATTCTTACCAGATCATAAGCAACAGGCTTTTTGGCATCAATAATTAACTTAGCCTGTGCTAACTTCTTCAAGGTTTCCTGAGAGAAGGGATAATACCTATGATTGAGTAAATAAACACTCACACCTTCCATTACTACCTCATATACCCCAGAATTTGTAAATAGCTTCCAATACACCAAATCTCCTTTATTCACTGCATCAAATAGAGGATCAAATAATTCATGTTCATACATTCTATGCATGCACTCCCAGATTACCCAATCCTTCTCCACACCATCCATGGTAGGAGGTTTTGCAGCAAACGTTTTCTTCAATATTTTCCACAGATCTTCTAAGTCTTCACTATCCAAAATTTGAAACATGACATCTAGACTTAGAAATGTCTGTGCAGTATTGTCAGCCCTTATAAGCTTCCACCAAGTTCTCCCTTTGTGTTCATAAACAGCATACTCTATAATAGCAAACTTCTTTCCAAGTTCACTAGGTGAGATTTCATCATTTTCCTGCAAAATCAGCTGTTTATCAATTTCATCATTTGATGGCCCTTGAGACTCTTTAGTAATTATGCCCACTTGCTCCATTCTCTTGAGTCTCTTTGCTGCTCTTTGTACATTAAGTACAAACTTCTCAAGTACTTCTGGAAAACTTTCACCTGCTTGGTGCGATGCCCCTGCTTGGGATGATGCACCTGCTTGTGTAGTCTCTCCAGCTTTTCTTTTCTTTGTTGCTCTAGCTTTCTGTAGCACTTCACTTTGTCTCCTAAGATACTCAGCTTCCTCAGGAGTGTTGATGGTCATCCAATCCTCCACATCATACAACTTTAGAACTGGTCTGACTGCTCTCTTTATGGCTTCAAAGCTCATATCTCTGAAGTCACCATCCTTCCACTTTCTATGCCTTTTAAGCAGAACTTTGTAGTGATCAAGTTGCCCTTTCTCTGACGTTCGATACTTCTCACTCTGAATTTGCATTGCCCTTCTTTCCAGATATTCAGTTTGATATTTGTAAACAAGGCAAGTCAACTCATACCTTTCTTCCAAAGGAGCATTTTTCAACTCCTTCTCCCATTGATCAAGAAACTCTCCAACATGAGGTACCCTGTCATCTAGTTCCCTATGCATAATCTCAACCTGTTTTAGCATATCTTTGGGCCTCATCTTCTCCATCCTTTGATCCTGCATATCCATTTCCTCTTGTTGTAGCCTGAGAGCTACTTGTGCATCATGTGCTTCTTGGACCTTCTGCTGTTCAGGAGTCAGATGCTTGTATTTCCTCTTGGGCTGTTGCACCATGATTCCTTTTCCTTTGTCTTTTGGATCCACTGCTGGTGCTGGTTTTGCTTTAGATGCAGGTTCTTTGATTGTTATCCCCTTCTGAGCTGGTTGCTTTCTGTTCTTCCTAACAAATTTTTGAGTAATGTTCTTAGCAGGGGATAAACTTACAGCAGTGGGATCAGCAATGGCAGGGGAAAATTTTGAAGCAGGGGCTTCTTCTTGATTGCCCATGGTGAGCAATGTTTGAGCAATATCTTTGGTTGCACTCCCCTTGTCACTTCCCTTATCAGCACTTTCTCTCTCCATCCCTTTCTTAGCACTTGTTATCTTTCCATGCTCCCCACCAGGATATGAATAATACTCAGTAGATCCTTCTGTGTGTGGAATTTCCTCCCCTTTGGAAGCATCCTCATCTGTGGAAAGAATCAGTCTGGGCTTTCTCCTCCCCTCAAGTGTAGCAAGTCTGGTTTCCAGGTGAGAGATAACTAGACCTTGCTTTTTGACATCTTGTACTAGTTGTGCATTCTGCCTTTTCAGACTCATGCACATTTTCGTCAATTCCAGATTTGTCAAAGGTTTCATACTGCTCTCAATCCTAGAAGGGAATTTCTCCCCTTGTTGGATATCATGGAGTGGGGGAGAGGACTTATTGATGGTGTCACTATCCTGCTCACCCCTTGAGGATGAGACAGTAGTGGCAGCCAAACCCCCAGGTTGCTCCAAACTCTTGGAGACTCTCCTTTCTGCTGCTTGTGAAGATTCACCAGGCAAGGGAGACCTGGCAAACCTGGATTTTGAACGCCTTTCTTGTTGTGGATCAGCAGGTGGTAGGTTCTTGGCAGGGGATTCAGCAGGTTGATTTATGGCTGTTTGATTTTTGGCTTCTTCCCGTCTGATTTGGTCTAGCATAATTGAAGTGAATGGAATGTTTCTGCCAGAAAACAAAGGTGATGGTGCAAGTAATGTGGTGAAAAGTTTGGTTGTGTGTTTGGTTGCTGAAAAATAGTTTCTGTGTGTAATGGGACCATGATCACTCATATTCAGCAAAATTTCTATAAACCTTGGATACATACAAAACTTTGAGGTGCTTGAAACATTTTTAACCATGCCTTTAAAAATCATTTGAGAAAAACAATACTTCCTTCATGTTGCAAAGCAGATTAGGGCAGAAGCTATCTCACTACCAACCTCATTAAAAGCAGTGGTTTTGGGTGACAAACATTGCATAATAGTATGAATCAAAAATTTCCAATGAGGGGCAAACTGACCTTTAGCAAACTTTAATTTTTGATTTTCAGAAAGTTTATACCCCAATTTATCAAGACCTTCAAAAATTTCAGCCTCAGAAAAGTTGGTTATTCCATCCTCATCATCAAGGAGGAGATTCTCCCTGATGGAGGCAAGTGTGATTACCTTGGAATGACCATCAACTGTGCTTTGAATTATGACCTCTCCATTCACTGTTTTGGTCATGGCTTTAGACCAGAACTGTTGAATGTGTGAGGTATAAATGCGAGGATTGATGAGAAGGGCCACTTTGAAGTACGAAGACTTGAGAAAGGCCACAGCCTCAGCAAACTCGGCTGGTTCATCATGAAGCAAAGCAATTTGGTTATGATTAGGAGCAATTTTAAGGGTCATGATGAATTTGGAAAATAGTTTAGAGGTTTATAGAGATGGGAGGTAAGTGGGATTAGGTCGAGAGAGATTTATGGACCTGCTGGTAAAGGGAATTAAGTTTATATAGACAAATTGAAGGGCTGTGATTGGACCAAAATTTTCAAATTGCAAAAATATCAAGGATAAATCTTGATAAAAAATTAATATATTTGAAATAGAAGGAAAAGATTACCAATCAACGAAGAAAGCGCCTTAAATATCTTTTAAAAAGAATAAAATATTCCCTAACCAAAATTTAAGCAAGCAGGCCCAACGGCTATGAACAGGGTAACGGTATTGTCGGTCAATGGTCAAACAGGGGAATGTTGTGAAGGCAGGGGAATAAAAGATAAAAGCAGGGGAAACTTTCCTAGGGGTATTAAACTAGTCATGGAAGGACTAATGCTAACTAGCTCTGCTCTAATGCACACACTTGTATACACAAGATAGATACATAGAATCTCAAGAGTCCTCTATTCAGCAATGGTCCCAATACAAAAAGTTAATACATAAGTCCCCCCTACACCAGGTAATCCCAAGAAATCATGCATACCCCAGTCACCATCCCAACCTTGTCCCTTACTTATGGTCAGTTAGTCTTGGCAGTGTGTGCCACAGGTCTATATTTGAACAGCAAGCTGTTTATAATAAAGAAATGTAAGTACACACTACAGTGCCTCAAGGTTTCATAGTTCTAACAAGCTTTGCAGCAAGTCATCATTAACCTGAACCCTCACTCACCAGTAGATATGATGTAATATCATATATGAGCATCCTAAGGATACCCTGAGTCCTAAAGGTGTGACCTAACCTCCCCTGAAACATAGAGTATATACCTGATTCACCAACAAGAATAGTATGCACCATATGAACCTCTGCATTGTTAGTCTAAAACCACATAAAACCACTTTTGTAAAAAGAACACACCCAGCTTAAGAGAAAAATTCTCTTGGTAGGGGAATGAACCCCAGGCAGGGGAATCAGTGTTAAAAAGCAGTGGAATGAAAGAAATGGTAAAATTGACTAACAATTATACAACAACAACAGTGAAGTAACCCTGATTATACATGACAAAATAGACATCAGATTTTTAAGGAGTAACCATTCCAATACCTGCAACCAGATACTGAAACCTCCCTACATCAAAAGCTTTTGTTAAAAGATCAGAAACATTAAGTTCTGTATCAATTTTCTCAGGGACAATCAGTCCTTTTTCAAAACAATCTCTGATAAAGTGATGTCTAATTTCAATGTGTTTGGTTTTGCTATGAAAAACAGGGTTCTTTATGATGCAAATAGTGCTGTTGTTGTCAATGAATATCTTGGTTTTAAGAAAGTTATACCCGTAATCAAGCAATTGATTTTGCACCCAAAGAACTTGACCACAGCATGCAGCAGCTGCTACATACTCAGCTTCAGTTGTGGATGTTGCCATGATAGTCTGCTTCTTACATTGCCAAGATATAAGCCTGCTCCCCAAAAATTGGCATCCCCCTGTTATAGACTTCCTATCATTGTTGTCACCAGCATAATCACTATCTGAATAAGCTATCAGCTCAAATGGTGACTCCTTTGGATACCAGAGTCCTAAGGTAGGATGACATTTTAGATACCTAAAAATCCTTTTCACAGCAAATAAGTGACACTCTGTTGGTGACACCTGGTATCTTGCACATAAGCAGACTGCAAACATGATGTCAAGTCTTGAAGCAGTGAGATACATAAGAGACCCAATCATAGACCTGTAATTTCTGACATCAATAGGCTTTCCAGGACCATCCTTGCCCCATGGATGATCCTTGTCCATGGGAGTGGACACCTTCTTCCCATCAGACATGCCAAACTTCTTTACAATCTCAGCCACATATTTGTCTTGTGAGATAAATATCCCATCTTTCCGATGCTGAACTTGTAACCCCAAAAAGAAGTTTAGTTCTCCCATGGCACTCATTTGAAATTTATCCTGCATCAATTTGGCAAACTCTTTGCTAAGCATGGAGTTAGTTGATCCAAAAATGATGTCATCCACATAGACTTGTACTAGCAGAAGGTCACCCTTTTGTTTCTTGATAAACAGGGTCTGATCAATCTTCCCCCTGCTGAATCCATTGTCTAGGAGATATTTGGAAAGAGTACCATACCAGGCTCTGGGAGCTTGGTGAAGGCCATACATGGCCTTTTTCACCTTATATACTTTGTCAGGATGTTCTGGATCTTCAAACCCTGGTGGCTGCATGACATAGACTTCTTCATCAATGGTTCCACATAAGAAGGCACTTTTCACATCCATCTGGAAAACAGTGAAGTCCATGAATGAGGCATAAGCAAGAAATAATCTAATAGCTTCAATTCTGGCTACTGGAGCAAACACCTCTTCATAATCAATCCCTTCTTCCTGAGTATACCCTTGTGCTACTAACCTTGCTTTGTTCCTGACAACTATTCCCCTTTCATCCTTTTTGTTCCTGAGTACCCACTTGGTCCCAATAGGCCTTGCCCATTTGGGACAATCAACCAGAATCCAAACCTCTTGTATGTCGAATTGTAAGAGCTCCTATTGCATAGCTTCGACCCAGCTTGGGTCATTTAAAGCCTGAAAAATCTTCTTTGGCTCTTCTTGTGACAAAAATGCAGTAAACAGACAACATTGCATGTTGTCATGATTGAACTTCATGGTGATGTTAGCAATGAAGCTGTGCTCCTTTGCTGTATACCTTGTATGTCTGGGGGCTTCAGGATCGCCAATGATCTGAGAGATAGGATGGTCCTTATTGATTCTATAGGTAGGCTGCATAATGACTTCTGTTTCATCTTCTTCCAAATCAGAATTGATGGGGCTATTTTGATTAGGAAAGAAGTCCTCAAAGGAACTTCCAAATGAGACAGCATGACCTAAAGATGGGTGCTTGTGAGCAGAATGAAGCTCTGAATAACTAGGGCCTCCACTCCTGATGATTCTGCTTCCACTGCTGGATATGATAGGACCATCATTTATGGGTGTAGATGATGAGATGAGTGGGGATTCTCTTTCTGCATCAGTAGTCTCATTAGCATCATGATCCTTTGTAAAAGAGGAATCAATTCCTCTAGCAGGGGAATCCTGGATTCCACTGCTTTCAGCCATTCCACTGCCTTCAGTCATAGCAGGGGATGAGATTGGCTGTTCTTTTCCTGAAGCAGAATTATCTTCTTGTTTATCAGCTTCACTAGGAAACAATGAGGGTACATTCATGTACCTCAGAGGTGACTTCTCAGCACCAATTGTTTCTTGAGTACCTGAAATGTTAGTGTTCTGCAAGACAACAGGTACATAATTCATGGACTTGGAAAGTACATCTATATCAAAGAACCAGTCAGGACCTGTTTGAACATCTTCAGGTTTGTTTTCAAGAAAGTTCACATGAAGATTTTCTGTGATTTTGCTTGTCTTCTTGTTGAAGACCCTATATCCCTTGCTGTTTAAGGAATAACCCACAAAGTATCCATCATCACCCTTTTCACTAAACTTACCAAGATTGTCAATGGTGTTCAAGATGATAACATGACACCCAAAAGGTCTAAAAAAGTCAATTAAGGGAGGTCTTCCATTAAACAGCTGATAAGGGGTCTTGTTGTGTGCCTTGACAACCAAGGCCCTGTTTTGTACATAGCAAGCAGTGGATACAACTTCAGCCCAAAAGATAACTGGAAGTTTGGAATCAGACAGCATAGTTCTTGCAGCTTCAATGAGTGTCCTATTCCTTCTTTCTGCCACTCCATTCTGTTGAGGTGTTCTAGCAATGCTGAATTGCCTCTTGATGCCTTTGTTTATGCAGAAAGAATCCAGTTTCTGATTTCTGAACTCACCACCATTGTCTGATCTTATGGTAACTGCCTTCATGCTTTTTGACAGTTCAATTTGATTGATGAACCCAATGAGTACATCAGCAGTGTCACTCTTTTCAAATAGAAAGAATGTCCATGTAAATCTTGAAAAATCATCAGTAATCACTAAGCAGTACCATTTCTTCATTATACTTGCCACAGAAGTAGGACCAAAAAGATCCATATGTAGTAGTTCCAATGGCTTGGTGGTGGACATACTTGTTTTTGACTTGCAAGATGCTCTGTGTTGCTTCCCTTTCAGACATGCTGCACAAGTATGTTCAGTGGCAAAAGACTTGGAAGGAAGACCATGAACCAGATTATGCTTTACTAGTTTGTTCATGTTCTTGAAATAAAGATGACCAAGTCTTCTATGCCATTTCTTACATTCATCTGCTGAAGCTTTGGCAATGAAACATGTTTCATTGTCTTGGAGAGATATGTCCTTGAGATCAATTGTGTACATGTTCTTCTGTCTTGGTGTTCTGAGTACAATTGGAGTGTCTTTTGGCAAGACAAACTCCTTTCCTAATACCAAGCATTCAGTGTCAGTAAACAAGACAAAATTCTTGTTATCAGTCATCTGTGACACACTGAAGAGATTATATTTGAGTTCTTTCACCAAGTACACATTGTCAAAAGTCATCCCATTTGTGACAATTGTTCCTTTTCCTGTTATAGTTCCATGCCCATCTCCAAAAGAAACACCATCATTGTCATGCAGGGGTACAAAGTTAGACAAGTAAGCTTTGTGTCCAGTCATACTTCTTGAGCATCCACTATCCCAATATGCTCTATCATCCCTTGTCTTCTTTGTCACCTGCAAAAGGAAAAACAAATTAGTTTTTCTTGGGGACCCAAGTCATTACAGACTTGGATCTACCTCGTGTATCAATGTAGGATAGCTTATCGAAAACTAGAGATACACCATTAGATTGAGTACCCCTTTTGGGTGCCCAAACCCAACGAGCTGAGGCTTTCACAGCTTTTCCCCATCTTCCCATGTTCCTAGAATGTACAACTTTTCTAGCAGGGGATACCCCAGTTTTAGCAGGGGAATCCTTATGCTTAGCAGAGGGAACCCACCTTTTGTTTTGGCCTCTATTCATGTGTTGGTAAGGTTTTGGGCCAGATCTATATGCAGTATAAGGTGTTGGGGTGGTCACAGAAGTGTTGGGCTTTGGGTGAACATCATTTTCCTTTCTAAGGGCTGGAACAACATATTTCTCAGTTACTCTATTTCTCAAGGCAGGGGCAACATACTTGGCAGGGGAAAAGGATTTTGCCCCTGCATTTAGAAGAATGGCTTTAGGTTGCATATCCTTTAAGGGATTTGCAGCCACCATCTCTATTGGTGCCTTACACTCTTGATAAGTGTGTTCAAAACTGCCACATGTGAAGCAGGGCTTGGTATTGATCACAAAGTCTTTTCCTAACTGATGAGACTTTTGGTCATTCCAATTTCTTTGATTACCTCTGACATTCCTGTACATACCAGCATATTTAATGGTAGGCTTAGGGGACTGTGGCCTAGCCTTATATTTGGGAGAGATACTCTTAGAATTTGGATTGCTGCTAGAAATTCCTTCTTTTGAAAATCTAACAGGGTTGTCAATTTGCTTTAAGCCAACCTGTTCCTGTTTAACCTCCCTAATGACACTAGTTTTAACTAGAGACTCTTCTGTATCAAGGTTATTAGGTATATAAGCACTCAAATCAAACTCAATGTCATCCTGTTTTTCAAAACAAGGGAGACCAGTCCATGACAAGTCTTTTCTAGGATAGGCAGCATGGATGTTAGCAGGGGGTGGTGGTATAGTAGCATTCATATTCTTAATTCCAAACCCTGTTTTGTCCTTAGGAGATTGACCAATTTCAAATGCCTTGGTTAAATCTTTTGAAGCTTTTCCAAATTTTTCAACAGTTTCCTCATCTATCTTTTGGTTAGCTTTGAAAATTTCAAGTTCAGCAGTTAAAACATTTATAGATTGGTTATTCTCCTTGGCATCTCTTTCTAGAATCACAATGTGATCCCTATACTTACTTTCTCTTTGCCTATACTCTCTTATGGTGGACTCTAGTTGTTCTAAAGCACGTTTGTAATTATCAAGATCATTATCACAATTGATATAGTCAGCTTTTACCTTTCTGATTTGTTCATTTAAAGATTCAGTATTTTTCCTACAAGCTTTAGTACAGTATGAGTCATCATATACCTCATTTTCAGAGCTGGAACTTGACATGGCCATAAGTGCAAAGTCTTCTTCCTTTTCCTCAGCCATCAAAGCTTGATTTCTTTCCACACTTTCTGTCATAGCACTCCAGTCCCATCCATTTGCTCCATCTATCCCCTGCATTGCTACCATGGCTTTAGCACCAGAATCCTCATCTCTTGTTTCCTTTCTATGGCTATTTCCAGACTTAGGTCATCTGCATTCCCTGGCAAAATGACCCTTCTTGCCACAATTGTAGCATTCAACTTTTGCTTTATCAAACCCAGCCACATCAGATGGATTAATTGTGATCTTCTTCCCATACTTCTTGTGGAACCTGTTGGCCCTCATGCTGAGCAAAGCCATATTCCACTTGATATCCAATTCTTCTAGTGCTTGCTTACTGATTTGACTCAGATCTTCATGTAACACTGTAGATCCTTGTGGCCCTTGAGATGCTATAAAGGCACATGCAGTATCAAGGCTGAATGTAGTTGGTCTTTCTTCATCATAGGAAGGTCCAGACCTGGTAGCAGGGGAATAAGTAGCAGGGGCTACTTCTATTCCACTGTTCTTGGAGATTCCACTACTTTGTGATATGAATGCCATGTTAGCAGGGGAATCAATGACTCCACTTGAGTTGGTGGGAATTGTCCCTTTTGACTTCATTTCATTGACAATAGGTTCAAAAACTTTTAAGTTATTGTATATATCATCAATATCTTTTTCATCCAAATCATCCTTATTCTGCCAAATTGCCTTATAGACAAACCACTCTTTCTGAAGGCTGTTAAGAAACCTGGTGTTCACCTGCTCTTTTGACACCTCAATATCAAAGAATTCCAAGTGGGCCACCATGTCTTGAAGCCTATTGTAAATAGCTCCAATTGATTCATCACCAATTGCTTTGAAAGAAGCAAAATCATCCAGCATTTGGTTCTTCTTCTTCTTCTTTGTGGCTTCATTTCCTCCAAAGGTTGTGCCTATGGCTTCCCATAGTTCCTTAGTTGTTTTGTATTTCCTGAATCTGAGTTGATGTCTATCTGGTAGGGCCAACAGCAATGAGCTGTGAGCCCTGACATCATGCCTTCTAGCCAGTATTTCCTTATCACATAGAGCAGCAGATTTTTTCTTGTCCTTACCTTTGGAACTTTCACCTTCATCCTTGCCTTCTTCAACTGCCACCATTTTGTTGAATTGATCACCAAACTCTATGATCTCCCAGAGAACATAGTGTTCCATTTTCAGGTATTGTTGGATTCTGAATTCCCATAATTCAAAGTTTTCAGGATCCAACATGGGTAACTTGAGGTTATTGTGGTTGTTGATGTTTGTGGATGAATCTGAAGACATGTTTGCTATGAGGATTTTGTTCTTGATTTAGACAAAGTTTCTCAACAAGCTCTGATACCACTTGTTGATCCCAAAGTCAGATCTTAAACCTTAATAGCTTGTTTAAGGGTTGTGATAGAGAGAAAGAATTCAGTCTAACACTAGAGAAACTTTACAAAGCAAAGTAACTAAACAAGATGCGGAATGTAATGTTTAGCACAAGAACAAATGAGATTCAAACGTTGAACTTTAATATATCAAAGATATACGAATACCCAAAGTGGTATTAGGGTTTACAAAACCTTAAAGTAATAATAATGAAAAACGAAATGAGAAAGACACACTTTGCATGCTAACCTAGTGAGTCCTTTTATAGATACAAGGACCCACGTACAAGATCACTACTAACAAACTATGGAAAGTATTAAGGAATAATAACTGAAACGCGTAAATATCTATTCCATGTTTATCTTTGACGGCAGGGCCTTTGACTCCAGCAGGGGAACGGATCCCCCTGCCTTTGTTATTTAGCAGGGGGAACTTACTCTAGCAGGGGTATGAATAATCAACTAGCAGGGGAAACAAATAAGCATTTTATTCCCAACACTATCATTGCCCGACCTCACTCCAACAAAGATGACTCTTGAACTTGCAAATCGCACCCTCGCTTACCCCGTTGGTATAGCCGAAGACGTGTTCATTAAAGTTGGCGCATTTACTTTCCCGGTCGATTTTGTCGTAGTTGATTATGAAATGGACCCTCGTATTCCTTTAATACCTGGTCGGCCATTCTTGAGAACCGGACGAGCTTTAGTGGATGTTGCCGAAGGTGAGTTAATCTTAAGAGTCGGGGATGATGCACAAGTTTTCAAAATGGGGAAGCTTACTAGTACAACTTTTGGAGGCCGAGAATCAGTGAATATGATTAATGTGCTCGATGACTTTACCGTCTACGACAATCCTCTATTCGACTCTTGCATCGATAATCTACTTTTTCATAATGATGTGGATGATTCTCTCCCTACTTTCGAAGCTTCTCCCATTTATGATTCTCCACCGGTCTTTGATGCTTATGATGATGATTCTAGCTCAGATTCGGATGATTTTGATTGTACTTCTGAGTATCCCGAGCTGCCCACTTTCGATGATTTTGATGAGGCTGATACTCTCTCGAGCGATTCTTCACATGATGAAGATCCTCCACCATCACTCGATCCTACTTTGGACGATTACTCATTTGAGGAAGATTTCTCTGAATTTCTCAACACTTACTTCCCTCATGAGAGTGATGCTCCTCCTTATGACTTTCAGATTATCGTCTTGATCCTACTTTGGATTTGAAGAGCATTTTGTCAAAGGAGAAGAAACCGGTAGACACCGAAATCCGTTGCACATATGATTTGACACCTTTTTGTCCCCCTTCTGAGGACGAGGTTGTGCTTCTTTGCGGATCTTCTTCACACTCGGCTGAGCCTGAGTGCTATTTTCCCCTAAAGGAAAAGGTGTTCGACCCTGGTATTGAAGTCTTTAAGCCACCTCAGTATCCACCTGATGAAATAAAAGGAAAAATCTTTGGAAATTTTGAAGACATGCTTGCACCACTTCAACCTTGCTTCCACCGTGCTCCATCACTGCTTAAGGGAACCTTGCCTATTCTTCTTTGGCTTGGCTTGTTCGCCTTAAGCTTGTGCTATTTGATGGACGAAAACTATGTCTTTGATCCTGGTGGATATGTTTCATGCTTCTTCCGTTGATGATCAAGGTCGAGTCAGGCTCACGACTCGGTTAACAAAAACCAAGCGCTTCTTGGGAGGCAACCCATGCATCTATCTTTTCGCTTTCTTTATCATAAGTGTAGGGGAGACCCTTTGGTTTGCTATTTCCTCTCCTCACTTCTTAATCAGGGATTCGCGCTTCAAAGATCCACTCTTGATGAATCTTGACGACCCGTGACTCCGTGTTCTACATTTTCCCGGTTCTATCCTAAAACTCTTTTCGATTCACTATTTTATATTTTCTCAATATTAAAATAGGAATCTCTTTAGTTGTCTTTTCCTTAGCGAGATTTAAACAACGTGCACAATGTCCTAAGTGTAGGGGAGTTTACTTCCACATGCTTAAACATTGAGGACAATGTTTATATTAAGTGTAGGGGGGACTTCTATCGAAGTTAAGTGGCCTTTTCCTTGTATTTGTCCTCATTTTAACCGGAAAATCAATTTTTTCGACATTTTTCAAAATTTTTGATCTATTTTGGCCTATTAGTTTTTCCCTTTGTATAGTTATTTTCTTGCCTTATTAGAATAAATCTTCAATAAGTGGTTTTAATTGTCAAAACGTTGTGAATCTTTTGACTCAACCCGAGTTTACTTGTCTAAGTTACTCTAGCTAGTATCCTTAACGTGTTTAAGTCAAGTTTTGCTAGGCTTTTATATAGGGAGCTATAAAACGCGAAAGTCTTAACTCTCACGAGTTAAGGACAAGAACTTTTCGCAAGTTCCTATAATTGATCCTAGAGAGTCGTTTATTAAGGGAACTTTAAAACGCAATTTCTAAACTTGAAAAAGTCTAAGAATTTGCAAGATCCTATAGGCGACTCGAAAACCCAAAACTTTGATTTAATAGGCTAAGTATCCACGAGTCTCATTACTTGAGATTTTAAACTGTGGAGAACGAGAGATGATAGAGCCAATTATAAGTCCGGTATTCTTTCGTGAATTTATGTGAGTTAATTATAAGCCTATTCTCCCATCGCTTGCTAATAAATTTATCTGCTAATAAATAAGGTTGTACGATTTGAAAAGTTACTTAGCTTCTGGCCCCAGATCGTTTAAAAGTTGCTCGGTATGGATTAGAGTTCATAGCCAAGGCATAACTTATTGAAGCGGGATGCGAAGATTGGCGAGTCCAAAAAGGCCCTAACAAGGCATGAGGGCTATATTTTGTTGCTAAAGATCCAAAGTGATGTGAAGAATCATTTATCGAAAATCAATATGAAGGATCGAGACACACGACGAAAAGCAAATACTCCCCAAAATTCATGGAGAAGTATATCCGAAAAGACCCTAACAAGGTATGAGGATAAATTGATCCAAGTCATAAAAGGAGGCGGATCGTTGTATATCAAAGTCCAAAATAAAGATTGGAGAAAAATGAAGAAGTCGTGGTCCAAGTATGAATCTCTCAGAACTTCAAGTGAATAAATTCCATTATGAAGAGAAGACCATAATTTCATGAACGTCTCTTAAGGTTTGAAGTATGAAGTCGCTGCCAAATATCGGTCCGAGAAAGGTCTCAAATCGCGAAACGAGTTATGCCAAGATATGAACTTTATGAGGTCCCGAGAAGCAGTTTTAAAAGATTTGGTCCTTTAGCTAACTATTGATTAAATCGTTCACTTTATTTTCAGACTAAATAACTATCGAAATAAGTCAAACAATGCATCCTAGTGATCATTCAAGACAATAATAAAATATAAGAGATACCCCTAGGAATAAGGGAGTCTAAGTGAATAATTGGCCCACATGAGTTCGTGTTAGTTTACTAACTTATAATAACAATGATCTCGTTTTTAAGCTTGGTTTGGAGAAAGTGAAAAGTTGAGGATGATGACTATTCATGACATTTTCAAAACCCAAGGTATGCTTTTGATTACTTTACTTTTAATGTTTATAATTTCCATCTCTTTAATAAAGGCCAACGTGGATTGATTATGATGAAAAATGTAAACGTGCTTTGTAATTAATGCATTGCATGAGGACATTGCAATGGTCAAGTGTAGGGGATTTGATATGTGTGAAAACACACATCTTTTCTACCACTTAATTACAATAATAACCGGACCAAAACGTGTATTTTATGTCTTTTATGTCAGAATTATGCGTGGTTTGTGTTTTTGTTGTGATTTAGGACGAAAAGGTGAAAAGTGGAGAAAACACGGGAATTCACGGGCAATTACGGACTTTTATTGAAGAAAACGATTAAAGACGAAGTCGAGAAGTCAATAGTGCAAAAAGAACGGAAGTCCAAGACCAATTCTGAAGATTTATCGAAGAAAAAGTCAAAAGACGGAAGTCTACTTAAAGCCGAGGAACTCAAGTCTTATTTATTGAAGATTTAAAAGACGAGTCTAAAGAAATCCCGAGCCAAAAGTCGTTAAAATCCAAGATTAAAGAAGATTTGAAGGCTTAAGGACTAATGGCGTAATTAACAAAAAGATTAAAGAAGAGGAGGGACCTAAGCATGCAATTAAGGAAGAAAGGAAAGAGGGGAGGAAGCTTCCTCTAACCTCCTCCCTAATCCCCTATATATAGTTATTAGCTAATTACTTTTCATTTTGTTGGCTAACTTGACAAATTAGCTCTTCCACTTTTATTTTATGCACCTTTAATTACTTGTCATTTAAATACATGTTTTGCACCTTTAATTACCTTTAATTTCAAGTAAGCGTTTCTTTTAATTACTAGCACCTTTACTTTATCTTGTTAATCTTCTTCTACCTTTCTTTAATCAATTGATTTACACGTTTTTATTTTGTTAAGTTGTTTAAAGATTTGATTTTTATGCTTTTGATTGTTTTAAATCTCTTATTTTCATAGCTTATTTGATTTATTTTCAAGTTTATATAGTTTTTACAAAAGTTATTTTTATATAAAAAGTTGTTTTTCTTAAAGTTTATTAATTTCGTGTCTTAAAAGTTTTTAACTTTCAGTTTCGTAGCTTATTTTTACACGTTTTTACCTTAGGATTTAGTCTTGTGCTTATTAGAAACTTAGCTTATTTGTGTAGCTTATTTTGTGTACTTTTCCCCGTTTTCCGATCGTGACAATCGGAAAAGGGTTTTACTTTCCGATCTTAGCTATATTGCTTGGTCGGAAAAGGGATATAATATTCCGATCATGAGGACTTTGGTATTCCGATCTGTGTATGTTTGAGTATTCTGATCAGTGGGTTGTGACAGAATTCCGATTTGAATCATTCTCTATACATTCCGATCGAGGTGCGTGTCTGGGTATTCCGATCGTGGGTAAGGTGACAGCTATTCCGATCAGTGGGTTCCGATCAGCATTCCGACCAGGTCCACCCATATTCCGATCAAGGTAAGTTCAACATTCCGATCTAAGGGTGTTGGTTATTCCGATTGGGTGAGTGACAGCATTCCGATTTGGGGCAAGCCAGTATTCCGATCTGAGGTGATTGTGCACCGGTCGGAATATATTCCGATTAGGGGATTATTTTCCCTATTTTGCCTTGTTTAATTTTTACATTCTCCTTTTAATACTTGTCTAATTTTAATTCTCGTCACGCTCTTATTTTTAGTCATTTAATTGATTTACTTTCCGTCACGTTTTAAAATATCGCACATTTAATTTTATATAGACTTAAATTTAAATTTCACGCCATTTAACTTTAACGCACTTTTACTTTAATTGTTTTGCATATTTTACTTTAAATACTACAACGACACGTCTTTGATTCCACCAAAAATAAAACGAAGTCACACATAGAGAGCTAAGATCAATTCGATTAGACATACTTAAACGAACATAACTTTTAATTAGGTAAAAACCTAGTTATTAGGGTAGAAAATGACTATTAGTAAATTTTGAAAATATTTACGGGGCTCGAGTTTCGTAAAAATACTTTTCAAAAGTTAAAATGCATCATAATTTTGATAATATGGTTTCCCGACACGAATCAACACGTAATTAAAACGAAATCGTCGAAAATATTAATTATCAAAACAATCGATAATAAAACGTAAAATTTTGGGCATCCGTCGGTATCGTGATCGTTAGTAATCCTCGTTATTCATCGATTTGAGTAAATTCATTGTAAAATGCACCCTGGTGATTTTAAAATCAAAAACTTTGATTTAAATAAATATGGAAAAATAAAATAAGAAATTTTTATAATTCCAGATAACGTATTATCAATGATCAGTGAATACTTAAAAAGTATTATTTAATAAAATTATCATGATCTCAGGATTTACATATAAGAATACAAGAAAATGTAATACGTTGAAAAATTTAAGAAGCACGAATAAAAAAAATACTGGGAGAGTACGGGTTCTTATATTCACGTGGATACCATTCAATGTAAGGTGTGCGGAATACATGAAGAGAACGTCGATCATACGATCATCCTATGCTCCAAGGCATTCGACACCTGGAGATGGATCTTCAAATGATGCAATATTCCACTTTCTACGTTCTCATCAGCAAAGGATATCTTGGAGTTTGGAATCAAATGGGGAAATTTCCCCCAAAAAGAAGAAAATATTCTTAACCATTATACTTGGCACCATGTGGAGTATATGGAAGGCGAGAAACGACCACATTTTCAACAAGATTCATAGGTCATACACGGGAATAGCGGAAGAAATCATCTCCACAACTTTTTTGTGGATTAAACATATGAGTAACTATCCTTGTAATTGGATAGAATGGGAGTGTCATCCTTTTTCAACTTCATTGTAATATTGTAATTTTCTCCTTTGCTCTCCCCTTAGTTTCTTGCTAAGACGAGGTGGTCAATAATATTTGTCGTTTCCAAAAAAAATCATTTGTTAAGATTCATACTTACTCAACTTAAATCATATTAAGGTTATAAGGTATGTGTAGGAAAACTATAACACTTTTATTTATAAATCAAATAAATTAAATTAATTTAATTAACATAAACTAAATAACATAATATAAATAACAGAAAAACAAACACAGACATAATTATAAACGATAATTAAATAAAACAATAAAATAAAGAAAAGACTTACTAAATCACGAGTAAGTCGAGATACGTGTTAGACACGCTTAGCACTAAAGAGCTGAGGCATGTGTTTGACACGCTTCCCTTAAAACAGATTCGCCGTCTGTTTCCTAGGGTACAACAGCCGAAACAGTAAGTTGTACTATCGGACTTAACAAAACTGCTCGGAATTTCACCTTAACAGATGCGCACTCCATATGTTAGGAATCAATAATAATACTTATTGATTTGATGTGTGAAAAAGCAATGGAATTAAGCCTCTATTTATACACAATAGACTCCCTTCCAGTTTACTCATCCCACCGATGTGGGACAAAAAATAAATTATTTTTCCTCTTTAAGCATGGTACCAAATGCCTAACTTTGAGACACGATATCTCATTCACATCACCTTCTTTTTGGACACATAAAGACTCATTGAGAAGCTCTCTTCAAGAAGAACGTGAACCTATAAAGTATCACTAATATATATGATACATACATATACATAATTATGTCCAAAGTTGGTCAAAAGTTATTTTGCCAACAATATTTTCCAACAATCCCCCACATGAATAGAGATTGGTTGTAATACACAAAAGTTTCAATAAAATTCCAACAGTTGAATCTTGCATAGGATAGGTAGGTGTGACCCTTTGAACCTTCCCTTGTGAGATGCACTTAGTCTCCTAGATCTAAGTAGACGCGATGTCTTTGAACTTAGCCTCTGTTTACGTAGACGATAATACACACTCACACAAGACTCTCCCTGACATTGTCAAGTCCTCATAGTCGTGTTCGTTATGGTCATGAACACTAGCCTGGTTCTACAAGAGCTCTTAGAAATTGCGCCCCCACAATTTCTTTCGAAGCGACCCCTACTTCTCTCTCACATAGGTGATTTCATCTTGAATCATTAAAAACATATGTTTTATGATTTCATCTTCAATCATCATGCTTTATGATTTCATCTTGAATCATTTAAGCCATATGTTTAACCTCTCAATAAGTCACATTATTCTTGGAATGGACTAGGAAAGTTACTGTATTAAGTAACTCCCCCATATTGACGTGAATACCCCCACATTTCTATGATTAGGCTGTCCTATTGAACCCAGATCTTGGGATCTCCAGTAAAATGGGTTAGGTTTTCCTTCATAGAAACTCATTCCTTCAAGGGCTTTAGTCCCATTCCTTTAGACGACTCACTAACTAACTCTCTGCTTAAGCCTTTCGTAAGTGGATCCGCGATGTTATCCTTTGACGTTACGTAGTCATTCGTGATAACTCTAGTTGAGAGTAGTTGTCGCGACAATCACAATCTATGATGGATATGTCTCGACTTACCGTTTTACATTTGTGATATGAGCTCTGTCAAATTCTATTGACTATCACACTTTATAAACATGGCCGTTACTGGTATACGCCATCTTGGTATGTCCTTTACGAATTAGCGTAAACTTTCTTGCATATTCTATAAATTTATCTCAAATAATAAATTCATATTTCATTATAGATTTAGCTATAATTGTCTCTTTGAAATACTTTCAAGATTTCTAAGACATAACTTTCCACTTAGGATAAATACATCTGCTCTAGTGGATCTAGATTCTTATATGTAATAATCTATATTTGCATTACTCTATCACTTGATAGTATTAGGATATCTTCCATAATGCAATATTATTAGTATCATAGTACTCAAGTAATACTTATTCAAATAGTCCCCACTTGAATTACTAATATATCTGCTTGCCTGATTATAAGTTCAGAATCAGATCATACACACTTCATTAGACACATAAGATGCTCAATATTCTTTGAGTATTCAAAATGGGCAACACCTTTACCTCTATTTCAAATAGATTTAAAAAGATGTCACTGGACTCCAGCTAGGCCGGAATCCCCCACATTGAACCTCTCAATAACATTGTTATCTTAATGTTTAACTTCAAAACAAATCCATATGGGTTCGAAAAAAACCGAATAACTAATGAAGTTAATGTCAAATATTGACTCCAACATATCATTAGTGGATTTACTCATCTCGTTATCACTTCTAGTGATAACCATCTCTATATAAACACAATAGTACATATTTACTATTGAACACATATACATACATTAATTTTGAATCCACATTCTGACATGATATGGTCAAAACGTTTGATGTCATTGTTTGATAGCTTGTCTTAAACCATATAATGACTTAATTAGCCTACAAAATTTTCTCTCTAGCATAGGAACATGAAACCCTCAGGCTGGTTCATGTATAGTTCCTTTTCTAAATCACTGTTTAGAAATATCGTTTTCACATCCCATAAGAAACTTTCAAAATTTCTTAATGTTAAAAAAGTACCATCATAATTGAGGTTATTCGTGTAACATGTGAGTAAGCATCAAAGGAAGATATACCTTCTTGTTGTCTAAATTCTTTGATTACTAATCTTGCTTTGCACATGTCAATGGTGACATCGACTTTTATCTGCTTTTTGAAAATCCATTTATAGCCTAGTGGTTTACAACTTAAGGTACATCTACGAGCTTCTAATTTTACTTTTGTAAAATAGAATCTATTTCACTTTTAATGGCTTCTTTTTATTGATACCCTTTCAAAGAAGTTATTGCTTCTCAGTAAGAAGTAGACTCATTTTTTCATTTTTTTTACCATTAAAGAAACAACAACCGAATCTAACCAATCTCTCGATTCATGCCATTTTGTTTCTTATAGGTTTAACCTCTTCTTGGGTCAATCTTGTCTCTCTTCTAAGAGATCAATATCATCTCGTTGTCTCTGACCTTGGACAACCTCGTCATCTATTCTAGATGATCTTTCAATTTCATTCGTAAACAAGGAATATATTTCCGAAGAATGAATCATTCCTTAATTCCATTACTATGTCTATTTTCGATTCATGTACAATGAAACGATAAGCATTGTTATTCATATCAAATCCTGTGAACATACAATCCATGGGTTTAGGTCTGATCTTTCGAACCATGAATTTCATGCGGATATCTTAGCTAGATATCCCCCACATTTGTAAGTACTTATAAGATAGTTTTCTTCTCACCCATAGTTCGTAAGAAGTATCTTATTTTATTTACAAGGGATCTTATCTAAAAGGTAAGTAATCGATATAATCGCTTCCCCCACATGCCATGGCTTAAACCTGGACTTAAGAACATGGCATTAACCATTTCTTCTAAGGCACGATTCTTTTCAATATCAAGAGCAATGAATTTGTGTCTTATTCTAAGTTTAGCATAAAAATTTAGAAATGGAGACACATATTCACGTCCAATAACTTCGAATCACCTTATTATCGATAATAAGTTGGTTCTGAACTTATGTATATAGATCAAGCTTGTCTATATCCTTACTCTCAAGTAAGTGTAAATAGCAATATTTTGTACCACATTCAGCCAATATGATGAAGTACACGATACTCTCTACCTTAGTAGGTATCAATTCCAAATCACATAAAACCATGTGAATCATATCAAGGTTTTTGGTTATTTCTGTTCAACCAATAGAAAAGACTTATCAATTTGGCTTCAACGTAAGTTTTGATTTTGTAATCCGTGTCAATACAAAAATGGTTATCCAATTTGGTTTAATTGGACAACATGTTGAGTAAAAATTTAAAACATGTCAAAGCAAGACATAACATACATTTAAAAATGGCCATTATAAAATATAATCAACTTAACCATTTTAAAGGCATAACCCGTATCCACTAACTTTATGTTATTCATTAAATCAATTTTTATTTGATTCAAACACATATGAAAGCCAAATTTCATTAAGCAATCATCCGGACATAAGATTTCTACGAATCTCTGGCACGCACAGCGATGGTTAACTTAGTGTCTTTTCCAAATGTGAATCACATCTTCTTTTTCCTTGATAATCGCAGTTAGAGAGTTGCTCAAACTCGTTCTCTCCATTCTCAACTGCATTATAAGAGTTAATCAAACTCTTATCACCATATACATGACATGATACTGAAGTGCGAATGCACCATTAGCTATGGTTGGATTCCATCATGGCCTAAGTTTTCATGTCATTCAGACTATATAACGCATAGTTATGGCACAACAAGTTTCTGAATGCTTCAAAGTATCTACCATACAAGTAAGTATCAATCTCCCTTTTGATGTCACTCGTGACATTCCGGATATTATTAAGAGGTCCCATGGTTTAGTTGACACTAATTTTGGTACTATTAACAACATGCTAAATCACATAGTGTTTCTTAACCAAAAGCTAATTACATCGACTTTTGTTTAAAACACAAACGTTTTGTAAGATCCGTTTTACAAAACCTACTTTAAATGAAGTCTTTCGACTAAACAATTAAAGAAAATATCAGCTATAACATAATGTTTTACCAAAAAACACATATGTAATATTATGTTGTCAATCTTCATTCAGAAGATCTTAATTTCACATGATCTATTTCTACAGTGAAACTTAACAAGGTTTCACTAGACCCATTCTTCTAAATAAACTCCACAAGGTTTCTATAGATTTACCTTTAAACTCGACAAGGTTTCTATAGATATATCTATAAACGCAACAAGGTTTTAAGAATTATATCTGGTTTATAATTAAACTCGGCCCAATTTACGATTAATTACACAAGTCAAACAAACTCTTCCACTAATTTAATAAAAATAGTGTATGTAATCTGATATTTAATGATAACTCATACCATTTTCAACATCTTGTTTCAAAGAAATTCTTCTTGATTTCATTGAACACGTTTCAAAAGTCTAATAAAATAAAAGCTTCCATTTTATGAGATCAATGAATACGTTTTAATAATCTCATAAAATAGCAACTTATCTTTTATGAGATTTGTGTCAAAGAAACTCCACTTGGTTTCAATGAATCTAAATTCACCATGATTCCAATCATGCTGTAACTGGCACACCAATTACATTTACAAGATTCACTAGGGTCATAATTGTGTTACCACAAGTAAAATTGTCAATATTCTAACGGAATACAGTTAAGAACTATTAAAACAATTTGGTATCTAATAAACTCGATATGGTTTATACAAACTTGTACCAAATCTGATTCAAAGAAACTCAATCGTAGCTTCATTAAATCTAGGTTAAAACTATAACATATGTAATAAACAACTAAAGGATCAGTTTGAAAATAGACTCATCATGATTTCAACACACACTAATACGATAAACTGTTTTTTTTAATCGTTTATAGATCTGTAACACCAGATCTGTTAATTAAAATTCTGTTTACGTGAAAACTGAGTTCTCAAAGAAACACAATCTTGGTTTCGAGAGAATACAGTTTGTATAAAAATCTGTTAATTAAATTAATATGATTTTAGAAAAAAAAGTGTTTAATTCTGTTACACAGAATCTGTTTTAAGACTGTAAGAAAACTATAACACTTTTATTTATAAATCAAATTAATTAAATTAATTAAATTAACATAAACTAAATAACAGAATATAAGTAACAGAAAAACAAACACAGACATAATTATAAACGATAATTAAATAAAACAATAAAATAAAGAAAAGACTTACTAAATCACCAGCAAGTCGAGATACGTGTTAGACACGCTTAGCACTAAAGAGCTGAGGCACGCGCTTAACACACTTCCATTAAAACAGATTTGCCGTCTGTTTCCCAGGGTACAACAGCCGGAACAGTAAGTTGTATTGTCGGACTTAACAAAACTGCCCGGAATTTCACCTTTACAGATGCGTACTCAATATGTTGGAAACCAATAATAATACTTATTTATTTGATGTGTGAAAAAGCTATGGAATTAGGCCTCTATTTATACACAATAGACACCCTTCTAGTTTACTCATCCCACCGATGTGGGAAAAAAATAAACTACTTTTCTTCTTTAAGCATGGTACCAAATGCCTAATTTTGATACACGATATCTCATTCACATCACCTTCATTTTGAACACATAAAGGCTCATTGCGAAACTCTCTTCAAGGAGAACGCGAACCTATAAAGTATCACTAATATATATGATACATACATATATATAATTATGTCCAAAGTTAATCAAAAGTTTTTTTTGCCAACAATATTTTCCAACAGTATGTCAACTAGTCGCATAGTTTTTATAAAGGAATTAATTCACACACTTTAATTCTTGATTGAGAAATTTTCATATACAATATGTTCAAGCATAATGATATACATTATATAACTATTTGATGCATAATGATATACATTATATAACTATTTGATGTATAGTTTGTAATGTCTCAATCAATGTATAAAGTGCGTAAATTATTAGCTTTTTTATAATATAAGTTATCTTAAGAAACCTTATACAAAGTAAATAGAAGCTCAAATTTTGCAATGTCAAAACTAAAAAAAATGACATTTCATAATTCAAAGCATTGCCGCTGAATAAAAAAATTAAGCAATATTTTTAACAGTTAAATGCAAAAGTTGTATGCTCCTCATGCATTTTGAATAATATCACCTTAAAACAACCCGGAAAATCACTACTTATATAAGTTTATAAGCCTACTTATATAAGTTTAATCAAACACTTGGTTTCGGCTTATAAGCTTATATAAGCTAATAAGCTTATAAGCCCACTATATAAGCTAAAACAAACACCCCCTTGGTGTCACGGCTGCCAAATCAACACAAAACAACTAACAAAAATACATTTTCACTCACAACACACAAGCCCTCTTCAGTTTGGCCCAATCACTATCTTTTATTTTATTTTTATTTTCACTTTCACACAAATTAAAATTCATTTCATTAAAATTAAAATTACAAATAATTAAATAAAAATACACTATGAAAATAAAAATACAATCCTAAACTAAAACGTTTCGAAAAATTACAAAAACTAAAAAAATTCAAAAGATGACAAATACTAAACCATATGAGTAAAAATTAAAAAAAAAACCATTAAAGCCTTATTTTGGTGCCCTTCTATCTTCTTCTTCAACCTTACAAAACACACACGTGTAAACCCAAACCCAACAAAAAAAAAAAGGAAAAAATGAAAGAAAAAAAAAGGAAAATTCATATTATATCATTAAATCCAACGGTCCATTCCTCCACTCAGCTCGTCGAACGTTCGTCGATTAACCAACGAAGCCACGGCGAATAGGGGGTCGGTGAGATAACGAGCCCGGCGAAGACCGGCGAACGTGCCAGCTAGGCACGACAAGGCTCTTCGCGTCGTGATACCCTTTATTCTAACATGAAGGATTAATACTTTTTAGTATGTTAAATGACAAAAAAAGTACGAACTTGCAAGAATTTTTAGGGCATAAAGTTTCTGATTCCATGTAAGTCATTCCAACCGAAGTATATAAACAAGCTTCATTTTTTTTCATTATTCCAGGTGGGATTTTCACATACAAATATAAGTTCGACTTGTAAACATTTAAAGAGCAGACATCATGTTTCGTTACCTATAATAAGTGAGACACAAGGGTCACAATCAGGGGCGGACATTAGTGGAGACTGGGGAGAGCTCCGGCCCTTCTAAAGATGGTGACGAATAGTGTATATATTATGCATTATGTCTTGTCCAATTTTTTATTTTGTTATGTAAAATATAACTCGCCCTCCTAAAGTAAATGTTCAAGGTCCGCCACTCGTTACAATGGTACCAACCAAGATCAACCCATTTTACATTTTAGTTTAAAAAGTCCTTTCGTGCTACCAGAGTCTTGGTCTCTTGGATGCTTCAAAAATTGACAAATTAGACTAAAGTATATAATTGTGTTTTGTTAAACAAAACATACAAAATAGTCAATATGTCCGAGTGGTTAAGGAGACAGACTTGAAATCTGTTGGGCTTCGCCCGCGCAGGTTCGATCCCTGCTGTTGACGCTAAATTATCTTTTTAAATGAAAACTAACTTGAAACTTGAAAGTATATCTGAGTTAAATTTTTCAAAGCTAAGTAAATATGTCCGAGTGGTTAACCATTGTCACTTTGCCAGTACCATTTTTCCAACATAGGCTACTTGTCCATCACATATACAATCACTAGGTCAATTAGACTAAATCATCAGGGGCGGAGCTAAGGGCTTCCAGGGATGCACGGGAACCTGATGGAATTTTGTCGCGTATATATTTTCTAAAAATATTTTTTTTTTCAAAATGAACCCGGTTTCAAAATTATATACTATATAGATACTCGTATTAAAAATTTTGTCCACCCGATAACTTTATAATCTACCTCCGCCCCTGAAATCATACATGTTCACAAGTGAATTCTTGTACAATTGATGAATCCTTCAAGTTAAATAATGTGATGCGTTTATTAGATTATCAAATACAAAAGTAAATCCAACTTAATTCAATAAGTTTAGTATTAACAAAAGTAAATAAAACTTAATTCAATAAGTTTAGTTTAGTAGTACTATTAAAAAAAGTAAGAAGTTGCAGAAATTGTTATTCTTGTTTAATATAGTAACATAAAGAATGCCCATACAATCAACAATCTAATACATTTCACTAAGTCAGTATAAGAATGATACACAATGGAGTCTATTGGATTACATTTTTTTTTTCTTTTTATTTTTTGAACGGCCAGTTAGTAGTTAGTGATTCGAGTTGCAGTGACATCCAATTGGGCAGTATGCAAGCCTCAAACCTATCGCCTTACATATATTTTATCCAAGAAATCATATTGCTCGTATCCATGAGTGTCAACTAATCACATACTCGTTATAACATGGATTAACTTGCGAAATCTTGTACAGATCAAAACATGCTTTTACAAGTTTGTTGTTGCATAAGACGCTCAAATTTTTTTATTTTAAAAATTTTAAAAATTTTAAATATTAATTTTCTTTTCATTGTTAATTTTTTTTAAAATATATTTTTTAAATGAATTATTTAAATTTTTTTATGATAAAAAAATTATTTTTTTAAAATAACCCTTAACAAACGTTGGTTAAAACTAATGAAGTTTGTAACAAACTTTTCGTTACAAGAATGAATTTTGCATATTAAAATAGTTATGACTTGTTTGACTAGTCTCAATCAACTTGTTATATTACATGTTTTTGTTTAAATTTAAAAATAAATTTGTGATTTTAGTATTTAATAAAGTAAATTACGTGTTTTGAAGATCTGACAAAATAAGTTACATATTTTTATCTTTCGTCTTATTACTGATACTAATTTCAACTTGCCTTACTCATTCTCACCTAAGTATATGAATAAGCTTCACTTTCTTTGATTACTCCATGTGGAATCTCACATAAAATAAATTCTACTTTATTACTCAAGCCTATTTTTTTTAAATATAAATGGAATCCGTAAATAGAGCACAACTTTCTTTGATGTTTTCATATATCCTGAACTATTAGTCAAATACTACCACTTACCATGAATGTGATATTTGACCCGAAAACTGATACGGTATAACCAACATAAGTTTTAACACTATGTTAGCGTACAATAAATGCAAACTTTTCTTATTGGCAATAAAACGCATTAAATGCACATTAATTCTATTGAAAATCAAATTCAAATATGATAACTAGTGAGTTTATTTAATATATATTTTATGCATTTTCATATAAATTAAGAAAGTTTGTATTCATTAATTACACACAAACGTGGGCATTGGTTAGCAAAACCCTAAACCCCATGTAGAATCTACTTTTTGAATATAATATTTCGATCATTATTTTTTTTTTTAATTTTTTTTTTTGATGCTTACCGAAGTTCGTGTATAAGATACAATAACACACTCAATTTATATGCACAAGAAAGAGAAAAAAAAACATAGAATACTTTGTTGTTACTATGAATATCAATATATTCATGTGAAAGACCAAATTGTGTTAATATATTCATGTGAAAGATCGAATTGTGTTTATATACGCACAATACGAAAAGTAAAAAACATTTGATAAATGGTAATACCATTTGGCAATAACCATTATTGTTGTGTTGGAAACCAAATTAATTTTGCAAGTGTGCAAAAAGATAAAAATTTGTAAGAGTTATTAGGATTAAAGGCATCATAATTTTATTCCTATAATTAAGATGCCAGGACTCCCAATAATATATTACTAATCTCAACATGATCAATTTCACCGAACTATATAACCAAGCGGCTTCGAGACACTCTAAAATGTCGGGTGCAATATTGATCTGGTTTCATCTAGTTGAGTTTGCAGCAGTGTTGCGATGTGCAGCTAATTATTTACTTTCTGTGACGTAGTACAAGTGGAAGCTGAAGTTCAATATATAGAAGTATCTTAGTTACTTCACTTTTATAATTTGCTTGGATCCTTTTTATTTTTATCAGTGTTTTTCTTTTCTTTTTTTGTTAGTCTTGAGTTGTCTTATAGCCCAGGTGGTTTTATGTTCATGGGTCCTTGCTTCAAGTAGCTTGTTGTATGCAAGGTTCTCGTTCTTTGTATTTTTTTTGTTGTTGTGCTTATATAATTGATGGCATTTCAAAAAAAAATAAAAAATTTCTTTCTTTAATCCATGTGGGATTTTATATAAAAAAAAATGATACGACCCTCTCGGGTAGTATCGGGATAGGGGCACCCCTTCAAGCGTGATGCTAGCTCCTTAAGAAGAAGATTAGAAAACCACAGACATTTTATTGATTCATTTAATTGACTGCTTACATTGATAACAATGACGGTATTTATAAAACATGAAAACCCTAACCCTAAGATAAATAATAGTGGCCCGTTTGGCCCAACCCATTCATACCATGGCGTAACATTCCTCACTCCTTCGAATTCACCGTGCCCTCAAGGTGACGTCTTGAAAAGAACTCTTGATTCCCGGGTCCTAAATTTTGACACGTTTCCTAAGCATTTGCACACTCTGTTCAAACATGTTCTTTGGCTCTAAAAGTAAAAAAATCTGGATTTCTGCTCTTGATTCCTTCCATTCCATTCGGATGTAACAAACCATATAGCTCTCTTGAGCGATTCGTCAACAAGTTGTGATTCACTAACAACAAGCTGCGATTTACCAACCATAGGCTGCGATTCACTCACCATAAGTTGCGGTTCACTAACTATAGGCTGCGATTCATTAGTAGGTTGTTGAGATTCAAGAACAAGGTGCTGCGATTCTCCAACAAGCTCAAAGTGATCTTTGTTAGGTTCGGATGTAACATTCCTCACTTCTTCAGGTGCAACTTCTAGTGCAACGCCTGGTGTTGTAGAAGAATCAACCGCTTTCTTTTCAATAGTATGTTTTTTCTTCTACAATTTCCTCAAGACGAGTCTCTACTATACGGGCTAAGTAGAAGGCTTCGCCTAATGTTGTAGGTTTCGGGTAAAATCTCAACAATTCAAGCTGTAGCTTTGGTTTAAGTCCGAATATATAATACGAGGCAAGTAAACTTTCAGATATGCCCGTTACTCGAGTTATAATATACTTAAACTCACCTTGATATTCAACCACCGTACCCATTTGCAAGAGTTTAGATAATGCATCCCGATCGCTAGTGTTCGATGCCATAAACAATAAATCGAAAAAAATAAAAATTATTTTTTCTGATGAATAGTACCGATGAACAGTACCCCCGAATGAACAGTAGCATCGTGAACAGTGTCTGATGAACAGTAACGCCACCGCCGGTGAATATTTTTTTTTTTTTTTTAGATTGGAATCCTAAATCAAAAACCCCCAACGAATTGAGGGCTCTCAATGAAAGAACCAATTGATACGGCCATCTCGGGTAGTATCGGGATAGGGGCACCCCTTCAAGCGTGATGCTAGCTCCTTAAGAAGAAGATTAGAAAACCAGAGACATTTTATTGATTCATTTAATTGATTGCTTACATTGATAACAATGACGGTATTTATAAAACATGAAAACCCTAACCCTAAGATAAATAATAGTGGCCCGTTTGACCCAACCCATTCATATCATGGCGTAACAAAAAAGCTTCTCTTACAAGCACTCAAAAAAGTCCCATGCCTCTTTGGCAGATTTGGGGTTTGTTTTAACGGGACTAGCAACAAGAACATCGGAACACGTGAGAAAGATCCAAATATAACTATCTTGTCGACTTTAAGCCATTCGACGGTCGGTGGGATGACATGAGTCTCGCTTGATGATGTATTTGATGCGGTTTTAGGTTTGATGTGATCGAGGAGTTTGAATCCTTCAATATGGTTTGTGAAGAAATAACACTAAGATGAGTAATTTGCTTTCTTCACGTCAAGTTTAACGGGTACAAGGGTGATGATGTGTAAAAGAGCGTACAATTTGTCAGTTTGAGATACAAGTGGTGTTGGTGGCGGACTGACGGGTATAAATAAAACCTGTACAAATACTATCCACTAACAATTATTATTATCCATCATTGTCAACTAATTGCATACTTGTTATAAAATGAATTAACTTGCTGCCAAACCTTGTATAAATTAAACACGTTTTTTAAAGTCATTTTTCGAATAATAAAATCAAATACTCCATATCAAGAGTTGAAATGTCGCACCACATCTCATCTTGTGCCAAAGAGCCTGGCGTCAAATACACCATTTTAATAAAGTAAGATATTTATAAATTTATAATACCACTTTTTTTTAATCTTTCGGCATCAATTTTTCTTTGGCTCACCACACTCTCACAAAATACGATGCCAAAGGATTCTCGTGCCAAATCGATGTGACACTCACTTTTTTCTTTAACATCAAGTTTGAGCACCAATCATTCCTAATGCTCTTGACATTAAAGTTACATACTTTTTAGTATGTTAAATGACAAAAACGTACGAAAGGTACGAACTTGTAAGAGTTGGATAGTGAGAGCCGGGGGAATCCACCTCCTTGGCGAGGCACCAAGGCCAAAACGCAAGAAAAAACGATGGTTTAGGACTCCGTCCCCTTGAGCCGTGGGGCTGGCGCCATGGCCACCAGCTCTCGTCATGGGTTTTTCTGGGTTTTTTTTTTAATTATTAAAGTGTGTATATGTGGGCCCCTTATACCACTTTTTACTCCCATGACACTAGTTTTCCCACGGCTCAGGGTTGTCAGTGAAAACTGGTGCCGTGGGAAAAATTGGTGCCATGAGAAAAAAGCTGACGTGGCAGCACTTTTTGAGCCATAACACCAAGCCATGACTCACGGATTCCCCCTGCTCTGAAGAGCATAAAAAAATTAAGAAATTGTAAGATTTGTTGAGCATCAATTCTTGATTAATACCATCAAACATCTAAACACCCAACAATATTACTAATCTTAACTTGCCTTGGTCATTCCCACCGAAGTATAAAAACAAGCTTCACTTTCATTTATTACTCCCATGTGGGATAAACTATGATTCGTCACGTAAGATTACTAATTTAGTTTCGTCTTACCTTTAAACAACAGTTTAGTATGAAGTGCAATTTAAAAAAAAAGTAAGAAGTTGTAAAAATTATTAAGTGTTCGTTGACTTATGTATGGTTTTCTTGTTTTATAATACACTCAACAATCTAATACTAAGGCTAGAGGAAGTGGTGCAAAAAAAACTCACCGCCACGTCAGCTCTACCTCAGCTTTCTCTTTCCTTTCACTAACCCACTCAAAACTCACCTTTCAAGGTTCTTAAGGAAAAAAAAATCCACCACCACCTCACCTCCACCTCATCTTTCCACTATCATTTTTACCTTATTTATTCATAAACTAAAACTTTTATTTCATAAAATAAAATACGATACACGGATAAAATAAAAACGTAAAATACTAAAAATAAAAACATACAAAGTAAAAAAAAAACTACCACTCCAAATTGTAACGCTCTTTGATTTCCGCTCGGCGTTGCAAACGGTATGCCTATTGTGGCCCAGCCAAGTGATCATAGGGTGACATATAGAATTCTATGTCTCTTTCCTTCCTGTCGATGGCCGCAATTTCCAATTGTTTGGCATGATTTTCCAACTCAAGACGACGACACTCCAACTCTTTATCCTTCAATTCCAAAAACTTAAGGCGCTCGTCTTTGCCCGCATTGTGAAACTCGGACACCATCAACCTAGCAAACTCTGCTTCTTGGGACTCAACCGATGAACGCGACGACTGACCTTTTTTCTTCCTCGCAGCAGCAACTTTGGCTTTATCCCTGCCTACTGGTCGTTGTCGTTGAACACCACTGGTTTGACTGTCGTCAACACTTTGAAAAGAAGCTGCATCCCCTGACTCCGATGTCTTCGATCTCTTGCTGCCTTGGCTTTCTTCCTCCTGATTAAATTCCCACAGTTCCATCTCACCCCCCCATAAATTTCTGACTACCTTTCAAAATTTCCCAACAATGACGATACCTGAACTTCGAGTTGTGTTCAATTTGATAGTCCTCACATGCTCTATTAATGTAAGTCTCATCGTCGGCTCCACTCACAACCCCCATTCGTATCATATTGTGTTAATGCAAGTGATGCCTAAAAACATTATTAGTGTTAACTAATCTTTCTTAGTTTTGATCACAACAAACCATACAACACATTTAGTGTAAAACACAAAATGAATTATTTAACTAACACTATCATCAAGGTAATAATCATATCACTAACCTTTCTTAATCATACTTAGTGATCATCAAAATGATTATCCTTAAAAGTCACTTTTGTTAATAAGACAAAATACTTTTTAATAAACTTTCTTTTTTAGAAAATGTTTTATTAAAATGGAAAATGAAAATTTGAAAATGGCATATTCCAAATGCTGTTAGAATATCCTTTGAAGGGTTCAAATACCTCAGATATTCCCACCCCACTAAAAGACAAAAAACGGAGCGGAGTTTAGTGGCGGTACCTTAAGTACCTACGCGGTACCTTAGCGATATGGTACCGCGGGGTGAGATAAGGTACCGCGCACAGTAGCCGTTATAGATCCGTTGTAACTTTGTCTCCTTTAAATAGTGGGTCAAATCTCATTTTCCAGCAAGCCTCTTGGACGTTTTTCTCAGCCCTCTTTCTATTTTCTATAGCATAATCATTAGTAAATGATCCCTTAAATTGTTAAGGATGTTTACATATAATTATCCTCTTGATCCCCTCCTTTACCATGTCCAATGAGAAGATCACTCACTCACTAGTGTAGTGATAAAGATGAATCTATGAGCTAGTCATATTCATCATGATACCCTTTTTGTTTTAGGTCAATCCAATGTATTTATGAAGACTTGGACTAGTTGTGTTCATCCAAGTTATTTGTGGATACTTGGATTTGTTGTGTACATCCATTGCATATGTGATTGCTTGGATTTGTGTTGTGTAAATTCAAGCTACATGTGTGTACTTGAATAAGTCTAGTTGAGTTGTAATAGATTTGATTAGGAGTTCTCACTAAACTATAAAGTTATGTGGTTGTGTCTTGTGAGTTCTCACTAAACTTTAAAGTGATTAGTAGTTGTGTTGTGTGAAGTTCTCACTTAGCTTCAAAGTGAAGAGTCGTGAAGATTGGTTCTAGCTTTCAATTAGAACTCGACATCTAGCCTTGTGTCGTTAAATTGTGAAGTAGGCAACGTCGTGTAGATTGGTACTAGCTAAAGATTAGGTCTCGACATTTAGCTTAGTGTCAGAAAATAATGTAAGCAACGATGTAAGGTTTTCTCCGCCGAGAAGGGAGCTTGTGGATATAGTGGAAATCTCGAGTAGGTGTACTCGAGGAGTGAAGTAGAAACGAGGATAAAGCCTCGTTGTCGAACCACTATAAATCTTGGTGTCTTCCCACTAGGTTGTCTCTTTCCTTACTCTTTACTTATTTCATTATCATTATACTTGCTTATTATCCTTGCTAGTGCATTTCAATTGAACCTAATCATTATGAAACTTAGCCTCAAGTAAAAGATAGTTTTGATACAAACCAAATTGAAAGTAATTTTAATTTGGTCACCAATCGAAGAGAAACTATTCAACCCCCCCCCCCCCCCCCCCCCCTTCTAGTTTCTACAATTGGTATCAGAGCGATGGTCACTCAAGATCTTTGAAGTATATTGTACTTTGAAACTTGGATCGATCCATTGTCTCCTCAAATTAGAAGGTCTAGTTGTACTAAAGTTTCTCTTTGGTCAAAACTATGTTTTCTTTGAAAATAGGTCTTTTAATTGATAATATTGCATCCCACTTAAGATTAGTAGCCTTTATGCATTTTAGATATACTCTTGAAATGTATCTACTAGTTTGCATCTTGCTTTGTGTAGGTACTCATGAAGATCAATCAATTTATTGGTTATGGATTGAGTTACTTGCACTTTTAGAAGAATCATCTTCATTGATCTTTAACATCTTTGAAGGATGATACCAAGATGATTGGGAATGATACTAATCCTTGAAGACTTAGTACTCATCATAGTCATTGATTGGGCATAGCAGTTATTCCTTCATGGATTTCTCTTTGTGGCCAAGGTACGCTTTCGTTCCTCCACACGCCCTTTGATCATTCTTTTGATCATTACTTGACTATGTGCTTGTTCTCGGCATCCTTGCCTTGACATTTATTTGTGGTTTGTGTTTCTTTTCTTTTATCCTCTCAAACCTTCATTGCTTGGATACTTGACTCACTATGGTGATGTAGAGTGAGTTAGTAGAAGCTTAAAGTATCAAGCATGATTTCCATGGTTTGCACCCATACGGTTAGTAGGCCCTTTGTGGGAGAGAAAGTGAATTAATACCTTGCTCATATTTTAGTTTAGACTAAGACTATTATTGAAAGTGATCTTAGTCTATACTTGAATAATTGCTTTGTGCTTATTCATTACCAAAGCCGTTTATCGTTTCGCCGGAAAGGCACGTCTTAAACCACTATATATGACACAAGCTCTTCGTTACAACTACTTGAAGATTGTCATTAATCCCTTGAGCATTGATCCTAGTCTTGATTCACTTCTCTTGACTTCTCTCCACTTAGTCGTTTTGCTACGAGTAGTCGTTTGTCCGTTTCGATTCTTTTCGATCTTGATTCAACTCGTAATCCTTCATTAAGGCATATTGCTTAGTTTTATGATGATCCAATGATATTCTAAAAGGCTCATGATTTAATTTTAAGTATTTTAGAAAAACTGGATTTTCAAAATTTTCAGAGATAAAAACCTGCCTCTGTAGGCGGTTCCTTATCTCCGCGGCTCAAACCCGCGGTTCCTTATCGATAAGGTACCGTGGGCAGTAACTTTTGTCAGAGCGCCAGTTTGAGTTTTTTATTCTTTTTCAAACCAAACTCTCTCTCTCCCAAAAACACACAGCCGACGGGTTTTACCTTTTCCACCATTGTTGAAGCTTCCAAAACCTTCAATCACTCAAATTAATTGATTCCAAGTTGTGGGTTTCACTCATCCTTCATCTAACATCAATTAATTGTAAGTATTTTCTTTCAATTTCATCTATTTTGTTCTAGGGCTCATCCTTTCACAATTGGGGATTTTTAAAATTGAAATTGAATTAAAACCTTAATAGGAATGTGGGTTGACATGGTAATCTTACTATGATTCCTTAGGTTGATATTCATTAAGATTTCACTAAAACCCACTTGTAGAACAAATCCGAATTTAGGCTAAATGATTTTGGTTGAATGATGGATTTGAGATGAACCCATGAACAAGTAGGTAATGACATTGTTAATGCTTACCTAAAAACCTTGTTTTGAAAAACCAATGTTCTAATCCATTGTTGATCTAACATAGATCATGTGTTCTTGGCTAATGATGGAATAGACACATTGTGAACATGAAAATGATATGGATTCAATCCTTTGTTTGTCAAGAAATTGATATAACACATTTTCATTTTTCGTTTTCCTTTTTTGATTTTCATATGAGTGATTGGAGAAATATTGTCTTGTGTTTGTATTTAGGTACTTAATCATGCCTTCTCAATATCAAAAAGATCATCAATTCACTAGAGATTATATGCCCGACATCTCTCAAACCTATGCTTCCCCCCAACTTCAAAACACTTTTCCATCCCTTTCCACTCGTTGTTTCCATGAGGGTAGAGTCGTTGACAAGGAAATAACGGGTTATGCCTATATCCAATCTATGTTTGAGCTTTCGGGGTTTGATTTCTTGCTCAACATAGAAGAAGATATTTACCCCCTATTCCTTCTTGAATTCTTTAGCACCTACTCCATGTTTGAATACAACGGAGAAATCTTCATTCGTTTCGTGTTGAATGATCAATTGATTCAATACTCCCTCGAAAAGTTTGGTCAAATTCTCGGTGTGCCATATGAAGGCACTTGTCGGTTTACGGATAAATGGAGACTTGATGCTCTCTCGGAATCCTTCGATAAACCTCCAAATGACCTCACCGAAATTGATCTAGAGTTCATCCTTGACATCATCTCGAAAGAGCGTGATGGAAACGTTGTGAGAAGCCTTCATTCAAATGTACGAAATGTGAATCGATATGAAGTGCTCTCTAGCGACCTTAAGGATTTTATGGTTCAATGGGCCAATATCCTTAGGGAGAATGTCTTTTGTCTTGGTGGAAACCGAGATCACATCCCGGCGTGTATGGTGCATATGTTGAGTTGCATCTTTACATCCACCAAGTACAACTTGGCATTCTATATCGCTCGACGAATCAATTATGCCCTTTCGAAGCCCAAGACAAACCTTCCCTATGCTATGCTTCTAACTCGCCTTTTAAAAAGGGTTGCTCATGATTTTCCCCACCTTGATCTTTCTCGCTTCTACCCGGTTCATCGGGTTATGTTTCCTATTCAAGAGGCATATGCAAGAAAGACAAGAAGTGATCGAGGATCGAGAAAATCTGTTCATCAAGAGATGGATGATGAGGACATGGACATGCCAACAAGTGATGGTGATGGCATAAGTACTAGTTCTCATTTCCACTCTTCGAGTAATTCCCATCCATCCTCAAACCCTTTCGAGGATGAATTTGAAGACTTAGCTCCTCCTCCTCATCATTCTAGTGAAGTACCGGAAGATCTCAATATGGAGCATTTTTACCGTGAAAACCTTAGAACTCGAGGGGAATTGCACGAACACCGGGTTGAATCAAGAAAAGGTTTCAAGTTCTTGGGGAATATGATCAAGGGATTGGGGAAGAAGAGAAGGTGAAAGCTTTAAAGCTTTTCAAAGAATACATGTTGGTAAACATGTATTGTTGAACAATTTTATTTTATCTTGGATATGTATTAACTTGTGATTGCATGTTTGAATTATCATTTATCTTGATCCTTAATGTTAATTATGCCATCATGTTAGTGTTTTACATAGCTTTGTGCATGCCTTATGATAGTTAGCTTATTAGATTATGATCTGTATTTAACTTTGGCTTGTGAAACTTTTGGGAAAAATCTGGGTTTATCAAAAACTGGGATGGGAAATTTTTGAAAACCTTCTGGTCGCGGTTCCATATCGACCCGCGGTTCCTTATCGATAAGGTACCGCCGGTCCTAGATAAGGAACCGTCGGTCACTGTGCACGACAGCATCTTTTCTTTACACTGTTTTCTTAATTTTGTGTAAACCTTGCATGATTTTCAGTAATAAACTGCACATTTCCTAAACTAGGTTACCTAAATTCATTATTCACCTAAAATGATTTTAACCCATTACTAGTTTGGATCATCCCCTCACCCATTTAAACCCACCTTGTTTCCCATGTTCTTCACACATCAAACATACTTCCCTAAACCTTAAACCACCCTAATCAACCATGGTGTGTACCAAAACCTCAAACACTTCCAAGACCTCCACCCCAAGGAAAACACTCAAAATAAGGGTTAAGGTAGCTAAGCCTAACTCCTCACCATTCCACACACCTAAGAATGAGAATGCTCCTATCCTCATTTCTTCATCACCTTCCCCACCTCTTGCACCATGCAAGACTTCATCCACCCATGGTACTAACCACTCCATTGGTTCTACCTCCTCTTCATTCAACTCTATAATGAATGATCTTTCTTCACCCTTCACTCCAAGTGCACCCTTGGAAGTGACCACACAACCTCAACCAATCCAAAGCATTTCTTTTGGGAATGACTTTGATGACACTTTGGTGACTTCACCATTTACCCCTCACAACTCACCCATTTCACCAACCTTGGAGGATTTACCTCCACACTCACCCATTTCCCCTTTAGGGAACATGCCTCCTCTCTCACCCACTTCACCCTTGGAGAACTTGCCTCCTCCACCTCCACCCAACTCAAACATCCCAATTTTGGGTGTCCCTATTTCCCTCCTCTTGGGTGATCCTTACTTTGGGTTTCAACAAACTCATGGTCCTAGATGTCCATGTTGTCTCTACAACCACTTCCTCATCCATAACCTAAGGATGGATATGTATGGACTACATAGGGGTTTGCAAGACTTCTTGCTTGCCTTGTTCTCCATGCCTCCTCCTAGGAGATGAATGATGGAGTTTTCATAATAAGAGTTTTCAACAACAAGCCAAAGAAAACTATTTATCTAGATTTAATGATAAGCTAGCTATGTATTAGTTAGTTTTATTTGTCTTTGTACTTTCCTCATTTATGAATGTTTCATGTTGTTGACTTATGGATTTAGCTTTGTGTGATTCTATCCTTTTGTGCACACTAATCAACTTTAATTTGAAATTAAAATTGAACCTAAATCTATCACAACCCCTAAACTTGACTAAAATTGGTTCAAAATGATATCTAAATTATTTTGTCACCCTTTGTCAAGACATTCTTTGTGAATGTGTTGCTTTATGCAACCCTAGCATATTTTGGTTCTAATAGAGGTAAAATTCCAAGATTTGCAACTTTTTGAAAAAGTCTTAATTTTTCCCAAAACCCAAGAAAAACATGGTTTAAAGTCCACTGGACGCGGTTCCTTAAAGACCCGCGGTTCCTTAGGGATATGGAACCGCCGGCCCCTATAAGGTATCACGGCCAGAAAGTGGCTTTTGACGATTTTTTGGTCAAAACTTGTAAATCCCCATTCCCAGTCAAGATTCCTTGTTTACTCAAATTGACTAAACATTCCTTGACACTACACATTTTGTATTCAAATTCTTACCTTGTTTACATTTTACTTATACCCCAACCTTGAGATTTCATTCTCACACCTTCCCAACCTTGAGAATTCATTCTCACATAACCTTGAGATATCATTCTCACACTCTCACAATGCCTAACTCCTACATTCCTAACCTTGACATTTCTTTGTCACAACCCCACTCACCCAAAGCTTCCTCATCCAAGCTTTCAAAGAAACCGAAAATCTCGGTTCGACCCGTTTGGGTTAAGAAGAATGAACCATCTTCGTCCAAACCACCCAAAAACCCTACCTTCTCTCCAATCAAGTATTGGAATGAGACTTACACCATAAACCCCATCACCAGAGCAAAAGAAAATGTTCCACCACCACCACAATCCTTCAATACCCCCCAACTCAATGACCTCTAAACCTTCCCAAACCTCACAAGGCATTGTGAAAACACTCCCAAACCCTTTACCCCACCACCACCAAACCCTAAGTTTGATGCCATACCCTCATCAAACGATTTTGTGTTGCATCATGGATCCTCGTGTGATTGTTGCCGATTTCAACAAATTGAACTTGCTCATGTGTATGAGAAGTTAAATTTTCTTGAATTCCTTCTCACTCGACCTCCTATTCAAGTTTTCGTTCCGGTGGACAAAACTTCGAATGATGCATCGTCGTCTTTTTAGTTTTATTTTATTTTTAGCAATCTTGGAAAATATCACTATTAGACTAGCTTATGCTTAGTGGTTTATTTTCCATATTTATTGCTTTTAGATACTCATACTATGTGTATGACTATCTTCTTTGTTGTATTTTTTTATGTATCCTTTGTGTTATTTGTGTGCTATTTCATTAGTTCTATTTTGAGTTGATCTTGGTAAATTTTTTACAATTGCTTATGGGTGATTCCATCAATTCTAAAGCTTTAACCCATTGACAAGCTTATCATCTTCATTGGATTGAAGTTTGATTTTGTCAATTACCTCTTTGGACATACTTAGCAAAATACTTGCTTCTAATTTGAGATTTCTTCTCTTTCTCCCTCTCAAGTTACTTAGTAGGTAGTGATCATATATACAT
Organism: Glebionis coronaria; assembly: GCA_025667525.1. NCBI lineage: Eukaryota > Viridiplantae > Streptophyta > Magnoliopsida > Asterales > Asteraceae > Glebionis > Glebionis coronaria. The sequence continues at coordinate 32,347,562 of CM046874.1, read as the reverse complement.
TGGTGTTTCTTTCCTTTCTACTAACCTTTGTGTAGCATGTCACCTTAGCTCACAAACTTGGTGTCCCAAGCAAGGGGGAGCAACCACCAAGGGGGAGCTACTAGCAAAGTTCGATGTTCTTCAAAGACTTATGCTAACCTTTTTGCTACAACAAAGGGGGAGAAATGATAGTGATAAACTAGTTAATAATTCCATAGTTTGTGTTACTACGTAAATGAGTTTATCGTTTGTCGTAATCAAAAAGGGGGAGATTGTTAATGCAAGTGATGCCTAAAAACATTATTAGTGTTAACTAATCTTTCTTAGTTTTGATCACAACAAACCATACAACACATTTAGTGTAAAACATAAAATGAATTATTTAACTAACACTATCATCAAGGTAATAATCATATCACTAACCTTTCTTAATCATACTTAGTGATCATCAAAATGATTATCCTTAAAACTCACTTTTGTTAATAAGACAAAAGACTTTTTAATAAACTTTCTTTTTTAGAAAATGTTTTATTAAAATGGAAAATGAAAATTTGAAAATGGCATATTCTAAATGCTGTTAGAATATCCTTTGAAGGGTTCAAATACCTCAGATATTCCCACCCCACTAAAAGACAAAAAACGGAGCGGAGTCTAGTGGCGGTACCTTAAGTACCTACGCGGTACCTTAGCGATATGGTACCGCGGGGTGAGATAAGGTACCGCGCACAGTAGCCATTATAGATCCGTTGTAACTTTGTCTCCTTTAAATAGTGGGTCAAATCTCATTTTCCAACAAGCCTCTTGGACGTTTTTCTCAGCCCTCTTTCTATTTTCTATAGCATAATCATTAATAAATGATCACTTAAATTGTTAAGGATGTTTACATATGATTATCCTCTTGATCCCCTCCTTTACCATGTCCAATGAGAAGATCACTCACTCACTAGTGTAGTGATAAAGATGAATCTATGAGCTAGTCATATTCATCATGATACCCTTTTTGTTTTAGGTCAATCCAATGTATTTATGAATACTTGGACTAGTTGTGTTCATCCAAGTTATTTGTGGATACTTGGATTTGTTGTGTACATACATTGCATATGTGATTGCTTGGATTTGTGTTGTGTAAATTCAAGCTACATGTGTGTACTTGGATAAGTCTAGTTGAGTTGTAATAGATTTGATTAGGAGTTCTCACTAAACTATAAAGTTATGTGGTTGTGTCTTGTGAGTTCTCACTAAACTTTAAAGTGATTAGTAGTTGTGTTGTGTGAAGTTCTCACTTAGCTTCAAAGTGAAGAGTCGTGAAGATTGGTTCTAGCTTTCAATTAGAACTCGACATCTAGCCTTGTGTCGTTAAATTGTGAAGTAGGCAACGTCGTGTAGATTGGTCCTAGCTAAAGATTAGGTCTCGACATTTAGCTTAGTGTCGGAAAATAATGTAAGCAACAATGTAAGGTTTTCTCCGCCGAGAAGGGAGCTTGTGGATATAGTGGAAATCTCGAGTAGGTGTACTCGAGGAGTGGAGTAGAAACGAGGATAGAGCCTCGTTGTCGAACCACTATAAATCTTGGTGTCTTCCCACTAGGTTGTCTCCTTCCTTACTCTTTACTTATTTCATTATCATTATACTTGTTTATTATCCTTGCTAGTGCATTTCAATTGAACCTAATCATTATGCAACTTAGCCTCAAGTAAAAGATAGTTTTGATACAAACCAAATTGAAAGTAATTTTAATTTGGTCACCAATCGAAGAGAAACTATTCAACCCCCCCCCCCCCCCCCCCCCTTCTAGTTTCTACATATTGTTATACACTCCAACAAACTTACACACTTGAGCCCGGATTAGCTTCCATTTCCCGTTCACGCTGTCATAGGTTCTTTTACCGTATACCCCTGTGTTGGTCTCCAAGTATCGCAAAACCTCGGTCCAAAAACCTTTAGAATTCCTACCGTTTCCCTTCGCGCTATTTTCAGAAACGGATACCCATCCTTTACACAATTCGATTTCTTCAACGTGTGTCCATGCAATTTGCCGAGATGCGTCTGGAGCCTTTGGAGCTTGCCGTCCTCTAGACGCCCTCGACGAAGTTGGAGTTGGGATGGAAACTTCAACCGTGTCATCTAGAGGCCCCTGATATGACCCCGAGAAAGATGGCCTATATCCTTCCTCACTATGAAAGGAAGGTACATGAGAGGTGGGTATGGGAGAGTTGGGTATGGGAGAGGTGGGTATGTTGGCATGGTGTTGTGATGACGAACCACCAACATAGTTAGTAAAATTGTATGGGTTTTGTGAACAAAAATCTTGAAAGCCGGGAGTTTGTGAGAATTGGGTAAAATTATAAGGGTTTGGGTAAGGTAAATTCGGGTATGAGTCGGGAACCGTTGGTTGTATCGGTGCCGGCATAGGGTTACGGTAAGGTTGGTTTGGATATGCTTGATGATATGGGTTTGGTTGTCGATATGGTGACGGGTTGTTAAGATCAAAGGTTCCGGTAGCGGTAGGTGGAGAGGCGGTCGAATTTCTACGTGGGCGGCGTTTGCCGGATTGGGTGTTTTGTTGGCCGGACATGGTTGTTTTTTTAGGAAGAAGATGATTTTTTGTTAGTAAAGAAAGAAGAAGATGAAGATGAAAAAAAAGTAGTGAAAGTGGGGATTAAATAGAATAAATTCGGGATGAAAATTAAAGTTTTGGGGTATTGTGAATGGTGAAGAAGTCACCAGTAGCGACTTTTTTTGCCTGGGAATTGTAACCCACTCGTGGGTTTTTAAGGTGAGAAAGTGGGGTTCTTGGTAACCCACGCGTGGGTTTTTGCCGCCTGTAACCCACGGGTGGGTTTTTATCACCACTCCCCCCAGCCTAACCACAACTTACCTTGATCATTCCCACTTAAGTACAAGTATATAAACAAGTTTCATTTTCTTTTATTGCGGGATTTCACATACAAAAATAAGTTCCATCTATAAGCACTTGAGGAGCGAAAACTATGTTTCGTCATGTAGATTACTAATTTTTATATAAACCGTTAGACTGCGTTTAGTTTGAGGGAAAACACCCTGTTTTTCATAAAATATTTTTTAGAAAAAACAAGGAAAAAAGAAATTGCGTTTATATCAGCGTTTTTCCAAAAAAAACTCTAGAAAACACAAAATTCCTATTTTGCCCTTTTATACACAAAACAAGAAAACAGCTTTTATTTGTTTTCCATATTTTCCATTTAACACACTAGATTTATTTATTTTTGCTTATTTTCTTAATAACACTCGACTAACGTAATAAATCGCCGAAAAACGTAAAAACTGACAAAAACGCAAAAATAATGACGAAAACGTAAAAAAGCTGAAAAATGATAAAACTACTAACGAAAACGTAATAAATCAAACAAAAAATGTAAAACTGATAAAATACTGATGAAAAGTAAAAAAAGCTGAAAAAGAATAAAAATACTGACGAAAACTGAAAAAACGTAAAAGTTCTGACAAAAACGTAAAAAAGCTGACCAAAAATAGTAATACTGACGAAAATATAAAAATGAGACTAAAATAAAAAATGAAGAAAACGTAAAAATATTTTTAGAGACGAATTTATTGTTTTTATGAGTTGTAGTCATTTTAATATTTTTTATATGTTTATTGATGTTAAATTTTACTTTTTAAATTTTTTGTTTTCTTGTATTAATTTTTTTAGTTGTATTATTATTTAATTGATTAGTTTATAAAAAAATATTTTTGTGTTTCGAAAATATGTTTATAATATTTGAAAAATATATAAAGAATGGAGATAGAAAATAAGAATAGTTGAGCATGTTTTCTAGTTTTACAAATCTTTGCCACGTCAACATTTGACTAAAATTTTTGCCCGAAATCTTTGCCACGTCAAATTTGGGTTGTCGTCTAACGGCTTTCTCCGTCAATATATGTCGCCGGGGAAAACCTTGATGGGGAAGGCCTCGAATGTTGTAGTGATACCCGAAGAGTCATTACACAAAGAATTGACACGTGAATTCTTGTAAAAATGATATGGTTAGAATTGTGAAATTGGGGTATAACTTTTTAAAAAAATATGATGTGGTAAGAATTGTTGAGTTGCCAAATTCCTAAGTATTACTATTTTGTTGTTTTATAACACTAGACGAGTATCCGCGCATAGCGGCGGAATTTGGTTAGTGGCAAATAATTTACAGTATGTGATATTGTGGTAAGTGTTTCGTGTACGTTCAAAATAAAGCATGAAAAGATCAAATTGAAATTATAGAATGTTTTAACATATGACAATTCAGTGCTAGATAAAATATTAAATAAACGTGTATCAAAAAGCCTATAAAAACTTTTAGTAAAGCTGAAAGTAAAACATTACATCACAGTTTATGAGCTAACTAATAATACACGTTACTTGTTACGTAAACCCTACATATTATATTAGTTGGTAAACAATTTAGAGAACCGGGTTAATCCGAGTTTACCCGATTACTCGACCAGGTCGATTTAAAAACCGGGTTTCAAAACATTGAAAAATGGCATCGTTCATAACTTCATGTGTTTATTTATTTTCATTGCACGTCAATAATTCATCTCCAAATGACTTTAGTGTGTTCACATAATATAGTTTATATATGCATTAAGATGTTTGAATTATAAATGTAGTATAGATTAGTGAGACCCACATTTTTCAACCATTCAACATTTTCAACTTTCAACCAAAGGGATATACCCTTTATAATGTAGTATAGATATAGATGTAGTATAGATTAGTGGGACCCACATTTTTCAACCATTCAACATTTTCAACTTTCAACCAAAGGGATACACCATTTATAATGTAGTATAGATATAGATGTAGTATAGATTAGTGGGACCCACATTTTTTAACCATTCAACATTTTCAACTTTCAACGAAAGGGATACACCCTTTATAATGTAGTATAGATTTAAAAAAAAGTAGACACTCAACAATCTAATTCTCATCATAACTTGCCTGGCTGAGTCTCACCGAAGCATATAAACAAGCCTCACTTTCATTCATTACTCCATGTGGGATTTCACATACACAACAAATAAGTTCTACCTATAAGCACTTGAGGTGCGTAAACAATGATTCGTCACGTAAATTTCTAATTTGGTTTCGTCTTAGCTTCAATTTTAGAAACTATTGCGATAAATCGATAATGTGAAAATGTGATAGTTTCACCGAGTAAATTACATGAAATTATAGTACTTGTATTATCAACTAATCGTGTACTCATTGTAATATAAGAAGCTCAAATGTTGCAATGTCAAGAGTTAGGAAATAAGCACTATTATAAACTAACTGCAAAATGACCAATGCAATTAGTTTAGAGGTAACAATTATGTTACACAGGAACCACTTATCAAGTCGAATTTGAAATTCAGCCATATTTTTGGTAATGGCTCCCAGTCTTAAAGCTCATGCGAAGATGCTACTCACTGAACTATATATATATCGTCATGAATAAGCCAAAATGGTCCGGCTCAAAATGTTTGCTACCGGATAGACCAGTCCATTGCGAGAAGTAGTACTGTTGTTCCTTCAAAGAAATTATGATCCTTGTAAGTTCACTCAAAGGATATCATTGTTGCTCTGTTTACATTCACTTAATTCATGTTGTTTTTATCTAAGCATTAACTTATTTCATTTGTTAATGTTTATAAAACAAGAGTCAATATGTCCGAGTGGTTAAGGAGACAGACTTGAAATCTGTTGGGCTTTGCCCGCGCAGGTTCGATCCCTGCTGTTGACGCTAAATTATCTTTTTGTCCAGAATGGCATACTTTATAACCTTTTTATAGTTATTGAAGCTTAATTTGAATCCATTACAGTTTCTTAAAATTCTAAGTGTTGAAATAACATAACTCGAGAGCAGTAGACGATACGCATGCCAAAACATTGCTTGCAACACACTTTTCAAGTCTACTGAATTACAGATGTATCCATGAACTAAAAACTACTCAAGCATAGCTTATGTTAATGAAGAAAACAAAAACATGGGTATATCAACTGGTGATGTGTGATTACCAATTGTTACAAAATTGTGATTAGCTAAGTGTAAAAGTTAATCGTGAAAGATTTTATTCATGAACTTGCACAAAATAGATTAAGATAGCCCGTGTGTATTACACGAGTTATTAGCTAGTATTGAATTATGTACAAGTCAATGTATAGGCATATACAAATTACTAGAATACACCGTGAGCGGCTGAGCGCAACAAGCATACACTTCGCTGACACCTTCTTCATTTAGTAAAGCTGCACCTAGTCGACTATCGAGCTAACTTTTTAGATACTTATTGAATAATGTCCACCTTTAAACGTACTACAAGCATTTGAGAAAATCAAATGTCTATTCGAGATCTCGCTCATAGTAGTTAATAGGCTGCTCGTACTGGTACATCACATATACGATCACTACGTCAGATAGACTAAATCATACATGTTAACATGTGATGATGTGAATTCTTGTAAAATTGATTTCAATGTATAAGTTGAATAGTGTTATGTGAGGACGCTTAACATCGCGCCGTGGGAAAAGCATGTTTCTGCCTATAATAAAAAATAAAACCACGGTTGGGTTCGCGTTATCACCACCATTTTGAGCTGACAACTATGATGTCTGAGCCATGACACGAGGAAAGGTGTGATGTTTGGCGTTTTCATTGCGGTGTCATGCCCATAGCTCAAGCCATGGAAGACCATACCATTTGCTCACCCAAAATACCATATAATTGTCCATGAAAAGCCCCTAAAGTACATAGACTTGTACATATTTAACCTTATTGCTAATAAGACTAAAGTACATGTATTTATTAGTATTGAACATATAGCAAGTCTTGTAAACATATAAAACGTACTTTTATAACAACAATATTATCTATACTTATTATACCTCACATTTCGAGGTGTCAAAAATCTCATGCGTTGAACACAAGTAACCTATTGTTCCTACTTCCTAGTAATTTGACCCCCTACATGGCTTGCAACTTTTATTACGAAATTAACAGACTACTTGTTGCGTTTTTTAATGTTTTTTTTAAGTTGCAACGACATGCACGATATTACCAGAAATACATTTCGCTTTAGAAAGACTATGCAAAGGAATCTCGAAAGAAGATGCTTGAATATTTGCAGCAGTCACAAACTCACAATTTCTACAACTAGGTGGACATCCTTGTCGAAATTCATATTTCCAATCTCCTGCAAGAGACAGAAAAAAAAGAGGTCAAATTAGTTTATATTGAACGTCGCAATTTTTACCTATATATTTTTTTTAGAACGGTAAATGTTAGTGATTAGTGAGTCAATTCGTAAAATGACATTCAAGTGGCAAAATGTCTTCTTCGAACCATCGTCTAGTTATGTTAAACTTCTTATCTACTTCACTTGAGAGGCCTTTGGCATGTCTTGAACCCAAAACCTCCAGGAATCGTCCCAAAAAACTCATTTAAGGGAACCTTGATGATCAACTGAGTTTGAGTTAAACCAATTGGTTTACCTATATACTTATAACTGTAAACAAGGCTTGTGGTGAATAAGAAGCTCAATTTTTTCGAAGCAAGCGTTATGAAAAATAAAGTGTAATACTAAACCATCGTCAAGCTCAAATGATGCATGCAAGCTTAAATTTTGGTAGTGGCTCCGACTCTCAAAGCTTATGAGAGTTGCTCAAACTATTTTTTGTGTGATGAACAATGCTTGATGCCAAAAAACATTTGAGGTAAAAGTGTTATCGTCGGTTTAGTCCTTTTATTGTGAATTTTAATATGATAATATAAGAAATCGAGTACTAGTCTTTACTAGGGATGAGCATGGCATATCGAAAACCGACTCTAACCGACCCGAACCGACTCGACCGAACAATTTCGGTCCGGTCCGAGGTCCGAGGTTTTGAACCATTTCGTTCTTCGGGCCGGTTTTGTCTTACTAAAAATCTCGTCGATTGTGCCTAATAGGACCGTACCGGATCGAGTACCGAACTGAACTGGGCCATTTTGGGTTTCTTGACCGGTCGGGTCCGAACCCGATACTCGGGCCTAAGCTCTAACGTTGGTGTGATAAACATTATACTACCTTTTTATACACGATTCAAAGAATTGCATGTAAGTATGTAACACATTTTTGAGTATATTGAACTAGATATGTTATACTACTCGAGTTTTTATACACTGCCCAACTGCCCAACAAAGTGACAAGACAACCAACAAAATTATGGTTTGTTTTCAAAATTTACCGAGCTTCTTTAGACACAGCCCAGCCAGCCCAAAATTGCATTTTCAGCTGTTGTTCCATTTAGGGTTTTATAAATGCACACACACTTTTGTTTACTCACACAACCCTAATATTTCAAAACAAACGCAGTCTACCCTTTTCTCTCTGACAAACACAGATCTTGAAGCAAAGATGGAACCATTCATGGATGAAGATGATTTTTGATGCTTTTGCACCCTGATTCCTCTGTTTAAATGATTATATTTCTCCGGGTTGCTGATATGGGCATCGAGGATGCTGCATTGGATGCTCGAAAGGTGAATTTAAGTTTTATTGATTTATTTATTGTTTATATTTTACCATGTCATCATGTGATATATGAAGAGTCTTTAGATGACCCAGCATTGAAACTCCGGCACACGGAGAATCTAATGCTCGCTCGTATTTTGACTAGGTTCATCCGATGTAAGAGGTTATCGGTATTTGTGTTGATTACAAATAACGATAACTTGGCCGAGATGGTCAAGATGATGGAACCATTCATGGATGAAGATGATTTTTGATGTTTTTAGACCTAGATTCCTCGATTCCTCTGTTTAAATGTGTATTTCATTAAACCTCTTAAAACTTTTGAAAGTGTTTTCTAGTGAAGCCTACAACAGAGCAACCTCATACATGTGCCAACTGTGGAACCCCATTAAAACCTGTACCCTTGATTTCATTTAGTAGCAACAGAGTTTTTCACCAAATGGTCAGAAGTAGTTTTACTACGTCGACAACTCTCGTTCAAGTATCAACCGATTAAAGAAAGTTATGGGGTGTTTGTTTTGGATTATATGTATCCTGCTGTTGATGTTCTGTTTTTTTTTTCATGTTTTTTAATTTGCATATAGTGCTGTTTAAAACTTTCAGTTGTTTCAATTGTTGTTGTTGCTGATACTTCAGCCTATTTTCTTGTACTAGGCGAGTACCCGCGCATAGCGGCGGAATTTCTTGACAACTGATAGTTAACGATACTCTATATCGTGGTAAGATCAAATTGTAATTGCAAAATGTTGTGATGTGCGATAATTCAAATTTGGTAAAAAAAAATTGGTGTACACAAAGATATAACTATATACAGTAAGTAGCACCAATAATCAATAAGGTACATGTTGTAGGAATCCACCAGCCGCAACAAGACCATAACCAAATACACATACCATTTTTAACTTCACAAACATTTCAGGAGGTTTGAACTTTTGCTATTACTTGTAGGCATTCACATGCTGATAAAACTAAACAAATAGATCATGTCCAGCGACATCTTAACGAATGCTTTACATTTGCCGCATCCTTCGACCCTTCTTCATATACAAAGAGATCATGATTATAAAAACCACGTGTTCCTTCTTGCAACTTCTTCTTATACAAAGAGATCCTGATTTATTTAAAAAAAAAAATTAAAGCAATCGTGACAACATATACAAGAGTTGAAGACGTTAACCAACCAACATACATTTTTTTCTGCTTCGTGTTCCTCATCCTTTAGCGTGCGCATTTCTGCATAACGGTCTTGTTTTGTAAATCTTGACTCCATCACTGCAAACGAGCTATAAAGTTGAAGAGGCAATTTAAACCCGACAAAACAGCAAATTAATTTGGACATCTAGGCATCCAAAGATCAAAATTAAAAAAAAGCATCTGCTGCAGCATATATGCAAACAGATCAGTCTTGCAAAAGATCCATTTTCTCAATATAAAGTCATATTGCACACAAAATGAAGTTCATGTTTTCAATAAACCCCCCATAGTCATCGATAAGCAATTTCAAAGCTAAATTTTGCACTTGTCAAGAGAAAGAGTTTCAGAACAAAAATTCAAGTAGGCTTGTTCTTGCTGTAGTTTCAAAGATATCCAACAAAGCCTGGAAAGAGAAGAAAAGAATCAGATCAATAGGTTGCTGAAGTTTTTTAGGTGCAAACACAATGCACAAATAATAGGAGCACGTACCTCGTGTATCTGAACATATACTCTTGACTTAATTGGGGTTTATGTAATCTAGCAGGTGCAAATATAAGCCTGAAAACATATTCAGCAAAGTGGTTAATTTAAGCTTTGTACCCAGTCAATGTCAAATTTTGGTTGAATAACCGGAAGCCAAATTATGGAACATGATTTGTCAAACCTTTAATTTTTGTAATCTACTGAAACATTTTTGCGAATGCTTTCTTCTCTCGGTCTTTTCTATCAGCAATCTGCAACAACTTCCACATATAAGACACATTCCCTAGAATTATACTAAGAAAAAAAAATCAAGCTTATGTTAAACAACAATAATTGATATGAATTAATAATACTAACCTTCTTCTTTGCAGCAGCAAGCTCCTTCTATATCCCACCTGAGTAACCAAAAGAGCAAGGTGCAATAAATGTCAAGTTTTGAACCATCATAAGCAACTATGAGTTCCTCTTCCTCCAGAGTGGAAGAGGTTCAACTTCGCAAACAAGCTTAAAGATATCAATGTATGACACTAAAAATATTTTGTAGATGGGATTGAAACAAGCTTGTAAAATAGTTAAATTTATCTGACCGTCATTAGGTTCCAAGACCAGTGCTTTCTTGAAACTTTCGACTGCAGAATCGATGTCCTGGAGTGCCATACAAGCCTAGTTGTACAAAAATATAGTAAAATGAATCAACATTCAAAGAAACTATCAGTTAATATTTCAAACTCCAGTTGACTAATGAAATGACATCTTCCAGATAGGGAACCTATCTCCTAGATGATGAGCTATTATCATTATGAAGACTGCTACAATTATTTGTGATCTAGACCTATCGCCGAGAACTGAAATTCATTATGACCTCCCAACACCTGCTACAATTATCTTTGATCTAGACCCGTCAATTAGAACTGAAATTCATTTTTACTCCCAACACATGGACTACAATGACTGAATGATCGCATACTCTAATCCTAGGTAACTGCAACCGTGGAAGCAGGTGGGTACAAATGACATGCTCAACTTTAGCCCAAACACAGATATCAACATTCTAAATGGGAGATCCTTAACCACACGTATAGCATTGTTGCTAAAAACGATAGAGTTATACAGAAAAGGATAATGTGAATGATAAACTGCTTTTTTGACATTCAGGTGAAATGTGTATCAACGTAATTTAGTATGCAATACTAAATTATAATGACAGCTTCAGCATATAATGAGAAAGTGACAAACCATGACACACTGCATGTCTGCATCAAAGAATGCTCATATTTAATATCCCAGATAGGTATCATTACAAACCTGGCCTTGACGGTACAGAGCTTTCACGTTATCATCAATTTCACGAAGTGCAAAGTCTGCATCCAACAGTGATCCTTTTAAGTCTCCCAGTTTCAACTTGCAGGCCTGAGATACAGATACTTATTAGCATTTTTGAAGTTATTGAAAACATCATGGGGCACAATTCTACACAATTACAAGTTCATGCGGTACATGAAAGATGTGCTTCTGCTTAAAAGTCCACAGTTGAAGCACTTTGGTATGAGAGAAGCTTATACGAGAAAAAGACATGTTTTTCACTGGACTTTCTAACACAAGATGATAAATAACAAACAGATGTATGACATGTTCATTAACCTATACAAAACTTGGACAGATACATGCATTCTGATATAAGTACTACCATAGTACCATCCTTCTAAAAAAATCATTATTAGGCACTACATCTCATCTAAAGAGAGTATGATGGCAACCAGATGAGAAACATACTCAAAAGACATCACCATGGCAATTCAACTACGATTTGTGCTCACATTTATTAAGCTCACATTTATTAAGCATTTGAAATTGACTTTCTAGCAATTGAAATGACCAAACATTCTTGGGACTGAAGAGGAAAACTTACAGAACTGTTTGTGAATATCTGAGACTTCGTTTTCCTTAGAGAATCTGTTTTTCTTGTTGAAAAACAAAGTGAGCAGCAAAATCTCAGTACTGCGAGACAGATGATTGAATTTGTACTACAGGTGATTGAATTTGTACACAAGGGATTCAGGCCAATAAAACAATTAATGGTCAGTTAAAGTGGTTTACAACTCTTGAATAAGTTGCTCTTGAAATATTTTTTAAAAACCACCTAAGTTGTAGCCGGTTGGTAGTAACATATAAAGCTCTAACAAACATATAAAGTTGTAACATATAAAGCAATCAATTTCCTAAGTTGCAACATATTAAGCTTTCAATTTCTATTTATTACATATTGTAAAATGGATTTTTTTTACATTGTTGTATTTGAATATGTTATAAACATTAGTTTTTTTTTCATAAGCACATCTAAAAACCCTCGAACTCTGTGTCTTTATGACTCGCCGAACCTGTCTTATGTCATACTCTCCACTTACGTTAAACATAGCTACTAATTTAGTATATTGATAGCAGACTAAAGTGAGCGCACATGCTGAATTTTGGTCTTAAAAGATCAAGAGTAACCTAATCACTCTCATAATCTAATATCTGTTTGCAGGTTTAAAAAATGCCTCATTTCATGAGCAAAGTTTTCAGGGAATATACAAACCAAAGATTATAGAAATAAGAATAAAAAAAACCATAAGTTCATTACATATTATATCACACGCCAAAAGTTGGTTCTTCCATACTCGAAATTTGGAAGCTCTCATAAAAACTAATAACAGAATTTCATTTGTCCTATCGTTTGAATAGCAAAATAAAACTTCTATATAGTTGTCCAATAATCAGGATGTACCTATATTCTATCATTCTTGGCTAACTTACCTCTACTTTTCTAATTCTTCCACTATTCGGTTCAATGACTCGAACTCTTCCCGAGAAATTTGTGATTTTTGGTCCCGATTCAGACGTCAGCGCATATGCAACTTCGGTACCTATATCAAACCACAATCAAACCACCATCAGAACATGTTGTTTTGTACATGACTAATGTTCTATAACAAAAAAAAGGTTCAATTAGTTATTTATCCTTTATATTTGAAAATGGATCGAATAATCCATAAGGTTTTAAATGCCAAGATCCAATCCTCAAATATGTTAATTCATTTTTGTATCTATACAAACTGTTATATGATTAAAAATATATTTAAGTTGTCATATTATTATTTTCATACCTGTTATAAGGAACTTGTTTATCCTTAACGCAACTGTCTCGGTGCCCGAACTCACCCCACACGTTTCAGCTCACATGTAAACACTCAAACACGCCAACTTTAGTCCCTGTTTTGGCTTCCAAACACACCCATTTCAGTCTTCGTTTCAGCAACCAAAGACACCTACTTAAGCCCCCGTTTCAGCACCCAAAACCACCACTCAATCTCACCTGTTTCAGTCTCCAAGTAGACGCCCATTTGAACCCCCAGTTCAGCCTCTAAACCCACATGTCTGAAGCCGCATTTCAGCAGCTATACACATCGATTTCCGCCCCCATTTCAGCAAAAAACCCCCCACCAATTTCAGGCCCCATTTCAACACGAAGACCCACTGATTTTAAACCCCATTTCAACACCAAGACCCGCTGATTTCAACACCAAGACCCACTTATTTCAGCCCCTTATGCGTCACATCTACGTAAGCAATTTACACAAAATCATTTCTAATATTTACATTGTAAACTTACATAAAAATGTAATAATTAAATATTCAATGCAACTCAAATTCATGTGAGCATAAGCATAAGTGGATCCAGATACTCCTGTCTATATAGCAGATCTGAAAAGCACAAACGACCAAAAATCAGGTTTGATGTTCACAAAAAATAATTGAATACAGTAAAAAAGGCATATCAGATTACCAAAAATCGGAATTTTATATGTACAATAAAAACCGAAAAACCTGTTGTTTTAAAAGATATCCAAATTCACTCATAAGGTCAAATTCATAAAAAAATCAACCATTTATTGCATAATACGAAAACATTAAATTTATCAAATCACCAAAACCTGATTAGATCTAAATAAAAGCTCACAAAAAAATATAGATCTAGATAAAAAAAATTATTAACAAAGAGATAGATCTATATAAAAATTTCATAAAAATACCTCAAACATTTCCGGTGGTGGATTCTCGCAAGACTGTTCCGACGGAAGCAGCTTTTCCGGCAACACAATCTAAAAAGAAAAATACAAAATAAAACAAACCTGTAACAAATTATTCAAGCGAGACAGATTTACAAGAAAATTAAACTATTCCAGCAACAAATTTTCCAGTGATAAAGATCTGTAACAAAAGACGGTAAGTCAGATCCATAACTAAGGCCTCCAAGTAAAACAACCGCAACTGCAGTAGGGTTCCGATGACATATGTATGACAGAGACAATATTTTGGCTGTAAAAAACGCAGAAGGCAATAAACACTCAGATCTACTAAAAAATTTATTTACCTGTAATAAGAAACTTCAAAACTTGACTTATAATCAAAGATCTATTTTAAAACACTTCTAAAAAAACCTTCAGATTTTAAAGGCGGCGGAAACAAGGTTTCTGAGTGTGTGAGGCGGCCGAGAGAGAGATATATTAAAAGGGGTAGGGTTTTTGTTTAGAGGGAGAGGCGGCCGAGAGAGATACGGTTGTGCCATTTAATTGTTCAACATTTCCATATATAAGTCATTTTATGTTTCAACATTTCTAAATATAGCAGTTTTCAACCAAAAGAATAGATGCTTTATAATGTAGTAAAGATTAAGAATTGAAATAGAGAACAACATTTGAATCACATAGCCTTTGATGTTTTCATATATTTGTCTTACATGAAATGTGTATCTAACTCCTTTATAAAAGAGATTAGTATCTCTTTCTTATTAAATGCAAAAAAATTAAGAGGTACTACTACTTCTACATGTTGTACCTCATTTTAATGCACAAACCAAAACATTGTGTAAGGAATACAATTTTACAAGCTAAATGTACAATATGGTAAAGTTAAATTTAAAATTGTAATTAATACTCTTAATAAAAAACCCCATTACATAAATATACAATACCATATGCACATTGTACAAAACTAAAAAACATCTATCTTATATTAATACAAACTATAATGTCAATTTTTTGAGTGCCGAGAATATACTAAAATCAATATGCCGGGAATATAAAATGTAAGGACTTGGTTAACTCAACTAACTCAACGGAGTTTAACCTCAACCGAGTTAAATAAAGAAAAGGTCAGACGAAATGGCCCGACTTTATAACCTATCATCAGACCAGACTCAAAAAAGTAAAAGATCTCAGATTCAATTCGTGTTTAGACATGCAAGCCGAGATCGTTATAGAACATGTTTTTAGATGAAAACATTTGATTCAAAAATTATAATTAAAAATCACTAACTATAACACCGAAGAAAATTTAGTCACAGGGTACCCGCCACCGCATCGCGCGGGTACCCTGCTAGTATGAGATAAAACAAGAACATCTTCAAATTTTAGGCACAAGCAGCAAAAAAGGCATACTTTGTTGTTGTGAGAGATCAAATTGTTTTTATACGCACGAAGTGAAAAGTTGTAATATTTGGTTTTGGTAATAACTACAACTAGTAATAACCATCATTCTTGTGTTGGAAATCAGATTAACCTATACCAGTGTGCATTTCGCATCCTCTAACCCGTATCATAGTTTAATTTGAAAATCCTTTAGTCTTTAGGTGAAGTATACGGAACATCTAACTTATACGAATGTGCACTTCACATCGCCTAACCCGTATCATAGTTTAACTTGAAAGTTTAAACCCGTTTAGTCTTTAAGTATAGTATTTGGGAGTCAAGGAAATTGACAAAAAGGTAAGAACTTGTAAAAATTATTAGGAGCGTAATCTTTTCATATTGGGTTTAAAGTCTTGTGTTGCTTTGTGTAGATTATTGTTTTAATCTAACGTTACTTGATTTATTATTTAAGACTCAAAACACATTCGTCAATATGTCCGAGTGGTTAAGGAGACAGACTTGAAATCTGTTGGGCTTCGCCCGCGCAGGTTCGATCCCTGCTGTTGACGAAATGTTTTTTCAAATAGAATACTTAAATGACAGGTTACATTCTAGAATCTAGATCACGTCCTTTTTTTATACTCGATTAGACATAAAATGGTAACCGTGAACCATATGTCCGGTTACCCGCCTAGTACGGTTCGGTCTACGGTTGTAAAATGAATTACCCTCCTCGTGAAACCAAACCGCCCTTTGAACATCCCCTACATTGTACAGCCATTAAAACCTGGGATGTTTTCATATATAGATCCATGAAGTACCACTAACCAAGTAACCATGAATGCGATATTAGACCAGATTAGGCAAACCCGAAAACTGTTTACTGTATAACCTATGACAAGGAATGGTAAAATCAGTTCTAACACTATGTTCATATTCTGTTAATCGCCGGTACGGAGCGGAGCCAGAAAGTTTTACTCGAAGGGGCACCCTTGTGCCCCCCTCCTTGTCTCCGCCCATTCCTGTACGGTATCTGAGTGATGACATTATATTATGAATACACTTTGCCAACCCCAGAAAATCATCTATCCAAGGAACGTGAAGAGAAACAAATCAAGTACATCACAGAATTAATAAAGAAAACTCGAATGTTGCAATATCAAGAGCAATTCCAAAAAAAAAATATACTCATTATAAAGCATAACCGATGCAAACAGAATCTAAGCCTTTTTTCACCCAAACGCAAAACTGAACAGGCCTTTCCAAAAGAATAAGCAGTTCCATAAAATATTGCAACAAAATTGACCAACACAGTCGGTTTATAAGTTAACAACAATGTTACACAAGAACCACTTATTGTTAAACCTATCTACTTATACGAAAAATGATTTCCATAATTTTGGTTGTGGCACTTCCAATTCTCAAACCTCATGTGAAGATGCTACTTACAGAGCTATCATCGTGAACACGCCAAATTGTCTCACCCAAAAGATTTGCTACCGAAAGAACAGTCAGCTGTGGGAAGTAATGTTGTTCCTTTAAAGGAATTGTGTTAGTAACAATCACTTCTTGGAAAAGACCGCTTGATAACCTCTCAATTGCAGGGGGGCTGTCATTAAAAAAAGCGCAAATATATTAGTTACATCAAGATGAAATTCTGAGACATCAAGGCATGTTAGTTGCAACTTGAACTGATAATATAAACATTAGCTCATTTTTCCACGTGTGGGTAAAAAAAATCAATGACACATGCAATCTACCTGAATACACCATGAGTGCAACACGCATAGACTTCCCTGGCACCCTCTTCATGTAGCAATGCAGCACCTTTAGAAATAGTTCCTGAAAATAATACACGATACGTTGATGTTATAAATTTATAAAGATCGACATAGACCAATCAATTAAAAAACAGTTATGACATATTCTGTTGCCAAAATAGACCTTGCGGGTATCAGGGTATGTTTAAGAGATTAGGACATGCATAATCATGCGTAATTTAACCACTATGAGGTGGATAAAGTCAACCACCTTGCATTTCATAACCTCTTAAACAGAGCCTTCAAGGCATATGTTTAGGAGAAATAACCGGTTACCGGTATAAAAGAATGGTTATACAAACAGTCGGAAATGATGAATAATTAGACGCAGACTCAATTAGGACATAATTAACTTTATAAATTTTGGTTCACGTGTTTTATAACTCACCAGCAGTGTCAATCATATCGTCTACCATCACAGCAACCTTTCCCTTAACATCGCCGATCAGATTCATTACCTGAAAGTAAATGTAGAGTGTTTGGAAATGAGGACAAAAAAGCAGTTGACAACTTGGCATACAATTCGATACAGACCAAATAGTTTCAGAGACTACCTCGGCTACGTTGTGTCCATGTCGCCTTTTGTCAACAATTGCCAAAGGGGCATCAGATAACTTCTTGGCAAAAGCACGTGCTCTAGCAACTCCACCAACGTCGGGAGACACCACTACCAAATCACTGGAGCAAATTGACTTGCTGGCAAGATAATCAAGAATAACAGGCTTGTGGAACAAAATGAAAAAAATATTATCAGCCCAAAAAGTTAACAGCTTCTAAACATATTACGATGTTAAAACATGAAATAGTTACCTGACAGTAGACGTGGTCCACTGGAATATCAAAGTAACCCATTGACTGCCCAGAATGAAGATCACAAGCAAGAACGCGATCTGCGCCTGCTGCTGTAATGAGGTTTGCTGTAAGCTTGGCAGCAATAGATTCACGCCCTTGAGTCTGAACCAGTGATATATATATTAGCAGAACATACACACATACATAAACTAATAAAGCATATTTGAGCTAACCTTTCTATCAGCTCTAGCATATCCAAAGTATGGGATAACCGCGGTGATGTTCTTCGCTGATGCTCTTCGACAAGCATCAATTGTTATCAAAAGCTCCATGATATTCTCATTTGCGGGTGGGCCAGTGGGTTGCACCAGATACACATCACAACCTCTTACACTCTCTTGCAGCTGAACATAAATTTCACCATCTGCAAATCGCTTAATTTGAATCCTTCCAAGATCAAGACCCATGTAACTCGCAATTTCCTAAAAAGCAAAATGAAGTTAACAAACACGACAGGGCAAAAAGAAGGTTAACAGAAAGCAATGAACATGAAAACGGAAAAAAATTAAGCTTAGGCAGAGTATGTTTATGCAAATCTTGATAACATTGATATTGCAACTAACGGGGAAAACAAGACTAATAAGACAAAAGCAGATTCAGTCTCCCGCGTAGAGATTCATAGAGCCAAAGTACAACTATTTCATCTTCAAGACCATCAATTGTCTGCCAAATACTAATAGGTCCTGCTGACTTGCTGAGTTTGCACATAATCTAAGAAAGACAAAGATTGTAAACATCCAAGAAACTAAGTTGTTAGTTTAGTTACAATGAGCTGTTGGATATATGATTAGTAAACCCCATGCCCCACCCCTTTCGACAGAAAGAATTGTGCTAAACGTACAAATACTTCTGCTATAAGCTGTGCTAGTCTGTTAGATACAGAGTAGCAGATTCTATAAAACTGGCAAACTTAATGACGGAAAGCTAAGAAATAAAAGACTTCTGTCCCAAAATAAGCGCCTCATTAGACATCAGTGATGATATCGGATAGCTTATAATAAGCATCTTTTTTGTTTCAAGTTTTACCAGATTATGGACAGGTTTAAACAGAACTATACGCTCACAAAACAGTATAATATACGACTTAATTAAGAGAAAAAACATAACATACCTGAGAAAGTGCGGAATTTGCAGTGCCGGAGAATATCTTAAGCCTTCCATTCATAACCGCATGATCCATGCGCCCAGCTTGCATAAAGTTCGACAACATCCCTTCATTAATAATGGGTACACGTGGTTTCCCATTCAATGATCTACTAATATCACACCTCTACAAACAAAATACAATCCACATTAAAACAATCACTTTATTATATAGACGCCATAGTTCACCACAGAACAAATCTGACAGATTTTTCCTATTGACAAGTTTATTACTCTCCCACAGTCCCAGACTAAAAAAAACTAATCTTAAAACTAAGATTCAGGATATGGACTTTCTAAAAATAGCAATCTACAAGCATAAGTTTCGATTACTCGAGTGTACTAAGTTTTTGGGGCGTTTGCGATTTTTTTTTTTTTTTCCTACTTGTGCTTCTGCTTAATAAGTACTTAAAAGCTGCTTAAAAATAGCTTAGTTCAGCAAATAACTTTTTTTTAAGGCTGGTGGGAGTGGGGTTAAACCCACGAGCGACATACCCAAAGTCACGCGCAGCCCCCATTCCCCCACCTTTAGTCGCGCGCGAGTTTGTCCCAAAAAAAAAAAAAGGGTCAGACTCACCCTCGGTGAGTTCTGTTATTGTGGGACCCTCTTCTATATATATTTTTTTTTTAATCCCTCTTTTCTTCTTTAAATACTAAATTCACACAAAATTTTCACACACAGTTTTATTATTTTCACACACAACTTTTTGTATTTTCAAACCCAATTTCTAAATCAAAAATGGCATGCTCTTTTCCACACACTATTGACGAGATTAAGGCTCTGCTTCAAAAACAAATAAATCAACAACAACGTCGCCAGGATGCGCTTAAGTGGTTAGCTGAAGATTTTGATGCCGCGTACGAAGCTAATACGACACTGCGCACGGCATGTGAGAAATGCCGTGATCTTTTCCCACAGAAACGTCATTTAATCGACACGTATCTAAATAATCAAATTGATACTCATTTCAACATCTGCGGATCTTTGTTTAGAAAGTCGGCAAAATTGGAGGCTCGAATTCAGAAAAATACTGAATGGCTGAATAACTTGGGTTCTTCATCTCAAACTCATATCGGTTCTTCATCCCGATCTCAAACAACTCATATCGGTTCTTCGTCACAACAACATCGACGCCGAAATGTGTCCCGATCTCAGGGGTGGACCGAGGGGGGTTCCCGGGGGTTCACGGGAACCCGATGGGAGTTTGTCGCGTAATGTAAATTTTCGCCAAAAATCGCGATTTATTCAAAATGAACCCGGTGTCAAATATGTGTGTTATGTAAAAAAACATTTGTGCACCTAATGACTTAGTGTTCTGGGTCCGCCCCTGCCGGATCTACCCTTTCATATTCCAAACGACTAAGATGGCAGAATGACTAACAATGAGGTGTATCAACTATACCTAGATCAAAAAGTGTTGAGAGAAACTCTGGAAGAAGAAGAAAGGGAACGAAGGGAGCTGGAGGCACAAATTATGGCGGAAGAAGATGAAGAAGAAACAATGCGTTGAAAGATACCTGGTCAGTTTTCGGATTCGGATCCGGGAACTGGCTAATCGTATTATGTATTTATATTTTATTTATTTTGTTTTTTTTAAATGTTGTTTTTAAATTTCCTATATATCGTCTTTTAATTTCGTACTGTGTTTTTATTTTCTATGTACCAGTGTTTTAATAAAATGTATGAATAAAAAATGTTTAATAAAAAAGTAGGGGTGATGTGTAGTGAGTTTGGGTGAGTGTCATTATCTCCACTGGGGAGTTTGGGTGAGTTTGTTAAAAAGATGAGGTGGCGCTGGTGAGTGACTTATATGCCACTCCCACCAGCCTAAGAACGCAAGATTGCTCGAAAAAGTTGATTATAAATTTAATTAGAAAAAGGTTTTATGTTTGTACAAAAGTAAACAACTTAGAGGGTGTTTGGTTAAGCTTATATGATGGGCTTATAAGTTATTAGCTTATATGTGTTAAATAAGTTGAACCAAGTGTTTGGTGAAGCTTATATGACTGGGCTTATAAGCTTATATAAGCAGGTTTTAGTAAGTGAAAATTTTGTGACTTATATAAGGATGGGTGACCTTATATAAGAATATTATATAAAAAGACTTTCCTATTTAATAATTATATCCTTTTATTTTTATGTACTTTTTTTTATTGTTTTAACATATTTATATAAGCTAAACCATACGCTTAACAAAGTTTTATGAGCTGTTATAAGACAAATACATAAGCTTAACCAAACACCTCTTAACACAAACACCCCTGAAGATAAGGGGAAAAAAAAAAAAGCAATACCAAACACCCCCGCCAAATATCAATTTAGAATGTCAGATATGAAAATGAATTAGTATAACAATTTACAATTAGTTAAAATAGAAATAAAAAGACAATAAACTTACAATAATAGTATTATTAGCAGGTGCAGATATGCGTAAAGAATCGTTGCAAATGAAATGACGAAAGCGTCGGGAAAAGAGTGACGAAGACGAAGAGGTGGAGCATGATGACGGTGATGGTAACACTAGTGAAGACGCCATGCGTGAGAATCAAGCTTAGGGTTTATCTGTTTGTTTTAGCGACGTTTTTTTCTTTTTTTATTTCTAAAAATGTAGTAGTAATATTTGTAGTGTCTGTGTGTGTGTGGATCTAACTGGTCAGGTGACTGCTGTCAAACGATGTCAAACGATGTCGTTTGGTTTCTTGTCCCAAAAAGTGTTCCTATAGGTATTCATTTGGTCAATGTCAAAGTTATAGGCTGCAGACCTAAAACCGATTCGGATCGGAAAATTGGACCGGATCGGATCTAATTATATCTGATTAGATAATTTCGATCCAGTTCTTGGTCTGATGTTTTGGATTATTATGGTCTTCGGTTCAGTCTGATTTTATCAAAAATCTCGTCGATTATGTCTAATAGGATCGGATCGAACCATTTCGGTCCGGTCTCGGTTTGGGATTTCGGACCATTTCGATCCTCGGTTCGATACGGGATCCGATACTCAGCCCTAGTTATAGGTGGCAAAATGAGCAGGGCGGGTACGGGCTCGGGCTAAATGAGCACGGGATAAACGAGCGCGAGTTAAACGCACGCGGGGTTAAATGGGTCCAGCTACGACGGGTAAAAAAATATAAAAGATGAAAAAAAATAATATTTGTTTAAAAGTTGAGAAAAAAACATTAAATATAAAAGATTAATCAAGTGATCAATTCGTGTTTTATATAGGCTGTTGTAGCAATTTTGACGTTTTTCATGTGTTATTGAGTCCATCTATATTAATAGATACACAACAATACCCTCTACTTTTTAAAAAATTACTAAAATTATCCATAATTAATAAAATGAGCAAGATTTATCATCTCTAATAAAAAATGTTAAGTTTTATTTATCTTTTTTCATTTTATCTCTTTGAGTATTGAAGAGGACGTTTGTTCTTTCTTTGATAAAATTACAGTAGATGTCTAATTCACGCGTTTATTTTTTTCGCGTTTAATATATTAGGTTTTTTTTTCATATGAGACGGTAGAGATATTTATAAAAATACAACGTGTTATAAATAAGAAAACTTTAATTATATAGATTTTTAACTTTGTTGCTACACCAGAATAGGGTTGAGCATCGGTCCAGGACTGGACCGGACCGAGTACCTAAATGGTCCGAAACCTCGGACCGAGACTGGACCGAAATGGTCCAGTTCGAGGTCGGTCCGGTCCGGTTCAGTCCGCGGTCCGATCCGGTCTTATTAGGTCAAATCGACGAGATTTTGATAAGACCGAACCTACCGGAGCGAGGACCGAATTGGTCCAAAACCCCGGACCGAGGACCGGACCGAAATTATTCGGTCCGGTCTGATCCGGTTTTCTGTTCCGGGTCGATTTTGGATCAGCAACCTTCGCGCCAAGCAAGACCGCTCTTGTCCCTTTCCTTTATCCATTCCGCCTCCTTCTTTGTTTTGTTCCAGTAGAGTCTATGCCGTCGTGCTCAGCCCTACACCAAACTAGTATAGGCTGGCAAAAATCGTTGATTCAGTTTTTGGATTTATTGGCCAACTAAAAGTGGAAAACACCAAATTGAAGATGAGATAGATTTGTATGTGGATAGAATTCTGTGAGGGGGCACTTTATTCGTCTTTTACAAAGTCTCTACACTTTTCAAACCAAAGGAAAGGGAAATCTTTGTTAGTATTCTAATTTTGCTTTTTAATAATATCATACTTTTGTGATATTTTTCATCTTTATAATCTTTTGTAGCTGATACCACATGACAAACCTTTCATATAACCATTGATTTCGATTTTTGGGTCGATAGGGCTTGAGCCTACGACCACACATACCCGAAAGCTTTCATCTTTCCAGTGATGAGGCTCAATCGTTGATCAATCTTGTGTAACAAAGACATTTACACGAAACAAGTAATCGAAATGCATAACTAACGACAAAGTTTATTGCCCACCTTGATTTCTGTTCCATGACAAATACCTTGGATCTCCGAGAGGTCTAGGTTTAAGCAAATATATAAATATGAAACTAATCGCGACAAAAAGACAGATCGCACCGATTATAACAAATGATTTGCCAAAGAAATCATTCTTCCCACCAATCCAGCTTGCTGTAGACAGAATGAGCTTCTTTTCTCCTCCGAATTCATATGTGTTGTAGTTGTTCTGTATCACAACCGTTATGGTCTCATTTGCTTCCAGATCCGTGTTTATTCTTCCATAAAGCTTTCGGAAAGTTGGCAATGCTGCAGTTCTCATCCACACGATAAGATCCTCTTGCTCGCTCAACTGCAACATATTAATGAACAATGAATGTCAAACAAAACCTCAAAAGCAATACTTATTAAAATAAGATGAAAAAAATATGTACTTACGGGTTTTGATTCGTCTAGTGCTCCACCCCCGATAAGGTCACCCTTCTGAAAGTTTTTCGGGTACACATTCGACCCAAATCTAATTTTCGTATCACTTTTCCACGCGATGTCCTTTTTATCAACGTCTATATCTTTGTTTCCTCTAGTGAATTTGTATGTATCATTGAACAAACTCCACGCGACCAACCCACATGGAATTATAGGCTCGTCATCATTCCCATTTAAGTTGTCTTCAGGCTTGCAATCGTCTGTTTCATCTGCAGCATCAGGGTCTCTTAATTGTTTGTCGCTTCTACTTTTCACGTATCTAATAACAAAGAAAATAATTTGATAGTACCAATTCACAAAAAAAAAAGAACATTAAAATTAAAAGGATTCCAATGCAAACCTTGATGACATACCGACGATGATTTTGGTAGAAGTTGTCGAGTTGATAGTAGATAAAGATAGGGGCCTTCATTTTGCGTGGCACTTTCAGTGTTCGAACGCATGTTTTATTTGTATCTTTACTCTCAATAAAGACATCAGGTTTGGTTGTATAAGAATCAGGAAGACAATCATCATCATAACGGTCCACGATCTCTACAACACGCTCGGATGCCCATAAACATAAAAGACCAGCAGGGGTGAATAGAATGGCGATGGTTATAAATGACATAATAACCCATTTCGGGGTTAAGACTGGTTTCCAAGCCGGGAGCTCTTGTTGTGTAAATCGTGAATATTTTGGTTTGTTGGATGTTGATTTTGTTCTTGTTGATGCATCCATATTTACCCTCTAAAACGAAATTCTTTGATCATACCACAATCACATATTTTCTTTTATATTTAGGAACATTAAGATCCTACATTCGGGGAGACTAATTCTTTGTTCAATGCATGTGGCAGTGGTTAATAGGAGTTCATTAGCCGTTTCAAGTTTAGGTTTTTGGCAATGTGTTCCAAGGATAATTCTTTATTTCGGGGGCAAAGATCGATATAAAAAAATCAGGTCTTTCTAATTTAGAATTGTAGAAAAACATAAACGCCCAGATTCCTAATTCGTAGAAACCAACTAACCAAGGGAGTTCAGCATCTTCTGGCCTATTCAGTAACACAAGCAAATCACTATACAACAACAACAACAACAACAACAACAACAACAACATACCCAATCCCGCCGGAGCAGGGTAAGGGGGAGGTGAAGTGTAGACAGATCCTACCCCTACTTCCAGGATAACTCGAAAATAAAGAGACTGCTTCCAATGGACCTCCGGCCAGTGTACGTGTGCAAAATGTGTGATGATCAAAAATACGGCAATGAAAGAAACCAAACAAAAGACGATAGACAGTTAGACACACACAAACATAACACTAACAAAAACAAAGGAACAAGACACCTAAGCAAGCAGGCAAAAGCAAAAACAAACGGACGAGCAGACAAGCAGGAGAATGCAGAATGCAGACCAGAAAAACAAGCAAGCAAACTAGCAAAAAAGCAACCTAAAGGCAAGGAGCAACGCGAACAGAAAAACCGAAGCAGAAAGTGCATCCTAAAAGAACAAAAGGCCTACAGGGGGCCTAATCTAAGGGCAAAGCAACAAGTAAAACGGGCACCTAGACGCCTAAAGAAAAAGAAACGCGGAAACTATAAAAGGCACCTACTACGGCCTCAAAAAACACTACCCGCTAATCCTAATCACTATGCAACTATAAAACTAAATGTAATCCACTTATACAACCAAACATAGAAATCAAACTCAAGAAAGCTAAAATCAATAAACATGACAAACAGCATAAACTTTTAGCAATTCACATACAATTTTTTTTTATTTTTCGGCAGGCATACAATATAAAGTATTACACGAAACAGTAAATACCTA
This sequence comes from Glebionis coronaria, assembly GCA_025667525.1. Classification (NCBI taxonomy): domain Eukaryota; kingdom Viridiplantae; phylum Streptophyta; class Magnoliopsida; order Asterales; family Asteraceae; genus Glebionis; species Glebionis coronaria. The sequence continues at coordinate 32,321,375 of CM046874.1, read as the reverse complement.
AAACGACATAAATATAACCGAATAGCAAAAGCTTAATTGTCATAACTATATACAATCAAACAGATAACTCCAAACCTCACTACGGCGAAGAAGCAGCCTTAATCGCCCTCTGCAATTCACTCTCCACATCACTCGAACCACAATTCTTCTTCACTTCCCTATGCCCATTCGCCTCACCGTCATTCTTCTTAGCCCTCCACTGCTCAAACCCATCCTTAGTCACCTCAACCACGGGTCCCGTCCTCTTCCCTCCACCACCACCACCACCAACACTATACCCGTTACTCTGACTCCTTACCAACTGTCTCGACTTAATATCCTCCAACGCATGTCTCATTTCCCTATTCTCACTCTGCAAATCACTCAGCTCCTTACTCATCCACTAATACTATCCCCTCGTCCTCCTTAACCTCGTCAACTCGCTCAACCTTAATCTTATTTACCCTCAAATACGGAAACTGCCTATTGAAATCCGCCGGAACCCCAACGCCTCACCTCAAATTAACCTTAACCCGTTTTATAACCGGCAGCTCAGTATGCGCAGACACCAAAACACCAACCCGTCCTATCCAACGGCACAAATGCATAAGAATTCTCACTATTCTCAACCCCATTCACATCTTTCTTGCCCCCATCATTCGGCGAAACAGAGCGAAAAAGAAGCCATCTTGGGCTTGAAATGGATGAAGAAAGTAGGACTAGGGTTAGGGTAAAAGGAGAAATGAGCAGAAATGGTTAAAGGGGAGTTGATGGGTGAGCCTGAAAGTGAGATACCAGACTTGAGAGTCAAAGTCAAAGATGATGCTGACGTGGCATTGTAAGTGAGTTTAAGATGATGGACCATTTTGGTTTTCGGTTCGGTCGGTCTTGTTCGATCTTTTAAAAAATTCGTTTTTTAATTGGATTGGGTTGGACCATTTCGGTCCGGTCTTGGTCTGAGGTATTGGACCAATTCGATACTCGGTCTAGTCTAATTTTAGCCGGTTCACTCCGATCTGAGTTCACCACTCAGGCCTAGTACTACTTAATTACAATAAGTCAAGAAATAAAATGGGTTGAGTAGGGTCTCATTGACCCAATATTCTTTGGGTTATTTATAAATCAACAATAACTTTATATAAAACTCTTATAAAAATACATTGATAAGGTGGTGTGTAAAGGTTGAGAGAGCACATGTCGACAACCATATCAATTCCAAATCTAATAATTAAAGAGATGTTTGGTTTAGTGGTTTTGGTAACAAACAATGACAATGATAGTCATTCAACATGTTTGATTATACTTTTGACAATCAGATTTGCATTTCACACCCATACATTTGATACCACTCTAACATGGTGATTTTTGTATCCATACCCGTGAGCCCCACTATTGCATTAGCTTTTCCACCATAAAATTTCTTGTTACTTTTTTTTTTCTATTCTCTCTTTTCATTCAAACAAGATCTACCTATTATTTTGTTACCAATCAAGGCACATATTTTATTGCTCTTAATGAAAAATTCACAATTAAACCATAAACAACTGAAGACGATGAGCGAAGATAATCGGGTAACTTGACTCCTTCTATGATCTGTTCTAATGTTTGCTTTTGTCTAAAATGATAATTTTCATAATTTTCTTTTCATGTTTTTCTTAAGGTAAGGATGAAGTCATGAAGATGCATGATTTCCTAAAAAGATGAAGATACTTAATTGTCTAAAAAGGAAAAAAATCAATATATAGAGTGAATAGATTTTGTTATGGTTCTCTTATTTTTGTTATTTTTATTTTGATGCTACAAGTAGGTGAAGAAGAAGATAAAAGGGGTTATGTTAGAATATCATACCCATATATCATATTTTCCTCCAAGCATTAGTATGAGTATAGTCATACACATTGCCATTCTTGCCCAAACCCAAATCCATACCCATTGTCATTTATAACATAATACCAAACGCACCCTAATACTTTTATAGAAGGGCCAAATGGTCAAAATCTACCCTCATGATCCACCACATGATCATGCCAAAAGATTTTGACATATTTCGTTATACACAAATACACAACTGCCCAACTCCACTATATTCATGACATGTGCCTTATGCCAAGTGATCAACTGACGGCGTTCAACCACCAAGTGATCAACTTATTCAGTACCTTTTACCCCTTTTGAGACAAATATTCTCTCTTGATATCTATGTCCAATATTTAACTTTTAACCTTAAAAATATCTAACTTAACCCCTTTAACCTCTTACTCCAACAAAATAACTTATCATAATTGTGCAATTATACCACATACTCATCAGCCACTCCTGGTTCCCAATTTTTAATCCAACTATATCGTCGTTGAAACCATCCCATTCTAATTTTTAGCAGAAGTGGGCAACTCCTGTATATTGTTTCTGGTAGTTTATTGTTATCAGATCCATATTCATTGTAGTTGGCCACAATTCTATATGTATTTTTAATATTATGCATTTGTACAAGTTTTTTGATAATGTTGTTTAATTGAAGCGCCAATCTAGTTGATACATCAGGTTTATAACAGATTATTGAAAAAATTAGGGTTTCCATATGTTTACTTCAAAACTCACTCTATTTGTTTCTGATATATGTTTATGATGCAAAGATTGACATTTGAAGTAAGTTAGAGTATTTGACAACCATAAAAACAAAGTTGTCTACGAAAGATTCTCGGATAAATATGTTTCGAAGAACGGTGTTTGGTCCTTGGTTAGATATAAGAACAGTAGAACATGATAACCATTTGATTCACCATCTCCTTCAACATCAAAGATACGATGACAACCCATCTCCAGATAAACCTTTTTATTTGATTTTGGGGAAAATAGTTTTGAGTTTAGCAAAAAGGATTTTTGTTTGGCTATAGGGTTACGTTTCGGTGATTGTTCTTTAAAGGAATTTACGCATCTTGAATCTGAATTTAAGAAACGCGTCTTTCCAGGAACTCGTAGAGTAAAGAGGTTAGATATATGTAAGCCTATTTTGGACGATTGTGCTTTTAGTAAAATGTCGGATGTCAATGTTGTGAGGGTTTGTCTGTTATATGCGTTAAATTGGGTATCCATGGGTGATCAGTTACGTGGAGTTGTTACAGAGGAATTGTTTAATCTTGTTGAAGATTTTGGATCTTGGAACAAATTTCCTTGGGGTGAGTATACGTGGCAGGAGTTTCACAAACACATATACAATCATGACTCAAAGTACCGCAAGGATCATTTGAAAAAGATTGCCAAAGTTGGTCCAACATATGTCCCCACATATACATTGCAAGGTTTTGTTTTTCGTTTAAAGGTTAGTATAATTGTTTATCGCCTTTCATTGTATCTTAGTTCATTGTGCCTATTTAATTCATATATGGTTATTGAAAAAAATTTCTGTTTCAAAATGTTGGTGGGCTAAGAAAGTTGATGTAATACCTCGTTGTGTTGCATGGAGTGATGTGAGATCATTTCCAAAATCCGAATGTCCATTTTTATTTGATTTTAGAAATCCTATTTATAAGTTGGAGCCAACCCCTCTTGAGGAAAACAATCAGTGGTGGATTTATAGTTTAGATTATCTTGGATATACTCCACGGTTGATTTTACCGATTTTAAAAAAAGGCCCCGCTATAAGCGTAGGTACCTTGTGGAAAATAACTTCAGAGAATAGGCCTTGATGTTGATACAAGTGTTGTTCCGAACAATGAAGACCGTGAAGCATTCAAGCAGATTAATGAAGAACATCCTGAATTGGTTTTTAGTGAAAAGAACATCCCATATGTGCACAAAGAAATCAGTCCTGAAGTAGTAGACGGTAAGGGCTTTGATTATGGATCTTCATCATCCAGTTTTATAGATGTTTCTAAGATGATTGCTGATTTGAAGTGTGATTTCTATGATCGTATTGCTAAGCTTGAGCAGTCCTGTAGCAACCCCTCTACAAACCGCATTGACAAGGATTATCTTCTTCAAAAGATTATTCAAGTGAAAGTTGATTTTAAGATAAGATTGTCCGAACTTGATGATCTCGTGAACAACAATGAATTACAAAAAACAACACACGTCCCTGAATTACAAAAGATTAGGGAGGGGCACTTCACTAAACCCTGATCTTTCAAAATCAAATGACATGAGTATATTGGTGTTACTTCGAAAATCTTGAGCGGTAAAGTATAAACCGCCATTGACAAACACGGTACCCATACCTTCATTCAATTTGCGAGTTTTAAAACCAACATGAATAGACAGAGTTTTTTAGACTCGACTATTCAATTTAAAAACCTTTTCCACCCACCTTGATAGATGACGAATAACCAATAGAATCTATCAAGTAGGTGGCAAAGGTTTTTGAGCTCGGTAATTGATTTTGGGAAACTTTGATTATTCCCATTGGTTTCAAAACTAGCAATTTGCAAGGAACTTTCGGTAATGTTTTTGCCAATGGTTGTGTATACTTTCTGACCCATAATTCTCAACATTTTTGAAGTAGCACCAGTATACTCATGTCATTTGATTTTAAAAGATTTGCATTCTGCTATTCAAAAGCTTAAGCAAACTACCCATTATTATTCAATTATGATCAACGAAGCAAGGATTAAATCGTGGTATCAGAGCTACGTCAGCGATCAAGAAGGAACTCTCAAGAATATCTTCCAAAGAAAGGTATAATTCTAAAATTATTTATTTATTTAATCAATTTAAAATGACAGAATTACCAACAGTCAGCGAAGACGATATATCAATTATTTATCAAAATGAAGATGAATCGGGATTTATGTCAGATACCATTATTAATAGAACAGCTATTAGAAGATCATATTTTACTCTATCAGAAAAACATAATTTCGATTACACTAGAAAGCTTAGGGATATATTTTCACGAAAAAATATAATTTATTTTGGTAAAATTTTAGGAGAAGAACCAGTTCCTATAGAACAAACAAAAGGAGATATTATTACTCCAATAATTAATAAACGTCAGATAAGTGATCGAATGAAACAAATGAATGAAAAAGATAGAAGTAAAATAGCTTATATACATATATCGACTATACAAGTAATATTAAAAAGTACGTTCATGGGATGTCATACACCTATTGAATTAGAACTAAGAGACGATAGAATCATTAATAAAGAAGAAAGTATTATTGCTAGAGGAAAAGGAAATTTAGCCGAAGGGAAAATAAACTTTGATGTAAATATACAAATGGGATTAAGTCTAAAAGATAAAGATTTAAATAAAAGCATTACTATTAAGTATGAGTTACTAAGACGGACATTTATGAATAAAGGAAATTACCCATTTACAGTAACATACCAAATAAACTACGCTCTTACTAATTCACACCACAGTATTACTTTTAAAACTGATGATAGAATAAGTATCGATAAACTTTTTGAACCATTACTTAGCCTTGAAACTCCAAATCTATTTTCAAAAAATAGATATATCGAAAGAAGTAGAAAATCAACATCTGATATACCATCAATATGGATACCACATGTAGAAAAACCAATTTCAATAACAAAAGGTGAATCCTCAAATTCTAGACTCAACGATGAAGAAATAAGAGAAATGAAAGAAATGATACGATCTCTAAGCCAAAAGATATGAGTAGTTACTCAAGCAAACTTTCAAGAGAAATAAAATTTTTTCAAACATCTATATTAAGAAACAAATATCAAATTGCGATCCTTCAAAAAGAATTATGCACAGGAGAAAATGTTTTCAGTCAACAAACCCATAAAAATAGAATTAAAATTTTAACTCTAAGTAATACCAAACTCAGAACACGACTTTCAAAGACAAAAGAATTAGTTTTTTTAATGAGTCACTATCATCAAAATCTTCGGAAAGAGATTAAAGCATATGATTTACTTATTAGAGAAGCTAAATCTCATATTCATGAGACTAAAATAGAATTAAAAAATGAAACAGAAATCTTTGAGAAGGTACGCCTTATGAAAAGATTACGTACATTGACTATTGTAAAAAGCTGTTTTGAAAAGAATCTTAAATTAACTATAAGACGAATCCAATAAAATATAAAATCCATAAGACGACGATATATTAAATGAATTACATTTTAGAAACCATCCCAAAATCAGAAATAAAAATTGAAAATGACAAAAATGTCACATCATCAGAACCGTTTATACCATTTAAACAAACTTTGTTCAAAATACCTCAAAACTTACCTAGTGGAACATCCTATGGAATCGGTATACTTGAAAGAGACGATACCAAATGTACTCTTGGTGAAAAAATAAACATATTAAATTCAACTCTCAATAATATTATCGAAATACTAAGCTTTTTAATATTAAGACAATTACCAGAGTTAACTACATCAACACAAGAAGAGTTAAACAATATACAATCACTATTGAATAAAAAGACAGAGGTCTTAACAAATATATTTGAAAATATAGTCATTCAAAATACAACAACCTCTGAACATAATCAAAATATAACAAGTCTAGTCGACCAACTATCAAATATAATTGACACCCAAGAACTAGATAAAAATATTACGATTACTAAAATAAAAGAATTGTTACTAAACAAGTCATCTCTAAAAATTGTCCCACCATTACGATTGACATAATGGAAAATCTTGAAGAACAGATTGGAATTCTTACTAAATTAATGGCATCACTAGATATACCATCCGAAACTAACGAATCTAGCGAAGATATAGATGTGGCTCTTGATTATAGCTCAGACGAAAACCCATATGAAAATCCATTTGATGGACCAGGTGAAAGTTCCTATACAAATTATAATTTTGCACAAAAAAGAAAAAAATCCTACGTAGATGAAGACCTACAAAGACAGTTCGAATACAAACCACCAACCTCACACGAAAGATATTTATATCAACAAGGAATGATCAGAAATAAGAAAAATAAATGGGAACGAATACCACATCAATACATACCAAAAATACCAATAACTAGAATGGACACTGATATTTTAAATATCGACTGCATATCAGATATAGATAATACCATTCAAGATTGGAGCAATAAATTAGGTGTTCAAATACAATTAACAGAAGAATTACGAATATTACAACCGAGAGACTTACTAAATTTTATCATCCATAAAACATCTGGAAATGTTTACAGATTCATAGAATCTATTAACGAATTAGAATTATCAAGAATAGCAACAACTGACGCTATAACAACATTTAACAATATCGTGGCATGCATAGTTCAAGAATTCACAGGAAGAATTCCAGGAGCAGAAACTTCTAATGAGGCATTTAGAGAACATGCATATTGGAGATTAATAAATCTTAAAATATGTGATATGTGCTATCTAGATTCTTTCATATGCGAATTTTCAGATCAATATTACAAATTAGACATAGCAAGGCAAAAATTAGCACTAGACATGTTTTTTAATAAACTCCCTGATTCGGTATCAACAAAGTTAAAAGATATATATACTTCATTATTACAAGAAGGAAGTAAAATAGAAGATACTTTAGGAGCACGAATCACGACAGTAAAGGCTTGGATTAGAAAAAGAATGCCCACAAGAAATAGCTAAAAAAGAAGCACAAGTTAAACTTTGCTGTGAAAAACAATCTGACACAGTAGGAAATTATGGATGCGCTAAGAAAAAATACAAAAAACCAAGAAAGATATGGAAAAAGAAAACGTACAGTTCAAAATACAAGAATTTTTATAAAAAGAATTCAAGACAAAACTACTTTAGAAATCGAAAGCAACATCGTCAAAAATATAGTAAACAAGACAATTCAAAATATTGTCCATCTAAAAAGAAAAATTGTAGATGTTGGTTATGTCATGAAGAGGGTCATTATGCAAATACTTGCCCAAAAAAGAAAGAAAAGAAAGAAACAGAAATACTAAAAATAGCATATGACTTAGGATACGAACCTCTTGAAGATTCTGATATAGATTCAGATATTGATATATATGCTTATACTAATACTAGGGATTATTCTAGTGACGCATCGTCTGATTATGAGTAAAAGAACAAAGGATAACCCAAACGCAACATTTATTACAGTCATAATCGAAGGTAAAAAATATTTGCGTATGTAGATACAGGAGCTACCATATGTTTCGGGAAACGAAAGATATTAAAGAAATGGGAAAATTAATTAAACCACAAAAGATAGTCGTAGCAGACAAGTCAGTGCACAAGCTATGGTATGTAGGAAAAATAGTCCCCATCTATATTAATAAAATAAAGTTCATTATACCAACCATTTATATGCATGATTCAGGTTTAGATCTAATAATTGGAAATAATTTCCTAAAATTATATCAACCTTTCACTCAAACAGATAAGTCGGTTATAATAAAACACATAGACTCTAATAAATTAATATCGACACCTATAGTCACTCGAACAGAATACATACGAATGCTAGCACAAAATATAAAATTTCAGGTAGAAATACTATTAATAATGAAAAAGGAACACATAGAATAAGCCTTAAAAGAAGTATGTAGTGAAAACCCACTGGATAATATTAACACGAATAATCAGTTAGTGTCTATAAAATTAAAAGAACCACTAGCAGAAATAAATATACCTAATAGAATACCATATACCATAAAAGACGTTAAAGAATTCAAAGAAGAATGCCAACAACTTTTGACCAAATGAATAATTAGGGAAATTTCAAGTCCACATTCAGCTCCAGCATTTTATGTCGAAAATAAAAACGAAATCAAAAGAGGAAAAAGACGAATGGTAATAAATTATAAAAAAATGAATGAAGCAACCATATGAGATTCCTATAAACTACCTCAAAAAGATTATATTTTAGAAAAATTAAAAGGAAACACTCACTTTAGTACATTTGATGCTAAATCCGGATATTGGCAACTAAGACTCGACGAGTCAACTAAACCACTAACAGCATTTTCTTGTCCACCACAAAAACATTATGAACGGAACGTACTACCTTTTGGTCTAAAACAAGCACCATCGATTTATCAACGATTTATGGATAACAATCTACAAGGTCTAGAAAATATTTGTTTAGCATATATCGACGATATTATCGTTTTTACCAAAGGCGATGAACAAGAACATATAAAGGCAGTTTCAATCGTTTTACAGCGAATAAAAGATAAAGGTATAATACTATCCCAGAAAAAATCAAAATTACTTCAAAATGAGGTAGAATATTTAGGATTAAAAATTACAAAAGATGGAACTATCTCTTTAACAAATAATACTCAAGAAAAATTAAAACTTTTTCCAGATAAACTAGAAAATAGGAAACAAATTCAAAGGTTTCTTGGATGTTTAAATTACATAGCGGAACAAGGATTTTTAAAGAATCTAGCTAAAGAAAGAAAGCTTTTACAAAGAAAGATTTCAGAAAAAATACGTTGGGAATGGACTCCATCAGACACCCAACTAATACAACAGATAAAAAAATCTATAAAATATTTACCAGACTTATATAATCTAGAAACAAAAGATTTCCTAATAGTTGAAACAGACGCTTCAGACGATACTTGGGCAGGATGTCTAAAAGCCATTCCAAATGGAAAAGAATTATTAGGGTTAGATATTGATGGGAATCAGATCCTTCAAACTAATCCCGTACTACAAGCATCGGAACTAGCTCTTTTGAGCAATGAACACAATTCTGTTTTAAAAACAGAAAAGTACGAAATTAAATTATGCAAATATATCTCCGGAACGTTCTCACAGACGGAACAGAGATACAGTACTCACGAAAAAGAAACACTTGCGTGCTTAAGAACTTTGAAAAAATGGAAAATTGATTTATTACAAACAAGATTTGAACTACGTACAGATTCGAAATACGTAACAGGTTTTTGGAGATACAAATTACAAGAAGACTACTGTAGAGGTCGACTTATTCGTTGGCAGCTTCAATTACACCAATTCCACCCATACCTCAAGTATATAAAGAGCGATAACAACACCATTGCAGACACCCTTACCCGAGAATGGAAGGCATTACAAAACAAATCCGACATCAACTACAACAAAAAAGAGAACAACTAGACTCCTTAGAAAAACAAATAGCCATTATCAGAAAAGAAGAAGAAGAACTATCCAATTCATTACAATGTTTGTCGAAAGTACCCAGTTCAGACACAATATCAGAATCCGTTGGAACAACGACACCAACAAAACAAACAAAACCGACAACATCTGCAACACCATCTAAGCCATCACCATCAACCCCAACCAAGAAAACCCAAGCATCATATTCTCCTTCAACAGATAAGAATGAATTTCTACAAATGGAAGATGATGTAGAAGAAATCCTCCAAAATACAAGTTATGGAAAACGAAAATGGTACGTTATCTTCAATGGACCATACAAAGGCATATATCACGATTGGACAATTGCTAGCTCACACATAGTGGGAAAGAGCGTTTCTCACAAAAGCTATCCAACAAGAGAAGCAGCAGAACAAGCTCTTAGAGAATCATACAAAACAGTTGCAACTGAAGACGTGCAAAGATCACAAAGGTTTGTTTCATTAAATCAGCGTTTACAAGAACAGACAGCAAAGTTGAATGCAGCAAACAAAATCAAAAATATTCTAACTACAAAAGAAAAGGAAGAAATGAAAAGACCAACAGTTGAAAATTTTCAACGGTCTTGGGATAGCCTCATAAATTACAACGAAATACACAAAACAATGTTCTTTTATCCAAAGAGACGAAGAGCAGGACCAAGAGCAATATTTCTTCCAGGGGCATCTCCAATGGATGTTCACGACTATTTCGTCCACAGACTAATAGACACGATATACATCAACGGTGAAAATCTCAGAGAAATACAAGAATTACCACTAAAGGCACAAAGTATAATCAAAGGTTACAATGATTTCTTTGCAAAAGGGAGGGAGCTATATCTCAAAATGACCTCCAGTCATCCAATCTTTGACAAAGAATTCAACCTTCTGGTACCATCTATCACAATAGCACAATTAGGAATCAGCAACGGAGAATACCCTACGCGTGACGAGTTGGAACATTCAACGCCAACAATTGATCATTTAGTAACTGTCCTCGCTGGTGTTTATTTTGGATCAACAAGACTTGGCGTGGAACCAGGACAACAAGACAAAATCAGAATCAATTACTGCACTAACAATCTATTGATTTATTCACATTTTTCAGAAAAGATTAACGAAGCACAACAGAAGATAATAGCAGGATTTGAAGAACAATTTGAAAGTTTCTCTGGACAACTTTCCTTGCTTCCAGAAGACTTCAAAATCTTACTATGCAAGCATTTGTCTCGAGTCCCAAGACATCATTGTGAGCACTGTACAAGCGATACTGAAATGATGGAATAAAGCAAAATAATAATGATGAAGAATAATTTCCATTTGTAATATATTCCTTTTTAGGGTAGGTTTGCTTTTTCAGTGTGGTGTGATGTAGTTTGTATTATTATTGTAGACCTTGTCGGCCATCGAGTCTCTGTAATGTAGTCATCTCATATAATGTAAGGCCAGTTGGTCATGTACTGTAGAAAGCGTCATCCAGTGCGTCATCAATTATAGATGACATTGCACTTCTCATGTATTATAAATAGAGGCCTCGCCTCATGAAATAAAGTGTGAAATAATTTGAGCATATTTGAGTTTAATCTCTATCCCTTTCTGTTAAAGCTTAAGCTTTTGAATAGCAGAATTCTATCCTACCCATTATACAACGATCAAATAATAACAAGATTCTATCGGTTTAAAAGGTTTAAAAGGTTCGGTCGGTCTAGTTTGGCCTTTTAAAAAATTCGTTTTTTTAATTGGATTGGACTAGACCATTTCGGTTCGGTCTTGGTCCGAGGTATTGGACAAATTCGATACTCGATCTAGTCTAATTTTAGCCGGTTCACTCTGATCTGAGTTCACCGCTTAGGCCTAGTACTACTTAATTACAATAAGTCAAGAAATAAAATGGGTTGAGTAGGGTCTCATTGACCCAATATTCTTTGGGTTATTTATAAATCAACAATAACTTTATATAGAACTCTTATAAAAATACATTTATCAGGTGGTGTGTAAAGGTTGAGAGAGCACATGTCGACAACCATATCAATTCCAAATCTAATAATTAAAGAGATGTTTGGTTTAGTGGTTTTGGTAACAAACAATGAAAATGATAGTCATTCAACATGTTTGATTATACTTTTGACAATCAGATTTGCATTTCACACCCATACATTTGATACCACTCTAACATGGTGATTTTTGTATCCATACCCGTGAGCCCCACTATTGCATTAGCTTTTCCACCATAAAATTTCTTGTTACTTTTTTTTTCTTTTCTCTCTTTTCATTCAAACAAGATCTACCTATTATGTTGTTACCAATCAAGGCACATATTTTATTGCTCTTAATGAAAAAATCACAATTAAACCATAAACAACTGAAGACGATGAGCGAAGATAATCGGGTAACTTGACTCCTTCTATGATCTGTTCTAATGTTTGCTTTTGTCTAAAATGATAATTTTCATAATTTTCTTTTCATGTTTTTCTTAAGGTAAGGACGAAGTCATGAAGATGCATGATTTTTCCAAAAAAGATGAAGATACTTAATTGTCTAAAAAGGAAAAAAAATCAATATATAGAGTGAATAGATTTTGTTATGGTTCTCTTATTTTTGTTGTTTCTATTTTGATGCTACAAGTGGGTGAAGAAGAAGATAAAAGGGGTTATGTTAGAATATCATACCCATATATCATATTTTCCTCCAAGCATTAGTATGAGTATAGTCATACACATTGCCATTCTTGCCCAAACCCAAATCCATACCCATTGTCATTTATAACATAATACCAAACGCACCCTAATACTTTTATAGAAGGGCCAAATGGTCAAAATCTACCCTCATGATCCACCACATGATCATGCCAAAAGATTTTGACATATTTGGTTATACACAAATACACAACTGCCCAACTCCACTGTATTCATGACATGTGTCTTATGCCAAGTGATCAACTGACGGCGGTCAACCACCAAGTGATCAACATATTCAGTACCTTTTACCCCTTTTGAGACAAATATTCTCTCTTGATATCTATGTCCAATATTTAACTTTTAACCTTAAAAATATCTAACTTAACCCCTTTAACCTCTTACTCCAACAAAATAACTTATCATAATTGTGCAATTATACCACATACTCATCTGCCACTCCTGGTTCCTAATTTTTAATCCAACTATATCGTCGTTGAAACCATCCCATTCTAATTTTTAGCAGAAGTGGGCAACTCCTGTATATTGTTTCTGGTAGTTTATTGTTATCAGATCCATATTCATTGTAGTTGGCCACAATTCTATATGTATTTTTAATATTATGCATTTGTACAAGTTTTTTGATAATGTTGTTTAATTGAAGCGCCAATCTAGTTGATACATCAGGTTTATAACAGATTATTAAAAAAATTAGGGTTTCCATATGTTTACTTCAAAACTCACTCTATTTGTTTATGATATGTGTTTATGATGAAAAGATTGACATTTGAAGTAAGTTAGAGTATTTGACAAACATAAAAACAAAGTTGTCTACGAAAGATTCTCGGATAAATATGTTTCGAAGAACAGTGTTTGGTCCTTGGTTAGATATAAGAACAGTAGAACATGATAACCATTTGATTCACCATCTCCTTCAACATCAAAGATACGATGACAACCCATCTCCAGATAAACCTTTTTATTTGATTTTGGGGAAAATAGTTTTTAGTTTAGCAAAAAGGATTTTTGTTTGGCTATAGGGTTACGTTTCGGTGATTGTTCTTTAAAGGAATTTACGCATCTTGAATCTGAATTTAAGAAACGTGTCTTTCCAGGAACTCGTAGAGTAAATAGGTTAGATATATGTAAGCCTATTTTGGATGATTGTGCTTTTAGTAAAATGTCGGATGTCAATGTTGTGAGGGTTTGTCTGTTATATGCGTTAAATTGGGTATCCATGGGTGATCAGTTACGTGGAGTTGTTACAGAGGAATTGTTTAATCTTGTTGAAGATTTTGGATCTTGGAACAAATTTCCTTGGGGTGAGTATACGTGGCAGGAGTTTCACAAACACATATACAATCATGACTCAAAGTACCGCAAGGATCATTTGAAAAAGATTGCCGAAGTTGGTCCAACATATGTCCCCACATATACATTGCAAGGTTTTGTTTTTCGTTTAAAGGTTAGTATAATTGTTTATCGCCTTTCATTGTATCTTAGTTCATTGTGCCTATTTATTTCATATATGGTTATTGAAAAAATTTCCTGTTTCAAAATGTTGGTGGGCTAAGAAAGTTGATGTAATACCTTGTTGTGTTGCATGGAGTGATGTGAGATCATTTCCAAAATCCGAATGTCCATTTTTATTTGATTTTAGAAATCCTATTTATAAGCTGGAGCCAACCCCTCTTGAGGAAAACAATCAGTGGTGGATTTATAGTTTAGATTATCTTGGATATACTCCACGGTTGATTTTACCGATTTTAAAAAAGGCCCCGCTATAAGCGTAGGTACCTTGTGGAAAATAACTTCAGAGAATAGGCCTTGATGTTGATACAAGTGTTGTTCCGAACATGAAGACCGTGAAGCATTCAAGCCGATTAATGAAGAACATCCTTAATTGGTTTTTAGTGAAAAGAACATCCCATATGTGCACAAAGAAATCAGTCCTGAAGTAGTAGACGGTAAGGGCTTTGATTATGGATCTTCATCATCCAGTTTTATAGATGTTTCTAAGATGATTGCTGATTTGAAGTGTGATTTCTATGATCGTATTGCTAAGCTTGAGCAGTCCTGTAGCAACCCCTCTACAAACCGTATTGACAAGGATTGTCTTCTTCAAAAGATTATTCAAGTGAAATTTGATTTTATGATAAGATTGTCCGAACTTGATGATCTCGTGAACAACAATGAATTACAAAAAACAACACACGTCCCTGAATTACAAAAGATTAGGGAGGGGCACTTCACTAAACCCTGATCTTTCAAAATCAAATGACATGAGTATATTGGTGTTACTTCGAAAATCTTGAGCGGTAAAGTATAAACTGCCATTGACAAACACGGTACCCATACCTTCATTCAATTTGCAAGTTTTAAAACCAACATGAATAGACAGAGTTTTTTAGACTCGACTATTCAATTTAAAAACCTTTGCCACCCACCTTGATAGATGACGAATAACCAATAGAATCTATCAAGTAGGTGGCAAAGGTTTTTGAGCTCGGTAATTGATTTTGGGAAACTTTGATTATTCCCATTGGTTTCAAAACTAGCAATTTGCAAGGAACTTTCGGTAATGTTTTTGCCAATGGTTGTGTATACTTTCCGACCCATAATTCTCAACATTTTTGAAGTAGCACCAGTATACTCATGTCATTTGATTTTAAAAGATTTGCATTTAGTGAAGTGAAAGTCCTAAAATATAACAATTGTCAAAACTATAACTCGTATAATCACAAATACACAATGAAATACTTTTCAAGCGCGTAATGCTTTATTAACTATTATAAACTAAGTATTACAAAGTGCTATGAATACACCCGTTGAATGACAATAAGAAATGAACTCTAGAACGAGTAAACTTGATTCGAGTCTCAAGTTTACAAGAGAACCTATGAGTCGTTGGTGGACAACTGAGGGCTTAGAGGTTCCAATGGGAGAAAGAACTTAGATAGATTATCCAAGCACGAGGGTTAATTAACTCTTCTTTCTCACTCCTATTTATAGTGGTACGAGGTTGCTTCTTTAGTGGGAGTAGTTGATACGTGTCATATTTTGAGTGGAAGAGTACAACGTATTAAATGCATGTCCAAATCGAGACATACCTTTAAACTACTTTAGGTGAACAGTTCTGCCAACTGTTCACCATTTGTCCCACTAGGTCGTACTAGGCTTTATCTTGAGTCTCTTGTTTTGTACCGCTCAAAACACTTTGTAGATTCTCCCGCCTAAACTATAAAAGGATTAGACAAGCTTTGCTTGTATCAGACTTCTAGGGTTCTTAAGTGATATTTGAGTATTGTCAACTCAAAGATCCTTGAACACCAACACATTCCTTCTACATCCCAGCTATTCATAATTGTTGGTAAGTATGACTTCAGATTGTCTTCGACTTTTCTGACGTTGTCTTTGACTTAAATGTTCCTGGTGTGCCAGCTGAGGCTTTGCTTTCCGCTGGTCTGGTCTCTGTCGCTAGTCCTCTCAGCGACCAGCAATACTTAGTCTAATTTAAACAAATCTAGACTGGGCCATAGTTAGAACTTTCATTGGCCCAACAATCTCCCCTATTTGTTTACAAATTATACTAAGTCTAGAATTATTGTAAGTGAGTAGACAACTTCTTCTTACACATAATTTTAACAAACATACCTCAGAGTTTTATTCAACATAAAGAACTTAACCTATTACATAAACACCCAGTGGTGTAAAATTAAAAAAAAAACAAAAAGGTTCTTCAGCGATCAAGACCTTGGTCCACAGTTCTTTGAGCTTCTACCTTATCAGCTCTGGAGTTGATGATTAGCTCCATTTCGAACTCAAAGTCACTGGTTTCCTTGCAGTTCCTGAGCATGCCTTGTTTGAGTCTTATGAGTTGTATTGTTGAGGCCAAGTGTAACTCATTTTTTCTGTGGAAGCAGTATTCACAATTCCCATTCATGAATACCATTCCTATCTCTGGTTCGGAGTAGACTTGGCCACCCACTGGCTTAGCAATCTCTTTTGGAAGTACAAGGTTTCTGTACATTCCATCTACCACAACATTTTCAGTGACCAGCTTCTCTACTAGATGCCCCATTGGGGTTTTCCTTTTTCTTTGTCCTTGAGTTTGTTGTTGTTGTGATAGTTGGGGGGCAGAGGTAGCTTCAGCTTCTTAGCAGTGTCTCTTACCCAATTAAGCTTAGCTTGTATATTTTTCATCATTTGGGCAGCACCAGGCCCAGTCTTCTTTTGGGCAAGAGACAACACTTCTAACCATTCAGAGAGGCCAAGGTCTCTGAGTCTAAAGTCATTGAAGACTTTGTAGTTAGTTATTTGATTATCTCTGTATATTGTCATCCCTACTTTCTTGTCTTTATCAGTGTAGCAAGTGTATTTGGTGATTTGTCCGGGCTCAACTCTTTGGTTCAATAATCTCTCATATTCCTTTTGAAGGTTGCTCCTCTTGGCTTCAAGTTCCTTCAACTTATTCAATTGAGCTTCCTTTACAGCTGGTGAGAGTAGTTTGTTCAGAGCCTATTTGCTCTTGATTTCAGCGGCTCTAATGTCAGCTAACCTCTTTTGTTCCATGATTTAAGCCTTTGCGTGCTCTAGGGTTAGTGGTGGTTCATCTGCGCTTTTAAATTTGTTGGGATCAGAGTGTCTCGTAGTGGATCCACCTTCTTCTTGTAGGGAGTGTAGGGTTGTTTCTGGCACCTCAGTGGCAATGCCTTTTCCTTTTTCCTTTGTCATTTGCCACTTCAGTGACATGTATGAAAGATCTGATGGGTTTTGGTGTGGGGATCTCTGTTGTGGGTTCAGGTTGTTTAAGTGATTGCTCCCCCTTAGGTGGATCATCATCTTCTTCTTCAGAGGTGGAAGTAGCATAATTCTCCCCCTCAGGCATAGAACCAGCAGTAGTTGTGCCTGATCTTGCTCTATGGAACTTAACGAATTCTTGATGTACAAAGAGACAGATTTCTTTAAGTTATTCCTGCAATAGTCCCTGAAGAAGTTGCTTGGAAGGTTCAGACGCCTTGGCAATGGCAGCGACATTAGCCTTAACAGCTGTTGTGAGGACTGATGGCATATACTGTTGGAGACTTTGGTTTATAACTACTGGGAGTTGAGTTTTCAAGGCATTACCCAGTAGTTGCGGGAGCAGTGAAGTCAGAGAGGATTCCACATATGAGATTAGGGAAGCCTCTAAGTTTGTAGTGAGTTCTTCAGCAGCATGGGTGAGAGTTTGTATCTCATAAAGAAAAACATCATTTGTGACTTTGGGCTTTGTGATGCTGATGTCTCCCCTCTTAACCCATAGTTCCTCAGCAGCCAATTTTTGAACATCTTTCATTCTTGGAACAGGGATAGGCTTGAGGTTTTGCAAATCTTCCAAGTGTTTCTTTGCCCCCAGTTCCATGACATTTGGCAAAGTTGGGAAGGGGACTGGGGTTGG
This sequence comes from Glebionis coronaria, assembly GCA_025667525.1. Taxonomy (NCBI): domain Eukaryota; kingdom Viridiplantae; phylum Streptophyta; class Magnoliopsida; order Asterales; family Asteraceae; genus Glebionis; species Glebionis coronaria. The sequence goes on along the minus strand of CM046874.1, from coordinate 32,303,216 downwards.
TGTATTGAGTCGTTGGTCCCATAGCTGCTTGGCAGCAAGTTCCTGAACATTAACCATTGATGGAAAGTGAATGGGCTTCAAATCAGATGTGACTTGGTCGTCATTAGCATCCATGTCTGCATAGTCTGAAATAGTAAGATCATCTTCAATAAGATTGTGTACTTGATATTTAGTCCCTAAAAAGCTGTTTACCAGATGACATAAGTTTGTCCCTTAAACTTTGGCTACTTGATAAAGGTGATTGTCCCCAACTAATGATTACCCAGTTACAGTAAAAGAAAAAAACCGGTTATAACCGGGGTTTTTTGCATTAAACGGTTACTAACCGATCCTAACCGGTTAGTACATGTTTGGGTTTTTTATCCTCAAAATCCAACCCGACCCTAACTGGTTTTTAAGACTAACCGGTCAAACCGGGGTTGACCAAAAACCGGTTATGGTTACTACCCTAACCGGTTAGTCCAAATTAACCGAAATGTGCACGGCTATTCTAGACCATGTGTTATACGAGTAGCACAAATTATGTGATATAAGAATAACGGGCAAAAGTCATAAATACACAACGTACTCTCCAAACATGTCCATTATACCCACTAAACTATTTTATGTCCAAAATACATACTTGACTGAATAAATTACCTTTGACTTTACGGAACAACCGGTTACCGTTAATACTTTTGTTAACTTGGAATTTAGTTTTACATTTTTGGTCCCTTAGCTAACTATCATCATCATTATCATATAACCTCTTCAAAAAATCCAACAAATCCATAGATTCATCATCATCAAAGTTGGTCACCCAAATCCAACAAATGGTTAAACGTGAGGATTGAGTGATCTCGATAATCAAGATTTTGTTCATCATCCTCAAAGTTGGTCACCTAGATTTTGTTCATCATTATCCAGATCTTTGAACATCATCAAGATTGGTAGAAACTATTATCCAAATCTTTGTTCATCATTATCTAGATCTTTGAACATCATTATCCAGATCTTTGAACATCATCAAGATTTTGAACATCACCATAACATCACCATCATCATCATCAAAATTTTGTTCATCATCAACAGGTTCATCATCCGTTTCCCTATGAAAGTCCCTAATCAATGCTAGTAACACTAATCTTAACTAATCAACACAAGTAAATACTTTTGAAATGTAGTACTTATTATTGTATAATAAAGAATTACAAGTGTTATGGATAACACCGTTTGATCAATGTGTTGTGCACACTTTGAACAACTAAATAACCTAACTTATGAATACAGTCACAGCTGTTTGATTCAATAAGTTCTAAGCATTAATGTGTGAATATTCTCAAAGTGTTAAACATTAATGCTGGGCTACACATCCTATTTATAGTGATACGAGGTTGACCTAAGTACTAGATGATGGTGACTACACAAGACATTCACTATTCAGACATCTGTCACAAGATGCTCTTCTATTCTTGGTAGTCTGCCATAATACTTTATGAAAACAGATCTTGAAACAGTTTCCTTTTTCTTCATAGTCTCGTATACACAAATGGCATGTCCAAAGTGTGTTGAGTGTTAACAGGGTATTGCCACCCCTGTTAACCCTCAACCCCTCAGAGTCCATGATACATCTTGGCTGTTATCCATCACAGCCAATGAGTATGTCTTCAAGTAATCTTCGACTTCCTTGACAATGTCTTTGACATGGACTCCTCTAAGGTTGCTCACAGAGACTTTGATCTCTGTGAGTCTTGTGATACTTGCCTGCCTCCTAGGCACAGGCAAGTGACTATCTAACAACTTAATTTGTGTTTAAATCTATGATACAGGGAATCTAACAAACTTAGATTCCCAACAATCTCCCCCTATTTAAACATAAATATATCTAGATCTATCTAAGTTAAGGTAAGTGAGATAACAACTTCTTCTTACTCATAACAGATCTAAACAAACATACCTCATGATTTTATTCATACTTAAAGAAAATTACAAGTACAATACAAAAGTGAAACAAAATGTGAAGGTAAAGTTTAGTTGTAAAATTCTTCAATAGTCATCATTTTTGATCTTTTCTTCAGCTTCAGCTATGTCTGTTCTAGTATCCAATTATGCCTGCAAAGCTTGAGCAAAAACCTTGGAATACTCTGAGTTAATCTTGAGCCCCTTTTTGAGACAAAGCAGCTGAATTGTTGATGCTAAGCCAAGCTCATCTTCTCTTTGGAATGCATACTGGCAAGCTTTGTTCATGAAGGTCATACCTTTTTCAGGCTCTGTGTACGTCTGACCATCAATAGGACCAACGATTCCATTTGGTAGTATTAAATCCCTGTGCATTCCATCCACTTGAACATCATTTGTGACGAAGGTTTCCTTAACAAGTTGATTCATCCTTCTTCTTCTCTTGCCAGACTTTGGGGGTTCTTGTTCAAACAGCTGTGGTGGGGGATCTATTTTGAGCTTGGCTGCTGTTTCTTTGATCCAGGTGAACTTAGCCTTAAGGGTCTTAAAAAGAATGAAATTGGTCTGACCAGTTCTTTTAGCAGCCAAGGCTTCAAGTTCAAACCATTCAGATAACCCAAGTTTATTTAACCTGAAGTCCTCAAAGATATCCATATTACCCTGTTGGTTATCTCTCCACAAAATCATTTGTGGTGTGTTGGTGGACTTGTGAATTGTATATTTGAACTTGGTTATCTTGCCAGGTGAATACCTGCTGTTGACGCAGGCATCATAATCAGATTTTACCTTTCTTAGTGCCTCTACGCGTTTAGCTTCCATTTCCCTCAACCTTTGTCTATGCTTCTCCCTTTCAGGTGGAGTCATCTTCCTCAGAGTTTCCTCATTAAGATCCTTGGCTTTCTTGATTTCATTTAGTCTCTTGAATTCCACAGCCTGTTTCTCTATCTCTTCAGGTGTTAAGGGATTCTCATTAGAAGGTGTAAAGGTTGAAAATTGGGAAAGGTCTGTGGTGGATCCTCCTGTCTCTAGCATCGCAGCTATCTTCTTTAGTTTGGTTTCTGTGTCTACCAAAACTATCTCTTTTCCTTTCTTCGTGACAGAGGATTCCATACTCATGTTTTTCAGCTCCCCAACTCTTTTGATGAACGCTGACCGAGCTTGAGTTTGTATTTCCTTGGGTAGGGAGATAACAGTGAACTTTAGCTTCTTGGCAGATGGTTCACCATCATCCCCAGACTCGCTGGTGTTAACCAAAGTCAGGGACTTTGATGAATCAACTCCATCATTATTCTGTTGCTCCCCCTTAGTTTCATCCTCATCATCAGGTATGATTACAGGTGTGATGACTTGGAGGGGGACAGGTGAAGAAATAGTGTTATCAACAGAGGTTGAGCCTTGTTTGGCAGATTCAAGGTTAAGCACCTTTTCCTTCTCCCCCTCACGTTCAGCCTGTCTCTTCAGACGTTTGGATGAACGTGCCTGAAAGTGCCTTGCAATCTGGTCAACAGAGGCAGCCGTCTCACGTTGCCTGGTCCTTGAAGCTCTGGCAATCTTCAGTAGGAGGTTGCAATTTCCATTGGTGTTGCGATAAACACGATCAACGATAAAGTTTGTGTGACGATATTTCCTGCTACGAAAAGCTTCAAACTCTCTATGCATTGTCAACTCATGAGCATTAAAAAGAGTAGGCACCTCTGTGACAATGGCATCCTTGATTCTTGTGGACAAATGACTAAGTCCTTGGGACACTCCTTTTCTTGCACCATCCTTGATGGGTTCAGTGACTGCATCCCTAACCGCCTGACTGATGATCCCTGGAAATGTGACAGTGAAATTATGCATCTCAGATTTAATAACATCCAGCTTTCTTGCTAGGCGCTCCATATTTGATTGATGATGAACAGGCTGAAGATTATGGATGTTCAGGCTTTGTTGTGCATAATCATCCCCCCTTGGCAAAAGATCAAAGTTGGTTTGGGTTGGATGATCAAACATAAGGAATTCAGGAGTTGGATCATAAGCAAGTCTTTGGAAGATTGTTATGGTGGAGGTAGCAGAGGTGGGAATTACAACAGCTTCCTTGAGAGGAGGAGTGGTATGATCAGCTGGTTTGGACACAACTATTTCCTTGGGAGGAGACATAGATTGTTGGTCATCTACTTCTTCATCGTCATCCTCCTCAAACATCCCCTCAGGGAGTATCTTGTCCTCAGACATCGATTCAGGCTCAGAGAAATCATCAGCTAATGAGAGTACTTCATCTTAAATATTAAACAGGGGATCTTCTTCATTAGGTTGATCCTGAACGATTGTATCAACTTCTTTGTCTGGCTGCTCCAGGGATTCTGTGTTTGGCTGTACAATATCAGCCTGCAAATTGTTTCAGATTAGTAACATGGAAATAAAGAGGGGGAATGGTCGCCATATCGTTGTCCCAGAGAGGCTGAGGGTGATTTCTTAGCCACTCCAAAGGATAAATTCTTGGGATTCTTTTAAGGTTAAAAGTATGCGTTTAATGATCGCCATTCGCTGCCCCTGGGAAAGATGAGTGTGATTATTCAGCCCCCCAAAAGGTTAAAACCTTTGGGACTCTTTTGATTGTGAAACATATGTTGTTAAAGATCGCCATTCGCTGCCCCTAGGAAGGCTGAGGGTGATTATTCAGCCCCCCCAAAAAGGTTAAGAAACCTTTGGGACTCTTTTAAGGATGAAACATATGTGGGTAAAGATCGCCTGTTACTCTGTCCCTAAGAAAGCTAAGGGTGATTATTCAGCTCCCCCTGAAAGGATAAATCCTTTGGGATTCTTTTTCTGAGGGAACCAAGAGGCTGTGTGAGGTACAGCTGGTCAAGGTCGAGACATATATGTATTCAGGGTGTTGTTTGCCTGAATACTTTCTAGAGGGTGCAGGGTCATCGGGGTACTTTATAAACACAAATGAATCATTCCCTGGTGCATAGACAAGGTGTACAGAAGTCTTAAAGAGTTCTAAGTGCATATACTGACTTCTATGGGTCGAGGATTACCCTAACTTCACCACTCTCACCTACAGACATTTGAGAGTGGTTGCTTGTGGTCCTCTAAAAATTTACACTGATTACCTGTGCGATATTAGCAGAATTCGGCTGGTTCCTGGTTGTCTCGGCTGACATCGAGACACTAGACCCTTGTTGTTGGTCAGCTGAAGTCTTTGATTCCACAGGAGTCTCTGCAACAGAGGAGGTTTCGAGGTTCACATTCTTCTTTCCCCTGGCCTTTGCAACAGTTTTGGTATGAGAAGAAGATGGGTTTTTCTTCTTCTTATGCTGTTGGCCAGTTGTTGCCTTGGACGTCGTGGTGTGCTGCCCAGAGGTCAAAGACGTTGACTTGCCAGACACACTAGAGGTATTCACCTTCTCTGATGAAGGGAGCAAGGACTTCTCAGCAGAGGGTTGTTTGTTTGCAATGTTCATCATGTGGGAGGTGACAGGGACATCTTCAGCTCCAATTTCCTTGTAAATGGCACCAGTGATGCGATAGGGCTTCAGATAAGTGAGTGCAGAGGTGTGATAGCTGTCACCTAACAGGCTTTCGAAGATCAGAGATAGAAAGCGAACGTAGCATATGTTTTTCTCCCTGACTTGGTTCCGTCCTTTCAGCTGTTCAACTAGGTTGGAGAAAAGAATACTTCCTACATCAACATCTGTGCCCCAGATCAACCCATATGCAATAGATTGGTGGTTGAAGGACATCTGATCTTGAGATCCCTGCATTCCTCCTAGGGATTTAACTATGTGGGTGAAGAGGACACGCTACTTGATCTTCAAAGGAGACTTGGAGAGGACCTCAGCGGGTGTAAGAGCAGGGTTTACATCATGAAAGGGTTTAAGTGTGGCTAGGGCGTCCTTAACAACCTTTTTGTCAATCACCTTCAGGCATTCATCGTCATGTCTTAACCCAGCCACACTAGCAAAGTCTTTTAGAGATAAGGCAAAGGGGTGTTCGTTGCATGAGAGGCTAAAGGTAATGGTGTCATCAACGACTTCAACAGAGTACCAGAATTCCCTAAGGTATTCTTGGTAGAAGGTGGTTGGGGATTTTGTGAATGCTTCACTTGCATCACAATTTTTCATGAAGTTTACCAGATCTGAGTAGGATTCGTTTGGATCCTTGAGCCATCCAATGGAGTTGTTCGATGCAAGAATGCTTTCGTTAAGTTCAAAGTTGACGTTTGCTGCCTTGGGAACTAGGAATGCCATGGATTCAAGGTTGAAGAAGAGTGAAAATGGATGATGGGTTTAGAGAGAGAAAGCTTAGAGAGAGAGAGAGAGAGATATATTTGAGAAATGAGAATAGTGGTAGGTGAGGAGAGACGAGAGACAATATATATATATTCAAATGTGAAAACAGTTATTCAACCGTATTTAATACAAAATGGGAAAATGACTGCACATGTGGGTCCCTTGACCTTTCAAAAACTATTTGTCTCCTCGTTATTCAGAAAATAAATGATTAAATATTGATAATGTTTTTTGGCATTTACTTGGAAAGTAACTACCTAGTTTCATATGAAAAACATTTAATATTGAATCAGACATTTAATGAACACATTCATTATCAAGCCACAGGCTTTGAGATATTGAGCATCCCTTGCTCAGCAACTAGCCTATTAAACGAAGGTTCAGCCAAAGGCTTTGTAAAAATATCAGCTAGTTGCAGCTCTGTGGGAACAAAGTGCAGCTCAATATCTCCCTTCATTATGTGATCCCTGATAAAATGATACCTGATATCAATGTGTTTGGTACGAGAGTGAAGAACATGGTTGTTGGATATGGAGATGGCAATGGCGCTGGTGTTGTCACAAAAGATTGGCACTTTGTCATATAAGATCTCATAGTCAGCCAATTGACTTTTCATCCAGAGCACCTGAGCACAACAGCTGGTAGCAGCGACATATTCTGCTTCAGCTGATGACATTGCCACAGAGTTTTTCTTCTTAGCACTCCATCCAACCAATTTTCCACCTAGGATTTGACAGCTACCTGAGGTGCTTTTCTTGTCAATACAGCATCCAACATAGTTTGAATCTGGATAGGCCTTGAGATCAAAGCCTGATTCCTTAGGATACCATAGACCTAAGGAGGGTGTTCCTTTGAGATACCTGAAAATTTTCTTAACAACCACTAGATGGGATTCTTTTGGGTTAGCTTGGTACCTTGCACAGAGACATGTGGAGAACCGGATATCAGGACGACTAGCTATTAAATACATGAGTGACCCAATCATGCCTCTGTATAAAGTCTCATTAACATGGACCCCTGACGCATCAGGACCCAAGTTGTTGGGTGGAAGCATGGGGCATTTCACTGATGCACAATCAGCTAAGTCATATTTTTTAAGTAAATCTTTAACATACTTTTCTTGACAAATTGAAATTCCCTTAGGACATTGTTTAATTTGAAAACCCAAAAAGTAAGTTAATTCACCCATCATACTCATCTCATATTTCTTGGTCATTAATTTAGCAAAACGTTTACTAAGATTAACATTTGTTGACCCAAAAATGATATCATCCACATAAATATGCACAATGATGAAATCACTCTTATCCTTGAAGGTAAAGAGTGTTTTATCAATAGAACCCCTGACAAATTTGTTTTCAGTTAAGAAATTAGAAAGAGTTTCATACCATGCTCTTGGAGCGTGTTTCAGCCTATACATGGCTTTGTGTAATCTGTACACGTGATTGGGAAACTCGTTGTTCTCGAATCCTTCAGGTTGTTCAACATATACTTCCTCAGCCAAATCTCCATTGAGGAAGGCACTCTTAACATCCATCTGATACACAGTGAAGTTCATATAAGCAACATAAGCAAGGAAGATTCTGATGGCTTCAAGTCTTGCTACAGGAGCAAAAGTTTCATCATAATCAATTCCTTTAGTCTGTGTATACCCCTATGCCACCAGCCTGGCCTTATTTCTGATGATGTTTCCAATTTCATCCATCTTATTTCTGTAGATCCATTTAGTGCATGTGATATTCTTACCAGGTAGAGCTGGCACTAGTGTCCATACCTTGTTCCTTTTGAACGGATTGATTTCTTCCTGCATAGCAGCTACCCACCCATCTTCTACTAGAGCCTCAGCTACTCTCTTAGGTTCAATTTGAGAGAGAAATTCAGCAAAGAGACATTCGTTGGCTGAGGCAGACTCTGAGTCAAGATTCACTGTCTAGTAGTAACCCCTGCATTAGGTTCCCCAATGATGTTGACAAGAAGAATGTGTTGATCTCTTGACCACTTGGTTTGAGGAGCTGGGGAATCATGGACAGGGACAATTGTGGGTATAGCTGGTACTATTTGAGTTTCATCCTGCTGACTAGGAGGGCTTTCTTCAAAGATGACTTTAGTGTCTGAGTCTACTTCAGTCATATCAAGGGTTACAAGTTCATTTTCAGCAGGAGATTCTTTAGGGGTTTGAAGAATTGGTGAGTCACCAATAGCAGTTGAGGAAGAAGGACTACAAGAAGGTTGTGGTTCTTCTTCATCAAGTTCCTGAGAGGTAGGAACTTCAATGTTGTGTGTAGACAGAGGGTCAAAAACAGGAACATAAGGAGTGAGAGTGTTGGAGTGATGATGGTGATGGTGATGACATGCAAGTCTTGGTTCTGAGAATTCATCACTTGGGAATGACACATTTTCATTAAAATCAATTTCATCACCCTTTGTTCCAGTTCTCTGTATGACATCATCATCTTCATTTAATGTTACATGAAAGGTTTCTTCTACTTCTTGTCTTCTGATGTTGAATACTCTAAAGGCTTTGGCTGTTGGAGAGTATCCCAAGAAGAAACCATCATCAGCCTTTTCATCAAATTTTCCAAGTTTATCTCTGTAGTTATAAATGAACACAGGACATCCAAAAACATGAAAATAGCTGACATCTGGAGCTCTGTTTCTGAAAACTTCATAGGAAGTTTTACCATGTCTTTTGACAATGATTGATCTATTTTGGGTATAGCATGCAGTGTGAACAACTTCTCCCCAAAATTGCTTTGGTAAAGCTGCACCATTTAACATAGTTCTGGCTGCTTCAATCAAAGTCCTATTTCTTCTTTCAGCCACACTATTTTGTTCAGGGGTGCCAGCTGAAGATAAGTTTTGTGATATTCCCTTTTCATCACAAAAGGATTCCAGTTGATGATTCTTGAATTCAGTACCATTATCACTTCTTAGAGCTTTGACTCTAATATCATTCATATTTTCAACCTGTCTGATGAAGGACATGATGGTATCAGCTGCATCACTTTTCCTTTAAGGAAGAAAACCCATGTATACCTTGAAAACTCATCAACTATGACCAAGGTGTATTTGTTGTGATTAATGGTCTGAGGTTTGACAGGCCCAAACAAATCCATGTGAAGGAGATGTAAGCACTTGTCAATAGAAAATGATTGCCTGGTCTTGAAAGAAGACCTGTGATGCTTTCCCTTAACACAAGCAGAACAAGTCTTGTCTTTAGAAAACATCACTGAAGGTAGACCAGCAACCAGGTTTTGTGTGGCTATCTTGTTGATGTTCTTGAAGTTGAGATGAGACATTCTTTTGTGCCACAACCAATTGACACCTTCAGAGGCTTTAGCTAGGAAACAATTTGAGCTGTCTTCAGAGCAAACAACCATGTTGATGACATAAACATCTCTCCTTCTTGGCGCAATAAGCACTACATCATTGTTCTTGTTGAATATGGTTCCCTGAGTCTTAGTAAACAAAACCTTGTAGTCAACATCACACAATTGGCTGATGCTAATGAGATTGTGTTTAAGACCATTCACATATGCAACCCTTGTAAAAGTTATACCATTGTAGTTCACTGAGCCGTATCCCTCTGTGTCACTTGAAGAATTATCCCCAAACACCACTTTAGGACCTGGCTTCCTTGAGTATCTGTGCAGGTATTGTTGAATCCCTGTCATGTGTCTAGAACAGCCACTGTCTAGATACCATACCGATTCCTTAAGATGTTTTTGCATAGATACATAGAAACAAGTTAGTTCCTATGGTGAACCCACTTTCCAGTGGGTTCCCTGAATTGCTGATTAGCAACTCTTGAGTTCCTGTAGAACTTTTGGCGATGGGAAGGACAATTAGCTGTCTTATGGGTGAAACTTCCACAGATATCACAACCTGGGAAGTCACCACACTCATCTGAGTGATGGTCTGTGAATCCACATAATTTACAGGGAGGATAAGGTCTGTAGTTCCCTAGTTGTCTCTTAGAACCCTGTTGTCTTTCCCTAGAAGGTGTCTGAGCTCTCTTAACAACCATTTGCATATCATGGTCTAAGGTCATGTGATGAGAGTTTTTACAAATATTGCAATAAGGTTTGACTAACCTTTCCCCCTTAGGTTCACCTAGAACAGACTTAGGTTCACGAGAAGTAGAGCATTCAGCGGAAGGCTTAATGTGTTGTTTTAAGAGTTCTACTTCTTTCATTAATGACAATAGGCGTTCTTCAGTTGAGGAGTCAACTTTGTTCACAGATTTTGTTGAGACAGGCTTAAATGCAACTTGCTTAACAGATTGTTTAGCAGGTACAGAAAATATTTTAGTTGGTGGTTTCTCAACATCTGTTTTAAGTTCACCCTTAGTTCCTCTAGAGGAACTGCTGGGTTCAACTCCTGAGAGTTTGGGTAAAGGTGGTAATTCAGCCACATCTTCAGAGACAGGGTCATCAGTCAAAATGGGATCTAACATATGAATTGTCTTTGTAGATTTAAAAACAATCTCTTTGGGTTTGGTGAGAATTTTCAGCTTATTTTTCTTAGCAGAGACACCCCTTTTAATATCAGCAGGCAGTTCATCATTAAGCAATTGATCTATAGTGAACCTACTACACAACCATTTTTCAATAACCTTGTTTAATTCAGATACTTGATCATTTAAGGCACTATTCTTCAAGCTTAACCTACTGACTTTATTTTGAAGGGATATTTTTTTTAAATTAACCCGTTTGAGAGTTTCACATTCAGATTTAGTATTCAGCAGTTCATTTTTAACATAGTGAAACTTATCAAGCAGGTTCTTTCTTTGTTCATCAACAAAGTGCAAATAAACAATGGTGTAATCAAGGACATGTTTTCGTTCATCACTATCAGACATAGATAAAAGCCTGTGTACCTTTTTCATTGTGATGTCAACCCATTGTCCTGATCTTGCATCACCTTTCCCAACAACTGGTTCATCCTCAGCTATAGCCATGAAATCCCTGACTCTAGTAGTATCTTCCTCATCTGAAGTCAGCGGCTCATCATTCCAATCATATGCTTCAGCTACCAACCCTTTCTCTGTCTTTTTGTCACCTCCTTTCTTCTTAGACAGAGCTTCAAGCTTCAAGTTCATCTGTTCTAACTCAGCTTTAAGCGCCTTGTACTTGTTCTTGTAATCCTTTTTCTAATTTTATGATGAGTTGAATTGGTGAGATGAGTTGTTGTGTTGTGATTTGAACTTGTAAGGTTTGGTGGAAGATGATGGATAGGAAGGTGAGGATGTCTTGGTGAAAGGACAGTCTTTTTAGAAGTGTCTAAGCTTTCCACAGGCAAAACAAGTTTCTTTTGATTTGTCGGTTTGTTTACTAGCTGATCCTATTCTCCTTGATCTTTTGAAGAATCTTCTTTGATTGGCTAGCAAGGCTCTTTCATGAAACTCAACATTAGGTCTGTCAAGAACTCTTGGCTGTTGCGCGTGTCTTCTTCAACATCAGAGTCGTTGTCATGAGGATGTGGGGTAGAGATCAAGGCTTTGGAAGTTTCTCCTTGAACTACAAAACTTTCTGTCTCTAATTTGTATATAGTATCAATCAACCCTTCTTCATAATTGTACTTTCCATAAAACTGAGCTAATGTATCATTCTTGATTGAGTTATTGGCTCTCTGAGTATGATTCATACTCAGCCATTTCCTTGGAAGACTGTTGACTAATGTGGCATTAATCTCAGCTTGACCAATGGTGACATCATTCATAGCAAGGTCATTGAGAAGAATCTTCAACCTTGTATAGGTTTGTTGAACCTTTTCACCTTCAAGTGCCTTGAAAGCATTGAACGGAAGTCTGAGTGCCTGAATCTTGGTTTCTCTGGTTTCAGAGGGTCCTTCATGACCAAGGATGAGGTCTGTCCACATTTGTTTAGCTGTGGGACACTGAATGACAGACTTCATGATGTGTTTGGGAAGACTGGATATGATGATGCTTTTGAAACGTTTATCTTGGTTTGCCAATTTTCTATCAGCTGGAGTCCATTGTTTGAGAGGTTTGGGAAGAGGGTTATCTTCAGTAGAGGTAAGCGCCATGGGAACATAAGGACCATTTTCTATAATTTCTAGAAGAAATGGTTCAAGTCCATCGAGATACACGAGAAATTGACTCTTCCAACTAGCAAAATCTTCTTCATCAAAGACTGGCACGCTGGTGACATGAGATCCGCCTCTTGAGTCAAGAAGTTGAGGTAGATCATCTTCATTACGAGGTGGAGGAGTGAGTCTGGGTGATGATGGTGATGCATTGTTGTTGTTTCCATCTTGATTATAAAACTAAGAACGATGTTTCTTGAAGGTTTTAATATCAAACACCACTCTGATACCAATTGAAAGTCCCTAATCAATGCTAGAAACACTAATCTTAACTAATCAACACAAGTAAATACTTTTCAAACGTAATAATTATTATTGTATAATAAAGAATTACAAGTGTTATGGATAATACCGTTTGATGACAATGTGTTGTGCACACTTTGAACAACTAAATAACCTAACTTATGAATACAGTCGCAACTGTTTGATTCAATAAGTTCTAAGCATTAATGTGTGAATATTCTCAAAGTGTTAAACATTAATGCTGGGCCATACATCTTATTTATAGTGATACGAGGTTGACCTAAGTATTAGATGATGGTGACTACACAAGACATTCACTTTTCAGACATTTGTCACAAGATGCTCTTCTATTCTTGGTAGTCTGCTATAATGCTTTAAGGAAACAGATCTTGAAATACTTTCCGTTTTCTTCATAGTCTCGTACACACAAATAACATGTACAAAGTGTGTTGAGTGTTAACAGGGTATTGCCACCCTTGTTAACCCTCAACCTCTCAGAGTCCCTGATACATCTTGGCTGTTATCCATCACAGCCAATGAGTATGTCTTTAAGTAATCTTCGACTTCCTTAACAATGTCTTTGACATGGACTCCTCTGAGGTTGCTCACAGAGACTTGGATCTCTGTGAGTCTTGCGATACTTGCCTGCCTCCTAGACACAGGCAAGTGACTATCTAACAGCTTAATTTGTGTTTAACTCTATGATACAAGGAATCTAACAAACTTAGATTCCCAACACCCTCGTAATAAAGTTTTGTTGTATTCCCTCGTAACCAAGGATATCTGGGAATAAAGATTTGTTGTATTCCCTCGTAACCAAGGATTTCTTGGTAATCAAACTGACGTTGTTGCAAAGTTTCAGGATTTCAAGCTTCCCGTTTATGTACAGTTCATGAACAATGAGTTTGTTTCACAGCCATGGGATTTCTATTCAGATCCGTATGTTGAGATAAACACCTATGTTAATGGAGTCAGGGTCGATGGTGTTGTTACAGATTATCCAGCTACTGCTACATTTCTTTTGGATAAACACTTATATTTCTTCATCCGTAGCCTTTGTTGGATCTGGGGATTTGGATAGTATTGAGATAAACACCTTTGTTGGATAAACACTTAGATTATCCAGCTACTGCCATTTATGACTCTTTTGGATAAACACTTATGTTATAGATCGAGCCTTTGTTGGATCTTTTGGATAAACGCTTACATTTCTTTTGAGATAAACACTTATATTTCTTCATCCGTAGCCAATATTTATTCAAATAAGTACTAATACATTTCTTTTGGATATGGGGATTGGAATTTGGATTTTGCATATGGGAAAATGATGAAGATGAAGAAGATGATGAAGATGATGATGTTAACTTTTGGATGAAAAGTTAAAGAAAAGACTAAAATTGTAAAACCAAATTCTAAGTTAACGAAAGTACTAACGGTAGCCGGTTGTTCCGTTAAGTCAAAGATAATTTATTCAGTCAAGTATATATTTTAGACATAAAATAGTTCAGTGGGTATAATGGACATGTTTGGAGAGTACGTTGTGTATTTATTACATTTACCCCAACAATAACTCTAGGATAGTCATAATAACAATTTTTCGCCTTTAAAATAACATTAGTACAAAATCTCCATCATTCAAGTGTCGCTCCACCTTTAAAATAACATTAGTAACAAGGACCACAAGTTAACATCATTATACTAATTTTTGAAATTACTTATATCCAAACTCCAAATCATGATCATAGCTTTTCTTAAAGTAACGAAGATCAAGCCTTTGCTCATAATATACTTGGCTCCGGTTTACCAAGGGGTGGATGAGGACCGTACTAAACAAGCTCCTTCGGCACTCCTAGTTGATCAATATTAATAGTTGGATCTGGGGTGATCATTGTACGTGCTGAAAAGTCAATACGCTCTCCCATCAGGTTGCCTCTAATCCTCCCCTCGTTTGCCTTGAGCCTACTACATATGGATTTGATAGGACGACCTAAAGATTGTGTAGCCTAAGGGATAGAAGCATGTTTATAACCTTGGCTGAACCGGAAGCTCATTTTCAAAATACATAGCAACATGAAACTACAGTAACTGGGCAAATTCAGAGATTATGTCAGCAAGAGCTCCATTTCTTTCTTGCTATTTAACTGTAGTAGATAGTCGATGAGAGTTATGTCGCCAGGTTCCAGAAGTGAGTAGATTAAAAAAGTGAGATGAAGCTCACAAAATAAAGCCCTTCTCATATAAATACCCGTTTATATTTTCATACTTCACACACACTTTCAATACACTTCTTTTTCTCCATTTCTTCATTAAAAAAAATGAACCCTGATCGCAATACAACCAAATTGGATTTCCTGTATGCTTAACGACACACCAACCAACCAAATGTCGGGGTCGTCTTTGAATCATGGCTCCCAAATGCCTTACTATCCCACTAACCAACCACAATTTGCTAGCCAAGAGGAATTGTTGATGTTTCAACAATTCAAATGCAACAAATGCAAAACCAACAACAAAAACAGTTCACAACTTCTCAACCACATTCCTAGAAACAATCGCACCACCTTGATGAAGTCGACGAAATTGAAGATGAAGATGATCCGCTTCCTACCCCGACATCGCAGCCTAAGCGTGGGGTACGTACGAAGTCGATGTCAAAAAAAACAAAGAAAAAGAAGTCGTTCTACAAGAAAAAACAACGTAACTTGTGGACCCAAGAAGAAGAGGTGCTTTTGGACGAATGTTTTATTCAAGTTTAAGAGGACTCGAAGACTATATGTGATAAAAAGGGCGAAGTTTTGGTACAAAATCCAAATAGTACAATAAGGAAGCCAAGAAAAAAGGTTCATGGAGTGTACCAAGAATATGTTGACGGCCAAGTGGACTCTAATGAATCAAGCAGGTACCAAGTTTAATCAACTGGTGCAAGAAACCGCGGTTCATAGCGGGGAGAGCGATGAGGATTGGATGTCAAGGGTATACAAGTTATATGATGAAACCGTTGGGGGTGAATTTAAGCACGAGAGTGGTTGGCTTTTTTGAAAGATAAGCACAAGTGGAAAAATCCCGAATTAACTTTGGCAAGAAGAAGTTGTCTTATAGCCACCGACAAAGAATCGGAGCATTTTGGAGATGATGAATTGCCTCGACCACCCGGTTTACATCGACTTAATAAAAGTCAACGCGCTAACTCTAACTCTACCACTAGCTCCGCTTCTAACCCGACCGCGTACACGGGGTTCATGGCGAAACAATACAAGTTAGACCACGAAGCCAAAATGTCTGTGCTCGAGAAAGAGAGCGAATACCGAAGGCGGTTGATCCGATCTCAAAGGATTTCAGAGGACCTTCGTATGCTACAAATTGACACACGCAGGAGGATCCGGTCAACACCGCTATCATCGAGGCCCAAAAGGCAAGAGTCCGAGCAACAGGGCCGTCTCATGAAATTTGGAGGCCCTGTGCCATATTTAAAAAGGAGGCCCTTAATCACGACGAAAACTATTATGATCGTAAGGCTTGCAAATCGATATTTTACTTTGATTTGTTTGTTAGTATCGATCAACTAACAATATTTGGTATTTAATTGTATATTTTTTTCGTATCAAGATGATCGAGCTTTCGAAGTATTTCTTTATATAATTTTCCAAAATATAATAGAGCTAATATGTTTTTTATAGTACACCATAAGTACAAGCTGAAGCAATAATTTTCTGATTCTTTTGTTTAAAATACTTAAATGTTAACATTGATTTAAACTTTTCATATTTTGAATCACAAGTTAAAAGTAGATATAAGGATTAAAATGATAGATTATAGAAACATTAAGGGCTAAATGAATCATTTAAAAGAACAAGAGAACCAAATGACAAATTGAAAAAACCTCAGTCTCAAACAGTCAAATATAACAAAACCAAGTTCATCTTCCCCACTCTAAACCACGTTTCTTTCTTCCATTAATAAGCAAGTTCGAGTTTTTTTTTGCATTGTGTTATAAAAAATCTCGTTGCTACAAGATAAATCATATGTTAACAAAATTAAATCTTCCAAAATAATTGTATACTATTACTGAAGTTTGAAAATCGGAGGCCCCTAAAATATGGAGGCCCTGTGCGGTCGCCCCTGTCGCACATGCTAAGAGCCGGCCCTGCCGAGCAACATATCAACCTCGAAGCTAATCGGCGCCACCAAATTTATGTTTTTTAGTTTTATTTCTTTTATTTTTATGATTTTTAATTTTATGTCTTTTATTTTTATGTAGTTTTTTAATGTAATATGTTTAATTTAATGAATTTTATTATAGTTTTATAAAAAATAATTTAAAAATGAAAGAAAAAACGTCTATGGCATCATTTTTGCAACGATACCGAAAGTGTGGCTGGTGTCATCATATGTAAAATATATCAAACTTCTTTGTTTTAACGTTATTCATTCATTCATAATTAAATTTTTGTTTTGTTTGAAACAAGCAAGATATCTCGCGTTTTGCGGCGGGACATACATTTTAGTGAAAATGGAAATATGCTTGCGCGTTGTGACGGGGCTGATTTGTATTCAATGCATGCATTTTATTTTCACCGTGTACTGTTTTTTAACAATTGCGGAATTTGAATGAGTATTTGTCGTTGGGGCGGGTATAATATTTATATATTTAAATGAACTAGTTTTAATGTCCGTGCACGCACGAGACTTGGACATAAATGATAAATTAAGTAATAATTTCTTCATTGCGATTTTATGTATATTATATATTTTTTCAAAAACGTCTAATGTTTATATGTTTGATTATTTTGTTGTTTTAGTGTGCACGGTGTAAGTTAAGATAAACTCAACTTAATTTTATTTTTCGAATTCAATACTATTTTTACTTTCGGTATTTTTATTCTAAATAGTTATATCCTATTTATTAATCAAATAAATCATTTACATCAACCTTACACGTACAACATTTATAAATTTATGATTTGTAATGTTTAATATTAATCGATAAATAATATTTAAACTTTAATACTCAAATAGTTACGATGCTTATGGCCCCACGAGTTTATTTGATTTTTCATTATGTGATAATATTAATTAATATTTTGAATAAATATTTTTTTCACGAAAGATTTAATTTTGTTTAACTAAAATGTTAGATATCATTTTCTAGACATTGTGTGTTTAGTAACACATAACGACCTTGAAAAAATATATGTTGTTCTAATATGTAAACTCCCGTCTATTTATTTCATTTTACACCAATGTCTGAGATCCTTCATTCATTTTTGTATTTATAATTTTATATTAATGTTAATAATAATTTATGTATATTGTATTGTTTGACTTTGTTAAGCGTCAAAATAGAACAAACAATACAATATACGTAAATTATTAAGCGTCAAAATAGAATACACAATAATTTGTGTTTTTATTTGAATGTTTTAATCATGTGATTTATTGATTTTTTTAATATAACATATGTGTTGTATTTTTAAAATATAAATTTCGAGGGTATAAAGTTTAAGGGGTGTATTTGTATATTTTATAAAGTTAATAAAAAATATGAAAAATTATAATTTTACACTTAAGTCCATTTAATTATATTTAAAACTTAACAACTAAAGTTTTATTAATCCACTCCTCATTTTTTAAGTTTTTATTTTCACAAATTTTACACATATATCTTTGTGTGTTTACATCAAAATCTTCCACCAAAATCTTTAATTTTGACCAAATTGCATTCAATTTTGACTTTTCTCCACCAATCACATCGCTCGATTTTACTTATGTGTAAAAAACAAGCAATTTGGTTGGTTCAATTGTTATTTTACAACCTCCACTTTTCACAAAAATTCTTAAATAATCTAATTCTTTTATTATATAAAAGATGGGTAGATATATGTTATATATTTAATAAATAAAGTTTATTATATATCTTTACCAAAAATAAAGTTTATTATATAAAAAAGTCGTAAATAGTTAATAATTAAGGGTACGTTTTAAAATATCGTTCTTCTATTTATATTAAATTTCTATTTTTTATAAAACTGTACTTCTGTCAGAAGCCTTACAATATTGGGTTCGATTTATTCACAGTTCGAAGATATTTTTGTGGTCTTTTTTTTTATCTGAATGAACAAGCAAATTTGTATTATATATTTGATAAATAAAGTTAATTATATAAAAAGGTTATAAATAATTAAAAGATGGGGATGCGTATTGTAATATTTTCTTTTAACTTTGAGCGGGAAATTTTTTTCACGTGAAAACAAAATGGCCTTTGAGGAGCAACTTCAAAATAGAACTAAAACGGAAAAACTCAAAAGGATTTGATTGTAGTTTATTACTCTCTCCGTATTATATTAATAGTTCTCTCCGTATTATATTAATAGTTTAGTTTAATATTTTTGGACGTCTTATATTATTAATTCAATAAAAAAATAGATAAGAAATATATATTAAGTTTAACATATCACCCTTACTTGATATTATTATAAACAATAAAAAAGTTATAAATTAATTGGTTAAACATAAAATTGTTTTTATGTAAAAAATAAAAGAGAGAAAGCTAAAAAAATGATATCTTTATTAAATTGCGTGTTTTTTATCGATAAACTATTAATATGGAACAGAGGAAGTAACATCTTTTGTTCAAAGGTAAGTAGTTAGAATTTCATAACACATATTTTAAGAAAATACATTAGTTACTGTTTAATTTTTCTTACTTTTTGACAGAATGATAGTTTTATTTTTAACTAATAATTAAATTTCTTTAAAGTTTGTAATTGTAATTTCAAATAAGGATAACATTGTAAACTTAGTCAAATTTCCTTGTCTATTTATAATATTAGACAATTAAATCATGACATAAAAAAATGTGGACAATAAAAATAATACAGAAGAAATAATAAGAAAACCAATAATGAGGAAAAACTCGTAGGTGCCGTTTGGTTGAGGATATTCAAAATATTTATATTTTAATTTTCCTTAAATATTGTGTTTGGTATAATTAACGAACTAATTTAAAATTTTTCGAATTGTCAAAATGAATGATATTAGAATTACACCAAAAAGTGAGGAATATTAATTTACATGAATTCTTTTTATAAACTTTTTTTCTAGTCGTTTTTATTCGTTTTTCATGTTTATGTAAAGATTATAAAATTTAAAAATTTATATAGAAATTATTTTTTTTTGATTTTTATTATTTTCGGTAGCAAAAATAAAATTTATATAAAAAGTTTTTTAGAAAATTCAAAAGAAAAATATATTTACGTAAAATTTTATAAAATTTATATAGACTTTGTTATAGAACTTTTTTATAAAATTTATATAAATTTTCTAAAAAAATTATATATTTAAATAACAATTTTTATAAAATTCATTAATTTTTTTTTAATAAATTTATTTAAACTTTTTATAAAGTTTTATAAAGTTAAAGATTATACAAAATTCATAGAATTTTCTTATAATATTTAAATAAATTGTTTATAAAAAAATGATTTTTTATAAAATTTAAATAATTTTTTATAAGTTATTGAAATTTTTATAAATTTTATATTTCTTTTATAAAATTTATAGAAATTTTTTTATAAATTCTTTATAAAATTTCTAGAATTTTTTTTAACTTTTTATAAAATCTATTGAATTCTTTATAAAGTTTATATAAATTTTTTATAAAAAAGTGATAATTTGATTTTTACTTTTTTAAATAAAAAAATTATATAGTAAATATTTATTCGTTAATTGGTTCAACTCAAAATTAAGATTATATAATATTATAAATTTCTGCAAACCAAACAAGCGCAGAGATTTTAAATTATGGAGTTTTAAATTCTTAAGATATTTAAATTTTCTGTTTAATAGAATATTGAATTTTAGAATTTCAAAGTCTTAAACTAAACGGCTCCTTAGGTGCCGTTTGGTTGTAGCATATTGAATGATATTAGAATTATTTCAAAAAATAATGAATTTTAATTTTTTTTTACTACTAACATACAAGCATCATCAAAGAGGATAAGTTAAAAACACACCTTTATCGACAAAATTTGTTAGAGCCTGAGGAGTGATAGCTAACCACTCGGCTAATAATCATTTATATTTGAAAACTGGGTCTGTTATCTGGCGATGGCAATTTATTTTTATGAAACTCGTGTTCGGATCAACTCGATTGACCCGAGTAAGATTTGTTTTTTTCTTTTCAATACATAAATTATATATCATTTATGTTTAAAAGAATAATATGAGTTTTTAGTCCATAGTTCTAAATAGCTCGTTATATCCCGCCTTGAGGCGCGGTAAAGCTTGAGGCGTGACCTCCGCGTTACGCAATAGGTCAAGGCGCGCTACGACATGAGGTGCGGTTATTTTTTGAATTCAAATAAAAAAAATGAATATTATTACATGTAAGGAGAGTTTTCTATCTTTAAGTATTATGTACAACACTTATTATGAACATAATATAAATTTAGTATTGAAATACATAAAACAAATAAATACTTTTATATGTTGTGCCGCTATAAGCCACGCTATAAAAACGCTAAAGTTTCACCTTAGCCGCTAAAACGTGTAGCTTGGACATGCCGCAACGCCACGCTTCACGCTATTTATAACCATACTTTTTACCTAACTCGGGTTGACCCGAACCAAAATTGACCGACCTAAGTAGACTTGACCCGGATAGATCTGAACCCGAGTAACTCGAGTTCAAATCGGATCTAGTTCAGGTAACTTATTTTCAGCATCGACCCGAATTAGACCTGACTCGATTGATCCAAACCTGACCAAGCCGGCGTGATTCCACTTATAGTTTTGAAAATCGCACAGAATCATAGATTCAAGCAAGAATAAGAGTGGCCACTAGTTCAGACATAAAATTCGTTTGAAAACGATCAAAAAAAATTCGACCGAAACTTATTTTTATACGTGAAACAGACCTAATAGACATTTTTTTTTCTTTCGACATATCAATCGCGCGGATACCCCGCTAGTTATATTAAAAAAGATTACTCATTTGAGTCGATTGTCGTTAGTGCCGAAGCCCAAAATCCGCGCCTATAACAGCACACTCTCATCGTTATAAAAAAAGCATCGTCGTCACTCGTCAGTCACCAAGCTAGGGCTTTATTCACTAATTAAAAAAAATGGAGAACGAAGCACTAATTGATTTGTTTCGGAAGATAGGTTTGGAAGAACGAACTGCTCAAGAAACAATCGCCAATAAAAAACTAACCGCTAATCTTCTACAACTCATCAATCAGGTACTAATAAATTACACTAGTTTCATTTTTTAACCTCATTATTACTACTTTTTAAAGCTTTTTGTTAACCCGATTACTAGTTTTTAAGCTTATTAGTAATTTTTAAGCTTATTTTTTAAGCCGATTACTACTTTTTAAGCTTATTTTTTAACCCGATTACTACTTTTTAAGCTTATTTTTTAAGCTGATTACTACTTTTTAAGCTTATTTTTTAAGCTGATTACTACTTTTTAAGCTTATTTTTTAAGCTGATTACTAGTTTTTTAAGCTTATTTTTTAAGCCGATTACTAGTTTTTAAGCTTATTTTATAAGCTGATTAGTAATTTTTAGCTTATTTTTTAAGCCGATTAGTAGTTTATAAGCTGATTATTTTTTAAGGCTGATTTGTAGTTTTTAAGCTGATTAGTAGTTATTAAGCTGATTAGTAGTTTTTAAGGCTGTTTTTAAGCTTATTTTTAAAGCTGATTCGTAGTTTTTAAGCTTATTTTTTAAGAATATTAGTAGTTTTTAAGCTTATTTTTTAAGGCTGATTAGTAGTTTTTAAGCTTATTTTTAAGCTGATTATTTTTTAAGAAGATTAGGTACTCGATTTTATATCTTGATTTTGTTTTTGTTTTTGGAGGGAGGGGAGATGTAGTTTTTTTTTTTAAAGTAAAATACTGGCTACTACAGTATCACTTTAGAAACCGGTAGGGCCTGGATAATTAAAGCTTAACGTATATCCCTCTCCCTTAGTGTCTTTGTCGTTCAGGAACAAACACTTCCGTCCCCCTTTTTCCCCACTAAGGGGGTGTTTGGTTTGGCTTATATAATGTAAGCTCATTTCGGCTTAAGCCCCTATTTTGTGGCTTATTTGGAGGTTTATGGGCTTATATAAGTTTATTATATCATGATAAACTTAGATAAGCCCATAAGTCTCCAAATAAGCCACCAAATTGAGGCTTATGTCATATAAGCCGAAATAGGCTTACGTTATATAAGCTAAAACAAACAGCCCGTAACTAATTACGTTACGACCACTGAACAAACTTGGTTGACGCACATAGTTTGTGTGCCCCTAATGTAGCGGCTTGGATTTCCTTTTTCTATTCCCATTCTGACTTCTTAGATAGCATCATTAAGTGTTATTACTACTTGTGCTCAGGCAGAGGTCACTAATGGATGTCACCGCTCTACGGGCATCCTTCTTTATAAGGTTGCTACAAAGTTTCCTGCCACTGCCCTTGTGCATCGTCCTGTGTTGCTCCAATACATCCTTTCTTCTAAGGTATGGAGGAATTTCAATCAATAGCTTCTTCTTTTTGTTTTTCTCAATCGTTTAATTAATCTTCTCTATTGCTTGCTTTCGCAGATTACGACTCCAAATCAATTGGATGCTGCATTCGCATTTCTTGCTCTCACTGGTTCCCAGAATCTTGATATCCATGAATTCGAACAAGCTTGTGGTGCTGGTATACATTATTTTGTTTCTTCCATTCAAGTTTCTTTCCCGGTTTTTATTGCTATTACAATTGACACGCATATCTGGTGGTAACAGGGATTTTCCCTTCCCGTCAAGATATCAAACCAACTGTTGATAAATTATTTAAAGATAAGGAGACTGCAATCATTGAGCAGCGCTACAAAACAAATGGTAATTTTGAGAATTTATATATTAAAAAGCTATACAGTATATACATACTTACAGTCTGTTGTGAACTTAACGTGTCATCGTCTTATCATTGGATACTATACAGTTGGTGATCTATTTGCCCATGTACTAGAGAAGCACCCCTGGGCAGATACAAAGATTGTCAAGGTAATACTCGTTCTAGTCTGGTTAGACTCAGCTTATTTTTTCTTATCTTTCTTTGATTACAAAATGTTTACCCTTTTTCAGGAACTTATAGATTCAAATCTCTATGCACTACTGGGTGAAAAGACTCCAGCAGATAACGAGAAGCCTCTAAAAAAGAAGAAAGAGAAACCGGCCAAAGGAGAGGTGTGTATGAATACAACAACAACAACTAATATACATAAATTGAACATAACTCCTTTGCGTTTCTAATGTGAATACAAGTCATATAGATTGATGTTTCTAATATTACTCTCGCTATGTGCAGGAGGGACTTATAGATTCAAATCTTAATGCACCACTTGGTGAAGAGACTCCAGCAGATAATGAGTTGAAAGAGAAACCAGACAAAGTAGAGGTCTGTATGAATACTGAACAACAAATATAAATATATTGAACATAACTCCTTTGCGTTTCTGATGTGTATACCTTTTACAGCGTAAAGGCATTATTATAGAAGAAGCTCCTGAAGTGGTACCATCTGTACAAGATAATCCGTTTTCAGTATTATTATTTCCTCCACCAGAGAAAAACATCATGGTTCAACTCTTTTTTTTACTCACCTTCCTAAGAGTGATTCTAAGTCTTTACTTTTTTTTTTACTTAGTGTACTGTATCGTGATCTCATAGGTGCACGAAGAAGTCTGTTTTAGTGCTTTTAGTGGTAGACCTGTTCTCCGAGCTTGCAACTTGACAGAAATATTGGATAAACATCTAAAGGCAACGGGAGGAAAAGTTCGTACCCGTTTTCCTCCGGAACCAAATGGATATCTCCATATTGGTCATGCCAAGGTAAGTTGTTATAGTCTTTGACCTATATATGTCATTAGACTGCTGTTTCTAATATTGCTGTCTTTGAGCAGGCCATGTTTGTCAACTTTGGCCTTGCAAAGGATAGAGGTGGTGACTGCTACCTGAGGTACGATTACTAGAATCGAATGATTATCTTATTTATGGTTTAACTAGATCTATAGACATGCTAAGATCTTAAAGAACGAAAATCTGTAACATGATGTCTGTTTCCCCATTTTACATCATACAAAATTTGTTATTTTCATTAATATGCATTTATACTCTACAATTAACTGTTTACGCTCGATGGTTGTAATAAAGGAAATTCACTATACTTTAGTTCATTTCCGGTGTATGGTAATTTCTAACCTGAATTAGACTAAATAATGTTGTGCAATTCTTTGTGTTAATTCATGTAAGATAAGCTCTTTGTTTGCATGCTAAACCAAAACTAATTAAAGTAAAAAAAGGTGATCAGAGAGGTAGATGACGGAAGCAATTACGCTAAACAATACTATATCTAAACTATTTATTTGGAGTATTTATGAGTAGGGTCTTAACTATAAATTCTTCATTTTCCGGTTCTTGTGACAATATAGAGCTGGTGAAAAAAGGCAACAAAATCTACATATAGTAGTAACTAAGAAAAAACAAGGAGTATTAAGTATTCGTTATGCATAATCTATAAAATATCTTTGTGTCTCCAAATTTAGTGATAGAGATAAGAGTAATCTTCAAGACATAAGTGTTTAGCTTGCTATTCTTCTGGTTAGAATTGCCGAAAATTGACAATTAACCGCCTAAAAGTTGATCTTTTATAATTGACGTGAGTACACTTGTAACATGTTGGCATGTTGCCATAATATTCAACTTGTAGGTTCGATGATACCAATCCTGAAGCCGAGAAAAAAGAATATATTGAGCATATTGAAGAAATTGTGAGTTGGATGGGTTGGAAACCTTTTAAGGTAAAGTATTTTGTACTTCCAGTTCCGAACTAAGTCATGTTTCTTCTTGGCCCACAACTTATAATGAAATTTGATTTTTGCAGACCACATACACTAGTGACTATTTCCAGAAACTGTATGATTTAGCAATTGAGCTCATATCTAAGGGATATGCTTATGTTGATCACCAGGTTTACGATTTTATTATGGTTCAGTTTCATCTTTTGATTTTGTCTCGATGAAATCATAACATGATTCTTGTGTATGCGGTGTGTGTAGAGCATTGAAGAAATAAAAGATTATAGAGAGAAAAAGATGAATAGCCCTTGGAGGGATAGGCCAATCTCAGAATCATTAAAACTTTTTAATGATATGAAGAGAGGTATGATTGACGAAAATAAAGCTACACTTCGTATGAAACAAGACATGCAGAATGACAATTATAACATGTATGACCTGGTCGCCTATAGGATCAAGGCAAGTTTTCTAACACTTATATATGTTTCGGTAGATTTAAATCAACACATCAACTCATGCTTCTTTCTGTATGAATCCTCAGTTCACTCCCCATCCACATGCTGGAGACAACTGGTGTATCTATCCTAGCTATGATTATGCACATTGCATTGTGGATTCTCTTGAAGATATCACACATTCGGTATGATCTCTTTACATTTGTTTATATTTACTAAAAAATAGTAAGAGTTGGATATGTTTTAAGCAGTGGCGGACGCAGGAATGTAGAAAGTGGGGGGCAATTTTTTTGTGTGGACAATAACATCAAAATATGGAATAAAAACTAGTATCGAACGATAAATCGGGTTTTTTTACTTAGAAATGGGAGATTTATAGGGTGTTAGAGAGTTGAATGTTACGTTTTAATATGTACGTGTGGGACAATTTGGTTTATCGGTGGGGGGCAAGTTCGAAAAATGACAAAATCGAAAGAAAGTTACACTAAAATCTCAACTTATCGGGCTAGCCAGGGGGGCGCCGCCCCTCCAAAGGTTACATGTATGTCCGCCCCTGGTTCTAAGTTGCAATGTCTGGATCATTTTCATTATTGATACGACCTATTTTTTTCCCCTCCAAGGTTATATAGTTGGTTACTGTTTACTATGTATTTTGTAGCTATGCACACTTGAGTTTGAGACACGACGTGCTTCGTATTATTGGTTGCTGGATGCACTGAGCCTTTACCAGCCTTATGTGTGGGAGTATTCGCGCCTGAATATAACCAATAGCGTTATGTCAAAACGCAAGGTATGTTATAGTTTCAATCTATAAATAAAGGGATAATTACATCTACCATGCACCTTTACTTATCATTGTTCATTCTCGGATCTTTTCTATTTTGCAGTTAAATCGTCTTGTGACCGAGAATTATGTGGATGGATGGGATGATCCTCGTTTGATGACACTATCCGGCTTGAGGCGTAGGGGTGTCACTTCCACAGCAATAAACACTTTTGTTAGAGGAATCGGTATCTCGAGAAGGTTGTAGTTTGTAGTTTATTTTTAAGAAGGTCAATCACTATATGTGTGTGTGCATTTTTTTCTCATTGGTGGATGACTTATTCGTGTTTGTGTGTGCGCGCCCTATGCAGTGATTCTAGTATCATACAATTAGAAAAACTTGAACACATCGTGCGCGTTGAGTTAAACGAAACAGCTCCTCGCACCATGGTCGTGCTTAATCCGCTTAAGGTTTGCATATTTTGTAAATATTTTATTTATATATGAAGTTTTATTGACCAGGGACCTCTTGATGAATGGAAAAAAAGGGTTTACCCATTACTAATCTTTTTGCCTTTTGACTATAGGTTGTCATTACCAATCTTGAGGCGAATTCAGTAAAATTTCTTGATGCAAAGCATTGGCCTGGTGCTCCAGACGAGGACGTATCTTCTTACAAGGTTGAGTGTTGGTATTAATAAATAAATTAGAATATATTTTATATCAAGTGCATTGTTTTACTTTCATTTTTTCTCAGGTCCCCTTTTCAAAGGTTGTATACATCGAGCAAGATGACTTTAGATTGGAAGATTCAAAAGGCTACCATCGGCTTGCTCCTGGAAAGACTGTCCTACTTAGGTGCGTAATATGATATAAATACTGTTTTGGCTCATTTACTTGGTAGCGGGTTGATTTGGGCTAGGTTTGTATTTCAACTAAAGTTTATTTTGAATGCGTACGATTTAACTATAAAGTGTATTATATCTTAGATTTTTATTGATAGACAATGTATTATTATGTGGAAAATGTTACTTAATTCTAATCAATGTGATACAGATATGCATTTCCTATCAAGTGTACTAAAGTGGTGTATTCTGAAGACAAAACAACTGTTGTTGAAATACATGCAGAACACGATCCTGATAAGAAGACTAAACCAAAGGCAAGTCAAAGTGAAACCGGCATAGTTTGGCATCCTTCCCTCTAAATCTTATTTATTCTGTTTTTTGAAAACGAAACTTTGTTATGCAGGGGGTTCTTCATTGGGTTGCAGAGCCGGCTCCTGGGGTTGAGCCATTGAAGGTTGAAGTCAGACTGTTTAACAAATTGTTTAAATCAGAGGTTGGTGATTTTTACTTTTACTTAGTTTTATACGAGTTGATGTAAACGTTGAATTAATCAATTGATATAATGAAATCAGAATCCTGGAGAACTTGATAACTGGCTTGATGATTTGAACCCCGAGTCCAAAGTGGTTATACCTTCTGCATATGGTGTACCCTCTCTCGAATTTGCTAAGGTTGGAGACAAGTTCCAGTTTGAAAGGAATGGTAAGTTCTAGAAAAATCTCACTTTGGCATCATAAACGCTTCTTTAGTGGATATACTTCTCTTAATTTCCTTTCTTTTATTTTATGGCAGGCTATTTTGTGGTTGACAAGGATTCAACACCTGAGAAGCTCATATTCAACCGTACCGTTGCATTACGAGACACGAATAAGCCTGGCAGCAAGTGAGTCTGTTCCGACAGAACTCAGTGAATATATTATTGCATATATGATTAGAAAATGAAAGACAGACAAGGAAAAGCTTCTGTCTTTTAATTTAAAATTTTGGGCTCGCTATTGTACATATGCATTATTCAATCTGTTATGTTTACGTTTATGCATTTTAGTCTGTGTACCCTGCACTAAACTATTCAAAACTAAGTACTTGATAGCTTATCGTATATAGAGCACTTAGAGCACAGGAATCTGCATCGCACAATATCAGCAGTTGTTGATGGTCTCCTCAAACTCAGATTCTTCAAAGGAGTAGTAGCAGCAGGTCTTTCTCTGAAACAGGTTTAGCTCCTTGTTCTTCAAATGTTGTTGATCGTTCGTTGGTAAACCTTTTACCCACAGAATAAAAAAGTTGTTGATCGTTTGTTTCTAAAATTTTATGGGAAGTTACTCTAATAAAACCATGATTGATGATGGTTTCAAACTCTTCCAACAAATGGAAGAACCAGACGTCGTCACTTACAACTCTCTGGTTCCTGGCCTTTGTAAGATACCTCGTTGGACCAAAGCTTATTTCCTGCTTAAATATATGCTTGATAAAGACCTCTCCAGATGTCCAAACCTTTAATAGATTAATCAATACGATTTGCATTGAAGGCGGGCTCCAAGTAGCCGCCTATGTTATTTACACTTATAGATGCTCACAATCACTGCGTAAAGGGCGACATGGAGCAGGGTGGGCTTTTAAAGTTTTAAGTATATATGGTGTCGCATCATCTCGCCCCTGATACTGCTACATATACCAGTTTGCTAATCATGACCCGAACCGCGGGTAACCGCTCATTTCAAATAACCGCATGTCCGATTACCCGCCTAAGGCAGTTTAGTTTCGGGTTATAGAATGAATTGCCCGTCCCACAAGGATAGTTTAAATTTTCCAACTAGCCAAAACGTGAACACCACCAGTACAGCCATAACACCTTTGATGTTTTCATACATACTTACATGAACTCATACTAACAGTAACATTAACCAAAGATGTGATATTAGACCAGATCAGGCAAACCCGAAAACTGTTGCTGTATAAACCATGACAAAGAACGGTAAAACCAGTTTGACGCTATGTTTATATTGTGTTGTCAAATAAATCGCCTGTTAACAGTCGGTCGCTGCTACATTACACTTGCCAGCCCCAAAAAATCATCTATCGAAGGAAACTAAGAGAAACAAATAACATCGGAGCATTTGAAAGAAAGTATACCCACTTCAAAGCTTAACCAATGCAAACAGAATATAAGCCTTTTTTTCACCTGAATGCAAAACTGAACAGCCCTTTCCAAAAGAATAACCAACCAGTTCCATGAAATATGCAGCAAAACTGACCAACACAATCGGTTTATAAGTAAACAACAATGTTACACAAGAACCACTTATCGTTAAACCTATCTACTTATAAGAAAAATGGATTTCAGCTATGATTCTGGTAGTGGCAAAGCTCATGTGAAGATGCTGCTTACAGAGCTATCATCATGAACACGCCAAATAGTCTCACCCAAAAGATTTGCTACCGAAAGAACAGTCAGCTGTGGGAAGTAGTGTTGTTCCTTCAAAGGAATTGTGTTGGTAACAATCACTTCTTGAAAAAGACCACTTGATAACCTCTCAATTGCAGGGGGGCTGTTAGAGTGAAAGAAAAAATCTTTATGAGTTCATGTCACGTGAATGAGAAATTAAATTATGTACGAGTCAATGATAAGCGACAGCGTACAGTTTACCTGAATACACCGTGCGTGCAACAAGCATACACTTCCCTGGCAGTCTGGCACCTTCTTCACGTAGTAAAGCTGCACCATTGGAAATGGTTCCTGAAAGTAACACATTGCATTCATGTTATAATGATCATAGTAGAGTGATTATCTAGGCACTATCAATTAAATAGTAATGTACACACTTTTGAGAAAATATTTTTTAGAAAGGTAGTGGGTAGTGAAAGATAGGTAGCAGGAACGTGATCCTTGATTTTATATATTTTGGTTCACATTTTGAAAGATAGGTAGCAGGAACGTGATCCTTGATTTTATCATATCATCCACCATCACTACCAATCAGATTCATTACCTGATAGTACATGGGTGTTTGGATATAATCACAATAAAGCACTTAGGCATATAAATAGATACAGACCTATATTATTTTAAAATTACCTCAGCTACATTGTGTCCGTGACGCCTTTTGTCAACAATCGCCAAAGGGGCATCAGATAACTTTTTGGCAAAAACACGTGCTCTAGCAATTCCACCAACATCAGGCGAGACCACTACCAAATCACTGAAGCAAATTGACTTGCTGGCAAGATAATCAAGAATAACAGGCTTGTGGAACAAAATGAAAAAAAAAAAAATCAGCCCAAAAAGTTAACAACTTCTAAACATATCACGATGCTAATACATGAAATAATTACCTGACAGTAGACGTGGTCCACTGGAATATCAAAGTAACGAATTGACTGCCCAGAATGAAGATCACAAGCAAGAACACGATCTGCGCCTGCTGCGTTAATGAGGTTTGCTGTAAGCTTGGCAGCAATAGATTCACGCCCTTGAGTCTGAACCAGTGAATTATATATTAGCAGAACATACATACATACATACATACATAAACTAGTAATTTGAGCTAACCTTTCTATCAGCTCTAGCATATCCAAAGTAAGGGATAATTGCGGTGATGTTCTTGGCTGATGCTCTTCGACAAGCATCAATTGTTATTAAAAGCTCCATGATATTCTCATATGCGGGAGGTCCAGTGGGTTGCACCAGATACACATCACAACCTCTAACACTCTCTTGCAGCTGAACATAAATTTCACCATCCGCAAACCGCTTAATCTGAATCCTTCCAAGATCAAGACCCGTGTAACTCACAATTTCCTAAAAATCAAAATGAAATTAACAAACACGAAGACAGGGCAAAAAAAAAAAAAAAAAAAGGTTCACAGAAAGCCCCAAAAAAAAAAAAAACTTAGGCAGAGTGTTTATGCAAATTATGATAACATTGATATTGCAACTAATGGGGAAAACACGAGTAACAAAACAAAGCAAACTTAGTCTCCCGCATAGAGATAACGAAAGTGCATATATTTCATCTTCAAGGCCATCTATTGTTTGCCAAATACCAAGAGTCCTGCTGGGTTAGTGGCTTTGTGCATAAGCTAAGAAAGAAAAAGATTTTAAACATCCGAGAAACTAAGTCGTAATTTTAGTTACAATCAGCTGTTGGATATTTGATTAGTAAGCCTCACAATGTCCCATTCCCTTTGACAGAAAGAATATCTGCTAGACGTACAAACAATGCTGCTATAAAATATGTTAGATGCAGATTCTGTAAAACTGGCAAACTTAATGACAAAAAGCTAAGAAATATAAGACTCCTACCCCAAAAATAAGCAACACACCGGACACCAGTGATGATAACAGATACAGGCATTTCAAGTTTTGCCAGATTACAGGAACATGAATGAAAGAAAATATGCATTCCCAAAACAGAATAAACATTGCTTAATGTATAGAAAAAACAACAGGTACCTGAGAAAGTGCGGAATTTGCAGTACCAGAATATATTTTAAGCCTCCCATTCATAACTGCGTGATCCATACGCCCAGCTTGCATAAAGTTGGACAGCATCCCTTCATTGATAACCGGTACACGTGGTTTCCCATTCAATGATCTACTAAAATCACACGTCTACAAAAAACACAAAGAAACTCAACCCACTTCAATATACACCATAGTTCACCGTGAAATGAAACAACAGATTTTTTCCCATTGACACCTTTATTATCCAATACTAAACAAAACATAATCATAAAGCTACTATTCAGTAATTCTTCTGATATGGACTTTCGAAATATAGGAAGTTACAAGCATAAGTTTCGTTAGTCCTTGAGTGTACTATATTTTGGGGGGGTGTTTGGGATTTTTTTTCCGTTTGAGCTTAAAAATAAGAACTTTTGAAATTGCTTATTTTGTTAAACAGCTTCTTCCAGTCTTCTGAATTATTGGGTTTGTTTGGCTAATTAATTAGAGGTACAACTTATTATTGTAAAACGAGATAATAAAAATTCATAATAAGCTCTGCACATTTCCAGTAGCTTAAGCTTATGAAAAGTTATAGTACTAGTCTAGTTAGCTGGTAATTTGAAAAGCTGAAGCTTAACAGACAATATCGAAAACATTGAAAATAAAGATAAAACGAATAAGCTTACAATAGTATTATTAGCAGGTGAGTGGTTGCAAATGAAATGACGAGTGCTGAACGACCATCGGGAAGACGAAGAAGTGTTGTAGCAAGAGGAGGAGGGTAACACTAGTGACGACGCCATGCGTGCGAATCAAGCTAGCTGCTTTCTTAGGGTTTATCTGTTTGTAGTGCCAATTTTTTTCTTTCTTATATCTAAAAATGTAAATTTGTAGTGTCTGTGCGGGTGGATCTAACTGGTCTTTCTAATGCAGAATTTGTAGATAAACACGAATGACCAGATTCCTAATTCGTAAAATGTAATTATCCAAGGGAGTTCAGCAGCAAATCACGATGCAACTATAAAATTAAACGTTAATCAACTCATAGAACCAAACTTAGAAATCAAAGTTAAGAAACTATCCATCAATAAACATGACAAACAGCATAAACTTCATCAATTCACATACATTTTTTTATTTCTTATGGAGGGCATACAATATAAAGTATTACACGAAACAGTCGATACCTAAAACAACATAAGTATAACCGAGTAGCAAAAGCTCAATTGTCATAACTATATACAATCAAACAGATAGATAATCCAAACCTCACTACGGCGAAGAAGCAGCCTTAATCGCCCTCTGCAATTCACTCTCCACATCACCTGAACCACCATTCTTCTTCACCTCCCTATGCCCATTCACCTCACCACCGCCGCCACCATTCTTCTTAGCCCTCCACTGCTCAAACCCATCCGTAGTCGCCTCAACCACCACAGGCCCCGTCCTCTTCCCACCACCACCACCATACCCGTGAGTACCCTGATTCCTCACCAACTGTCTCGACTTAATATCCTCCAACGCACGTCTCATTTCCCTATTCTCACTCTGCAAATCACTCAACTCCTTACTCATCCACGAATACATCCCTTTCAACATATCAAACTCCCCCATCTCACCCCCTTTCCGCTCATCCTCCTCCTTAACCTCGTCAACTCGCTCAACCTTAATCTTATTAACCCTCAAATACGGCAACTGCCTATCGAAATCCGCCGGAACCCCAACGCCCCACCTCAAATTAACCTTCACCCGTTTCGTAACCGGGAGCTCGGTGTGCGCAGACACCAAAACACCCGACAAAAGCGAATCTTTACCAACGGAATTCCAGTTCACATTCCTATCCAACGGGACAAAAGCATAAGAATTCTCACTTTTCTCAACCCCATTCACATCTTTCTTTCCCGAAACAGAGTTGGTCGAGCTTATCGAGCTTATCGCTTTACGGAGCGAAAAAGAACCAATCTTGGGCTTGAAATGGATCAAGAAAGTGGGACTAGGGTTATTGTTATTGGGTGAAAAAGAAAAGTTGGCAGAAATTGTTAAAGGGGAGTTGAGGGGTGAGCCAGAAAGTGAGATACCGGATTTGAGAGTGAGGGTTAAGGGGGGAGAAGGTGGTGACGTGGCAGGGGTGTTTGGGAAAGTGGCAGTGGGGGTGTTGTAAGAGAGTTTAAGAGAAGGGCCGGAAGTGAAGTGGGTACGGAGGGATAAGGAGAGGTTGGAAGGGTGGTTGTGAGTGGTGGTGATGGCTGATAAGAAAGGGAGGCCGAAGACTGCGATTGGGATCTTGGCTGAGAAATGGATTGGGTTTAGGGTTTGGTTTTGGGGTTTGGAATGGTCTTCCAGGAGCTTGAGTGAGACTTTCATGGTGATTTGTGATTGTGAAGCTGGGAATTCAATTAGGTTGATTGGGGAAGAAAGTGAAACAGTGATTGTACTTGTGTTGTTGATGATGTTGTCTTTTTTACCTTTTCACAACTTTCCTTATATCTTTAACAGCACCTGGTAATAAAAAAATATATATATACTTGTTTCTAATTTTAATAAAAATATTATTTTTAAAAATCTTTTATTTTTTATTTTTTATATAATGACAATTTTATTATTAATCAATTAATTTATAATTTTTTTATTACACTATTTACAAGTGATGTTGATATAATAAACATAACCTCTACATTATTTATCTATTTTTTGAAGTGGACTACTAATTTAGGACGTCTGAAAATAGTATATTCGACGATAATTTCGAGACGGATGGAGTTGAAAACTAAGAGAGATGATTTTCGACATGACACGATAAATGATATGAATTCGACACGAAGCTAAACAAGTTTGGGTTAAGAATTGATGACGTATAGTCCTTAGTCGGGCTGGATAGCCCGACTCACGGGTCCTACCCGCATCCATCAGAAATGAGTTGATACTTATGCGATGTGCGCACAGCCCAGGACGCCCGGTCAGTAGCTGTCGCACATACGGTTGATTGCTTAAACCGTATTCTCGTCGCACTGCGACATGATCAGGCAAGAGTATAATCTATCATATAGATATATTCGTCTAAGGAAAAGAGATATACACTTACCTTAGTTACGTGATAAGGATCAAGCTATTTTGAGTCATTATCTCTTCTTTAGGCCGCAAGAATAGGGAGCCCAGCTTGGACTCTCTTGTGTATAAAAGGAACCCCTTATGGTTCCACAAAGGTACGATACACAAAATACCCTAAACACTATACACTTAAATCGATTACTTACTCTCACGCCGAAGTCTAATCGTGGGTCACAAACCCACGGTAAGCCTAACGGTGTCAGTTTAGTGCGCAGGGTCCTCAAAGCAAGTTTCACTTGGTGCAAGAGCCGGAGTCCACAAGACCCCGAATTAAGCCTAATTTGGGTCAAGCTCGGTCCATCCAACTTTTGTATCAACAAGTTGGCGCTATCCGTGGGGCCCTACACTGAGCTCTAAAGTAATGACGAAAAGCGGCGCAAACCCGCCCCCACCAAAGGGGGGATCTAAGAAGCCAACATGTCCATAATCAAGATTTGAACCTAATAACCCAGGTCGTGGAGGGAAGGGACTGCAAGTATCTTTCTCTCCACTAGTCACCTCTACCCCACAGACAGTTGGGGATGCATCGTCCTCTCGGGAGATCCCTGATCAAGGCCACAAAGACGCTCTGGACACAAGGGATGTGATAGATCCGCGAACTGAGACGAAAATTCCCCCCTCGACGAAGCAGAGTATGAGCAACTACGTCGCAAAAAACTATGAGGCTTTGATCCCACTCATGAGGGCGCAGATGAGGGCGAATCCGACAAGAGACCTTCAGATCAGTCTAGACTTCGATAAAGAACTTAAGGCTATGGAAGGGTCAAGACCTAACAAGGAAGCTAGAAAGGAAAAGAGAAAGAAAGAAAGAACGAATGAGATCCCAACATCTCCTTCGGATGCGCCCCTTATTGACGACACATCGTCCTCAGACAGTTCTGAGAACCCAAAAGGAGAGGATGGTTTCATTACACCAGTCAATATCCATCGGCGCACAAGCGTGAAAGACAGATTAGGTCCCGACCCTTCGAGTAGACGTAGCGCCCTTAAAATACTGGGCCCCTTAGAAAGAGATTCATCTCAGGATCTGCAAGGCCAGGAAAGAAATAAGAGCACTTGAAAGGCGAGCAGGAGGGATTCCCTAAGCGAAGATTCCTCGGACTCTAACTACATCGATCGCCATCCTCGCCGTAAAAGGGTCGCTCCTTCGTCCACCGAGGATTCTGATTCTTCCGACTACGACAGAGAACACCGCAGGACGCGCAAAAACCCAAGGATGCGCAGTGAAGATGAGTGGACCCTCCCATGGCGACGGGAGAAAGGAAATGCGTTTTCAGAACGCATAACTACTTTCAAAGATAACAAAAAGAGACGCATGTCGTCCAATGTCAAAACCTATGACGGTACGACGGATCCAGATGATCACTTAAAAGTTTTCGAATCTCAAGCAGGGATAGAACAATGGCTAGAGGTCGTATGGTGCCACATGTTCAACTCGACGCTTATCGGGAACGCCCGAACATGGTTCCACCGTCTTCCGCGTAGGAGCATTAATGGGTTCGAAGAACTTAGGAAAGCATTCAGAAGAAATTATGTGCAACAAAAGAAGTACGACAAAAGCCATGTCTCACTTGCAAGAGTAAAGCAGAGGCACAATGAAAGCCATGAAGACTTCATGGAACGCTTCAAATCTGAATGCAACCAGATTAAAGATTGCCCGTAAATTCTTAAAATTTCTAGATTTCTTACGGGCATCACTAACCCGGACCTAATAATGAAATTAAATGACAGAACCCCATCAACTTTTGATGGGGTAATGAAGAAGGTCCGAGCATTTATTCAGGGCGAGACCGCAACAGCGGATAGCAGGCAAATGACATCAGGCTATAAATACCAAGACCGACCCAAGAAACAGTCATATGGGCAAAACATCAGTCGCACATTGGACTTCCAAGGCACAACGAAGCAAGGGCGCAAGAACAACAATAGTAAGTTTACCCTACTGCAAAAGACTTCCAGGGAGATATTCTTATCAGAGGGTGCAGGCTTTCCAAAGCCTAGCCCAATGATGGGACCAGCAGACAAACGGGATAACACAAAGCATTGTGAATACCATGATGATAAAGGACACGTTACCGATGAGTCCATTCAACTGAAAAGGCATATTGAGAGCCTGGTCAAAGCAGGAAAGTTAAACCACCTGATAAGAGACTGGAGGAAGAGCACGAACACGAAGAAAAGTGAAGCAAAAAAACAGAAAGATAAGCCCATAACCATTTATATGTTGGAAAGGGAAAGGTCTTTTATGCAGAGGAGAACGATCGCGGAACTTTCGCGAGATAAGGAGATAACCTTCCCTATTCTTTCAGACATGGACTATAGATTCGGGTCGTTGACCATTGACATAGCCCTCGGGAACCATGCTATAGAAGGCATGTACGTCGACGGAGGGTCAGCAGCGAACATATTGAACGAACATTGTTTCGCACAACTACCAGGGGAAATAAAGAAGGAGCTAAAAGACACCACACAAATCCTCACATGGTTTAACGGTGATAAAACTCGACCACTGGGACACCTCTACACAAAGGTAACTATTGGAGGCGTGGGTCACTCGAAAAAGGTGTGGATGGATTTCATGGTTGTGCGATCTCAATCATCGTAAAACTGGATAATTGGACAACCAACACTAAAAACGTTGTGAGCGGTACCTTCCACGGTACATGGTATGTTCAAATTCCCAGTGCAAGACGGGGTAATCACCATCCTAAACATAGACACGCTCGAAGGGGGTAGCAGCACTTCCAGCCACAATGCAAAAAGGAAGGACGCGGATAGGAGTCAGCGCAACACGGAATCCGGCTCAAGAATGAAGAGAATGAGATGTATCTCGGAAGATTCCCATGCTAAAAGCATATTTATGCGTGAGGGCTCACCGTCGGGGCTCCCATGGGTCCTCTTTGCGACAGGCTTCGCAGGAGAGGGAGGACCAGATGCAGGTTTTATCCTCACAAATCAGGGTGATATAAAAATTACCTACGCACAGCTGTTCGACTTCCCCACAACTAGCATGGAAGCAGATTATGAAGCCCTCATAGCAGGTCTAAGATTGGCACTCAGAATGGGCATGAAAAGCCTAGTGGCCTACATATACAACCCTTTAGTGGCAAGTAGGGTCGCGGGGTCATGCGAGCCACGAGGGCATATACTAATCCAATATACGGAAAAAGTGAGGGACATAACCAAGCAATTCGTGGTGTTTTCTATGCGAAAAGTTTCAAAAGAAAATGACGAAATCTCAGCTGACATGGATCAGTTATCAATTCTGAACATGGATAAACCTCCTAGTCACGTGCTAGTTGATTTTATCTTACACAAAAACATAAACGCGAATCTTGAGGCACAAACATGGATGACACCTATTTAAGAGTTCCTAACACATAATACATTACCAAGCAATGGAAGGAAGGCTAGGCAAGTGCAAGTGAGAGCTAGGCACTTCAAGGTCATCAGGGGAACACTGTATAGACAATCGAGTAGTGGGCGAACACTACAATGTCTAGCGACAGAGCAAGCACGGGTGGTCATAGAAGCCGCACATACAAGGGTATGTCTGTGTGGTCCGATAGATGTGGTTGATGAGATTACTCGCTCAGGGTATTTTTGTCCATTTATGCATAAGGATGTTCGTAAAAGGGTGGCGCGGTGTCTGCGTTGTCAGACAAACGCGAGTCGTAGGAAGACTCCTAACATGATCACTGGGCCACCCTCAACAAATGCGCGAAGGGAAATGGAATTCTCTCGAGACTCGGACATACTATTAGTTCTCTGACCACATCGATAGGGAACATGGCGCGAAAGGTAGCGGCAATACTCCCATCTCAAGGTAATCGCCGGCAGCAACGCAGAGGAGCCATGGTTCCTTCAGCCAGGATAGTTGCTTGCGCTATGCGACAGCAGGATCAGCGGAATAGACTATCGGCAGCGCGAAGCATGCAGCGTCGTGGTGAAGGAAACAATGGACTCTCAATGGCCGGGATGAACGCGGATAGCTATGCGAAGTCAGTAGCCAGTCCCGCGAAAAGTGACTCAAGAGACAACCAGATTTTGGACGATATTCTCTTTGAGGTGTCGTATCATTAGCATGAATCATTCCCTTGGCTATTGAAAACCCCCAATAAAGATCCATGTATATTTTCTTTTTTCAATTGTTTTAGGATTTCAACTTTCATGTTCTTTATTTCAGCATTTGCAAAAGTGTGAATAAACCACTGCGGTTCCTAGCTAGTTCCGCAGTCTAAACTATTTATTTTTTATCTTTTATGCGTAAGAGTATTTTTTTTTCTTTTCTGAAATGCATAACTTTGGCCCGCCGTGTACATGTACAATAAAATGTTTCCAGGTGAAATAAGAGGAGTAAGTTTACCCTACTTATTAAACTTGTCACGTAAAAGGGATGCACCCCTAGTGGCACCGGATCAGGTATCCTTTGTTAGGCTGCTTATAACAAGACGTTGTTGTAAGTGTAGCATTCCTCATACTTTATGACGGATATGCACAAGACACAGTGTGCACGCCTAAAAAACATGTCATTCTTTATGACGTCGCTTATGGTAGTAGTGTCAGTCCCACACGTAATGAACTTTCAGATCACCCATGAGTTCTGAGTCACACTTCAATAAATGTACTCATAAACAGGCTCTCTCTCTCACAATCTTAGGCATGGGTGCAGGAACCTGGACATATATATGTACAAATAAACATGAACATAGTGCAGGACATTATACAAGTTCTTAGTTTACAAATTAATGTACATAGTTACAATATAGCGTATAGTCAAGAGCAATGCCCTCTATAGAAGATTGCTCACTGACAGCGACCTCTTTAACATGCGATGCGATGGGTTGAGGGGTGCGCGATGTTGTACCCACGCCTCCTTCATATACTACAGCGCGCGCGTTTGATATACATCGATGGCAGGCAGACTCAGCGGTACACCATCAGATCAGCTAGGGTGCGCTAAACCAAAACCGATGGCAACACCCTTGGTCGAAGTCTGGTTCTTTTTTGCAACACGTCTCACATGCTGCTTCAACTTGTCTTCCAACGAAATCATTATCGGCGCACCAGCAATATGGACATGAACTTGTAGTTGGGAGATATCTGGCTCAGCCATGGCATGAGGATCTTCTTCCGTTTTTCTATGGAGTGACTCGCCAGAGTAAGGCCTGCCATGGTCACGCTTATGGGCTGATCTTGATCTTTTTAAATAACATCTATGATAGGAAGAGGGAGGCCTTCTAATCTGTGGAATGCGGCGTCAAATATCTCTTGTGCGTACCTAGAATAGATTTCGCTACCCTCTAAAGGTCCTATCAATAAATTATCTTTGAAGGCGCACTCCATGGCGAGGCTTTGTCCTATTAGTTGCGCAGCATCGAAGATGTCCTTGATCGCTTTATTAAGGTTGGGTAGCTCCACGGCACCCTTGGCAGCTAGTGGCAGACCACACTTTATTAACCATTAGTTCTCAGCACGCACTGCTGTGAGGTGCGGATAAAACTCCTCATCAAAATCCGTACTCATGTACTTTAGAGCTTCTGCTTTCTTGGCCATGTCTTTGTGACAGTTGGCAACGAAGTTGTCATAGTTTGA
This sequence comes from Glebionis coronaria, assembly GCA_025667525.1. Classification (NCBI taxonomy): domain Eukaryota; kingdom Viridiplantae; phylum Streptophyta; class Magnoliopsida; order Asterales; family Asteraceae; genus Glebionis; species Glebionis coronaria. The sequence continues at coordinate 32,262,600 of CM046874.1, read as the reverse complement.
AGTAAGGGCACTCATACCCTCCTCCAGCTTAGCCATGGCCCAACGATTTTCATCCTCCTACCTCGTGCGGAGGCGACGCTCTTGACTTATGGACTCAGATAATGATGCCTTCTCATCCTCTAGGTATTGGATGGATCCAGCATTATACTCGACACAGCGCGCAAACGTGCGAGTTCAACCTTGGCGCATACAAGCTCATGGTCTCGTTGCTCTATCGCTTGTTTGATTTTCATGTCCACTTGTGCCAGGCGCTCAGACATATATGACACCTTCTTTTTTAGATGAGAGGCTAATGTTACTTCCTGCGACGCGACTGTATCCAACTTACTCATTAGCATTTCGTCGGACAGATTGCTCTGGAGTTGGGCGCGCCCGGGAGGGGTAATATTCTGGTGGAAGTATGCACATTCGGTTGCATTACCTAGTGCGCATGAGCGCATACACTTCGAGGGAGGAAGGAATCTTGTGGATTTCAAGGAGCTGGCGTCAATCTTGGTCGCTGCAATATGTGGGCTGTAAATTTGACATCCTGCTAGTGTTAGAAAGGGGCTCCTTTGTTCAAAATACTATAAGGAGCGGAATTGGGATATACCTTGATACATGTGTATTTTTGCGCGGCCTTGAAAGCATGCCTCATGAAGTAGCATCGTCGCGCGGTCTGGTCTGCAGTATCCTGCTCCTCGTGGGAATTTGATCTTTTGGGGAGCACGAGAACATTTTGTAGCTTGGGACAGGTATGAACTCTTCTAAAGGACCAACATGCGAGCTGTTCTCTTGATCCACTTCTTATGACGATGACTCCATTATGCATGGCACACTCCGAATGGGAGTGGCATTTACTGTGACTATCCTCTTTGTACCTCTGCTGGTCGTTGGGGAGGGATACTCCAGCTCTACGGTACGTTGACCCACACGCCATCTGTTGGGAATAAAATTAGCCAAGACACTTTGACATTAACAAGAGTTAATTGGACGCTGATAGGAAGAAATCAAGTGCTGACAGATCATGCATTGACAAGAGATATCCAAGCGATGATAAGAAGAAGTCCAAGCACTGATAGGAAAACTTAGTCAACACATTTGTTGTTTGAAGAAAAGATATACTCAAATATTTTATTTTCTATATTTATCTTTTCCTAAAATAGTTTATAGGTTATCCATTGTACACGACTCCTTGTGTTATAAAAGGAGGTCGTAGGGTTTATAGTTTATATACATTATTCAGTATTCGACTTTAATTGTACTCAAGTTTGATAATCAATCAAAAGTGAAAGTTTGGTTTATTGTTTTTACTTGTTCTTTAGTTTAAGTGTTAATTCCGCATAACACTTAAATTGTTAATACAACAACAAAGTTTCTCTAAGTGTTAAACTTGATTCAATCTCGTTAACACAAAGTTAATCGATCTAAGTTTGGGATCAACAAGTGGTATCAGAGCTTGTTGAGGAACTTTGATCTAGAAGAACAGTAAACCCTAAAAACACCAAAACCCTAAAACCAGAAAAGATGTCTGGTATAAAATCTTCTTCCTCATCAACCCACAGCCTAAAAATTCCCATGCTCGACCCTGACAACTTTGAACAATGGAAGTTCAATTTTGAACATTACCTTCAAATTCATGATCATACTCTCTGGGAGATTATTGAATATGGAAACAAATTTGATAAAGCAGCTAAGATTGCTGCTGCTATTCTAGCAAGGTCTGGTATTGGTTCTACTGCTGAAGAATGTAAAGAAAGACCTGAGGATGGAAGAGCTGTCTCAACTGCTGATATAGCCAAGAGAAGGAATGACATGAATACCTTAAACATTCTCAAACTCTCCCTGGGTCCAAATAATCAACATAAGTATAGGAGCTTTGAGTCTGCCAAAGAACTTTTGGCAGCTCTTCAAGTCAACTATGGTGGTAATGATGGTACTGCCCTAGAAAAGAAGAAGAAACTTTTGCATGAGTATGCTGTGTTTAAGGCTCTTCCCAATGAGAAGCTAAGTGAGGTAAGAAGCAGGCTTCTAGACATCACTAGCAAGTTGACCTTTATGGGAACAGAGTATAATGATGCTGATATCATTACTACTTTCCTTAAAAGTTTTGGTGATACATGGAAAATTGAAGCTAGGTCTATCATTGCTACCAATGCCCACAAAAGTTCTACTTTTGATGACGTCTACAATAAGCTAAAGATTATAGAGAATGAAATCTTATTGGATCATGGAAGAAAATCTACCTCTAGAAACATGGCTTTCATCTCACATAGTGAAGCTCAAGTCGATAAGAGAGAATCATATGTGCATCCTGTTATTGGATCACCTTGTGTCAGCGGTGGATCAACCTTTGTCAGCGTTTCACATTTAGACGTTGACACATACAATGTTGACTTACCAAGGATTAAACCTGTTGGTATTGATCTAGACACAGTGTGTGCATACATTGCTGCATTGCCCAATGGTTCAGTGATTACATATGAGGACCTTGAGCAAATCAGTGAGGAGAATTTGGAAGAGATGGATATTAAATGGAATATGGCACTTGCAAGCATAAGGGCCAACATATGGAATAGGAGATTCAGAAAGAAGATGACCTTCAATGCTAAAGACACTGCTGGGTTTGATAAATCCAAGGTTGAGTGTTACAACTGCCATAGGATGGGTCACTTTATGAGGGAATGCATATCTCCAAGAAGATCTGATGCTGGAAAGCCTTTAAGCCAAGTCATCAAGGTTGAAGACACAAAAGCTATGGTTGTCTTGTAATACATTGATGGTGTTAGATGGTACTGGAGCTTTTTGGCAAAGGATGTGGAAGAGAATAAGGCTTTGATTGTAGAGAAGGAAGAAGAAGAGCATGTTCACTTTGCTCTCATGGCACATTCCTCGTCTTCATCAGATAATGAGGTATATGATGATGCCTACTGTAGTAAAGGCTGTCGTTTAAACACTGAAAAGATTAACAAAGAAATTTTAAAGTTAAAATCAGATGTTTTTGATGAAAAATGCAAGCTAACTAACTATCAAATGGCACTTGTTCGAACTAAAAAGACTGTTGAGGAATATAAGAAAATGGAATTTGACCTAAAAGATCAAATTAATGTTTTGTCTCATGATCTAAAAAGTTAGTGTTGAACTTAGGGACAATCTGATGCGATCTAGAGAAGAAGTACAACTTAATTTAGATGAGGCCATTAAGGATAAAGAGAATGTAGGGCTTAAGATTAAAATTTTTGATAAAGCAAGCCAAACCCTAGAAAAATGTGTTAGTGAACAAAGAGATTCTAGGGACAAGTCTGGGATTGGGATGAATGATTATGTTGATGTTCCTCCACCTGTTGGGAACTTTTATGGTGTTCAGAGAAAAGATCTCTCTTGGACTGGTATTCCAGAACTCCAAGAAGAGGAATTTATTCCTCCACCTAGAGTGCTCACCCCAGTTGAGGAATATCAACAAAAGGTGACTGACCTTGAGCAATGGTAAGCAACCAACCCTTGTCTCTTTGTTAAGGGTGGGATGCTTAGTGAGAGTCCATTTGAGTCTACACCCATAACTGTAACCAACCCTACCACTAGAAAACCTGTTGACCTTGGCTCATATGTTAATAGAAAACCTAGTGTTAAGTATGCTGAAATGTATAGAAAACCTAGGTCACCACATAGCCAAGCTAGTGTTAATGGGACAGGGTTCTTTCAATCTAGACCTAAGCTTATGTCTAGAAAAGCTTGTTATATATGTGGGAGTTTTTCTCATTTGGCCTATAAATGTGTCAATGCTTCAAAAGTCAACGCTGACAATAGGTCAACCATGGTCAAACCTAGACCTTATGTCCAACCAAGTCCACAAGTTACTAGACCAGATCCATTCTTTACTAAAGGGACAAACACTCATGGACAAAGGCCCTTTCAAAAGACCAATACATGGTCTAACAGACAATGGGCTCCTGTAGCAAACCCTAATTTGGGCGCTGACAAGTACAAATTCAGCGCTGACAAGAACAAATTTAACACTAACAGGAACGCTTCCAACGCTGTTAGACCAAGTAATGATAGGTACTTGCAGCCTAAGGGAAAGGGGTCTAAGCTTCATCTAGTTTGACATGAAGACCCAAACAAGACCAAAAACCTAATTCTGATGGGATTTCTATGACCTGTAACAGATTTCATTATATTTCAAAGGTCATAACTAAACCAATTGGGGTAAACTGGGTGTTCAAGCCTCAAAGGGATGAACAAGGGGTTGTTATAAGGACTAAGTTTGTTCTTGTTGAACAACCAAATGAATCCAAGTCTGCTTAGGCTTGGGTTCCCAAAGAAAACTAATTTGTTTTCTTTATGTGTAGGGCATCCAAAAGCAGGTCAATGATTATAGATATTAGGACAGTGGATGCTCAAGGCACATGACGGGGAAGGAAGATTACTTGACTAACTTTACCCCCATTAAAGATGGTGACAAAGTGTACTTTGGAGGAGGATATGGTACAATTTATGGCAAAGGCACTCTTATCACTAATAACGTACGTTTTGAAAATGTATTTCTGGTAAAAGAACTTGATTACAGTTTGTTTAGTGTGTCACAAGTTTGTGACAATAAGAATAAGGTTCTTTTCATTGATACTGAATGCTTGGTGTCAAGCAAAGATTTTAAGATGCCCGATGAGAAGTTTATTGAGTATAGAACACCTAGGCATAAGGACATTTATAATGTTAATCTTAATGGAATTAGGATGAACAGCAATTTGTCATGTCTATATGCTAAAGCTTCAGTAGATGAAAGTAATCCATGGAACAGAAGGTTAGGGCGCATAAACTTTAAGAACATCAATAGACTTGTGAGACATTATTTAGTTGATGGTTTGCCCTTAAAGGCTTTCCACGATGATCATTCTTGTGTTGCATGTCTTAAAGTCAAACATCACAAAGTCTTATTTAAGTCTAAACTTGTGCACTCTAGTTCTAAACCACTTCACTTGCTACATATTGATTTATTTTGCCCAACTAATATAGAAAGTTTGAATGGTAAATCCTATTGTTTTGTCATAACGGATGATTTTTCTAGATTTACTTGGACTTTCTTTTTGGCCTTAAAAGTGAAACTGCCACTGTTTTGATTAACTTTATTACCCAAATTGAGAAAAAGACAGGGAATGAGGTTAAAATACTTAGAAGTGATAATGGTGGTGAGTTTAGAAACCAATTGTTAGATGCCTTTTGTGTTAATAAAGGGATTACTAGGCAGTTTAGCATAACTAGAACCCCATAGTAGAATGGGGTGGCTGAAAGGAAGAATAGAACACTCATAGAAGCAGCTAGGACAATGTTGGCTGATGCTCATTTTCCCATTGCTTTTTGGGCTGAGGCTGTGAATACAACCTATTATTTTCAGAATAGAGCATTGGTCAACAAAATCCATAATAAGACACCTTATGAACTATTTTGGAATAGGAAATGCAACATAGGTTTTCTTAAACCCTTTGGATGTCATGTAGTGATCCTTGATACTAGTAATGCCTTAGGAAAGCTAAAGGTGACGAAGGCTACTTTATGGGTTATTCAGTGCAGAGCAAAGGATATAGGATTTGCAATAAGAAAGAAAAACGTATACTTGAAAAAGTACATGTTAAGTTTTTAGAAAGTAAACCTAGTGATCCTAAGAGTGGACCAAATTGGTTCTTTGATCTAGAGCCATTATCTAGAACCTTGAATTATATGCCTGTTACTAATCCAGACATTGTGAAAAAGGATTCGAATGTTGTGGAAGAACCTATTGTTGAAATTACAGGTAAACAGATTGACAAGAAAGAAGGATCACATGCAGTCAAAACAGACCACATACTTGAGTATGTTACCATTCCTATATGGACTGATGGATTTGCACAAGTTGCTACTGCTGATAAGGAGGAAGTAGGTCCACAAGAAAAGCCAGTTGATGAAAACATGCATGAATCTTCAAGCGCTAATAAATGCAAATCCGACGCTGATAGGTCAAATTCAGGCGTTGATAGCTCAAACACTGACAACCCGTTTGACCATTTATTCTCTTCCAATACTTTTGAACAAGGTGAACCTTCCATAGTTCATGAAGAGGTTTATTCTAGTGAGGATGGAGGTGGATATGAAGATGATATTGGCAACATGGAGACTGAGATTGAAGACAACACACTTATTGAATGAGGAACACTTACAACTACTATCAAAAATCATCCCCCTTCTCTAATCATTGGTGATGTTTTGTCTCCTGTTCAAACAAGAAGGTCTCATTAGACTCAAGCAGGTTTCATTGCCAATATCCACAAGAAGGTTGATACCCCTCTTGTACAGGCATGTTTGTTTGCTTGTTTTCTGTTACAACAGAAACCCAAGAAGATTTTTGATGCTCTCAAAGAACCAAGTTGGGGGGAAGCAATGCAAGATGAGCTTCACCAGTTTGCTATTCAAGATGTTTGGGAGTTAGTGGATTGTCCAAGGTATGTAATACCTATTGGGACACGTTGGGTTCTTAGAAACAAGAAAGATGAAAGAGGTAGTATGGTCAGAAACAAGGCACGTTTAGTTGCTCAAGGCTACACAAGAAGAGGGAATAGACTATGAAGAGGTTTTTGCACCTGTTGCAAGGATTAAAGCAATAAGGATTTTCCTAGCCTATGCTTCTTGCATGGGATTTATAGTTTATCAAATGGATGTGAAGAGTGCTTTTCTTTATGACACAATTGCAGAGGAGGTTTATGTTATGCAGCCTCCTGGTTTGGAAGATCCAGAACATCCAGACAAAGTGTATAGGGTGAAGAAAGGAATGTATGGACTTCATCAAGTCCTACGAGCATGGTATGGAACATTGTCCACCTATCTGGTGGAAATGGAATTAAGATGGGCACCATAGACCAGACCTTATTTACCAAGAAGATTGGTAAGGACTTTCCACTTGTTCAGGTCTATGTGGATGATATCATCTTTGGTTCATCAAGTCCAAAGATGGGTGAAGACTTTTCTAAGCTCATGACAGACAAGTTCAAGATGAGTGCAATGGGAGAGATGAACTTATTTCTAGGTTTACAAGTCCAACGGAAAGAAGATGGTATCTTTATCTCTCAAGACAAGTATGTAGCATACATCTTGAAGAAGTTTGGTTTTTCTCCACATGAAAAATGGGCTAGCACACCCATGGATAGGGAACACCCTTGGGGAAAGACTGGAGATGGAAAAAAGGTGGATGTCAGACATTATAGATCAGTGATTGGATCATTGATGTATCTTACAGCTTCTAGAACTGACATCATGTTTGCTGTGTGTGCATACGCACGCCATCAGATGACTCCCAAAGAGTGTCATATTCATGCTGTCAAAAGGATCTTTAGATACCTTAGGTACTATCCCACCTTAGGATTATGGTATCCAAAGGATTATCCATTGGAGCTTATTGGTTATTCAGACAGTGATTATGGAGGTGACAAGTTTGATAGGAAATCCACAACTGGTGGATGCCAATTTCTTGGGAGCAAATTGATATCTTGGCAATGCAAGAAACAAATAGTGGTGGCCAACTCTACAACTGAAGCAGAATATGTAGCTGCAGCTGCTTGTTGTGGACAAGTTCTATGGATACAAAACCAACTGTTGGATTATGGGTATAATTTTATGCATACCAAGATATTTGTAGATAATAACAGTACATTATGCATTATTAAGAATCTTGTACATCATTCTAAAACAAAACACACAGAAATTAGGCATTATTTTATAAGAGATTGTTTTGAAAAAGGTTCAATACATCCAGATAGGGTAGACATAGAAGAAAATGTGGCTGATCTTTTAACTAAACCTTTTGATGTTGGGAGGTTCCAGTACTTGGTAACAAGTATTGGAATGATCATTCTCACCTAAATGTGTTTTTGAAGTCATTGTATAGTTTGTACATGATGTGTACTGTTATTAGTCTTTGTACAATATTAGGTTTTCCACTTTATTTTTCTAATGCTGACAAAGGTTATTTTAACGCTGATAAGTGTTAAAATAGACGCTGACATCAATATGTTAGTTTTGTGGTTTTTGATCTGATCATGCATGCAATATGAGCATTGTACAATTGGATACAGAGTTGCTTAAGGATCTTTAGAGCTTACTAGGATTGTGTTCAAGTTTATGGATGATGGTTGGAATGTTTACATTCCTATCTTGACATAAATTTTAATTACATATTTAATTTTTGGCAACTTTGTATATCATAGTTTAAGGGGAGGATTCTTACAAAGGGGAGGAAGATGCACCAACAGAACCTTTCAACTTAAGTGACAAGGGTTCACAGGATGAAGAAGGTGGTTCTTTTGGTATAAAACAAGTGGAAGTTGCTAAAGCTTTGGCAAGCTTGAAGGAGAAGCCACTTATTGATGTCTCATTGATCACTCCAAAGAAGTTATCATTTGTGGAGATGCTAGAAGAGGTTACCAAGTCAGCCGTTGATGTTCATAATTTGAGCGCTGACAAGAGTAAAGAAGGCGTTGACAGACCCATAGGTATGATTGGTGTATCCCAACAACCAGTTATTATTAGGGATGTTTCAACACAGGTACCACCAACTACTTCACCATATATTGGAGCAAAAGACAAGGGTAAAGAAGTCTTAGTAAAAGTTGAGAAGCCAAATAAGAATGAAGCCCAGATATAATTTGATCAAGCTTTGGCTGCACAACTACAAGAGCAGGATTGGGCTACCACAGAAATACAAAAAGATGGTAGTGATGATGATGAGAGTTCTGGATCTAGTGTGATGATAATAGAGGATCCAGAAAGGTTAGAATATGGTGAGGATGATTTAGCCAATGAGAGGCTAAGAAAGTTAAAGGGCAAAGTTGATTTTGATATGCCTGAAGTTAGGGAAATGTACTTTGCATGGGAGAACAAGACAGTAGAGCATCCAGAGATGTCCATCACTGGACAAATATGGGGATTGGAGATCTTGTTGAGAGTACAGGAAGACTACAAAGTAATTTTGAAGCACAAGGCTAACAAGGTATTTTCTGAGCTTAAAAGAGATAGGAGAGAGTTGTACTACCTGTTGCTCAAGTGTCATCAAGGTGGATGGACCTTTGATAGGTTGAGAAGACTCTCCTTTGCAGAATTAGAACATCGTGCTTATCTAATTTGGTTAAGAGTTTGTGAAGAAAATACTATGAGGCTTCTCTCAGATGAAAGGAGATAAGAGATTGAAGAAAATTTACAGATCCAAAAGGCTTCAATTGCACCAAGACCAGTGAAGAAGGGATTGCCTATTGAGTTCCCAACTCTTGATAGAGTGGATCCTAGTGAAGCAGTTATCAGAAAGAGCATTAAGCTCTCACCATTAGAAGCTTCACATGTTGCAGAGGTATTACCTTTACATTACAGAAACCCTATAGTTCACTATGAAGAAGATGCAAGTGGGTTCTGGATGATCACCAGATATGGTAAGAAGGTACATACTTTCACTTCTTTGATCTCATTGTTTGCAAGCCTGGATAGAGAAGACTTGGTAGATCTTTGGATATTGATGAAGGCCAAGTATGAGGCTGAAGCACCTACTTCAGTCAGTGGAATAAAGATCTGGACATCCTTCAAAAGGATGATTGAACCAGATGAACCAGATCCAATATGGTTGGATTTGGATGATATCAGTAGACTTCAATGGCGTCTACATTCAACAGCTGGTATTTACCATTTGAGCACTATAAAGTTTTCAGAATATCTTCTTGTAGATGTTGAATATCCTATGTCCAAGGAAGTTTTGAAGAAGATGGTGTCTACACAGCTGGAAATGGATTATACTAGTGATGTTGGCAAAGATTTAATTAGGTTTATTTATTATCTAATTAAAAAGTGATGTGTATTTGTAAGAATCCTCCTTGTACTTAGTTTTATTTAGAAACTTGATTACTAGAGTAGATATCAAGTTTAGGGGAGGATTGTTGGGAATAAAATTAGCCAAGACACTTTGACGCTGACAAGAGTTAATTGGACGCTGATAGGAAGAAATCAAGCGCTGACAGATCAAGCATTGACAAGAGATATCCAAGCACTGATAAGAAGAAGTCCAAGCACTGATAGTAAAACTTAGTCAACACGTTTGTTATTTGAAGAAAAGATATACTCAAATATTGTATTTTATATATTTATCTTTTCCTAAAATAGTTGATAGGTTATCCATTTTACACGACTCCTTGTGTTATAAAAGGAGGTCGTAGGGTTTATAGTTTATATACATTATTCAGTATTCGACTTTCATTGTACTCAAGTTTGATAATCAATCAAAAGTGAAAGTTTGGTTTATTGTTTTTACTTGTTCTTTAGTTTAAGTGTTAACTCCGCATAACACTTAAATTGTTCATACAACAACAAAGTTTCTCTAAGTGTTAAACTTGATTCAATATCGTTAACACAAAGCTAATCGATCTAAGTTTGGGATCAACACCATCCATTAGTTAGCTCTAATGGTGTAAAGGGTCGAGCGCGCATGGTCGTGGCGCAGGGATTCTCGCACTTCACAAGCTGCGTATACGTTAGCTCTGCAAAAGTATGAGGAGTATCTGAGTACATAAGCATACACTATTTGAATTTTAAGTCTTTATCGAATGGGATTTCTTACCATGATCAAAGTCATCAAAGTATTGGGGGAGGTGATTTGCAGGAAGAGTTGACGTTTGACTCAGCCCTAATGCATATAGTAGCGCCTCTGGGTATTCTTGCATTGGTATCCAATCAGCGTTAATTGTCTGCGCATCTGCTTCATTATATGTACCAGAGATAGGGCGGTCATCTTTTATCATAGTGTTGGGGGTGATGAAGTCATAGTCGAACGGGAATACAACCTTGTCACCCAGAAAAATTTGTCAGTCCATTTCTTTAGAGAATCTACCTTCACCTTATAACATTGTAAGTGGCCGGGGCGTTTCGCGAAGGATATCCACCTGTTTATCTAGGAGGGTCGATAAAAGGTGTGAAACATATTTATGGTTGGGTTAATATTCTTCAGTAGGCAGTTTATCTCGAAGTTTGAGATCTTCGTCGCGCCGATACAATGCAACTGTGAGAGGTGTATGTTGTAGTAGCTAAGCACGTCCGTCAGAAAACGGCTTAGAGGTATGCGGTTGTTGGAAAACTCAAAGAACCTGGTGTATACTCAATTTTTTCTAGCAGGGAAGCTTCCTATGTGTGCTTGTGGATCTGGAACGGTCAGATAGAGATCTGTGGGTATATGATACTTGGTAACAAAACTGGAAAGTTCTTGTTCTGATATACGGGACGTCACATCAAATAGTTGGGTCACCATTTTTCCTCTTACTTCAGTTGGGTACGAAGGAGAACTGTTTTCTACTGTGGTGATTAGTTCTTGCTGTTTTCAACAATGGTGTAAGGGTTTTTTTTGAAATGAAAAGGAAGGAGGTTGAAGGTCTGTCACACTGCATTTATATACACTCTCGATGTACGGGATCTTGCGAAGTGTGTCCAATAAATTGCTTCATCCTACGGTGTTGGTTAGTTGGCCCTTCTGACGTGGTTAATGCCTTTCCCGGTTCCCAAAGAAAGGTATTCCTTGTGGAGTCTAACGTGGATGCATGTTTAAAACTCATTTCATGTACGTTTTACATGTTTTTTTATGAGATGTCTGCGAGGGGGCCTTAGAGGTTCATAGTCTAGTAGCCGTGGTTAGCACCTGTGACCACAAGACTGGGGGGACATGATGACGTATAGTCCCTAGTCGGGTTGGATAGTCCGACTCACGGGTCCTACCCGCATCCATCAAAGATGAGTTGATACTTATGCGATGTGCGCACAGCCCAGGAGGCCCGGTCAGTCGTTGTCGCAAATATCGTTTATTGCTTAAACCGTATCCTCATCGCACTGCGACAGGATCAAGCAAGAGTATAATCTATCATATAGATATATTCGCCTAAGGGAAAGTGATATACACTTACCTTAGTTACGTGATAAGGATCAAGCTATTTTGAGTCATTATCTCTTCCTTAGGCCGCAAACTACCAGGGGAAATAAAGAAGGAGCTAAAAGACACCACACAAATCCTCACAGGGTTTAACGGTGATAAAACTCGACCAATTAGACACCTCTGCACACAGGTAACTATTGGAGGCGCGGGTCACTAGACAACGGTGTGGATGGATTTCATGGTTGTGCGATCTCAATCATCGTACAACGGGATAACTGGACATCCATCACTAAAAACGCTGCGAGCGGTACCTTCCACGGTACATGGTATGTTCAAATTCCCAGTGCAAGACGGGGTAATCACCATCCGCAACATAGACACGCTCGAAGGGGGTAGCAACACTTCCAGCCACAACGCAAAAAGGAAGGACGCGGATAGGAGTTAGCGCAACACGAAATCCAGCTCAAGAATGAAGAGAAGGAGATGTATCTCAGAAGATTCCCATGCTAAAAGCATATTTATGCACGAGGGCTCACCGTCGGGGCTCCCATGGGTCCTCTTTGCGATAGGCTTCGTAGGAGAGGGAGGACCAGATGCAGGTTTTATCCTCTCAAATCAGGGTGAAATAAAAATTACCTACGCACTGCTGTTCGACTTCCCCACAACTAGCATGGAAGCAGATTATGAAGCCTTCATAGCAGGTCTAAGATTGGCACTCAGAATGGGCATGAAAAGCCTAGTGGCCTACATATACATCCCTTTAGTGGCAAGTAGGGTCGCGGGGTCATGCGAGCCACGAGGGCATATACTAATCCAATACACGGAAAAAGTGAGGGACATAACCATGCAGTTCGTGGAGTTTACTATGCAAAAAGTTTCAAAAGAAAATGACGAAATCTCAGCTGACATGGATTAATTATCAATTCTGAACATGGATAAACCTCCTAGTCATGTGCTAGTTGATTTTATCTTACACAAAAACATAAACGCGAATCCTGAGGCACAAACATGGATGATACCTATTTAAGAGTTCCTAACACATAATACATTACCAAGCAAAGGAAGGAAGGCTAGGCAAGTGCAAGTGAGAGCTAGGCACTTCAAGGTCATCAGGGGAACACTGTACAGACAATCAAATAGTGGGCGAACAATGCAATGTCTAGCGACAGAGCAAGCACAGGCGGTCATGGAAGCCGCACATACAAGGGTATGTCTATGTGGTCCGATAGCTGTGGTTGATGAGATTACTCGCTCAGGGTAATGTTGGCCATTTATGCGTAAGGGTGTTCGTAAAAGGGTGGCGCGGTGTCTGCAATGTTAGACAAAATCGGGTCGTAGGAAGACTCCTAACATGATCACTAGGCCACCCTCAACAACTGGCGCGAAGGGAAATGGAATTCTCTCGAGACTCGAACATACTATTGGTTCTCTGACCACATCGATAGGGAACATGGCGCGAAGGGTAGCGGCAATACTGCCATCTCAAGGTAATCACCGGCAACAACATAGAGGAGCCATGGTTCCTTCAGCCAGGATAGTTGCTCGCGCTATGCGACATCAGGATCAGCAGAATAGACTATCGACAGCGCGAAGCATGCAGCGTCGTGGTAAAGGAAACAATGGACTCTCAATGGCCGGGATGAACGCGGATAGCTATGCGAAGTCGGTAGCTAGTCCCGCGAAAAGTGACTCAAGAGACAACCAGATTTTGGATGATATTCTCTTTGAGGTGTCGTATCATTAGCATGGATCATTCCATTGGCTATTGAAAGCCCCCAATAAAGATCATGTATATTTTCCTTTTTCAATTGTTTTAGGATTACAACTTTCATGTTCTTTGTTTCAGCATTTGCAAAAGTGTGAATAAACTACTGCAGTTCCTAGCTAGTTCCGCAGTCCAAACTATTTTTTTTATCTTTTATGCGTAAGAGTGTTTTTTTCTTTTCTAAAATGCATAACTTTTGCCCGTGGTGTACATGTACAATAAAACGTTTCCAGGTGAAATAAGAGGAGTAAGTTTACCCTACTAATTAAACTTGTCACGTAAGAGGGATGCACCCCTAGTGGCACCAAATCAGGTATCCTTTGTTAGGCAGCTTATAACAAGACGTTGTTGTAAGTGTAGCATTCCTCATACTTTATGACGGATATGCACAAGACACAATGTGCATGCCTAACAAACATGTCATTCTTTATGACGTCGCTTATGGTAGTAGTGGCAGGCCCATACGTAATGAACTTTCAGCTCACCCATGAGTTCCGAGTCACACTTCAATGAATGTACTCATAAACAGTCTCTCTCTTTCACAATCTCAGGCGTGGGTGCAGAAACCTAGACATATATATGTACAAATAAACATGAACATAGTGCAGGACATTAAACAAGTTCTTAGTTTACAAATTAATGTACATAGTTATAATATAGCGTATAGTCAAGAACAATGCCCTCTATAGAAGATCGCTCGCTGACAACGACCTCTTTAACATGCGATGCGATGGGTTGAGGGGCGTGCGGTGTTGTACCCACGCCTCCTTCATATACTACAGCGCGCGCGTTTGATATACATCAATGGCAGACAGACTCACCGGTATACCATCTGATCAGCTAGGGTGCGCTAAACCAAAATCGATGGCAACACCTTCGGTCGAAGTCTGGTTCTTTTTTGCAACACGTCTCACATGCTGCTTCAACTTGTCTTCTAACGAAATAATTATCAGCACACCAGCAATATGGACATAAACTTGTAGTTGGGAGATATATGGCTCAACCATGGCATGGGGATCTTCTTTCGTTTTTCTGCAGAGTGACTCACCAGAGTAAGGCCTGCCATGATCACGCTTATGGGCTGATCTTGATCTTTTTCAATAACATCTATGATAGCAAGAAGGAGTCCTTCTAATCTATGGAATGCGGCGTCAAATATCTCTTGTGAGTACCTAGAATAGATTTCGCTACCCTCCAAAGGTCCTATCAATAAATTATCTATGAAGCCGCGCTCCATGGCGAGGCTTTGTCCTAGTAGATGCGCAACATCGAAGATGTCCTTGATCACTTTATTAAGGTTGGGTAGCTCCACGGCACCCTTGGCAGCTAGTGGCAGACCATGCTTTATTAACCATTAGTTCTCAGCACGCACTACTGTGAGGTGCGGATAAAGCTCCTCATCAAAATCCGTACTCATGTACTTTAGAGCTTCTGCTTTCTTGGCCATGTCTTTGTGACAGTTGGCAACGAAGTTGTCACAGTTTGAAGTAAGGGCACTCATACCCTGATAACGCCCAAATCCAACATGTTTTTGGGAGCGCTATCCGTACTTTTGTGCATGTATATTTGTTATATCTATGACACTTTTGTGCAAATTTATGCCCAATTGTGTTTGCAAGTCTTTGTGTAGCCAACTGCAAGAATGAAGTGTAAAACAACGCAAATGTGAAGATTTGTACGAGTACGAAGAATCCTAGTCAAGTTCAAGACCCGTGTAAAAGTTACAAGCATTTGAAGATCAAGTTCGGGTGCAAGAACAACTATTTCCAAGGAGCATACAAGTCAATCAGCATGAAAATGCCACCAACACCATCAAGTTGCCACTTGCAATAATCATCAAAGAAGCCACCAAAATGATGAAGAAGCCACCAACTTTTGTGTAGTCAGAAATTGTGTCTACATACATGCAAGATCATAGAAGAAGTTTTTAGACGCTTTGGCTCCAAGTATTTGTCTTTGGCTCCAAGTCATGCATACACTTCATGCCATCAACTTTGCCTATAAATAAGACCCTAGGGGTCATATCTTTCATAACAAATTCATATACCTTTCACAACAACTCATTAGTACTTTAATTACTCTTTCATAACCACCAAATAACTCTCTCAACCTTGTCCAAACCTCCATTCCAGGATTTGAACAAGGTGGTGCAAGAAAAGTCACTTTTGGAGTCTGAAAAGCAAAGTTAACATCACAAAACTCTTAGGGATCATTACCCTAATCATTAGCAACATATTTTCACTTTGTAAGGCTCTTGATTATGACTTGTAAGACTATTATTTCAGAGTTTATTTCATCATTTGTTATGAGTAGCTAAATCTCATTCTACACTTGGTAGGATGATGTTTGTGGTATGAAGTAGTGGTTGTGATTGTGATTTATGTTTATTTTAATGTCAAGCTTTCCTATGAACCATTAGTACTTATGTTTCATGTGACAATTGTTATCAAAACTTAATTTGTTGGTAAAGATTTCATAGGTCGAAAGGGTTATTTTCTATCAACAAGTCATAGCCGGTTTGTCTATGATTGGCTATCTTTTGTATTGATCATTTCTTAAGAAGTTTTGATTATCAAGAAACATAATTATAAGTGTTAGCAAATTCGTGAAACGAACGTGAATCGAATGTGTTGAGATTGGATTAAGTCTTGAATTGAGTGATTGAGTCTAATGCTTGTTTTCTTTAACCAAGGTCTTGACGAAGATTAAAGCTTTTGAAAAAAATAGATTGGATTATCCATCTAATTATCATAATCATATTTGTTAAACGTTTCATCACAATGATACCACTACGGATGCTCAAACTAGTCTTTACCAAGTGTTGCCTTTAATCTTATTATTCATCTCATCATTTTTACTCGTTACTTGTTTGTCAACAATTGCTACAATCAACGATTATAGTTTTATTTTTGAATGATCATAGATTTTCCAAATCCCCACGATCTCGGTATTACCACATAAAAGCTATACACAAACGAAAGGGTTATACTTGCCCGTGCGTTTTTAGCCAATCCCGTAATTCATGTTTATAAATTTGAAACTTGTTACTCACACCACGCATCAAGTTTTTGGCGCCGCTGCCGAGGATTTTTATTGTGTTCTTAGTTCTAAATTCATCCTATAATCAAACCAATTGTAGTGTCCTCATTGCAAACAAACCCAAAAAAGTAAAAAAAAAATTCTGACAGGAGAGCATTGTCGCCGGTAACACCCTCCTACCGCCGGCAAGCTTCAAACAGAACCACCTTTGCCGCCCGACAAGGTAGTCCTGCCTTCGTCAAGCGTCAAACAATAGGTATTTTGCCGTCCGACAAGCTTCCAGACCCTAAAAAAAATATTTTTGTATGTTCTTATTTTGTTTGGTTTATTTAATTTCCTATTTACTTATTTTCTTATTAGTTATATTTTGTTTGTTTTTGTTTTTATTACTTGTAATCCTTTTTAAAAGTCGTTCAAGACTTGAATGAACACACGTTCTTCTGGTAAAGAATTGCTTAGTCCATACACCGATCCCGAACGTTATATTCACCAATCTCAAAAGATAAACCGCAAGAAACACCCCTTTGTTTCTTTTGAAAACCGAATCTCAAAAACCAAAAACCTACCATTTGATAATCTCTTAGATGCCTTTGTCGTCTACAACCAATTTAACGATCTACCATTTATAATGGCCGACGATCAATCAATGTGGGCAGCCAACCGAGTAGTAGCACCTACCCCCGAGGCTGCTATTGTTCAAGTTGAGCTTGGAGAAAACTTTACCGTGAAAGGTCATCACCTTTCAATGATCAAAGACTGCCAATTTGACGGCCGTACGCAAGCCGATCCGCATAGGCACATATCCGAATTCATAGAAATATGTGGCATGTTTCATTATGGAGCTGATGTCGATGGAGACGCCATAAAACTCAAACTCTTCCCATCATCTCTATCCGGAGATGAAAGAGTTTGGTACAACGAGTTGACGCCCGGTACCATTGAAACATGGGAACAAATGAGAACCGCTTTTGTTAGCCGTTTCTTTCCACCCGCCATGTACGAAAGACTCATGGGAGAAAACCGAGGTTTCACCCAACTTCCACAAGAAACACTCATTGATGCGTGGAACCGAATGAAAGACCTACTTCGTAGTTGTCATGGACATGGTTTATTAAAAGGAACCATCATCCAAATCTTTTATCATGGTCTCAATGAACCGACGCAAGCAATCCTTGACGCCGGTGGACTCTTTCTCTATAAGACTCCCAACGAAGCATATCAATTGCTCGAGGACCGAGTTCTCTTGAAACTCGATTGGTCCAAAGATAACCGAACCAAACCTTTAAAGAAAACCGTTGCTTTCGTTGAAGGTGATGAAAATTCCAAACTCATGGAGAAGATAGACGCTCTCACATCTAAATTCGACTCGCAATTCAAAACCATCAAAGATGAAATGAAGGAGATGCGAGGCAAATGTACTCTTTGCGGAGGACCACACCCATCCACGACGTGTGATGATACACCAATAAGAGAACCACCACAATAAGCAAACTACCCCCAAGGAGGATACCGAGGAAGTGGTTATCGAGGTAACTACTACGGTAGAAATCCCGGCATATGGCGTGAGTATCCCAAAAACGAAAATCGTAGCTCACAACCCCGTGAGAATGATAATTCTGGTGTATCAAATGAAAAGAAACCCGAAGAGTCGATCCTAGAGAAAACGTTATTAGCTTTCATAGAATCTCAAAAATCGACAAACACGTTCACTAAGAACTAATTCTTCGATCTCAAAGCCAACGTTGAAAGAGGACAAAGACACCACACCGCAACCATTAATGATCTCGAAATCAAACTCGGTCGAATCACTGATCAATTAGCCAATCGACCAAGTGGTTCGCTACCAAGCAACACTCAAACAAACCCAAAACCATCTACAGATAAACCATACCGCCCACCATCCGCCCGTAATGAACATGTGAATGTCGTATTCACAAGAGGTGGGCTGAGTTATGATCCACCACAAAACCCGAACACCAAAGATCACACTTTCGCCGATGAAAGTGAAGACGAGGCCGATTAGCCCGAGAAGCAAGAAACCGTTCCTCCTTCTAACCCCAAACCAAAACAAACAACACCCATTCCAATACCAACACCAAAGGCGTATACACCAAAAATTCCGTATCCTCAACGCCTAAGAAAAGAAAAAATGGAGGCTCGTAATGCCAAATTCCTTAAGACGATCAAGAAAGTTAAGATCAACGTTCTACTTGTTGATATCTTAACCGGCATGCCCAACTATGGGAAATTCCTCAAAGATCTTGTGAGCAACCATAGTAAGACGGAGCAAATCTCTGCTGCGTTTCTAATTGAAGAATGTTCTGCAGCCTTGCAAAGAAAACTTCCACCAAAGCTCGGAGATCCGGGAAGCTTTCTCATACCATGCACCCTAAACAACAATGTCGAATGTCACGCCTTGGCCGATCTAGGCGCAAGTATCAATCTTATGCCATACTCATTATACAAGAATCTTTCAAATAATAGTTTGAAACCTATGAGTATGAGTATACGTTTGGCTAACCACACCTACCAATATCCCATTGGGATATCCGAGAACATGCTTGTTCAAGTTGACAAGTTCATATTTCCCACCGACTTCGTAATCCTTGAGATGGAAGAAGACCATAAAGTCCCTCTCATTTTAGGACGACCAATCTTGCACACCGCCGATGCTATCATTCGTGTGAAGAATAAAGAACTCAACCTTGGAGTTGGTGACGATCGAGTCACATTCTTAGTCGATAAATCTATGCAACACTCCCATTCTAATGATGACACATGCTTCCGCGTGGATGTTATCGATGAAGTAACGGAAGAAGAGTTGGACGCATTGCTTGATGACAACGCACCATTCCAAACAACTTCGGAAAAGATTAGCGATACCGATCGTGATCGTGAATTCGAAGAATTCAAGGCCCTTGATTCCGAAGTAACTCTCGAAGAAGAGGAAAACAAGCCATTTGAAGTTTTGCCTTCAAAATCGAACTTTATAGTTCACAAATCTATTCATGATCCACCGACGGATCTTGAGTTGAAAACTCTTCTCGAACATCTCGAGTACGCTTATCTAGAGAAGGATTCACTCCTTCCGGTGATTATCTCAGCCAAGCTCGAGGAAGATGAGAAGAAACGTCTCGTTTCTATGCTCAAAAACCACAAAGAAGCGTTTGCTTGGAAAACATCCGATATACCGGGTATTAGCCCAAATTTCTGCAAACACAAGATCAATCTCGAATACGATGCCAAACCTGTTATTGAGAGGCAACATCGACTTAACCCAAACATAAAGGAGATAGTGAAAGCAGAAATCATCAAACTCCTTGAGGCAGGAATCATCTATGCCATAGAGGATAGTCCTTGGGTTAGTCCTATTCATTGCGTTCCTAAAAAAGGAGGAATGACTGTTGTGACCAACGAAAATAACGAACTTGTTACTACAAGAACCGTTACCGGTTGGCGTGTGTGTATTGATTACCGCAAATTGAACGATGCCACATGAAAAGATCATTTTCCTCTACCATTCATGGACCAAATGTTGGAAAGACTAGCGGGGAACAAATTATTTTGTTTTCTCGATGGCTTTTCCGGATATTTTCAAATACCTATCGAACCATCTGATCAAGACAAGACCACTTTTACGTGTCCTCATGGAATGTTCGCTTATAAGCGTATGCCTTGGTCATTGCAATGCACCTGCGACTTTTCAAAGGTATATGATCGCAATCTTTCAAGACATGATTGAAGTATCCATGGAAGTTTTCATGGATGATTTCTCAGTCTTCAGAAACTCATTCCAGTCTTGCCTTTTTAACCTAGAGCGCATGCTCATCCGATGCAAACAAGTTCATCTCATGCTCAATTAGGAGAAATGCCACTTTATGGTGACTAAAGGTATTGTGCTTGGACACAAAGTCTCCGGAGCCGGATTTGAAGTAGACAAAGCCAAGATCGAAGTGATATCTAAATTACCACCACCCACTAACGTTAAAGCCGTTAGAAGTTTTCTAGGTCATGCAAGATTCTACCGCCGATTCATAAAAGATTTTTCCAAAATCGCTAGACCGATAACCAAACTCCTTGAAAAAGACATAGTCTTTGATTTCAACGAAGAATGCACAAAGGCATTTGAAAAGCTTAAAGACAAGTTAACGGATGCACCGATCATGGTTTCACCGGATTGGTCGCGACCGTTTGAACTTATGTGTGATGCAAGCGATTTCGCTGTAGGAGCCGTATTAGGACAACGCGAAGGAAAACATTTCCGTCCTATACACTTTGCGAGCAAAAGTCTAAATAGCGCGCATCTCAACTACACAATCACCGAGAAAGAACTACTTGTCGTAGTCTTTGCTTTCGACAAATTCTGATCCTATCTTGTGTTGTCGATAACGATTGTGTTCACCGATCATTCCGTGTTGAAATACCTATTCTCAAAACAAGATGCTAAGTCGCGTCTTATTAGATGGATTTTACTACTCCAAGAATTTGACATCGAAATCCAAAACAAGAAAGGAGCTGAAAACGTCGCAGCCGATCATTTGTCGCGACTTGAAAATCCAAACATGGAAGAGTTAAGGGATGAAGATATCGTCGATTATTTTCCTGATGAAACTCTTATGAAAATCTCTACGGATGAATCTCCGTGGTTTGTAAATTTTGCAAATTACCTCGTTGGAAGAATTCTAAGAAAAGGTTTAACCTATCACCAACGATGTAAATTCTTTTCCGACCTAAAACACTATTTCTGGGAAGATCCATATCTTTTCAAAGTATGCCCCGATGGCATGATTAGGAGATGTGTTTACGGCACGGAAACAAGAAAGATCCTTGATGAATGTTATCATGGCCCTAT
The DNA here is from genome assembly GCA_025667525.1 of Glebionis coronaria. NCBI lineage: Eukaryota > Viridiplantae > Streptophyta > Magnoliopsida > Asterales > Asteraceae > Glebionis > Glebionis coronaria. The sequence continues at coordinate 32,241,045 of CM046874.1, read as the reverse complement.
TGGGGGACATTATGGTCCTTCAACCATCGCGAAAAAAGTCTTCGATGCTGGTTTTTATTGGCCAACAATTTTTAAAGAGGCTTATACTCTAGTCGAAAATTGTGATGCTTGCCAACGTACTGGTAGCCTCTCACGACGAGACGAAATGCCTCAAAACATCATCCAAGTTAGTGAAATATTTGACGTATGGGGAATGATTTCATGGGACCCTTTCCCAAATCCCATAAGTTCGAGTATATCTTAGTCACTATTGATTACGTGTCCAAATGGGCAGAAGCCGAGGCTTTACCCACGAACAATTCACGAGCCGTAATCAATTTTCTGAAAAAGCTTTTCTCTCGCTATGGAATGCCGAAAAATTTAATTAGTGATTAAGGTTCCCATTTTTGTAATAAACAAATGGAGAAAATCTTAAAGCGTTATGGAGTCACCCATCGCTTTGCAACCGCGTATCATCCACAAACGAGTGGACAAGTTGAAAATACCAATAGAGCTTTAAAACGAATACTCGAAAGAACGGTTAAGGACAATCCTTATGTTTGGTCAAGGAAACTTGACGACGCTCTATGGGCTTTCCGAACAGCTTATAAGACACCAATTGGCACACCTCATCGTTTATTGTACGGTAAAACGTGCCATTTGCCCTTCGAAATCGAGCACCGTGCTTATTGGGCATTGAGAAGCTGTAATCTCGATCTCAAAATCGCTGGAGAAACCGGATTCTTGCAACTGCATGAACTCGATGAATTAAGACTCCAAGCTTATGAGAATTCGAAATTGTACAAAGCACGTACCAAAGCTTATCACGACAAGAAACTTCGAATCCGAAATGAATTCAAGAAAGGAGATAAATTTCTCTTGTTTAATATGCGCTATAACTTCAAAGCCCCTAAGCTTAAACAAAAGTGGTATGGTCCTTTTATAGTAAAACATGGATACCCGTCCGGTTATGTTGAATTGTATGACAAGAGTGGAGGAAGCTTCATTGTTAATGGACACCGTGTTAAATTATACCATGAAGAGTGGAGTGAACATTTTCCGCTCAAAGAAAATAAAGAGAACTAAAAAGAAATACGAGTCCAGCTGATGACTCGATAATAAAATAAGCGCTTCTCGGGAGGCAACCCGTGTGTTTTTAAAATTTTAAGTTTTTAAAGTGTGATTTTCCTTTTTAAAATAAATTTATGCTTACACCCCACAATTTTTAACCAATGTTTTGCTTAAGTGTGAGGGGGTGTAGCATGTGTCACTTTTATAAAAAACCTATAAAAACCCAAAAATAGAGTGTTTTTCCGGATTTTTGTGTGTTTTATTTTTTTTATAGGTACCGCAAGTTGAAGGCGAAGATAAAACTCTTGTATGATGCATGATATGCCCGTGATTCTGGTTTTTCTCTCACTCCCTTGCTTTTGTTCAGTTTTATTGCTAAACTTAAGTGTGAGGGGGTTGTAGGAAAATCGAGAAAAAGATGCTTAATTGCCATATTTTTGGGCTATTCTAAAAAATTTTATTCTTGTTTTGCCCTCGTAAATAATAAGTTTCAAGCAATGTATATAAAAATTAAGAAGTTATCCAATTGGTAATTTTTGAAAATTTGAGATGTATTTTTATGTCAAAATTACCTAAGTCAAAGTCTCATATAATAGTAGAAAAAAATAGAAAAAAGCAAGCTCAATGTTTGTCACTACAACATGAACTTTGTAAGTATGTTGATCCATGGCTAGGAGTTTGAGCCAAGAAAAAAAATATAAAGAAAAAGAAGAAAGAAAAAAGGCAAAAAGACAAATAAATAGCCAATGAGCTATAATATTATAAAGTTGAAGGAAGAAGAAGAAATAAAAGGTATCGATTAGCCAATGTGGTAAGTCGTGATACATGTTGCTTCAATTCATAAATTATTAGTGTAGTTAGAAATAAAAGACTTTCTAGATTTTTATGGGTATTGACTTTATATCTCAATTTTTCAACCTTAAAAACTTAAGTCGATGAGTTTTATCGTGTACTTGTACTTGGTAGACTTGCATCGAATTTTTATAAAATACATGTACCTTTGGAATTAATTTTCTTTTCTTCTTGCTTGAGGGCAAGCAAAACTTAAGTGTCAGGGGATTTGATAACACCTAAATCTAACATGTTTTTAGGAGTGTTATCCGTACTTTTGTACATGTATATTGGTTAATTATATGATACTTTTGTGCATATTTGTGCCCAGTTGTGTTAGCAAGTCTTTGTGTAGCCAATTGCAGGAATGGAGTATAAAACAACATAAAAGTAAAGAATTGTACGAGTACGAAGAATCCTAGTCAAGTTCAAGACCCGTGTACAAGTTACAAGCCTTTGAATATTAAATTCGGGTGCAAGAACAAGTGTTTCCAAGAAGCAAATAAAGATATTCAGCATGAAAGTTGCCACCATCAACACACATCCAACTTGCCACTATCAAGAGTGAAGTTGCCACCATCACATGGGAGTTGATTTGCCTCTATCATGAGTGAAGTTGCCTCGAACATTTGTCTAAGCAAAAATGTGTCCACATTCATGCAAGCTCAAGGAATTCCATGCAAGAGCATTCATGACTTTCTTTCTCTCCAAGCCAAACATTGAAGTTTAGGGCCTTAACTAGCTTAGAAATAAGACCCTTGGGGTCATGTAACTCATATGCCTTTCACATATCTTTTCAGTTTTCATATCATCTCATAAATAACTCTCTCATCCTTGTCCAAACTCCCATTCCCGGATTTGAACAAGGTGGTGCTAGAAAAGTAAGATTTCGAGTCCGATAAGCAAAGTTATCATCACGAAACTCTTAGGGATCATTACCCTAATCATTAGTAACATTTTTCCACTTTGTAAGACTCTTGATTATGAGTTATAATACTTTTATTTCTGATTTTATTTCATCATTTGTTATAAGTAGCTAAGTTTCATTCTACACTTGGTAGGATGATATTTGTAGTATGAAGTGGTGGTTGTGATTGTGATTTATGTTTAATTCAGTGTCAAGCTTTCCTATGATCCATTGATATTTATGTTTCATGTGACAATTGCTATCAAAACTTAATTTGTTGGTAAAGATTTCATAGGTCGAAAGGGATATTTTCTATCAACTAGTCGTAGCCGGTTTGTCTATGATTGGCTATCTTTTGTATTGATCATTTCTTAAGAAGTTTTAATTATCAAGAAACATAATTATAAGTGTTAGCAAATTCATGAAACGACCGTGAATCGAATGTGTTGAAATTGGATTAAGTCTTGAATTGAGTGATTGAGTCTAATGCTTGTTTTCTTTAACCAAGGTCTTGACGAAGACTAAAGCTTTTGAAAACAACAGATTGGATTGTCCATCTAATTATCATAATCATATACGTTAACGTGTCATCACAATCATACCACTATGAATGCTCATACTAGTCTTTACCAAGTGTACCTTTAATCATATTATTTATCTCATCTTTTTTACTTATTATTTGTTTGTCAAAAATTGCTACAATCAACGATTATAGTTTCATTTTTGAATGATCATAGGTTTTCCAAATCCCCATGAACGATCTCGGTATTACCACATAAAAGCTATACACAAACGAAAGGGTTATACTTGCCCGTGCGTTTTTAGTCAATCCGGTAATTCGTGTTTATAAATTTAAAACTTGTTACTCACACCACGCATCACATGCCCAAGTATGGGAAATTCCTCAAAGATCTTGTGAGCAACCATAGTAAGACGGAGCAAATCTCTGCTGCGTTTTGGAATGAAGAATGTTCTGCAGCCTTGCAAAGCAAACTTCCACCAAAGCTCGGAGATCCGGGAAGCTTTCTCATACCATGTACCCTAGCCAACAATGTTGAATGTCACGCCTTGGCCGATTTAGGCGCGAGTATCAATCTTATGCCATACTCATTATACAAGAATTTTTCAAACAATACTTTGAAACCTACAAGTAAGAGTATATGTTTGGCTAACCACACTTACTAATATCCTATTGGGATAACCGAGAACATGCTTGTTCAAGTTGGCAAATTCATATTTCTTGCCGACTTCGTAATCCTTGAAATGGAGGAAGACCATCACGTCCCTCTCATTTTAGGACGACCATTCTTGCACGCCGCCGATGCTATCATTCGTGTGAAGAATAAAGAACTCAACCTTGGAGTTGGTGACGATCGAGTCACATTCTTAGTCAATAAAGCTATGCAACATTCTCATTCCAATGATGACACATGCTTCCGCGTGGATGTTATCGATGAAGTAACGGAAGAAGAGTTGGATGCATTGCTTGATGACAACGCACCATTCCAAACAACTTCGGAAAAGATTAGCGATACCGATCGTGATCGTGACTTCAAAGTATTCATGACCGTTGATTCTGAAGTAACTCTCGAAGAAGAGGAAAACAAACCCTTCGAAGTTTTGCCTTTGAATTCAAACTTTGTGGTTCACAAATCTATTCATGATCCACCGATGGATCTTGAATTGAATCCTCTTCCCAAACATCTCGAGTACGCTTACCTAGAGAAGGATTCACTTCTTCCGGTGATTATCTCAGCCTCACTCGAGGAAGATCAAAAGAAACGTCTTGTTTCTATGCTAAAAAACCACAAAGAAGCGTATGCATGGAAAACATTCGATATACCGGGAATTAATGAGAAATTTTGCAAACACAAGATCAATCTTGAAGACGATGCCAAGCCCGTTATTGAGAGGCAACGTCGACTTAACCCAAACATGAAGGAGATTGTAAAAGCCGAAGTAATCAAACTCCTTGAGGCAGGAATCATCTTTGACATTGAAGATAGTCCTTGGGTTAGTCCTATTCACTGTGTTCCTAAGAAAGGAGGAATGACTGTTGTGACCAACGAACATAACGAACTTGTTCCTACAAGAACCGTTACCGGTTGGCGTGTGTGTATTGATTACCGCAAATTAAATGATGCCACACGAAAAGATCATTTTCCTCTACCATTCATGGACCAAATGTTGGAAAGACTAGCAGGGAACAAATTCTTTTGTTTTCTCGATGGCTTTTCTGGATATTTCCAAATACCTATCGAACCATCCGATCAAGACAAGACCACTTTCACGTGTCGTTTTGGAACATTTGCTTATAGGCGTATGCCTTTTGGTCTTTGCAATGCACCTACGACTTTTCAAAGGTGTATGATCGCAATCTTTCAAGACATGATCGAAGTATCCATGGAAGTTTTCATGGATGATTTCTCAGTCTTCGGAAACTCATTCGAGTCTTGCCTTTTTAACCTAGAGTGCATGCTCATCCGATGCAAACAAGCTAATCTCGTGCTCAATTGGGAGAAATGTCACTTTATGGTGACTGAAGGATTTGTGCTTGGACACAAAGTCTCCGGAGCCGGATTGGAAGTAGACAAAGACAAGATCGAAGTGATATCCAAACTACCACCACCCACTAACGTTAAAGCCGTTAGAAGTTTTCTAGGTCATGCGGGATTCTACCGCCGATTCATTAATGACTTTTCCAAAATCGCTAGATCGATGATCAAACTCCTTGAAAAAGACATAGTCTTTGATTTCAACGAAGAGTGCATAAAGGCATTTGAAAAGCTTAAAGACAAGTTAACGAATGCACCGATCATGGTATCATCGGATTAGTTGCGACCGTTTGAACTTATGTGTGATGCAAGCGATTTCGCTGTAGGAGCCGTATTAGGACCACGCGAAGGAAAAAAATTCCGTCCTATACATTTTGCAGCAAAACTCTAAATAGCGCGCAGCTCAACTACACAATCACCGAGAAAGAACTACTTGCCGTAGTTTTTGCTTTTGACAAATTTCGATCCTATCTCGTGTTGTCGAAAATGATTGTATTCATCGATCACTCCGCGTTGAAATATCTATTCTCTAAATAAGATGCTAAGCCGCGTCTTATTAGATGGATTTTACTCCTCCAAGAATTTGACATCGAAATTCAAAACAAGAAAGGAGCCGAAAACGTCGCAGCCGATCATTTGTCGCGACTTGAAAATCCAAACATGGAAGAATTAAGGGACGAAGATATCGATGACTATTTTCCCAATGAAACACTTATGAAAATCTCTACGGACGAATCTCCGCGGTTCGCAGATTTTGCAAATTACCTCCTTGGAAGAATTCTAAGAAAAGGTTTAACCTATCACCAACGATGTAAATTCTTTTCCGACCTAAAACACTATTTCTGGGAAGATCCATACCTTTTCAAGGTATGCCCCGATGGCATGATTAAGAGATGTGTTTATGGTGCGTAAACAAGGAAGATCCTTGATGAATGTCATCATGGCCCTCCTGGGGGACATTATGGTCCTTCCACCATCGTGAAAAAAGTGTTTGATGCTGGTTTCTATTGGACAACAATTTTTAAAGAGGTCTACACTCTAGTCGAAAATTGTGATGCTTGCCAACGTACTGGTAGACTCTCACGAAGAGATGAGATGCCTCAAAACATCATCCAAGTTAGCGAAATATTTAACATATGGGGAATTGATTTCATGGGACCCTTTCCCAAATCCCATAAGTTCGAATATATATTAGTCGCTATTGATTACGTGTCCAAATGGGCCGAAGCCGAAGCTGAAGCTTTACCCACGAACGATTCACGGGCCGTAATCAATTTTCTGAAAAAGATTTTCTTTCGTTATGGAATGCCGAAAGCTCTAATTAGCGATCGAGGTTCCCATTTTTGTAACAAACAAATGGAGAAAATCTTAAAGCGTCATGGAGTCACCCATCGCTTTGCCACCGCATATCACCCACAAATGAGTGGAAAAGTTGAGAATACCAACAGAGCCTTAAAACGAATACTCGAAAAAACGGTTAAGGACAATCCTTCCATTTGGTCAAGGAAACTTGACGACGCTCTGTGGGCATTCCGAACAGCTTATAAGACACTAACTGGCACAACACCTTATCGTTTATTGTACGGTAAAACGTGTCACTTGCCCTTTGAAATTGAGCACCGTGCTTATTGGGCATTGAGAATATTTAATCCCGATCTCAAAATCGCTGGAGAAAACTGATTCTTGCAATTGCATGAACTCGATGAATTAAGACTCCAAACTTATGGGGATTCCAAATTATACAAAGCACGTACCAAAGCTTATCATGACAGGAAACTTCGAATCCGAAAAGAATTCAAGAAGGGAGACAAAGTTCTCTTGTTTAATATGCGATATAAATTCAAAGCTCCAAAGCTTAAACAAAAGTGGTCCGGTCCTTTTACAGTAAAACATGGATACCCGTCCGGTTATGTTGAATTGTGTGACAAGAATGGAGGAATCTTCATTGTTAATGGACACCGTGTTAAACTATATAATGAAGAGTGGAGTGAACACTTTCCGCTCGATAAAAATAAATAAAAATAAAAAGAAGTACGAGTCAGGCTGATGACTCTATAATAAAATAAGCGCTTCTCGGGAGGCAACCCATGTGTTTTGAATTATTAAGTGTGATTTTCCTTTTTAAAATAAATTCATGCTTACACCCCACAACTTTTAACCAATGTTTTGCTTAAGTGTGAGGGGGTGTAGCATGTGTCGCTTTTATAAAAACCTATAAACCAAAAAATAGAGTGTTTTTGTATTTTTGTGTGTTTTATCTTTTTTTTGTAGGTACCGCAAGTTGAAGGCGAAGACAAGACTCTTGTATGATGCATGATATGCCCGTGATTCTGGTTTTTCTCTCATTCCCTATACTTTTATTCAGTTTCAACACATTGAGGACAATGCTAAACTTAAGTTTGAGGGGGGTGTAGGGAATCGAGAAAAAGATGCTTAATTGCCATATTTTGGGGTTATTTTAAAATTTTGTTATGTTTTGCCCTTGTAAACAAAAAGTTTCAAGCAAATGTATATAAATAATTAAGAAATTATCCAATCGGTAATTTTTAAAAATTTGAGATATATTTTTGTGTCAAACTTACCCAAATCAAAGTCTCATATAATAGTAGAAGAAAAATCCAAAAATAGGAGAAAGTTGCAAGTTCCATGTTTGTCAATACAACATGAACTTTGTAAGTATGTTGATCAATGGCTAGGAGTTTTAGCCAAGAAAAAAATATGAAGAAGAAAAAAAAAGAGAAAAAGAAAGAAACAAGTCAAAAAGACAAATAAATAGCCAATGATCTATAATGTTAAGAAGTTGAAGGAAGAAGAAGAAATAAAAGGTATCGATTAGCCAATGTGCTAAGTCATGATACATGTTGCTTAAATTCATATGTTATTAGCGTAGTTAGAAATAAAAGTATTTCTAGATTTTTATGGGTATTGACTTTATGTCTCAGTTTTTCAACCTTGAAAACTTAAGTTGATGAGTTTTATCTTGTACTTGTACTTGGTAGACTTGCATTAAATTTTTATAATATACATGTACCTTTGGATTTAATTTTCTTTTCTTCTTGCTTTAGGGCAAGCAAAACTTAAGTGTGAGGGGATTTGGTAACGCCCAAATCCAACATGTTTTTAGGAGCGTTATATGTACTTTTGTGCATGTATATTGGTTATATCTATGATACTTTTATGCATATTTATGCCCAATTGTGTTTGCAAGTGTTTGTGTAGCCAATTGCAGGAATGAAGTGTAAAACAACAAAAATGTGAAGATTAGTATGAGTACGAAGAATCCTAGTCAAGTTCAAGACCCGTGTAAAAGTTACAAGCCTTTGAAGATCAAGTTCGGGTGCAAGAACAACTATTTCCAAGGAGCATACAAGTCAATCAGCATGAAGATGCCACCAACACCATCAAGTTGCCACTTGCAATAATCATCAAAGAAGCCACCAACATGATGAAGAAGCCACCAACTTTTGTGTAGGCAGAAATTGTTTCTACATACATGCAAGATCATACAAGAAGTTTCTAGACTTGCTTTAGCTCCAAGTATTTGTCTTTGGATCCAAGCCATGCATTCACTCCATGCCGTCAACTTTGCCTATAAATAAGACCCTAGGGGTCATATCTTTCATAAAAATTCATATACCTTTCACAACAACTCATTAGTACTTTAATTACTCTTTCATAACCACCAAATAACTCTCGCAACCTTGTCCAAACCTCCATTCCCGGATATGAACAAGGTGGTGTAAGAAAAGTCACTTTTAGAGTCCGAAAAGCAAAGTTAACATCACGAAACTCTTAGGAATCATTACCCTAATCATTAGCAACATATTTTCACTTTGTAAGGCTCTTGATTATGACTTGTAAGACTATTATTTCAGAGTTTATTTCATCGTTTGTTATGAGTAGCTAAATCTCATTCTACACTTGGTAGGACGATGTTTGTGGTATGAAGTAGTGGTTGTGATTGTGATTTATGTTTATTTCAATGTCAAGCTTTCCTATGAACCATTAGTACTTATGTTTCATGTGACAATTGTTATCAAAACTTAATTTGTTTGTAAAGATTTCATAGGTCGAAAGGGTTATTTCTATCAACAAGTCATAGCCGGTTTTTCTATGATTGGCTATCTTTTGTATTGATCATTTCTTAAGAAGTTTTGATTATCAAGAAACATAATTATAAGTGTTAGCAAAATCGTGAAACGACCGTGAATCGAATGTGTTGAGATTGGATTATGTCTTGAATTGAGTGATTGAGTCTAATGCTTGTTTTCTTTAACCAAGGTCTTGACGAAGATTAAAGCTTTTGAAAACAATAGACTGGATTATCCATCTAATTATCATAATCATATTTGTTAAACGTTTCATCACAGTTATACCACTACGGATGCTCAAACTAGTCTTTACCAAGTGTTGCCTTTAATCTTATTATTCATCTCATCATTTTTACTTGTTACTTTATTGTCAACAGTTGCTACAATCAACGATTATAGTTTTATTTTTGAATGATCATAGGTTTTCCAAATCCCCGTGAACGATCTCGGTATTACTACATAAAAGCTATACACAAACGAAAGGGTTATACTTGCCCGTGCGTTTTTAGTCAATCCGGTAATTCGTGTTATAAATTTAAAACTTGTTCTACAAATTCATCACACAACGGACGCATCATACCCTCCTCCAGCTTAGCCATGGCCCAGCGGTTTTCATCCTCCTGCATCGTGCGGAGGCGGCGCTCTTGACTTATGGACTCAGATAATGATACCATCTCATCCTCTAGGTATTGGATGGATCAGACATTATACTCGACACAGCGCGCAAACGTGCGAGTTCAACCTTGGCGCATACAAGCTCATGGTCTCTTTGCTCTGTCGCTTGTTTGATTTTCATGTCCACTTGTGCCAGGCGCTCAGACAGATATGACACCTTCATTTTTAGATGTGAGGCTAATGTTACTTCCTGCGACGCGACTGTGTCCAACTCACTCATTAGCATTTCGTCGGACAGATTGCTTAGGAGTTGGGCGCGCCCGGGAGGGGTAATATTCTGGTGGAAGTCTGCACATTCGGTTGCATTACCTAGTGCGCATGAGTGCATACACTTCCAGGGAGGAAGGAATCTTGTGGATTTCAAGGAGCTGGCGTCAATCTTGGTCGCTGCAATATGTGGGCTGCAAATTTGACATCTTGTAAGTGTTATAAAGGGGCTCATTTGTTCAAAATACTATAATGAGCAGAATTGGGATATACCTTGATACATGTGTATTTTCGCGCGGCCTAGAAAGCATGCCCGATGAAGTAGTATCGGCGCGCGGCCTGGTCTGCAGTATCCTGCTCCTCCTGGGAATTTGATCTTTTGGGGAGCACGATAACATTTTGTAGCTTGGGACAGGTATGAACTCTTCTGAAGGACCAACGTGCGAGCTGTTCTCGTGATCCACTTCTTATGACGACGACTCCATTATGCACGGCACACTCCGAATAGGAGTGTCGTTTACTACGACTATCCTCTCTATACCTCTGATGGTCGTTGGGGAGGGATACTCCAGCTCTACGGTGCGTTGACCCACGCGCCATCCATTAGTTAGCTCGAATGGTGTGAAGGGTCGAGCGCGCATGGTCATGGCGCAGGGATGCTCGGACTTCACAAGCTGCGTATACGTTAGCTCTGCAAAAGTATGAAGAGTATCTGAGTACATAAGCATACATTATTTGAATTTTAAGTCTTTCTCGAATGGGATTTCTTACCATGATCAAAGTCATCAAAGTATTAGGGGAGGTGATTTGCAGGAAAAGTTGACGTTTGACTCAGCCCTAATGCATATAGTAGCACCTCTGGGTATTCTTGCATTGGTATCTGATCAGCGTTAATTGTCTACGCATCTGCTTCATTATATGTACCAGAGATAGGGCGGTCATCGTTCATCATAGTGTCCGGGGTGATGAAGTCATAGTCGAACGGGAATACAACCTTGTCCACCTAGAAAAAATTGTCAGTCCATTTCTTTAGAGAATCTACCTTCACCTTATAACATTGTAATTAGCCGGGGCGTTTCGCGAAGGATATCCACCCATTTATCCAGGAGGATCGATAAAAGGCGCGAAACAGATTTATGGTTGGGTTAATATTCTTCAGTAGGCAGTTTATCTCGAAATTTGAGATTTTTGCCGCGCCGATACAATGCAGCTGTGAGAGGTGTATGTTGTAGTAGCTAAGCACGTCCGTCAGAAAATGGCTTAGAGGTATGCGGTTGTTGGAAAACTCGAAGAACATGTTGTATACCCCAATTTTTCCAGCAGGGAAGGTTCCTGAGTGTGCTTGTGGATCTGGCACGGTCGGATGGAGATCTGTGGGTATATGATACTTGGTAACAATACTGAAAAGTTCTTGTTCTGATATACGGGACGTCACATCAAATAGTTGAGTCACCATTTTTCCTCTTACTTCAGTTGGGTACAAAAGAGAACTGTTTTCTACTGTGGTGATTAGTTCTTGCTGTTTTCAACAATGGTGGAAGGGTTTTTTGAATTGAAAAGGAAGGAGGTCGAAGGTCTGTCACACTGCATTTATATACACTCTCGATGTACGGGATCTTGCGACGTGTGTCCAATGAATTGCTTCATCATACGGTGTTGGTTAGTTGGCCCTTCTGACGTGGTTAATGCCTTTCCCGGTTCCCAAAGAAAGGTAGTCCTAGTGGAGTCTGACGTGGATGCATGTTTAATACTCATTTCATGTGCGTTTTACATGAATATTTTTTATTTTTTTATGGGATGTTTGCGAGGGGGCCTTAGAGGTTCATAGTCTAGTAGCCGGGGTTAGCACCTGCGACCACTAGACTGGGGGGACATGATGATATACAGTCCCTAGTAGGGCTTGATAGTCCGACTCACGAGTCCTACCCGCATCCATCAGAGATGAGTTGATACTTATGCGATATGTGCACAACCCAGGAGGCCCGGTCAGTCGTTGTCACACATACGATTTATTGCTTAAACCGTATCCTCGTCGCACTGCGACAGGATCAGGCAAGAGTATAATCTATCATATAGATATATTCGCCTAAGGGAAAGAGATATACACTTACCTTAGTTACGTGATAAGGATCAAGCTATTTTGAGTCATTATCTCTTCCTTAGGCCGCAAGAACAGGGAGCCCAGCCTAGACTCTCTTGGGTATAAAAGAAACCCCTATGGTTCCACAAAGGTACGATACACACAATACCCTAAACACTATACACTTAAATCGATTACTTACCCTCACGTCGGAGTCTAATCGTGGGTCACAAACCCACGGTAAGCCTAACGGTATCCGTTTAGTGCGCAGGGTCCTCAAAGCAAGTTTCACTTGGTGCTAGAGCCGGAGTCCACAAGACCCCGAATTAAGCCTAATTCGGGTCAAGCTCGGTCCATCCAACTTTTGTATCAACAAGAATTGTCAAAAACAGGTCAACCCGTATAGCTCGCTTAATAAATGATCTTGTTTGGGTTGAGTAAATATTAAACATGTTACTATGTGAATCCGTTTAATAATATATAATACTTTAATTATTAAAATATGCAACTTAATTTTATATTAGATTTTGATTAAATGCATTTTGTTATTTACTTAATATGATTAAATTACGATATAACTAATATATCATTGAAATTGTCGCATAGTTATTTGTATTATATATTTATCATTTTTTATATCCTTAGTATCATTTATGCATCTAATATAGGTAAATTGACAAACCACCAACATTATTCCTTAAACATGTTGATCGGGTCACAAACGGGTACACATGTTATGCACGTCTGGGCAAGGTTCAAGTTTCTTGACACGATTGATAAACGGGGCGTGTTTGGGTAAAAGTTATAATAACCCATCAACCCGCGAATCCAAACGGGTCAACACCAACATGACTCGATTGCAGCCCTAGAAATTACCATAACATAAAAAAATAGCTCCTTTGTATTGCTTCCTCTCTACATATAATGCCCACTATTTCAACTGGTTGTAAAAAATGGGATTTCGTGTAATAAGCTTTTGATATTCGGCAATTCCTGTTAAAAAGTAATCGCAAAAAGCCAAACATTTATCTATACAACCATGAGGTAAACCAACAGCGGCTCTCTAATACGAAAAAATTGTTCATCATTTGCATATCGGTGGTAGCTTCGAATAAGCCATATATCAATTCTCTTTCTCGAAAAATATAGAAGAAAGGAGTTTGTGCCCCGATATATGCCATAAAAGGGCCAAGCCGTAACATATGTGAAGTTATACGACTTAACTCCAACCTATGAATCTGATATAACTCGTCCTTTTAGGGACTTGAATATTCCCTAATTGTTCTGGCGCATTTCAATTATTACTTCTATGAAAAACTAGAAAGGGGAGTTGAATAGTTTTACCGATTAGTTTTACTTATTTGAAACTTTGTATGTGATTAGTAAGGATATATAGATCGAGTATGATTGAGTGCTAGCAAATCAAGTAATCGAGATCAAGAAAGAGTAAAACAAACCACAATGCACAAGTGATTTATAGTGGTTCGGTCTAGCAAGATCTCACTTATCTTGCCCCTACTTCCACTCCTCGAGTATCCACTCGAGAGTTTGACTTTCACTAGTCAACAACCTCCTTTATAACCGTGGAGAAACCCTTAACGTCGCTTACAATATTTACCGAAACCTAAGCTAAGATGTCGTGTTCTTTTACATGGGTAAAACAACTCCATTCACATTATGTATTTGAGAACTAAAATACTAATCACGATATTACACAAGTAGTAGATGAATGTGGTACAACAATGATGACTGTATATGTAACACTTAATACAATCACACGAGTAAAATTTGAAGGATCAAATCTTAGGTATAGAGTTCTTGTTAATGATCTTCAAAGAGAGTAAGATCTATATAACAAGAGACAAAAATAAGAGTAAGAATAGAGGTTAGAATGTAAGATATAATCATAGATTTAGAGAGATTATGGAGAATAGGGGTGAAGAGAAATAAAATATGGCTCAAATATGTGATTGCGTCTGAATAAATTAGACTAAGGTTATGTTTGTTTTTGCCAAAAATGTTTGAATCACATCTGACGTCTGACCATTCACACGTGGTCAGACGTTATGGTTGTTTTTTTTCTTGCGAGTCAGAGGCAGTAAGACTATAAATATCTGACTGAGTCAGAGTTGGTGGATATGTCTATAAATAGTTTAATAATTAGTCATGGGTTAAAATAATTATTTTAAATTTTGCTATTATAATTCTGACTATAAATAGTTTAATATATACTACTTAAAAACACACAATTAAAACCATTCAAATAATTATAAAAAACAAAGAACGTTTTTTAATTCAGATTCAGACATTACAACCAGCTCTTATTAATAAGATGTGGTAGTCAGATTCAAACGTAAAACATTTTAATGAAACAAACACCACCTAAGATATTGTTAAGAGTCATTTACTAAAAAAACAAACACTACCTAAGAAAACCTAAGAAAACCATGCAATGGATGGTGAGGTCCTATTTAGTTAAAAGAAACATATAAAAAATAAGTCTATAAGGTAAGGTTATTTTCAGAAACAAATAAATGTATAAAACTACGAGTGAGAAACACATTTAAACTCTTCAAATGCACATGTATTTTCATCGTATCAGTTAATTAGGTAGATATACATGAATTTTAATTGTCTTAGGTCACTAAGTACATATAGTATAGGACCATGCACATGTATTTTTTTGGGTAAACCGTCAAAAACGTCCATGTACTTTCTGAAAAATGCAAATATGCTCCTGAGTGAGAACTACAAGCATTCTTGCCCCTTAACTTTCATTTCCCCTGCAAATATGCCCCTGAGTTGTCTTTTTTTACTTCCCTTAATGTTATGTTGTTAACTCCCTCACGTGCCTGGCACGTGAGGGCATATTCGTCATTTCCAATCGTTTACAACTTAAACCCACCTTTGTTCAAGCAAAAAACGTCCTCGAAAAGATTTCCTTCTTCCCCACTTTTTCTTCTTCCCCACTTAAGTTATCCACCACCACCACTACCGCCGTCATTGTTACTGCAGTACCATCGATTTTATTTAAAAAAATACCAATACTAAATAATAATTATTCGTGGTCCGTAACAGTCGGTCAACCATCCAATAATAAATAATAAGTATTGGTATTTTTGTGACTCGGTTGAGGTTTCAGAACAATGTCCAGAAGATGCTATAGCAGATGTTTGGCATGTGAACACTTTCATTTTCTAACTTCATTTTGCTTAAGAACATGAACCCAAGTGTTAACTAACTGCTGAACGATGTTAGAAGTAATGGCAACCAACTAGTGATCTTCATGGCAGTTCCTTACGCAGCCCAACTTCTTCCGAGGAGCATTCTAATAGCAGAATAGTATTCATCTGAACTATTATACGCAACCCCACAGATTATGATGGTTTGATTTTTTTAATTCAGTGAATATAAAAACTTTAGTTTTTATTTGGAAGTCCGTTTAATTGTGGCGGATTTACATAGGTTGGTTAAGATGTCGTCAGGTTTTGGCATTTTCTTTGATGGAGACGAACAACCTCAAGCGTTTAAAAATTCAAATCTAGTTCAACAAAATATGTACAACAACATGGCAAATGTTTTAATGGAGAGTATGACTAGTCCGGGTGCGGGGTCGTTAGTTACTGAAGCTAACTCGGGTCTTTCGGGAGGCACTCCTTCGCTTAAGCGAAATGCGAGTATGAATACAGATTCGTATATGCGGTTGCCTGCTTCACCTTTGTCGTTTAATTCTAATAATATTAGTATCTCGGGGTCATCTGTTATTGATGGCCAGTCGCCCCCAGTGCACCAACAGCAAGGTGTATATCAAGGTGCTTCTACTGCTACATCCTTACCTAACAATGGTTTAATGTTTCATGATAATGTATCGCATGTGCAAAAGAAACCTAGATTTGAGATCAAGCAGGAAGATTGTAGAAAAACATGAATCAAGAGACCTCAAAACCCTTTTAGATATATTAAACAAGATTTGAAAAACTAACAGAATAAAAAATAACTAAGGCTACCAGTGCTACTCACGCCCTATTATCTACATGATAATAGTTTTACAATCAAACAATAAAAGATAAAGATCAAACTAAGGTTTCGAGATCAAGAACAAGAATGGTGAGAGAGTAACTGTGTGAAAAAACACACAGAGATAATAAAATACGATACAAACAATGAAGTGAAACCCTAACTATATTAGCTAAGGGTGAAGTGGGCTCTAAGAGCCGTTGCTCATGGGCCAGGCTTGAGACATGGGTTTGGTCCAGTGAGTAGTTTCATCATACAACAACATAAGTCCCTCCTCCATATAGCAACATACAAATAAAGTCCAAGTGGCTAACTGGAAGTTTAAACATTGACACAATAAGCCCTTATGGTGAAATATGGTTGACAGATTAGGTCATCAAATTTTAACATCCTCCCTTAATCTGACAACCTAAATAAATTCATCATGCCCAGTTTTTCAACAAAATGTTGGTGCAACTCTGTTTCCAACCCTTTGGTCAAATTATCTGCAATTTGATTTGTAGAATCTACCTTTTCAGTTTTAACAATACCATTCAAAATTTTTTTCCCTCACAAAATGAAGGTCAATTTCAAGATGTTTAGTTCTCTCATGAAAAACAGGGTTGGCTGCTATCTTGATGGCAGAATTACTAGCAGGTTTTCATAGTGCAAGTCTTTCAAGACTTTAAGCACCCTGATCACCTCACCTGGTTACTGAGGCAAGAGCTCTATACTCTTCCTCAGTAAAAGACTTAGAGAGAGTGTTTTGTTTCTTGCTTTTCCAAGAAACTAAATATCCATTTATAAAAACACAATACCTAGTCATATATTTTCTTGTGACAACACATTTAGCCCAATCAGCATCAGAATAAGCATCAAGAATCATACCATAATTCCTTGTGAAATGAATACCTAAACCTGGAGAGATCTTAAGATATCTTAATATCTTAAAGGCAATTCTGAGATGAGAGTTCAATGGATAATGCATAAACTAACTTAAACAATGCACAACATAAGAGATGTAACGTCTGGTGTTAGTTAAATAAATAAGCTTTCCCATGAGTTTTTGATAATCAACAATGTTAGCAAGTAAAGGGTCCTCACTGGTGGGCTCATTAGTGATGACAAGTTTAGAAGGCAAGGGGGTGTTAGCAGGTTTACAAGCAAGCATCCTATATTCAGACAACAAGTGAAGCACATACTTCCTTTGGTTTAAACAAACACCTTTATAAATATAAAAAATCTCAATTCCCAAAAAATACTTGAGCTTACCCAAAACCTTGATCATAAACTTAGTTCTTAGAAAAGTTTTAAACTTTTCTATTTCAACTGTGTCATTTCCAATTATAATGATATCATTCACATACACAAGTAAGGCAAGAAAAACATTACCATGAGACTTGATGTATAAAGAGTAATCAAATTTACTTTGAACAAAGCCATTTTCATTCATAATAGAGGTAAATTTAGCATTCCATTGCCTAGGAGCTTGCTTGAGCCCATACAATGATTTTTTAAGCCTACATACCAAATTTTCACCCCCAGGAAGATATCCTTGGGAAGGTTTCATGTAAACAGTCTCATCTAGGTCACCATATAAGAAGGCATTGTTAATGTCAAGCTGAAAAACATGCCAAGATTGCACAAGAGCAAGATTAAGCAAACACCTAACATTGACCATCTTAACAACAGGAGCAAAAGTCTCCTCATAATCAATTCCCTCTTTTTGGCCAAAGCCTTGGGCAACAAACCTAGCCTTATACCTTTCAATCTCTCCACTAGACTTAAACTTAAGTTTCCAAATCCATTTACAACCTAAAGCCTTCCTACCCTTAGGGAGCTCAAAAATGTCCCAAGTATCATTTTCAAGAAGGGCAGCAAGCTCAGAATTCATAGCATCAACCTAAAGAGAATTATGAGAAGCTTCAAAGAAACTTTTTGGTTCACTCATTTTATTAAGCTGAGTGACAAAGCAGAAATTTTCTTTATCAAGTTTGGAATATCCAACAAATTTTTCAAGTCCATACTTAACTATTGAATTTACAACAAAATCATTGTAGATTTTTGGAAAAACAGAAGGTCTAGTGGACCTTCTAGGGTTTTGAGTTCCCTGAGCTAAAGCATTTGGATGTTGATCCGAAGTTCCTTTAGACTCATTTGTTTCATCAAGTGTAGCAGCCTCCTCTCCCAAACTAGCATTAGTGTTGTCACTGATATGAGCATCATCCCCAATGGTTAGGTAATCATCAATGTGTACACTATCCCCAAGAATGGGAGAGTGGCCACCATCACTGTGTGACCCATTGTCACTATTTAAATAAGGTGTTACTCTCTCATCATCATTAGGAAGCTCAAGGTTATCATAATCAAAAAGTTCAATAGGTTTGTCTTAAAAAACTTTTAAGTTCTTATTTTTATTGACATTAGTAACAGAATCTTTAAAAGGGAATATGGTTTCAAAAATTTTAACATCTCTGGAAACTAGAAACAGGTGCCTATCAAGACTATAAATCCTATATCCCTTCTGAGAACTAGAATAACCCATCATAACATATTTTTCATATCTGTTAGCAAGCTTATCATGAGTATTAAGAATTGTAGCAAAGCAAAGACAACCAAACATTCTGATATGAGAGAGACTAGGACAAGTATTGTAAATCATTTCAAAGGGTGTTTTTCTATTTAGCACAAAAGTGGGCAATCTGTTAATAAGATAAGTAGCAGTTAGCACACACTCAGTCCAAAATCTAAGAGGAATTCCCCCTGAAACATAAGACATCTAGCAACATTTAGAAGATGTCTATGTTTCCTTTCAGCAATTCCATTCTGTTGTGGGGTATATACACATGAAGTTTGGTGTATAATACCCTTTTCATTACAAAAATATTTGAAAATTTGATTCACAAATATTGTGCCATTGTCACTTCTAAAAATCTTAACAGTACTTTTAAACTGATTTTTAATCAAGTTGTAAAAGATCTGAATGTAAGACGTGACTTCATCCTTAGTTTTTATAAGATATAACCAAACTGCCCTTGTATAGTCATCCACAACAGTTAAGAAGTACTTGTGGCCAGAGTAGCTCGCCACCTTATAAGGACCCCACAAGTCAAGATGAACAACATCACCAAGTTTCTTAGTTTTATGATCACTTAAAGGAAAAGGTTTCCTAGTTTGTTTAGCTCTTTGAAAAATTTCACAGAAAAAGGTTTTGTCATTTTTATCAATGTTTAAAGATTGTTTAAGAACATTAAGAGCAGGGTCACTAGGGTGGCCAAGTCTACAATGCCAATCATAATGAGACAAAGAGCAAGTAACAAGACTGGTTTGGTCTCTACACTTAATACCTTCAATGTCTAAATAGTATAAACCACCACATTGTTTACCAATCCCCAAAACATTTTTTAGATTCAAATCCTAATTCACAAAGAAGCACTTATTCTCATCAAACACAACAAAAATTTTATTGTCCTTAGCCAATTTATGAACAGAAATTAAGGTAACACAATAATCAGGTATAACCAGCACATCAACTAAAATCAACCCATTAGGAAGTCTAAGATTACCAATTTTAGATATAATAACATCAGTTCCATTAGGATGAGTAACTTTGATTTTAAGGTGAGAAATGTCAAAAACATTATCAAGATTCTTACCACTGTTGGTCATGTGTTGGTTTGCCCCAGAGTCAATTACCTTCCCATTATAGGTCATACCAATTTTAGAACTTGTTTTGGAACAATAAAACTTGTTGAAGTTAACATTAAAGTTTTTACTAGAGTTAAAACAAGTACCTGCCATATTGACTTGTACATTCTTTCCAGTTCCATTATTATCCTTAATAAAAGAGAGAAGAGTAGCCATTTGTTCATCAGAAAAACTAGTAGCCTAGTAGAACCATTTTCCCTTTAAAGTTTTGCGCATGTTTTTTCTTCCCAAAGTCACTGGGATAGCCAATTATCTTAAAACACCTGTCAATGGTGTGATCATTGTACCTACATTTCTCACAAACCAATTCAGCATTAGAGGTAAAGTTGGGTCTAATAGTATTCTGATTGTTAGGTTTAAAGCCAATATTCATTGTGTTAGGTCTAAAATTCCCATTGTTGAATTTGTTAGGTCTGAAGTTACCACTATTAGTACTTTGAGTTCTTTGAAAATTGTTTCTAGCAGTCCCAATAGAAAGAAAATCAGATGTCTAAGTCCTCTTAGAGGATCCAGCAAGTGTGCCAGAAGCTACCCTGTGAGATTCCTCATTAGAGATTATATCATAGGCACCCTTGACATCTGGCAAGGTCTATCCAGATAGAATAAAACTCCTAATACTTATATAAGAATCATCAAGACCCATCAAGAATTGAATAAGTTTCAATAGTTGGTTATGCCTTTTAAATTCACCAGCAGCATAACACAAGCAATTAGGCAACTCAATCATAACATCATACTGTTTCCAATAAGCATTAAGTTTATGATAGTAATTAGACAAGTTAGACCCATTTTGCTTAAGAGTATTGATCTTATGATGAAGATTGAAAATAACAGACCCATCAACTTTATGATAAGTCTCTTTTAACTCATTCCAAACATGTGTTGCCCTTTTTGAAAAAATCTGACCAAGGAACAATTCCTCATAAATAGAGTTTAGAATCCAACCAAGAACAACAACATTCACCCTATCCCATTGTTCCCCCAAAATCTCATTAGTTATGGATCTTTTACAAGACCCATCAATAAAACCAATTGTGTTTTTACCTTCCAAAGCCAGAAACATAGCATTAGATCATACTTGATAATTTTCAGTTCCTTTTAATTTAACAGAAAACAACAGTCAACACAGCTGTGTCATTGGGGTGTAAATGCAAAGGGTCACTCAAGTCAAGTTTACTAATAAGTGTAACTGGATCAGTCACACTTAAAGTATCATCATCACCATGTACAGACTGCTCATGGTCAGACATGGTGAAAAAGTCACAATGGTCAAAAAAGAACTCACAACACTGTCAACAAAGTTCCTAGGCTTCCAAACCACTCAAGGGTGGCAGGTCAAGAGCAAGACAATGAGTGAGGATCCAATATAAAGGGTAAAAGAAATAAAGACAACCAACCCAAGAGAAAAAACAACAAGAACAAATAAGAACACAAAAAAACACTTAGCAATCAAAGAGAGAGTATGAGGGGTGTTACAGTAAGCTCCAGCAAGCACAATCGAACTGTTACTCCTAGATTCACTTAGTCTAGGAAGTAACAAAACCTCCTAGCCGCAAACCCTAATTTTTCTACTCGGGAAAAATTAGGGAAAATGACCCAACCAAACAGATTAATGAACCAATCAAGCGAATCTCCATAGTAACCACCACCAATCAACCAATCCTACAAAAAGTGAAATCCTAATTTTTTTCTCAAGGAAAATTAGGGAAAATCACTTTAATCAAAGGACGAAAGAGCGAGTAACAATAAATAGTATCAAAAAGGTAGTAGCCAACAGATCTCAGAAACCCTAATTTTTTCTCAAAAAATTAAAGTACCAAAAGTGAAGATCAATAAGTAATATTAACAGATCCAGCTATATTAATAGCAGATCTTCCCAATTATATAAACAAAAAACCCCAATTTTTATCATACCCTAAAAAATTTTCATCAATATTTTTTGTAACCAGGCTCTAATTCCATATAGAAAAACATGAATCAAGAGACCTCAAAACCCCTTTACATATATTAAACAAGATTTGAAAAACAAACAAAATGAAAAATAACTAAGGCTACCAGTGCTACTCACGTGTAGCCCTATTATCTACATGATACTAGTTTTACAATCAAACAATAAAAGATAAAGATCAAACTAAGGTTTCGAGATCAAGAACAACAATGGTGAGAGAGTAACTGTGTGAAAAAACACACAGAGATAATAAACTACGATACAAACAATGAAGTGAAACCCTAGCTATATTAGCTAAGGGTGAAGTGGGCTTTAAGAGCCGTTGCTCATGGGCCAGGCTTGAGACATGGGCTTGGTCTAGTGAGTAGTTTCATCAAACAATAACATAAGTCCCTCCTCCATATAACAACATACAAATAAAGTCTAAGTGGCTAACTGAAAGTTTAAACATTGACACAATAAGCCCTTATGGTGAGATATGGTTGACAGATTAGGCCATCAATTTTAACAAAGGTATTGTGCAACAACAAGCGATGAGACAGATGTTGCAAAGACAAGATTTGACGAATTTACCAAATCTGAATGTTCAGTTACAACAATTGTTAAAACAACACCAGTTTCTGCACTCGTTACCCCCGGCACAACGAGCACAGGTTCTCCAGTCGTTATCATCAGCGCAACAAGCATAGTTTCTTCAGCTGCAACAACAGTTGCATTCGAGGAAAACTATTCAATAACAGATGCTGCAGCCTGCAACTGCAACAAATCGATCTATCGATAGCGGTTTGTGTACGCGAAGAGTGACACAATACTTGTATCATCTGAGGCAACGCCCAACTGTGAGTTGATTATTAACTGTTTAGGAAAAAGATCCCTATAGACGCTTAGTTTAGCATAGACTCAACCAACCAATCACAACCATCCGTTTTTATCATGTAACAAAAAAACTCATTTTTTAAAAATTAAATATCTCACAAACCGTTCATCGTTACGTAAAACAAAACATATCATCGCGACGAGAATTAAATCATCTATCTATCGAGGGGCACATGTATATACTTTCGACAAACTTTTTTTCGACTTTTTTCTTAAGTCACGTCTGGAGAGAATCATATATGATTCGTCACGAAACATATATGATTCTCAGAAAATCATATATGATTCATATCACGAATCATATATGATTTTCTAAAAATCATATATGATTCGTGACGAATCATATATGATTCGTGACGAACCATATATGATTCATGACGAATCATATATGATTCTCTCCAGACGTGACTTAAGAAAAAAAAGTTGAAAAAAGTTCGTCGAAAGTATATACATGTGCCCCTCGATAGATAGATGGTTTAATTCTCGTCACAATCGTGTATTTTTTTTTTCGTTTGACGATTTACCGTTTGTGAGATATTTAATTTTTAAAAAAGTGGTGGGAAGTGGGTTTTTTAAAAAATGGGTGATTATGATTGGTTGGATAGGTTTATGCTAATTTAAGTGTCTATATAGATCTTAACTAAATGTTTAATATTTATGTTTTTATTGTTCTTTATGTAATTCAGTTGACGTTTTCTTTTGGATTGTTGTGACCACTGTCATTTCTTCTCTATGTGAAAATATTTAATTTGAGTTTGGATTCATGTAACTATCTTATATGTCTAGCTGAGAATGATTGATAAAAGAATTGGGTACTGTTCCCGGGTCATAGATTATAATATGTTCTATGTTATCATATCGTCTACGTGTTGGAGATCACAATATCAGTTAGGAATTATATATGAGCAGTTTTTGTTCTTGTACTCCTTGCCTAAAGTTCTAAAGTTTCTATGTTATCTAGTGAATCATATATAAGACTAAGGGGTTGTTTACTTTTTTTGGTGGTATCATTTAAGGCTCTTAATATGCCTTTTAGTGGGAAGAGAAAGATTTTGGTGTGAGTGTGGAACAAGATGCTCAAATGGTTTGGGCCCACATTTGTTTCCACTAAGAGGTTACAAAAGAAAAAGAAACACCCCCTAATACTTATTATTTAGTATTGGATGGTTGACTAACTGTTACGGACCGAGGATAATTATTATTTAGTATTGGTATTTTTTAAAATAAAATCGATGGTGCTACAGTAACAATGGCGACGGCGGTGAATAATTTAAGTGGGGAAAAAGAAGAAATGGGGAAGAAAGAAATCTTTTCGAGGACGTCTTTTGCTTGAACAAAGGTGGGTTTAATCTGGAAACGATCGGAAATGACGAAAATACCCTCATGTGCATGGCACAAAATACCCTTAAGGGCAAAAATGCAGGCGAAATGAAAGTTCGGGGGCAAGAAGGCTTGTAGTTCTCACTCAAAGGCATATTTGCATTTTTCGAAAAGTACATGGATGCTTTTTGCGGTTTACCCTATTTTTTTCGTTTGTATAACTATCTTTTCGTTAGATAATATGGAAACACATGTGCACTCTTCATATCGCTAACCATACGCGGATCTATAAGCAATAAAACAATTGGTAAACGCTTAATTTAAACATAACAATAAAAATACATATGCATTGTTAAGAGTAAAAGAGTGATTCTCGTATTTTTATACATTTTATTGATTCTGAAAATAACTTTACACTAAGAAAACTCATATCAAAATGTTTTTTATCAATCAAAATACTGAACCGAACTATAGTTCAACCAATCAAACACAAATATGAATTCGACTCCTGGGTTGACCCAAATAACTAATTTTCACTATTCATTTAAAAAAATCATTATTTAGAAAAAAAGAGTTTTTTTAAACTAGTATCCCCTGAACACACCTGGTAGTAGTATTTAGGGTTTTCGGTTGTAATAAATTAATGGAGAATATGAATATGATAGACATAATATCTTCAAACGGGGACATGTATACGGTTAGATCGAGTGTCGGGTCAAAGGTTGTTGAATTTAAGGATTTATTGGCTCAAATCTCTTGTTATCCTGCTAAAAGACAGAGATTGATTTATAGAGGAGAGATTTTGAAGGATGATCGAACCTTAGCTAGTTATGGTATATAATTTCATTTTATATTTGAAGGATGATCGAACCCGTATCTAGATTTATGCAATTATTCTTTTCATTTGTCTTCGATCTCATGTAGGCTTCCAAGCAGATCACGCGATTCACGTTGAAGCAGTCTTCAACCCCTCCCTGGGACCAAAACAACTCGACCTTCTAACACTACTAGCAGGTATTCATCCTGATATTAATGTTTATTCTTCATAATTATGGGCTTAAACAATATTGAATACTAGACCGCCCGACTGGAGGCATGCTAGAGATGAGTCAGCTAACTATTTCTTTGATAACGCAAATGATGCAAACCTTGCTTTCCCGTCCCCATATTATGGACCAGGTGTGCTAACTAATAATCTTACTTATATTACTTATTGTCGCTGGTTTCAATAATTCTTTAATGCTTTTGAGTAATATGATATTGCAGATTATTAAAGAAAACCCAATACTACACAGTATGGTTGATTCTAATGCCGCGTAACATTTTGGTTAAGTCTTCTAATGCCGCGTGGGATATTATTGAGAATAAGTCTAGAGTGCAAACCAAGAGTGTTCGGGCTAATGTGGCTAGTGCTAGCACTAGTGACACCGACAAGAGACTTGATAAGCTTACTACGGTTGTTGAAGCACTTGCTTTACAAGCCGTTAACAATGCCAAAAACAACAATGCTATTACTATAACTTGTAAAACTTGTGGTGGGCCACACTCTTATGCTAATTGTGATAAAGCTTATGATCAATCTCACGGGGAAGTGTATGCTTACAACAACACCGAGAGAGTTCATTTGAAGCCTAATTTCGATGTTAATCACTTGTCTTACAACTCGACGAATTACTTGGCTCCACCCGGCTTTCAACAAAGACCACCCCCACCCACCCATAACAACCAAGGGCCGCCAAGAGCTAATTTTCAAGGAAATGCCAATGTGAGGGACTCAAATGCAAATCAGGGAAACTTTCACATGCAAAATCAAGGCTTTCCAAACCAAGGTTTCAATCCTCAAGGTTTTCCACCTTATAACCAATACCCAAACCAAGGTTTTCAACAACAAGGGTTTAATTTACCTCATCCGCCAGTAGACTTGGTTTTGCAAAAATTGAATGAACATGAGAAAATAATGCAAGCAATGCAAGAATCTAATAGACAATTGCAAGAGTCTACGGATAGGAAATTTGTTCAAATGTTACAAACCCTTCGCCCCTAAAATGCTCTTCCTTCTACAACCGAAACAAACCCTAGAGCGAATGTGAGTGCTATTACTACGCGAAGTGGAGCAACTCTAGTAGGACCTTCTACCCCTCCTCCCGTTACTCCATCTACACCTCCTCCACCTCCATTTATTCCTCCTACTTCCACGCCTAGTACTAGTTCTCCATTACCGTGTCCACCTCTTAATGAAGAAGTACCCAAGCAAAACCCTCCACCAACCCCACCTACCACCTCTAAACCTTCTACTTCTCAACCTTCAGCAACTCAACCTGTACTTGCTACACCCACACCACCTAAACCTAACATCCCTTATCCTTCTCGGTAAGACAAGTGCAAATTGCTCACAAAAGAGGATTCTCAAGTTAATTCCTATTTGAAGATGATCTCTCAAATGAATTTCAACATAAGCCTTGTTGAAGCACTTGTCCAAATGCCGAAATTTGTCAAAGCATTCAAGGAATTGCTTAGCAAGAAGGAAAAGATGGATGAGTTTGTCAACACACGCTTAAATGAAAACTGTTCTGCAGTCATTCTTAAAGAACTTCCGGAAAAACTTAGAGATCCCGGTCGTTTTGTGTTGCCTTGCATTTTTAACAAAGATGAAGAATTTACTGCCTTAGCCGATCTAGGGGCAAGTATTAATTTGATGCCTTTAAGTGTTTGGAAAAAGCTATCATTACCCGACCTTACACCGACAAAGATGACTCTTGAGCTAGCAAATCGCACTCTCGCTTGCCCCGTTGGTATTGCCGAAGATGTGTTTATTAAAGTTGGTACCTTCACTTTTCCCATCGATTTTGTTGTTGTTGATTATGAAATAGATCCTCGTATTCCGTTAATACTTGGACGACCATTTTTGAGAACCAGAAAAGCTTTAGTCGATGTTGCCGAAGGTGAATTAATCTTAAGGGTCGGGAATGATGCCCAAGTTTTTAAGATGGGGAAGATTACAAGTTTTTAAGATGGGGTTTTCTGATTCTTGGTGTTCTATGGGGTTTCTTTGGGTTCTTGGGCAATTAATTGAGTTTAATTGCTTTTCTGGTAAGTTTTATCAAAAAACCCTAAAATCAGAAATTGGGTTTTTTGATTGAAGGTATTTTTCATTGATTAATTAGTTATTCTGTTATAACTAATCTTTCAGGTTGTGTTCCGCTGTTCTTTGTCTAATTTTATGTGATCTGCTTGATCTCATTGATTCTTGATAATTTTTGGTGGCTTGTTGCTGCGCGTGCTTTGTAATACCTCTCTTACTCTTTTCTTTAGGTTTGTTTAGGTTGTTTAGTGGGTGATTAGGTGTCGAAGGGGTTTAGGTAGTGATTGGTGGATTGATTCAGTTTTCTTGTGTGGCTTGTTGGTAGTTGTGTGTAGAGGATTTACAAGGGGTTCTTGTTTTTCTTTGTTTTTGTTTTTCTTGGTGTTTCATCATGTCTGGTGACAAGAAAGGTGATAATGGTGATATAGGTGTTAGTGATACTGATACTGATGATAATACTGAAACTGTAATTCATACTAATGACCCTCTTTACTTACACCCTACTGATACTAATGGTCATCCAATTGTGACTATTAAACTTACTGGTCCAGAAAATTATAAAGTATGGGCTGCTGCTTTTAAACTTGCTTTACATACTAAAAATAAGTTAGGTTTTATTGATGGTACTTGTGAAAAAGATAAGGAAGATGAGGTTCTTCAAGAACAATTTGATAGATGTAATGTTGTTGTGTTGTCTTGGATTCTTAGATGTATTTCTTTTGAGTTATACCAAGTGCAAATTTTTTCAAAAGAATGCTAATGATGTGTGGGATGAGTTTAAGGAGACATATGATAAAATTGATGGATCTGTGATCTATAACTTGCATTATAAAATTTGTTCTCTTACTCAATCTGGATCTTCATTGTCTGAGTATTATAATAATTACAACAGTTTATAGAGGCAGTTTGACTCCCTTGTCAATCTTCCTTCTTGTAGTTGTGATAGTGCTCCTCAATTGAAAGGTTATACTGCTCTTATAAGGCTTATGCAGTTTCTTATGGGCCTTGATGACACTTTCAGTGTTGTTAGGAGTCAATTGTTAACTGCTGATCCTTTACCTGATGTTAAATATGCTTTTCCTACTTTGTCTAGGGTTGAATCACATAAGAATAGTTTGGTTCATAATGATAATGTTAAAAACTCTGCTTCTGCCTTTGTTTCCAAACCAAATAATTGGTCTGGTAACAGAAATAACCAGAACAGAGGTTTTAACAAGAATAACAATAATAATAACTTTGTATGCAAGCATTGTAATATGAATGGGCATACTATAGACAGATGTTTTGTATTGAATGGATCTCCTCCAGGTTTCAAGAAAAGAAATCCTGGAGGATCTAATGGGTCTAACAATATCTCTAATGGGTCTAATAATGTTTCTATTTCCCATGGTAATAATGATCAGGGAACAGGGAAATATCTTCCCTTTACTACTGATCAGATTAATAGGCTTATGGCTCTTATTGGATCTAAGTCTGATACTGGTGATGTGCAGTCTTGTGCTGCATGTAATGTTTTTGGTTCTAATCATATAATAAACTTTGTTACTTGTAGATCTTTTAACTATAATTCAAATATAAGTACTTATAGAACTTATATTGGCTGGATCTTTGATTATGGGGCATCCCAACATATGAATTTTTCTACTGAGCATTTATATGATGTCATTGATGTTTTAAACTTAAAAATATATGTTTCTCATCCTAATGGAACTATTGAACAAGTCAAACATGTTGGTAATTTCAAACTTTATGATAAAATTATGTTAAAAATGTGTTGGTTGTTCCAGGCTATAAGGTTAGTCTCATATCTGTTCATAAGTTGGCCAAGGATGATAAATTTGTTGTTTCTTTTACTGAGTCTAGATGTTTTGTTCAGGATTCTCTTCAAAAGTCCCTTCTGAGGACTGGTAGTGAGAACAATGGACTTTACTTGTTTGATTCAGGTAGGAAATTTACTAATAGTGCTATTACCAAGTGTTATTTGTCTAAATGTGTTTGGCATAATAGACTTGGTCATCCCTCTGACCAAGTGTTAGCTATTCTTAAAGACAAAATTCAGATTGGTTCTACCAATGATGTTCAGCCTTGTGATGTATGTCATAAGGCTAAACAAACTAGGGATCCTTTTCCTTTAAGTGAACATAAGACCAAAGCTTTGGGTGATACTGTTCACTTAGATGTTTGGAGTCCTTACAAAATTAAAAGTAGAGATGGATATAGATACTTTCTTACTGTGGTTGATAACTATACCAGGGCTGTGTGGTTATACATGCTTAAAGGTAAAGATGAAGTTTTTGATAAAATTGTTGAATTCTTTAATCTAATTAAAAATCAGTTTGATGTTTCTGTTAAAATCTTTAGAAGTGATAATGGATCTGAATTCATTAATCATAAATTTGAGAATTTTACTCAAACTAATTGCATTGTTCATCAAACTACTTGTGTGTATACACCACAGCAGAATGCTATAGCTGAGAGGAAACAAGGCATTTACTTAATGTAGCTAGAGCCCTCATGTTTCAAGGGGGATTACCTTTGAACATGTGGCCTGAGTCTATTCTTACTGCTGTTTATCTTATTAACAGGATTCCTAGCTCAGTTCTCTCTGGAAAAAGTCCTTATGAAATGATATATAATATGGAACCTAATATCTCTCATTTAAAATCTTTTGGCTGTTTGTGTTTTAGTACTGTGCTTAATAATATGGATAAGTTTGCTGCTAGGTCTGACAAATGTGTTTTCATTGGATATTCTTTTACAAAAAGGGTTATAAATTATTTAGTCTTGAGTAAAAAACGGTGTTATTTTCAAGAGATGTCAAGTTTTATGAAACTGTTTTTCCTTTTAAAAATGATGGTTGTAAAAGTGATTTGATCTTTGAGGATCACGGAACAAATAGTTTAAATATTTTTGATTTAGTAGTAAACAAATCTGATGATCCCTATGATGAAATGAGAGATGTAAGCTTAGGTAATAGAAGTAGCATATCAAAAGGATGTGATTTAGTTGATAAAGTATCAACTGATACTTCTACCACTATTACCAGTCACTCTCAGGGGTCAGATACTAAGATTAACAAAAGTCATAATATTGGAAACCAGAGTGGTCTAGGCAGTAGTGAGGCTAGTAATATAGATAATAATGTTGCTCTTAATGATGATGACTATGACTCTGAGGGTGAGGATTTTGCATAATTTCATCAAATGTTTCAAAATAATCCAGAGAGGTCTGAGCTTAGAAGGTCAAATAGACCACATAAGATTCCTGCTAAAAATATCATAACTATGAGCTTGATAAAAGGATTAAGCATGATATTAACATTTTTGTGAGCTATACTAATTTGTCTATGCATAACTTTGTGTTTTCTAATAATCTGAATAAAATACACGAGCCTAAGACTTATGATGAGGCTGCCAAAGACCCTAGGTGGGATGAGGCAATGAATGAATAGATGGAGGCTCTTAATAAAAACAATACATGGGTGATTGTTGATTTGCCTCTCGGTAGAAAACCTGTTGATTGTAAATGGTTGTGGAAAGTAAAATACAAATCTAGTGGATATGTTAAGAGATTCAAAGCTAGAGCTGTTGCTAAAGGGTTTAGTCAGAAAGAGGGAATTGACTATGAGGAAACATTTTCACCAGTGATGAAAATTGTGACCGTTAGATGCCTTATTTCTGTTGCTGTGCATAATACTTGGCTTGTTTATCAATTAGATGTTAATAATGCATTCCTTTATAGAGATTTAGATGAAGAAATTTATATGAATCTTCCTGAAGGCTATGGTTCTAATTTTGATAATAAGGTTTGTAAATCGACTAAGTCTCTATATGGCTTAAAACAAGCACCAAGAAAATAAAATGAAAAATTGACAAGTGTTCTTATAGAAAATGGATTTAGTCAAAGTAAAAGTGATGTTTCTTTGTTTACTAAGACTGAAAATGAGTCATTTGTTGCCCTGTTAGTTTATGTTGATGATATTATTATAACAGGAAATAATGAAGGAATTATTAATACCTTTAAAGAATATTTGAGCTCTAAATTTAAAATTAAAGATCTTGTAAAGATTAAGTAGTTTTTAGGTATTGAAGTTCTTGATACTAATTATGGTCTATGTCTTAATCAAAGAAAGTATTGTCTTGAATTACTTTCTGAGTATGGGATGTTAGCCTGTAAACCAGCTAAATCTCCTATACCAGATCCTTCAAAGAAAAAGAAGGATCAGGTCAAATGTGAAGTTGATGTTATTCTTGATAATAAAACTTGCTATCAGAAAATTGTTGGAAAATTGATTTATCTGACTCTGACTAGACATGATATTGCTTATGTTGTTCTTTGTCTAAGCCAGTTTATGCATGCTCCATATAAGTCTCATCTTAAGCTTGCTTTTCATGTGCTTAGATATCTAAAAAGTTCACTTGGAACTGGCATATCTTTTGAGAAACATAATAGTCTGAATCTTAATGCATTTGTTGACTCAGATCGGGCTAAATATAAAATTACTAGAAAATCTGTCACTGGATATACTGTGTATCTGGGAAATAATCTGGTTTCTTGGAAGAGTAAGAAACAGTCTGTCATAGCAAAATCTTCAGCTGAAGCTGAATATAGAGCTATGAACAGTGTTGCTTGTGAAATAATGTGGATTCTTAAAATCATGAAAGATCTTAAGATTGATGCTACTTTACCTGTTCCTATTAGCTGTGATAACAGTTATGCTATACAAATTGCAGCTAATCCTGTCTTCCATGAGAGGACAAAGCATTTTGAAATTGATTTGTATTTTCTGAGGGAGAAAGTGTCAGCATGTTTGATAAAAACATTTAAGATCAAATCTGAGGGCAATGTGGCTGATTTGTTTACTAAGGGCCTATCTATCAAAGATCACAGTTTCTTTTGTGATAAGTTGAACCTTGTTGATCTGTATCATAAGTCAACTTAAGAGAGGGTATTAAAATGTAAGTTGACAAGTTCTCAATACTCCAAGGGTAAGAAAGGTAAGTTTTTTCTATTATTTTCTTTTGTGTTTTGTGTTTGCTTTATTTGTGCATGGGATAGATAGTTGAGGGGCTTACTTTGACAAGCTGATGGAAGTTAGGTCAAGCCCTAGTCAATGGCTATATATTCATCTCATTCTCATAGTTGTAGCTAATCGTTTTCATTCTGTTTAGTTGTTTCTTTCTCATTCCACCATTGTTGGTTACTAGTTCTTGTTCTTGATATTTGATCTTACTTTGAAGATCATTGAATCATTGATTTATTCTTTCTGTTTGTATGTACTGATCACAAACTCAGGATTCACATTTGAAGTGATTGTCTGAGGCTGTTAATAAAATAAAAGGGGAGGTTGGTTGAGTAATTTGTGTTGCTCATTGTAGTTTTTTCTATAGAATCTTATAATAGTTGGTGAGAATTATAGAAAAAAATGCATCAATCAATTATATAAATAATTTATGTATCAAACATATATTTAAACGTATGTTGTAAATTTAAATAGCATTACTCCAATAACATTTTCACCATCTAGGATAACTAAGAAAACCATGCATTAATGGGTGGTGGTGAGGCCCTATCTGCATTTATACTACATATAAAAGAGATTAATATCTCTCTCATATTGATTATTTAAGTAGTAGATATTCATATGCATATTGTACAAACTATGCATACTAGAAATTTTAGTAACTACTCATATATAAGTAACACAAATATTTATGCACATTGTACAAGATAATATAGCACGTCGGTTATAAAACTTGAACTGAATTACGTCATAATGATTATCTTCATTATTAATCTAATAAAAACATGTTCAAAAAATTAATATTAAATGACCCGAGATACATTTATTTACTAAATGTTTTGTCATGCGTAAAGTTATTATCCGAAAAAAACATGTAATCGAAAAATATCGCTCGCCAAAAGTATGATTACAGGGTATTCGCCGCTGCATTGCGCGGGTACCTTGCTAGTTTAAATAAAAGAAACATATAAAAAACAAGTCCATATTCTAAAACTTATCAAAATGTTTTTTTATCAATTGGAAAACTGAACCAAACTATAATTCAACCAATCCACTCCAATTTTGAATTCGGCACCCGAATAACCCTCTATTTACACTATTCATTTAAAAAAATAACTATTTTAGAAAAAAAAAGAGTGATTTTATATTGCTCATTAACCGGTTATACCCTAAACACACCCTTAGTTTCGTAGTAGTATTTAGGGTTTCGGTTGTACTAAATTAATGGAGAAGATGATTATGATAGACATAATATCTTCAAACGGGGACATGTATGCGGTTAGATCGAGTGTCGGGTCAAAGGTTGTTGAATTTAAGGATTTATTGGCTCAAATCTCTTGTTATCCTACTAAAAGACAGAGATTGATTTATAGAGGAGAGATTTTGAAGGATGATCGAACCCTAGCTAGTTATGGTATATAATTTCATTTTATATTTGAAGGATGATCGAACCCGTATCTAGATTTATGCAATTCTTCTTTTCATTTGTCTTCGATCTCATGTAGGCGTCCAAGCAGATCACGCGATTCACGTTGAAACAGTCTTCAACCCCTTGCTGGGACCAAAACAACTCGACCTTCTAACACTACTAGCAGGTATATTCATCCTGATATTAATGTTTATTCTTCATAATTATAGGCTAAATCAACGTTGAATACTGTTATTTAGACCGCCCGACTGGAGGCATGCCAGATATGAGTCAGCTAACTATTTCTCTGATGACGCAAATGATGCAAACCTTGCTTTCCCGTCCCCATATTATGGACCAGGTTGCTAACTAATAATCTTACTTATATTACTTATTGTCGCTGGTTTCAATATATAGTTCTTTAATGCTTTCGAGTAATATGATATTGTAGATTATTAAAGAAAACCCAATACTACACAGTATGGTTGATTCTAACCGTAAGTTAAGAGATATGATACAAGATCCTGAATTAGTGCGTTGGCTAACTTCACCCCATATGATGCGGGTATATATACACAAGTTTTGGTCTGCTCCATACGTTTTCGTTACTGTATAACCTCTTACCATTCATAAATAATTACTCTGCAGCAAATGATGTCTTTAGTGCTTCGATCCTAGCTTAACCAGCAATCTCCTTTGTAAGTGCAACTTAGTTGTGTTGCTAGCTGCTTAGTTTGTTTGGTTTGTGAAATCGTTTGTTTGAGCATCACTTCTTGTTTCAGGGGGATCCTACAGCCTGCTGCTATCGAGACGTCAAATCAAAGAAAGTTAAATTGAAAAAATGTCGATGAAGCAAACCTGTCTTTAATTATTCAAACGATGCAACACTATTTGCAAGTTTATGTAGTTATTCAGGAGGTTTCATAGTGAGAAAATTGTCCACTTCAGACGATTTTAAAAGCTGATTTCATATGATTCAACTCTTAGAATTTAGGATTGATCTAGTATAAATATAATTTGGTTAAAAAAGGTTGAAATACCAGCTTGACATAAAGAAGATGCATGATGCATTGTGAAGAAGTTTCTTTGGTTCATAGACATTTATAACTGTTGTAATTGCTATCTCCCCCTCAAACCAAAACCATTGTTTCCCTTCTCCGAAACTTTATCCTTTTTCGGCTGCGCTCTAACCCATTTTCCAGAAACCCCCAAAAATGGCGCGCATGTTAAAAGTGGTGTATAATGTAATGATTGACGTGTGTGAAAAAGTTAGACAATTTGATGTTGCGTGGAGTGCGATTGATTTGATGAGGTTGTTGGGGGGGGGGGGGGGGGGGGGGGGGGGGGGGCTGAGATTGGACTTCGGACTTTATCGATATTGATTAGGAGGTACGTGAGGGCAGGAATGGTGGAGGAAGGGGTTTCATCGGATGGGAGAGTATGAGGTTGACGCTGATAAGAAGGCATTTTCCGTAGTGATAAGTGTATTGTGTAAGAAACGTAGGGTGGAAGAGGCTCAATGAAGGATAGGGTTGAGCCGGATGTGGTGATGTATGTGAGTTCGGTTCACGGGTGGTGTAGAGTGGGGAATATTGGTGAGGTAGAGCGGGTGTTTCGTGAGATGAAGGTGAATGAAATCTAAGCCGAATGTTTATAATTATACTATTCTGATTCATGCGTTGTGTAGGAATGGACAGATTAGTCAGGCGCATGATATTTTTGCAGAAAGGCTTGATGAATGTATCACGCCGGATTCTATTACTTATAATAATTTGACGTGTGTTCATGCGAAATCGGGTAGGACTGAGAATGTTTTGCAGGTTTATAATCAAATGAAGAGGGGTTGTCGTGTGAGCCGGATCTGATTACGTATAATTTTTTGGTTGAAACTCATTGTAAAGATGAGAATCGTGATGATGCGGTTAGGGTTTTAATTTGAATTCGATGATAAAAAAAGGGTGTGAGCCAAATGAAAATAGTCCTAATCCTATTTTTAGGGAGATTTTGAAGGCTCGTGATGTGAACGCTGCTCATAGACTGATTGGGAGAATGAAGGCGGTGAACCTGTCGAATATAGTGACTTACAATCTATTGATGAGGAGATAGTAAGACCTGAACGAGCATAGTGAAGTCCGCGATCTGCTGTGTGGCATACGTTTCTTCAGTGTCTCCCCTTATATGCAAAACGATTTTGAACCTTTTCTGTTAGTTAGAAAGTTGGTAGAAAAAAATTATGTTGTTCATTGCAAATTAAGTTCATTTAACAATTGATTGGTTGATTCAATTTCAAATATTCATAAAAGCACGGAATCATAGTTTTTCCGAGAGATGATCGAATATGAGTTTTTGAAACCTAGCAATGGTGATTACGATATGGTTTTGGGGCAGTTAAGGAGAGTTATGTTTGGTATGCGGAAGCGCAAGACTATGAGTGCGGGTCTTAACACAAACTCCCCTATTTTGACCCATTTTCAAATACATGTGATATATGTATGAATAACACCAAACATCATAAGTTTATAGCTTACCAAGAACGAAATGGCAATGCATGATTCTTTACAATCGGGACATAGCATACGCCCATAACGCAATAAAAGCAATATCAATCTAGTACTAGTGTCATTAACCACCATATGTGGCGTGGTACATCGTTGAGGAGATGGAGTTGCATTAGCTTTTGCAAATCCTAACCCAACCACATATTTCATACTTCAGGTCACTGCTCCGGAGTAGGTTTCTTAGCCTTAATCTGTTTAGATATAGCAGGAGATGTAGATGAACATGATTTATTGTGATGGTAACTATTATTATCAGTCCAAAAAACAATAGGACCTCCAAATAAATTAATAAAAACATGCAGAGGGTATTAGCTCACCCCAAAAGACTGAAGTTCTGCCATTTGAACCACCTGTATATCTGAAAACCCTGCAACCAGCAGTTTCCGCTCAAGAGAAGATTTTGTCTGCAAATTGGTCAAACACTATCAAGAAAAACTCAATCCCATATGGTTGCACTTCAAGATAATATTGATATAAGATGTGTTTACCGTCTCCTTGGCATCAGCAGAGGTCTGCTGAACAAAGATCTCTCCACCGGGCTTCAGCACTCTTGAGAATTCCTCGAAAAACTTGCCACCAGGAAAATCTGATGACTTGCTATTGCATACGACAAAATCAGTGGATGATGCATCCACTGGCAAGGAACCTGCCATCCGCCAAGGTGAATCACGAGACAATTAATGCACATAGAATACTAAAAAGGGTAAAGACTTTTTAATGTCGTTTACTGAATCAAACTACCAGCATAGAAATAGTGTTAAGACTATGAAGCAGGCATGACCTTTCACCCCGAGTATTCATAAACCACACCATCAAGCAAGGACGGAGCCATTGTTATTTGTTATGTTAGAGGGGTCAAATGACCCCCTCAAAACTTAGGTGATATATTATTCATTATCTATTGAATTATTTTTTAATACTTCAATAAAAAAAAGCTACGCCCTCTAAAATATTATGATGATCCTCTAATTATTACTAAGATTAACATTATGAATTCATTGGCCCTATTCAGTCTGCCTGGTGAGTATCAAGCCTTTTGTTTCGCTAGTTATAGTGGCTCATCTAATAATAGGTTTCTGGCATTAAGGGCATGCTGCTCAATATTACATTGCAATTGCACTTAGAAGTGTACGATATATGATACATCATTTTTTTGTGTGAAGGATTTCTATACTCAGTAAAACTACATCATACATTACTGTTCGAACTATGCTAGCAAGAAATTTTCAAATTATCTTCCTTTTACGGTTTTAGCATCTGGCATTAAGAATAGTAGCAACATCATTTAGAAAGTTTTGATGCTAAGAAATCATATATATGGTACCAAGAGATAGCACCAAATGCAAAAACCAAATGCAATAATTAAGGCATATACACCAACACTCATAGTACGTATTCTTTTACCACACTATTAAGGACATGTTGCACTATAATTGCTCTTAAACGCATACAA
The DNA here is from genome assembly GCA_025667525.1 of Glebionis coronaria. Classification (NCBI taxonomy): domain Eukaryota; kingdom Viridiplantae; phylum Streptophyta; class Magnoliopsida; order Asterales; family Asteraceae; genus Glebionis; species Glebionis coronaria. Next base: position 32,203,277 of record CM046874.1, on the reverse strand, counting down.
CACGTTACTGGTCTAAAACCGTACTAGCACCAATAACTTTTACTAGCTTAGACAGTTTTACCTTTAGTGTCTGAAATTGTACTTAGGGCTTGTTATTGGGTTTATAGGTTGAAGTTTCATAAGCCAGCTTTTTCTGACTTATATGTTTGGCAAAAATAGCTGGAGATGGAGCTTTAGATCGATTATAAAAATAGATTATTTTTATAAGCTACATGAAGTAGAGTTTGAATCTCAAAGATCATGGAAGATGATTTTTCTTATAATTTCTTAGAATAACTTACGTCTACCAAACAAAGATTATATATTCAGTAGATTGTTTTCTTTTTAAGCATAATCTCTCAACAATCTTGTGTGCCAAACATACCCTTAAAGAAGCCCATAATTATGACATTATAAATCATAAGATATATAGCTCCCTTAAATAAGCCGGCATTAAGTAAGCTCCCTTAAATAAACTCAGAAGCTCGTATTATCAATCACTTCTAATTTACAGTCAGACACACTATGATCATATCATTAACTAAAACAAGTAACATAGAGGAACACATATAAAACTATTAAGAGACAGAGCAGTACTTAGTAACGAAGCTTGCGTGACAAACACCGGATTAATATTCACCACCTCCTTAACCAATAATCTCACGGCAGTCGAAAACTCATTCAATGGAAACAGAACATTATCAGTAATAGCTAAAGCTTGCACCATTTGTGTACCCTATAACAATTTTAACAAATATGTTTAGTATCATCATATCCTAAAAAAATAATAAGAAATTTATGAAATTAGGTTTAAAGAACTAACTAACTACTTGATTAACAAAAAGAATAACAAGGAAATTAGGGATTTTAAAGATGTAGGAATATTTATTAAGATGGAGAAAACGCAGAGTTTGAGGCGTGTACGGGTGGGTGACTCTAGAATATGAATCTTCACCAACCCGAATCAGCCTCGGGAGTCTATTTCTATTTCGATCACATTTCTTGAGCCGTGTCAAACATATAGAGCAGTACAAAAGTTGTGTATACCTGCATCATCTGAGGTGAAGTTAGCCGACAAAATGCTTCTACTCCAGGATTTTGCATAATGTCTCTTAACTGCGGGTTAGAATCAAATATACTCTCTAGTTGTGGGTCGTGGCCAATAATCTGCAGTTTCATAATACTTGAAAGCATAAAAGATCTATCAAAACCAGCAACATTAATATATACAAGTAAGATTGATGGTTAGTATACCTGCTTTATATATCGGGGACGGGAAAGCAAGCTTTGCATCATCATAGAAATAACTGAAATTAGCTGACTCATGTCGGGCATGCCAACTAATATTCAACATTGATTTAGCCCATAATAACATAAGTAATAAATGGATTGGAATGTGTCACGTGTTTAGTTTACCTGTCCTAGAACGTGGAGTTTCTTCGATCTCATCAAACACGGGCATCGCGACTTCCATGTAAATTGCCTGACCTTCCTGGACGCCTACATGAGACCGAAGAAATATTTGCTGGTAAGTTTTGAGAACTAAACATTAATGAAGAACACCGTGCAGGTAACATAAGCATTAATATCCAACATACCAAGACGTAAATTAATAATCATAACCCAAAATGAAATAGTGGACAATAAATTTTAGAACGGAGGTAATAATTAAATTATATACCATAGCTATTTAGAGTTCGATGATCCTCCAAAGTCTCTCCTCTATAAATCAACCTGTGTTCATTAGAACCAGTCCAAGAGATTTCAGCCAATAAATCCTTAAATTCAACAATCGTTAACCCGACACTCGTGCTAACCCGAAACGTCTCCCCGTTTGAACCTATAATGTTCATAGAAATCTCCTCCTCCATTAATTTATTACAAATGAAAACCCTAAATACTACTACAAATTAAACTAAGGGGTTTGTTTGGGGGATATACAGGTTAACCAATATAAAAACTGATATCGCGGGCCAAGGGGGATAGTGGAATATTGGGCCGGTAAATGCTATGAGAATACATATATACGTATCACAAAAAACCTCAAATACACACACACATACACACACTAAAAGGTGAGTTTACATCATTTTCCGAATATGTATCTTGATTTTTAAATTTCTGGATCTAATCATCTACGGTTTCGTATGAACATATAGAATTTTATTGCTAAGTTTTGATCGGAAAGCTGTATAGAACGCTCGCTCGCTCGGCCATGTTCTTTTAAACCATATTATTCGCCTGAATGTGCTTCGTTCCTAGGGTTTTGTTCAAGAACATAGATCCAGTCTTGAGAATTTTTGGTTGTTTATTATAATTGATTTGCGCGGTAATGCTCTTTGTGGTATATATCAACTTTTAACTATTGGGCTAGGATTAATTGTTATACATTTTTCATTGAATTAACAAGTAACATAGAGTAACACGTATGAAATTATTAAGAGACGGAGAGGTACTTATTAACGAATTGAAGCGCTTGTGTGACGAACAACGGATTAATATTCACCGCCTCCTTAACCAATAATCTTACAGCAGTTGAATCATCTAGGTAATGCTCTTTGTGGTATATATGATCAACTTTTAACTACTATCTGGGCTAGGATTAATTGCTATATGCATAGTTTTCATCGAATTTATTAACTACTGCTTGATTGATTGATTTCGTTATTCTAGTTACTAATTTTTGTTGTTAGGTTATTGATGGAGGGTGAGGTTACAGTGATATGTGTCGACACTTCGCTCACCAATATATGTTGGTTTCGTGATCAAATCCGAGCTGTTGAAATCTATTGTCAACTTAAACTCAAAGTAGGTACGCGATATCGATTTTATTTTTCTTTCTTGATAGCCGTTGTTGTAAGTTGTAACACATATATGTTTATCAACTGTATGCAGGCTCATCTTCATAATCTTGTTGGTATAGTTACTTCTAGTCAACCAGATTCTGATTATCCTAGTAGCCTTTATCCTACTAATTCTTTGGCATCAGTCTCCTATACTCTTCACCATTTTGAACCGCACGAGCAAGAATATTCAGTACTGCAAGAGCTTTCTCGTCTTTCTTGTCTTGGTTGGTTTGATCAGGAAGCTATGATAGAAAGGAAAAAAAGGATTGTTGTGTTTTGCGGAAGGTATGTATCTATATATTTTTTAAACTACTCGCTTTGTATGCATGTTTACTCTAGTAGTATTATGTTTTCAGTCCTCTACTTTCCAATACGGGTCAATTGCCAGAAGATATTGCCCAGCTGTTAAAAACAATACCAGCGGTTATTGATGTTGTTGACTTTGGTACCCGTGTCGAGGACGAAGAAGATTGTAAGACAAAATATCTCAAGGCGTTGGTTGATGCTATGAATCATAATAATGATGAGAATGAAAGCCGCAGCCGTTATTTTCTTTTTGAAGACGATGGATTCTCTCTCTCTCGTCGCATATTAAGCTCTTCAATCGTCCTCCCTCTTCTTGCTGAAGAAGAAGAAGAAGCTCCAATCTACCGAACCCGCATGGAAGCAAATATACACAATGGCTGGTCCTCTATTTATAGTTTTCGTTGAATTTATTAACTACTGCTTGATTGATTGATTTGGTTATTCTAGTTAATTTTCGTTGTTAGGTTATCGATGGAGGGTGAGGTTACAATGATCTGTGTGGACACTTCGATCACTAGTTTATCTCGGTTTCGTGATCAAATCCATGCTGCTGAAATCTATTGTGAACGTAAACTCAAAGTAAGTAAGTACTATTATTATTTTGGTAGCTCTTATCATTATTATTGTTATTGTTGTTATGGTGGTTGGTATCAAGTGGTGGTGCCGGAATCTGGGTTTTAGAATGTAGAAGATGAAGATGAGTAAGACAGGTGTATTTTTGTAAAATCACGGTGGTCACCTATCATATCAACACGAATACACAAAGTACGCGTACCATATAGATAATAAAATTGGTACACGTACAATGTGGATATATTTGAAAAATTATATAGCTATTTAGTGCCCTATTATTAACATTGTTATTACGGAGTATTACTATTAACTTTGTTATTATTATTATCATTGTTATTGTTATTAATAACGTCATTAAACGTTCTTATTATTAATAATGTAATTGTTACTTAACTGCAGGCTCATCCCGATAATAATGTTAGCATAGCTAGATTTGGTCAACTAGACCTTGGTATCTCCCTTGATCCTACTAATTGTCTAGGAGAAGCCACTTCTAAACTGGCGGTTTTAAATCCATTTGAGCAAGAATATACAGACTTACTTCAAGGGTTTGAGCTTCATGGTTGGTTAGGTCACGAGGATATGAAAAAAAGGATTGTTGTGTTTTGTGGAAGGTATGTATCTATATCTTCTTTTAACTAATCACTTTGTATGTATGTTTCCTTAGTTATTATTATGTTTTCAGTCCTCTACTTTCCACTACGGGTCAAACGCCACAAGACATTGCCCACTTTTTAAAAAAGAGACGTGTGGTTCTTGATGTTGTTGACTTTGATACCCGGGTCATGGACGAAGAAGATTGCAGGGCAAAATATTTCAAGGCGTTGGTTGATGCTATGAATGATAATAATAAGGAGAATGAAGACAGCCGTTATCTTCTTATTGAAGACGATGGATTCTCTCTCTCTCACCACATATCAAGCTCTTCAATCGTCCCTCCTCTTGTTGCTGAAGAAACAGAAGTTCCAATCAGCTTCACCCGCATGGAAGAAAATATACAAGTAGATGTAGATGATTATGAAGAAGCAGTTGGCTGGGATTGAAATGTTTGTCTGTTTTGGAAAACTTATGAATTTGAAGTCGCCATCTTCACAAATGGAAACTAATACCATGTAAGTCATGAGATTGAATGCATGCTAAGCGTTTAAATGCCCAAATGAAAATAGGATTATAACTATTTATAGCGTTACGCGCGACTTTAGCTTTATGTTATGGTAAATGAAGGCATATGTAAAACTTTGTTCTTAATGTTTAAAAAATAGTGATCTATATAACTTCAGTTTTAGTTATTGGTAAAAGATTAAGTGTGCTGATAAATACATGACTTCTGATCTTATTGGTTTCAAAAGCTGACTACTTTTACGTGGAATAAGCATCTGATAGAATGCCTCAATAACTAACGAGTTTGAACCGGTTAGATTAAATGGCAATATGGGCCGAAAAACATGTGATAAGCAGAGGATAAAGTTGGATTTAAGGATGAGAGAAAACCAAGGATGGAGAGTTTGGGCACATGTATTGCTTTCATAAATGAGTAAGTTCCGAGTTCTGAGTTTGTACTTGTATATCTTTTAACTCAAAGTAAATCTGCATTCGTAATAGATCAAGTCATGCATAAATGAAATGTTGTATTTTGACTGGTATAGCCTTGCTGATACTTAGACTTGCTATCGGATACTGCTAATATGTTTATAGCGTTATAAGCCGTACGTATTGAAGCAAGCAAGCTACTTATGATTGTGTACTTATAAACCGTTTTGCCTTGCTGATAATAAGAGACTTGGTATCAGCTATCGGATACTGCTACTATGTTCAGGAACAAGACAGTAAAATTTGATGAAACAGAATTTATTACAGAAGACAGAAACCAACAACTTGCAATTAACAAAACACTTTCAAATCAGCATCTTGTTATACAACATAACGAGCGAAACCAAAAGCAGCTATATACTCAACGCCTAACGACAGAATTAATTTCCCTTAGTTCCTAATCTTAGCAAATTAAATGTATGTAAAATACTTTAAGAACTAGGGTCATTCCTGCCTTATGTCAACTTCAAATGTTTTTTTTTTGACAGAAAATAAAAGCGTTTACAGAGTTTTTTTTCGCCTTAGCCAACCCTATCCCTCGACTTATTTATTTATATTTGGGATCATACGATCATTAAACTTCATCATCTTCATTTACATTTTCAAACTTCACTTTCGTCACTATCATTCTCTTCATCATTCTTCCCCTCGAACTTAATACTTTTGTACCATTTAGCAAACACAATGTAGACCAACAGATCAACAGCAGTTAAACCAGCTAGTAGGAAGAAAAACCTGTCCAGATGACCCCGGTTAAGATTTCCTGGTATCCACCCTGGCATATCGTCTTCTGTTGATATCTTCATCACAATAGTCACGATAAAGCTGCTAACATAGTTCCCGAGAGAAATTGATGTCATGCAAAGGGCACTTCCAAAGCTCTTCAATGCATCAGGTGCTTGTGCATTAAAAAACTCAAGCTGACCTACATACATAAAAACTTCAGAAGCACCAACGAATGCGTATTGAGGTACTTGCCAAAATATGCTTAAGGAACTCGAAGCATCACAATGAGTGCACTCCTGATTAGCATACTTTAGTCTGTAACATTCCACGATACCAGCAGAAACCATTGATAGTATTGCAATTATAAGCCCAATTCCCATTCTTTGAAGCTCGGTCAAACCTTTTGAGTCCTTTTTCTTGAACATTAGTACAAGAGGACTAAGTACTCTTCGGTAAAGAAAAATGAAGAGTGCAACACTTAGGATGTCAAAGCTCGACATGCTTGATGCGGGAATTTGGAAGCCTGAGATTGTACTTCTCATGGCTGCACCTTGCTCAACGAAAAGAGATGCCATTTGCGTAAATACGACTGAGTAGATTATCGTGCATAACCAAATGGGAAGCAATCTTAGAATGCATTTCACCTCCTCAACCTGTGAGATGGAGCATAAAGTCCACGGGTTGTGAGCTTCTTCTTTCGGGTCGTTGAAATCTCTTGAGGTAATGTATGCAGCTTTGTCCAAAAACCTGCAGCAGATAATAAGGTAATATTAGCTAAAAAGAATAAGGTAATATTAGCTAAAAAGAATAGACCGAAAGTTTTTTACGGGTCAAACCAACCCAATCTGGCCCATAGAAACAGGTACTAAATGGTGCTTACTTGAATTCATGTGTATGAAGTATCTTCCTCCCGGTACTAGGAGAACTCTCTTTATCATCTTCGAACAAACACTCTTTACCCTCTGGCAACGTAACACTCCACTTCTTTGATGCAGCCACAAACACTTGACAAAATCTGTTTAAAGGGTTTCCACTCGGCTTAAAATGCCTGTACCTTATGGTCCCACAAAGAAATAGAACGAGCCCAGAAAGCGCTGAACCAGTCGATAACCAAAACCCAAGGGTCCACATTCCTTCATCCTCAAAATAGCTCAGGATTGTGTTGGAGAATAGGGAACCGAGGTTAAGCGCAAGATAGAAGTAGCTAAAAAATGCCACCTTTGAGTGTCCTTCTTTAACATTCTCTTCATCAAATTGATCGGCTCCAAAAGTTGCAATATTTGGTTGGTAGCCTCCATATCCTAGAGCAACCATGTATATTGAGATATAAAACAAGCCTATTTCCCAGCTTGAGTGCGTACCACATACAGTTGTACGATCGCCACATCCTTTAGGGGTGAGTAAGAACATACTTGACGACACAGAGACTCCTCCTAAGCCCTGTCATAACATGTTCGTTAGTTAAACTTGAATGAGGCCAATGAGCGATGTATAATACAAAATATTTAATATAAGAAAAACTTACCAAGACAAAGATTGCTTGAAAGATTGCACAAGTTTTGTATCTACCCCAATAAGAGTCACTGAGAAAAGCACCAACGAGTGAGAAAATGTAGACAGTCCCGGTCCATTTGCTAACATTGTTTGCAGCCTCAGCATTGCCTTGTTGTAGAACCCTTGTTAGATACAGCACAAGGTTCACTCCAACTCCGAAAAAGGCCAAAGTGACTAGTCCTTGGTTCACTGTTAAACAAAAAACGGAGCACGTATAGATCAGTTAGACCACACAAAAAAATCCAACTATAGATTTACATACATAAATGTAAGAAAAAGGATTCAAACACAAAACTATCAGTTACGTTCGTGCTAAATATTGATTGTTCGTATAACTTAGTTTCTGATTTTTACACGACGACGAATCATATATGATAAGTGGTGTGAAATTACTTTTTCCTTTGATAACTTCTAATACTTACGGCGGATTAGGAAACATATCTTTTTTGTAATCACCCAGAAGGACAATTACATAATCTCGCCGAAAATGAAATATAACTAAACATGATAACAATTTCTGATGTTAATCCCTGTCATTTCTCTTATTCTATGGTCTAAATCCATACTTTCTTTTTACGAACAAACGTAATTAGTAGGCAAATCTCACATCTAATCTATTTTTGAACTCATAGTACTTATTTATGTCATTATCGAATGTGCAAAAGTACAGCACAACTAAATCGGATGCACGTAAGATCAAACACACTTCCAATTATATACACAAAAAAGGCGCACACGTATATATGTCTATCATTAATCAATGCTTGTGGGCTAGAACTCTTATGAAGAACACGACAAGCGTGTTGTTTTCGCTATTAGCTGTGTTTTTTCGTACAATTACATCGATTGATATCTCTGTCTCAAAAGCATGTATGATAATTGTGTTTATGTGGTGTATACTTGTCCAAAAATCTAGGGGATTCATTAGAACTTAGTGAATGTTGTACTATATAGGGAATTGTTGGTGCAATGTAACATCAATCCCTTTTCTACAATAAGATCGAATTAGGCATCGTTTTCGTTCTACTTAATTGTGCAATAATGCGCGATCGATGGTTTCTTAGTTTCACGTTATCTAAACGCGGCTTGAACCACAACTTTTTTAGCCTGACTGATTAAAACTTGTACTAGTTGTTAATCTATTTGTTCACATAATAAGCTCGATCTTGCTTTTAACAAAACTACAAATTCTTATATGAAATAAGTACTTGATCGATGTAAAAGCTTACACGTAGCACCAGAAGAGAGGTGACAAATTGCAAATAGTATCATGGTGTCATTGTATATAGTACTCCTACGTAAGTTGCAGATAGATATTAATGAAGCAAATTAAAGTACTATGAATCTATCTTTTATCGTTTGTTTCTAAAAGGGTTCTAGCTAGTTTTGCAAATATAATATATGAAGTTTAAGACAGATGAAAATACAAGTTAGCTAGCTAGGTGCATGAAAGTTTGTGAGAAAAAATAGAGCATGAAAGTTTGGAATGATGACCAAACAAAAGGCATTGGCAACCATGCCACGTTGCCTAATCACAGTACGTCATCCATTCCGTGTCGGGCACGTCTCATTTTTGCCCACTATCACTTCCCATTTTTGTTACTTTGCCCATAAAAAAACGTACTATGATTTACCCCCAAAAAGTTACTACGGCTAATTAACGTGACCAATTTTTACTGCTCTATTCTTTAGCGGAAATTTTATACTGAAAACTAGCAAAAGAGTATATAAAGACTGGCAAAATATATATAAAAAGAGAACAAGTCATATTTTTTTAAAAGAAAAACTCCCTAACACTATATGCATGTTGGGCAATTGTCTTGCAAAAATATCGTGCATGGTTTACAGTCCCTTGATTTCATCAAAACTTAATTATATTCTTATTGCTGATCCCGAATCTATCTATATTTTGGCTAGCATGTGCTCATTATTTTTTAAACAATGTCGTGTGCTAGCTAGGAACAATTTCCAAAAAACTACAAGCTTTTTGTCTATAAAACACAGGGCCAAATTAGCCATTGTGAATACTTGTCATTTATGTATATGTGTTATGTAGTTAAAACTTAAAACTGATGCTCGTTATATGTTTTAATAAGATAAATAAGAAGCAAAAAAGTTCTTACAACTTGATGAACTAAAAAAAAAAGTTATTACGTCATTTTCTATTTGATTTTAAAGTATCACAAAAAAAAAGTTGTGTTTCTTTATTGTAAATGTTAGTTTATGCACAGAAACTTTAATAAAAAGTTAACTTGGCAAAATTCGGTTAAAAAATATTTTAAATTTAGGATGAAAATCTGCAAATTCTGTGTCATTTTCAGGTTCTTTATTAAAAATATTAGGTCATTAAATTCTTTTTTAATAAATGCAATTTACCAATAAAATTAATAAGTTAAATATATCCACACATAGAGCTATCAAAAATTAGGATAGAATTAACTTGCACCATTCCAGATTTTCATATCAATGTTTTTACTATGCATATACAGTAGTATATTTATAGGTTTTTGAACACATAAAAGTTTAAGTACATATTAATTATATCAAATAACTTTTTTATACACAATATAGATGACTTCAAAGTTACATGCATGGATTCAACACAAGATGACATGTTATGTTAATTATACATGCATATGGATAAAGAAGATGCCTTATCCAATGTATATATAGTTAAATAAATGAAATGAAATGATATATACTGTATGAAGATAAGTGAGTTACGATATCAGGTTTAGTTACTCAAATATTTTTTTGTTTTCTAGCAAAACATATAAATAGAAATAAAAATAAAAAGTGTGTTGTTACTGTACCGAGAATGATAGTTCCAGCTGTCCATCGACCAGTTTTTTCCTTAAGAGCTGGTCGGCCATGGTAATCAACTGTTCCATCCATGGTGCTTTTTCCTCCTTCTTCATTCATGCCCTTCACCTGTCATAAAATAACAACGTATTTTCAGTATCAAACATGGAAAGTTTTATATATATGTTTGGAAATGCGTCCTAAATCATCATGTGACATGTTTCATTAAAAATACTAAGATCGGTTTTTGAGTTATTTGTACAGAATGAACGTGTCATTTTCTTATGACTTATGCATGGACCCGAAACGATCATTAAGACATGATCAAATCAGTTGTCTTTTCATAGTATATAAATAGTAAGTTTTAGATGGTAATCTTAGTGTAAACCATGCAATGCATAATTACACATTATCTGATTATTAACCACTAGCTGCAAATATCCAATTTGGAGCAATGACACTCAAAAGTTTTAGAGTACATTTTTTTGTAAAATTGATAACCAAGAACTTATTTTAAGAAAAAAAAGTACTAATCTAGTAGCTAAAGAGATGGAGCACCTTCTTAGATATACTGAAAGACTCCATGGATTTGTTGATGAAGTGAATAAAGATAGAAAATGATTTGAGAGATAGATTTTGTTATGAGACAAATTGTTGAAGAGGCTTGATGGACTAAATAAGAGTGGAATAGGAAGCTGGTTTTATAGGCCTTCTCAAACTACATCCAACGGTTGAGATCAACCCGATCAAAACTTTATTAAATTTTATCAACCACATGTATATTTCTCTTTAAAAAGTATAACAATTTCTATTTTTAGTATTTCTTGTTATTTTATGATTATCACTTCGGTCGGTGTTGCCAGCAATACTCAAATATCGACTCGAGCTAATAGCTAGCGTCTTGAAACAAAAAACTCCATGCTATCTAAGCAAAACAAAGACTAGGAGCGGAGTCATAATTTTTAGTTAAAGAAAGTTAACCGAGCTTAAGTCAAAAATTTAAAGTGTTGGGGGATGAATGTAGAAATAGTAGAAAAAGAGCTTGTAATATACATAAATAATAAGCGAAACAAGTTAATTGGGGGAGACACAACACCCACTAGTCCTCGAATTTTTAGAAAGATGTTGAATATATACGTAAAAATTTTGTTTACCGTAAGTAGGGGTGGACCTAGGGTTCTCGTGGAACCCGATGGATGTTTGTCTTAAAATTAAGTTTTTATAAGTTTTTTTTTTTCAAATAAACCCGGTCTCAAAATTTTGTGTTACGTAAATATTGCTTAATCCGAAATTTTGGGTACTCGTAAATACAAAAGTTTTATTCGGAATTTCGCAATTCTGAAATGTAAGATTCATGTAAATTTCGGATATCAAAATTCATGATAAATCTTGTTATTGACAATTTAAGGACCTTAAATGATTTAAATTAACAACAAAAAATTATCGACAAAAATTACCTATTTCATATTTACATTTAGTCCACAAAAATTCATGAGGTGACTATTATAATAACTGTATAAACTCACAGGTAATTATTTGTGAATGAGATTTCAAACTTGAAGAAAATATGATATTCAATGAAAAATAGAAAAAACCTAGCACCAAAAAACCAAATATCGAAAAAATCAACCAAAACTTCTAGTTTGAGGTTTGGCTTTAAAAAACTTATAGTCGAACTTTTAGTTGTAGATAAAACTGCCTAAGACCCGCTCATGCTTACCCATAATCATAACCCTTTACACACGTAAAAAAATTATGTACACCTAATAACTTAGTGGTTTGGGTCCGACCCTGATTGTAAGTATTAAAGTTTGCATAATAAAATATTTACTTTGCTAAACTAAAGTTGCATCATGAAAATATATTACTCTAAGATTCATTTAGTACCACATATGTAAGTGAATCTCAAATCTAAGCCTGTTACATAGGCGATAACTAACATAACAAAGCAAAACTACTTCAAAGAAGAATACGATTATAATTTGATTACAATTTACTCAATAAATATCAAATAATCTCTATCACTAAATCCATCTTGACCTACCACATGATCCTATGCACATAGTAAATATAAAAGTCAAGCATCAAATAGGTACCAAGTCTAGCTACAATATCACTCGATCCATCTTACTAAACACCTTAATAGAAACATTATGAATTGAATCTTTACCTAAATTAAACCTTACCACGCCTTTATCCCATACGGGGTTCACTTTTTTAGAATTACTAGAGTATTCCGAATGAACCAAGGGTCATTCTTAATCTTTGCATCCATTTTTTCTGTTGAGCTTAATTTGAAGAAAAATAACTCGTTGGCCAAGTTCATCATAGGTTTGACAAGTCCATACATACTTCATGCGTTCTTGACATAATAATCAACAATTGAAATACGTTATATGTTTTTCTAAAAAGATTAGCTGGCATCAACAAAGTACGAAAACTATCCGACTTCCTACATTATTCACCACTAACCAACTTGGCAAACGATACCAAATCTTACTATTCTCAATGAAACCATGCTCTTTAGTAATATCATTAGCTGAACTTGCAACAATAGAAGGTTGGTAGGCCGACATTAATAAAAAAGATCGCCTCGTATTATCAATCATGGGTATACTAATAACAAAATTCTTTTCTATGTATTTGTATTACCTTTCCATTATCATTAACAACCTGCTACAATTGTGAGCTAGCAGATTGTGATTCACCAAAATTACCACCATTTTTTCTTATGATCACCTTCTTCCCCACCAGAACCAAGAAAATCCCTTTAGAATACTCGCATTAGGTCAACTAAGAACACGAGTTAACCCTAATCAACAAACCCTACCGATCAGTAATGGACGAAACCAGAAAACTCATGAACCAAATGTAAACCCAAGCGCATAATGGTTAGAGAACAAATCAACCTACCATATACATAATAAAATAAGGATTTTTTTTGAGTAAATTACATTTTTTGTCCCTGTGGTTTGGCCAAATTGCAGAGTCAGCCTGTATCTTTTTGATATTGTAGTGAACGTCCCTATTTTTAAGTTTGAGTTGCATGGTTGATCTATGGGTAGGGACTGAATCTGTAATTTTTGCAAACCACAAAGACTAAAAATGCAAATTAAAAGGACTAAATATACAACACAAACTTAAAAATAAGGACGTTTACTGCAATTTCAAAAAGATAAGGAATGACTCTACAATTTGGCTAAACCACGGGGACCAAAAATGAAATTTACTCTTTTTGTAATTAAATGCAGTAGTAAAGACGACAAGAATCAACCAAACCCATAAAAAATAAAACAATCAAACCCTTGTCAAAAACCTAAATCAATTATCAAAATCGTTAACAAACTTAGGTTAACATGTAACTTAGTATCAAGAATCAAGAACTCGGTAATGAATTAGGAGTTTAGAGATAGGATCGATCGAGAATTTAGGATCGTAGGGTTGCTATTCTCCAAGATCATCAGAAGAATTCAAAGGAGGTTGTTTTTCCCATTTAAGTCTTGTATAGTTAAACTTGACACCAACATAATTTAATAATGATAAAAATAGCGTGGAACGTCTATTTTACCTTATAAGTTGTTTGCAATTTATCATCGATGCATTTAAATTAAAAGTTTAATCGGTAGTTCACATTCAAATTTAAACGCATGTTGAGATTTTGTTGATATTTTCAAATCTAGAAATGAATCATTGATTCAATTTGAGTTTTCTTTCTATTTTATATCTTATTAAGAAGGAAGACAAGGTTGTTAATGATTTACCCGGTGTGAGATACCACGGATTCAATAAACCCTAGATGCTATCAGAGTAAAGGAATCTCAAGCGGTTACTTTCGAAGTACTGCACGGATAACATTTGCTGCTACGAGGATTTGATTGAATATCTATGAATCATCTAGGTAATTTTTGACATAAACTTAGTTCAAGTTGTTATAGACAAAATACTTAGATGGTCTGTGAAATAGTTTTATAAATAAGCAATCTTGAATTAAAAAACTTGGATGACTCTGAGATCGTTATCTCTTGGTTATAATGAAGTATAGTGAGTAACCATGAATACTTCTAACGAAATTTACCTATAATACAATATCGGTTCAAACCTTATCGTTTGATGATAGTTAACAAAAATTAAGATATTGGTTATACGGAATAAAAGTGTGGATGGATAAGAAGGGATCCAATAAGAAATAATTGAAAGAGAAATGTTAAATACTCGTACCAGAACCTTTTATTAATTCTCTTCATACCTTTAAGAGTATTAGTGAACAAATAAGTGTCACAATTATGCATAGCTAGGAAGATTGGTTGAAAAGTTATCATTTCTCAAAAATGACATACATCTATGTTTAATTTTGTTGCCAAATATGTTTATATACTCAACAAAGTTAATGATTCAAATAATTTTTATAAAATAGCAACCCAGAAAGATATTCAATAGATTATAAGTATAAAAGGAGACGTGTTGGAATGTTGTTTGGCTATATATATTTGAATGATTATCACGTGGTCTTAAAGTTTTTTGAAACACGCGACACACAACCAGATAATAAAATCCACTACAACACGTGACAGTTGAAAAACTCGTACCTAACAAGTATGTCATATTGTTGTGAATTTTTTTGGAGTTGTAGTTTTGTTGTTATTATAATTTTGTCGTTATTACCAGGCTAAAATCTCCACGCATCTCAATGACAAGGTTTAAAAGTAGACGTATAGAAGTTGTTACCAAAGAAGTTGGTATTTATTATGATATTAAACAGAAAACGATAACGGTTTCTTGGTAAGAAACGGACATGTATACTAAGGAAAAAAATGACTTTATAAGAACCCGAGTTTTTATTAATGAAATGAAGAAATTTTTGTAAAGAATACAGTGCATGTTCAACAAACAGGAGCCTGATATATAATTATAATTTCCACTTTTATATCTACTTTACAAAAACCCAGCTGCATATGCACCATCATTCTTCCTTGTTTAAACAGAAACACACGCGTTGCTCGTTTTGTTGTGATCATTAAAACAAAATCTTCATACATTTTACTAGCAAGGGTTATAAAAATGAGCATAACAAAATTGTTACGAGTTGGTATTTATTATAAATTGAAACAGATAACGGCAATAGTTTCTTGGTAAGAAACCAACATGTATACTAACAAACAAAAACTAATTTATAAAAAGCAAGGTTTCGGTTAAGAAAAAAGTTTATATATATATATATATATATATATATATATGTATATATATATATATATATATATATATATATATATATATATATATATATATATATATATATATATATATATATATATATATATATATATATATATATATATACATGATGGTTATGATGGAATTTATGTACTAATAATGTATTATACATATGCACCAAGAGTAAACGCAACAAAAAATTAACATAAACATAAAGTGATACCTTATAGAAATCAATCTTTGTGACGATCTAGAGCTATATTCAAGAACACACCTACACGTATGATGTACGAAACCCATGTGTAAACCAAAACCCTAGAGATGATGAATTAATCTACCGTTACGTATGTCCACACTACACGTTATAGAACTCTCGAATGCTAGTTCTCATCAACTAGTTCTTTGATACTTAACCACCAATTATCAAACGAAACCTAATGTTAGTGCAAATATTACGTTGTACAAGTTATAGGATCTTTTATATTTTGATGATGACAATCTGTAACTTATTTATAACGTAAAATGGGTATGTTACTCGTAATCACAAATGCATTCTTACGTCAACATCTCTCTCGACAACTCAAAGTTTAAATACAACGTACATCACTTAAGGTATGTATAAACAAACCATTAAACTTGTAAGTGATAAAAAATATATAAAGAGGGAATCACTTGTTAAAACATGATTAAACAAGTTTTAAAGTCTTGTATACTTCTTTCTTAATCTTTGATCATATAGAGAGGGAATCACTTGTTAAAACATGATTAAACAATTTTATGATAAAAAATAAAGAGGATTAAAAGGTATTTAGAAACTGAAAAAGGAGAGTCAATTTTTTTGAATTAGGGTATGAAATGATCCAGTGTTTATAGGCTCAACAGACTGAGCATCAATCTAGGGGCGGTTCCTTAAACAAAAGAATGGTTGTTTAAACTTATGTATGAATGGTAGGCTTTAAAATGGTCTTTGATTTATTCAAAATAACTCAATTATCCTTAATAAATAGGATCTGGATATGAATATGTTAAAAGAAGCTGTCAGTAATATTTTGCTTTGGTGAAACTTTATGGTGTTTCTATGACAACATTTAGTAAAGATGAACTTAAGTGCAATTGGTAGATAACCTGGTACTCCCTTAATGCTTGATTCCTATACGGCTGAGATGTGTTTGAAATCATGGAGTAGGTCTAGTTATGCTAGAGCAATAATAGAGTTGTGTGCTGATACAAAGTTGAAAGATATTATTGTGATGGTTATGCCTAAACTCAAAGGTGTGAGTTTGTATTTAAGCACTACTCGAGTTGAATTTGAGTGGAAACCTCCTAGATGCTCGAGTTGTAAGATTTTTTTTCAGCACTTGAGGATCGTCCTAAAGTTACGAGATCATTTGGCGCAGAATGTGAACAAGCCCAAGCAAGTAGCTACGGGTGTACCGGTTGGCCCTAAGGTGAACTTTAAACCGGTTATTCGGGAACATCAAATGGTAGGCAAGAAGAATAATACTTCAAATGGTAGGAAAAAGCAAGTTGTTTTGGGACCTAGTAAAGTGCTTAGTTTGAATAAATAGGTTAGTAACTCAAATTCTTTTGATGCCTTCAATTTTGTTAAAAATGATGATGATTTGAGTACGAATTGTGGGATTTCTATGTTGGGGTTTGTTTGGATGTCTTATCGGGTGTTAGTTATACCTCGATTTTTGAGAAATTTGACAAGATTGAATATATTGTTGAAGGTTAATATACTCTTGTAGATGATCAAGGAAATCAAGTTCCTATGAAAAAGGGTGATCTCTCAACTGAGCTTAATAACCTGGATGTAGTTGAAGCTGTGGATAATGATATGTCAAAGTTTTTTTGCTGCTAAAACATCTGATATGGGATATTGGACTAATAGTGTGTGGGAACAATGGAAAGATTCTTATAAGAATGTTGATGATGATTATGACCTATATGATGATGATATGTATGATGATCAGGATATTCAGGACAGTGTCCAATATATTGCTGCTAATCTTACAATCATAGTCCGTGGGCGCATGACCTTTAGGTTTCATTATGTTCTATATGACGTTGTAGTTGTTTTATGTGTTTCTTCCTCATAAGAAGTTGTTTGTCCATGTAACAAACGGCGATGTAGGATCCACCTTCATCCTACTAAAATGTTTTTTTTCAGTAATAAGTCTTACCGATAGAACACTTTACCCAAAAAAGAGAACTGTCCCCTCTATAAGGAATTGCCCATAGAGGGACGCTCCTATTTATGTCCTTTTGTGCGAAAAGTTTACCTAGTTAAGGTTAGAGTTGTTATGGGGGAGACCAGATTTTAAAACTTATAATTCTAATAAAACTTTTTATTAAATCAAGATAAATTTGCAAAATAAATTTTGTAAAATGTTTTGTCATATTTTAATAAGTGTGGAGTTTAGGAAAAAAATGTTAATCCTTGATCACTTATGAAGTTTAATCATTGGTTTACGCATAGCTTAGTTATTTATGACATAATGGAAGTTTACGATTAATAATTCGTCTATGTTTATTTTTAACGATAGAAAGTTTCTATATTTTGTCGTTATCAAAACTTAGGGAGATCGAAAAATGTAAAAGAAGATGTTGGTAATGTTTCGGTTGAAAATGTACCTTGGTTTATTCTTAATAACCCAATTATTCTGAAACAATGAGATCGGGATATGAATATCTTAAAAGAATGTTCTGGTTTGGTTTGAACTTCATGGTTTTCATATGACAGATTTTATCGAAGATGGTTTAAGTGTTATTGATACTAATTAAACTTGGTACTCCCTTGATGCTTGACTCGTATACTTCTTAAATGTGTATGAAATCATGGGGTAGGTCTAGTTATGCTAGAGCAATGATTGAGTTGCGTGCTGATGCGGAGTTGAAAGATACTATTATGGTGGCTATGGCTAAACTCAAAGGCGAAAGTTTCTATTTAAGCACTATTCGTGTTAAATATGAGTGGAAACCTCCTAGATGAGCGAGTTATAAGATTTTTGGCCATGTGTTTGAGGATTTTCCTAAGGTTATGAGATCAATTGGGGCAAAGAATGTGAACAACCCTAAGCAAGCAAGGAATTGTGAACGTTAAACCAGTTAATAAGGATATCAAATAGT
Organism: Glebionis coronaria; assembly: GCA_025667525.1. NCBI lineage: Eukaryota > Viridiplantae > Streptophyta > Magnoliopsida > Asterales > Asteraceae > Glebionis > Glebionis coronaria. Next base: position 32,184,558 of record CM046874.1, on the reverse strand, counting down.
AGATAAGAAGAATACTACCTCGAGTGGTAAGAAAAAGCAAGCTACGGACCATAGTAAAGAAGTTAGTAACTCAAAATTGTTTGATACACTTAATTAAGTCGAAAATGACGGTGATTTGGGTCCAAATGGTGGGAGTTCTAAGTTGGCTGGTTTGAGAGATTTCGGGGGGACTTAGTACGAGGATAATATTATTCAAATGAAACTAGTAATACCCCTATCATTGCTAAAATTGAGAATTTTTCTCTTGTAGATGATGAGGGAAAATCGATTCCTACGAAAGGGGTTGAATATTCATGTGACCCCGATGATGAGGAGGATGTAGTTGAAGCTATGTATAATGATATGACAAAATTTGGCTTCTAAATAATTAGAATTTGGGTTATAAGATTTATAGTCTGCTAGAATAATGAAGAAAATCGCATTGGAATGATGATGTTCATTATGACCCTTCTGATGATAATATGTATGAAGATCAAGCTATCCCGGATAATGCCTGGTATATAGCTGGCATTTTTGGAATCAGGACCCGAGGTCGTAAACATCATAGATTTGTTTATGTTTTTAATTACGTTGTTGTCTAGTTCTTATGTATTTATTCTTGACAAAAGTTGTTTGTTTATGTAATGAGCGGAGATATGGGACTCACCCATATCCCTTTGTATTTAACTTTTTGAAGTAAAATATTAACCGAGAAACCCCTTTACCCAAAAATACAATTAAACTTATTTGTGATTTGTTAAATTTAAACATCAAATGTTTTAAGATAGTCAAATTTACTTAAAAAACAGGGGCAATTACATATATACTCTCAGAAAGCTGAATATTACATCATTGTCATTCTGACTTTTTTAATTACGTTAATATTTTTCCTGAACTTTTGTAATTACACTAATATCCTTCGTTAAATTTTGTTGCTACATCAACATATTTACCAAATTATTTTTTATATATATCCAAAAAATAAATATGTTCTTTTATTACTCAATGTCAAAAAGTATATATGAAGAAATAAATATATATCTTTTTTATATCCAAACTTTTGTGATTTGCAAGTTCTTTTATCACTCAAAACAATTAAGTATATGTAGTCAGTATAATTATAATTAATCTAATTGATAAATAAGAGATAATATATATATATAAGATTTAATTGAATGTATATGAGAATTTAAAAGTTTAAGAAAGATATAATGTAATTAAAATGATTTGAGAAGAACATTGACGTAATTAAAAAAGTTACAAAGATATTTATATAAATATAGAAGATATTTATATAACATTAAATTTTAAAAGAATATACATTTTAGTCTTCTTAAAAAAATTAAAACTGTTTATAAATTAAAAAAAAAACTCTTACTGACAAATAAATAATTTATAACTACATTATAAAGCATTTACGATCTTTTAAATATAGCAAGGCCGAACTTTGAGACTTTTTTACTTACTAAATAAACAGGTTGTTGATTTCTTCTCATAATTATATAGTAAGAGCCTTTATAACAACATTTTGCAACAACATTTTAAATAACATTTTTTGCTTCAAATTGAGAAATCTTTTTATCTATTTATTATTTTTATAATTTAATTTCACTATATTTTTTAAAATTTTATGCTTTTTAATTTAATATTTATTTTGATATATTTTCATTAACTTTTAGTTTTTATTTTGTTTTAGTAAGTTTATTTTAATTTTATTTTTTTGCAATTTTAATATTAATGTGAATACAAGCTTAATGGATAAGAAAATAACATTTGTTTGTCACAAAAATTATTATCAGATATTTACTGTCGTATTATGCGGGTATCATGATAGTCAACTTAAACAAATAAAAATAAGATTTGAATTTATAAAAGAAATTTCATGTTTTCGACATGAGTTTTTAAAAAGATCTAGAATAAATATCAAAACTAAAAAATAAAAAAATAATTAATTCGAGTTATTATCTCCAAATAGCGACTAGTATTTTGTTTTTAATAGAGCAATATGGTAATGTTGTTATCAATTGTGGTCGCACTTTCAAGAAATACCTAAATAAATGGGTCCCTTTTTCACAAATGACTTCCTTTTGGCCATCTAATTCTGGTGCTTTTTTCTGATTGGTGATGTAATCCTTTTTATCGTTTGTTACTCTTGCTTTTTTGTTGATAAAGAAGCTACCTAGCATCGTCTCTATGCAACTCTCAAGAGTTATCAATAGTATAATGAAATAGAAGGAACTGGCTTATATCAGTTGGTCACTACGGTTCCATTAAATGATTTCTTTGGAAAAACTTTTTGGAGTTAAAACTTGTCAAGAGCCTTCCAGACGAAGCGGATAAGAAGATCTAACATAAATAGGCGAGAATTCAAAGAAGAAATTCTTCCGCTAACATTTGTCGTTCTAAAAAAAGTACAATGAAATAGATACACATTTTAGATTTTAAACACACCATTTAGTCAAGTACCATACTCTTAAATAACAAATGTATGTGTATTTCAAGTTATAAGAACTATGGGAGTGAACTATGATCAAGAGTTTATAGTAAGGTGTTCAAAAAATCTGAAAAATCAATGAATCGAGTTGAACTGTTTAATTCGAAACCGAAAAATTATGAAACTGAAAAAATCGAAATCGAAAACAACCGAAACCAAACAACCCGCTTAACCCAGTTTGATTTCGATATTAGTTTTGGGTATTCGTGGTTAGCGGCCCATGCATAATATAGTGAGGTTTTAAAACTAGATATTCAGATAATTGTACTTTTATTGTATAACAAATTTTTACGTGTAATGTGAATATTTTCTTACGCATTTATGTGTAAAAATTGATGAATGTGATCGTAAATTACAATCACATAACATATTAACAAAAAAATAATTACTCGACGTTTATGGATTACGATTCGTAATCCATAAACGTCGAGTAATTTTTTTTTTTTTAATATGTTATGTATGAATAGGGGTGCCAGTAGGGTCGGGTTGACCCGACCCGCACCCGAATCTAATAAGACTTATCCGATCGGATTAAAACGAGTCAAAAAGTTTTATCAGATTGTATGAATATTTGAAAGCAATTAATGTAATGTAATAATATTTGTATGAATTTATTTATTTAATGTCATTTAATTTTAGTGAAATGCCACTTTAGTTTTAACATGTGTTATTGTTAAATGGTTAAACTCAATTAAACTTTTCAAATGGTTAATCGTGACTCTGAGTCGCGAGTAACTGTACATTTTGATTATGGTTATTCGTTTATTACGGTTCAATTACAGGTAGTAAATTAATTACTCATCGATAATAAATAGTTCAAATTTTGCAACTAACCAAACCGACGACTTGTTTATAACGACTTGTTTATAGTATGATGCATGTCTTAACAATAAGTATCGATCAAGACTCTAGACTAGTACATTTTTACATCTTTATATCTTCACAAGTAGGTGGCTGTTGGCTGTTGAAAATGATGCAAAAAAAAGATTGAATTTGAAGCTTTTATGGAGGTTATTTGGTTCACCCGTATTGGCTTATCAACAACACATCCGTAAAACAACATTGGAACTAGTAAATGCAAATCTAACACGAATGACATAATACCATGCAAACTGGCTGTAAAACAAAATATAATATTAAATATTGTCTAAATATGGAACGAGCTAGTTACAAGGGTGGCAATTCGTGTCGGGTTCCGGTTAGCGAGTTCGGGTTGTTAGGTTAGCGGGTCAGAAAATCTCAACTCAAACTTAACCCATTTAAATAATTGGGTCAGTTATGTCAACCCTAACCCGTTTACACATAACCCGAACCTAACCCATTTAACCCATGTATATATTTGGGTTGACGTTAAATATGTTACATAGGTTGTATAGGTTAAACGGGTTTATATATTGATCCATTTAACAAGTTTTATATATAAAAGTAGGCACATTACACGTGTTAAACATGTTAAATGTGTTTATGTTCGGTCTGTTTAACCTAGTTAACACATATGGTAAAATATTAATCATTTTTAATATAAGGAAAAAAATCTTAAACGGGTTGTCGGGTCGACCTGCTTAATTTTTTTTCAACCCAAACCTAACCTGTTTAATAACTGGGTCAGATAGGCCGACCCAAACCTAACCTAAGATTCAATATATTCAACCCGAACCTGTTAATTTTTGTGTCGGTTTCAGGTCGGCTTTCATGTCGGGTTAGAAATCGCCACCCCTAGTTACAATAAAGATAAAGACCACAAGATGTTTACTATTCTTGTATATCACATGTTTATAAATAGAAATTGTAAAATACAAGTCTCAGATTATATAAGCGAACATGTTCACGTTTTCGTGGTTATAGTTTTAATTTTAAGAAAACAACAAACGGATCTCATGCACTCATGTTTTTACAGACCACGTAATATGACGATTTCCTATTATAGTACTCTTAAAATTAGCCGTGATGTTTGTATGTTTTTTGAGCTATGTTTAGTAAATCTATATTTAGAATTAAAGAAAAACACTTTCGGCTTCTAAATAATTAAATGAAATTTTAGATTAAAACATCTTGTCAATTAAAACATGCTTTTATACACGAGTAACTGTTCAAATAAAAAGTAGGATTTTTTGGTTGTAACGATTTTTTTTTCACTTTTTCGTTTTGGTACGGTACGTAAATTAAAAAATTGTGAAAATGTATAGAAATTTCATTAAGTATTTTAGCCTGCATATTTTAATGATGTATGTCACATTATATATGTTGCGATGTGTCATATTTTTAGGTATGACACGTAAACAAAAACACTTTATTAAAATTCATTATATTTTCACAACTTTTTCAAAATTCACATACGAAAAAAAATAAAAATAAAATAAAAATAAAATAAAACTAAAAAAGTAAATAAAGAGGTATCTCTTGAAGCTATCCATGTGTTGAAAATGTTGAAAATTCAACATTGTTAAAAAATAAATTTTATTTGAGGCAAGTGTTGAATGGCTCGAATGTTAAAGTAAGATATAAATGAAATGTGTTATTCAAGGAAAGTATACTGTTGGGTCAATATATAGAGCTGTAAATGGTTTATTTCATCTTGAAATAGTTTAAAATACTCGGTTGCAAGTTGTAACCCACCCTTTATATAAGGGAATTTGATATAATTTTTGCTCATATCTCTCTAACCTTAATCTCACTAACTTACTTCCCTTTATTTTCTCTCTCTAAACAAAAATCCGTTCTCTTTAACCATACACCCAGTGTCGTCCCCACTTTTGTTATCGTTTGCCAAACCAATGGCTATGGTTTAGGTGGACTAAGTGGTTTCAGTGTGTTTGTAGTGATTTTGAGTTGCTTTGGTAACTTTGTTTGCCTGAGGTTGTTTGTCTTAGATCTAAGGTACTTTCTTTTTGATCTAATGTATTTATTGCTTCAAGACTGTTACCTGATTTGGATATCATCTTACGTGTTAATTAAAATCAAAATGATGGTCTTTTGGTTGTTTGTTGGTGTCTTGTGAATCTAACCGAGTTTTTTTACCGGGATATGATTATATTTTATGTTTTTATGTTGTTGGTTTAAGTTAGTTGTATATGTGTTTGTAAAACAGTGGTATGCCATCTATTGGTGTTGTAGGAAATCAAAAAGGACCAGTGTGTTTTATGAGGCTTATACTTAAGGCTATGAGGATTCAAAATATCAAACAAAAACTGAATGACATTTTTAATAAATATATGTAGCTCTAAAAGGAAAAGACAACACCAAACAAAGTAGATACTCAAAGCCTATCCCCTCAAATAGATTTTGGCGATGTTAAATATCCCTTAATTGTTAGTTCGTCTTTGCCTAATTTCACAGTGATATTCAATTTATGAATCATTACTTTATTAATTTGTTGGTATATATTGTTTTGTATCATTCTTTAACGTTATTGGTTAATGATTGGTATGTGCAATTTATTAACCGACTTGTGAAGTTAGATTTTCAATTCTCGTTATTATACCATTATTCATTATCCTTTTATAGGGTTTTGATGATCTATCATCTTTAATTGCGAAGGGGTCGTAGTGGTTAGCATGGAAAAGGGGCTCTTGAATTCTAAAGGGAGTGGAGTGGTAATGGTGTAAAGAGAAGAAGGGGTTGGTGATGATTACATGGATGAGAGTGATAAGAATCCAAAACCGGTTACACCTAATCTGACTAGTTCGGGTGATGATAGGGTGGTAAGTTCTGCTAATAGTGATATGGTTGCAAAGGTGAATGACTTTGCTCTGATGAATGGTTCTGAGGATGTTCATGGGAGCAAACACCAACTTCTTCTACGGATCCTAAGGTTGGTCAGTCTTTTGCTAATCTATTTACTGGACAACCAAAAGGAAAGGTCTTAACTTTTGTACATCGATAACACCTGTGGTAAATGGGTTTGAGGTGACAGTTCCACTAGAGTATATTCGAACAACCAGTGAAAGGTTTGTTAATTTAGCTTATGAATTTTTCTTGGGTAAACGGGTGGCATACTCGGTTATTGCTAACTATGTTAAGAATACTTGAGTAAATTTGAATTAGTTAAATCAATTCTTAACTCGTCGACCGAGTTATTTTTCTTCCAATTTAACTCTATGGATGGTATGAATATTATGCTTAAAAGTGTTTGTTTATTCGTAATAACCCAATTATACTCAATAAATGTGATCCGGATATGAATCTGTTGAAAGAATATGTTGGTAATATTCCACTTTCGGTAAAACTTCATGGTGTTCCTATGATGGCTTTTAGTGCAGATGGTCTTAGTGCAATTGTTACAAAACTTGGCATTCCTTGATGCTTGATTCTTATACGGCTTAAATGTGTTTGTATTCTTGGGCAAGTCTAGTTATGCTAGAGATATAATTGAGTTGCGTGTTGATGCCGAGTTGAAAGATACTATCATGGTGCTATCTCGAAACTCAAAGGGAAGGGTTTCTAATTAAGCACTATTCGTGTTGAATATGTGTGAAACCTCCTATATATTTGAGTTATAAGATTTTTGATCATGTTCTTGAGGATTGTCCTAAGGTTATGAGATCAACTAGGGTTAAGATTATGAACAAGCCAAAACAGGTATATCGGTTGGATCTAAGGTGAACTTTAAACCGGCTACGCGAGAATATTTATGGTGGGCAAGAAGAATACTACTTCAAGTGGTAGGAAAAAGAAACCTGCTACGAGGCCTAATAAAGAGGTAAGTAACTTAAATTCATTTGATACGCTTAACTCTATGAAAAATGATGATGATTTGAGTATGAATGGTGGAATTTATAAGTCGGATGATTTTGATGATGTTTCGGGTGGGTTTATGTTTGAGAAAGATACTCCTCATGGAGATGCTAGGTCTACCTCAAGTATTGAGAAAATTGATATGATTGAAAAGAATATTATCGAAGGTCAAGTTACTCTTGTTGATGATCAAGGGAATCAGGTTCCTAGAAAAAGGGGTGATCTTTCATGTGAGCTTGATGATGAAGATACCGTTGAACCGGTGGATAATATAATGACATAATTTTTTTGCCGATGAAACTTCTAATATGGGATAAAGGACTAATAGTCTGTGGGAACAATAGAAAAAATCTTACAAGAATGCTGACGATGACTACGATTGATATGTATGATGATCAGGATATTCTGAGAATTGTCCATTCTATTGTTGATGATCTTTGGATCAGAGTCCATAGATGCAAGAAATTTTTGTATTCATTATGTTCTTTTGTGACTTTGTAGTTGTCTTATGTGTTACTTCCTGATATGAAGTCGTATGCCTATATAACGGGAGAAGGTGTAGGGTTCACATACATTCCATGTACTTAAATGTTTTTGGAGTAATAAAACTTACCAGAGAAACCTTATACCAAAATAATCTGGATGAGATTTTATAATGTAACCATGTTTTTCGTAATTTTGTGTTGTCATAATTTCGACATCTGAGCAAATTTACAAACCCAAAGATTTACAAATCTGAGCAAGAATGGAAAAAAGAGTTGAGTTTGTAAAATTTTGAAATTTTATGAAAATGATAAATTTTGAATATTTGGTAATTATGGAAAAATAAAAAGTCTAAAATTAGCGTTGTAAAAAGTCATAGATGTAAGGAAAAAAGGTAGAGACATAATCTAAATGTCTCGTCAATCACATTTGGAAAAAAGCATCTATCTATTTATTTGGAAATTACTATGGTAAGTTCATTTTCATACAAAAATCTAAATGATTATTATACAGTTGTTTGATATCCTTCTTGAATCCAGTTATGCACTCATATTGCTTAGTTCTTTGATTCCATGATTTTTAATAACGCTTCGATCACTAGACAGTCTAGGTAACTCACCAGGGTCTAATGACTTAAGTGATTGCAATGGGCAAGTTATTGCAACCAATAACACAATGGATCAAAACCCAAGCGATAACACCCAAATCAAACATGTTTTTGGGAGCTTTATCCGTATATTTTGCATGATTTTTGGTTAAACTAACGAGCTTTTTAGCTTATATATGTAAAGTTTTGTTTTGTGCTGTTAGTTAACCAAGATCAAGGAAAGTGAAGACAAGACAATGAAAAGAAGTGGAAACGAAGAATAAACGATGTTTCATGCATATACGAAGAATCCCAACCAAGTTCAAGACCCGTGTATTAGTTACAAGCCTTTAAAGATCAATTACGGGTGCAAGAACAAGTGTTTTCAAGATTATGCAAGCCTTACAAGTGATCCAAAACTTGGGAAATGCAAAAGAAATTAGGAAGCTATTTGTAGTATAAAGTGTGCAAACAATTCAGCTTGAAAGGAGCCACCAGGCGTGTGAGCAGATGTCAGCTAACTTCAGCTGTCACAATCTCCTTTTCCTTGGGAAGATTTTACTACAAATCATTTACATACATTCTTGAAGCATCTATGGAATACACATGAAGCTTCTATTGGAGGCATCAAACAAACTACTTTGGCTCCAAGTATTTACCTTTGGCTCCAAGTATTTACCTTTGGCTCCAAGCCAAGCATTGAAGTTCATGTCTTCAATTTCACCATAAATAAGACCCACGGGGTCATTGTCACACCAACACTTTCAGATAACCTTAATTATTCATCAAGGAAACTCTCTTTCTTGGTTAAATACGGATTTGGTCCAAGTTTGCCAAAAGTCATAGTTTTGAAGCTCCAATCATCAAAATAACCTTGCCAAACTTTAAGGAATCATTACCTTTATCATTGATAGTGTCTCTTGATACATAAATCACCACCAATTATCTCCTAACCACTCCTAAGCCCCCCTCTATTTTCAAATACGAATTTCCATAAAATACATAACCTTAAAGACCACAAACTCCTACCATTGGTTCGAAACTTGTAGTCAATTGGAGGCTTAAGGATTGCTTTAAATTCTTCCATTCCATTTACGATTCTAGTTAGTATACTTTTGTTACTTTCATGATGTTAAACTCTATGTCATATGTTGAATGTTGATTGTTGATTAATATGATCATGGAGTAGTGTTCTTATAATTGTTTAGAATAATGTAAACATGGATATGGAGTGTTTGTTATTTTTAAATATAGGTATGATTTTGTTAATAAGTTTGGTTGAATTGATATGTGTCTTGATAACTTGTTGGTAAACCATAAACGGGTCGAAAGGATTTCTAGTTATGTTTTGTTCCAAATGCTAGCGCGCGTATGTGTTTGGTATCTCGAAATTGAAAACTATGAATACGCAAGTTAAATGGACTTATAAAGGTTTAATCTAGAGTATAGGTCAAAAGTCTCTAATGAACAAGTTGGTTAAATCATACTTCTCACAAATGGCTTTTAACTACCGGTGTGTAATAGGTCGAAAGGGTTCTTTATTCTAAACAGTGTCATGTGTAATTTCATGATATTACCCATTGACTTGGAATTATATACTTATAATTTGTGTGCTATTGCTTAACTATACACTCGATATTCCATACACTCCATTGAAATGAACACTAGTTTCAAACAAGTATCTTTATTATTATTGTTATCTCATCTTATTAGATTAATCATCATCTTCATGTTATTTGTGCTTATTTGCTTAATTGTTACTTACATGGTAATTTTGGGAGTGATAACCATCTTTACAACTAGCGTTATATTGTTACTTAAATTCTTCACAACCGAAAACACCCAAATCTTAGTGAACGACCTCGGCTTACCACAACAAGCTAGCTACAAACGAAAGGGTCATACTTGCCCTTGTGTTCTTAGCTTATTCGGTAATTCTTGTATAAATTTAAAACTTGTATCAACACAAAGAACGCATCACCAAGAAACATGCCTATAAAACTCGTATGTCTTAATGAAAAAGGTGAGAATAGGTTTTCCCAAATGGGTAACTCCAGATCAGTAAGTACCCTCATTACAAATCAATAACTTTGAGTTTTTTTACTTGAAACACCATAAGTAACGAAGCCAAGCAGTTAACTACATAATCAAGTGTATTAGAGTCAGGAACGTGGCTATAATGTTGTACACACATAGTACTCAATGTCTGATTATGGAGACATAGTTAGTCAAAAAGTTAGAATCAATCTTATGGTTTTGGGTCGAACGCTCTACACGAATGCATGTCCAAACACCTCATATAATGTGACAAGTTACATTATATTTCATGTGAAGCAACTCTGAATTATAATTGTAATTATAAGTAGAAATGTCAGCAACAATATATAGTATGATCATCATACTTACATTTTACGTTAATAATGTATCAAATATTGCTAGTCTTACAATTTACATTACCAGCACATAAAGAATGTGTATGTTGTCCTGGCCAATTTAGGTAACCAAACCAAAGACTGTCACTCTAAATGCCAACATATATGGGTATTTATGACTTTATTGGATGATATAAGCTACATCTAACATCAAATGACAGAAGCACACATGAAGCAATTTTAGTACCACACTACACAGCCGAGAAAACCTTTACGCTTCTGGTAATCAATTTAATTATTTTTTTTGTTCTACATTGGGTAGTCTTTGAAAAGAAAAAGCGTCTTATGTGTATCATATGACACTTAGGGCCCGTTTGGTTTCCATCCGGGTTTAGGATTTTGACTAGGTTTGGATTATATTTGGAGTTTTTGGTTTAGGTTTGAATTTACTGTAGGATAAAGAAAAGTAAAATAAAATTATTTATTTAATGCTTTTAAATGAATATAGTAATAAAAAATTAATATTTTGTTATTGGAAAAAAATGAAAAAGGGAATAAGTGATTGTGATGAAAAAAAGGCCCACGATGGGACATAAATTTCAGAAAAGATATGTTTAAGCTGGGTTTTATGTACATCTAATTTAAAGGGATAATTTCCATATTTTTAGGTCACAAAAATATACCAAACATCTAACTTTGACTTTGAGCCTAAACCCACATGTCAACTGGTGTCAAACAAATGCACCCTTACTCTATTACATGATTCATTAAATGAATGCTAAGAGATTCTATAAAAGAAGACAATCCATATTAAATACTTCCATAATTTGTCATTGCCATTAAATAATACATGCTAAATAAAAGGAAGTGAATGAAATTTTTTTGACACCTCAACTCTCTAGTTGCATATTTTTAGGGGGCATGTACATGTTGGAACTGTTATATATGCTGACTTGATTTTTAACATGGTTAGTAGTTCTTTGTGCTATGTGAGGATATTGATTAAAAAAACCTTACTCCATTAATCATTCTCGATCCTCCCTGAAAACCTTTAACTCTTTTTCGTTCAAGGATTATAAATCATGTTTTAATCTCTAAATTATGCTTGATCTCTATCTTTTGCCTGCTATTCGTACAGTTTCGTTTAATCTTAGGGATATCGCAAGTTAGAATTCTGGTGCTTCTGACCGGTCACACTCTTGTTACCTTTGAGCTTATTGATTCGGCCACCTTCTTAATTTGCAAGACGTGTTTGCTTGGTATTGTTGGTTGTTGCTTACATGCTTGAGTTTGTTTGATTTGATGTGATTATGGAGAAGGGTTTTTTTTATTTCTAATGGTCGGAGGAGCGGTAGTGGTGTTAAGGAGAAAAAGGGCGTTAGTGATAATTACATGGATGCTAGTGGTATGACGCCGAAACCGGTTACACCTAATGTGACTACTTCGAGTGAATTTCGGGTGATGATCATGTTGGTTTGAATGTTGGTGACATAGATAAAAATGCTGGTGCGACAACATTAGATGGAGTTTATGTTCCTTGTGATTCGGGTATAATGGATGTTGACAAGATGTAGACGTCGATTTGTACCCCTAATTCTAAAGGGACGTCTTTTGCTAACTTGTTTATCAAAGAAAAGAGTCAAGAAGGTCTTACTTCTCGCACCTTTGTTACATCGACTATGAATGGGGTGAGGTGACATTTCTGTTGGATTCTATTCGAACTACTAGTGAAAGGTTAGTCAATTCAGTTTATGCTTTCTTTTTGGGAAAAAGAGTGGAGACCTTGTTGTTGCGACTTATGTTAAGAATATTTAGAGTAAATTTGGATTAGTTAAATCGATGATTAACTCGTTGACCAGGTTATTTTTCTTTCAATTTAACTCTATGGATGGAATGAACGCTATACTTGAAAGTGGTCCTTGGTTTATTCATAATAACCCAATTATCCTTAATAAATGGGACTTGGATATGAATATGTTGAAAGAGGATGTCGGTAATATTCTGGTTTGGGTGAAACTTCATGGTGTTCCGACGAAGGCATTTAGTGAAGATGGTTTTAGTGCTATTGCTACAAAACTTGGTACTTTTGTGATGCTTAATTTCTATATGGCTTAAATGTGTTTGAAGTCATGTGGTATATCGAGTTATGCTAGAGCAATGATTGAGCTGCATGCAGATGTAGAGTTGAAAGATATAATTGAGGTGGCTGTGCATAAACTAAAAGACGAGGGTTTATTATTTAAGTACTATTTCTGTAGAATATGAATGGAAACCTCCTAGATGCCCGAGTTGCATGATTTTTGGATATGTACTTGACAATTGCCCTAAGGCTACAAGATCCACATGTGCAATGGATGTGACCAAGCCGAAGCAAGCAACTACGGGTGTACCAGTTGGTCCTTGGGTGAACATTAAATCGGTTGGTCCCAAGGTACTCTAGAATATCGAACGATGGAAAGAGGAATACTACTTCAAGTGGTAGGAAAAAGTAAGTTGCTTAGAGGTTTAGTACAGAAGTTACTCCAAGTAAATAGGTTAGTAACTCAAATTCTTTTGCTACACTTAATTCTGTTGTAAATGATGGTGATTTAGGTATGAACGGTGGGACATTTAAATTGGTTGGTTTGGATGATTTTTTTGCGTATATTTATATCTAAGGATGGTACTCCTCGTCCGGATGCTAGTCACACCCTGATTCATTCAAGATCCCGTTGAGGTTTGCTTTCTTCGGGCAATCTCGAGCTCTTTGAGGTCCCTCACGTATGAAGTATCCACCACTCTTGTAACTCGTCTTCAAGTTTTTCTCCTTCCCGGTGTGAGGTTTCTTCGCATAATCGACCTTTGGTTGGGCGTACCTTTCTCATGGCTCACCTTCTGATCTTTTGGGTTGGACGGATTCCTCCTCGTACTAAAGCCAATCGAGGCCTCAACATGAGCAATAGCCGTAGTGAGGTCTTGCACTCCCGTCACTCCAAGTCTGTTTTAGCACATCCTTGAAAACCATCAAGAAAGTAGAAGAAATAGTCTTGGTCTGAAAGTTCCGAAATCTCCAAGGCAAGTGTATTAAACTCTTTTACATACTCCCAAATCGCTCTAGTTTGCTTAAGTTTACGAATTCGATTCTTCACCTCGTTCTTAGCATTCTCCGGATAGAATTGCTTGTTGAAATCCGTCACAAAACCATCCCAAGTGTTGATAGTAACCGTACCTCGCTCTATATCTCCATGGTGACTCTCCACCATAAACCGCAGTATCCTTCAAGTAATGAGTAGCCATCTTGATCTTAGTAGCATCATCCACCACGTTGACTCCTTCCAATCATTCCATCTCCCATAAAAAATCATCGACCGCTCTAGCCTCTCGCTTGTCCACGAACGATGATGGTTTAGGAACATCCAATCTTGGTCTATGATTACTAGTTCCGCCTCCACTAGCCAAGGACCACTTGCACAATGCCATACCCGCTTTCAATTCTTCAGTGCTTTGGCGAAGTGTGGAGACCTCTTCCCCAAACTCCTAATTTACCTTTGTGATCTCATCCTTGAGAAAATCTCTTAAGCTAAGGCCTTCACGCTTCATATCACCGCTAAAAGTATTGAGGACCTCTTTAATGTCCTCCCTCATACTCGCGAATTCGGAGTCAGGACCTACCAAGCCCTCAACTTGAGTTTTCAACTCCGCTATGGATGTCTCAACACCTATCATTCTCTTATCTAAACTTGTAACAACGTCCTTAAACGATCCTCTATTCTTTGGGTTGACACTTATCATCTCGACCACGGTTCTCATCAGTAACGCCTTTACTAGCACCATTCTTCTCGGTTTCGTTCGCCATCGCCTCAAATTGACTCACTAAGATACCACTTATCACGAACTTGTCTCAACAAGGTCTTATGTGCGGCACTTAGTACTAAGTCAGGTTCGAACACTCAACGATCTAGGCAACTAAGAAAGATTAAAAAAGGAACACAAGTGAAAGGGAAAATGCTTTGTATGACTAGAGATGCTTTACAAGAGAAGATTACAAGTGAATTGAGTGATGCTTTTCCTAAATGTGGATGACTCTATTTATACTACAATTCTAGGCTATATATTTACAACTCCAAGAAAGGCCCATGTTCTACATTATTCCATTAGGGTTTCTAAAGGCTTACATGATCGTTCTAAGAGCTTTCATGATCCTTCCAAGAGCTTCCAAAACCTTCATTCACTTTTTATAGAATTCTACTAAGTCTTCTAGTCAAGTGTAGAACAATCCGGAATCTCGATAACCTTGTGAAAATGAGCGGGACGTAACAATATGGATTCTGTTGATTTTTAAAATATTTATTTACTTTATAAATAATATCTTTTTATATTTGTTTTGTAAAATAAGTTTATTAGTTTATCAAAATTTAGTTATTGAAAAATTTAATGATGTGAAAATGTACTGAAGTGTTTTAAGTTCTACATTATGAGTATTCTGTATAAAAGTTGATATGTTAACGTGACAATGGCGTGCCAATATATTAAAATCTTTAGTGCATATGAATTGGAGATGCTCTTAACAATGTATCTTAATCACACAAAACTTAACCTCATCTTTAATGTCGTGCGGATATTTTGTAACCCTAAGTTAAGTATAACAATTTATAATTTTATTCAGAAACGTACAAAAACGGCATGATCTCAAAGACTGTAAACTATCCTGGTGTGAAGCAAATATCTAGCATCGTAGTGCTAGTATAAATCATACTCCTTAATTAACTACTTTCAAATGCGATAGATTTTGAATTTTTTTGCATGCTTCTGCTTTAGTTTTTAACGGTCAGATGTGTAATTCTTATCATATATATACACTCGCAGGTTTCCATTGACGTGTTCATCATGCCCGAATTGTTACTGTTCCTGAAACGTAAACTAGTTGGCACATAATTAAGGCATCAATGCTAGTCAGTAGGGACTTTGCCACAATGCCAATCCCTAGCTAGTAAGCTAGAGGTTGCTTCATCTCACAAGATATTCGAAGTGAAAGATTGTGACATGGTTTTTTAGCTCTAATAGTTCCCAAATCACTGAAATCTTGTTTAGTTGAAAGGCGAGACGGTTTTCAAATCCAAGCCTTGTAAGTGTCGATCCCTTGTATGTGATTTACGCGATTTAAATACATGAGATTTCCAAGATCGAGCTTGGGTTGCCCTTGATATTAAAATCAAGTAGTTAATAGTGCTTGGGATCAATCTTAAGTCTTTAAGTCTTTACGCACCAAGTTAACTTTTATCAGGAAATAGGTAAACACATATAAATCCAATATATCTACTTTGGTACTGATATATATGGCAATGACACTTTCTATTTAGACCATGTTACCATATAAAAAATGTGGTTTACCTAATTTGATATCCTACTTTTTAACTAAAGGTAAAGTTAAGTTATTAAAAAAGATTACAACTGGTGAGCATGAATAGTGTACCAATAGTAGATACTAGAAAAGTAGATTTAAGGAAACGCAACGACGCAACTATTCCTATTCACTCATGGTGTCTCTTTTGCTAGTGCTATGACAACATCAACACAATGTTGCACATTTAATAAGTCATACTATATTCTTTTCACTCAGATAATCATGGGTATATGTACGGCTTCATATTGTTGTTTTACCGTCATACAAACTCAGACCGGGTAAATCTTTCTTTTGGAGAGGTTGGCGTAAAAACCCTAGGGTTCTTCGTTTATCATTCTCGATATATGATTCTAGTTGTTCTTTTTCATCTATGTACCCAACACTTAGACCCGTATTGTAATGTATGTAAATCTCATATTGTTGTTTTACCGTCGTCATGCAGAGTCAGACCAGGTAAATCTTCCCTTTGGAGAGGTTGCCGTGAAAACCTAGGGTTTCTTCGTTTCTCCTCTACGTACCCAACACTTAGACCCGTATTTAACTAACGAAACTACTAAAACATACGTCTCTGAGGATAACTCATTGAGCCATAATATAATGGCATTACCAATCGATGCAAGGCGTAAACCATTACTTTTAGGTTATAATAATATATACAAACAAACTCGATCATGCGAGCATATCTTGTATCAAACTAGATATACTCTACACACAAAAATTCTTTTTCAAAAGAAAGTACCGTATTAGTTTATGATAAACAAGATCTGTCTTTCACTTTGATGCTCAATACTATATTTAAAGATCAGGATCAAGATCAATCTTAGAGGCGAACTAAAATTGGCCTATTTAGCGTGCATATATCACTAGATCGAACACATTTCTAGCAATATTTAACCAAACAGTGACTATGACTTGCACTTATCTACAGATTTTTTAGGAGCCATATCAGATTAAGTCTTTAGCAAAAGTGCATGATTTCATAATCTATACGTGCACTTATAAAGCTACAATAGATTCTCCAATCGAATTGAAATTGCAACAATTTAAACATCATTTTGAAATCTCCATATGTTAAAAGTTAAGTACATTATTGGTAAAATATAATGACTAAATGAGACTATGTGAAGTCATTGGATTGTCTTCCATTAGCAACACTAGTCAAATTATGTAAATTTTTAAACTTTAAAAAGCCAAATTTTAACAGTCAGATGCCACCATTTTCTGTCACCCGCATAAACATCAATGTCAACTTAATATATATAGGCCAATTACTATAACCATTTTTTTGAATAATCATTGGTGGGTAGTGGTACCTGCTTAAATTAGGTCATGGTTTTAAGAAGTTGCTGAGAACTGTTTTTGTCGCGTACGGAGTATTGATCTAGCTATAAGAATCTGCTTATCAAATCGTTGATATGTCGTGTGAATAGAGACTATTGTGAAAAGCAATCGCCTTAATTAATGGACGTTTCGTCATTGTACTTGAATCCTGAGGGATTGTCGGGAGTACGTTGGAGAGAACACACGTAAAAACTATGTGTGTATTGAGTTTTAACTACAAATTTTCCGGGTTTATTTTCAGTTAATGTATTGGTGACGAAAGATCTCAACGACTAGTCTACGTTTAAATGCTGTTTATACCTGTCGTAATTTCTTATAATAATTCGTCCGCATTCAAATAAGTGTTGATCGTTTTGAAATGTTTTTAGAAATGACGTTTGTTACTTTCATCAATTATATATTTCCCTTGTTTTTTAAGAAATGTTTTGATTAATAATAATAATGTTTTGAGGGAGATTACAAAGTAAGTTTCATAGTTGTAAAGCATCCTACCACCATAAAATGGGCGAGATAAGGGTACGTAATATGACATGTTTTCTTGCTATAATTGAGGTTTATTATTGGCACTTAAGTTTACTTATTAAATTAAAAAGCATACACAGTACACACACTTCTAAAATGCCCGGCCCTGGAACCCTAAAATGGCTGAGATAAGAGCTAGTAGGCCCAAATTAAAGTATCCAAAAATAAACCATTAAAATTAATTGTCCATATTTCATATTTTATTATCTCAATTTAATTAATCATTACTAAAAATAGATAAGTAAGTCTGATCAAATTTATCATATTATTCTCTTACTTGAAATAATTATTACAAATTTTAAAAAAAAGTTTTGCTAATGACCACCCATAGGTGGTTTTTTAACTTTCTAGAATTATAAATATTTACAAAAATAAACTTAGTTAATATAAATACATACCTTATTTAAACTTACTTACCCTAATTGTATTTTCTAAACTCATGTATTTAAAGAAATGATTAGTTAATATTTAGAAATATTTATAATTATAAAAATCTAAAAAATCACCTTATGGGTGGTACTTAAATTGTTATTATGTTAAAAAGTAAGAAAAATAAAATAAAAGTAACAAGTATATTTTATCAGAGGATAACAATTTTGGGACGAATAGAGTATCTTTGTTAAAAGCTAGTTTTATCTATTTTTTTTTATTAGAAGTAAATATTTAGAGAAAATTATAATGCTTGAAACAATTTTTATATACGAGTTATTTTTGTCTACATAGTCGTGCAACATACAAGAATGCCTTACAAAACCAGGTAGTCGTCTAGATTGTAGCGTTTTTATGTTTTATCGTGTGGCTCTCTTTCTGTGGTTCCCTTGTCGTGGAGGATGTCCCTATAGAAGTTCGTGGTGTATCTAGTTTGTTGTGTTTTAATAAAATTATGTCTCACAAAAAAACACACAAGAATGCCTAGTAAATTGTTAGAGACAAAACAAGAATATGAAGAAAGAAGAAATATAATTGTTTTTTTATTTCTTTCTATTGAGTCGAGAGCTAATACCAAAAGCACCATAGAATCCCGACAATATTACAGATCTCGTAGGTAGAAAGTGGATAACAAAAAAGACACTATTAATGATCATTAGATACATGATTATGAGATTTTGGATTGGTTAATGGTGTCATCCACCATGAGCATATACATAACTTTGAACTATTATGCACAAGTTATTTTACTAGCATGAGGTGAAAAAGTTAGATTGATGTAAAAAATCATAAATAATGAACATGATTAGTTACGAACTCGGACTTAATAGGGTTTTCACTCTGCCTCAAACTTCTTGCAAGACGATCTAATAATTATCTGCAAGTCAGAAGAAAATAGGAACTCAAACGTTTTTCTTACAACTACGAATATAGCATAATTTCTAGCCCTAAGCTAGATAAGGTAACGAGTAACAAGTTGCACCGCTAACTTTTAATAGGTTATTATATTTCTCTTTGAATTTTGTTGAATTATATCCACAAACATCATTTTCAAGGGTATATCCTTGAATCTTGACAAGTTACAAGTGTATCCAATAAGGACTTGTACCGCACTTGAACATTTTAATTAATTTAATGATGTTTGGTTTTCAGATGTGGTTTAGGATGTAGATTTTTGGCCTAGTAAATATACATGGTGGCAAATCTTTTATATGGTTTTCTTATGTGGCAACAGTAGATAGATAAACCTGTTGGAAGTGATTTTGATAGAATGAGACATCTTATCATAAGTTAGGTCATGGTTTCTCTCCATGTGTCTCGTCTTTCATTAAACAACACAAACAACACGAATGAATTTCTCGATCGAACAACAGTGGAGCAAATCATTTGGTCTTCTTTGGTGTAATCGAAAAGGTTATGAGTTCGACCTAACTAATTAAATAATCTCAAGTGAAATATCGATGTGGTTAATTCGCAAATCTTACTTCATTGGCTTGACTTGATCAAATTAAACACCTTAATGGTGCTTTCTTTCCTGTATTTCGCCGAATGGTGTTTTGTTTGTTATATCGGGATATTTTGAATAGCGAAGGCCGGACAAGTGTCGGTAAACAATAATTTTGAAACGAAGGGATTAATATATATTTAATGACGTACTAGAAAATCAAGTTGTGCCACTTGTTTGACATGTTGGCGACTAATCATTTCGGATTTTGAGTGTTAGTAGATTGAATAATCAAGATCAATAAAGGCAAAGAATTTAAATGTGGCCAGGATTTGATTTAGGAGAAATATAATGACCAAAAGGACGTACTCTTAAAGAAAGAGATGTATGCATATATGTTTGGGTCGGCCACCTTATAGCCTATATTAAATACTGTTCAAATATTAGGTTTAATTATTAGACTAAATTCATTTGTGCTCACAAATAATTAGAGTGAAAGTGTACGTAAAGTGTTCAGGATACATTGCACTCGTACGGGTTCTAGAAACATTAGCGCGCTCATCGAAGAATATAGGCATGATCGTACGTTTGCATAATAGAGTAATACATAAATGTATGCATGCACGTCGTAGTCATCGTGAGCATTCTTGAATTATTGCCTCCCTCGGTTAATATATCTAGTTAGATTTTCTTACTAACGACTAGCTAGTGAAGATATTAAAGGCGAGAAGGGTTTTTTTTTTTTGTCAACTTAAACATCACCCTCAACTTATTGATCATAAACGACATGAATTGTCTTTAAAATTATTGTCCTTTCGTCTAATTCGAACAGTACTACAGTAGATATCATGCGAATAATGTAGCTTATACTGTTGCAGTAAATCATAATTGACGCGACTTACGTTTCATATAGACAAGCAAATGAAGAACAACCATCAAAATTAACTCGACATATTTGTTATTTTTATCTTTAAAAAAAGTTGATGATTATCTAAAATGAAAATTTCGACCTGAAAACATACAAAAAGAGAACACGTTTCGCATGTTCAGTCATACAATATGAACTTCTCTGTACGACTTGATTTTAACAAGACATCGTACTGTGTTGGGTTGCATACCCAATCCCAGGTTTAAAAACGAACTCAAATTTAACATATAAGTTGACCCTGGCTACTTTTTTTTATCATCAATTAGTTTTAGAATCGAATCTAAGTTGGGCTTGTATGTTGGACATCGTGAGATAGTTGCCCGTAGGAACCATATTAAATGGGATAAGATCCAGGTTCGAGAAGAACGAATCACACAACATGAATTGAGCCAAAACAAGAGCAACCGTGAACAGGGGCGGACCTAGGATTTTAAAATGGGTGTTGCACATTTTTTCCGAAATAGTTTTGCTCAAGTTTTTTTCATTGGACGTACTAACCATAAAGAAATAAAGTAGCAAAAGTTATTTTTGGGGGTTGCACAAACAAAAAATCGACACTTTTTGGTTACAAAATACACTTCGTGGCTCAAAAAAGGGTGTGGCCCGTGCCACACTCAGCTCCCATGTGAGTCCGTCCCTGACCGTGAACCAGGTTTGGTTTGTCGGTTACTGCTCGTAGGAAATTTTTGTTGTGGGTTCATTAACAATTGGATTTCTATGAATATTAAACGTAGGTTAAAGACACGTATTAATAGGATCTTGTCAAAGGGATATTTGGTAGGATATTCCAACAAGGAGATATAGGATGCTCGAAGTGAATTGCTAACATGATTGTTGATTTCGTTGTTATTTTTCGGCCATTGTTGGTTATCGTTGTGTAGGTTACAAGGTTCAAGGTTTCTACGTTTACAAATGAAGATTACTAAAGTTCTTAAAGTTGGTTTGAAAAAAGGTGGAACTATTCTCTTAAGGTTATAGAAAATCATTTTCTTTTGTCACAAGGTTCTTGAAATGTTGGTTTTGAGCTTCAAATGTGACATTGTTTTACAAGAGTCTCAACTTCAAGATTCAGGGTAAAAGAAGGTTACTTGGTGGTCAAGTTCGATCGATTTATGAAAGGGTGTCATCAAGATAAATTCTTTGATCATTTTGTTTTAGGTTTTTTTGGTTAGGTTCTTCTGTCATCAAAGGCTTTGTCAATTAGTTTGTTACGTGGAAGTTTTTTCTAGGGTTAATCGACAAAATATTCTTCAAAGGATTTTTCGAGGTAGCTTTCGGGTTAGTCGATTTCTTTTAAGGTTTTTCTACAAGGATCGAGTCAATTCAAGAGTGAAGAAAAAACAACATTTTGAAGGGTTGTACTACTTGTTAGTCGTTTTCGAGAGAGGTTTTCTACACATTCAATTGATTTTACAAGGGATCAAAGGATCAGGATAAGTTTTACATTGTCATGTGTTCGTGTGTGGTCCCGGAAAGTGACCGGAGACCAAGACACGTGTCACTCGCCGGAGCCTAGGCCGGAAAGAAACGTCGGAGCACTAGTCTACGTGGCATGAAAAGTACTATGATATCATCGATGACGTCACCTAGCCATATGTCTCACTTAGGACATTGTCATATACTCAAAGAAGTAAGGTACCGTGTCAGAACCTATGGAGTACACAAACCCATTTTGGGAAACGCGACAAAATATGAACTGTCAACATTAAGGTATCAACAGTACCCTATATATAGTCCGCATATTTATTGTAAAACACACATTAAATGCTCTGACAATACCATTAATACAATATAATACACTATATACCATTGCTCATTCTCACACCGGAGCTTGGTCCTTGGATAACACCCGAGGCGAGTTAACGTGTGTTGTTTCCTATGTGTAGGTGCTCCATCCCCTTACTGATTACGTAGAAGGTTCTCAGTCCCGTAGGCCCTACCAGTGGATTTTAGCATCAACATTTTAGCTCCATCCGTGGGACTCAAACTTCAAACTACCTTGAGTATTTGATGGCGGGTCCTCAACAATCACCAGTCACCCCTACCGAGGCTTCGGGCTCGGGGGGAAATAATGAAAATCGTGAACCACTTAACGACGAAACCGAAGATCATTTGACAAACCTTCAAGCCCTTATCTTGGAGTACAATGCTCGGCTAGTCGGACATAATGTCACTCCCGTCCGCCTGTCATTCGAAGAAACCGAACCAAGAAGGAACGTGGCCAAACCCGTAGCCACTCTAGAGCCAGCGGAAGATCCGGAAGAAGACTTGTCAAATCCATATAAGGAGATATCCCGTTCACCCTTCACAAGACGAATCATCAAGTACTCATATCCAAAGCACATCTTGCCCCCTCATCTCAAGTTATATGACGGAAGCACTGATCCGGACAACCATGTCACGCGATATTCCGGGGCGACCAAACAAGGGGATTGGCCTATGCCAGTATGGTGTAGGATATTCCAACAAACGTTAGATGACGCGACCCGGGGATGGTTCTACCACTTTCCCAATAGAAGCATAGACAATTGGGTAGAACTCAGAGATCGATTCGTCAGAAGGTTCGCGCTACGAAGGAAGTGCACTAAGGAAGCTATCGATGTGACCAAGTTAATTAGAAAGGCTCACGAAAGCCTGTTGGACTTCAAGGAGCGGTGGACGGATGAGACAAGTTAAATTGAGGGCGCTCCAGAAGTGATGTTAATTTCTTCGTTTGTGAGAAACTGCAAATGCCCCGAGTTAGCTCGGCGGTTCGCCGACAGAACCCCTCAGAGAATCACCTAAATGATGAAGAGGTTGGACGACTACGTCAAGTCAGAAGAAGCGTATCGATCCACCGAACTGCCAAGGGGGGAATATGTAGATAAAGAAGCCACGCCCTTCCACAAGACAGAAAGGCATGGAGGCTCGGGGCACAAGGGGCAAGGCCGCTATGACCGAAGGTCTGATAAAGGAAAGGAGCTTTACCAGTCCTACCCGCAATATCCTCCTCCCCGACCTTACGAGGCAAAGAAGCCACTCCCAATCTCAGCCATTGATTCGTTGGTCCGAACCCCGAAAGAAATCCTGGCTTACGAGACTCACTTACGATTACCTCGACCGGAACCCACCAAAGGAATGGTCAGAAGGGATAACTTGAACAAGCATTGTGATTACCACAGTCAGAAGGGGCACTTGACCAATTATTGTTTCCAACTGAGAAGACAGTTAGAGGCCGCACTAGAGGCCAGAAATCTCAACCTCCTCATCCGAGACCATGAGCCGAGAGGGGGGTACAGGGATAATCCCCCCAAAGCTAAGGATGATTACAATGGAGGAAGGAAAATGATTAACATGGTCAAATCTTACATGGCCGGGGAAAAAAGTGAAGAACCCACTCCTGAAGAGTGGGACTGGATGCAAGCCCCCATCAGTTTTCCCCCTCTGAATGGATATGATGCCTCAGACGAGCCACTAATAATCGAGGCAGAGGAGGAAGGGCACCTGATAAAACGGATACTTGTGGACAACGGCGCGTCAGTCCAGATCATGTTCGAGCACTGCTTTGACCACTTATGCCCCTCAATCAAGAAAAGATTAGAGCCATCGCAGTCAAACCTGGTTGGATTTTCAGGAGAGGAACTGACACCGCTGGGGAAGGTAGAACTGGCCGTGTCATTCGGAACGGAGAAGTCAAGGCGCACGGTTAACTTGAAGTTCACTGTCGTGAAAGACATGTCCCCTTACAATGTCATCTTGGGGCGAACCGGTATTAGGGCACTAACGGGCAGTTCCGTCGACCGCTCATGCTATGTTCAAGTTCCCAACCCCTAAAGGAGTTGCCACACTGGTTCCCAGAGCCTCCATAATAGCCGAATGCCGGATGCTAGAAGACAAGCAGAAAACCAACCAAGGGAAAACAAACGAGGGTGCCGTGGAACATAGGGCCAAGGAAGCCAAGTCCCAAAAAGAAGAGGCAGACAACCCACTTATAGAAGAGGTGTTGGTAAACCCGGCTCATCTGGACTAATTGGTGGTAATCGGGAAGAACTTTTCCAAGGAAGGAAGAGCACCCCTAATCAATCTGCTCAGACGAAGCCAAGACGTGTTTGCATAGACCCCGACCGATATGACGGGGGTACCCAAGAGGCTGATTAAACACTCGTTAAATTTCAACCCATCGATGACTCTCGTCGCCCAGAAACGACGAGTCCTCGGTGAAGAGAAGAGCAGAGTAGTGGCCAAGGAAGTTGAAGAATGGGTCAGAACGGGCATCGTCCATCCGGTGAGATACCCCACATGGATATCCAACCCGGTCTTGGTCAAGAAGTCGGATGGCACTTGGAGAATGTGCATCAATTTCAAAAATCTCAACTATGCATGTCCAAAAGACTACTATCCCCCCGAAGATAGATTTGAAGATAGAGTCAGTAATGGGCTACAAGTACAAGTACTTCCTGGACGCTTACAAAGGCTACCACCAAGTCCAAATGGACGAGGAAGACGAGGAAAAAACAGCCTTTTACACGGACCAATGAACTTATTGCTATACCACGATGCCCTTTGGGCTCAAGAACGTCGGGGCCACCTACCAAAGACTGGTAGATGCAACCTTCAGGGAGCAGGTAGGCCGAAACTTAGAAGCCTATGTGGACGACATGGTCATTAAGAGTGTTTCAGAAACATCCCTCCTGGCAGATATCGCTGAAACCTTCAGTAACCTCCGGAAGATTAACATGAAACTTAACCTCAAGAAGTGTTCCTTCGGGGTCGAAGAAAGGAAGTTCATGGGCTACATGGTAACCTCGGAAGGGATAAAGGCAAACCCCAAGAAGACAAAGGCCATAATGGACATGAGGTCCCCAAAAACGCTGAAGGAAATGCAATCGCTAAGTGGCAAGTTAGCGGCACTAAACCGGTTCGTCTCAAAGTCTGCCGAGCGCTCTCTGCCTTTCTTTGAAACCTTGAAGAACATCACCAAGGAAAACCGTGATGAGTACAAATGGACCCCAGAAGCCGAGACTGCTTTCCAAGAGATAAAGAAAGTAGTGATACATCTGCCACTGCTGACTACCCCGGTCATGGGAGAAATGCTGTTCATTTACTTGGCCATGGCAAAGAACGCAGTCAGCAGTGTCCTCATGGCGGAGAGGAAGCACGGCTAAGTACCCATTCGATATGTCAGTACGGTGTTGCACGATGCAGAACGTAGATATGCCCCACTGGAGAAGCTGGTCCTATGTCTATTACACTTATCAAGAAGGTTAAGGAGGTACTTCGAAGCCCACCCGATCAAGGTGATCACCGATCAACCAATCATACAACTGCTATCAAAGGCTGAGGCCTCTAGAAAGCTAGTTGTCACACCCCACCATGGCGGAATATGGGGCGCGACGTATGGATATCATCACAACAACAGCATGTCTATAGAGAGAACTAAATGAAATTGAAATATCATAGATGGCGACACAAATGTCGTGACAATATCTCAACAATGCAGGCGTCTAGGTAAGTTGGTAACAAGCCTACCTCTTACCAAAGACATACAAATAAACAAATATTAAACATATAGGTACCACAAAGTTCACCTAATCAAAACACAAAATAAAATCTAAGAGGAAAGGGAATTCCTCCGAATGCAATCCTAGCAGCCTCTATACTCTAGCCACTTCTAACATCATCTTGCACAACTACCTCACCTGAAAATGACACTAAAATCTGTCAACATAAAGTTGGTGAGAACATAGGTTTAAGTTACCAAAATATCTTAAGAAACCTTGTCAACCGCTGTAAATAAGTTGAAGAGAACAAGTTAAAGCAATGGACCATAATGTGATAATCATGTTACATACAACTACAATCTAAGCACAATATATCAATCAAGAACACACAATAAGAACAATGCACCACACTATTAACAATCAAGAAGTATCCCGTCACATGCACAAGAACACACACCACACTATCCGGATCTTTCCCACACCACCTGTGGAAGATGAACTATATCCCCGTCGAGATATCTTGCCTCCGAAGAGACGATGCACAAGTACTCAGGACGGATCGTGCCCCACGCTCCACACACATCACAACTGGTCCCATAGACGCCCATACATCTATGTACCAAAGCCAATCACAATCCAAACAAGATTCACATAGCAGAACACGTACCAAAGCACATATGAGAACACATAAGCACGCAAGTCACACAATAACACATTTATGTCCACACATTTTATAACATAGTACTAAATCATGTTAAAGAACATTTCAAGTGTCATCTCCATCCCATACTGGAAAAAAAACATTTAAAAACGTAGTAAAATGGGACTATGAACTCACCTGATTGCTTCTCCAAAGTCCTTGCTCTAGCCCCAAGCTAATAATCCAAAAACACATAAATCAATACATGAACCAACCTCTAAAATGGTTCATCAACCTATGATGGACATCTAACCTCCTCTCATATAAATACCCCATTTATAACTCTAAACACCCCATTACCCTTCCCTAACAAGTCCTTAACTTGGTTAAGTTTAATAGCTATCCCGTTCACAATTTTACACAAAACAGTCCCAGTTTTAGGTCTCAAAACTTTAAGTCAAACGTCCACTTAAACATACCCATGGTTTCTGTAAAATGAATATTCATACCCTTACATATGTTGGCTAACACCTCCCACTTGCCCTAACCTTAAAGCTACTGTTAAGGCCCTGATATATATATATATATATACTTTTGTCATTCCAGTTTTCCTGATTTTAAACGTATGAAAAGTTCATTACCATTAGAGGGTCTTACTCTAAACCACAATCTTAGCCCAAGTGCAGATCCTTATTACAATATATAAACCATCTCTCATGTTCGTGAGAAGATCCCAATGCAACCCTAAGTACCCCAAACAACCCAAAACTTAAAAAGAAAACAGGCTGAATTTAAAACTGTTTTGACCTCTGACTGTTGTAACCTACTTTTGACCCCCTTCCCGACCTCCAATTTAGTTATAGTTTCTTGCATTGGAAAGCCACTTCAAATACCTTTTCAGGGGTATGTGGATCGTAAGATAAGAGTTTGTAGAACTCCCAATATGATCAAAACAATTGACTCAAAAATCTGCCCAGTTTTTAAAAACGGGTTTAACAAAATCAACCACATTAATTAACCCTAATTCCTCTAATTACAAGCCCTAACTTATGTAATCATCATATTATGATTAATACAACATTAATTTACTGTTTTTATATTAAACCCTAACCCTAATCCATCATAAGATGATTAAAGAAAACAATAAAACAATTTAATTAAAAGGGTTATGAAGATTTTACCTTTTATTTAATGAAAGATGAAGAAAACCTAATTTTATGAAGAACCCTAATTTTCCTCTTCTTTTAGTCGACTATAACTCCAGGAAATAAAAGAAAATTCGTTTGGTTAAGTGTTTGGGGGTTCCTTATATAGCCAAAACAATCCTTGTCCAACCCAATTACCACTTACCATAAATCTTTTCTTTTTTCTCCTTTTTTTTTCTCTTCTAAACCGACCTAAACACCCCTTATTTCGTTTTTTCCTTTATTTTTTTTTCTTTTTATTGTTAATTAATATCTTATTAATATTACCTTAATTTACCTTAATTTATTTCAGCCCCTAAAGCTTCTAAAACCCCAAAACCGTGAAACTAGTCAAAATTACGCGTTTTACCGTAAAAGACGTAAAATATACACTTTTATAAAAAATCTCAAATTTTGAAATAAACTTTATAACTAAGTCCTAAATAACTTAAAACCATCCCGAAAAATATTCATATGGATAATTACCTCATCCGATACTTCTAAATGCTAAACCGTAAATCCTAAAAAAAAATACTATTACTATAATACTTATACGTATACGTAAACACCAAAATATCACCATTTCATTTCATAGTCACTAATTGTGAGATCATGAACATGAAATAACCGTTCCTCGATTTACTTATGAGTACTCTATACTCATAAACGATAACCACACCAACCTCGTTCACACAAAATAAACACGTAAACACACAATTCAAGTAAGCACACATAAAATAACCTAAAAGTAAGACCAAGTGACAAACCCAAAACCACGGTTGTCACATCACTCCCTCCTAATAGAAATCTCGTCCCGAGATTTACTCCCAAACTCAAACTTATTCTCAGCAAACAAACGAGGATACATATCCCTGATAAAACCTCCACGTTCAAACGTGAACTCAGTTTACACGAAAATAATCTCAACCAACAACACATGAGCCTTAACCGTCCGCGAGGAAACTTACCAAACCATAAAGTTATGTAACCAACCTAACTAAATCTCGCAACTCATCAAACAAGAACTGTCTTGAAACCAAGTTAGGAGCCGTCACATAACTCATGGGGTTTAAAACTGTCACCCCGATTTCAGTCTTACTCATAAATACCATAAATCAAAACTCATCAAAATATAACCACGTATAATAAGGTCTAAAGAAATCCCAAATTCCTTCCCAACTCATCTCTATGTTAACCCTCCAAGTGTTCATTGCCGCAAAATACCCAAAACACGAGTTTAAACCATGTTGTCCGAAAATTAACCTTGAACTCAACACTTGTACAATTAATTCGACCAAGCTACTGACTTCCAATTACGAAACTTTCTGAATATTTGAAAAGTATGTTCCGAGTACATATTTTGAAAGTATGTTCCGAGTACATAATTTTAGGCTTTTGAATCACCCAAAAACCTTTAAAAACGAATAAGTTATGACCAAAACGATTTTTCTCAAAATCTGCCTAGGCATTAGCGACAGTTTCTGACAGTTAGCGACATATTTTGACAGTTTAGCGACAGTTTCTGCCTACTCCGATTTATACAAAAAAAAAACGATTTTTTAAACCCTAAAAAAAACCCGTTATTAATTACAAAATTCAAGGTCTAATTTATTTTAATTCTAGAAAATTTAAACTCTCACCCATCATATGATTAATACATGATTTAACATATTTAAGTTAATAAGAACAAGAATTCTAATTAAAGAACAATAACTTTAGATGATCAAGACCAAAATATTTTAGAATAAAAAGGCCATGCTTATATGAAAAAAAAAATTATATTCCACCTTATTTCAAACACGTTTTCGACACTTCCTTATTTCATCGACTACCAACAACTATATTTTTTTTTTTCAATTTGCAAGTTCTATATTTTTTTTACCATGTATAACTCGAAACAAAAGACATCGTTACCCCAAAAAGAAATCTCCACCATCTCAAAATCCTTCACGCCAAAAGTACCGTACAAACAAACATGTGAAATGAGGACCCGAGAAATGCGCTACTACAGAAGTTGAACATCTCAAAGAGAAACGAGCTAGCAACCATCCCAAGAATACAACCGGTAAGTAGAAAATAATTTTACATACATAGGCATAAGCGTACATACACTCAAATCCATCCAACATATATTATACAAGCATGTATTAACTCTCTTTCATGCAATCATACTTGAAAGTCCATTGGTGTTGTGGCACATATATAATTATGTAGGCCTCCATAATTATACATGTTCCCTTTCACCAACGTACTCCCTCCTATGATGACACTTATAAGAAATTAATACTACACATAACACATAATCCATCAACTCACAAGCACATAACCACGCAAGATAAGATCCAAAACCCCATGTATTAAAATAACATAGCCAATGCACGTAACACATAAACTCGTAGTCCAACTGAACCAGCGTAGACAAAATTCAAAATGTATAAAGAACATGAAAACATAATTAAGCGAAATCCAACAATGACTAGCGTATACGACCATGGTTCCACCCGCACTAATCAAAACTCGTAAAGAAAATAACATGTAGTTAAGTATGAACTTACTATGGTCCAATTCATACTAGTCAAAATATCGCAATAAATAACATCCAAACACATCAATTAATATAAAATGCACACATACTCCTATGACGCCTATATGCAGGGACCCTTAAGCTATAGACTAGGCTACACGACTAGGCAACCTAATTCTCTATAACCATTGTATCTGATACCATTCTGTCACACCCCACCATGGCGGAATATGGGGCGCGACGTATGGATATCATCACAACAACAGCGTGTCTATAGAGAGAACTAAATGAAATTGAAATATCATAGATGGCGACACAAATGTCGTGACAATATCTCAACAATGCAGGCGTCTAGGTAAGTTGGTAACAGGCCTACCTCTTACCAAAGACATACAAATAAACAAACATTAAACATATAGGTACCACAAAGTTCACCTAATCAAAACACAAAATAAAATCTAAGAGGAAAGGGAATTCCTCCGAATGCAATCCTAGCAGCCTCTATACTCTAGCCACTTCTAACATCATCTTGCACAACTACCTCACCTAAAAATGACACTAAAATCTGTCAACATAAAGTTGGTGAGAACATAGGTTTAAGTTACCAAAATATCTTAAGAAACCTTGTCAACCGCTGTAAATAAGTTGAAGAGAACAAGTTAAAGCAATGGACCATAATGTGATAATCATGTTACATACAACTACAATCTAAGCACAATATATCAATCAAGAACACACAATAAGAACAATGCACCACACTATTAACAATCAAGAAGTATCCCGTCACACGCACAAGAACACACACCACACTATCCGGATCTTTCCCACACCACCTGTGGAAGATGAACTATATCCCCGTCGAGATATCTTGCCTCCGAAGAGACGATGCACAAGTACTCAGGACGGATCGTGCCCCACGCTCCACACACATCACAACTGGTCCCATAGACGCCCATACATCTATGTACCAAAGCCAATCACAATCCAAACAAGATTCACATAGCAGAACACGTACCAAAGCACATATGAGAACACATAAGCACGCAAGTCACACAATAACACATTTATGTCCACACATTTTATAACATAGTACTAAATCATGTTAAAGAACATTTCAAGTGTCATCTCCATCCCATACTGGAAAAAAAAACATTTAAAAACGTAGTAAAATGGGACTATGAACTCACCTGATTGCTTCTCCAAAGTCCTTGCTCTAGCCCCAAGCTAATAATCCAAAAACACATAAATCAATACATGAACCAACCTCTAAAATGGTTCATCAACCTATGATGGACATCTAACCTCCTCTCATATAAATACCCCATTTATAACTCTAAACACCCCATTACCCTTCCCTAACAAGTCCTTAACTTGGTTAAGTTTAATAGCTATCCCGTTCACAATTTTACACAAAACAGTCCCAGTTTTAGGTCTCAAAACTTTAAGTCAAACGTCCACTTAAACATACCCATGGTTTCTGTAAAATGAATATTCATACTCTTACTTATGTTGGCTAACACCTCCCACTTGCCCTAACCTTAAAGCTACTGTTAAGGCCCTGATATATATATATATACTTTTGTCATTCCAGTTTTCCTGATTTTAAACGTATGAAAAGTTCATTACCATTAGAGGGTCTTACTCTAAACCACAATCTTAGCCCAAGTGCAGATCCTTATTACAATATATAAACCATCTCTCATGTTCGTGAGAAGATCCCAATGCAACCCTAAGTACCCCAAACAACCCAAAACTTAAAAAGAAAACAGGCTGAATTTAAAACTGTTTTGACCTCCGACTGTTGTAACCTATTGTTGACCCCCTTCCCGACCTCCAATTTAGTTATAGTTTCTTGCATTGGAAAGCCACTTCAAATACCTTTTCAGAGGTATGTGGATCGTAAGATAAGAGTTTGTAGAACTCCCAATATGATCAAAACAATTGACTCAAAAATCTGCCCAGTTTTTAAAAACGGGTTTAACAAAATCAACCACATTAATTAACCCTAATTCCTCTAATTACAAGCCCTAACTTATGTAATCATCATATTATGATTAATACAACATTAATTTACTGTTTTTATATTAAACCCTAACCCTAATCCATCATAAGATGATTAAACAAAACAATAAAACAATTTAATTAAAAGGGTTATGAAGATTTTACCTTTTATTTAATGAAAGATGAAGAAAACCTAATTTTATGAAGAACCCTAATTTTCCTCTTCTTTTAGTCGACTATAACTCCAGGGAATAAAAGAAAATTCGTTTGGTTTAGTGTTTGGGGGTTCCTTATATAGCCAAAACAATCCTTGTCCAACCCAATTACCACTTACCATAAATCTTTTCTTTTTTTCCTTTTTTTTCTCTTCTAAACCGACCTAAACACCCCTTATTTCGTTTTTTCCTTTATTTTTTTTCTTTTTATTGTTAATTAATATCTTATTAATATTACCTTAATTTACCTTAATTTATTTCAGCCCCTAAAGCTTCTAAAACCCCAAAACCGTGAAACTAGTCAAAATTACGCGTTTTACCGTAAAAGACGTAAAATATACACTTTTATAAAAAATCTCAAATTTTGAAATAAACTTTATAACTAAGTCCTAAATAACTTAAAACCATCCCGAAAAATATTCATATGGATAATTACCTCATCCGAGACTTCTAAATGCTAAACCGTAAATCCTAAAAAAATACTATTACTATAATACTTATACGTATACGTAAACACCAAAATATCACCATTTCATTTCATAGTCACTAATTGTGAGCTCATGAACATGAAATAACCGTTCCTCGATTTACTTATGAGTACTCTATACTCATAAACGATAACCACACCAACCTCGTTCACACAAAATAAACACGTAAACACACAATTCAAGTAAGCACACATAAAATAACCTAAAAGTAAGACCAAGTGACAAACCCAAAACCACGGTTGTCACACTAGCCAAGTATGCAATCGAACTGGTAGCTTACGCAATACGTTATGTACCCTGAAACGCAATAAAGGGGCAAGTGCTAGCTGATCTCTTGGCCAAAACACCAGCAGAGGAAGCACTAATATGCACCACATCGAAGCAAAGTGGACACTGTTCACAGATGGGTCCGCTAGCTTAAAAGGAGCCGGAGCAGGACTTGTCTTAATTGATCCTACTGGTACGGAATACACATACGCTCTCCATCTCGACTTCGAGACCTCAAACAACGAAGCCGAATATGAGGCGTTGCTGGCAGGGCTGAGACTGGCTGAAAAGATGGAAGTGCAAGACCTTCAGGCTAAGGTGGACTCAAAGCTACTCGCATGTCAAATCAATGGTGAATTCGTCGCATGCAACGAACGAATGAAGAAGTACCTGGCTAAAGCCATGAAGCGTGTGGCCAAATTCAGCAAGTTTGCAATCCAGAACATCCTAAGGAACCTATATCAAAAAGCAGACATCCTGTGTAAGCTAGCATAAGTGGCTTTCAACCACCTTACTAAAGAGGTACTAGTAGAAGTACTGGCATCCCGGTCGATCGAAAAGGAGGAGGTTAATGACGTGGTGGAGGAAGAGGAAGATAACCGGATGACCCCAATCATCAAATGCTTGCAGGAAGGAATATGGCCCAAAAACCCAGACGAAGGAAACTCCAAATAAAGATACCGCAGTTTGTCATCGAAGGAGGAATCCTATTCAAGAAGTCATACCTCTCCCTCATGCTGTGATGTGTAGGCCCCCTGCAAGCAAACTACATTATCCGAGAGGTACATGAAGGAGGGTGCGGGATGCATCCTGGCTACAGATTTGTGGTAGCAAAAATAATGAGGCAAGGATACTATTGGCCAACGATGTACCAAGATACATACGATGTAGTGGTAAAATGTGACTCCTGCCAGATTCACGCCTCGGTCCCAAAGCTCCCAAAAACCCTGATAACTTCAATCATGTCTCCATGGCCTTTCTACCAATGGGGCCTCGACATCCTTGATCTATTACCCGAAGCACCCAAAAAAGTCAAGTTCATCATTGTGGCCATCGATTACTTCACCAAATGGATTGAGGCTAAGCCATTGGCAAAGGTGCGCGAGAAGGACGTGAAAAAGTTTGTGTGGGAGAATATAGTGTGCAGGTTCGGTGTGTCGGGCATCATTGTCACTGACAACGGAACCCAGTTGGTAAATGACCCATTTAAGGGATGGTGCGTCAAATGGAATATCAAGCAAATTAACACCGCAGTTGCACATCCGTAAGCCAACAGACCAGTTGAAAGGGACAACAAATCCCTCATGCATGGAATGAAGGCACGTTTAGGGAGGGAAATGACCGGATGGGTAGATGAGTTGCCAAATGTCCTATGGACTCACTGAACCATGATGAAAACCAACAACGGAGAGACCCCGTTCAGCCTCACCTACGGGAGTGAAGCCGTCATTCCAGGTGAGATAGGAATGAGTACCTATCGAAAGATCATGTTTAATGAAGGGACAAATGAAGAATAGCTCCGCCTAAACCTCGATCTCGCCCAGGAAAGAAGGGAGATGACAGCCATAAGGGAAGCCAAGTACAAGAAGAAAATGGAGCAATACTATAACAAAAGAGTGAAGCACATGGCATTCAAGGCAGGGGACTTCGTCTACCGAAAGAATGAGGCAAGCCGGGTAGTAAAACCTGGCAAGTTAGCTCCTAACTGGGAAGATCCGTACCGGGTCACCAAAGCATTCCAAAACGGATCCTACAAGCTGGAGACAATTGAGGGAAAAGAAATCCTGAGGAAATGGCACGCCATGAACCGAACGAATTGCTTTATGTAACCATGTAAACGATTATCTATGATATAATATACATCCTCCCGCGGTAAAAAGGGAGGAAATTTTCCGAAACAAGCGTGATAGACAACAACCATGAAAACGAACACCAACCCCCTGACGAGCCTGATCAGCTCGAAAGAAGAGGACCGCTTGTAAAGGTTAACAACCTCATCGAGCGGCCCTATTGGTTGTAAAGGTTAAGAGCCTCATCAGCCGTGGTAAAGGTTAAGAGCCTCATCCACCGGAGCGTAAGACCGCTAGTAAAGGTTAAGAGCCTCATCGAGCGGCAGCCTATTGGTTGTAAAGGTTAAGAGCCTCATCAGCCGTGGTAAAGGTTAAGAGCCTCATCCACCGGAGCGTAAGACCGCTTGTAAAGGTTAAGAGCCTCATCAAGCGACAGCCGATTGGTTGTAAAGGTTAAGAGCCTCATCCACCTAGCGGCAACCTATTGTTCGGAGCACCGAAGCAAAAGGCTGCATGTTAAAAGAAGAGGGGGCCATAAGTCCCCGTAAGTCACAAAGGAGGGGACGTGTTCCGGCCCTCCGAACGTGAAAGCAAACATTGCATAAAAATGGAGATATTAATTATGAAACAACATATCGACATTACTAATATTACCAAAAGGTGCAAGTCATTACATAAGTGGATAACCGGAACAAGCTCCGGCACAAAAGTTGGAAAATTATTACATCAAAAGATAACTGGAACAGACTTCGGCCTGAATAAAGTTGTTTAGTTATTACATCATTAGAAATAACCAGAACATACTCCGGTATAAAATTAAAGTAAGCCCAAAACATGTGGTAAACAAAAACATCAAACAGCAGCAGATCATGGAGGTTAAGATTTACCATCAGCTTGGGAGGTGGAAGAGTGAGTAGGCACAACTAGAGGTGGGACAACCTCCTCAGGAACATCCAGAGTCAGATTCAATAAAGCACCGATAGAGCAGTTAAAGGATTGGCTTACCTTTGTCACAAACGGGTAAGAGGGAGTGAACAACTCATCGCACTTGGCAACCTAAGCCTTGGCTTCCTTCTCGTCAAAGAACTCTGCCTCGGATAAAGTATTGGCCAAGGATTCGACTGTCAGGTTCACCTTAATACCGTCATACCATCCACCCGAATAGCAGACCTCAGCCACCTCAGCAACATGCTTCTTGTACTCCGAACTACCATGTAGAAGCTTAACAAATTGAGGAACAAAATCCTTCACAAGCCTTCTCCGGTCCGAAGAAGCCTTACCCAAATTAACCAAGAGCTTAATGTTAGCCGCCTCTGCATCCAAGGCACGCTTGGTAGCATACTCAAGCTCCCCCTCCTTCAATCCCAAGGAACACTCCAAATCCCTGACCTTTTGATCCTGCTTAAGGGCTTCGGATTCAAGGGCCTCAACTCGAGCCTTTAACTCAGCCTCTCGGGAGGTGCACCCAGCATGCTCGGTTTCCAACTGCTTATGTTGAGCGGAAATTTGCTCCAGCAAGACCTTTCCTTGTTGAAAGTCAGCAACGTCCCGGCTCGTAGAGATGATAAGCTCCCTATGATCATGATTGAGCAGCTCAAAGCGTTGGATAATTTCAGTCTGGTTGAGAGCAGTGTGAGCCAAAGCATGGTATCCTTGACGGATTAGCTCGTGATCAGAAAGAAAGGCCAAGGCCTTTTGTTCGGCAGGAGTGCTCATGTGCACCAGTAGCTCCTTTGCAACGAAATGACTATCAATCAAAACATTGTTTTGGAGCCTCCAAGAAGGGACGAGAGTTGCAAAACGCTCATCACCATCATCGTCTTCACCACCCTCCTCCTTAACAGTTGCATCTAACCCAACATCTACAGAAACAAAGAAACATAACTACCTAGGAAAGTTAACAAGGACAATAGGACAACATAGAAAGACGAGTTAAAAAGAAACTCACCATGCACAGGCTTCTTGCCACGGTCGACCCGAGGAGAGACGTGTGGCTGCTCCGATTGGTCATTTACCCCCTATTGCACTTGACGAGTGTCGGACGAGACACTCAAGACCACTCTGGAGGGATTCCCTTCTCCTACTAGCTTAGCGACATTAACTGGACCAGGAGATTAGGTTTGGTTTGAGGAAGACTCGACCCCAACTGGTCCGGCCTTGGGTTTGGTTCTCTTGGCTCCGATAGACGTACCCCCCCCCCCCCTTTGCGCTTCTTACCCGCTTGGTCAGCTGGAACATCTTGACCCTCTAGGTTCTTCTCCATAGTAGCAGCCTCTCGACGCTCACGAGTGGCTTTGATTCAGGGATCAGCATGTTGAACCGCCTCTTAAGCCAGATTCAAAGCAGGGATAGCTTCACCGTTAGCCAAAGGTTGGGAGGTTCGGTCCACTGTTCGTTGGTTTTCAGGTAACTCCTCCTCAATGGTCACTTTGCTTCCCTTCCATCTGAGCAATCGTAGAAATTGTTCCATAGTGTATTCTGGAAGAAAAGAAGCAAGAGGGAAGGAAGAAGAACAATTAAAGATATCTGGTTAGTAAAAGACAAAGAAAGTGTAAAAAACAAAGAATTACTGTTTCCCCTTGCATCTCAAAGAGCTCTTCGACATTCGAAATGAGATAAAGGTCTAAACAAACCACATAAATACAACAAACCCTCGTGGGGAGGCCTCAGCGGAATCAAGGTTTCGGCTAGCAAATCCGCATTGGCTTGGCTATAGGTGCGTGGAAAAGAATCCGCAACACATGCGTCCCGATACCTCCAAGGCATAGGATCCGATATCACTCTCCGGTCAATCAAAAAGAACTTTTTCTTCCACTCCTTTAAACTAGACGTGGTCTGATATGCGCTAAATTACTCATATCAATTATATCAATAAACAATGAATAAATGCATTAAATGTATAAATATTGCCTTGTATTTGCTTGTTTGTTGTTTAATGTGTGTAGGTACCAAAGTTCGCGAAAACTGGCAAAATAGACACGGGTTATGAAGAAAAGATCAAAGAAGCCAAAAACAAGTCTGTTTTTAGTGGATTTAATCTTTATGAAGTTATTTGGACTTGTGGGTCCCACATTTGGGTATTGGGCCCAAAAGCCCAATAAAGAAGCTAATGATTATATACTTGTGGTTCAAAAGCCCATACAAAGCCGAATTGAGTTATTTAAGTGACGGATGGGAGTATTTATGGGCTACAAGCCCATTTCCAAATCAAGTTAGTAATTTTGAGATGTATCTTGGGCTTAGGGTTTGACAGGTTTACTCTCACAAAAGTTATAAACGATTGTTATTTATTCATATGGTCAAAGTCATTTACCCACTCACACACACGTTTATTCCTTTCGATACTCCCAAAGTCTCCCTTTCATCTCTCTCACTTTCTTTTACCCCCAAATAACCAGTCACCCATATTCACAAACCCTAGCCTTATATAAAATTGGGGCTTGTACCTTTGAAGGGCGCGTGATGATTCACGCGTTCTAAATTAATACCCAAGAATATCGGGATTGAAGATGGAGGAGAGAATAAGTGACGTGGCCTTATTCTACTACCCTTATTGGTCAAGACAACTCATTCCTTCCAATCCTCAAATAAAAGGATGCCATCTCAGTACCAAACTAGCACAACTAGCACACTCGGTTGCCAAGCTGGCAATCCGTGTGCTAGTTGGCTTCTTATCCACGGTAGGATCAAGGATAAAGAAGAAAGAGAAGAATGAAGGGCTGTGATGAAAGGATCTTCTAAACAAACTCCACCAAGAGCCTTGGGGGTTTGGCTATAAAAACCCCCATATTTCTGTAATCTTGGCATCCAATTTTTATTTTAATGTTATTATGTTAAATTAGTTTTAGGGTAATTGTATTTTCTTTATTCAAGTATTGTAATCATTCTGATTATTAATAAAATTTTATTTCCATTTAATCAAATTCGAGTTTACTTTACTG
This sequence comes from Glebionis coronaria, assembly GCA_025667525.1. Taxonomy (NCBI): domain Eukaryota; kingdom Viridiplantae; phylum Streptophyta; class Magnoliopsida; order Asterales; family Asteraceae; genus Glebionis; species Glebionis coronaria. The sequence goes on along the minus strand of CM046874.1, from coordinate 32,145,333 downwards.
TCTAAATTTACTTTTGCAATTGACTCTTTAAACTGTTTGATATAATAATTATAAATTTATTTAATCAAGTTAATTAATAACTTGTGTTAAATAAAGAAAATAAATATTGGTGATAAACTTTCCCACTGAAAGTTTATAAACCAATGGTTCGAATGAATGATGATGTGGTTCGTATGGTGATGTCGAATGGTGGTGTCGTTTCGGTTAAATAAGGAGGCTCAGCGCCTTTCCTTCGTCTCAAAGGTTTCTACAAAAGGTGTGTTACCATTTTATAGTTATGTAATTTTATATTTTTAATAAATCTGTGTTAGTGATTTTTTGTGTTAAATGATTAATGGACTAGGTTTGTAATGTTAGGTTTGAGGTTTCGATTTAATCTGTTTGGTTAAATGTTTAGTGAGTTTTACTGATTGGATTTATTGTGAGAGTTAAATAATTTGTTTTTACTGAAAGTTTAAATCTGTTAAATAAAAGTGAGTTTTAATCTGTTTTGAATATAAGGGTATAGATAAATCCAATGTTGCAAAAACCGTGAATCGTTAGCCGGCCGGTCCACCACTTTGTAGCTTGTAATCATTCTAGGCGGGATTAATCGGTGATTAATCGGATCGGCATTTTTAGCAAATTTTGAGTATTTTCGGAAAGTTTTAGGTAATTCTAACGAGTTTTAGGCAGTTTCGGAATTATTATTCCTAAAATACAGCTTATCATACGTATAAATAGTTATTCTAAGTTATAAACGCAAGTTTATAGTGAGTTTTTAGTATTTTCAGCAAGATTTGCAAGGGTTTTCAGCAAGTTTGTCCGTCATTGACTCTAGTTGACCGTCATTAATCGCCTTTACATTAATCGGCAAGGTTGATGGCCTTGTAGCGATTAAGCGGTGATTAATCGGCCTAGTAGACCTTGTTTTGCAACATTGGATAAATCTGCTAAGTAAATTTTGTAAGCAAGTTTTAGTCAAAATAAATCTGATCTGGTTATATGGGTGAAAGTTTATAGTTTATGGAGTAATGTATTACCTGCTAGTTTTAATCTGTTTAGTATTTGTTTTAAATTTGGGATGAACTTGAGAATCAATGTTAATGTATAATCTGTTTAGGGTTTTGATTTGCATTTCATAAAACTGCTAGTTTGAGATTTGTTTTTTTATCTGATAGTAGCCTGCACTTGTTACTGTTATTCAGAATGAATTTTACTGATAAGTTTAGTCTGCTGTTTTTGTTTAATATTGATGAATGCTGGTTTATTTTTTAAAGCTAATATAAGCTTGTATTAGTCCATGTTTAGCAGAATTTTTGAGAGTTTAGTTTACTGAATGTTATGATTTGCTGTTATACTAGCTCATTTTGCTGATTTGGTTTGTATTGTTGTTATGTTTGAGCACACAGACTCTTTTAGTCTGTGTATGCTCGGTTGATTTCATAAGTCCAATTTGTATCATTAAGTCACTCCTGTGACTTGCAATCTTTGATTTTCTTTGTCCAAAAATAAATCACCAAAAAGAGTCTCCAATGAGACTCGAACCCTTGACCTCAAGGATGGCTGCCAAATGCATTAACCAACTCGTCTAGCTTCTCTTTTGTGATTTAATGCAGCTATTTTAATTAATATAGTATTATAAAGGTACTGTCAGCTTTGGTTTTGTTTAAATACTTAGTTTTACTTTTATTTACATTAAAATCATTTTATTTTCTTTTATAAAGTTTTCAAATAAATAAATAAAATAAATAAAAAAATAAAAAAATAAAAAAATAGGGAACGATTCATGCACTTTAGGATTTAATTAATTAAAAAATTATTAGAGTAATTTTAGTGTAAAAACCGTTAACGAATTCAAATCGATTGTCCAAATTGAAACAAAACGTCTCAAATTCACTTGATCTTCGTGTACAATGAACTTGGTTCATCATCGTATTTAATTAAATCCGTCTTCGACTTATTTATGGATTATTACCTTTTCCTAAGGGTAATTTCCTAAATTTGTCCTATACCGTATCTAATTAAAATACATCGATGTTTCCTCGACACATCAAAAATTTTGGCGCCGCTGCCGGGGATCTTGTGTACGATTCGTTTCGTTGAGATTTGTTGATTGTTGATTTGAAGACCCTTTCTGTCCACGAAAAGTTTTGTTATTTTTCTATTATTATAGTATGTATCGTTTTTCGTGTTTTTTGTGATTATTATATTATATTACGTAGAACAATAAATTTGCCTACTTCCAAATAAGACCTTAGTTGGGATTTCATCACCTAGCTATTGTGTTCGAATCCAAAACGAAAAATAAAAGGCAAAATAGATAAATACTAATAAAAAGTTTGAACTCGATTTATACAAACTATAAGGTGGGTATAAGGTGACGAGCTATAAAACGCCGTCTAAGAAAAAAGGTTTTTAAGTGCTTTGTGCCACCTCGTTTCCCCGCTTGCTTGTGCGTATATTGAGAGGGACGACCGGTTATTGGTTTTCCAACTCAAGTAGTATTATATCTTATTTTTGTAGTTTACTTATTGAACCTCGAGACGTTTAGGTTTTCACCTATCGTTTCAAAGTCAACCGAGGGTAGATTACTTCCATAGTAATTATCCTTATTCCTTGTTTTTATCAATCTTTTTTATTGAGCAATACCAAATAAAAATACCAAAAATAATCTTCTTCTTGTCTAATTTCTTTTCTTCAACCCTCTATAATTCTCGTCACTTTAGTTTATGCAATTACGATCTACTCGACTTTTGATTGATCACAATAGGCTTGAAAACATTCCTCGTAGAAATAGAAATCATCAACAACGAATAGTGGAACCCGATCTTCCACCTATTGTTGTAGAGATTGCCAATAACCGAACAATGGAGGAATTGCTCCGTGCACCCACTGAAGGGTATGGGGAAGCAATCGTTGTGCCAGCTATTTTGGCGGATCATTTTGAGATAAAGTCGGGTCTTTTAGCACTCATTCGTGCCGACCAATTTCGTGGCAATGAGACCGATAACCCGCACTCTCACATTCGGAATTTTCTTTGTATTACCTCGACTCTCAAGTTTAGAGATGTGATTAATGACGCGATTAAGCTCATGCTTTTTCCGTACTCGCTCGAGGAGAACGCTAAGATTTGGTATGAGAAAGAACCACCGGGTTCGATTTTAACATGGGATGATTTAGTGTCTAAGTTCATGAATTACTTCTTTCCACCATCCAAAACAACACACTTTAAGAATGAGATCACTAGATTTGAACAAAAAGTGCATGAATCGTTTGGAGTTGCTTGGGAAAGGTTTAAATATTTGTTAAGACAATGTCCACGCCACGGTTTCTCAGAATTGCACCAAATCAATACTTTTTATAATGGACTTAATATGGTTGAACAAGATTCTTTAAATGCCGCCGCGGGTGGTAATCTTTTAAGAAAAACTCCGAGAGACGCGTGGGTTATAATTGAGAATAAGTCTAGAGTGCAATATTCACGAAATACGCCGGTTGTTTCCAATGTGAATTCATCTAATACCGAGATTGCTAGATTGGACTCTAAGATTGACATGATTTTGAATGAGATACGGAAGAATACTCATGGAATGATTAATATGGTTGAGAGCTTTTGTGTATCATGTGGTGGAGCACATCCTAATTATGCTTGTTCAACCACGGGGTTTGATCAAGCTAGTGCTTTTTCCGCGATGGGAACTTATGGCCCTAACGGTCAAGTTCCTCGTCAAAATCATGTTGCTCCACCAGGTTTTCCACCGGTTCAAAATAGGTACAACAATGAAAATAATGGGAATAATTTTAACCGTGGTAACCAAGGGAATTTCAGTCAAGAAAATGGGTCTCATGCTAATCAAAACAATCAAGGTTTTCAAAGCAATAATCAAAATAATTTGTCAAGCTATATCAAAATGAATGAGGCAAATTTGAAAGCTTTTCAAACAATGTTCAAGGACAAATTGCAACTTTGAAAAATGAGTTTCAAAATACGATTAAGGGGCAAAATAACAAGATTGAGCTTAACCAACAAAGATTAGAGCAAAGTCAAAAAAGTTTGGAGCAAAGTCAAAATCGAATGCAACAAATTTTGGAACAAAGTCAACCGTTTTGAGGGAAATCAAGCTAAGTTTGAGAATAAATTGCTTTCGATGTTTGAGTCTTTTATGAGCAAACCATCCTCTTCTTCGGGTTGCTTACCTAGCAATACCATTCCAAACCCGAGGAGAGAGCTTAAGGCCATCACCGTTTATGATGATTGTGATAAGTTAGAAGAAGTTATTGAGATTGAGTTTAATCCTCCACCTAAAGAGACCTTTATTGATGTTACCAAGGCTACTTTAAATGTGATTAGTACCTCGGTTTTCTTTGATCTCTTTCCCGAGAAATATAGAGATTCGGGTCAATTCTTGATACCTTGTGTTTTCAATGAGCTTGGGGAATGCAAAGCTCTAGCCGATGTAGGAGCTAGCATTAACTTAATGCCCTTGTCCATTTGGAAAACTCTTGACTAAGCACCACTTAGTCCCACTCGAATGATCATTGAGCTTGCTAATGGTACCACCACCCATCCGGTTGGTATAGCGGAGAATTTAATTGTTAGAGTGGGGAATTTCTTTTACCTAGCTGATTTTGCAATCGTTGATTATGAGACCAATCCTCGTGTGCCTATCATTTTAGGACGACCATTTTTGTGCACGGCTCATGTTATAGTTGATATGAGGAAATAGGAGATTAAATTGTTTTATGGGGATAAAAATATTATTTTCAAACCGGAAAAAATTCCAGGATTTGTTTCTAAGAAAGTAGAAAGTGTAAAACTTGTTAAACCTATTGAAAGTAACACAAACAAGCAATCTCTCTTTTACAAAGGTGTTTTCCCAATTATGGAAACCTCATTTTGTGATGAAGAAAAGTTAAAGTTAAAGCGAAAGGCTTGTTATGTTGAAACGTGTTGTAATTGTTGATCCCAAACTTAGATCGATTTAGCTTGTGTAAACGAGATTAAATCAAGTTAAACACGTAGAGAAACTTTGTTGTGTACGAATCAATTCAAGTATTATGCGGAATTAATACTTAAACAAGAACACACAAACAAGTTAAACCAAACTTTCACTTTGATTGATTAATCAAACTTGCATACAATGAAAGTGTAAAACTTATAAAACTTATATATGAAACAAAACCTAAAGGCCTCATTTTATAGATTAAGGAACCTTGTACAAGAGTCTACGTATCAGCTATTCTTGGTAAAGATAAACATAAGAAATACATTGTTAAACAAATCTTTACTAGAAACATACTAGAAACATAAAACGTGTAGACTAGAATATCCTATCAGTGCTTGACTTCTTCTTACAACGCTTGACTTCTTCCTGTCAACGCTTGTCTTGTCAACGCTAGATTTCTTCCTATCAACGTCCAAATTGCTCTTGTCAGCGTCCAAGTGTCTTGGCTATATTTTATTCCCAACAATCCTCCCCTAAACTTGATATCTACTCTAGTAATCAAGTTTCTGAATAAAAACTAAGTACTAGGAGGATTCTTACAAATCTTATCAAACTGGAAATAAATAAACCTAATCAAATCTTTGGCCACGCCACTTGAGTAATCCATCTCCAGCTGTGTTGTCATCATTTTCTTCAAAACTTATTTGGACATAGGATACTCAGTATCCACAAGAAGATACTCAGAAAACTTTGTAGAACTCAAATTATACACACCAGCTGCTGAATATAAACGCCATTGAATTCCACTGATATCATCATCAAGATCCTTCCAAACTGGATCTTCTTCATCTGCTACACACATTCTCTTGAATGTTGACCAAATCTTTATTCCATTGACTGAAGTAGGTGCTTCAGTCTCATACTTGGCCTGCATCAACCTCCAAAGGTCTGCCAAGTCTTCCCTATCCAGGCTTGCAAACAAAGACATCAAAGTAGTAAATGTATGTACCTCTTTCCCATATCTTCCAACCATCCAAAACCCACTTGCATCTTTTTCATAGCTAAATATAGGGTTTCTAGAATCATGAGGTAATACCTCTACCATATGTGAAGCTTCCAAGGGTGAGAGCTTAATACTCTTTCTAATAACAGCTTCACTGGGATTCACTCTATCCAAATTTGGTGGAAAATCAAGTGGAACTCCCTTCTTTAATGGTCTTGGTGTAACCAAAGCCCTTTGGATCTCCATCTCTTCTGCAAGTTCTTCTTTTCTTTCATCTGAAAGAAGTTTAATAGTATTCTGCTGTTTCACCTTTTCCCATATAGGATAAGCCTTATATTCCAATTCATCAAAAGACAATCCCTGCAACTTTCTAAAAGTCCAACCTGTTTGATGACATTTGAGCAACATGTAATAGAGCTCCCTTCTTTCTGTCTTGGTCTGTGAAAGAACTTTGCTAGATTTATATTTCAAAATAACCTTGCAATCTATTTGAACTCTTAGTAGAATTTCCAAACCCCAAATTTGATTTGATAAATTCATGTCTGGATTTTCCATCACCTTATTCTCCCATGCAAAGTACATCTGAGCAACTTCAGGCATCTCATAATCTACCTGATTCTTCAGTTCTACAAGCTTTTCCCTTGCCAACTCATCACCATATTCAAGCCTTTCTGGTTCTTTAATAATCATTAAACTTGAATTTGTGCTCTCATCACCACTGCTTTCCTTACTCTCAACAACAATCTCTTTCATCCTACCTTCTTTCTCAAGTTGTGCAACCAACATGGAATCAAATTTTACTTGGGTTGCATCCTTGGGAACCAATGTTTCTACCATAATCCCTTTACCCTTATCTAATATATCAATGATGGGTAAAGATGATGATGGTACCTGTGTAGACACATCTTTGATGATAGCTGATGACTGGGATACATCAACCATTTCTGCAAGTCTATCAACGTCCAAAACCTGTGTGTCAACGCCTAACTTACTTCTATCAGCGCTTGGCTTGTCAGCGTCAAAAATCTGCTTGTCAACGCTCAATCTACTCTTGTTAGTGAATCTTCTGAACTGCTCCATCATCTCAGTAAAAGATAAATTCAAATTTGTAGGGGTAACCAATGAAACATCAAAACCTGGTTGCCTCTTCAAATTTGTTAGAGCTTCAGCTATGCCCAAAGATTCTCCTTCATGTGAGCCTTTGTCCCTCACATGTATCTGCTCATCCTCCCCTTTGGAAGAATCCTCCACTCTACGCCTAAGGTTAGCACCTTCTAAAATAACAATCATCTCCCTCAATTGCTTGAGTTCAAGGCCTTGTGTAGAGACAGTATGTACAAGGTCTGCATTTTGCTTTTGCAAGCTAATGCAGACAACCGTCAATTCCAACAATGTATAGGGTTCCAATCTGCCCTCCTCTAGAATGGGAATTTGACCTCCCAAAGTAGAGTCATGGGGCATGGATGGGGTCTTAATGATGTTAGGACTGGCTTGGCCTGCATCTAAGCTAGTACCAATACTCCTAGCCCCACCCATGTCACAAACCACACTTGTGGTGGTGGTTCTCTCTACAACATGGCTAGGACCACTAGAGGAGAACACTCCAGTAGTCCTTTGGCGTTTTTCCATCCTAAAGTCTGGGGGTGAAGAGGATGATGTGGATTGGGTTTCAGTTTGGAGGTTAAGGGGTGTTTGGGTTTGTTGTAAAAGGGTGTCAACGTTTGGATTTGAAGTGTCAACGCCAACATTTAACGTGTCAGCATTGACGGGATCTTGGTCAAGTTCCATATGTTGGGGTGATGGTGATGGTTCAGGTAATGGGTCTGGTTGTGGTTGTGGGTCAGGTTGAGGTTGTGTTGCTGCAATAACAGCAAGCATGGCTTAGGTAAGGGGTAAGTCTCCATATGGGGGTGAATTCATCTTTCTAAAAGTTGCTTTCTTTTGCACAGGGATCCTATAAAAAACATCATGATCCCTAGTGAAATACCTTTGTTCATCAAAAACCATTTGCAAAAATCTTGGGTAAGCAAGAGTCATCTTGCTACCCTTGTTTTTACACATGCCATAAAAAATCATTTTAGAAAAATTATATTTTTGCCCAGTAGCAATACACACAATGGCAATCCCAATTGACCTGTTAATTTCATTGTGTACAGTACATTTGGGACTCAAACATTGAAGTATGACATGTATTAAGTACTTCCAAGCTGGGGGAAATTCCTGTTTTGAATATTTTTTTAAAGTGCCCTCTTCAGGGAAAGGATAACCCAAAGCTCGAAGTCCTTTTTCTAGCTCACCAATGGGTAGGGTGGTTATACCATCTACATCATTAAGATGCAAAGCATGGCGAACCAAGGCTTCAGTAACCACCCATGAACGCCCATGGACTGTAGCAGTCAATGTAGTCACATTATAAATCGTTGAGGAAGTAATAGTATTCCAAAATTGCTTAATATGAGTGACAGGGATAAGAGGAGCATGAGAAAGTGAATACCTTAACGGGGATGCATTTAAATACTCCACCATCTGAGTATATTGAGGTAACAGAGTGTTGTCAGCCTCTAAATAGGCAACCATGTTGTGCTGACTTCTGAACCCCAATACCAAATCACTCGGTTTAAACTTAGGCGCCATTGATGTAGAAAGTTGTGTGAAATGTTATGAAAGATGAACGTGTGTGAAAATTTAGTTAGACAAGAATAAGCAGTTACCCTGTTTCAAAAGAATGAGCCAAATATATAGGAGAGGTAAGCACATGTAACTGGTAAAAAATGAGGCAGTTATTTTTCAAAATATAATGATTAAGATTTTGAAAAGATATATCTTAGCTTGTGCATTAATAAAAACTTACCAACTCCTAAAATTATGGCCCAAATTTTCGTCAAAAATAACAACTAGGTAGGACCCAATGTTTATCAACGGTCAAAAATAACCTATCAACGCTCAACGGCTATATTCTTGTCAACGTTGGAAATTGCCATGTCAACGTCAAAATTGGTCCTAACAACGTTTGGAAATAAACTGTCAACGTCCAAAAATAAAAATAATAAAAATGAAAAAGGACCTTAACAAAGTGATTTATCCTAGTGAAGATAACATATAGACTGAAAATCATCATAGGGTGGCAATCTAACACCCCCACAAATGCTATGCGCATCGGAACTACAACATTTGAGTGCTAGGCACTTATCATCACACACAAGATATATCAAACGACTCAAAGAGACGTAAAAATTTTAACATAAATTAAGCATTGTTAAAAACATACATGTCTACGGTTTTCCTAAACCCAAGATGATACAACACAAAGTTAGCGTTTTGGTCCCCACGAATCTCAACCCTAAAAGATACATTTTTGTTAACATGACAGAAAAATTTAAAAGTGTTCAAGTTAAATATCGGTGGAAAACAAGTAGACGCCAAGCCATACACAACTCCCATCCATTGCATGCTCCATGCTATACTTCATCGATTACCTGAAACACATGCTAAATTAGGTCAACAAATAATGTTGAGTGGAATTCATAGGTTTTATAATCTCATTTTGAACATATGTGTTATAAAAATCATTCACGATCATTCATAGAATTGTCGATCAAACAATCTATTTTCAAGGTTATGACAATTGTGTTTAAGCTCATGACACTAATCCGTTAACTCAATCACCCGCGTAATAATTACCGGCATGATTAAGATGAAACCATTGCCCCTTCTAAAGGCATCAGTTGCAATTATACCTTATCTCTTATCACAAGTTATCCGTCCGTAGGGGGTACTCAACGTACTAGCCCTCGTCTCGGATAGGGTCGTCAACCTCATAGTACTATCAATTGTATAAGCGGCTATTTTCAATCCACACAAGGATTAAACAATAGTTAATAGTTCATGAATATAGGGTCTTTTGCAACTAGGTACTCAACACAATTTAAGGCAACATTCGGGTCCAACAATCATTCATGACATATGTTCATTTTGGAAAACTAGCATGCATCTCCCTCGCGGGTAAAAAAAATTTAAAATAGTAGTAAGCGAGGCTACAAATTCACACCTTATGTATATAGAGTAGTCGACGATTTCGAATGACGATCACTGACGATGATGAGGATGCCCGGGGAATTCAACACCTAACAAACAATAACGCGTAATGAGTAAATCTCATTTATAAACTTCAAGTACTGTATAATATGTACATATTAGCCAATTGTGATAATTACAAACTCACGCCAAAACCAAACGGATAATTGTTACTAGTTTTATACTATTTATCTATGTTATTAACGTTATTACCCTTTTTTTACGTTTTTCGCCGATACTCACCAAAAGTATGGGCTGTTTTCCTAGACTTAAACCCTTTTATAAAATTTGGAAAAATTCTAAAAAATACCTTAAGACCTGTAGAAAACCCATTTTTAATCCCATTAAAAGGTCTCACTTTTATGACCCGTTACTCAACACATTACTAAACATACGTTTATTGGACTGATTTTGCACATTGACCATGTTGGACTTGTTTGACCCAATTAAAATATACCATTGACCCGTTCAACACCTAAGCCTAATAATAGACTCACAAATCCAGGTTTGAGACTAAAAATTAACCTTTAATCAATTACCAAACTATATCTATGGTCCCCGGGATTTGACCCAAAACCAAACATAATTTCGGATTATGTAGGTGCTCATCTCCCGGTACACGTAATTTCAAAACATCATAACTTTTAACTCGTTAGGAGTCGTAAGCTCTTTCTTATACCAAATCGTAGCTAAGACGACGCTCTACAACTATATCCTAGTCTCATGACCTGTTTACAAAATCAAACTTATAAAAACAAGCCTAAACAATCTGCCTAAATTTACCCTTCTCAAAATCAACCCAACACTCGTTTCCAAACCATTTTATCGACACCTAGCCTCAACTTAATCACTCCTAACCATTACTAATCATCCTAATCAGTCCTTAACACCAAAAATACCAAATCCATCCTAAAACCCATTCACTAAATCAAACATGCAATGAGCTTTACCCACTCAAAAACATCTAACACCATGAATTAAACATAAACCCACAAGCAAAACATCAATCACCAAGATCCACCAAACACCGCCATATTGCCGTGGGGTGTGGGTGATCAAAACACCCCAACAAAATTGATTTTGGTTGGTTTGTTGAGTGATTATCCATCTCCTACACTCCAATTGAACATGCATAAACTCTATTAACATCAAAACAAATTTTTGAAAAACCCATTTGATTCTTGAAAAAATTTTATGAATGCATGTTGGATTACAGCACATCAAAACACTTGAAATGATTAATCTAAATGTGGTCTAACCTTGGTTTTAATCAAAACAAAGTAGAAAAAAAAATTGTGGTGGTGGTGTGGTGGTTTGGCCGTCGACCTAAAGAGAGAAAAAGAGAGAGAGAGTGGAAAATTTTTAGTGTGTGTTTGTTTTGTGTGTGTGTTGTTTATCCCTTTTGTAAAATTGGGAGGTCCTTGTGTGCAATATTGGCATTCTTTTCGCCTTGTATGAAAACGACCTCAAATGTTTGCGGGAGTGACTCACTAGTCGACTTGGAAAATTTTACGAGAGCCGGGGGTCATCCCGAACACTCCAAAATACTTTTAGGACAATTTAAATGCACCCGGAAAGCAATAAAACGCACCCGACTCGACTTAACACGAACCAAAAGTAAAATCCTCGAAAAATTATAATATCGATAAAACGACAATAAACATAGAAATTTGGGCATCCATCGGGATCGTAGTCGTCATCGTTCTTCTTAAATCGTCAATCGTCAAGATTACGACCTCAAACATTGGTTTCAACCAAAACGATAAAATATATAGTAAATAAAATTTCTTAAAATTTCAAAAATAGGCGTAATTTAGGGTAAGGTAGGTGACCTCGGTTCCCGGGTATCACATCTACTCCTCCTTAAAGAGAGCGACGTCCCGGCGCTCGCCTCTTCTTATACTCACATTTCGTGCCGCTGGAACAGATGAGGATATCTCTCCTTGAGAAAGTCCTCACGTTCCCAAGTGTATTCTGGTCCACGCCTAGAATTCCATCGCACCTTCACAATGGGAATTCTACTATGCTTCAGCCTCTTGACCTCTCGGTCCATAATTTCCACTGGTTCCTCCACGAAATGCATTTTATCGTCCAAACGAATCACCAATTCCTTATCCGCCAAACTCTTCTTCAAATTTGATACGTGAAACGTGTCGTGAATAGCACTAAGCTCATTCGGCAATTCTAACTTATATGCTACAGGTCCAATTCGTTTAACAATCTTGAATGGTCCAATATACCTCTGACTCAACTTTCCTTTCTTCCCAAAACGAATCACACCCTTCCACGGCGAAACCTTAAGCATAACCATGTCTCCGACCTCAAATTCCAATGGTTTTCTTCTATTATCGGCATAACTAATCTGTCGGCTTCATGCAGCAAGTAACCGGTTCTTAATTTGCACAATCTTCTCTGTCGTCTCTAAAAACCATTTCGGGTCCAGTCAACTGACTCTCTCCTACTTCGCTCCAACACACAGGAGATCTACACTTCCTTCCATACAACGCTTCAAATGGTGCAGCCTTGATGCTCGCATGATAACTGTTATTATACGAAAACTCCACTAAAGGTAAGTGGCGTTCCCAACTTCCTCCAAAATCAATCACGCATGCTCGGAGCATGTCCTCCATCGTCTGAATAGTTTGTTCGCTTTGGCCTTCAGTCTCAGGGTGATAGGCCGTGCTCAAACTCAATTCGGTGCCCATCGCACGTTGAAGAGATTTCCAAAATTCCGAAGTAAACTTACTATCGCGATCCGAAATGATCGATAAAAGTACACCATGTCTGCAAACAATCTCCTTTACGTACACACTGGCAAGTTTCTCCATGTTGTCCGTCTTCTTCATAGGTAAAAAGTGAGCAGATTTCGTCAATCTATCCACTATTACCCAAATCATATCACATCCACTAGGAGTTCTAGGTAAACCCGTCACGAAATCCATAGCGATCTTCTCCCATTTCCATTCTGGGATCTCAGGTTGTACCAACAGCCCAGACGGTTTCTTATGTTCGGCTTTAACCTTCACACAAGTCAAACACTTACTATCATAACGAGCAATCTCCACCTTCATATTCGGCCACCAGTAGACTTTCTTCAGATCATGATACATCTTATCCGCTCCAGGATGTATCGAGTACTTCGACTTATGAGACTCGTTCATAACTAAATCTCGTACTCCAGGCATTCCTTCCTCGGATGGACACAACGGTAACCAAATCCGATTCTCAAAATATCTCAGCCCGTCTGACCTAACCACAAAAAGAGGTTTCAACAGTCTCCCTAGATTCTCAGCACCAACATTTTCTTTCATTAATCCCTTCTCTTGAGCCTTCAATATTGTTTCGGTTAAATCAACACCCTCAGTCATCACTAATGCTCTGACTCTCAAAGGTTTCTCTCTATCCTTCCTACTTAGTGCATCCGCTACAACGTTCGCCTTGCCAGGATGGTAGCGAATCTCACAGTCATAGTCACTCAGTAGTTCCACCCATCGCCTTTGTCTCATATTCAACTCCTTTTGGTCTAAAATTTGCTGCAAACTCTTGTGGTCAGTGAACACAACACACTTCGTCCCATACAAGTAGTGTCTCCACAACTTAAGCGCAAAAACTACAGCTCCCAATTCCAAATCATGCGTAGTGTAGTTTTCTTCATTCTTCCTCAAGTGTCTCGACGCGTAAGCAATCACCTTCTCACGCTACATCAACAAAGCTCCATAACCCTTACGAGACGCGTCACAATACACCATGAAGTCTTTGATTCCTTCTGGCGATGACAAAATCAGAGCAGAACACAATTTGTCCTTAAGTGTTTTGAAAGCGAATTCTTCATCATCTCCCCATTCATACACCCGATTCTTCTCAGTAAGCTTTGTCAACGGCTTTGCAATCAACGAAAATCCTTCGATGAATCTCCGATAATACCCAGCTAAACCAAGAAATTGTCGAACTTCAGTCGTCGTTGTCGGTGCCGACCATTCCTTGATTGCCTCAACTTTGGCAGGATCCACGCGAACTCCTTTGCTATCAATTACGTGCCCAAGGAATTGCACAGATTCTAACCAAAACTCACACTTTGAGAATTTCGCATACAACTTCTCTTTCTTCAGCAGATCCAATATCTTCCTCAGGTGCTTCTCGTGCTCTTCTTTGCTCTTGGAGTAAATAAGAATATCATCAATGAATAAAATGACAAACTTATCTAAATACGGCTTGCACACTCGATTCATAAGGTCCATGAATACTGCAGGCGCATTTGTTAGCCCAAAAGGCATCACTCGGAATTCAAAGTGTCCATACCGCGTACGAAAGGCAGTTATAGGAATATCCTCCTCTCTAACACGCAGTTGATGATACCCTGATCTCAAGTCGATCTTTGAGTACACACAGGAACCTTGCAATTGATCAAACAAATCGTCAATCCTCGGCAATGGATACCGATTCTTAACCGTCAACTTGTTGAGCTCTATATAGTCGATACACATCCGAAACGACCCATCTTTCTTCTTCACAAACAACACTGGCGCTCCCCATGGTGATGAGCTCGGTCGAATAAATCTCTTATCCATCAACTCTTTCAATTGATCCGATAACTCCTTCAACTCTGATGGTGCTAATCGATAGGGTGCACGAGCAACTGGTGCAACTCCCGGCATCAAATCGATTCTAAATTCGACTTCACGGGTGGGCGTTAAACCCGGCAACCCATCAGGAAAAACTTCCGGATATTCTCGAATTACAGGTACCTCTTCTAACTTTGCCACTAAGTCACCCTCACTAGAAACTTGTGCCAGAAACACATCACATCCATCTTCTACATACCTCATCATTTTCAAGCAAGATATCACTTTCAAACGAGAGGTGCATTCATCTCCCTTCACAGTCAAAACCCGGTTCCTCAACGGGATTTGAACTAATCTTTCTCCACAAACGATCACGGCACTATGCGCCATTAGCCAATCCATCCCAACGATCACATCGAACGATCCTAGTGTTGGGAATAAACTAAGGCCAGATCACCTGAACGCTGACAAGAACAACTCAAGCGTTGATAAGAGCAAAGTGAGCGCTGATAGCATAAGCGTTGACAAGTTAAAGTCAAGCGTTGACAGATTGAAGACAAGCACTGATAGAAGATGTGAGCTACACGTTTATTATATTCTTTTTTTTTTTTTTGGTAACCGTGATTTCCGACTCATTGGCCGACTAATCCACGGGGTTTGAGCTAATACACGTTTATTATATTCTATAATACTTCTAGTAAGGATAGAGACGACAATGTATTTTCTATGTTTATCTTTACCTAGAATAGTTGATTCGTAGCTTATTGTACAAGACTTCTTGATCTATAAAAGAAGGTCTTTTAGGTTAAAGTTATTATTAAGTTTTCATAAGTATTCGCAAGTTAAACCTCTTTCATTGTAATCAAGTACGATCATTCTAATACAAGTGACAGTTTGTTTAACATCTTTGTGTTTTAGATCAAGTGTTAATTCCGCATAACACTTTGTTACTTTATTCATAAGCAAAGGTTTCTCTACGTGTAGTACTTGATCTAATCTCGTATACACAAAGCTTAATCGATCTAAGTTTGGGATCCACAAGTGGTATCAGAGCTTGTTGAGAAACTTTTGATCTTTAAGTAACTCAAGAACCCTAAAACACCAAAAACCCTAAAAACCCTAAAATTCTCAAAACCCTAAAAACATCATGTCTGGCACAGATCAACCTGCTGCTTTGCTACAAAACAACTCCACAAATCCTAGTATCAAAATTCCCATGTTTGATGCCAGGAACTTCGAGCTTTGGAAGTCCAATTTTGAGCAATATATAGCTATTTATGACTACACTCTTTGGGAGATTGTTGAATATGGGAACACATTCGACAAAGCACAAAGGATTGCTGCTGCTATTGCCACAAGGACAGCTGTTCCTAATTGTCCTGAAGCTGATAAGAAGGAAAAGCCTGGAGATGGAAGAGCTGTATCTGTTGAAGATATAGCCAAGAAGAGGGTGGACATGAAAATCTTGAACATCATGAAACACGCCCTAGGTCATGAGAATCAGCACAAGTACAAACGCTTTGAGTCTGCAAAAGAGCTTTGGGAAGCTCTTGAAGTAGCACATGGTGGCAATGCTGACACAAAAGAAGAAAAGAAGAAGCAACTCTTGCATGAGTATGCTGTCTTTAAAGCTCAACCCAATGAGAATCTCAGCAGTGTGAGAAGTAGACTTCTTGACATCACAAGTCAACTTTCCTTCATGGGAACACAGATTGATGACCCTGAATTGAATGCTACTTTTCTCAAAAGCCTTGGTGATGTATGGAAGATTGAGACAAGATCCATTCTTGTCAATAACACCCACAAGACCTCCAGGTTTGATGACATCTTCAACAAACTAAGACTGTTGGAGAATGAATGGCAATTGGATAGTGATAATAAATCTTCCAGTAGTAACATGGCCTTCTTCTCACAAAGTGAAGGCCAATTTGATTCCATGAACTTCTATGGACATCCAGCCACTGGATCTCAAGGTGTCAGCGCTGGATGTCAGTCTGTCAGCGCTGGATCATATCCTGTCAACGCTTTATACTCAAGCGCTGACACACACAATTTTGGCGCTGATAGAATTAAGCATGCTGGTCTAGATCTAGATACTGTGTGTGCATTCATTGCTTCTTTGCCCAGTGATTCAAGGATTACATATGAAGATCTTGAGCAGATAAGTGATGAGCAATTGGAAGAGATGGACATCAAGTGGACTATGGCTCTTGTAAGTTTAAGAGCAAACAGGTTTAATAAAAGGTTCAAGAAGAAGATGACCTTTAATGCTAAGGATGTTGCTGGCTTTGACAAGTCCAAGGTTGAGTGCTACAACTGTCATAGGATGGGGCACTTTATGAGGGAATATAGATCTCCAAGAAGATCTGATGCTGGTAAGCCTTCAAGCCAAATGGTTAAGAGCCAAGATCCCAAGGCCATGGTTGCTGTTCAACAAATTGATGGCGTTGGAGAATGGGACTGGAGCTGGATGGCCAAGGATGAGGAAGAGGATAGAGCTTTGGTTGCTGAAGTTAAAGAAGAGCATGTTGAATATGCTCTCATGGCACACTCCTCCTCTTCATCAGATAATGAGGTATATGATGATGCTTTCTGTTCTAAGGGTTGTCGTTTAAATACTGAAAAACTAAATCAAGAGATAGTAAAATTATTAGATGAGGCAAGTACTGAAAGATGCAAAGTATCTAATTATCAAATTGCTCTTACCCAAACAGAAAAGACAGTTGCTGAGTATAAGAAAATGGAGTTTGATTTAAAGGATCAAATAAATATCTTAAAACATGAGTTACATCAGAGTAAAGATGTTCAAGATATAGTAAATAGGGTTAATCTTGATTTGATAGCTCAATTAAAGGAGGCTAACAAAAATAAAGATAATGTGAGTCTTAAAATCCAGAGATTTGATAAGGCCACACAATCCCTAGGAGAGTGTGTTAGTAAACAAAGAGACTCTAAGGATATGAGTGGGATTGGGATGAAGGATTATACTGGTGTTCCACCACCAGCTGGGGATTTCTATGGTGTCCAATCAAAGGACTTATCTTGGACTGGCTTGCCAGAATGCCAAGAGGAGGAATTCATTCCTCCACCTAGAGTGACTTCCCCAGTTGAGGAATACAAGCAAAAACTGACTGACCTAGATGAGTGGAAGAAAGCTAACCACACCTTGTTTGTTAAGGGAGGGTTGTTGTGTGAAAGTCCAAATGAGCCCACACCAATCAAGAGCCTTGATCCTAAACCTATTAAGATCACACACCCTACCACTGGCAAAGCTGTTGACCTTGGCCCACAAACTGTTAGAAAACCTAGTGTTAAGTATGCAGAGATGTATAGGAATACTAGGTCACCAAAAAGCCAAGTTAGTAATCATGGAACAGGCTTCTTTGCTTCTAGACCTAAGACTATGTCTAGAAAAGCTTGTTACACATGTGGTAGCTTCTCACATTTGGCATACAAATGTGTCAACGCTTCCAATGTCAACGCTGATAGGAACCATTTCAGCGCTGACAAAAGTCAACATAGGTCAAATACTGTCAGACCCAATACTTATGTGAACAAAAGTTCACAAGTTGTTAGACCAGCCCCATTCTTTTCTAGAGGGTCTAACACACAAGGCCTAAGACCATTTCAAAAGTCAAACACTTGGTCCAATAGGCAATGGGTTCCTGTAGCAAACCCTAGGTTCAACACTGATAAAGGCAATCGGGGCGCTGACAAGAACAACTTCAGCGCTGACAGACACACTGCCAAACCTAGGTATTTGCAACCACAGGGAAATAGGTCTAAAGCTTCTACTAGCTTAACATGGAGACCAAAACAAGACCAAAACCCTAATTCTACTGGTATTTCTATGACATGCAACAGGTTTCATTATATTTCAAAGGCATTGTCAACACCAATTGGGGTTAACTGGGAATTTCATTCAAGAAGGAATGAAAATGGGGTTGTTATGAGAACCAAGTCTGTTCTTGTTGAACAACCAAATGAATCCAAGTCTTCCAAGGCTTGGGTTCCCAAAGAAAACTAATGTGTTTTCTTTATGTGCAGGGCATTCAGAAGAAGATCAATGATTATGGATATTGGGATAGTGGATGCTCAAGGCACATGACAGGGAAGGAAGACTATCTGACTAATTTCTCTCCTATTCAAGATGGTGATAAGGTATACTTTGGAGGGGGCTATGGCACCATCACAGGAAAAGGAACCCTTGTCACCAACAATCTACGATTTGAGAATGTCTTCCTGGTAAAAGAACTGGATTATAATTTGTTTAGTGTATCACAAGTGTGTGATAACAAAAATAAGGTTCTTTTCACAGATACTGAGTGCTTGGTGTTAAGCAAAGATTATAAGCTCCCTGAGGAAAAATACATAGATTTTAGAACACCAAGGCATAAAGACATATATAATGTGAATCTTAATGGAATTAAGATAAATAATAAAATGTCATGTCTGTATGCTAAAGCCTCAGTAGATGAAAGTAATCTTTGGCACAGGAGATTAGGGCACATAAACTTTAAGAATATCAATAGACTTGTGAGGCTTGGTTTAGTTGATGGTTTGCCTGAAAAGGCTTTCCACAATGACCACTCTTGTGTTGCATGTCTTAAGGGCAAGCAGCACAAAGTCTCATTCAGGTCTAAACAGGTGCACTCTAGTTCTAAACCACTTCACTTATTGCATATGGACCTCTTTGGTCCAACTAATATAGAAAGTTTGAAGGGTAAATCATATTGTTTTGTTATCACTGATGATTATTCCAGGTTTACATGGACTTTCTTTTTAGCCAAGAAAAGTGAAACTGCCCAAAGTCTAATTAATTTCATTACCCAGATTGAAAAGAAGAATGGTAATGAGGTCAAAATTATTAGAAGTGACAATGGGGGTGAGTTTAGAAATCAGTTGTTAGATGATTTTTGTGCCAAGAAAGGGATTACTAGGCAGTTTAGCATAGCTAGAACCCCACAGCAAAATGGGGTTGCTGAAAGGAAGAATAGAACCCTTATTGAAGCAGCAAGAACCATGTTGGCTGATGCCCACTTTCCTATAGCCTTTTGGGCTGAAGCTGTTAACACAGCTTGTTATGTTCAAAATAGGGCATTGGTCAACAAAATACATAATAAGACACCTTATGAATTACTTTGGGGAAGGAAGCCAAATATTGGCTTTCTCAAGCCTTTTGGTTGTCATGTAGTTGTTCTAGAAACTAGTGAAGCCCTAGGTAAATTTGATTCAAAAGGTGATGAAGGCTACTTCATGGGTTATTCAGTGCAGAGCAAAGGATATAGGGTTTACATTAAAAAGGAAAAACGTATACTTGAAAAAGTACATGTTAGGTTTTTAGAGAGTAAACCTAGTGATCCTGAAAGTGGTCCAAATTGGTTGTTTGACTTAGAACCTTTATCTAGAGCTTTAAATTATATGCCTGTTACTGATCCAGACATTGTGAAGGTAACTTCAAGTGTTTTGGAAAAGAGAATTGGTAATGTTTCAGGTATACAGGTTGCTAAGGAGGATGGACCACCAGCAGTTATATCATCTCCCACACAAGAATATGTTACACTTCCTATATGGACAGATGAGTATTATGCTGCTGCTGCTGCTGCTAGAAAAGATAATGGTGGTTTTCAAATACCACCAAATACAAACATGCATACTTCTTCAAGCGCTGACAAAGGGAAATCAAGCGCTGACAAGACCAATTCAGACGCTGATGGCTTAGACGCTGACAACAACAGTTCAAGCGCTGTTAGCTCAAGCGCTGACAAACAAGGATCAGACTTTGGTGACACCTTTACACAGCTTTTCTCTTCTCATTTTGAACAAGGTGGACCTTCCAATGTCCATGAAGAGATTCATGTTGATCAAAGAGAGTCTGATGAAGAAGATATTGGCAACATGGAGCGTGAAGTTGAGGACACCAGACTTTTTGAAGGAGGAGTTCTCACTTCCACAGCAAAGGATCACCCCACATCTCAGATCATTGGTGATGTTATGGCTCCAGTTCAGACAAGAAGATCCCATCAAAGTCTTGGTGGATTTATTGCCAATATACACAAGAAGGTTGATACCCCTCTTATACAAGCATGTTTGTTTGCCTGTTTTCTGTCACAGGAAGAACCCAAGAAAATTTTTGATGCTCTCAAAGAACCAAGTTGGGTGGAAGCAATGCAGGATGAGCTTCACCAATTTGCTATACAGGATGTTTGGGAGCTGGTTGATTGTCCTAGATATGTGAGACCAATTGGGACAAGATGGGTTCTAAGGAACAAGAAAGATGAAAGAGGTATTGTGGTCAGAAACAAGGCACGTTTGGTAGCTCAGGGATATACACAAGAGGAAGGCATAGATTATGAAGAAGTCTTTGCTCCAGTTGCAAGAATTGAAGCTATCAGAATTTTTCTAGCTTATGCATCTTGCATGAACTTCACTGTTTATCAAATGGATGTGAAGAGTGCTTTCCTCTATGGAACAATTGTTAAGGAAGTATATGTTATGCAAACTCCTGGTTTTGAAGATCCTGAGAATCCAGACAAGGTTTATAGAGTGAAGAAAGCTATGTATGGACTTCATCAAGCCCCAAGAGCATGGTATGGTACATTGTCCACCTACTTGGTGGAAAATGGTTTCAAAAGGGGCACCATAGATCAGACACTATTTACAAAGAAGAAAGGAAAACATGTGTTGCTTGTGCAGGTCTATGTTGATGACATCATTTTTGGGTCTACTGATCCAAAAATGAGTGAGGACTTTTCCAAGCTCATGACAGATAAATTCAAGATGAGTGCAATGGGTGAGATGAACTTCTTTCTAGGATTACAAGTACAGCAGAAAGAAGATGGTATCTTCATCTCCCAAGACAAGTATGTAGCTGAAATCTTGAAGAAATATGGTTTTTCTCCACATGAAAAGGATGCTTCCACTCCTATGGATAGGGAACACCCTTGGGGAAAGATTGGAGCTGGAAAGGATGTGGATGTTAGGCACTATAGATCAATGATTGGTTCATTGATGTATCTTACAGCTTCAAGACCTGACATCATGTTTGCTGTGTGTGCATGTGCACGCCATCAAGTGACTCCCAAAGAATGTCACCTATTTGCTGTGAAAAGAATTTTTAGGTACCTAAGATGTTATCCAGATCTTGGCTTGTGGTACCCAAAAGATTCTCCATTGGACCTTATTGCATATTCAGACAGTGACTATGGTGGTGACAAGTTTGATAGGAAATCCACAACTGGTGGATGCCAATTTCTTGGGAGTAGATTGATATCTTGGCAATGCAAGAAACAAACAGTGGTGGCAAACTCTACAACTGAAGCAGAATATGTGGCTGCAGCTGCTTGTTGTGGACAAGTCTTATGGATTCAGAACCAGCTGTTGGATTATGGGTATAATTTTATGCATACCAAGATTTTTGTAGACAATAACAGTACTTTATGCATTATTAAAAATCCTGTACATCATTCTAAAACCAAACACATAGAAATTAGACATCATTTTATAAGAGATTGCTTTGAGAAAGGTTTAATACAACCAGATAGGGTAGCCACAGAAGATAATGTGGCTGATTTATTAACTAAACCTTTTGATGCTGGAAGATTTCAATATTTGGTAACAAATATTGGAATGGTTAATCTCACTTAATATGTGTTTTGGAACCTTTTTGTAAAAGTATGTACAGGATAATGCATTGTTATTGGTCTTTGTGATGATTTAGATTTTTCCACTTTATTTTTCTAACACTGACAAAGGTAAATGTAACGCTGTCAAGTGTTATTTTGCCGTTGTTAGAGATATTATTGTCTAACGCTGACAAGAGTTCCTTCATCGCTGACACGTGTTGTCGGGGCGCTGTCAGCAACAAATGTTAGTTTTGTGGTTTTCATCTAAATGTGTAGGTGGTGGTAGCTTTATGCCATTGGATACAGAGTTGCTTATGGATCTTTGAAGAGCTGTTTGGACATGTTTTTGTTTATGGATGATGGTTGGAATATTTATATTCCTATCTTGACATAAATTTTTAATGTTCATATATATTTTGAGAACTCATGTATCATAGTTTGAGGGGAGGTTTAAGGAACCTTTAGGATTTTTGGGTATCCATATGATACTCTTATCACAATTCTAGATTATGTCCACAGGTGAGTATGGGTTAGTTTTACTAAACCATGAGGCACTGTAGCATGCATAGTATATCAACTTTGCATGCTGCCAAGACATTTTTGGCCTAGAATTGGTTGTGGTCTGTTGGGAGACTTGGGAATCATTTTGATATGGGTTTTACCTGGGAGTAACAAGGATTTTATAAGGTAACTTGGTTGTTAAGAATTTTGGTTAGCAAGGGACACTAGAGGACTGTTATGTCTATCTTGCTTATGCAAGTGTGCATAACTGGACAGTGCTTGCCGCCCTATGATAATTATCAGCTTTTGGTTATCTTCTCTAGGATAAATTACTTGTTAAGGTCGTTTTTCACTTTTTAAAACAATTTTATTTTTGGACGCTGACAAGATTTTTCCAAGCGTTGTTGTGACCAAAATGGACGCTGACATGGCTTTAGGCGAACGTTGACAAGATTATAGCCGTTGGGCGTTGATGGGTTATATTTGACCGTTGACAATCAATGGGACCTACCCAGTTGTTACTTTTTGACATATTTTCAAGCCGTAATTTTAGGAGTTGTTACTTTCATTAAATGCATGAGATAACTTATAACTTTTTCAATATTTTCATGATTAGTTTTTGAAAATCTTTGCCTATTTTTGGGCCAATCACATGCATTCATCCACTCCTATAAATTTGGCTCCTATTTTTAAACAGGGTATCTATAATTCTTGTCTAACACTTTTCTCTTATCAACCTTCATCTTTTATACTTCAAATTAACAGCTTTCATCAATGGCACCAAGATTTAACTCAGCAGAATTGGATTTGGGGTTCAAGTCTCAACACAACATGATTGCTTATCTTGTTGCTGATAATACTTTGTTTCCTCAATACACACAGATGGTGGAGTATTTGAACGCATCTCCATTAAGGTATGCTCTTTCTCATGCACCACTCATTCCAGTCACACACATTAAACAGTTTTGGAACACTGTTAGTTCCTCAACAGTTAATGGAGTGACCACATTAACTTCTATTGTTCATGGGAGATCTTGGGTGGTTACTGAGGCCTTGGTACGCCAGGCCTTGCATCTTAATGATGCTGATGGTATAACCATTCTTCCCATATCTGAAATAGAACAAGGGCTTAGGGCTTTGGGATATCCTATTCCTGATGAAGGTACTCTTAATAAGTACCATAAGCAGGAATTTCCCCCAGCCTGGAAGTACCTCATTCACATTCTCCTTCAATGTTTGAGTCCCAAATGTACCGCACACAATGAGATCAATAGATCCATTGCAACTGCTATTGTGTGTATTGCAACAGGGCAAAAATATAACTGGTCTAAAATGATTTTTGAAGGAATGTGTAAAAACAAGGGGACAAAAATGACTTTAGCTTATCCCCGTTTTCTGCAAATGATTTTTGATGCTCAAAGATATTGTTCAAGGGATCACAATGATTTTTATAAAATTCCTGAACAAAAGAAAGCTATTTTTACCAAGATGAACTCACCACCTCATAGAGACCTACCTTTAACCCCAGCCATGCTTGCTGTTATTGCAGCAGCACAACCCCAACCAGACCCCCAACCTCATATTGACCCTCACCCACAACTTGAACCTATCCCTGAACCTTTACCCTCACCTGACCAAATGCAAATAGACCAAAATCCCTTTGACGCTGACACATCTAATGTGGGCGTTGATGTGCCTATTTCCACCGCTGACACCCAACCATCACAATCCCAAACACCCCTTAACCAACCCACATCTACACCTTCTTCTACACCATCTTCCACACCACCTGAATATAGGTTGTTTAAACGCCAAAGGACTGCTGGAGTGTTCTCCTCTGGTGGTCCTAGCCATGAAGCAGAGAGAACCACCACCACAAGTGTGGCTGGTGACCTGGATGAGGCTGGGACTATTGGTTCTGGCTTAGAAGCTGGCCAAGGCAGTCCCACCATAGTTAAGTCCTCATCCATGCCCAATGAATCTGACTTGGGAGGTCAACTCCCCATTTCAGAAGAGGGCAGACTGGAACCAATGACTCTTTTGGAATTGACGGCTGTCTGCATTAGCTTGCAAAAGCAGAATGCAGATTTGGTACAAATTGTCAGTAACCAAGGCCTTGAACTCAAGGAATTACGGGAGAGGATTGTTGTTTTAGAAAGTGTTCATGCAAAGGGAGGTATGGAGGAGTCTTCCAAAGGGGAGGAAGATCAAAGAAATCTGAGTGATAAGAGCAGTCAAGATGGTCAATCATTGGATGTTGCTGAAGCTCTTACTACTTTGAAGGAACAAACAGGTTTTGATACGTCCTTGATCTCTCCAACCAATTTAAATTTATCATTTACAGATATGTTGAGAGAGGTTACACAAGGCGCTGAGGGAAAATATTTGAGCGTTGACAAGACAAGTTTGGACGCTGATAGAAGTATTTTGGGCGCTGATAGAGGAAATTTGGGCGTTGACAGATCTGAATATCGAGGTGATGTATTCCAGTCATCATCTATCATCAAAGATGTTCCTACTCAGGTATTATCATCTACCCTACCAACAATTGCACCAACAGATAAGGGTAAGGGTAAGTTGGTAGAAGAAATTGTTTCAAAGAATGCAGCTCAGGTTGAATTTGATAGAAGATTGGCTGAGCAAATGATGAAACAAGGTGAAAAGGAAAAGTCACCATTTGTTGTGACTTCTGAAGAAGATAGTGATGGAGCTAGCTCAGATTCAAGTGTGATGATTGTTGAACCAGAAAGACTTGAGTATGGTGATGAGCTTGCTAGGGAAAAGCTGAGAGATTTAAAGTTGCAGATTGATTTTGATATGCCAGAGGTGGTTCAGATGTACAATTCTTGGGAAGAAAGCTGTATGGACAATCCAGACTTGACCATTTAAGATCAGATATGGGGTTTGGAAATTCTTCTTAGAGTTCAGAAGGATTGTAAGGTGATTTTGAAGCACAAGGCAAGCAACATTCTCTCTGAGTTGAAAAGGGATAGAAGGAAGCTCTATTTTATGTTGCTCAAATGTCATGGAGTTGGATGGACACATCAGAAGCTGAAGGCTTTGACATTTGATGAGTTGGAACATAGGGCTTATCCTATTTGGGTGAAAGTGCAAGAAGAAAACACTTTCAGACTTCTTTCAGATGAAAGAAAGGAGCAACTTGCAGAGGAGATGGAAATCAAGAGAGCTATGATAGTTCCCAGACCAGTAAAGAAGGGATTTGTACTTGAGTTTCCAAAAGATATGAATCAACTATATCCAAGTGAAGCAGTTATTAGAAAGAGCCTCAAGCTCTCCCCATTAGAAGCTTCAGATATGGTGCATGTGTTACCACTAGATTCCAGGAATCCAATTGTGAGTTATGATGAAGATGAATGTGGATTCTGGAAAACTGGAAGATTTGGCAAAGAGGTACACACTTTTACCACTCTCATATCTTTATTTGCAAGTTGTGATAGAGAAGACTTGGTGGACCTTTGGAGGTTGCTAGAGACCAAGTATGAGGCTGAAGCACCAACTTCAGTCAATGGAATAAAACTTTGGACCACATTCAAAAGAATGTGTGGGACAAAAGAAGAAGATCCTGAAATATGGAAGGATCTTGAAGATGACCTCAGTGGTCTTCAATGGAGGTTATATTCAGCTGCTGGTGTATACCATTTGAGTTCTACAAAGTTTGCTGAGTATTTACTTGTAGATGCTCAGTATTTCATATCCAAGGCCGTTTTGGAAAAGATGAAGGACACCCAGTTGGAGATAGACTATACAAGTGACGTGGCAAAGAATTTAATCAGATTTATTTATTACCAATATGATAAGGTTTGTCAGACTCCTCCAAGTTCTTAGTGTTTATTCAGAAACTTGATCATAAGAGTGGATATCAAGTTTAGGGGAGGATTGTTGGGAATAAACTAAGGCCAGATCACCTGAACGCTGACAAGAACAACTCAAGCGTTGATAAGAGCAAAGTGAGCGCTGATAGCATAAGCGTTGACAAGTTAAAGTCAAGCGTTGACAGATTGAAGACAAGCACTGATAGAAGATGTGAGCTACACGTTTATTATATTCTAGAATACTTCTAGTAAGGATAGAGACGACAATGTATTTTCTATGTTTATCTTTACCTAGAATAGTTGATTCGTAGCTTATTGTACAAGACTTCTTGATCTATAAAAGAAGGTCTTTTAGGTTAAAGTTATTATTAAGTTTTCATAAGTATTCGCAAGTTAAACCTCTTTCATTGTAATCAAGTACGATCATTCTAATACAAGTGAAAGTTTGTTTAACATCTTTGTGTTTTAGATCAAGTGTTAATTCCGCATAACACTTTGTTACTTTATTCATAAGCAAAGGTTTCTCTACGTGTAGTACTTGATCTAATCTCGTATACACAAAGCTTAATCGATCTAAGTTTGGGATCCACACCTAGCTCTATGGGCATTAAGTCGATATCAAAAGCGTAATTCCCTAACTTCAAGGTACACCCTCTTAGTATAGAATTTGTACTAACGATCTTCCCATCGGCTAATTCCACGTTATAATTAGTCGTTAGCATTACCGGTTCTCTATTGATATGACGACTAAATTTTACATCTACAAAGCTCTTGTCGGAACCAGAATCAAACAATATATGTAACACCCCCAAATTTACACAATTTAATACAGCGGAAGACTCGTTGGTGTTACGGGATAGCACATTACTCACATCATAGACAACGCTTAAAAATCGCGTCGTTTAATAATAAAGCATTTCCATTCATAAATATCAAGTTCACATAGGTCCCAAGTCATTGTATTTCATACAGGTTTTACAAAGCATTTGAATGGAAATAATTAATTAAGTGCGGGCCATGAATTCTTGTCGTCTTCCCGAGAATTACCTTCAAGTACCTGAGATAAAACATGTTAAAAGAAAAGGTCAGCGATAACGCCGAGTGAATTCATAGAGTTTAATAAAATCCATCAATATAACATCGGTATAAAATTATTACCGAAAATTATTTTGTACAAATCATTGTAATAGGCCATAAAATAGCCAAAGTCATTTTATACAAATCCTTATCAAAATCATAATATAGGCTTTTGCCTTCAAAATCATTATACGAGCCATTGTCATAAAAACATCATACAATGCGTTTTATAACGTTGTATAAAGTTAAATAAAAACCGTTATATGAATATGGTTATGAAAAACCAAAACACGAACATAATATCAATAGTAAGACCCCGTATTGCTAGTCAGGCAATATATCGTAATTTAGTGCGTATGACAGTATTTCGTTATTTTGGATTATTATAAGTCGCATGACATTGTTACCTTACTACAACAAACAACGGGTAGCTAGCCCGAAACTCATTTTCCCATCTAAATTAGCGTGTCGTCACAATAATCACGCTTGTGTAAATCTTCTCATACATAAATTCGCTTACCAATCAATGTGGCACGACGGGGATCAACCGTCAAGGCGCGAACTGGGGTGATCGTCCCCAAATAGTACTATTATATGCATAAGCGTCTACCAAATCCCGGTAGTTCACAATTCATGCTAATGGGACTTTTAGTGACATAACCTAACTATAATAATCCATTTCATCTCATCTATCGGGTCATTTAATCATTCATCGGGTCATTCAATCATTCGGGTCCAAATCAATAAACAAACAATCGGGACAAATGGTGTCCTATTTTATCAAAACTAACATGTTATCTCCCTCGCGGGTTTATAAAACATTTCATAAAACATTTAAAAGAGTGCGAGGCTATGAACTCACGTTGATGTGGGAAGGCGGTTATCGGTGATTTGGATGTACAGTACGTGCTTCAATCACGGAAACCTAGACAAATAATACTCGTCTTAGACTCTTGTCCAATGACTTTATAAAAATAAAAATTATGTATACATATGATGATTTTGTACATATGATGATGATCAAGTGGGTTTATATATTCTTATTTACTCATTTTAGTGTTTATGTATTGGTAACTTTTTACTAGTTTACTAGTTTTACCTATTTACATATTTTATGTCCAATAAGCCTATTATAAGTTCATTAACTTGTATTAATCCATTTTATACTTGTATTATCAGTATTTATACTTTACATGTTGAGCCCAAATGGGTTAAGCCCAATAAGTAATTTTTATAAGTGTTTAACTTATTTAGTTAAATTATTAGTCCAATTATGCTAACTTAGCTCGTTAATGTCCGTATGTCATATAGTTCGGGTTTTATCGGTTTTTACTTGTATTAGGAACTTATACATCAGTATATTACTTTTAAAAACTTTACGTTATACGGTTTTGATCGTCTAAGTTTTAATTGGCGAAAAACGTTAATTTTACGGTAATAGCCGAAAAAGTCATAAAAATCATGTTTATAGTTTTTATAACTTGTAAATCTTATTCAACTACCATTTTTATAAAGTGTCCATTTATTTAACCTTATACATATTTATATAAATGAAATTTATAAGTTAGTGGGTTTTAATTCACATTTTATACTATATTAGTTTGAGTGCTTATATAATACTATTAAACATTAATTCTTCAAAATCTGATTTTTAGTTTCATCTTCACCATTTTTATCATATCTTGAGTTCTTTAAGGAGAAAGAAGCTCATTTTTTTATGGCATAAACTTCATATTATGTGCTAAAAATAAGTTAGTTATAGCTACTGCTCATTCCATGTTTAACTATCATTAACAGTCCCTACAAAACAGACTATTCAGATTGGTACACTCATCTTGTTTTGATCATATCTCACTCATTTTGATGATTCCATTGCATGGCCAACTCTCACATGTGTATGACATATAACACTTACTGTAAATGGATTCCACCATGCAATTTTATCAGTTCTTAACTTGGTTACTTACTGTTTTTATACAACAAACAATTTAAGCAAGATTTTAGCCTTGTTTCTTATGGTTTTTCATCTTTTTAATCATATTTATCAACACCAAATCCCCACATAATATTTTTATCATCATTAATCATCATATACATATACATAAATAAATAAAATACAAGATTACATAATCAAAATAACAAAAGGATAGGAAGAACAATCTCTATACCACCATTAGTGATGAAAAGATGAGGTTTTTGATGAACAAGACTTGGTTCTTGTTATCGAATCTTCAACTTTAGCAAGGCAACTTCTTGGGTCCTTTGGATGGATGAAAACCTCTATTAAATCAGCCCTTTAACCTAATGAAAACTCCTTTTCATAAGTTAAGATCACTTCCAATCTTCATATCTTCAAAAGGACATCATCATATGTAGAAATAACATGAGATTTTGTGGTTGAATTTGATCAAAATGGGTGTTTTAGGGTGGTGGTGGACGAAATATATATATATATATAGAGAGAGAGGAGAGTATGAGTGGTTTGCATGTATGTGTTTAGTAGAAGTGGTTTTGGCTTGGATGGTTTTGGTGGTTTGAAGTTATGTGTAGCTTACTTTGTAAGCTTTAGTTAACAAGTGTTAACTTGTTAGCAACAACTTTGCCACATCTTATGATGTGGTGTCATTGTATAGCCATCCCATATAGTGGGGTGGGCAAGTGTAAAACTTGTCCCATCCCACTAATTTACGGGTACTCCTCGATTCTAGTTTCCTCGATTTGCTTGCCCTCGGGTCGTTTTACGAAAAACGTTTTTATAAATTATGAATCATCGACATAAAACGAATCTAATAAAAATTGTCTCATCAAAAACGGAGTTAAAAAACGTAAATACGTAATCCTAAGGTTTCAGGTTTAGTCGTAAAGGACGTTAAATTATAATCGTAAGTCCTAATCTCTTCTCGTAAATTTGTGAGTTTATGAACCAACACAAATTTAAAATCCCAAAATAATATTCACGGATAAATTTATTTCCTGAAATGTCGGACTGTCACCAAAACGGTGTATGTAAACGTAAGCACGTAACGTAGAATCCTCCGGTTTAAACGTAGTCGATGTTACTTCACGATGTAAACCCAAATTTCTTCCCAAAAATAAGTGAGTTCATAATATAACATTAAAATAATGTTTTAAAATAATACTTGACATTAAAATATCAACCATAAATTGACGGATTGTCACAATATACTAGCATAACGAGCGTCAAGTAGAAACATACCGGTAACCACATTAGGGCCTTACGGTTTATCAGCAGTCCCTACTCGATACACAGCAGCAGCATTATTTCCTCCTTGCCTATTTCCAGCCTTCGGGCAGTTCCCTTGCTTATGCCCCCTTTCTCCACACCCAAAGCAAACCATCAACTTCGTGGCATTTTCCCTAGTAGCCACCCTTTTAGCTCGGCAATCTGTAATTCTATGACCCGCTTTTCCGCACTTGCCACACACAGGTGGGAAATTCCCTATATGGTACAAATTACATCGACCACAATGGGGATTCACCTTAGCTCCTCTAGGGGTAGTGACAGCCCTCATTCCATCATTTCTTCTCTGGTTGAACTGCTGGTTGCGGTTCTGACCTTGGTTGTTACGGTTTCCTCCACGATTTTGACCTTGGGATTGATTACCCTGAGCTGCCTCCCACTTTCTCTTGTTCCCTTCGGCAATGTAGTCCTTCTTATCTTGCAGCTTGACATCCATTAGCGCGTGAGCCATTTGGACTGCTTCATCGAATGACCCAGGCTTAGATGAAGTTGTCTCACCCTTGATATTGCTTGACAAACCCTTGATGTACTGCTTCATTTTCTTGTGATCATCAGCAAAGGCATCGGGACACAAAAGGCTCAATTCATTAAACCTCCTTGTATACGCGGTAATGTCATTGTTCCTCAAAGACAAATGCCTTAACTCATCTTCTAGTTGACCCAGCTCTTCTTCGGGACAAAACTTTTTGGTCAAGAGAGCCTTGGTAGCAGTCCAACTCCTCGCATTTTCTACCGCTAATCCGACAGTGGCTACTTGGTTGTTCCACCAACTTAAGGCGTCATCGAGAAAAGTGGCAGCTGCAAACTTGACTTTATTTGCCTCTGAACATCCGCTAATTTCAAAAGTGCTTTCGATCTTCTCCAACCACCTTCGGAGTTCTAGGGCTCCGCCAGTACCACGAAACTGCGTGGGACCGCATTTCATAAAACCAGCATAAGTACACTCCCTCGGGGCTTGCTGTCTTCCTGCATTTCTACCTTGATCTGGGTTTCGGTTTGCACGATCCGCTTCGAGTGCATTTGCAATTGCTCCTTGAATCATTGTGTTCACACGGTTAGCTATTAGCTTTGGAGGCATGGTGAATTCTCAAGTACACCTCTCTACAAAGACAGGGAAAATAGAAAACAAAGTAAGTATACACATCAAAATTAAGATGGATTTCTCTTTCAAGACATAATATAAGTACAACAACACATCACTACAAGGTTACTAATATTCATCAATTCACATCACAAAAGAGCAAATTAAAGACATATCATAGATTATGAAAGGTAAACATGGATTGCATTGATAAATCAACCAAAATCTGTGACAAGTAATGCCACTACAACTATACACCATCAAACTTAAGTCATCAAGTTTTCATCACAATACCATTATAGAGGAATCTAAAATAGTTCGATTACAACGATCAAAGATAAAGTAAAATACAAGCAACTAGTCACGTGGTGATCCACACGACCTCTTGGATGGTGGTTCTTCTTCATCCTCCTCGGGCTCTTCATCACTGTCTTCTTCGTCCTCGTCCATCTTCCTCTTTCCCTTATCATTCGGCCCACACTCAGTTACCTTCTTCGTCCCAGAAGTAGATCCACACTCCACTGCTACCTGATTCCTTAAAGTGATACACACACCCCTGGCGGGTGGCTGGACCATGAAATCATTAGCCTCCAGCTCCGAGTCATCTACAAATCTCCAATCTTGTGGCAGGGATGCTCTAACACGATGCTCCCAACTTCGCATCCTAGCCAACCTCGCCTGATCCTCCCTAACTTGCTCAAGACTAGCACTCAGGTTTGCTATCATCGATCTCAAACTATTAATATCACTCTTATTTGCCACTCCATCAAATTCAACCCTTGCAGTTCTTGCCAACAACCTCTGATGTGCCCTCTCATTCTCGTCGAACCTTTTGATTACTCTAGTTTCCACCACGTACCGCTCGTACATCAATCTATCCATTCTTCTCAAAACAAGCGGAACGTCACGATAAGCTCTTGGTCTGGGGCAGATAACTCTTGCGATGTCCTGATGAAGAGAATTAGCGCTTGCTGCAGCGTCGGAACTTCTAGGGATACCTAGCATACCAATCAGATGAGAAATACGAGTAGGCCTGGGTAGTACTCCTTCGATCGGGGTCCTGAGCTTGCACATTGTTCGTCTCGGCTTGTCCTTCAACAGCTGTTCCAACATTTCCCCCTTCGTGTCCTACGACGTATTCGTCTCCATTTCTGTTAGGCGGTACCTCGGCCATCTTCTGCAATAACAGAGAATTTTGGAGGGTACGTAAGAATATTATTTAATATTTATAAATATATGCATGCAAATGCAATGCAAATGTGGTACACATGCCCAAAATGCGATAATATGATGCTCATGCATATGTAATACAAGAATTACGGTATCGAGTACTCCACGTACAATTTCAACGTTTACATATAATAGTTCAATATCTACGTAATAAATACTCACATATGTTGATCCCAAACTTAGATCGATTTAGCTTTATGTATACGAGATTAGATCAAGTAATATACTTAGAGAAACCTTTGTATATGTATATGACAATCTAAGTGTTATGCGGAATTAACACTTAAACAAGAACAAAATGATGTAAACAAACTTTCACTTTGATTAACGATATCAAACTTGCTTACAATGAAAGTGTTTATCGAACGAAAAACTTATATTGAACAATAACCTAAAGGTCTTATTTTATAGACATAAGAAGCCTTGTACAATAATCTACGTATCAACTATTCTAGGCAAAGATAAATATAGAAAATACAATGTTGTTCCTATCTTTACTAGAAGTAATCTAGAACATAATAAACGCGTAGATCATATCCTTCCATCAGTGCTTGTCTTCAATGTATCAACGCTTGACTTTGTCTTGTCAACGCTTGATCTGTCAGCGTTTGTTTTCTTCCTATCAAGGCTTGTTTTACTCTTGTCAGCGCTCAAGTAGACTGGCTATATTTTATTCCCAACAATCCTCCCCTAAACTTGATATCTACTCTAGTAATCAAGTTTCTGAATAAACATTAAGGACTAGGAGGAATCTTACAAACCTTCTCATATTGGTAATAAATAAATCTGATCAAATCTTTTGCCACGTCACTTGAATAATCAATTTCTAGCTGAGTGTTCTTCATCTTCTCCAAGATTTCCTTGGACATGAAATACTGACCATCTACAAGTAGATACTCAGCAAACTTTGTAGAACTCAAATAATAAACTCCAGCAGCTGAATACAATCTCCATTGAAGACCACTGAGATCATCTTCAAGATCCTTCTAAATAGCAGGATCTTCATCAATTGGTCCACACATTCTCTTGAATGTTGACCACAGTTTTATTGCATTGACTGAAGTGGGCTCTTCAGTCATATACTTGGCTTCTAACAACCTCCATAGGTCTACCAAGTCTTCTCTATCACAACTTGCAAACAAAGATATAAGAGTGGTAAAAGTGTGAACCTCTTTTCCATACCTGCCAATCTTCCAAAACCCACATTCATCCTCTTCATAGCTTATAATAGGGTTTCTGGAATCAAGTGGTAACACTTGTACCATATCTGAAGCTTCTAATGGTGAGAGCTTGAGGCTCCTTCTTATAACAACTTCACTTGGATTTAATGGATCCATATCTTTGGGAAACTCAAGAGAGACTCCCTTTTTCACTGGTCTGGGAACAAACATTGCCTTCTTAAGCTCTATTTCCTCTGCAATTTCTTCTTTTCTTTCATCAGAAAGAAGTCTTAGAGTGTTTTCTTCCTACACTCTAACCCAGATGGGATAAGCTCTGCACTCCAACTCTTCAAATGACAATGCCATCAACTTCTTATAAGTCCACCCTGTTCCATGGCATCTAAGCAACATGTAGTACAACTCCTTTCTATCCCTTTTCAAATTTGAGAGAAAATTGCTTGCTTTGTGTGTGTCAGAATAACCTTGATGTCTTTTTGTACTCTTAGAAGAATCTCCAATCCCCATATTTGATCTGAAATAGAAAATTGTGGATTCTCTATACACTTATCTTCCCAAGCATGGTACATCTGAACAACTTCTGGCATATCAAAATCAACCTGCAATTTCAACTCATTCAACTTCTCTTTTGCTAGCTCATCCCTATACTCAAGTCTTTCTGGTTGTTCTATGATCATAACACTTGAGTCTGAACTAGCTTAATCACTTCTTTCTTGTTCTTCTGAAGTGACAACAAAAGGTGATTCACCCACCTTTTTCTTTTCTTGTTCCATAATTTGTGCAACCAACCTTCTATCAAACTCAATTTGTGCTGGATTCTTTGGAACAACTTCTTCTACCATAATACCCTTACCCTTATCTAATGGATCAATTATTGGTAAGGTAGATGGTAATACCTGTGAAGAAACATCCTTGATGATGGATGATGAATGGAATACATCAACCTCATTTGCAGGTCTGTCAACGCTCACTTTTGCTTTGTCAGCGCCTAAGATACTCATGTTAGCGTTCAAATCTGTCTTGTCAACGCCCAAAATACCTGTCTCAGCGCCTCTTATGATTTCATCCAACATGGCTGTAAATGACACATTTAAATTTGTAGGAGAGACTAGAGACGTATCAAAACCTGTCTGTTTCTTCAAACTTGTTAGGGCCTCAGCAATACCCAAGGATTCACCATCATGAGAGCTCTTATCACTCACATTTATTTGTTCATCCTCCCCTTTGGAAGATTCCTCCATCCCTCTCCTTGTGCTAGAATTTTACAAGATAACAATCCTCTCCCTCAATTGCTTGAGTTCAAGGCCTTGTGTACTGACAATATGTACCAAGTCTACATTTTGCTTTTGCAAGCTTATGCAGACAGCCGTCAATTCCATCAATGTCATTGGTTCCAATCTGCCCTCTTCTAAAATGGGTATTTGACCTCCCAAGATAGATTCATTGGGCATGGATGAGGTCTTAATTATGGTAGGACTGTCTTGGCCAGCTTCTAAGCCAGAACCAATAGTCCCAGCCTCATCCATTGCACCAGCCACACTTGTGGTGGTGGTTCCCTCTGCTACATGGCTAGGACCACTAGAGCAGAACACTCTAGTAGTCCTTTGGCATTTTTGCAACCTATATTGTGTTGGGGGAGAAGATGATGTTGATTGGGTGGATGTGGGTTGGTTAAGGGGTGTTTGGGACTATGAAGGATGTGTGTCAACGTTTGAAATAGGCATGTCAACGCCAACATTTAAAGTGTCAGCGTCGAATGGTTCTTGATCAATTTGCATGTGTTGTGATGAAGGTAACGGTTCAGGTATTGGGTCAAGTTGGGGTTGTGGGTCTGGTTGAGGTTGTGCTGCTTCAATGACAGCAAGCATAGCTTGGGTTAGGGGTAGGTCACGATGTGGGGGTGAGTTCATCTTTGTACAAATTGCTTTCTTTTGCACAGGGATCTCATAAAAATCATCATGATCCCTTGTGCAGTAACCTTGGACATCAAAAACCATTTGTAAAAATCTGGGATAAGCTAAAGTCATTTTGTTCCCTTTATTTTTACACATGCCCTCAAAAATCATTTTGGAATAGTTAAACTTTTGCCCAGTTGCAATACACACAATAGCACTAGCAATAGATCTATTGATTTCATTGTGTGCAGTGCACTTGGGACTCAAACATTGTAAGAGGACATGTATTAGGTACTTCTAGGCTAGGGGAAACTCCTGTTTATGATATTTATTTAAAGTTCTATTTCATTTATGGGAAGGATGGTTATACCATCAGCATCATCAAGATGCAAAGCTTGGCGAACCAAAGCTTCAGTAACCACCCATGTGCGCCCATGAACAATAGATGATAATGTAGTCACTCTATTAACTGTTGAGGAACTAACATTGTTCCAAAACTGTTTAATATGTGTGACAGGAATGAGTGGAGCATGAGAAAGAGCATACCTAATTGGGGATGCATTCAAATACGCCACCATTTGTGTGTATTGAGGAAACAGAATATCATCAGCGTCCAAGTATGCTATTATATTGTGTTGCCTTCTGAATCCCAATTCCAAATCAGTTGGTTTGAATTTTGGTGCCATTGTTGAAAGCTGTTTGAATGATTGTAAAAGATGAAGTTATAGGAGAAAAATGTGTTAGACAAGAATAATAGGTACCCTGTTTAAAATAGAAGCCAAATATATAGGAGAGAAAAATGCATGTGATTGACCCAAAAATAGGAGAGTATTTTCAAAATGCAATCATGAAAATATTGAAAAAAAATAAGTTTATCTCATGCATTAAATGAAAGTTATCTGCTCCCAAAATTACGGCCTAAAAATATGTCAAAAAGTAA
The DNA here is from genome assembly GCA_025667525.1 of Glebionis coronaria. Taxonomy (NCBI): domain Eukaryota; kingdom Viridiplantae; phylum Streptophyta; class Magnoliopsida; order Asterales; family Asteraceae; genus Glebionis; species Glebionis coronaria. The sequence goes on along the minus strand of CM046874.1, from coordinate 32,108,144 downwards.
CAACTGGGTAGGTCCCATTGTGTGTCAACGGTAAAAAATAACCCATCAACGCCCAACGGCTATATTCTTGTCAACGTTTGCCAAAGCCATGTCAGCGTCTAAATTGGTCACAACAACGCTTGGAAAAATACTTGTCAGCGTCCAAAAATAAAAATGTTTAAAAATGAAAAATGACCTTAACAAAGTAATTTATCCTAGAGAAGATAACCTATAAGTTGATAATTATCATAGGGCGGCAAGCACTATCCAGTTATGCACACTTGCTTATGCAAGATAGACATAACAGTCCTCTAGTGTCCCTTGCTAACCAAAACTCTTAACAAATAAGTTACCTTATAAAATTCCTTGTTACTCCCAGGTAAAACCCGTGATAAAATCATTCCCAAGTCTCCCAACAGACCACAACCAATTCTAGGCCAAAAATGTCTTGGCAGCATGCATAGTATATCAACTTTGCATGCTACAATGCCTTATGATTTAGTAAAACTAACTCATACTCACCTGTGGACACAATCTAGAATTATGATAAGAGTATCATAAGGATACCCAAAAATCTTAAAGGTTCCTAAAACCCCCCCTTAAACTATGATACAAATGTTGCCAACAATATGTATGAACATAAAAAATTTATGTCAAGATAGGAATTGAAAATTCTAACCATCATCCATAAACAAAAACATGCTCAAATGCTTCTCCAATGATCCATAAGCAACTCTGTATCCAATGGTATAATGCTAACACCACCTGCACATTTAGATTGAAAACCACAAAACTAACATTGTTGCTGACAACGCCCCGATAACACTTATCAGCGTTAAGGAAGGCTTTGTCAGCGTTAGACAAATATATTGCTGACAACGTCACAATAACACTTATCAGCGTTGAAGTGACCTTTGTCAGTGTTAGAAAAATATACTGGAAAATCTAAATTTTCAAAAAGACCAATAACAATGCATTATCCTGTACAAACTTTTACAAAAAGACTCCAAAACACATATTATGTGATATTGATCATTCCAATACTTGTTACCAAGTATTGAAACCTTCCAGCATCAAAAGGTTTAGCTAGTAAATCTGACACATTTTCTTCTGTGTCAACCCTATCTGGTTGTATTAAACCTTTTTCAAAACAATCTCCTATAAAATGGTGTCTAATTTCTATGTGTTTAGTTTTAGAATGATGTACAGGATTCTTAATAATGCATAAAGTGATGTTATTGTCAACAAATATCTTGGTATGCATGAAATTATACCCATAATCCAACAGCTGGTTCTGAATCCATAAAACTTGTCCACTATAAGCAGCTGCAGCCACGTACTCTGCTTCAGTTGTAGAATTAGCCACCACTGTTTGTTTCTTGCATTGCCAAGATATCAAACTGCTCCCAAGAAACTGACATCCACCAGTTGTGGATTTTCTATCAAACTTATCACCTCCATAGTCACTGTCTGAATATGCAATAAGCTCCAATGGTGAATCTTTTGGATACCACAAGCCAAGACTGGGATAACATCTTAGGTACCTAAAGATTCTCTTGACAGCATAAAGGTGACATTCTTTAGGAGTCACTTGATGGCGTGTACAAGCACACACAGCAAACATGATGTCAGGTCTGGAGGCTGTGAGATACATCAATGAACCAATCATTGATCTATAGTGCCTGACATCCACATCCTTTCCATCTCCAATCTTTCCCCAAGGGTGTTCTCTATCCATAGGAGTAGTAGCCCTCTTTTCATGTGGAGAAAAGCCAAACTTCTTCAAGATCTCTGCCACATATTTATCCTGGGATATGAAGATACCATCTTCTTTCTGCTGAACTTGTAACCCTAGAAAGAAGTTCATCTCCCCCATTGCACTCATCTTGAATTTGTCTGTCATAAGCTTGGTGATAGATGTGAAAACACCCATCCTTTTACCACTTAATTCTGGCTAAAACGAGACCAAAACACGTATTTAATATCATTTGTTTGGAATTATGCGTGGTTTTTATGTTTATTGTGTTTTCAGAGCCAACCGGATGAATATTGAAGAAAACATGGGATTGCACGGGTTTTATAGAAGAAAAAGACTCAAGACGAAGTCTATTGTCCAAGAGATGCAAAAGCCATTTAAAGATTTATCGAAGAATAGAGCCAAAGATGGAAGATTCATATATGTCGAAGAACTCGAGTCTATTAAACAAAAGATTATAAGACGAGTTGGAATTATTCACCGACACTTCTCAAAATCCAAAGTCGGAAACGTTTATTTAAAAGAAACGTAAAGACTAAAGAAGAAAGAAGAAAGAAGAAAAGAAGCCCAAAACCAAGCCCATTCACAAAGCCCACAAGACATGCCTATAAATAGGAATTTACTTCACAAATTTGGAGCACTTAGTTAGTCTTAGTTAGTTTTTAGTTTTTCATTCTCTCTAGTTTTAGAGAGAGAAAGTTCTAAACTTTCTCTCACTAGTTTTCATCTTTTCCTCTTTCAAGATCAAACCTTTGTATTGTTTTTCATTAATCAAGTTTAGTTTCAAGCTTTTAATCTTTAATCTCATTCTTCCTTTCTTTGGTTTTAATTGATTTTTGGTACAAATCTCGTATGATCCGTGTTGTTCATCAAGGATTTTGTGCTTAAAAAGTTAATCTTTTTATGTTTCCTTAAGTTTCTACACGAATATGATTTAAGATCTTTGTGCTTATTGGCTTATTTGTTGGTTTTGCTTATTCACTTTTTAAAGTTTTCTTAAAAAGTTTATCATTTGATTTATGTTTTTGCTTATTTGAAGTTTAGATAAGTTGTTTTTAGTGCTTATTCGATCCGTTTCATCATAGATCTGTCCTAGTTTTGGTGATTGGCTTATTCCATAGCTTATTGCTTGCTTAAATTTCGGATCAACATCATTTTCGGAAAGGGCAAAGCCCTTTTCCGACCAGGTATTCCGACCAGTAGCACTCCCCTTCATTCCGATCACCCGATCGGAAAAGGGTTTCATAGATTCCGATTTGGCTTGTTTTCATATTCCGATTGTAGCATGTTTTTGAAGATTCCGATTACACCATTTTGTTCACATTCCGATTGCCTTAAATTTTGAGATATTCCGATTAGACTAAGTTTTTCATTATTCCGATTTGCCCATTTTGAGATATTCCGATTGGTATATTTTTGAGTATTCCGATTAGTGTAGTTTTGGAACATTCTGATTGCACCTCTTCGTCCATTATTCCGATTAGCTGACTCCTCAACATTCCGATCAAAGTGATCGGAATATATTCCGATTAATGCATTTTTCAATTATTTCCGATTGGGGATCTTTGGTTATTCTGATTGTTTAAATTATTGTTTTTACAAAGTCTCCAAGAGTTAGTTTTATTTAGTGTTCAAGCATTTTTCTAAATTTGTCTTTAAGTTTTCAAGCATTTATTTTTAAACTCGTCTATTTAGTTTAATCTTTCAAAGTTTTAATTTTACTCTTCGACACTTACTTATTTGTCATTAGTTTAAAATAGATAAACAAACCAACACCTTTTTATTCACCAAGAACAAATCATTCCACTTAGAGCCGTGATCAATTCGAGGAGATACCGAGAACTAAATCCGAACCATAGCAAATCACGTGTATCAAATGGCGCCGCTGCCGGCTCTTCTCGTTAAGATCAACAGTTTTTTGTGAGAACTTGGATTTTGGGATCCGTTCCCCGTGAACGTTACTTTTTCATAAAAATTTTCAATAACACAAAAAAATATAAAATTTTCAAAAATCCTAAAAATTAAAAAACATAAAAACCAAAAATATTTCTGCTTTGTTTTTGCCTTGTTAGTTCTTTTGCAGGTGCATGCGTACACGATCCACGTCTTATCAAGAGCCCGAGCCTCTCGAAGACTTAGACATGGCCGGTGTACAAAACAACAACAATAACCCACCTCAAAACAATAATAACAATAACAACCCACCTTTCAACAACAATAATAACAACAACAATGAACCTCTACCGGATAATCGCCCGATGATTGAACTTCTGCAAGCACATGTAGATGGCAACAATGATCCAATTGTCATACCCGCGTTTGCAGCCAAAAACTTTGAGCTCAAATCCGGCTTTATCTAGATGGTCTCTGCTCAACCATTCTTGGGGCGTACCATTGATGATCCACATGACCACATCAAGAGATTTCTACAACTCACGAATACGGTCAAATTCAATGGTGTTCCACAAGAGGTAATCCGTTTACAACTTTTTCCCTTTTCTTTAGAGGGACAAGCCCGACATTGGCTTGTTAAGGAACCGCCACAAAGTATTCTTACGTGGACGGATTTGGAGACCAAGTTTATCAACTACTTTTTCCCACCCTCTCGTACTACCGCTTTGCGGAATGAAATCATTAATTTTGAACAAGAGTACGATGAGTCTTTTAGTGAATCTTGGGACCGTTTCAAAGATCTTTTTAGAAAATGCCCACAACATGGTTTTACCAAAGTGCACCAAATTAACACTTTTTATAATGGTTTAAGCATGAATGACCAAGATTCACTAAACAGTGCATCGGGGGGTAATCTTTTGGCTAAGACTTCCAATGCTGCTTGGGATGTCATTGAGAATAAGTCTCGTGTGCAAACCAAGAGTGTTCGGACCAATGTCGCTAGTGCTAGTACTAGTGACAGCGATAAGCGACTTGACAAAATCACTGCGCTTCTTGAATCGCTTGCTACCCAAACCGCCAGCAACACCAACAGCATCAACGCTAAAAACGCTCAAGTCAATGCTGTCAACCAACCATGTGAGATATGCGGGGGTACTCACTCTTACACCACTTGTACCGCCACCCAAGACTACCCTTCTGAGAATGTGAATGCAGCATACGGTACTTATCCTCAACCCGCTTATCAAGCTCGTCCTCAAGGTGACCGCAACCTGCTTAGCTACCGCTCCAACAACTATCTCTCACCACCCGGTTTTACTCCTAACAACCCAAACCAACAACAAAACCTCAACCGCCCTCCTCAACAACAACAACAATCTCGTGGACCATACATACCACCTCACAAACAACAACATCCACCTCAAAGAAACAACCAAGTTTACCAGCAACCTGCTTATCAACCACCCGCATACAATGCTCCTTCCAACCAACCCACCGCATTACACCAAGACATTGGAACCTACATGAGGACTAATGATGTGATCGTGGACAATCTCCAACAGGAAGTGCGCAACTTAAAAGCCGTCTTGGTGAAACAGGGGAACGATCTGAGAGCTGATATGAGAAACACTTTGGATAGTCAAACGAATGACTTAAAGAACATGATGGCTAGTTTCTTCCAAGGTAATCAACCCTCTTCTTCGGGTACTCTTCCGAGTAACACCGTTACAAATCCAAGAGGGGAGATGAAAGCAATCACCACTCGCAGTGGCAAAGGTACTAAGGAACCCGAGCTTCCTATACCTCCACCGGTGATTGTGACTAAGGAAAACGAGTCACCTGCTCCTATTCCTCATCCTTCTACTTCCCCAATTTCTCCGCCTCTTACTTCTACCCCTCCTCCACCCAAGGATGTGAGTGATCCTTCGATCCCAAAGCCTTCCTCTTCTTCCGATATACCTTATCCCTCAAGGTTGAGGAAAGAGAAGCTCAAAAGCAAGGACGATATTCAGGTTTCGAACTTTCTAAAAGTGTTTAAACAATTGAATTTTAACATCTCCTTCGCTGAGGCTCTCGCTCACATGCCTAAGTACGTGAAAATGTTCAAAGATCTTCTTAGCGACAAGGAGAAGCTTCTTGATATTGCTAACACACAACTTAATGAGAATTGCTCTGCAGTGCTCTTAAGGAAATTGCCAACCAAGCTTGGTGATCCGGGTCGTTTCTTAATCCCTTGTAACTTCCCGGGAGTAGAGAATTGCATGGCCTTAGCCGATCTAGGTGCCAGTATTAATCTAATACCTCTAAGCGTTTGGAAGCAATTATCTCTCCCTGAGCTAGTCCCCACCAAAATGACTTTGGAATTAGCTAACCGTACGGTTGCTTATCCAGTGGGGCTAGCCGAAGACGTCTTTGTAGGAGTCGACAAATTCACTTTTCCTGCCGATTTCGTTGTCGTTGACTACGACATGGACCCTCGTGTGCCATTGATCGTTGGTCGTCCATTCTTGAGGACCGGTCGCACTCTCATCGATGTTGAAGCCGGTGAGCTTATCATGAGAGTGGGTGACGATACAATCGTCTTCAACATGGGAAAGTTGTCTAAACGACCTTATTCATACGAGAGTGTTAATTGTATTGACGTTCTGGATGAGGCTTGTGAAGAACACTTTATTGATGCTTGTAAAAATATTCCTACCTCTCTTCCCAATGTTTAGACCATTTCCTCTATTGATTCATCACTGTCTCTATTTGGAGAAAGTGATTTCTTTTGGAAAGATCTTGAAGCCACCATGGGAGATGTGAACTTAGCAAATGACGATTCTCCCACCGATTGGGATGAAGACATGCGTTTCTTTGAAAACCTTCTCAAAGAAGACAATCTATCTCCACCATCTCCCACGGTTATTGCTATCGATGCTCCGATTTTGAAAACGCCTCCCATCGAAAATCCTCCGGATTTAGAACTTAAGGAGTTGCCGCCCCATCTCGAGTACGTGTTCCTTGAAGAAAACAAGAAGTCTCCTGTCATCATCGCGAAGGACTTAAAAGATGAAGAGAAATCTCGCCTCATCGTCGTGCTTAAAGATCATAAGAAGGCAATTGCTTGGAAAATTTCCGACATCCGCGGAATTGATCCGAACTTTTGTACTCACAAGATTCTCATGGAAGATGACTTTAAACCTGCAATCCAGAGCCAAAGAAGGGTTAATCCTCGCATTCATGACGTCATCAAACAAGAGGTTATCAAACTTCTAGATGCCGGTTTGATCTTCCCTATTTCGGATTCGCCGTGGGTAAGTCCCGTCCATTGCGTGCCCAAGAAGGGCGGAATAACCGTTGTTTCCAATGAACACAACGATTTGATTCCCACTCGTCTCGTTACTGGGTGGAGAGTTTGTATTGATTATCGCAAGCTCAATGATGCTACGAGAAAAGACCACTTTCCTCTTCCCTTCATGGATCAAATGCTCGAGCGTCTTGCGGGTAATGACTATTACTGCTTTTTAGACGGTTTCTCCGGGTATTTTCAAATTCCCATCGATCCCAAGGACCAAGAAAAGACCACATTCACTTGCCCCTATGGAACATTTGCTTACAAACGCATGCCTTTTGGTTTATGCAATGCTCCTGGGATGTTCCAAAGGTGTATGATGGCTATCTTCCATGACATGGTGGAAGACACTATGGAAGTATTCATGTATGATTTCTCGGTTTATGGCGATTCTTTCTCTGCTTGCCTTGCCAATTTAGAACGTATGCTGAAGCGGTGTGAAGACACTCGCCTTGTTCTTAATTGGGAAAAATGCCATTTCATGGTAAAAGAGGGCATCGTGCTAGGACACAAAATCTCCAAAGCCGGTCTCGAAGTAGACCGTGCTAATGTCGATGTTATCGCTAAGTTGCCTCCACCTTCAACAGTGAAGGGTGTGAGAAGTTTCCTTGGTCATGCGGGCTTCTACCGTCGATTCATCAAAGATTTTTCTAAAATCGCTCGCCCGATGACCCACCTCTTGGAAAAAGATACTCCTTTTATCTTTTCCAAAGAGTGTATCGAAGCCTTCAACTCGCTTAAGGATAAGCTAACTCAGGCACCCGTCTTGGTTACCCCTAATTGGGAGCTGCCTTTCGAGTTGATGTGCGATGCTAGTGACTTTGCTATTGGAGCGGTTTTGGGCCAAAGAGTGAACAAACACTTCCAACCAATCCATTACGCTAGCAAGACAATGACTGGGGCTCAATTGCATTACACGACAACCGAAAAAGAGCTTTTAGTTGTTGTCTATGCCTTTGAAAAGTTTCGCCCCTATCTTGTCCTTTCCACCACAATCGTTTACACCGATCATTCCGTGTTGAAGTACTTGTTGACTAAGCAAGATTCCAAACCAAGACTTCTTCGCTGGGTTTTGCTACTCCAAGAATTTAAAATCGAAATTCGCGATAAAAAAGGAGCTGAAACCTAGCCGCGGATCATCTCAGTAGACTTGAGGATCCTTACCAAGGGGATCATCCGAACAAAGAAATCAATGATTCTTTTCCCTTGGAGACCTTAATGTCTATCAACTCGACTGCTGATGAAACCCCGTGGTTTGCAGACATTGCAAACTACTTGGCGGGTGGAATTCTCGGTGACGGGTAACATCCCAGAAAAAGAAGAAGTTCTTTAACGACATTAAGACTTACTTTTGGGATGACCCGTATCTATTCAAGCAATGTGCTGACTTGATTATTCGCCGATGTGTTGATGGACCGGCAGCTTTAGAAATCCTTGACGCTTGCCACAAAGGACCCACCGGTGGTCACTTTGGTCCCAACTACACCGCCAAAAAAGTGTTTGAATCGGGATTTTATTGGCCCACCATCTATCGTGACGCTCACGAGATGGTTAAACATTGTGATGCTTGCCAAAAACAAGGCAAGATCACACATAAAGACGAGATGCCTCAGAATTTCATTCAAGAATGTGAAATCTTTGATATTTGGGGTATCGACTTTATGGGGCCATTCCCTTCATCTAAAGGAAACAAATACATCCTTGTAGCCGTTGACTACGTCTCCAAATGGGTTGAAGCCAAAGCTTTACCCACTAATGACGCAAGGGTGGTTTGTAACTTTTTGAAATCGCTATTCGCTAGATTCGGTGTGCCTTGTGCCATTATTAGTGATCGCGGGACTCATTTTTGCAACAACCAATTTGCTAGAGTCATGGCTAAGTATGGTGTAAATCATCGTCTTTCCACCGCTTACCACCCACAAACTAATGGCCAGGCTGAAATATCCAACCAAGGATTAAAGCAAATTCTCGAAAGAACCGTGGGAGAGCATCGTGCCTCATGGGCTGATAAACTTGATGATGCTTTGTGGGATTTTCGTAACGCATACAAGACTCCGATTGGTTGTACACTATATCCCCCTCGTGTACGGGAAAGCATGCCACCTCCCCATTGAGTTGGAGCACAAGGCTTACTGGGCCTTGAAGTGGGCTAATTTTGATATCAACAAAGTCGGTGACCTACGCAAGATCCAACTCAATAAGCTGTATGAACTCCGTAATGAGGCTTATGAAAATTCTTTGATCTATAAGGAAAAGACTAAGCTCATTCATGACTCTAAGATTAAGAACTGAGAGTTCCAAGTTGGAGACAAAGTTTTACTCTTTAACTCTCGGTTGAAAATCTTTTCGGGCAAGCTGAAATCTCGTTGGTCCGGCCCATTCACCATTGCCCAAATTTTTTCATATGGTACTCTCGAGCTCGCTCAACCTAATGGACCAAATTTTAAGGTGAATGGCCAACGAGTGAAGTTGTACTTTGGTGAGGACATCTCTCAGGAGATGATTCCATCCCTCACCACGTTCCCCATGAACTAATTTTGGGTCGAGTCAGGCTCGTGACTCGGTTATCAAAAACAAGCGCTCATCGGGAGGCAACCCGAGTATCTATCCTTTTTCTGTTTTAACCTCCTAAGTGTAGGGGGACCTATATAGGTGTTTGTATTTGTGTGGTGATGTGATTACAGGGATAAGTGCACTCTTGGAATCTCTGAAGAACCATGCTCCCGTGTTATCCGAAATCCGGTTCTATCTCTCAACTATCGTGATTCAATTTTCTTCATACTCACATTTGAAATTGATCACTTTAGTCGTCTCTTCCTTAACTTGAGTTAACCAACATGCACAATGTCATAAATGTAGGGGAAACTTTTCCCACATGCTTAAACATTGAGGAAAATGTTTATCTTAAGTGTAGGGGGGACTTCTATCGAAGTTTTAAGTGGACTTTTCCATGAAAATGCCTTCATTTAACCGGAAAATCATATTTTTCAACATTTTTCAAATTTTTTATTAACTTTGGCCATTTAGTCGTAATTTTTAAATTTTTATCGTTGCTTGCATATGTATATACCCCGCAATAAAGTCAAAAATATTAAAAAAAGTGGTGTAGCTAGTTTAGAAATCTTTGACATATTAGGCCCGTTGCGATTATTTTGACTCAACCCGAATAGACTTAACCAAGTTTATTCTAGCTAGTATCCTTAACCATGTAGACCTTAATTGGTTTATTAGGCTAAGTATCCACGAGTCTCATTACTTGAGATTTTAAATTGTGGAGAACGAGAAATGATAGAGTCAATTATAAGTCGGTATTCTTGCACAAGCTCACTTGGTGTAATTATTTGCATATTCTCCCATCGCTTGCTAATAATTTATCTGCAATAAGAAAGGTCGTACGATTTGAAAAGTTACTTAGCTTCTAGCCCAAGATCGTTTAAAAGTTGCTCGGTAATGATAAGAGTTCATAGCCAAGGCATAACTTATGAAGCGGGGCGCGAAGATTGGCGAGTCCGAAAAGGCCCTAACAAGGCATGAGGATTCCATTTTATTGCTGAAGATCCAAAAGTGATGTGAAAAGCATTATTCTCAAAATCAATATGAAGGATCAAGACTCACGACGAAAAGCAATCAACTCCCATAAAGATCATGGAGAAGTCTATCCGAAAAGACCCTAACAAGGTATGAGGATAAATAGATCCAAGTCCGAAAAGGAGGCGGATCGTTGTATCTCAAAATCCCAATTAGAGATTGAAGAATAATCATGAAGTCGTGGTCAACAAAGTTGGAGTACCCCTCAAAAGTCTCCAAGTGAAGAAACTCTATTAACGATGAGAAGACCATTATCTCAAGAACGTCTCTCAAGATATGAAGTATGAAGTACATGCCAAATATCGGCCCGAGAAAGGTCTCAAATCGTGAACCAAGTTATGCCAAGATATGAACTTTTTGATATCCCGAGAAGCAGTTTTAAGAGATTTTATCCTTTAGCTAACTATTGATCAAATCGTCCTACTTTGCTTTCAGCCTAAATAACTATCGAAATAAGTCCAAAAATGCATCTTCATGATCATTCTAAGACAAAAATAAAATATAAGAGATACACCTAGGAATAAGGGAGTTTAAGCATCTAATTAAGCCATGTGAGTAAGTGTCTGATATGCTAACTTATAATAACAATGATCTCGTTTTTAAGCTTAGTTTGGGGAACGTGAAACTTGAGGGTGATAAATCTTCGCAGCACCAAAGCCCTGATGTAAGTCCTCGATCTCTTTGCAAGTTATTTCCATATAAGCTATTTTCAAAGTGAAAATGGTTTTCTATCCTTTGTTTATTTTAAAGCTTTAATTTCTCTTAGTACTTTAATTTTTGTTTAGTAAGTATTTTAATAAGGCCAAGGTTGATTGATTATGAGAAAAGTGTAAATTTGCTTTATCACTAAGCATTGCATGAGGGCATGGCAATGGGTAAGTGTAGGGGATTTGATAGGTGTGAAAACACCCATCCTTTTACCACTTAATTCTGGCTAAAACGAGACCAAAACACGTATTTAGTATCATTTGTTTAGAATTATGCGTGGTTTTTGTGTTTATTGTGTTTTCAGAGCCAACCGGATGAATATTGAAGAAAACATGGGATTGCACGGGTTTTATAGAAGAAAAAGACTCAAGACGAAGTCTATTGTCCAAGAGATGCAAAAGATTTGAAGTCATTGTGCCTATTTAAAGATTTATCGAAGAATAGAGCCAAAGATGGAAGATTCATATATGTCGAAGAACTCGAGTCTATTAAACAAAAGATTATAAGACGAGTTGGAATTATTCACCGACACTTCTCAAAATCTAAAGTCGGAAACGTTTATTTAAAAGAAACGTAAAGACTAAAGAAGAAAGAAGAAAAGAAGCCCAAAACCAAGCCCATTCACAAAGCCCACAAGACATGCCTATAAATAGGACTTTACTTCACAAATTTGGAGCACTTAGTTAGTCTTAGTTAGTTTTTAGTTTTGCATTCTCTCTAGTTTTAGAGAGAGAAAGTTCTAAACTTTCTCTCACTAGTTTTCATCTTTTCCTCTTTCAAGATCAAACCTTTGTATTGTTTTTCATTAATCAAGTTTAGTTTCAAGCTTTTAATCTTTAATCTCATTCTTCCTTTCTTTGGTTTTGATTGATTTTTGGTACAAATCTCGTATGATCCGTGTTGTTCATCAAGTATTTTGTGCTTAAAAAGTTAATCTTTTTATGTTTCCTTAAGTTTCTACACGAATAAGCTTTAAGATCTTTGTGCTTATTGGCTTATTTGTTGGTTTTGCTTATTCAGTTTTTAAAGTTTTCTTAAAAAGTTTATCTTTTTATCTTTGATTTATGTTTTTGCTTATTTGAAGTTTAGATAAGTTGTTTTTAGTGCTTATTCGATCCGTTTCATCATAGATCCGTCCTAGTTTTGGTGATTGGCTTATTCCATAGCTTATTGCTTGCTTAAATTTCGGATCAACATCATTTTCGGAAAAGGCAAAGCCATTTTCCGACCAGGTATTCCGACCAGTAGCACTCCCATTCATTCTGATCACCAGATCGGAAAAGGGTTTCATAGATTCCGATTTGGCTTGTTTTCATATTCTGATTGTAGCATGTTTTTGAAGATTCCGATTACACCATTTTGTTCACATTCCGATTGCCTTAAATTTTGAGATATTCCGATTAAACTAAGTTTTTCATTATTCCGATTTGCCCATTTTGAGATATTCCGATTGGTATATTTTTTAATATTCCGATTAGTGTAGTTTTGGAACATTCCGATTGCACCTCTTCGTCCATTATTCCGATTAGCTGACTCCTCAACATTCCGATCAAAGTGATCGGAATATATTCCGATTAGTGCATTTTTCAATTATTTCCGATTGGGGATCTTTGGTTATTCCGATTGTTTAAATTATTGTTTTTACAAAGTCTCCAAGAGTTAGTTTTATTTAGTGTTCAAGCATTTTTCTAAATTTTTCGTTAAGTTTTCAAGCATTTATTTTTAAACTCGTCTATTTAGTTTAATCTTTCAAAGTTTTAATTTTACTCTTCGACACTTACTTATTTGTCATTAGTTTAAAATAGATAAACAAACCAACACCTTTTTATTCACCAAGAACAAATCATTCCACTTAGAGCCGTGATCAATTCGAGGAGATACCGAGAACTAAATCCGAACCATAGCAAATCACGTGTATCACTTGGAGAAATCCTCACTCATCTTTGGATTGGTAGATCCAAAAATGATATCATCAACATAGACCTGAACAACTAGAACATCCTTACCATTCTTCTTTGTAAATAGTGTCTGATCTATGGTGCCCCTCTTGAATCCATTGTCCACCAAATAAGTAGACAAAGTACCATACCATGCTCTTGGGGCTTGATGAAGTCCATACATAGCCTTTTTGACTCTATACAGCTTGTCTGGATTCTCTGGATCTTCAAAACCAGGAGGCTACATGACATACACCTCCTCAACAATTGTTCCATAGAGGAAGGCACTCTTTACATCCATTTGATAGACAGTGAATCCCATGCATGATGCATAGGCTAGAAAGATCCTTATAGCTTCAATCCTTGCAACTGGTGTAAAGACCTCCTCATAGTCTATCCCCTCCTCTTGTGTATATCCCTGAGCCACTAATCTTGCCTTGTTTCTGACCACAATACCTCTTTCATCTCTTTTATTTCTTAGAACCCATCTTGTCCCTATAGGTCTGACATATCTGGGAAAGTCAACCAGCTCCCAAACATCCTGAATTGCAAATTGGTGAAGCTCATCTTGCATTGCTTCCACCCAACTTGGTTCTTTGAGAGCATCAAATATCTTCTTGGGTTCCTTTTGTGACAGAAAACAAGAAAACAAACATGCTTGCACAAGAGGCGTATCAACCTTCTTGTGAATATTGGCAATAAATCCACCAAGACTTTGATGAGATCTTCTAGTCTGAACAGGAGTCATAGCATCACCAATGATTTGAGAAGCAGGGTGATTCTTCATGATAAAAGAAAGAACTCCTCCCTCAAAAATTCTGGTGTCTTCAACCTCATTCTCCATGTTGCCAATATCTTCATCAGACTCTCTTTCATCAACATTAAGATGAACCTGTTCATGTAAATTGGAAGGTTCACCTTGTTCAAAAGTAGAAGAGAAAAGATGCGCAAAAGTGTTGTCAACGCCTGAATCTTGGTTGTCGGCGTGTGGGCTAACAACGCTTGAAGGGTTGTTGTCAACGTTTGAGCCATCAACGTCTGAATTTATCCTGTCAGCGCTAGATTTGCCTTTGTCAGCGCCTGAAGGACCATGCATGTTGTTATCTGGTGGTACTTGGGGACCACCATTATCCTTTCCAGCAGCAGCAGCAGCAGCAAAAGCATCTGTCCATATGGGAATCGTGACATATTCTTGTATAGGAGATGACTTTTCTGCTTGTAATCCAACCTCTTCATTAACCTGTGTACCTGAAACATCAACAACTTGTTCTTCCACAACATTTGAAGTTACCTTCACAATGTCTGGATTAGTAACAGGCATATAATTTAAAGTTCTAGATAGAGGTTCCAAGTCAAACAACCAATTTGGACCACTTTCAGGATCACTAGGTTTATTCTCTAAAAACCTAACATGTACTCTTTCAAGTATACGTTTTTCCTTTATAATATAAACCCTATAACCCTTGCTCTGCACTAAATACCCCATGAAATAGCCTTCATCACCTTTTGCACTAAATTTACCTATGGCATCACTAGTATCAAGGACAACTACATGACAACCAAAAGGTTTGAGAAAACAAATATTAGGTTTCCTACCCCAAAGTAATTCATAAGGTGTTTTGTTCTGAATTTTGTTGACCAATGCTCTATTTTGAACATAGCAAGCTGTATTAACAGCCTCAGCCCAAAAAGCTATGGGGAAATGAGCATCAGCCAACATGGTTTTGGCTGCTTCAATTAGGGTTCTATTCTTCCTCTCAGCAACCCTATTTTGCTGTGGGTTCTGGCAACACTAAACTGCCTAGTAATCCCTTTCCTGGCAGAAAAAGCATCTAACACTTTATTCCTAAATACACCACCATTATCACTCCTAAGCATTTTAACCTCATGACCAGTTTTCTTCTCAATCTGAGTGATAAAATCAATTAAAGTATCAGCAGTATCACTCTTCATAGCTAAAAAGAAAGTCCAAGTAAACCTAGAAAAGTCATCAGTGATGACAAAGCAGTATGATTTACCATTCAAGCTTTCTATATGATTTGGACCAAATAGGTCCATATGAAGCAAGTGAAGAGGTCTAGTAGTAGAATGCACCTGTTTGGACTTGAATGAGACCTTGTGTTGCTTGCCTTTAAGACATGCAACACAAGAGTGGTCATTGTGGAAAGCCTTTTCAGGCAAGCCATCAACCAAACCAAGTCTCACAAGCATATTTATATTCTTAAAGTTTATGTTCCCTAGTCTCCTGTGCCATAGATTACTCTCATCTACTGAAACTTTAGCATAAAAACATGACATATTGTTATTTTCCCTAATCCCATTCAGATTCACATTATATATGTCTTTATGTCTAGGTGTTCTATAGTCAATATATTTCTCATCAGGGATCTTATAATCCTTGCTTAACACCAAGCATTCAGTATCAGTAAACAGAACTTTATTTTTGTTATCACAAACTTGTGATACACTAAAAAGATTGTAATCAAGTTCCTTTACCAGAAATACGTTTTCAAAACGCAAGTTCTTGGTGAGAAGTGTTCCTTTGCCTGTGATAGTACCATATCCGCCTCCAAAGTAAACCTTATCACCATCCTTAATGGGAGTGAAGTTGGTCAAATAATCTTCCTTCCCTGTCATGTGCTTTGAGCATCCATTATCCCAATATCCATAATCATTGACCTGTCTTTGAATGCCCTGCACATAAAGAAAACAAGTTAGTTTCCTTTGGGAACCCAAGCCTTAGCAGACTTGGATTCATCTGGTTGTTCAACAAGAACAGACTTAGTTCTCATAACAGCCCCTTGTTCATCCCTTTTTGGATGAAATACCCAGTAAACCCCAATAGGTTTTGTAATGACCTTTGAAATGTAATTAAATCTGTTGCAGGTCATTGAAATTCCATTATCATTAGGGTTTTGATCTTTCTTTGGTCTCCATGTCAAGCTTGAAGAAGCTTTAGACCCCTTACCCAGTGGTTGTAAATATTTGGGTCTGGTCACGTTTCTGTGAGCGTTGGATTTGTTCTTGTCAACGCTGAACTTACCCTTGTCAGCGTTGAATCTAGGGTTTGCTATGAAACCCATTTCCTATTAGACCAAGTATTTGTCTTTTGAAATGGTATTTGTCCATGAGTGTTAGACCCTCTAGTGAAGAATGGGGCAGGTCTAACAGCTTGTGGACTTTGCTGCACATAAGGTTTGGGTCTGACAACGTTTGACTTTCTAACAACGTTGACTTTGGAAGCGTTGACACACTTATATGCTAAATGTGAAAAGCTACCACAAGTGTAACAAGCTTTTCTAGACACAACCCTAGATCTAGAAGAGAAAAAGCCTGTTCCATTATTGCTAACTTGGCTCTTAGGTGACCTAGTATTCCTATACATCTCTGCATACTTAATGCTAGGTTTTCTAACAGTGTTTGAGCCAAGCTCAACAGCCTTACCAGTGATTGGGTTTGTTACCTTAATGGGGGTTGACTCATTAGGACTTTCACATAACAAGCCACCCTTAACAAATAAGGTAGGGTTAGCTTTCTTCCATTCATTCAAGTCAGTCAACTTCTGTTGATACTCTTCAACTGGGGTACTGAATCTTGGTGGAGGAATGAATTCCTCCTCTTGAAATTCTGGTAAACCAGTCCAAGATAAGTCCTTTTGTTGGACACCATAAAAGTCACCAGCTGGTGGTGGAACCAACGAGTAGTCTTTCATCCCAATCCCAGTCATGTCCTTAGGATCCCTTTGTTTACTAACACATTCTCCTAGGGTTTGTGTGGCCTTGTCAAATCTCTGAATTTTAAGGCCAACGTTATCTTTATTTTTAATGGCCTCATCTAACTTAGCCTGTAGCTCACCATTAACCCTTTCCATGATGCTCCTAATATCATTACTAGCATTCAACTCATGTTTTAAGATATTTATTTTATCCTTTAAATCAAATTCCATTTTCTTGTATTCAGAAACTGTTTTCTCAG
Source organism: Glebionis coronaria (assembly GCA_025667525.1). Classification (NCBI taxonomy): domain Eukaryota; kingdom Viridiplantae; phylum Streptophyta; class Magnoliopsida; order Asterales; family Asteraceae; genus Glebionis; species Glebionis coronaria. The sequence goes on along the minus strand of CM046874.1, from coordinate 32,090,974 downwards.
TTTGAGTGATAGCTAGTTGGTAATTAGACAGTTTGCATATTTCAGTACTCACATCATCTAATAATCTTAACACTTCTTTGTTAAGTTTCTCAATATTTAACCTACAACCTTTACTACAAAAAGTATCATCGTATACCTCATTATCTGATGAAGAGGAGGAGTGTGCCATAAGAGCATATTGAACATGCTCTTCTTCTTCAATCTTAGCAACCAAAGCTTTATCCTCTTCCACATCTTTAGCCAAATAGCTCCAATCCCATCCCACACCATCAATTTCTTGAACTGCAACCATGGCCTTAGGATCCTGAGCCTTAACAATTTGGCTTGAAGGTTTGCCAACATCAGATCTTCTAGGAGATCTGCATTCCCTCATGAAGTGCCCCATACGATGACAATTGTAGCATTCAACCTTGGATTTATCAAATCAAGCAGTGTCCTTTGCATTGAAGGTCATCTTCTTCTTAAACCTTCTATTCCACCTGTTTGCTCTTATACTAGCAAGAGCCATGTTCCACTTGATATCCATCTCCTCCAAGTTCTCATCACTTATCTGCTCAAGGTCCTCATATGTAATTACTGAACCATTGGGCAAAGAAGCAATATAAGCACATACAGTATCTAGATCCAAACCAACAGGTTTAACTCTTGGTGACTCACTTTTGTATGTGTCAGCGTCTGAATAGGAGGCGTTGACAGGACATGTTCCAGCGTTGACACATGATGTTCCAGTAACTGGATGCATGTAAGAGTCCTTCTGATTAAATTGACCTTCACTATGTGAGAAAAAGGCCATGTTACTGGTGGTAGACTTGCTTCCATTCTCCAAGAGAGTTTCATTCTCCAACAGTCTTAGTTTGTTGTAGATATCATCAAAAGTAGAACTTTTGTGAGTGTTGTTGGCAAGTATGGATCTTGCCTCAATCTTCCACGCCTCACCAAGACTCTTAAGAAAAGTGGCATTAATATCAACATCACCAAGTTGTGTCCCCATGAAGGAAAATTTGCTTGTAATGTCAAGCAATCTGCTTCTCACACTGCTAAGCTTCTCATTAGGTTGAGCTTTGAAGACAGCATAATCATGCATGAGTTGCTTCTTCTTCTCTTCCTTAGTATCTTCATTGCCACCATATGCAACTTCAAGAGTTGCCCAAAGGTCCTTAGCAGATTCATAACCTCTATACTTATGCTGATTCTCTTGTCCCAAAGAGACTTTCAGAATATTTAGGGTTTTCATATCCACCCTTTTCTTTGCTATATCTTCAGCAGACACAGCTCTACCATCATCAGGTTTTTCTTTCTTGTCAGCTTCTGAACATCCAGCAACAGCTGCTCTTGCAGCAATGGCATCAGCAATCTTTTGAGCTTTATTGAATGTGTTTCCATATTCAATGATCTCCCAGAGTGTGTAGTCATAGATCCCCAGATATTGCTCAAAGTTGAATTTCCACAATTCAAAGTTAACTGCATCAAGCATGGGAATCTTGATGTTTGGTAAAAGTGAGGAGGAGGAGGAGGAGGAGGTTACTTCTAAATTTGACATGGTGTTTTTAGGGTTTTTGTGAAAATTAGGGTTTTGGTGACTTTAGGGTTCTTGTGTTCTTTAAGATCAAAAGTTCCTCAACAAGCTCTGATACCACTTGTTGATCCCAAACTTAGATCGATTTAGCTTTATGTATACGAGATTAGATCAAGTAATACACTTAGAGAAACCTTTGTATATGTATATGACAATCTAAGTGTTATGCGGAATTAACACTTAAACAAGAACACAATGATGTAAACAAACTTTCACTTTGATTAACGATATCAAACTTGCTTACAATGAAAGTGTTTATCGAACGAAAAACTTATATTGAACAATAACCTAAAGGTCTTCTTTTATAGACATAAGAAGCCTTGTACAATAATCTACGTATCAACTATTCTAGGCAAAGATAAATATAGAAAATACAATGCTGTTCCTATCTTTACTAGAAGTAATCTATAACATAATAAACGCGTATATCATATCCTTCCATCAGTGCTTGTCTTCAATGTATCAACGCTTGACTTTGTCTTGTCAACGCTTGATCTGTCAGCGTTTGTTTTCTTCCTATCAACACTTGTTTTACTCTTGTCGCTCAAGTAGACTGGCTATATTTTATTCCCAACAACATATATATTACTTCAACTCAAAGGTATACATCTATACCGTCAATACTAAAATAAACCTTACCGGAGCCATGCAGGATAGTTGTGTGCTTGGACAATTTCTTACGACACCAAAAGTGATAGTTTAGGATTTTTCAAAACGACCTAGTTCTCTATAACTCATGGCTCTGATACCAATCTCTAACACCCCCACAAATGCTATGCGCAGCGGAACTACAACATTTGAGTGCTAGGCAGTTATCATCACACACAAGATATATCAAACGACTCAAAGAGACATAAAATTTTAACATAAATTAAGCATTGTTAAAAACATACATGTCTACGGTTTTCCTAAACCCAAGATGATACAACACAGAGTTAGCGTTTTGGTCCCCACGAATCTCAACCCCAAAAGATACATTTTCGTTAACATGACAGAAAAATTTAAAAGTGTTCAACTTAAATATGGGTGGAAAACAAGTAGACGCCAAGCCATACACAACTCCCATCCATTGCATGCTCCATGCTATACTTCATCGATTACCTGAAACACATGCTAAATTGGGTCAACAAATAATGTTGAGTGGAATTCATAGGTTTTATAATCTCATTTTGAACATATGTGTTATAAAAATCATTCACGATCATTCATAGAATTGTCGATTAAACAATCTATTTTCAAGGTTATGACAATTGTGTTTAAGCTCATGACACTAATCCGTTAACTCAATCACCCGCGTAATAATTATCGGCGTGATTAAGATGAAACCATTTCCCCTTCTAAAGGCATCAGTTGCAATTATACCTTATCTCTTATCACAAGTTATCCGTCCGTAGGGGGGTACTCAACGTACTAGCCCTCGTCTCGGATAGGGTCGTCAACCCCATAGTACTATCAATTGTATAAGCGGCTATTTTCAATCCACACAAGGATTAAACAATAGTTAATAGTTCATGAATATAGGGTCTTTTGCAACTAGGTACTCAACGCAATTTAAGGCAACATTCGGGTCCAACAATCATTCATGACATATGTTCATTTTGGAAAACTAGCATGCATCTCCCTCGCGGGTAAAAACAATTTAAAATAGTAGTAAGCGAGGCTACAAATTCACACCTTATGTATATAGAGTAGTCGACGATTTCGAATGACGATCACTGACGATGATGAGGATGCCCGGGGAATTCAACACCTAACAAACAATAACGCGTAATGAGTAAATCTCATTTATAAACTTCAAGTACTGTATAATATGTACATATTAGTCAATTGTGATAATTACAAACTCACGCCAAAATCAAACGGATAATTTTTAATAGTTTTATACTATTTATCTATGTTATTAACCTTTTTTTTACGTTTTTCGCCGATACTCACCAAAAGTATGGGCTGTTTTCCTAGACTTAAACCCTTTTATAAAATTTGGAAAAATTCTCAAAAATACCTTAAGACCTGTAGAAAACCCATTTTTAATCCCATTAAAAGTTCTCACTTTTATGACCCTTTACTCAACACATTACTAAACATACGTTTTTCGGACTGATTTTGCACATTGACCATGTTGGACTTGTTTGACCCAATTAAAATATAACATTGACCCGTTCAACACCTAAGCCTAATAATAGACTCACAAATGCAGGTTTGAGACCAAAAATCAACCTTTAATCAATTACCAAACTATATCTATGGTCCCGGGGATTTGACCCAAAACCAAACATAATTTCGGATTATGTAGGTGCTCATCTCCCGGTACACGTAATTTCAAAACATCATAATTTTTGACTCGTTAGGAGTCGTAAGCTCTTTCTTATACCAAATCGAAACTAAGACGATGCTCTACAACTATATCATACTCTCATGACCTGTTTACAAAATCATACTTATAAAAACAAGCCTAAACAATCTGCCTAAATTTACCCTTCTCAAAATCAACCCAACACTCGTTTCCAAACCATTTTATCGACACCTAGCCTCAACTTAATCACTCCTAACCATTACTAATCATCCTAATCAGTCCTTAACACCAAAAATACCAAATCCATCCTAAAACCCATTCACTAAATCATACATGCAATGAGCTTTACCCACTCAAAAACATCTAAAACCATGAATTAAACATAAACCCACAAGCAAAACATCAATCACCAAGATCCACCAAACACCCCCATGTTGCCATGGGGTATGGGTGATCAAAACACCCCAACCAAATTGTTTTTGGTTGGTTTGTTGAGTGATTATCCATCTCCTACACTCCAATTAAACATGCATAAACTCTAATAACATCAAAACAAATTTTTGAAAAACCCATTTGATTCTTGAAAAGTTTTTATGAATGCATGTTGGATTAAAGCACATCAAAACACTTGAAATGATTAATCTAAATGTGGTCTAACCTTGGTTTTAATCAAAACAAAGTAGAAAAAAAATTTGTGGTGGTGGCGTGGTGGTTTGGTCGTCGGCCTAAAGAGAGAAAAAGAGAGAGAGTGGAAAATTTTTAGTGTGTGTTTGTGTTGTGTGTGTGTTGTTTATCCCTTTTGTAAAATTGGGGGGGTCCTTGTGTGCAATATTAGCATTCTTTTGGCCTTGTATGAAAACGACATCAAATTTTTGCGGGAGTGACTCACTAGTCGACTTGGAAAATTTTGCAGGAGTCGGGGGTCATCCCGAACACTCCAAAATACTTTTAAGACAATTTAAATGCACCCGGAAAGCAATAAAACGCACCCGACTCGACTTAACACGAACCGAAAGTAAAGTCCTCGAAAAATTATAATATCGATAAAACGACAATAAACATAGAAATTTGGACATCCATCGGGATCGTAGTCGTCATCGTTCTTCTTAAATCGTCAATCGTCAAGATTACGACCTCAAACATTGGTTTCAACCAAAACGATAAAATATATAGTAAATAAAATTTCTTAAAAATTTCAAAAATAGGCGTAATATAGGGTAAGGTAAGTGACCTCGGTTCCCGGGTATCACAGGCAAGCACTGTCCAATCATGCAAACTTGCTTAAGCAAGATAGACATAATTTTCCTCAAGTGTCCCTTGCTAACCAAAGTTCTTAACAATGAAGTTATCTCATAAAATCCTTTGTAACTTACCAGGTAAGCCCAATAAAAATCATACCCAAGTCTCCCGACAGACCACATCCAATTCTAGGCCAAAAAGTCTTGGAAGCGTGCATAGTATATCAACTTTGCATGCTATAGTGTCTCACGATTTAGTAAACTAGTTCGTTCTCAACAGTGGACACAATCTAGAATTGTGATAAGAGTATTATATGAATACCCAAAAAGGCCCAAAATTTTCCTAAGCCTCCCCTTAAACTATGATACATAAGTTGCTAAATAAAACACATGCAATAAAAAAATTTATGTCAAGAAAGGAATATAAATATTCCAACCATCATCCATATACTTGAACATGCTCCAATAATGATCCAAGGATCCATAATCAACTTTGTATCCATTTTTACAATGCTAACAACGCCTGCATAATTAGATCAAAAACCACAAAACTAACATGTTGCTGACAACGTCAATTTAACACTTGTGAGCGTTAAAATAACCTTTGTCATTGTTAGACAAATAAACTGGAAAAATCTAATTTTGTACAAAGATCAATAACAATGCATATCATGTACATATTTTTACAATAAGTCTCCAAAACACATATTAAGTAAGATTGATCATTCCAATACTTGTTACCAAATATTGAAATCTCCTAGTATCAAAAGGTTTAGTTAATAAATCAGCCACATTTTCCTCTGTGTCTACTCTATCTGGTTGTATTAAACCTTTTCAAAACAATCTCTTATAAAAAAGATGTCTAATTACTATGTGTTTTGTTTTAGAGTGATGTACAGGATTTTTAATAATGCATAAAGTACTGTTATTGTCTACAAAAATCTTGGTATGCATGAAATTATACCTATAATCCAACAGCTGGTTCTGAATCCATAAGACTTGCCCACAACAAGCAGCTGCAGCTACATATTCTGCTTCAGTTGTAGAGTTGGCCACCATTGTTTTTTCTTGCATTGCCAAGATATCAACCTACTCCCAAGAAATTGGCATCCACCAGTTCTGGATTTTCTATCAAATTTGTCACCCCCATAATCACTGTCTGAATATGTAATAAGCTCCAATGGAGAATCTTTTGGATACCATAATCCCAAGGTGGGATAGCACCTAAGATACCTAAAAATCCTCTTGATAGCATGAAGCTGACACTCTTTAGGAGTCACTTGATGGCGTGCACATGCACACACAACAAACATAATGTTAGGTCTTGAAGCTGTGAGATACATCAATGATCCAATCATTGACCTATAATGCCTGACATCCACCTCTTTTCCATCTCCAACCTTTCCCCAATGGTGTTCCTTATCCATGGGTGTGCTAGCCCGTTTCTCATGTGGAGAAAAGCCAAACTTCTTCAAGATTTCTGCTACATATTTGTCTTGAGAGATGAAGATACCATCTTCTTTCTGCTGAACTTGTAACCCTAGAAAGAAGTTCATCTCCCCCACTGCACTCATCTTGAACTTGTCTGTCATGTGTTTGGAAAAGTCTTCACTCATCTTTGGACAAGAAGAGCCAAAGATGATATCATCCACATAGACCTGTACAAGTAAGAAATCCTTAATAGTCTTCTTTGTAAACAAAGTCTGATCTATGGTGCCCCTCTTGAATCCATTTTCCACCAGATAGGTGGACAATGTACCATACCATGCTCTTGGGATTTGATGAAGTCCATACATAGCTTTCTTCACTCTATACACCTTGTCTGGATTTTCTAAATCTTCAAAACCAGGAGGCTACATTACATAAACCTCCTCTGCAATTGTACCATAAAGAAAAACACTCTTCACATCCATTTGATAGACTGTAAATCCCATGCATGAAGCATAGGCTAGAAAAATCCTTATTGCCTCAATCCTTGCAACAGGTGCAAAAACCTCTTCATAGTCTATCCCTTCCTCTTGTGTATAGCCTTGAGCAACTAATCGTGCCTTGTTGCTGACCACAATTCCTCTCTCATCCTTTTTGTTTCTAAGAACCCATCGTGTCCCAATAGGTCTGACATGTCTGGGACAATCAACTAACTCGCAAACATCCTGAATAGCAAATTGGTGAAGCTCATCTTGCATTGCTTCCACCCAACTTGGTTCTTTGAGAGCATCAAAAATCTTCTTGGGTTCCTGTTGTGATAGAAAACAGGCAAACAAACATGCTTAAACAAGAGGGGTATCAACCTTCTTGTGAATATTGGCAATAAATCCTCCATGATTCTGATGAGACCTTCTAGTTTGTATAGGAGTCATCACATCACCTATAATAAGGGAAGAAGGATGATTCTTCATAGTAGATGTAAGTACTCCTCCTTCAATTATTGTATTATAATCAATCTCAGTCTCCAAGTTGCCAATAACCTCTTCAAATTCTCTTCCATCGTCATCTGAATGAACCTCTCCATGTCTATTTGAAGGTTCACCTTGTTCAAAAATACTGGAAGAGAATAAATGGTCAAAAGAGTTATCAACGCCTGAATTAGGGTTGTCAACGTTTGAGCCATCAACGCCTGAATTTGTCTTGTCAGCGCTAGATTTTCCTTTATTAGTGCTTGAAGATTCATGCATGTTTTCAACTGGTGATACTTGTGGACCACTTTTTTCCTTTCCAGCAGCAGCAGCAGCAGCAAATGCATCTGTCCATATAGGAATGGTAACATACTCAAGAATGGGTGCTGATTTGTCTGCTTGTGATCCAACCTCCTTGTTAACCTGTATACCTGAAATTTCAACAACTAGTTCTTCCACAACATTTGAAGTCACCTTCACAATGACTTGATTAGTAACAAGCATATAATTCAAAGTTCTAGGTAGAGGTTCCAAGTCAAATAACCAATTTGGTCTACTCTCAGGATCATTGGGTTTACTTTCTAAAAACCTAACATGTATCTTTTCAAGTATACGTTTTTTCTTTCTTAAGGTAAACCTTATATCCTCTACTATGCACTGAATAACCCATAAAGTAGCCTTCATCACCTTTAGCACTAAACTTTCCTAAGGCATCACTAGTGTCTAAAACAACTACATGACAGCCAAAGGGTTTAAGAAAACCAATATTAGGTTTCCTACTCCAAAATAGCTCATAAGGTGTCTTGTTGTGTATCTTGTTGATTAATGCCTATTCTGAACATAACAAGCCGTATTCACAGCCTCAGCCCAAAATGCAATGGGAAAGTGAGCATCAGCCAACATAGTCCTTGCTGCTTCTATAAGTGTTCTATTCTTCCTCTCAGCTACCCCATTTTATTGTAGGGTTCTAGATATACTAAATTGTCTAGTAATCCCTTTCTTGGCATAAAAGTCATCTAACAGCTTATTTCTAAACTCACCACCATTATCACTTCTAAGTATTTTAACCTTATTCCCAGTCTTTTTCTCTAACTGGGTAATAAAGTTAATCAAAATATCAGCAGTTTCACTTTCCAAAGCCAAAAAGAAGGTCTAAGTGAATCTAGAAAAATCATCTATGATAATAAAACAGTAGGATTTACCATTTAATCTTTTTATATTAGTTGGACCAAACAAGTCCATGTGTAGTAAGTGAAGTGGTTTAGAACTAGAATGCACAGGTTTAGACTTAAAGGAGACTTTGTGTTGTTTGCCTTTAAGACATGCAACACAAGAGTGGTCATTGTGGAAAGCCTTTTCAGGCAATCCATCAACTAAACCACGTCTCACAATTCTATTTATGTTCTTAAAATTAATGTGCCCTGACCTTCTGTGCCAAAGATTACTCCCATCAACTGAAGCCTTAGCATACAGACATGACAAATTATTATTCATCCTAATTCCATTAAGATTCACATTATAAATGTCCTTATGCCTAGGTGTATTATAATCAATGAATTTCTCATCAGGTATTTTAAAATCTTTGCTCAACACCAAGCATTCAGTATTTGTGAAAAGAACCTTATTTTTGTTATCACAGACCTGTGATACGCTAAACAGATTATAGTCAAGTTCTTTTACCAAAAACACGTTCTCAAAACACAAATTGTTGGTGATAAGAGTGCCTTTGCCAGTGATAGTTCCATATCCGCCTCCAAAGTACACTTTGTCACCATCTTTAATGGGGGTAAAGTTTGTCAAGTAATCTTCGTTCCCCGTCATGTGCCTAGAGCATCCACTATCCTAATAGCCATAATCATTAACCTGCTTTTGAATGCCTTGCACATAAAGAAAACAAATTAGTTTTCTTTGGGAACCCAAGCCTGAACAGACTTGGATTCATTTGGTTGTTCAACAAGAACAGACTTAGTCCTTATGACAACCCCTTGTTCATCCCTTTGTGGATTAAACACCCAGTTAACCCCAATTGGTTTAGTTATGACCTTTGAAATATAATGAAATCTATTACAGGTCATAGAAATCCCATCTGAATTAGGGTTTTGGTCTTGTTTGGGTCTCCATGTCAAGCTAGAAGAAGCTTTAGACCCTTTTTCCTGTGGTTGCAAATATTTGGCATTACTTGGTCTAACAGCATTGGAAACATTCCTGTCAACGTTTAATTTGTTCTTGTCAACGCTGAAGTTACCCTTATCAGCGTCCAGCCTAGGGTTTGCTACAGGAACCCATTGTCTGTTAGACCATGTATTGGTCTTTTGAAAAGGCCTTTGTCCATAAGTATTAGACCCTTTAGTAAAGAATAGAGCTGGTCTAATGATTTGTGAACTTTGCTGGACAAAAGGTTTGGGTTTGACCATGGTTGACTTTGTATCAGCGTTGACCTTTGAAGCATTGACACATTTATAAGCCAAATGTGAAAAGCTTCCACAAGTATAACAGGCTTTTCTAGACACAACTCTAGGTCTAGATGAAAAGAAACCTGTCCCATTATCACTAACTTGACATTTTGGTGACCTAGGTTTTCTATACATTTCTGCATATTTAATTCTAGGTTTTCTATCAACGTTTAAGCCAAGGTCAACAGTCTTTCCAGTACTAGGATTGGTCACTTTTATGGGTGTTGACTCATTTGGGCTGTCACTAAGCATGCCACCCTTAACAAACAAAGTAGGGTTGGCTTTCTTCCATTGGTCCAAATCAGTCAATTTCTGCTTGTAGTCCTCTACTGGAGTAACAACCCTTGGTGGAGGAATAAATTCCTCTGCTTGGAGTTCTGGTATACCAGTCCAAGATAAATCCTTTCTAAGGACACCATAAAAGTTCCTAGTAGGTGGTGGAACACCAGCATACTCTTTCATCCCAATCCCACTCATATCCTTAGAATCCCTTTGTTCACTCACACATTTTTCTAGGGTTTGAGAAGCTTTATCAAATTTTTGAATTTTAAGATCTACATTATCTTTGTTTTTATGGCCTCATCTAACTTGGCTTGTAAAACACCATTGGATCTCTCCAAGATGTTCCTAACCTCAACACTAGCATTTAGATCATGAGTCAAAACATTGATTTGATCTTTTAGGTCAAGCTTCATTTTCTTATATTCAGTCAAAGTCTTTTCAGTTTGAGTAAGAGCAAGTTGATAATTAGATAACTTGCATTTTTCATCAAAAACATCTGATGTTAATTTTAAAACTTCTTTGTTAAGTTTTTTAGTGTTTAGACGACAACCCTTACTACAAAATGCATCTTCATATACCTCATTGTCTGATGAAGATGAAGAATGTGCCATTAGAGCATAGTGAACATGCTCCTCTTCTTCCTTTTCTACAACCAAAGCCTTGTTCTCTTCCACATCCTTGGCAAAAAGCTCCAATCCCAGCCAACACCGTCAATGTCTTGCATGGAAACCATAGCCTTTGTATCTTCAACCTTGGCAATTTGGCTTGAAGGCTTTCCAGCATCAGATCTTCTTGGAGATCTGCACTCTCTCATAAAGTGACATATTCTATGACAATTATAACATTCAACTTTGGATTTATCAAACCCAGCAGTGTCTTTAGCATTAAAAGTCATCTTCTTCCTGAATCTTCTATTCCATCTATTGGCCCTTATGCTTGCAAGCGCCATGTTCTACTTTATGTCCATCTCTTCCAAATGCTCATCACTAATTTGCTCAAGGTCCTCATATGTAATCGCTGAACCATTAGGCAATGAAGCAATGTATGCACACACTGTCTCTAGATCAATACCATCAAGCTTAACTCTTGGTGAGTCAACATTGTATGTGTCAGCATCTGAATGTGAGGCGTTGACAAAGCTCGATCCAACGTTGACACAAGGTGATCCAGTAACGGGGTGCATGTATGACTCCCTTTGATCAAATTGACCTTCATTATGTGAGAAGAAGGCTATATTTCCATTGGTAGTCTTGCTTCCTTAATCTAGAAGGATTTCACTCTCTACAATCCTGAATTTATTGTAGACGTCATCAAAAGTGGAACTTTTGTGAGTATTATTAGCCAATCATAGACCTTGCTTCAATCTTCCATGCATCACCAAGACATTTAAGAAAAGTGGTGATGATATCAGCATCATCATGTACTGTTCCCATGAATGACAACTTGCTTTTAATGTCAAGAAGTCTGCTTCTCACTCCACTTAGCTTTTCATTGGGAAGAGCTTCGAACACAATATACTCATGCAAGAGTTGCTTCTTTTTCTCTGAGGCAGTATCATCATTACCACCATAAGTAACTTGAAGGGCTGCCCAAAGATCTTTGGCAGACTCATAGCCTCTGTACTTGTTCTAATTTGCTTGTCCCAAGGAAAGTTTGAGGATGCTTAGGGTTTTCATATCATTCCTTCTCTTTGCAATTTCCTCAGCTGAGACAGCTCTTCCATCTTCAGGGTTTTCTTTTCGATCCTCAGCACTCGAGCCTGGAGTTGATCTTAGAGTGATAGCAGCTAGGACTTGGCAACCTTATTGAATGTGTTTCCATATTCAATAATTTCCCATAGAGTATGGTCATGGATTTGAAGATACTGCTTAAAATTGAACTTCCACAACTCAAAGTTGTCTGAGTCTAGCATGTGAATCTTGATGTTATGGCTTGAAGAGGAGGTTAACTCTGGAGTAGTCATGTTGTTTGAATTTTAGGGTTTCTTGAAAATTAGGGTTTTTGGCGATTTAGGGTTTTTGTGTTCTTTAGATCAAAGTTTCTCAACAAGCTCTGATACCACTTGTTGATCCCAAATTTAGATCGATTTAGCTTGTGTAAACGAGATTAAATCAAGTTAAACACGTAGAGAAACTTTGTTGTATACGAAACAATTCAAGTATTATGCGGAATTAATACTTAATCAAGAACACACAAACAAGTTAAACCAAACTTTCACTTTGATTGATTAATCAAACTTGCGTACAATGAAAGTGTAAAACTTATAAACTTATATATGAAACAAAACCTAAAGGCCTCCTTTTATAGATTAAGGAACCTTGTACAAAAGTCTACGTATCAGCTATTCTTAGTAAAGATAAACATAAGAAATACATTGTCAAACATATATTTACTAGAAACATATTAGAAACATAAAACGTGTAGACTAGAATATCCTATCAGTGCTTGACTTCTTCTTATCAACGCTTGACTTGTTCCTGTCAACGCTTGTCTTGTCAACGCTTGATTTCTTCCTATCAACGTCCAAATTTCTCTTGTCGGCATCTAAGTGTCTTGCCTATATTATATTCCCAATAGTAATATTACCTCATCTCCACTCACTCCACTCGAGGATGATAGTTCTAAGATCAATAAGGAAATTGATGATTACCTTAGTGCACCATTTGATCATAGTGAGTTTGATAGTGAGAATTTTGATCCCGAGAGAGATATTGCCTTAATTGAACAATCTTTGAAAATGGATTCTTTGATTCCTAACTCCACACCGAGTGAGGTTAGTGACTATTCGTTAGATAAGTTCGTCAATGAACTTGTTGACCCACTTCCACGGGGAAGTGAAGACGTTTCCGATCTCAAGATCGAGCGTGATCCTCATTTTTTACCTACCATTCTCGAGGAGTTCTCCGATGAACTTCCTTCTAATGAGAATGATGATCTTGTATCCGAGTGTGACACACTTGATACTTTGTCGGATATTTCTTGTGATGACAAGATTGATGACACTTTTGTGACTCACTCAAATCCTCTCTTTGAAGCTTCAATGAACAATAATCCATTGTTTCAAGAGGATTTTGAGAACATCATACTTCCTACATCTCACAACCTTTGTGATGATGAGCTCTTCATTAAGGAGGTTGATGAGTTTCTTTATATAGACATTCCTTCGGAATTTGAGGAAGAGTCTAATGACGGTGATGAAAATCTTTGGTTTGATCACCCGATTTATGATGATGATAATGCTGATCCGGAGGGAGAAATTAGTTTTACTCCAATTCTCTTTCCCACTCGCTTTGATCTTAATGTGCAGGTTTTTCATGCGACTCATTTTGAGTACCATGACCCCTTTGTTCACATTCATAAGAGTGATAAGGTCAACAAAGTCATGCAAGTTGATACCACCATTGTTGAGACTTTTAACCCACCATTACCATGTGCTTTATATGATCTTGGATTAGCATGAGGGGACGAAACCGTGTTGTCTATTCCTTTCTCTCCCGGGGACGAGGTATCCGACCCAGGAATCGTTGATTTAGGGAAATCTCGGCCTTTCACCGATGCAATAATTGAAAGACTTTTCGATCATCTTGGTGCGAGTTTATCTCGGGGAGCATGCTTTATCCATTTCATGATTTGTGACTACCATCTCTTTTTGGAGATTTATGTTGGATTTTTATCCTTTCGTTTGTCATCCGACAACGAGGATGTAATCTATGACCCGGCATCGTGCTTTATGTTGGATTTTATTCAATTATGCCAGTTTTCACCACTTTCCCTAAGGGCCAATGAATGCGAGGATCGAGTCGAGCTCATGACTCGGTTAACAAAAACGAGGTGCCTTGTGGGGGAGTTCCATACATTCTATCTTCTTTCTATTTTCTAACACTAATAAGGCTTGATCTTTCAAGCTCGTGCTCGTGTTTTGTTGTGTTGTGAATCTTAGGTATGACCCTAATCATTGAATACTCCCGTGTTTGGTTTTTGCCGGTCCACTTGATCTTCCATACTTTGATTGTCAAAAGGGTCACACTCTATCCTTTGATTTCAATCGACTAACGTTTTATCTTGAGGCATAATTAATAAACAGCTTATAGATTTGAGTGCTCCCATGTTAGGACTTTTGCATTAGACTCTTCGTGTTTTAGCAAGGGGTGTTACTCTTGAACTAAGAAACATTGAGGACAATGTTTGGTTTTAGCATGGGGGAGTCAATCGATATAATTGCTTGAAATTGTTTTTGTCGTGTCTAAACGTAATCGTTTTTCTCGTTTTTCATAAAAATTTAAATTTTTAGTGTTATTGACACAAATGTAGGCTTTCCGTTGGTGAAAAAAAAACAGTTTTTGACTCGACTTGGTTTTTACCTTAGCTTTTTCCTTAACGTGTTTAAATCAAGTTTTGCTAGGCTTTTATATAGGGAACTTTAAAACGCGAAAGTCTTAACTCATACGGGTTTAAGAACGAGAACTTTTCGCAAGTTCCTATAATTGATCCTAGAAAGTCGTTTATCAAGGGAACTTTAAAATGCAAATTCTAAAACTTGAAAAAGTATAAGAAGATGCAAGATCCTATAGATGACTTGAAAACCCAAAACTTTATTTTAATAGGCTAAGTATCCATTGATTTCACATTTTTGAAATTTTACAATATGGAGAACAAGAGATGATATAGTTTAATCATAAGTTTTTAAGGTTAATTCTTCCTTTTATAAGTATTTTTGTGTTTGATTTAATCTCCTCGTATTTATTTTTTACGCTTGAATAATTAATTGCTTAATAAATGAAGTTTTTAGCGGTTTAGGCTTAATATCTTAACTCGTAACTCCTTATTTTTCTTCCCTTGTAACTAAAGTGAGAACACATTAAGGGTGTCAGCATCATGGACTTTTGATCATGAGATTGCGGAAATTTGGCTTACTATAAATATCATAATAATAAGAAGAATAAATAAAAACATGTTATCTATGAGCCTTTGGGTGGGAGTCATGCAGCACTAACCTTGTCATTGGAGCCTTAGGGTGTATGGCACGGGGACGTGTTTAATAAAAATTGCTTCATCATCATGAGCCATAAGGTGGGATGGTGAATGTCAATTCCCTTATTTTTGTCCAAGGAGCCTTCGGGTGTGGATTTTAAATAAGGAGCACAATTGCAGCTTAAAGAGCCACAAGGTGATATGATGTAATTGTTGCTAACTCCATTTAATATGGTCATAATTGACTTTGGAGGTTTTATTGTTGCTTTTAAGTAGACCTATTAGCCAAATTTCGGGTCCGGGGATTTATCCCTCAAATCGTGTTAAGTTATCCTTGATGTGGGCTTTCTTTATTGACAACGGTTTTTGAAGTCGAGGTTAGGTTTTGAGTGTTGAGTTTACACCGTTTTTGCCTTCATTTTTGGAATAATATATATCAAATAAGTCAAATGAGCCTTTGGGTGAATGACAATAAAATTTAGAGATACAATTAGGAATAAAAGGAGATTGAGTTTAACACAAATTACTTTTACGAGTTGTTTTAATTTTGGGGCTAATGATTGACAATGATCTTGTTTTTAAACTTGGCATGGAAAAGTGAAAAGTCGAGGACGATGAATCTATTTGAGTTTTATGATCCTAAAAGTTATTTTTCTAATAATGCAAGTAATACATTATGTCTTTGCAAAATAAAGGTTCATAAGTTGAATAATGGTGTAGTTAGTAGCTTTATTTTATCATTGCGTGAGGACACGACAATTGCTTAGCAAGGGGGAGTTTGATATGAGCTAAATTACTCATATCAATTATATCAATAAAAAATGAATAAATACATTAAATGTATAAATATTGCCTTGTATTTGCTTGTTTATTGTTTAATGTGTATAGGTAACAAAGTTCGCGAAAACCGGCAAAATCGACACGGGTTATGAAGAAAAGATCAACGAAGCCAAAAAGAAGTCCGTTTTTAGTGGATTTAATCATTATGAAGTTATTTGGGCTTGTGGGTCCCACATTTAGGTATTGGGCCCAAAAGCCCAATAAGGAAGCTAATGATTATGTACTTGTGGTTCAAAAGCCCATACAAAGCCCAATTGAGTTATTTAAGTGACGGATGGGAGTATTTATCGGCTACAAGCCCATTTCCAAATCAAGTTAGTAATTTTGAGATGTATCTTGGGCTTAGGGTTTGATAGGTTTACTCTCACAAAAGTTATAAACGATTGTAATTTATTCATATGGTAAAAGTCATTTACCCACTCACACACACGTTTATTCCTTTCGATACTCCCAAAGTATCCCTTTCATGTCGTTCACTTTCTTTACCCCCAAATAACCAGTCACTCATATTCACAAACCCTAGCCTTAAATAAAATTGGGGCTTTTACCTTTTAAGGGCGCGTGATGATTCACGTGTTCTAAATTAATACCCAAGAATACCGGGATTGAAGATGGAGGAGAGAATAAGTGACTTGGACTTATTCTCCTACTCTTATTGGTCAAGACAACTCATTCCTTCCAATCCTCCAATAAAAGGATGCCATCTCAGCACCAAACTAGCACAACTAGCACACTCGGTTGCCAAGCTGGCAATATGTGTGTTAGTTGGCTTCTTATCCACCGTAGGATCAAGGATAAAGAAGAAAGAGAAGAATGAAGGGTTGTGATGAAAGGATCTTCTCAACAAACTCCACCAAGAGCCTTGGGGGTTTGGCTATAAAAACCCCCATATTTCTGTAATCTCGGCATCCAACTTTTATTTTAATGTTATTATGTTAAATTAGTTTTAGGGTAATTGTATTTTCTTTATTCTAGTATTGTAATCATTCTGATTATTAATAAAAGTTTATTTCCATTTAATCAAATTCGAGTTTACTTTACTGTCTAAATTTACTTTTGCAATTGACTCTTTAAACTGTTTGATATAATAATTATAAATTATTTAATCAAGTTAATTAATAACTTGTGTTAAATAAAGAAAATAAATATTGGTGATAAACTTTCCCACTGAAAGTTTATAAAATAATGGTTCGAATGAATGATGATGTGGTTCTTATGGTGATGTCTAATGGTGGTGTCGTTTCGGTTAAATAAGGAGGCTCAACGCCTTTCCTTCGTCTAAGGTTTCTACAAAAGGTGTGTTACCATTTTATAGTTATGTAATTTTATATTTTTAATAAATCTGTGTTAGTGATTTTTTGTGTTAAATGATTAATGGATTAGGTTTGTAATGTTAGGTTTGAGGTTTTGATTTAATCTGTTTGGTTAAATGCTTAGTGAGTTTTACTGATTGGATTTATTGTGAGAGTTAAATAAGTTGTTTTTACTGAAAGTTTAAATCTGTTAAATAAAAGTGAGTTTTAATCTGTTTTGAATAAAAGGGTATAGATAAATCTGCTAAGTAAACTTTGTAAGCAAGTTTTAGTCAAAATAAATCTGATCTGGTTATATTGGAGAAAGTTTATAGTTTATGGAGTAATGTATTACCTGCTAGTTTTAATCTGTTTAGTATCTGTTTTAAATATGGGATGAACTTGAGAATCAATGTTAATGTATAATCTGTTTAGGGTTTTGATTTGCATTTCATAAACTGCTAGTTTGAGATTTGGTTTTTATCTGATAGTAGCCTGCACTTGTTACTGTTATTCAGTAGTAATTTTACTAATAAGTTTAGTCTACTGTTTTTGTTTAATATTGATGAATGCTGGTTTGTTTTTGAAAGCTGATATAAGCTTGTATTAGTCCATGTTTAGCAGAATTTTTGAGAGTTTAGTTTACTGAATGTTATGATTTGCTGTTATACTAGCTCATTTTGCTGATTTGGTTTGTATTGTTGTTATGTTTGAGCACACAGACTCTTTTAGTCTGTGTATGCTCGGCTGATTTCATAAGTCCAATTTGTATCATTAAGTCACTCCTGTGACTTGCAATCTTTGATTTTCTTTGTCCAAAAATAAATCACCAAAAAGTGTCTCCAATGAGACTCGAACCCTTGACCTCAAGGGTGGCTGCCAAATGCATTAACCAACTCGTCTAGCTTCTCTTTTGTGATTTAATGCAACTATTTTAATTAATATACTATTATAAAGGTACTGTCAGCTTTGGTTTTGTTTAAATACTTAGTTTTACTTTTATTTACATTAAAATCATTTTATTTTCTTTTATAAATTTTTAAATAAATAAATAAAAACAAATAAAATAAATAAAATAAATAAAAAAATAGGAAACAATTCATGCACTTTAGAATTTAATTAATTAAAAAATTGTAGGAGCAATTTTAGTTTAAAAATCGTTAACGAATTCAAATCGATTTTCCAAATTGAAACAAAACGTCTCAAATTCACTTGATCTTCGTGTACAACGAACTTGGTTCATCATCGTGTTTAATTAAATCCGTCTTAGACTTATTTATGGATTATTACCTTTTCCTAAGGGTAATTTCCTAAATTTGTCCTATACCGTATCTAATTAAAATACATCGACGTTTCCTCGACACATCATGGTCTCTATACGAAACTTCATCGCCTTCTTGTACACCTTGCTAACAAAAGAGAACCAATGACCCTATTTTCCCAACTTATAAAACACTCGAAACAAGTCCACGATACAATCAATGTTTAGACTCCGACACCGGATCTCAAACACCACCACCCTATTCACACCGATGGGTACCAACTGAGATATATGCACCCGGAAATGCCTAATCACGGCCAAAAAGAATGAAGAGAAAGGTATCCGAAGTCCCCCATGCTCCAGATAATCCAAATAAACACCTATGTGCCTATCGCCCCTCAATAGGTCCATCGTCATGTTCGGATCCGGTAGCTGTGGTCGGAATTCTTTCGATATCCAGTACTCATCAATAGTATGATCTAACTCTTCTTCGGTTATCTCGGAATACCGAATGTGCATATCACACTTCGGATCCAGTAAGCCAAAGCTAGAAGCCACACCATCAGACTCTTCGTCGTACATAGCGAGATGCAAGAGGAACGGAACAAAAAGATAACCGAGAAATAAAACCTACCTGAGAAAGGAGAAGGAAAGAAGCCGCGAGGAGTGCACACAGTAATAATATATGAGAAAGGAAAAAGTGAAAAGTGAAAGTGAAAAATGAGAAACAGCAAGTATATATAGGGGAAACCTTGAGAAGTGTGAGAGTCGCATGAATGAGGATGGCACGTGGCACACGCAGAAACAATCTAGGCGTGTGAGTGCGCTCCACGTGGCGCCCCTTGAAGCTCCCCTGGCAAAACGGCAATCAGTCATAGCCCAAGCCCATAACGACCCCAAAACTCATCCAAGCCCAAGATAAGTATAACGCTACCCTCCAGATAACATTATACTGGGGGGACATGTTCGTGTGTGGTCCCGGAAAGTGACCGGAGACCAAGACACGTGTCACTCGCCGGAGCCTAGACCCGAAAGGAACATCGGAGCACCAGTCTACGTGGCATGAATAGTACTATGATATCATCGATGACGTCACCTAGCCATAGGTCCCACTTAGGACCTTGGCATATACTGAAAGAAGTAAGGTACAGTGTCAGAACCAATAGAGTACACAGATCCATTTTAGGAAACGCGACAAGATATGAATTGTCCACATCAAGGTATCAACAGTACCCTATATATAGTCCTCATATTTATTGTAAAACACACACTGAATGCTCTAACAATACCATTAATACAATATAATACACTTTATACCATTACTCATTCTCACAACGGAGCTTGGTCCAGGGATAACACCCGGGGCGAGTTAACGTGTGTTGTTTCCTGTGTATAGGTGCTTCATCCCCTTACAGCTTATGTGGAAGTTTCTCGGTTCCGTAGGCCCTACCAGAGAACTTTAGCATCAACATCATGTTTGGGGACATAGTTTACTTTGAGAATTAATGGTCGATACTCTCAAAGAGTCAAAGGATCTAGTGTAGGTACTTGTTCAACACAAACGTTGCATTGAGTCGTTTTCAAGGTGAAACCATCAAAGGATCTTCCATTTGAGGTATCATCTCTAGAAAGTTCCAATTGGGCGGTGGTACACAAGTTTTAGAATGGAACCTTACTTAGCCTTATATGTTAGATATCATGAGATACTGGGTCGTAGGAATCCTAACATATAGCTACGGTTAGGTCAAGTTGTGATATGGATGGTGTTTCCTCTGCCAACTAAATGGTATTAGTGGATACAAGTAAACCTTGTAACAGAAGGAAGAAAGTAAAAGTCAGTGTATTATGATGGTAACGGTTGGTGGTAAAAAAAGGTGGGATCATGATCATAATTAAAGAGGGTACGATCGTTTGGGTTTGAGGGAAGGCTTGTTGAGATACAAACACAATCCCGTAAGTCTAAATGGGTGTTTGAGATTGCTTATTAAAAATAGATTATTCATTTTAAAACGAATAATCAAATAATAAGTTGTTATAAAACGTGGTTTTAAAATATAGTGTTTGAATTTAATTATTTTGTCTTATAACACAATAATTAAATAATCATGTTTTTTAAATGAGATAAACTTAGCTTTAATACGTGAAATTACTGAAACATAGCACATAAACCAAAAACATCAATACAAAGTGGGGGTTAAATAGGTCATTTTCATATAATAACAATACCACGTTTGCAAAAAGAATGGCATCACATGCTTTTACAAAACTCCGTTTTGGAGTAGGCTAAATGCAGAAAAGCACTTTTCACATGATATTAACCAAACACTAATTTTCAAATTTTTTTCAGTTGCAAATCGTAATAAGCAAATAAGTTGATTGAAAACGCAACCCCAAACACCCCCTAAATACAGTCTCAAAATTAACATATAAGGCTACTCCTATCAAACCAATTAGTTTTAGAATTGAACTTCAAATGGGCATATCTCTTCGAGACCGTAAGATACTCGGGAAGTCGGTAAAGATGGTGTATTCTAATGGAAGGTCATCATTATGAAAAATGATGGAATCATGATTATAGTTGAAAGGGAGGAGACCTATGATGGTTTGAGTTGGAGGAATGAATTGTTATGTTACAAACCTAATCTTACTGGTTTAAAAACGATCTCAAAGTTATAGCTACTCCTATGAAATCAATCGGTTTCATAACAGAACTTAAGTTAAATTTATAAGTTTTGAGATACGACTGTAGGAATCTTAACACACTGACTAATGAAGGTTTAATTCATTCCTTGATTTCATTCATCAAACTGTCGTGATTATATGATACAAGATATGCTAGACTAAGACTTGGGCCTAGACCTAATACAAGAGCATGGGCTTGATACTCAAAGATAAACACAAATACATGACAGTTAATACGCCCCCGTAGTTGGAGCGGGAGGAGGCCGGACGCTCAAACTAGAACAAAAATCTTCAAACAAGACTGAAGTAAGATCTTTGGTGAAGATATCAGCAAACTGGTAGCGGGAAGGTACATGGAGAACTCGAACTTGGCCAGCAGTAACCATGTTACGGACGAAATGAATGTCTATCTCAATATGTTTCGTTCGTTGATGTTGAACAGGGTTGACCGACAAGTAAACGGCACTAACATTATCACAGTAAACAAGAGTTTCACTTGATAGAGAAGAATGTAGCTCCTGAAGTAGATTTCGAAGCCATGCAGTTTCTGCAACAACGTTAGCAACACCACGGTATTCAGCTTCGGCACTGGAGTGAGATAAGGTGTGCTGACGTTTAGACGACCAAGACAAAAGATTATCACCTAAAAAAACACAATAACCCGAATTAGACCTGCGTGTAGAGGGGAAACCTGCCCAATCAGCATCTGTAAAACCAACTAGAGAAGTAGTAGCGAAAGCATATAACTGAAGACCAAAATCCACAGTCCCTCGAACATATCGCAAGATACGTTTGAGAGCAGCAAAGTGAGGCTCTCTCGGATCATGCATATGAAGGAAAACCTGCTGAACTGCATAAGATAAATCTGGACGTGTAAATGTAAGATAATGTAGCCCCCCTACAAGACTGCGATATAAAGTAGGATCCTGAACAGGAGCACCCTCCGGACCCAGTTTAGACTCTGTATCAACGGGCGTCCGAGAAGGGTTACAATGAACCATGTGAGCACGCTCAAGAAGCTGGAGAGCATACTTTCTCTGAGATAAAAATAAACCTGTAGAAGTGCGCTCTGGAGAAATACCTAAAAAATATTTAAGAGCCCCGAGATCAGTCATGTCAAACTCCTTGTGTAAGGAATCGATAATCTGCTGTAGTAATGCTGGAGAGGGGGCTGTAAGAATAATATCATCTACATAAATAAGAAGATAGGCAACTTGAGAACCACGTCGGTAAATAAATAAGGAAGAGTCGTAACGACTATGATAAAATCCAACCCGTGTGGCATAACCTGCAAACCGCTGAAACCAAGCATGAGGTGCTTGTTTCAGTCCATACAACGATTTCTGCAATAGACAAACATGATGAGGGTATCTAGAATCCGTAAAACCAGGAGGTTGATGCATGTATATTGTCTCTGATAAATCACCGTTAAGAAATACATTCTTAACATCAAGCTGATGAATAGGCCACTTGCAAGATACCGCAAGACTCAACACGGTACGAATGGTAGCTGGTTTGACAACCTGACTGAAAGTCTCATCTACATCAATACCATGTTTTTGATTGGTTCCATTAGCAACCAACCTAGCCTTATATCGATCAATGTCCCATCGGCATGAAACTTATGTTTATATAACCACATAGAACGAACCATATTAACACCATTAGGCCTCGGTACAAGAACCCACGTACCATTTTTAATCAACGCATTATACATCGAACATAGCATTACGTCAATGAGTATCTTTGAGAGCGTCAGAAGGATTTTTTGGAAGAGGAGAAATAGAAAAGTGTTTAGAGACATGCGAGCAATAGGTTTGACAATGCCTAATTGCAACAGTGTGACCATAGTATGAGTGCGAGTTGGTTCATTGACGGGTTGATTCATAGGCTGTTCGGGAGAGTGGGCCGGTGTTGGGCTGTTTGCGGGTATGTGATGGAGTGGTGGATCAAACTGATGGATTGGTGTAGATAATTGGGCCGGTGTATGGATATTATTGGAGGGGTTGGAAGATGGGCCTATGGGTGTATTATGGTGGGGCTGGGAAATAGTAGGTTCGGTGGAATTGGGAGGCATGGGTGTGGGAGTATTAGAGGGTGTATTTATAGAAGAAGCAATAGTAGTGAGGAGGGGGGAGGTTGGTGGGTCAAGAAAAACATAAGATGTCGAAGAGGAAGGTGTCATGGATCGGTAAGGGAATTGAGTTTCATCGAAAGTGACATGTCTAGACAAGATAATTTTGTTTGTTTCGAGGTATAAACATCGAAACCCACGATGGTATGCGGGATAGCCTAAAAAGATACACAGAGTTGCGCGTGGGGCAAGTTTGTGGGGGGAGTGTAAGTGAGGGTAGCATAGACACCCAAAAATTCGTAAACGAGAGTAATCGGGCTGTTTGTTGAATAGGCGTGTAAAAGGTAATTCATTTTGGATTGTGGTAGATGGTAAAAGATTTAAGAGATAGGTTGCCATATGAAGGGCTTCAACCCAAAACGTTGAGGGACGGTGTGCTTGAAATAGTAGTGTACGAATGATATTATTAATTGTGCGTATCATTCGTTCCGCCTTGCCATTTTGTTGAGATGTTTTGGGCAAGAAAAACGAAATTGAATGCCATTTTTGGCAAAAAGGTTGTGGAGTTGGTTATTATCGAACTCATCACCATGATCACATTGGAAGCTTTTTATTTCACATTTGAATTGATTTTTGACATAGTTGCGAAAATGCAAAAATTTATTAAACATGTCAGATTCAAAACGAAGAGGATAGATCCATAGATAATGAGAAAAATGATCAAGAAATAACACATAGTATTTAAAACCACTAGAACTAACAATGGGGGATGTTCATAAATCAGAATGAATAATATCAAAACAATGTTCAACAATAGAATCAGAAGTATGAAAAGGAAGTTTCACATGTTTGCCAAGCTGACACGCGTGACAAATATGTGTGGACTTTTCTTTATTACATGAAATAAACTGACGAAAGAAAAGAGAGCGTAGCACTTCATCACCCGGGTGACCGAGGCGTTGATGCCACGTGGATGCACTTGTTGAGAGCCGATGCTTTAATTATTTAGGGTTAGGAGAAAGAAGAAAGAAAAAAAAACGTCGGCAGAGATTTGGTGAGAGGGAGAAGATGTCGTATGTTTATGAATTAGGAGATAAAAATTTGCTCTGATACCATAATGAAGGTTTAATTCATTCCTTGATTTCATTCACCAAACTGGCGTGATTATATAATACAAGATATGCTAGACTAAGACTTAAGCCTAGATCTAATACAAGAGCATGGGCTTTATACTCAAAGATAAACACAAATACATGATAGCTAACTTAAGATTCATAGAACACAATTAATTCTTGTTGTCTTAGCTACACATTTTTATATAAGTAATTTGTAGATTAATAGTAATTAAAAATCAGTACCACTCATTTATAATGTAATCTTGTAGGGGTATAATCTAGACATGATGTGGACAGAATCAAAGTCAAAGGTATCCTCTAAATTTAAGGATTAATATTATCTTACTACAAACGTTGGGAAGACATTTTTTTTAGGTAACAAAAAGATTCAACAAGGAATCGATAAGAATCTCCCAACAACGACCAACATATTCTCTCTTTAACGCCTCCCTCTCCTCTGTTTTCTCCAACCAGTGGACGGACGGACGGAGGCGTACATTCACCACAACGCACGTACGTTGGTTCACCGCCGTAGCTATTTAAGGTACCCTTCTAGCCATGACTTTGTTTTTGTGCTTTCTAGAGTTTCATTGTTTTCTCAATATCTTTGTTTCGTGTTCTAAGAAGGCGAACAAACATGGCAATGATGAAACCAGAGTTAGCAAAATCATTTGTTTCATTCTAGTCAAAATCTGAAATCGATAATTGATGTTGGATTATGATAGCATATTATCAAATCATTTCAAAAGGTTATATCAATCACGGCAAGTCAAGTTCTCTAGTCGGACGTGTCAATAAAAAATCAACACGACGATAACCTAAATAGGAAAAATTTTAATGACACGTCAAGATTTTGACGGTTCATCATCAAATATGCATGATGGAAACCATGTATGGTTCCTTGCTTGATTAAATCTGAATGAGAATGGACTTCTTTGTTTGATAATACATATGTCAACATTGCCATCAACCAAAAGATTGTGTGATGAAGGCCCAATGTCGAAAAATAGGTCTAAAAGACATAGTGTGTTCGCGCGTCTTTGCCTTAATAACATTTGCAATCTGCTAAAAGTTTTTTTTTTATTTACAGACTACTTCATAGGACAAGCATACAACGTTATATGGATCGCAGACCAAGCTTTGAGGATAATTCGCAAGAGCAGATTAGGGAGTCTCTCATAGCCATCTCGTATTGTATGCCTAAAAGATTTTCATGTCTGACTGGTGAAGACAACGTTGTGGTTGTGGTTGCTGAGACTAGAGTTGGAACAGATGTCGATGAAATGAGATCCAAACTGATATCTATCGCAGCTTAATGGTAACAATTGCAATGGCCATGATGATGTTTAAGCCATCCGCCATTTCAAGAAGTTCGTGTTAATTAGTATCATGCTTTATGCTTTGATCTTGTATATATATCGGTGGTGATCCTATCAAAATATAATTCATGATATATTTGTGACGTTGGAAGTTTATATATACTAATAAAAGCGATACCTCTATCTCTCAAGACTGGGGATGGAAGTTTATATAAATTCGGGTTTAGTATCACATAATTATTCAAATTCTAGTTTAAGCATACTTGTTATAGGAGATTTTGTCTGTGTTACATATATGATACTCTACTTTGTAAGAACCTGCAGTGTTGGCTCTTTCCATATGAATCGTTCGGTTGAAAAGGGCCGTGCTTATAGAATGTGAAAGATACATACTCATACATTGACGTGTGACGTTAAACATAGGTATAAGTGTATAACGAAATTAGATTGAACATATTTCAACTTGTAACATGATTTTAGATAGATCAACTTCAAACCTTCGAATAATATGATTTATTTAAAACAACTGAGATGGTTTCAGTTAGTCAAAGTTGAGGATGAAACGAAAAAGAATTCGTAGGACAGCATGTATGTTCAAGTCTAATGAGCAGCATCCTCTTCTTCACAGAACTTTGTGTACTCTTTCGAACCCATTAAAGAATCCAACTCAGATGGGTCACTTGGCTTCACCTTAATGATCCATCCATCTTCATACGGGCTCGTGTTGATCTATAACATTCACAAATTTTGCTTGTTAGTCGTTGAGAACATAAACATATAAGTAGGTTTGACGTATAAGGTCAACAAAGCGCTACGTTGGTAATAACTTTTCTGTCAATCGCTAAGAAAACCCATCAACAGTTTGATGTAGAAAAACAATTCATTCGACCTTCAAAGGCAAACAACGTATATGTACAATGAAAAGATACAAGAAGAACAAGAGACGGTCGAGAATTACCAAACCAGGAGCCTCGCCGAGTTTTGAGTTCACCTCAACAATCTCACCAGAGATTGGAGAGTTAATGTCACTGGTGGCTTTGACACTTTCTACATTTGCGAATCCCGAGGATTTGGTCACCGCGGCTCCACTTTCAGGCAAATCCACAAACACCACCTCACCAAGATGATCCTGCATTTATTTTGTCAATTACAAGAACCTAAGGCATATTCAGAACATGAGATTCACGCCCAATACAAACTAGTAAGTCCAATTATATCAACAAAAGGTGTGAACTGGCGGGAACACCCTAACCCGGGTTCCTTTTGGCACGAGCCATTGTCCACCCGACAAATAATAGCTGCGGCAACTCTCCTAGCTAGCCCAGTGGGACACTAACTAGAGTCTAGAGTAGGCAGGAGGCAAGACTCGAAACATTTGACCTTTTATCAACAAAATCTCTCCATGGGTTTTTTTTGTATATATCATGTCTATCTAAAACATAGGTTTATGTTAACTTAATTCATCCTAAATTATGCCTAGTAAAACTTAACTAAACTAAACTCATAAAAATGAAAGCAATTAAAAAGAAAGAAAAAAAGAACCTGAGCATGGTCAGTGATACCAACAGTAGCAACACCACCTTCATGCTTCACCCATTCATGTGAATTTGCATACTTCAAACCATCCAATACTATATATATATATACAATACACCCAATGCATGCACATATTAGATACTACAATAAATATAGTCATGTTGAAAAGTGAAAAAATAAACACATAAAGTGAGACAATACCTGAAGAGAAGCATCTTGAAAGAGGTGAGAAATGAGGTCTGGTAGCAGAGGACAGCTTTAGAGCATTGGCTGTAGAAGAAGCCCACATTCTAAGAGCCATTTTAGTCTCTGTGTGTTTTTTGAGTTTTGAGTGAGTGTGTGTGTATGGGTTAAAAAAATAAGATATGATAGAGATAGAGTAGTAGTGCCTGGTGTGTTTTTAGAAAGGTTTTTGTTATCTTTAGATGAATGGTGAGCAATCAAAACCTCATCCTGTGAGCTTTTTTCAAAGGCTAGTGCTTTTCTTTTTCTTTCATTTTTTTTTTGAAAATTATTATAAATAAATCCATGGTTATAAATAGCGTGAGGCGTGGCGTAGCGGCATGTCCAAGCTACAAGCTTTAGCGGCTAAGGCGAAGCTTTAGCGTTTGTAAAGCGTGGCTTGTAGCGGCATAACATATAAAATTATTTATATGTTTTATCATATTTCAATATTATATTTATATTTAGTTTACATTAGGTGTTGTACATAATAATTAAAGTTAGGAAACTCTCCCTACATGTAATAATTATCATTTTCTAGAGTTCAATTCAAAAAATCACGGCAACTCATGTCGTAGCGCGCCTTAACCTATAGCGCTGCGTGGAGGTCACGCCTCAAACTATAGCGCGCCTTAGAGCGAGTTATAGCGAGCTATTTAGAACCATGAATAAATCTAATGTTATTTTGAAATATCTATTTTCTTCTACCTATGCATATAATCTTTTACATGTTTTACTGTATGTCATAATACTAGGATACTCTATGTTAACATGTTCTATGAATATTCCTATATTCTTCTTTCCTTAAGTTCATATAAAAATACAGGACCACCAAAATTTAGAGATACAAACTTGATTTTTTAGCCGAAAATTGAGATCCCGAATTCAACACATGTCGCAAACACATGGTACAGCCTAAAACAGAATAGAAGACTGAAATTTCATAAAACTGTTGGTGAAGTAAGTGCCAATAACTTTGCCATTTGTTCCATCATATTTGGAATTAGCCCATTGGGCTGGTGTATGGCCCAATATTCTCCCCTCTAATCATAAATGTTGTGACATATATCTTTAAATCCAATAAGTTGCCTCATTGTTAGGAACTTGATCTTTGGTAACGCTTTTGTGAGTATGTCAGCCTTTTGATATTCATCACTTAGGAATTCTACTTGCATGTCGTCTCTTTCAACGCATTCTCTAATAAAGTGGTACTTGGTGTCGATATGCTTGCTTCTTCCATGAAATACGGGGTCTTCATTAATGTTATGGCTGATTTATTGTCAACCATTATAGTAATCTTTTGAGTGTGTAAGTCTGCTTGGTAGTGTTTTTAACCAAAATGCTTGTGTTGTTGCTGCAATTGCTGCGATAAATTCAGATTCGCATATTGATAATGCTACAATGGCTTATTTTGTGTGCTCCAACTAATTGGTGATTCACCAAAGTAAAATATTATGCCAGTAGTTCCTTTTCCTTCTTGAGTGTTGACTCCGTAGCTACTGATGTTGAATCCTTGTATCTTGTTTCTCCATTATGCTAATAGGTAATTCCATAATCTTTTGTTCCTTTCACATAACATAGTACTTTCTTTATGGATTTCATATGTTTCTCTTTTGTTTCTTGCATGTAACGACTAAGTAATCCTACAAAATAACTTAAGTCGAGTCTTGTGTAAAGCAGATATCTTAAACATCCAATTAAGTTCGATATTAAGTTGAGTTAACCAATGTTCCTTCAGTATTCTTTGTTAATCTTGTTCCTGGGTCCATTGATATCAACGTTGCGTTGCAGTCAAACATTCCGACTTCCTTTAAATCTTGTTTGCGTAGGCAGATTGCTTAATAGATATGTCACCCATAGTTTGTGTGAATCTATACCTAGATAGTAGGCTAGCAATCCTAGATCACTCATTCGCATTTTTCTTCCACTTGAGCTTTAAACTTGTTGATTTATTTCTTAGGTGTACCAGTGATGATTAGATCATCTACGTAGACTCCTATTTAAAGAATTGAGTCTTTTGTTGTCTTTGTGTAGATGGCTTGTTCTAGTGCGCACTTCTTGAAATCTAATGACTCAAGGTGTTGTCTAGCTTTATGTTCCATGCACATGGTGTTTGTCTTAATCCATATAGTGCCTTCCTAAGTTTGTAGAATTTTCCTTTATTTTCTCTCTTCATAAATCCTTCAGGTTGTATAACGTACACTTTATCTTTTAAATCTCCATGTAGAAATGCATATTTTACGTTAAGGTGATGTACTTCCTATTTATTGTGAGTAGCTATGGCGAGTAATAATTTAATGGTTTCCATTCTTGCTACATGTGCAAACACTTCTTCAAAGTCTATGTCATGCTCTTGTATAACCTTTTGCTACTAATCTTGCTTTATGCTTGATTGTATTTCTATTTGCGTCTTTCTTGGTTTTGAACACCATTTGAAACCAAATGCTTTATGTCCTTTAAGTAGAATGGTTAATTCCCATGTATTATTTATATTAATAGAATCTAACTCAACCTTCATCGCTTCCATCCATGTTTGGTCGCTTGATGCTTCCTTGTAGTTCTTGGTTTCATCTTCAGCTAGTAGTAATTTCTTGGTGTTTCATATATGTCATTTAGTGTTCAGAATCCCCTTATAGGTGTATGATCGAGGTGTGAGTAAGAACTTGTAGTTGCTATTGATTCACTATCAGCTCGATTGAATAACTATGGAAATGTATTGGGTGTAAGTTTAGAATTTACTTGTGATGACCTTGTCGATGGTGTTTGAGGCGTGTGAGAATGTGTGGGTAAGTTATTTTTTGGTTTTGCATATCCATCATCATCATAGTCGTGAAAATCACCGTCTTCTTCATTTGGTTCTTTTTTATTTGGTTGATCTTCTTGATCATGATGTTCATTAGTGGCTTCAAGATTTTCTATTTTGAAGTCAGTCCATTCAGGTTCGTCATTGATATGCTCATTCAAGTATTCGTTCCAACCCCATGTTTCATTCTCTTTAAATTTTACGTCTCTACTGACACAAATCTTTTGTGTTGATGGATCAAATAGTCAATAGGCTTTTGATCCTTGCTCGTTTCCTAGGTAGACCATTCTAGTACTTCTATCATCTAACTTCGTTAAATGTTGTGATGGTACCTTTGCATATGTTATCCATCCGAAAACTTTTAAATTTTCTAAGTTTGGCTTTCTTTGTTTGATTGCTTCGTATGGAGTGATGTATTCTAGTGCTTTTGTATGAACACTATTTAAGATGTCTATGGCATGTCTAACAGCTTCTACCCAAAAATAATGTGGCATGTTCGTTGCTTTCATCATACATCTTGTTATGGACATGATTGTCCTATTTCTTTTTTCGACTACTCCCTATTGTTGTGGTGAGTAAGGTGCGGTAAGTTGTCGTGCTATGATATTTTCTTTACAATATTGTGTGAATTCATTTGAAGTAAATTCTCCCCCACGATTAGTCCTCAACATTTTTAATATTGTCCTTAACTGATTCTCTATTGTTTTTTTGAATTCCTTGAAAGTATCAAAAGCTTGATCTTTTGTACTTAAGAAATACACCCACATATATCTTGAGTAATCGTCGACTAACAAGAATATGTATTTCTTTCCACAAGATGTTGGTGGTGTAGAACAATGATAATCTTAATCTAATAAAGTGAGGTTGATGTTTCTAGAGAGAGAAACTAGAGAGAGAAAGTGAGAGAAACTATGTGTTTATTATGAATAAAAGTGAAACAACCTAAACCCTCTCCATCAAAGGAGAGGGTTTATATAGTAAAGTTACTAACTTTCTAACTACGAGCTAATCACGTTTAATAATATTGTTGGAGTGGCCGATACTTCTAATATACGTTAAAAACGTATTTCCAACAATCTCTCATAAGGGATGTCACTCCAAATTACAAAGTCCTAAACCTAGCATACTATACTAAGTCTTCGTTCTTGAGCTCGTAGTCGTTTCTCATTTCTTCTTTTCTTTTTCTTCTTGTGAATATGTTGTTATAATCTTTGGGCTTTGACTTGAAGCATGTTGTTTTGGCTTTGACTTGTCATCTAGCTTAAGATCATCTTCACGTGAAATCTTTGCCTTCTTGTGATAATCGCCTCCTTGTGACTTCATGTCCGACATACTTATATTTTTGTTGAATTCTTGAAAGTTTCAGAGTTTGTTACAACGGAAGACTTTATGTTGAACTTTTTTGAATTTTGCTGAAATGTTGATGCAGAAAATATAAGCATGTGAGGACGACTTCTTCTAGGACACCGCAACGCCACCGTCTTCAAATGTAGCAACATGATAGTACATGAATAAAATAGCTTTGAACATTTTATTCTAATTCGATAGCATTTTACCTCCGGTCGGTGAAGACCGTTGGACGATATTAAAAATATCGTACTTGTGACAGGTAGATTTAATTAAAAATCTCCTTGACAATATTTCGCGGGTAAACCTGTTCTCTTTATTCAACCATCCAAAGCTGACAGCGAACATAAAGAGTGAACCATTTGGATAAATTATCCTAATGGTTGAAGCCGTCAATTCATGTTGCTGGAACAAGTGAATTTCAATTAAGATTTTCACCATAGTTGCTTTCCAGTTGTCACGAGCTTGATTCTAATAGAATCTTGCTTGTCACCTACCGCAGCGCTGTTTAATGTTTACACTTGAAGGATTTCCACTCATCACTGCAAACACTAATAAGTGTCACTCTAGGTGTTCTGGCAAGATCACTTGGATAATGCGTAGAGGCCCTGGAACAAGTTTGAATTCAATTAAGAATCAAACCAGCGTTTCTTTCCAGTTATCACAAGATTGGTTCTTAAGAACCGAACGTGTCACCTACCATGAGCTTGTTTGATGTTGGCTCAAGAAGGATTTCCATCTTCATTGTAATACTTACATATCACTCGGATGTTCTGGCAATATAACAAGAATATTGCGTAGGACTCATAAAAAATATTTCTTACTTTTCACATTGAGTGAAGAAGCAAGGAATAATTGGAAAGTGTCCTAATGAGACTTTTGATGATCTCGTGGCTCTAACCTCAATAGTGCGTTTTGATTTAGTGAGCGATGGCAGGATAGGATTGCCACCTATTCAATATCAATTTATTCGAAGTGAATAAACCGATAGATAGCGTGTTGAGCTCCATAACATTAAAACAAATATCTTTTAAGAGATATTTGAGTTAGCTGGGAGGGGTTGTGCACGACATCACTGGGTCCATGATGGCTTGTCTTCAAATATTGAGAATTACTAAAATGATCCCAATAATAAATGCGTTGACCCGGTTTCTGTCCTAAGTTGTAAGGATGGCTTCTTTCTTTTCACCCTTTATAATTATTGTTAGTGCAAACATTACGATGTTTAGTCGATATAATCTCTTCGTGTTTTGTTGATGACAAACGAATAAATCGCAATACATATGTAAAATGTTAAGGTAATCGTAATCACTCAAGAATACTTTTGTATACTTCTCTCGACACCTCTAAGATCGCATTCGGCATGAATCACTCAAGGTATGAATAAACATGTCATTAACCTAACTAAGTGATCAAGGATTAAAAATTTCTTAAAACTCACATTTAATTAAATGTGACAAAAGATTTTAATAAACTTTATTTTTAAGAAAATGTTTTATTAAAAAGAAAATGGAAATTTGAATTTGCCATACTCCAAAGAATATTCTCTAAGGTATATTACAAATAATATTCTTTAATTTGAATTTGGCATATTACAAATGCCGAAGGAATATCCTTTGAGGGTATAAATGGTATTTCCCCACTAAAGGACAAAAATGCACGGTCTCCAAGTCGGAGGTTCCTTAAAGGAACCCGCGGTTCCTTATTGATAAGGAACCACAGGGACACGTAAGGAACCGCGGGTCTTTTTAGCCGTTGCATTGTTGTCCTATAAATAGTAGATCATTTCCAGCTTTTCTTTCAACCCTTTTTGCACAGTTTCTTCAAAAACATCTTTAAACTCCTCGATTAGTTAGTTTTGATTAATCTTGTTTAAGATGTGATTCTATCCTAAATCTCCTCATCCTCTCAAGTGCAAAGAGAAGAACACTTTCATTACCATTAAGTGTTGGGTTCATAACATGATGAAGATCTCTCCTTCTGGATCAAGTCATTGCTTTCCTACTATGTATATGTAGAAGATCCAAGTTGTACATACACTTGGATGTGTTGTAAGGGTAGAAGATTCAAGTGATGGGTATCCTTGGATTAGGTGTTAGTTGTGTAGATCCAAGTTTGTTAATACTTGGATATAGTGTTAGAGTCATAGATCTAAGTGGTGAGTACTTAAATCTATATCGTTTATGTATTTAGGCCATAAAACACAAGGCTTGTTATGTTGGGCCATAAAACATAACTAGGGTGAAGAGTTGTGTAGTTGTGAAGAGTGGTGTAGTTGTGTAGTTGTGAAGAGTGGTGTAGTTGTGTAGTTGTGAAGAGTTGGGTAGTTGTGTAGTTGTGAAGAGTTGTGTAGATCCAAATTGGTGTGTCAATTTCGAAGTTGTGTAAGTTGTGTGTAGATTGGTTCTACCTAAGATTAAGACTCGACATCTAGCCTTATGTCAGAAAATGGTGAAGTAGGCGACGTTGTGTAGACTGGCCCTACCCAAGATTCGGACTCGACATCTAGCTTAGTGTCAGAAATGTGTAAGCGACGTGTATGGTTTTCTCCGCCTTGAAAGGAGTTTTGTTTACTAGTGAAGTAACTCTCGAGTAAGGTGTACTCGAGGAGTGGAGTAGGGCGAAGAGGAGCTGCGTGACCGAACCACTATAAATTATCGTGTTGGTACTTTCCTTTACATTTATGTCTTTACTCTTATTAATGCATTTATATGTTGTTGTGTGTTGTGTGCATCTCATGATCTAAATATCTAAGTTGCAAAAAAGTTAAGGGTTAGTACGTGTGTGCTTCATGTTTAGATTATGGTCAAATGTACATCACTTAGTCTAAACATCTTAGTTGCGGAAAAGCTTATGCTTAGTACGCGTGTGCTTAGTGCTTAGACTATTGCTTGATGTACTATTGATTTGATATGTTTGTGTGTTTTCTTACTTGTAGTATTTATCTTTCAATCAAATACATCTCATATTTAGTCAAGCTTGATCGAGAATTTGATACCAAGGATTGTCAAAGTTTAACATGTAACAAAAGGTTAAGTCCACTGTCAGCGGTTCCTTAAATGGACACGCGGTTCCTTAGTGATAAAGAACCGCGGGTACAATATGTTTTACCAAAATGTTTTGAAAATGAACTAGAAACTATTCAACCCCCTCCCCCCCCCCCCCTTTCTAGTTTCTACAGTTGGTATCAGAGCGTGGTTATTCAAGATCTTTGAAGTATATTGTACTTTAAAGCTTGGATCGATCTTTGCTCTCTTTTTTAAAACAAATGGTCTTTAAAAAATGAAAACGGTTTTTAAAAATAGAGACGATCTTTGTATCAAATTGTTCATGAAGAGTGATTACTTATGAATTGTGTTTTGTTGTTTCATTCGTATAAGTTTTGGTGTTAAATAAACTTTGTATAATAGCTTGAATTAAATCTTTTCATGTTTGGAAGTATAAAAATCTTGTGTGTCATAATTAACTCTAAAATACTAGTTCTATGTGTCTAAAATGATTTTTTAGAGTCCTAAGTCTTTCCAAAAAGTTATCAAATGATTTTGGTCAAAAAATTAACTTTTTTCCACTGTCCGCGGTTCTTTATCTCTTCCCCAAGGTTCCTTATCAATAAGGAACCGCGGTCAGTCCGACTCAGATTTTTGCAAACTTTAAAAAATCATATAAACTCAACCGTAAGTCCGTAGAAGTCGTGCCACCCGTCATTTCGAACGTAATTGGATTTTCTTTCAATTAAAAATGCTTCCCAACCTTTATTCAAACTTTAAAATTTGGATGTTTTCTAAGTTCTATACTTTATCAAAAGTATTGAGCGTCGGTTTGTCATAAAACTTGTGTTTTACTCTTTTATATTAAGTTGGTATATCTTTGAAAACTGATATATTTATAAAGTGTTGAACTTAATTAAATTTTGAAATGAGTCGTAAACTATTTTCAAATAAGATCAAGCTATGTATACGTTGGTATATCTAACACTCAAAACATGGATGAATGATTTTATGTGTTAAGATAATTATTTGTGGGTGTTTCCTTGTGTGTTATTATTTTGTGTAGACATTATTAAGTGTTCCTTACTATTTGTAGTAGTGTTGCTTATATGTCTAATCTCTTGTGCCTTGCTTGGTATTTGTTAGTATCTAGCTTTTCCTAATAGGATGTATGCTAGATTTCTTGTATTTTGGTTGCAACATTATGTGTGAATTGCATATACGATTAACATCTATTGGTAAACATTTTGTACACCTTGGCATGTTCTTTAACACTTTTAGGTTTGATAGCTTTGGGAGCTTGTCAAATCTATTGATGTGGGTCGTCTTACTCGATCATTGTGTTATTAGTTCAAGTAGATTAATGTCTCACTATAAAACATGAAACACCCTTTGAAAATCTTAGCTATCTTCTCTTAAGGGAGTGTTTGTGGGAATCAAGAGAGATTTCAAATATATATCAATTCATTATTCAAATTATGATTGATATCATTATCGAATCTAATTGACATGTTTTTAGTGTAGACATGAATGTGGACTATTAATAATATACATCGGATCATAACTCACACTTGTGTTGATGATGGTATATTGAATCTACTTGTTCAAATTATTAGACATATTTTGTTTAATAATTGCTTATAATGCACAATGGAGTCGGTTTGACAACTTAGATGTTTCATCCGAAATACTCAAGTAATTTACATTGCAATGCAATTTGTAAATGTGTCATTTCCGAAAGACCAATCAAAAGTGTTCCTTTGTTTTGTGTAAACATTGTTTATACACTTCAAAGTTATTGGCCTCAAGTTCTATTAAGGTAAATAACCTTAACTATACTTGTTTGACAAAATTTGCAATGGTGCATTCTTAACCCTCATTAGGTTGTGCATTGTGTCGTCATGCAAGTTTCATACTTGTTACACTACATTATGCAAATGTAGGAATTACATTTTGTCTAACATGAGACTACTAGAGAACCTATTTCACTAGAAATTCAACTTGACCTAACGGTTAAATTACTTCATGTGAAAAATTGAGTTGGTATATAACTCGTAAAAATGGTCATGCTTAGCCGTAATTGAGCACCTCTAGTGATAGTCTCATACTCATTCTCTAAATTTATCAAATGACTCTTCCTAAATATGACTAATGATAGTTTACATCGATGAACTTTGTATGTCATTAGGAGTCTTTTTCGTTTGTAGCCATTAGGTTTTTCTTAGCTTTCTTCTTACGTGCTAATTGAACCTACGTGTCTTTCCTTTGTGTGTGTTCTAGTCTTTATTGCTCTTTAGCATAACTTTATGATAAGTTAGACTAGAATATTAGGATATGTTGAATTGGAAAATTCCCTTTATCCCCCAAAACACACCTTCTGAGGGCGATTCTTTAAATAACCCACGGTTCCATATCGCTATGTAACCGCTGGCGAAGATAAGGAACTACGGGCAGAAGCATTCAAAAACGGGTTTTCTAAAACATACCAATTGTTCCAACACCTTTTGGAATCTTTGTTTCAAACCTTTGAACACTCTAAAAATATCTTGTGCGTTCTTGACTTAACCCTAAACATTTTTTGCATCTCTTTCTCACCTAAGCAAAATGTATTTTTCACCAAATGGAAGCCTTGATTTTCCACCAAAGAACACACATTTCAAATCTCTTCTCCTTCTAAGGAAATTGATTTTGGAAACTCTCTTTTTCCACCACTTCCCTTTTGTGTTCTTCTTCCATCACATGATAAGGTCATGCATCATGGAACATATTGTCATTGTTGTCAATATCAACATCTTTTCATGTCTCATATCTTTGATGAGTTGAATTACAAGATTATCACCAAGCCTTTTTCATCAAATTCCGCTACCACTTTGTGTCCTAATTAAGCATGTGTGTTGCTTATTACTATGACATCCAATTTAAGCAAATCTTAGAATTCTAGTGTAACTAGGATTAAAATTATGCTTAATTTATAGGCTTGTGCTTCATACGTAGTTGTATGATCTTTATGTTCTTGTATTTCTTTCATGATTTTCAACATGATTTATCTATGTGTCTTGGATCTTGTTGTTTATTGTGTTTCTTTCTTTTCTCTTATTTTTGAGTCCTTTTCTTAAACTAATAAGAATTAGGATTCTCCTTGGAGATTTACACTACATGTAGCTTTATTTGTGATATCTAGATAGATGACTTGCTTGTATGCTACTTGATTATATGTCTTCTTGTTTATCCTTATGCTATATGATTAATTGCTAAGTTAATGTATGTATGCTTATTATAAAGGTTTTGTCTTTGTCAAGCAATTCCAATATAATATCTCTTAGATGTGTCTAACTCATGCATGTCCTTAAATGCTAAGTGCTAACATGTTTTACTTATCCTCTATTTCTTAAGTAATCATGTTTCTTGCGTGTCATATGTATTTATTTTGCACCTTTTCTACACTGGTTTATTGTAGACTTTATTAGGCTTGCTATTTCTAGATAAGTCTCTAGAGTACATTTAGCCTTGCACATTAATCTCTTTAGCTTTTGTTTTGATGCTTACATGTTTATGTTTACATGCTTATGCTTACACGTTTATGATTACATGTTTAGGCTTACATGCTTATGCTTACATGCTTATGCTTACATGCGTATGCTTTCATGCTTAAACCTACTTGCGTTTAAGTCTAAGAGTGATGGAACTCCTTCCTTGATTTTACATGCTTAGTTGAGTTAGGTTTTACTTTGTTGAATGTTAAGTAAACCGCTATATCCTTTGTGTTGCATATAGGCATTTACTAGGATCTTTTCTTTTAATGTATATCCTTCTTCTATGATTACATTAGGCATTGCATGAATTATCCTATGTTCTTACTTCTATCATGTCTTCTTGAACTTCTTTTGAGTTTCTCTTGATTTATTTTTATCATGTCTCTCTAAGTCGAGTCTCTCTCTTCTATCCTTCTAAACTAAGTCGAGTCGAGCCTCACCTTTTCCTCATCACGTAATTGTTCTATGAACATTCACAATGATAGAGAAGAGCTACGAAACTTTGAGCATGTAGTTTATCGTATGCTAAACACCATCCATCTTGGTCTTTCTATTCTTTGGCTTATTTGATCTCTTTCTCTATATCATTGAGTCATCTTTTTGGTGTCGACATTCATAAGCATCCTTGCCAATAATGTCTTTGGTTTTATATTTTTCATTCTTCTTGTTTTTTTTAGTCGATTGAGGTTAAAATTTACAATTTGATTGGGTGATTCCAACAATTCTAAGTTTTTAACCTTTTGAGAGGATTTTGGTTAAATCTTAAATTTTCTTGGGTGATTCCAAAAATTCTAAGCTTTTAGCCCTTTAACATATTATCATTACAATGGGTATGGATGTTTCTTCTCTACCTCTATTCCAACAATTGTGAATTGATCTTGTCAAGATCCTCTCCTTTGACTTATCTTTGGATTGATAGCATCGTGTGCACACTTCTTTCTCCAATGCTTGTCATTGTTTATGCAAACGACTTGTTTATCATCCTCATTTTCCTTTTCATCATAGTCATTCTTCCTCTCCTTTAGACTATGTGGAATTGTTTTTATTGTCCATGTCATACTCTCTTTAGTTTGGTATTTTTGCCAAGATATTAAAGCGAAGTATGTCCTCTCGACAATGTTTTCAATTTTTATAAATTGGACATTTCTTTTCTCTCTTTAGTCCTTTTAATATTTTTTTTGGTGTCACCAAAATAAGTTGGGTTCTCTTTTCTATCTAATAACCCTCTTATTTTTCTTAACTTGTCATATTTTTGACACTTCTAAAAGTTAAGATTCTTTTAGCTTTCTCTTGAGTCCCTCTCTTTGTACTCGAGATGTTAAAAGCTAATTTCGCTTGGGTGACATTGCTATACATATATGCTCTTGTCCACTAACTTTGTTTTTTAGGACTTTTCTAACCCTTCTTTGTAGCTTGTTATTATCCTTGCTTTATTGGTGCCTCAAGCAAGGGGAGCTCATATCAAGGGGGAGAATTTTTAAGAGTTCAAATCATTACATTTGCGATCGTTGACTCACTTAAATTACATTCATCGAACATCTTGCATGTAATATATTTTGGAATCTCGAAGATAAGCATGTTACTATGCATGGAGTTGGTTAACCTATGTTGATTGAAGACTTCACTAGGATGACGCAAGCTCAATATCTTTAAATGATGGGTCTACGGTTTGGATTCTCGCTTCTTAACCGAAAACCACAATGGATGATTAGCTTTTTGGATGCATGTTCTCTCGAAGTCGATCCTCCTCTTCTACAAATTAAGACTACCTTTCGGATGCAAGCTCTCGTGACGTTAATTCTTCTCTTCTTCAAATGACGTGTTATCGATGACTACAACTTTGGATGTGTGCTCTCTCGACATTGGTTCTTCTCTTCTTCAAGACGTTGACTATCTTTTTGATTAGACAAAAGGGGGAGAAGTAAGTGTAAACGAGTAACTTATACGTTTTAATATGTGTTATGGTTTACTTGTTTGTCATCATAAAAAAGAGGGAGATTGTTAGTGCAAACATTACGATGTTTAGTCGATATAATCTCTTCGTGTTTTGTTGATGACAAACTAATAAATCGCAAAAATCATAATACATTATGTAAAATGTTAAGGTACTCGTAATCACTCACGAATACTTTTGTATACTTCTCTCGACACCTCCAAGATCGCATTCGGCATGAATCACTCAAGGTATGAATAAACATTTCATTAACCTAACTAAGTGATCAAGGATTAATATTTTCTTAAAACTCACATTTAATTAAATGTGACAAAAGATATTAATAAACTTTATATTTAAGAAAATGTTTTATTAAAAATAAAATGGAAATTTGAATTTAGAATATTCCAAAGAATATTCCTCTAAGGTATATTTCAAAGAATATTCTTTAATTTAAATTTGGCATATTCCAAATGCCAAAGGAATATCCTTTGAGGGTATAAATGGTATTTCCCCACTAAAGGACAAAAATGCACGGTCCCCAAGCCGGAGGTTCCTTAAAGGAACCCGCGGTTCCTTATTGATAAGGAATCGCGAGGACAAAAAAGGAATCGCGGGTCTTTATAGCCGTCACATTGTTGTCCTATAAATAGTGGATCATTTCCAGCTTTTCTTTCAACCCTTTTTGCATAGTTTCTTCAAAAACATCTTTAAACTCCTTGATTAGTTAGTTTTAATTAATCTTATTTAAGATGTGATTCTATCCTGAATCTCCTCATCCTCTCAAGTGCAAAGAGAAGAACACTTTCATTACCATGAAGTGTTAGGTTCACAACATAATGAAGATCACTCCTTCTAGATCAAGTCATTGTTTTCCTACTATGTATATGTAGAAGATCCAAGTTGTAGGTACACTTGGATGTGTTGTAAGGGTAGAAGATCCAAGTGATGGGTATCCTTGGATTAGGTGTTAGTTGTGTAGATCCAAGTTTGTTAATACTTGGATATAGTGTTAGAGTCATAGATCTAAGTGGTGAGTACTTAGATCTATATGTTTATGTGTTTAGGCCATAAAACACAAGGTTTGTTATGTTAGGCCATAAAACATAACTAGGGTGAAGAGTTGTGTAGTTGTGAAGAGTGGTGTACTTGTGTAGTTGTGAAGAGTGGTGTAGTTGTGTAGTTGTGAAGAGTTGGGTAGTTATGTAGTTGTGAAGAGTTGTGTAGATCCAAATTGGTGTATCAATTTAGAACTTGAAGAAATGTAAATCTATGCTTATGTTTTAGAGAGAGAAAGAGATAGAGAGATGGTGGATTTCACACTTTAGAGAGAGAAAGTTAAAAGGAACTATGTGAAAATAATAAAACCACACCACCCTCTCCATCAAAGGAGAGGGTTTATATACCCAAGCCCATGAGATGGGCTTGGGTTTACAATAGGCCGCCGGCCCATACATTTCATGGGCTCGGTTTTGGGCTTTGTTTAATGAATGTAAATAACTAAACTACGAGCTATAACATCGACTATTGTTGGAGTGACCGATCCTTTCTAATTCGTAAAACGTATTTCCAACAATCTCCCCCTAAGGGAGGTCACTCCAAACAAGGGCGTTACCCGAGTTACAATAATTAAATAAACCTAGCATACTATGCTTGTCTTGAGCTCGTAGTCTTCGTCTTTCTTTTCTTTTTCTTTTCTGGTGAACATGCTGATGTGATCTTTGATATCAATCTTTGAGCATTAATCTCTTGCCTTGATCTCGTGCATCCATCACTTGTGATATTCGCCTCTTCGTGACCTCACGTCCCACATACTTATACTTTGGTAATTCTTGAAAGCTTCAGAGTTCGATACAGCGGAAGACTTAACTTTTAGGCTTTCTTGAATTTGATGAGGTATTAAGTGCATAAAGTATAAGCATGCGGGGACGACTTCTTCTTGGATCCCTCAACGCCACCGTCTTCAAATGCCGCAACATAAGTAGACACGAACGAAATGGCTTTGAACATTTCATTCTAATTCGGTAGCATTTTACCTCCGGTCGGTGAAGACCGTTGGACAATATTAGATATCGTACCCATGACGGATAGTTTCAATTAAGTAACTTCCTGACAGGATTTCGCGGGTAAACCCGTTCTCTTTATTCGACCGTCCAAAGCTGACTGCGAACATAAAGAGTGAATCATTTGGATAATAATATCCGCATGATTTGAAGCCGTCAATTCATGTTCCTGGAACAAGTGAAATTCAATTAAGAACCGCACCATCGTTGCTTTCTAGTTGTCACGAGCTTGATTCGTATAGAATCTTGCAAGTTACCTACCAAGTGCTGTTTGAGGTTAACACTAGAAGGATTTCCACTCATCACTGTGAACACTAAGGTATCACTCTGAGTGTTCTGGCAAGATCACTAAGATATTGCGTAGAGGCCTGGAACGTGTTTAAATTCAGTTAAGAATTAAACAGCTGTTGCTTTCCAGTTATCACAAGTTTGATTCATAAAGAATCGCACAAGTCACCTACCATGAACTTTTT
This sequence comes from Glebionis coronaria, assembly GCA_025667525.1. Classification (NCBI taxonomy): domain Eukaryota; kingdom Viridiplantae; phylum Streptophyta; class Magnoliopsida; order Asterales; family Asteraceae; genus Glebionis; species Glebionis coronaria. The sequence continues at coordinate 32,048,285 of CM046874.1, read as the reverse complement.
GATATTCGCTCAAGAAGGATTTCCATCTTCATTGTAAATACTTTCGTATTACTCGGATGTTCAGGCAAGATCATGAAGATTTTGCGTAGGACTCTTAAAATCTTTCTTACTTTTCACAATGTGTGAGGAAGCAAGGAAATATGGAAGTGTGTCCTAATGAGATATTTGATGATCTCAAATGGCTCTAGACTCGATCGTGCATTTTGGATTTTAGTGATCGGAGGCTGGAGAGGAGTGCCACCTTTTCAATACCAATTTATTCGGAGTGAATAAATCAATAGATAATGTGTTGTCTCCATGTGATTAAAACAAATACCTTTTGAGAGATATCTGAGTTAGCTGGGATGGGTTGTGCATTGCATCACTGGGTCCATGATGTCTATCTTCAATATCGAGCATCATTAAAATGATCTCAATAGCATATGTGTTGACCCGGTTTCTGCCTAAAATTGTAAGGAGGGCTTCTTTCTTTACACCCTTTATCTTTACAATTCTTTTTCATTCTTCAACCCCTTCAATGCTTACCAATACGTCATAACTAGCACCTTGTTGTGATTGTTCCAGTGCTAACTTAAGTACTTGGTCGGCATTCAGCTACGTTCACAATCTTTCTCCATCTTTCCTAAAGCTACTATTTCTAGCTATGGAATGTCCTTGGGAAGATTCCTCCGGTTCTGGAAGAATCATAGGACTTAACCTATCCTACCATCCTTATGTCACCACAATCACCATCGTCGTGAAATAAATGAGTTTTGGGTAAGTATATGTCACCATGAAAATCCATTTTGATATGCAAATCCGTTTTGCTCCCCCTTAACATATGCCACGCTATTCGAAAACATTTTGCACATGTCGGGATGAGCCAGCACATTAAGTTAAACCATTTGTGATAATATCCCATATTAAATCACATTTTCTCCCCCACAATTGATTTAATGAAGTTTTAACAAAGGTTTTGGGAAGAAAGATGCAAGTCCGTGTTATCTTCAGGATATCAAACGCATGAGATATGATACCGATTTGTAGCATGATCACATTTTCACCATATTAGAAAAGAATTGACAAGGTTGGACCTGATAGATGAGAACATCATATGATAAGATCAAATGGTTCTTGTCAGCATATGTTGGTCGCCTCGTCACGTCTAAAGTCATCTCTTGACACCATATGTACGATTGGTATTGTTGTCTTGACACCAACTTGTGAACTTGGCACGTTCGGCATCAAAGATTCTGAATGCTTGACAATTGCTCCCCCTCAATTGTTGACCCGTGTTCTATCGAAAGAGCAGTAGTCGTCGGTTGAGTAGTCGCATCGTCGAGTATGTAGATACCAATTGTAGATTGCTATGGTTGTAGAGATGATAGCTTCATAAAACCAAGACTTCTCTTGTTTTAACAAATAAATGCACTGAGACGTACATAGATTTGTGTTAGACCAAGTTATAAGGTAAACTTGATCCCTTACAAGGTTTTAAAGTAAACCTTACCCGAGAAAATTAATTCCCGTTGTGAGCCAAAGCTTTCATAAGAAATACTTGACTTTAATGTGAAAACCGGGTTGCAGTCAGAAATAACTACAAGCCATTTAGGCATGTTTTATGAAATATTTACAACTTTTGTACGAACTCTATTTATGGCGCCGTGTCAATATTAATCGACATTTCTAAGGCCGTAAATATTATCGTACCAAAAGACATGCCTTTGAAAAATAAAGTAAAAATATTTTTGGATTTTTATGAATTTTCAATTTTTATGGTTTTTATATGGTTTTATATTTTTGTATTTTGCTTTTGTGGATAAAGATATAAACAATATATACAAATGATCACCAAGGATACGGAGAATAGTTTTACCACCACTATTCTTTCGCTTCATCTGCTAGTTCCTTTAGAGTCTCAGGCGAGAAGGTTCTCATTCCTAGCTTGTCGGCCAAAAATTCAATTCGAGCGCGATTTAAAGCCTTCGTGAAAATATCTGCCAATTGATACTCAGATCGGACAAAGTAAAGCTCAATAACTCCATTTTCCACTTGCTCCTTGATGAAGTGGTAGCGAATGTCGATATGCTTCGACCGGGAGAATTGAACGTTGTTGCAGCATAAGGCAATTGCACTCTTGTTGTCACAGTACATTGGAATCTTATTGAAACCTAGACCATAGTCGGTTAATTGCGATCTCATCCACAGAATTTGAGCACAGCAACCGGACATAGCTATGTATTCTGCTTCCGTACTTGAAATTGCAGCGCTTTTCTGCCTTTTCGATGCCCAACTGATTAGTCGATCTCCTAGTAGTTGCAAAGTTCCACTCGTGCTACGCCTTGTATCTTGACAACCCCCATGATCCGCATCTGCATATGCCATTAGTGCAATAGAAGAGTCCTTCGAATACCAAAGTCCCCGATTAATGGTTCCTTTAAGATATCGAAAGATCCTTTTAACAGTAGCTAAGTGTAACTCAGTAGGCCTAGTTTGATACCTGGCACACATACATATAGCAAACTGAAGATCAGGTCGACTGGCTGTGATATACAGAAGAGTACCGATCATTCCACGATAAAGTGTCGGATCAACGGCAACTCCATGTGGATCTGCATCAAGCTTAGTTCGTTCCACCATTGGAGTATCCACGGGGTCGCAAGATTCCATCTTATACTTCTTAAGCGATTCAAGGGCATACTTGGATTGATTGATAAAGATGCCTCTGGGACTCTGAGATATCTGAAGACCTAAGAAGAATGATACCTTGCCCATCATTGACATCTTAAACTTGGAAGACATGAGTGTCCCAAACTCGTCGGATAAGGTTTGGGTCGAGGCTGCAAATATAATATCATCAACATATATTTGTACCATAATCATATCTTTACCTCGTTTCCGAATGAACAGCGTGGGATCCACCTTGCCTTTTGCGAAGCCTTGTGTAATGAGGAATTGTGACAAAAGATCATACCATGCGTGAGGAGCTTGCTTCAACCCATAGAGAGCCTTCTTAAGCTTGTACACATGATTAGGATAATTAGGATTCACAAAACCATCCGGCTGTTGAACATAGACCTCTTCCTTTAGTTCACCATTAAGAAATGCCGTCTTCACATCCATCTGATAGACAATCATATTCATATGGGCTGCATAAGCGAGGAATAGTCGAATAGCTTCCAAACGGGCAACAGGTGCAAAGGATTCCATAAAGTCGATGCCCAATAATTGCTTGTATCCACGAGCTACTAGTCTAGCTTTGTTCTTCAGTATTCCGCCTAACTCATCAAGTTTCACCTTGTAAACCCATTTCAAAGTGAGTAACTGCACTTGATCCGGGCATGGGACAAGTTCCCAAACATCAAGACGTATGAATTCGTTAAGTTCTTCTTGCATAGCTTCTATCCAACAGGATTGAGTAAAAGCTTGTTGCCATGTCTTAGGTTCAACTTCAGTGAGAAAAGCATCAAAGTGACAAAACATTGCACTTTCTTGTAGCTGACTTCGTGTGGATACCGGACGATTAGGGTCACCAATAATAGAATCTATAGGATGATCCTTTGTCCACTTGCTGTCATGTTCACGAATCCGTGGATTGGAGTAAACTGTAGTAGGATCTTCCTCTGAGGTGGACGACCCGGCTTGATTAGGGTCGGGAATAGGTACACCAAAGAATGGAAGTTCACGCATTTGAGCGAATCCCAAATCGTGATCATCATCATCCTCTTCATCATCAATAGGCATGACATGGGTAGTTGAAACATGTGTTGGTTGAGAATTACTTGTTGACGGTATATCTTGACCATTAGGTGCAGATGTATCTGATTGTGCAATGGTTGCTGGAGCGACAACTTCGGTTACTGGAGCTATTACCTCAGTTTCTGGAGCAACAATATTTGGAGGAGTAAAGAATTCATCAAAGAACGGTTGAAACAACGTATCCCATTCAGTCCTAGAAGGTGGTGTAAATGATGATGAAGTAGGGTTGTTTGGGACAAGACCAGAGCTAATGTTACTGGGTCCCATTTCATGAAGTGCGGGTTCAGAGCTGCTTTGCTCAGAAGCCATAGCTGTCAGCTCATCAAAATCAACATTCATAGTTTTGATGATCTTGCGAGAGTTACGGTTGTAGATTCGGTATGCCTTCTTTGCGGGTGCGTAACCAATGAAAATACCAATATCAGCCTTTGGTTGAAGTTTTCCCAAATTGTCACCATCATTATTTGGATAGCAAAGAGAACCAAATACATGAAGATATGATAAATCTGGTACTTTTCCATGGAGAAGCTCATAAGGTGTTTTACCATGGCGTTTACGAATTAGTGACCGGTTTTGGGTGTACACTGTTGTAGATACTGCTTCTGCCCATAAAAACAATGGAGCCTTTGCGTAAATTAACATCGTTCTAACAGCTTCCAGAAGTGTGCAATTTCGCCTTTCAACGACACCGTTTTGTTGTGGAGTGCGTGCAACTGATGTTTCAGGAGATATGCCAACTTGTTCATAATAATCACGCAATATTTGATTCACAAATTCGGTTCCATTATCTGTATGAATGCGTCGGACAGTAGTGTTGAGACGCACTTGAATCATCTTGAGAAATCCGATGATGAATTTAGGTGCCTCATTTTTTGCTTTAAGAAATTTCACCCATGTAAACCGAGAGTAATCATCGACAATGACGAGGATATACTTTTTGCCACTAAGACTTTCAACACGCATTGGCCCACAAAGATCCATATGCAAAAGATAAAGTTTCTCTTGGTTGGTGTCTTCCGTCTTGGGTTTGTAAGATTTCTTAGTGCTTTTCCCCATTGTACACGCGAAACACAAATGATCCTTGTGAAATGATAGTTTAGGAAGACCACGAACAAGTTCGTTTTTCGCCAAGTGATTAATAACGTCAAAGTTAAGATGAGATAACCGTCGATGCCATAACCATGACTTAGTCTTCGAAGCTTTGGAGAGAAGACATACGGGAGAAGCAGCCATCATATCTTGTAGAGACAAAGTATACAAATTATTCCCTCGAGTACCTTTCAATAAATCAACCCCTTCCAAATTACGAATGAAGCAAGTATGCTCTCGAAAAGCAACTTCTAGGTTTGCATCACAAAATTGTCCCACAGAAAATAAGTTGTGACCGAGACCTTCCACATAATACACTCTCGAAATTATAACATTCCCAATATGATATTCACCGTAACCCATTATCTTTGCAATATGATCATTACCAAATCGAACCGTACCAAGAAACTTGCTGACGAAATTTCTGAGCTGAGAGCGATCTCCGGTCATATGCTTGGAGCAACCAGAGTCCAAATACCAGAGAACAATTTGGACCACCTGTTTTCAATAACAACAGTAGACAATGCATTGGAAACTATTGGTTCCGGAGTGTTAGCAGATACAGATATAGAATTATCAGAATTGCTAACATTTTTGTGACCCTTAGTTTTCCTGCGTTTTCTAATGTGAGTTTTAGCACTAACAGGTTTTAGAGTTCCAACTTTCTTAGGTTTTGGATTATTCGTGGGTACTACAGTGGGAGTAGACCTATTTAAAGGGCACTTGGTTCCTACAGTAGTGTCAGTGTTCCTAGTTAAAGGACACGCTTGTGTTTTGGTAGCCTTGGTACTCCTAGTTAAAGGGCACGCTTTCTTCGCTGTAGTGGGAGTGATCCTAGTCAAAGGGCACATATTTCCTACTATAGTGAAAGTTCTACCAGTGGGGCGCCACATCCAACCAACTTGGGTTAACACTTTCCCAGTCGGTTTCCATTCTAATCCATTTTTCCGGGCATACATCTCATTCACATGGTCAATAAGGCAAGAATCATGACGACTAGAAAACATACATTCATTTCAATTCCAACATTTCAAATTAGAATTCACAGTAGGCTTAGAACGCTGCACAACCACAGAGCCTTTAGGTTTAGCTACATGATTCTTTTTATTCAAAACAGAAATAACATTCCTAGGATGGGCTTCTACTTTCTTCTTCACTTGACTACTAGATGGGGGCAAGATCCTATCATTCTTCTTGTTTCTCTTAAGCTTAGATCTTTGAGCCTTAGTAGTGGTGCTTACTCCTGTAGAAGGCAACACGGGACTATTAGAAGCTGGTTTTGATTCCGCCTTATCTTTAGTGACCAAAGTTTGAGATGGTTTAGTCCTAGGGCCCTTGTTAAGTGGTGTGACGGCTATAAGGTTCCTTTTGATTGCACTAGAGGACGATGCTGAGACAATGGCTGCGTTATCCACAACATTCTTACCTTTTAGAGTACGAAGTGTTTCCTTTAACTCAGCCAAGACCAGATTCTTATCACAAATTTGTTCCCTCAAATCAGATATTTCCATAGACTTTCGATTCAATTGTTCAATCAGTGATTGATTCTGTGCAGTGGTATCAACACATGCGGGCTGTACTGAATCGAAGAGTCGTGTATTTTTCTGTTTTAAGTTATCAACTTTGGACAAAATCTTGGAAACTCGATTATCTAGATCAAGTTTAAAATTCTCAGCGGCCTCAAGTACGTACACACCGTTAAGCTTCTTAGATTTCTCTATGTCTATCGGCAAAGATTGAGCAACCTTGTCACTTGGCTGACGCTGTTTTGATTGTAAATTCAATCGAAAATTCTTTTCAAAGTTTGCATCATCGATATTAACACCTTCGAATGACGTTTCAAAGATTTCTTGAATAAATTGTTGCTTGCATTCAAGCGAAATACAATGTGTTTGAATCTCATCAAAACGTTTTGAAAGCGAAGAATATGAATCTTGAAGCTTTAAAAATTCAGCGTCAGATTCGTGACAAGTACTATCTACCACATTATCCACAGATTCAACATTATGCACAATAGAATCATTATCAACACTTGTATTCACACAGACAGAAACTATATCATGAGACATCACTTGATTCAGAAGCAGATCATTATGGCGTGAAACCCGTTCTATTTCAAGTAAACTGTTTTCATAAGCATCTTCCATTTCATTGAAAACACGTCTAACTTCTTCTATTTCCAAAAACAAATATTGATCAATATTACGAAGACAAGCTTTAACATTGTTTACAAACGGAACAATTTCATCTCGAAACGCAGCTCTAGTGTGCTCAAAGTTCCATTCACCTTCCGTTATGGTCGTGGCCGTCGTACGTTCCAAAATGACCTTGTCAAAATCGGCTAAGTGTTGGTGAACCGTATTTAAGTTAACGGACGCCTTACTTACCGATGGAATTAACTTCGTTAAATCCTTTTTGACGAGTGTAGGAGACGTACTAGGAAGGTTTTCATTTGACAAACTTTGGGGCACAAGACTGTTAATTCTGCTAATTCCTTTTGTAAGCGAATGCGTGTCTTTTTCGAAAATTGATCTTTGTTATGTTGATCATAATCAATTGTATGGAATTTTGAAAGCATTTTAGAATGAGTTTCATCCCCAAGTGATTCTGTCTCCTCAGTACTACGAACAAAAGGTGCTTCTTTCGATTTTCCAATTATGGTCATATCATAAAGACCGGGAATATATTCCTGAGCTTGTTTTGCATAACCGGGATTAGGTGGTAAATCTTGAAGACGCTTAAGTTCGAATTCTTTAAATGATTTAGTTAAAAGATGAACCTTTTCTGTGGAAGCGTATTGTTGTAAAAGCTGTTGTTCTTTGAATTTAAGAAGTTTGGTAGCATTAATTTCCGATTCAACCTTTTTAGACTCGAGAATTTCGAAATCCATTTTAAGTTTCTGAAAATCATTGACAACCGACTCTTTTTCTTTTAATTCATTGGAAAGATTAGCTTTTAATGATTCTATTTCTTTCAAGTGTTCAATCTTTTCAAAACGAGATTGGTCAAATTCAGAACATGTTATTTTCTCTTCTTGAGGGACCATTTCAAAAGTTTTGACCTTTTCTTTATGCAACGCAAGCTCAGCAGTTAGGGTGGAATTGGTATCTACGGATTGTCTGAGGGCCATATGCATTTGATCAATAATATGTTTAGGCACCATGACCAAATCATGTTGAGCATAAGATTCCATACCCGTCGTAGCATTTGGTTGAGGTTCACTCAAATGTGTAGGTTTGGGTACCACATCATTTGAATTACTGATTCCTGAATGCTGTTCGAGGTTGTCATTTTCATGCCCAACTTGATGTTGGTTATCATCAATATTATTAGATGTGGTTGGTACCTCACTAATGACATCAGAACCATAGTGAGAGAGATTAGCAACGAGAGCAGCTTGGGCAGAGTGAATGTCATCACAATCCGAATCGTATGCATCAAGATCATCCGCTTGATAAGCTGCATTAGAAGTGGAAACAACTGCAATGCCTTCAGTATCTGCTGCCCCTGGGTCTGCAAGAAATGCTAACTCCTCTGAATCCAAAATCTTCCCCTTAGACTGAGCATCAACCAAATACATCTTCTCACGAAACCATGCATCATCCCTTCTCCTTTTCGGCTGAGTGCATTCCCTAGCCATATGACCTTGTCCTCGGCAATTGTAGCAAGTCACAACCTTCTTAGGACCAATAGGACTCCCATTTCCACTAGCTTGAGAATTCACAGCTTGATTGTTCCCAGTCCTTGTAGGATGTCCATATGAATTTTGCCTTCCCTGAATAGGTTGCACCGTCACTTGACCATCTTGAACAGTGGCTTGTTGTCGAGGATTTGATGAGGTGTGGAGCTGATTGTTTGTTGGTGGAAATCCTCTAGTTGCAACAAGTTTTGACAAGTAAGCGGTGAGATGGTTTAGTACATCAGCTGGCGTATCATTTGGAGTAAAGACCGGTGCTTGGATTGGTGGAACTTCATTAGAGTAGAAAGCTTGTGCTGGTTGTGCTTCTATTGGAAAATATCCTTGCTGAGGAGTATAGCCTAATGGAGAAGTGTTGGCTTGTGATGGTGATGTTTGATATGGTGGTTGCTGTTGAAAAGATTGTTGATGAACACTTTGTTGATATTCTTGTTGTGGCATCATTGGTGGTTGATAAGATGGTTGCTGTGGTTGCTGATAGATGTGTGGTGGTGGCTGCTGCAAGTATGTTGGTTGTTGATAAGTATAAGCCATGTTTTGTTGAGAAGCATACATTGTAAGTGGATCATGAACTTGAGGTGTAGACAACCGAGCCTCGATCACATGGCATTCGTGTTGTTGAAGAAAAGCTTGAAGTTGATCCACATTGGTGTTATGCAAGTCCTTAGCCAATTTAACATCCATCACGTATTTTTTCCATTCTGGAGGAAGAGTGTTCAAATACTTGGTGTTCAATTGAAAGGTAGGGATTGCCATGCCATAGATATTAAGCTCATTCAACAATAGGGTAAATCTCAGATAGTAATCATTGAGAGTCTCCCCTGGCACATAGGCAAACTTATCAAAAGTATCATAAAGCTTACACTCTCGTTCTTGTTTAGTTAACAAGGTGCCTTGCATTAGAACACGAATTCTATCCCATAACTCTTTGGCAACTTTATGTTTGCTGACGAGTTTGTAGACATCTGGAGGAAGGGCTTAGAGAATGATGTTTGTAGCATACTTATCACATTTATCTTGAATCTTCATATCTCCAGTCAACTCACCCGTTGTGCGAGGACGAGTAGTCGTACCTTCCGTCACTGTACCATAATCTAATGGTCCATTGAGCACCGATTCCCAAATTAGATGTCCATTCTCCTTGTTCAACATATAAAGTTCCATTCGGGAAGCCCATTCCTCATACATAGTCTTCACCAACATTGGTGGACGATTATCCGTACCCAAGAGGATGGACTTATCCGTAAGAGATGTGTACTCCATTTCAATAAGTTAAGATTTACAAAGTTGATCGAACAATGAAATAAGGTTAAGTGTTTTTGTGTTGAAGTCGAGAAACAATGTTAAAATCCCTTAAAATATGTTCTCGATAAACCAAAAATTCCAAGACAAAATTACACACGATTTCGAAATTTTTTATGGAATAATTTTTGGATTGTCGGAATGTCTAGATCAGAATGCCAGATCGGAATGTCAGATCGGAAAGTCCAGATCGCAAAGCAAGGCTGTCGAAATGTTTAGATCGCAAAGTCCAGATCGTAATGTAACTTGGTCGGAATGATGGTGGTATCGGAATGCCTAGATCGAAATGCAATGCTGTCAAAATGTTCAGATCGCCAAGCCTGTCGGAATACTCAGATCGCAAAATCTATCGGAATACTCAGATCGCAATGCTCAGATCGCAAAGTAGCTGACAAAATTCAAGCAAAGTAACGACTTAAAATACTTCCTTATACCCGTCGGAATCCCAGATCGCAAAGTACGATCGGAATGTCCAGATCGGAATAAGTAATAAAACCCACGTATCGCAATGTAGAACCAAAACCCTTTCCGATGGTGATGGTTATTGCGATGGAAGCCCACGTTTCGCTTGTACTTTCCGATGGAGATTCTGCTTAAATTTCGGAATGAAGAACACACGACTTTTTTGCACTTTTGATCCAAGAAAGATGATGTTTTAACGAAAACCAAGATACCAAGAATAGTTTTAAGCACGAATCCCTATGTTACACTACTTTAAGCTACGATCAAACACAAAAAAATTTGAAGATTTCGGCAAAAACAAACCTATACTCTACGAATTGTTTAGAAAACAATACGCAACACAAAAACAAACCTATATCTCATCCCAAGCTCTGATACCATTTGAAGAAATGTAAATCTATGCTTATGTTTTAGAGAGAGAAAGAGATAGAGAGATGGTGGATTTCACACTTTAGAGAGAGAAAGTTAAAAGGAACTATGTGAAAATAATGAAACCACACCACCCTCTCCATCAAAGGAGAGGGTTTATATACCCAAGCCCATGAGATGGGCTTGGGTTTACAATAGGCCGCCGGCCTATACATTTCATGGGGTCGGTTTTGGGCTTTGTTTAATGAATGTAAATAACTAAACTACGAGCTATAACATCGACTATTGTTGGAGTGATCGATCCTTTCTAATACGTAAAACGTATTTCCAACAGAACTTGTGTAAGTTGTGTGTAGATTGGTCCTACCTAAGATTAGGACTCGACATCTAGCCTTATGTCTGAAAATGGTGAAGTAGGCAATGTTGTGTAGATTGGTCCTACCTAAGATTAGGACTCGACATCTAGCTTAGTGTTAGAAATGTGTAAGAGACGTGTATGGTTTTCTCCGCCTTGAAAGGTGTTTTGTTGACTAGTGAAGTAACTCTCGAGTAAGGTGTACTCGAGGAGTAGAGTAGGGTGAAGAGGAGCTTCGTGACCGAACCGCTATAAATCATCGTGTCGGTACTTTCCTTTACATTTATGTCTTTACTCTTATTAATGCATTTATATGTTGTTGTGTGTTGTGTGCATCTCATGATCTAAACATCTAAGTTGCGGAAAAGTTAAGGCTTAGTACGTGTGTGCTTCATGTTTAGATTATGGTCAAGTGTACATCACTTAGTCTAAACATTTTAGTTGCAGAAAAGCTTATGCTTAGTACGTGTGTGCTTAGTGTTTAGACTATTGCTTGATGTACTATTGATTTGATATATTTGTGTGTTTTCTTACTTGTAGTATTTATCTTTCAATCAAACACATCTCATATCTAGTCAATCTTGATTGAGAATTTTATACCAAGGATTGTCAAAGTTTAACATGTAACAAAAGGTTAAGTCCACTGTCGGCGGTTCCTTAAATGGACACGCGGTTCCTTAGTTATAATGAACCACGGGTACAATAAAAAACCGCGGTCAGTGGGTTTTACCGAAATGTTTTGAAAAAGAACTAGAAACTATTCAACCCCCCCCCCCTTCTAGTTTCTTTAATTATATTTCTTTTTCATTCTTCAACCCCTTCAACACTTACCAATATATCATCACTAGCACCTTATTGTGATTGTTTCAGTGCTAGCATCAGTAATTGGTCGGTATTCTGCTACGTTACAATCATTCTCCATCTTTCCTAAGGACTGCTAATTTTAACTAGGGAATTGTCCTTGGGAAGATTCCATCGGTTCTGAGGAATCATTGGACTTATACCTAATCCTACCACCCTTTTGTCACCACAACCGTCGTGAATTAAGTGTGTTTTTGGTAAGTACTTGTCACCATGAAAATTACTTGAAAAATCACTTAAGTCATTTGTGATATAAATATCAAAGTTTTTGTGCCTTAAGTGTTTTTCTTCATAAAAACGTTCCCCCTTAACATGTGCATTACACATATTAAGTTGGTTAATACTTGAAGTCTTTTTAACCTTAGCCACATATTGACAAGTCTCCTTAATCCCATTTTCTCCCCTTTTGAGCTTGCAGACCCATCTATGAATAGTGTCTGATATGAGCAAAATCTTATATCAATAATATCACAAATCACCCTAAAACACATAGTAAATACCTAACTTTTATACATAAAAGCAGTATTATTGGGGTATGTTTTGTGTTTGTGCTTGTTTAGGTAACAAGGATACAAATTTAGAGTAAAAAAGTGAAATCAAGCCTTAAAGATGAAGAAAAGACAAGAGAAGGATCAAAAGTGACAAGCCTTGCAAAGAAAATGACCTATCTTGACAACATTTAAAAGATGAAGGACTAAAGTACAATTTTGAGAAAGTCAGGATTAAAGTCAAATCTGGTCAACCTTCAAGTCAAACAAGTCAAAGGGCTTCAAATGTTCAAGATAAAGTCAAAGGATCAAAATTGCCAAAGAAATGAAGCTTGGAGCTTATTTGTATAATCTACTAAACTACAAGGGTTAAAGTTAACAAATTTCATACTACTTTTGGGCTTAATCCGTGTGAGGATGGAATCAGCCAATGAGAGAGTAGTATGAGTGTGACATGGATTGCCAAATACTCCCACTCACAGCCGCCAGTCATAAATGACTGAATCTTCAATAGTATAACCCACTCAGCTCAATTCAGCCAATGAGAATGCACCATGCAATAATGTATATATATATCCAGTTTGGATAATGATCCGCAACACACATCCTCCTCAAATAAGACAACGCCACGTGTCATCTCCAAGTTAACACAAGCCCAGGAACGGGATTTCGCTACAATGTATATCAAGTGAAGATATAAACATGAAAGTTGCTCGAAATCAAACAAGGAATTCAACCCAACAACTTAATTGGACTGAAATTCATTCATTCAAAAATCCCCAAATGTGTTCATGAGCTGGAATTTTCAATTGACCAAATTAGTACACGTGGAGGATTCCTATTGGCTTGGACATGTCAACCATCCCCAACACACTCTCAATTCAGTCTATAAATACCCCCAGTAGTCTTCATTTGTAACGTGTAGCCTGTAGGTGTGAAAACACACACTTCTCAATTTTCTCTCATTTCTAGTTTATCAAGTTAGTTAGATACTACTCTTAGGTGTTTGACAACCACCTAAGAGTTAGTTAGACAGTTAGTAACAACTTTGTAACAGATTTTCCCACCGTTAATGAAATTTAAACCTTCACTATCACTCAATTCTCATTCTCTACCTGCATTACTTCTTTTGATCATCCATGATCAATGGAAGTTGATTGATGTTTGGAAGACTTGTAGCTGGTTCAGAGTTGATTTGCAGTCCATTTCATAGCAATTTCAGTCATTTGTAGCAGGGGTATTCATTGTAGCAGATCATGATGATGATGATGGTTATTGGTGGATGATTCATGGTGTTTTAGTGATTTTAGAAGGCTCGGCGCCTCTCTACTCCATCAAAGGAGGCATCAAGCTAAAAAGTTCTTAGTTTCTTGTTTAAATTCCTCTAAACAACCTTGCATGCTAAATACCTAGTGTAAATCTTAAATGCTGAACTGATAGTGTGATTAGCTTGATTGTAGTGTGATTGTGTTGATTTGATTGCTTGCTTGTAGTTTAACAGCTTTTCATTAAGTTTTACTTAGTTAAAATTGATCTTTCATCAGTCATTGTTCATTAGCTACTCATTTTGTTGTTTAACCAGTAAACCTGTTAGTTTTTTACTCTAAACCATTTCATTTCATCAATTGAACAAGTCTTAATAAGTGCTTTTAGCTGTCATTCATTTGTACTCAAAAAAGATTTTGAAAAAGTTAATAATCTGTTCTTTAAGTGGTGTTTGAATCAAAATCATTGATTGATATTCATTGTGTAAAACCTGTTGCTTTTAGCTCACTTTCACTTATTCAGTTAGTGTGAGCATTTTGGTTAAGCTTTGTAGTCAAATAAAGGGTCAAAAAGGAAAATTGCATTGAAAAAATTTGGGTCAAGTCCTTTATAAACTTCATCTAGTTAAAACTAGTGATCTTTGATTCCATGGCATTTCCTTGTTTCTTGATGATTTTAGCTGAAATCTGTTTCTACTTGTAGCTTAACATCCAGACTTTCACTGCTTATAAGGAAATCATACAGTATTAGTTTTTGAGTTAGATTTCAGCTTATTAATAAGCCTTAGACCATTTGCAAGTTTCTATGATAGTTAGCACACTGTTTTCCTAGATTTCACAATCTACTTCATTGATCAATACATTTTCTTTCACATAACCATTTACAAACATTTCATGAGTGAATCTTGAAATTTTTAGATGTTTGATAATTTTGGTCAAACCTTGGTCAACATAAGTTGTTTTTGGCTTATTCAGGATTCCAGCTTATTTTGTTGCTTATTTTCAAAACTAAAAGACATTCCAAGCTTTGTGTGACTTGATTAATCAGTTTTGATAAGAAAATCAACTTGTGGATGTCTCAATTTGTTTTGAGCTTATTGTGAGCTTATTGAAATAAGTTATCCAAAGATTTAGAAGCTTTTAGCAAAATTCCTTTTACCAGCCTAGCTAAATTTCAGTTTTAAGCATTTTGCAATAGATTAGAGTCATTTTGGTTCAGAAATAAGCTCAAACGAGCTTATTCAACTGCTAGTGCCCATTTTTGTGAAAGTTTATACTTTAATTGCATTTTGGTCCTTGGTTTTTCATTTACTTTGTAAACAGCTTTGAAACTTTACTTTTCTAGGTTTTGCAAGTGTTGGTCCCTGAAATTTGATTAGTTACAAAATTGGTTAGTTAGTTTTGAAGTTTGTTAAGTTTGTTTGATTAGAATGTTATATTTTCATATTTGGTCCCTATAGTTTCTGATTTTGCACATTTAGTCCCTATAATTTCATTTCCTTTACATTTCAAGCACTTTTATTTTTCATGCATTAAAAACTTGTACTTTGTGGATATTATGTGGTAATTGCACTTTGTTTTACGATTAAATAGTTATATAATATTTTCTCTTTTTACGTGATTGTTTGAATTAGACCTAGAATCCAAATAATCCTTTAACAACCAAAAACAATTTCAAGCTTGATATTAGTAGGTCTTTCAATTTGTCTTGAGTCGAGAAAAAACGAACTTGCAAATACTCAATACCAAATGGCGCCGCTGCCGGTTCATGACATTACGAGAGACTATTGATTGACGGTTTCGATTGGATTTTGGGATCCGTTCCCCGAGTGGACGTTATTTTTACGTATCATAAATCCAAAAGATAAAAAAATCAAAAATATAAAAATATAAAAACTAAAAAATAACAAAATCAATTCTTTTCCTAAAGAATTGAACCAAAAAAATAAAAAATCCAAAAAGCAATCTTTTTCCTAAGAGATTGCACCCAAAATATATATTATTGGTTTTCATCGATTTTTATGTACATATAGTATTTTTCTTAAAAAAACCCAATAAATACAAAAATATTTTTGATATATTATTATATGTAGATATGTATACGTATACGAACACTTAATACATCTACTTCCATAAGTATTGCTTTTGCAATACCCCGTTCTTAGGGGCGTTCCGATCCTAAGTTCGTGTATTGATCAAAGTAAATTAAAGCAAGAATAGATAAATACTTCCAATAGGCAAGAATTCGAAGAATACAAACTACAAAGTGAATAGATAGGCGACGTGCTATAAAATGCCGTCTAAGGGGTAATAGGTACTTAAGTGCTTCGCGCCACCTAACCCCCCGTTCACTAGTGAGTATTCTAAGAAGGAAAGCTTGATTGGTGGTCTTGCACCCAAGTATTACTTACATATACTATACTTTCTTGTGGATATCACTTATTGAACCTCGGAAAGGATAATCCCTTCTTTTCCAAAGTCGAACGGGAGCTTCTCTCTCACTCCTTGATTTGAGTTGCATGCTCACCCGCGGGCGTGCACAAATACCTATTGATGTACAACCTCTTCCTCCCAAAAGGAAGAAAAAGAAAAAGAGTAAAAACAACACCGTCCATCAAACCGATCCCGAGCATCGTGCTTTCGACCCCGTAAACGAAATCATGGTCGCCGTTGACAATCGACCTTTGATGGAGCACCTTCAATCAAATGTGCAAGGATATGCCGATGCTATTGTTATACCCGAGATACCCGCAAACACCTTTGAGCTTAAGACATCCATGATTACCTTGGTTTCAAACACACCATTTTTCGGGAGACCTAATGATGATCCACATGATCATATCAAGAAGTTTCTATCTCTTTGAAATACCCTTAAGTACAATGGAGTTCCCCATGATGCCATTAAGTTGATCCTAGTTCCATTCTTCTTAGAGGGCAATGCTAAGTATTGGCTAGATAAACAACCACCTAAGAGCATTACCACTTGGGATGACTTTACTAAGAAGTTTTTGAACAAGTTCTTTCCTCCATCTAAGACCACGGCTTTGAGAAACCTAATTATTGAATTTCAACAGAAACATAATCAAACCTTTAGTGATGCTTGGGAAGAGTACAAGGAGTTATTGAGAAAATGCCCCAATCATGGATTCAATGAAGTTCACCAAATCAATACCTTCTACAATGGATTAAGACCACATCATCAAGATTCCCTCAACTCCTTCGCAGGTGGGAATATTCTTTCCAAATCCATTCAAGAGGCATGGGACATTATTGAGACTAAATCCATGGTGCAAACAAATACCCAAAATGATGAAAGAGTCCATGTTGTGCAAGATAGTTCTCACACATCCTTTGATAATCAAATACTCAAGAGTCACCAAGAGATACTTAAAACAATGGAAAGAAATCAAGAGATGAATTTAAAGACAAATCAAGACATAGCCCAAGCCCTTAAGAACCTTTCCTTGAACCACTTTTCCAATGATGTGAATGCCATTGCTATTTCATGTGAGACTTGTGGAGGTCCTCATTCTTACCTACAATGTGATAAGGTTCAAAATTACCAAGGAGAATGTTATTCTTATCAAGATGAACATAGAGAGCACTTTAAACCTAACATCAACCCAAACAATCTCTCTTACAAGTCAAATAACTACCTTGCTTCACCTGGCTTTCCACCCCATCCATCCACCCAAAATCAACCCAACCCTCCTCAATTGCTTCAAAGAAATCAAGGGAATAGGCCAAACTACCAAGGAAACAACTATAGAGCACCCAACAATTTTCAACATCAAGGGAATAACTTTCATACAAACAATCAAGGATTTAACCAACCACCTCCACCTCAATATCCAAACCAAGGTTTTTATCAAGGAAATGTGCAACCTAATCCCATGGATTTGATTCTTCAAAAACTTACTTCTTATGAAAGGCAAATGAAAGAGGCTCAAGAAGAAAACAACAAGAAATTTGCTCTTCTACAAAACCAAATTATACACACTCAAAGGCCACAAAGGGCTCTACCTTCGAACACACAAACAAATCTAAGGGCTAATGTCAATGCTATCACAACAAGAAGTGTAAAGACAACTAATGATACTTCACCTCCTACGCCTACTTTGGTTAAGCCTTCTATGGTTCCACCTTGTGATAAGCCTTCAACGTCAAATTCACCACCTTCAAGCTCTAAAACTTCAACACCTACACCTTCTCATCCTACACCCACTACACCTTTACCTTCCACACCTATCAATGAAGAAACCAACAAAGAGAATCCTTCCACAACAACAACTACTCAACCTACACCAAAACCAAGCCTTCCTTACCCATCAAGATTGAGAAAGGAGAAACTTAAAAACAAGGATGATATTCAAGTCTTTAACTTTTTGAGGATGTTCAAGCAACTTAACATAAACATATCCTTTGTGGAAGCTCTTGCATATATGCCAATGTTTGCTAAAATGTTCAAAGATCTCCTCTCCAATAAAGAAAAAGTTGGTGGATTTGCCTAACACATCACTTAATGAGAATTGCTCCGTTGTGTTGCTAAAGACTTTACCCACCAAACTTGGAGATCCGAGGCGGTTTTTGATCCCTTATAATTTTCCCGGGGTGGAAAATTGCATGGCACTAGCGGATCTTAGGGCAAGCATTAATCTCATGCCTTTATCGGTTTGGCAAAAACTCTCTCTTCTCGAGCTCACTCCTACTAGGATGACCCTTGAGTTAGCTAACCATACCATAGCTTATCCGGTAGGCATTGCGGAGGATGTGTTTGTAGGGGTTGATAAGTTTACCTTTCCCGGGGATTTTGTAGTGGTTGATTATGATATGGACCCGAGAGTTCCTCTTATTGTTGGTAGACCATTTTTGAGGACGGGTCGTACTCTTATAGACGTGGCGGAAGGAGAACTAATTATGAGAGTTGAGGATGAGAAAGTGGTGTTTATGCTAGGGAAAGTTACTACGACATCTAAAAATTATGAAACAATTAACATAGTGGATGTTCTTGATGAGCTGTGTGATGAGCATTTTCATGAAGCTTGTAAGAATGATAGTGAAAACGTGCCTCATGTAGAGACCGTTGCCTCAATTGCTCCCTTCTTAACACCATTTGGAGAGAGTGATTTCCTCTTGGATGAATTTGAGTCAAACTCCCTTGGTAATGATGATTCTCCCATCAATTGGGAAGAAGACATTCTCACTATCCAAAAGTTGCTCAATGAGGATCCCATTCCTTCACCTACTCCATAAGAAGTTACCATCGATGATCCATCTATAGTGAAACCTTCCATTGAGAGTCCACCTTCTCTTGAACTTAAGGATCTTCCATCACACCTTGAATATGCTTTCTTAGAGGGCAAAGACCAATTATCCGTGATCATAGCAAAAGACTTGAAAGATGATGAGAAGGAAAAACTCATAGAGGTGCTTAAGAAACATAAGCAAGCCATAGCATGGAAAATATCTGACATAAGGGGAATTGATCCAAATTTTTGTACATACGAAATCCTTATGGAGGATGATTACAAACCCACCATTCAAAAAGGAAGTTATCAAACTCCTTGATGCGGGAATGATTTACCCAATTTTTGACTCTCCATGGGTTAGCCCGGTACATTGTGTTCCTAAGAAGGGTGGAATCACCGTAGTGCCTAATGAGAACAATGAGCTTATTCCTACTAGACTTGTCACGGGTTGGAGAGTTTGTATCGATTATAGGAAGCTCAATGATGCTACTAGGAAATATCATTTCCCATTGCCTTTTATGGACCAAATGCTTGAACGCTTAGCGGGAAATGAGTACTATTGCTTTCTAGATGGACTCTCGGGTTATTTACAAATACCCATTGACCCAAAGGATCAAGAAAAGACCACATTCACTTGTCCCTATGGTACATTTGCTTACAAGAGAATGCCTTTTGGCTTTTGCAATGCACCGGGCACATTTCAAAGGTGTATGATGGCAATCTTTCATGACATGATTGAGCACACTATGGAAGTTTTCATGGATGATTTCTCGGTCTTTGGAGATTCACTCACTTCTTGTCTCTCCCATTTGGAACGTATGCTTAAGAGGTGTGAAGAAACACGTCTTGTTCTTAATTGGGAGAAGTGCCATTTCATGGTCAAAGAGGGGATAGTTTTGGGACATAAGATATCTAATAAAGGTTTAGAAGTGGATCGTGCTAAAATTGATGTTATTGCTAAACTTCCCGCACCCACCACGGTGAAAGGAGTTAGGAGTTTTTTGGGTCATGCGGGATTCTATTGACGTTTTATACAAGATTTTTATAAGATTGCAAGACCGATGACCCACCTCTTGGAAAAAGAGGCTCCTTTAATTTTTACCCAAGAGTGTTTAGACATTTTTGAGATTCTTAAGGAAAAGTTGACTAAGGCTCCCATTTTGGTTTCTCCAAATTGGAATTTGCCTTTTGAGCTCATGTGTGACGCTAGTGATTATGTCGTAGGGGCCATGTTAGGACAAAGAGTGAATAAGCATTTTCAACCTATACACTATGAAGTAAGACAATGACGGGTGCTCAACTTCATTATACCACCACGGAAAAATAGTTGCTTGCTATAGTTTATGCCTTTGAGAAATTTAGACCCTATCTTGTGCTTTCGAAGACCATAGTGTTTACGGATCATTCCGCTCTCAAGTACCTCATGACAAAGCAAGATTCTAAGCCTAGGCTTTTGAGATGGGTTTTCTTGCTACAAGAGTTTTCCATTGAGATTCGTGACAAGAAAAAAGCCGAGAATTTAGCGGCGGATCACTTGAGTAGACTTTAGCATCCTTTTCAAGGTGAATTGCCTCATAAGGAAATTAATGAATCCTTTCCATTAGAGGAGCTCATGTCTATCTCTTTATAAGAGGATGCCACCCCTTTGTTTACGGATATTGTAAACTATCTTGTGAGGGATGTGCTAATAGAGGGTCTTACTTCACAACAAAAGAAGAAATTTATTAAGGAAGTCAAATACTACTTTTGGGATGACCCTTACCTCTTTAGGAAATGTACGTACCAAATCATTAGAAGGTGTGTAGATGGGCCCGAAGCATTTAAGATCTTAGAAGCTTGTCATAAAGGACCCACGGGTGGCCATTTTGGGCCTAACTACACCGCTAAGAAAGTCTTTGATTCGGGTTTCTATTGGCCTTCAATATCCAAAGATGCCCAAAAGATGGTGAAATTTTGTGATGTGTGTCAAAGACAAGGCAAGATTAATCAAAGAGATGAGATGCCACAAAATTTCATACAAGAGTGTGAGATTTTTGATGTATGGGGTATAGGTTTCATGGGACCTCTTCCATCATCAAAGGGCAATAAGTACATACTCGTAGCCGTGGACTATGTTTCAAAGTGGGTTGAGGCTAAAGCCTTGCCTACTAATGATGCTCGAGTTGTAGTGAAATTCTTGAAGCAATTATTTGCTAGATTTGGTGTACCTCGGGCTATCATAAGTGATCGTGAGACTCATTTTTGTAATGATCAATTTACAAGAGTCATGAAGAAGTATGGTGTTAACCATAGACTTTCTACCGCGTATCACCCTCAAACCAATGGGCAAACCGAGGTCACAAATCGTGGTTTAAAGAGAATTTTGGAGAGAACGGTGGGAGAGCATCGAGCTTCTTGGTCGGATAAGCTTGATGATGCGTTGTGGGCTTTTAGGACCGCTTTTAAGACACCAATTGGTTGTACTCCATATAGGCTTGTCTATGGAAAAGCATGCCACCTCCCATTCGAGTTAGAGCATAAGGCTACATGGGCTCTCAAATGGGCAAACTTTGATTTAAACCAAGCCAGTTCACATCGAAAGGACCAATTCAATGAAATGGATGAATTGAGAGCCAATGCTTATGAGAACTCGTTGCTTTACAAGGAAAAGACTTAGCAATTGCATGATTCTAAGATCAAGAACCGTGAGTTCAAAGTTTGAGAGCCGGTTATCCTCTTTAACTCAAGGTTGAAACTCTTTTCGGGAAAGCTTAAGTAAAGATGGTCCGGTCCATTCACTATTGCTCAAGTATTTCCATATGGGACTATTGAGTTGTCACAACCAAATGGCCCAAATTTCAAAGTGAATGGTCACCGTGTTAAGCACTAATTTGGGGAGGACATTTCCGTGGACATGGTCCAAGAGATCCCTATTTTCCCCATGAATTAATTCATTGTGGGATGAGTCGAGCTAGAGACTCCATAAATCAAGCTTGAATAACTAGGTTTAGAGTTTTTAGACTTAGAGTGTGGTAGAATAGAAATAAGGGTATAGAGTTGAGGATAAGTGTAGGAGGAGACCTTACTTTTGTATTTATGTTGTTTGTAGGGTTGCTCTCTCTTATCACGTGCATTGGAGCTTATGGAGGAGGCCCTTGTATCCGGTTCACTTCGTTACTATTGTGATTTTTCATCACCACATTGTGATTAAAAATGAATTCACTACAGTTGATATTTCCTTAGCTTGAGTTAAGCAAAATTGTCAATGTCCTAAGTGTAGGGGAGTTCACTCCAATACTCTTAAACATTGAGGCAATGTTTATCTTAAGTGTATGGGGTCTTCTATCTAAGTGACCTTACCTAGAACTTTGTCATTGACCTTCATGATAACTTAGAAATTAATTTTTCAACATTTTTCAAATTTTTTATCTACTTTGGCCACCAAAAATATGCATTCATAATTTTTTCATTAATCATTTTTCATTTGCATAATACATTTGTATTGTATATTTCTTATTTTACTTTTCATCAAAATATATAAAAAGGAAAAAAATATAATAAAGGATATGGTTTAACAAGTTTAGATTTTTTTGACATGTTAGGCCCGCCATGGATACTTTGACTCAACCCGAGTTTGCTTATCTAAGCATTCTCTAGCTAGTAGCCTTAACCATGTAGACCTTCATTGGTTTATTAGGCTAAGCATCCATTAGTCTCATTATTTGAGATTTTAAACTGTGGAGAACAAGAGATGATAGAGTTTGAAATAAGTGTAAAGGGCTAGATAAACCTCATATTCATTAATTGTGGCTTTTATATCTCCTTTTGTAACCTTTACTTTCTTGTCAACGCATGTATATATGTTAATAAATAATCAAGAGCGATTTTAATCGGTATGTAGTCTCTTAAGATTCTAAGTTAGAACGTTTTATGTGTACTAGACTTATGTCATGCTTAATACTTAACGGGTGTTTTTCCTTTTATTCTTTTCATTTTATTTGTGAGGAATAAAGAAAAATAAAAGCGGCTTATAAAAAATGAGTGGCTAGAAAAAAAAAGAAAAATAATAATTATACAAGACTCCCAAGAGGGGCAGTGAAGTGTTAATTATAGTAGCTATTGAATTCTAATATTAACTTGACGGGTTGCGGGGATTCGATAGTTGCTCCAATCTAATATTACCTTGACGGGTTGCAGGATTGAAGATCCAAGGTCTCAAAAAGGCGACGGATGTAAATTATTACGTGAGTTTTATTTTTCTTTCCTTAGCGAGTGTGTAGCTACTTATTAATGCATGACATAAGGATCTTACACATAAGGCGAATGACTTATTATTCTTGAGTTGGACTTATATCAATTGTGGGCGGTTTTTCGAGTAATGGATGAGAGGATTACTTAGGATTAAAACCGTGCTTCCTTATTTTGATATTTTACATTTCTTATATTTCACGCTTTAAATAATGACAAATTTGCTCCCAAGCAATTTGCTCAAATAATAACCGGTCTTAGAGGCATAATAAGTGGGGTATGAGAGTAACACAATTAATGTATATGAATAAGTTGACGCACTTACACTTGTGGATAACAATGATCTTGTTTTTAAGCTTGGTATAGGGAAAGTGAAACTTGAGGGTGATAAGTGTTCATGGTACCAAAAGCCCTAATCTAAGTCCTTGATTTCTTTATGAGTTATTTCCATCATAACCATTTCAAGAAAAGCCAAAAATATATAAATAGAATTGCTTTCATTTGCATTGCATTGTATAAAATAAAAAACATACATCATATAGTGTAGAGTAGTATAAAAGCATTTTATATTGGCCAAGATGGATTAATTATGAGAAAAATATAAATTGGTGCTTTAAAATGTGGCATTGCATGAGGTCATGACAATGATTAAGTGTAGGGGATTTGATATGAGCAAAATCTCATATAATATCACAAATCACCCTAAAACACATAGCAAATACCTAACTTTTATACATAAAAGCAGTATTATGGGGTATGTTCTGTGTTTGTGCTTGTTTAGGTAACAAGGATACAAATTTGGAGCAAACAAGTGAAATCAAGCCTTAAAGATGAAGAAAAGACAAGAGAAGGATCAAAAGTGACAAGCCTTTCAAAGAAAAGGACCTATCTTGACAACATTCAAAAGATGAAGGACTAAAGTGCAATTTTGAGAAAGTCAAGATTAAAGTCAAATTTGGTCAACCTTCAAGTCAAACAAGTCAAAGGGCTTCAAATGTTCAAGATGAAAGTCAAAGGATCAAAATTGCCAAAGAAATGAAGTGTAACACCCCACCATGGCGGCATATGGGGCGCGACGTATGGATATCATCACAACAAACGGTGTCTCTATAGAGAAAACTAAAATGCAAATATAATGTCATAAACTGGTGACATAAATGTCATGACAATATCTCAACAATGCAGGAGTCTAGGTAAGTAGGTAACAGTCCTACCACTTACCCAAGACAAACAATAAACATAAACCAATGAAACATATAGGTGCCAAATAGTATCACTTATTAAATGAGCAAATGAAACTAAGAAGGAACGGGGATCTCCTTCTAAATGCATTTCCTACGCTCTCCAAATCCTAGCCACTTATGTTCTCATGCTTAACCATAGTATCACCTGAAAGAGACATTAAAACACGTCAACATAAAGTTGGTGAGAGTCATAGGTTTAGACTTCAACGCCAAAACAAACCATAAGCTGTGAGTAACAACCAAAAGTTAAAAACATATGGACAATGTGATACTAACATGCATTAACAAACTAACATTCAAGATTTAACTAATCAAACCAAAACCCAGGCTCCCATCCATACCAAACACCATACTCCCATAGGCATCCAAACACCTATGAACCAAATCCCAAGGCCCCACCTTGTCAACACCCCCTTGGTACCAAGTCAAAACATAAAAACAATCAAGAATCATCTAGCAGTTAATCACGTAAGTAAGCACAAGTCCATCACCAAAAATAAAACATTCACAACATAATTTATAAACAAGACAGTGTCTCTTCCATCCCATCTGGAAGTCATAAACATTAGAAAACATGGGACACCTGATTGAGCTTCCCCAAACATCCGCGCACTAGCAAAAAGCTAACAAACCAAAAACACATAATCAAAACATGAACCAAACACTAAAATGGCTCATCAAACTATGATGGACATCTAACCTTCTCCCATATATATACCTCGTATATATGCTCTAAGCATCTCATTACACCCCTCTATAAAGCCCTTAACTCGTTTTACTTCATAACACATCCCGTTAACATTTTATCAAAAACAGTCCCAGTTTTAGGTCTCCAAACTATAAGCCAAAAGCCCACCTAAACACACCTATGATCTCTGTAAATGGAATACTTATGCCCTTACATATGTTAGCTAACTCCTCCCATTTGTCCCAACCTTAAAGCTTCTTTCAAGGCCCCGATATATATATATATATATATATATATACTTTTGTCATTCCAGATTTACTGATTTTAAACATACAAAAAGTTTGTTATGATTAGGGGGTCTTACCCTAAACCACAATCTTAGCCCCAATGTAGATACTCACTATAATATATAAACCATCTCTCATGTTCGTTATAAGATCCCAATGCAACCCTAAGTACCCCAAACAACCCAAAACTTAAAAAGAAAACAGGCTGACTTCAAAACTGTTTTGACCTCCGATGGTTGTAACCTGTTTTTGACCCACTTCCCGACCTCCAATTTAGTTCTCGTTTCTTGCATTGGAAAGCCACTTCAATTAACTTTTCAGGGATACTTGGATCGCAAAATAAGAGTTTGTAGAACTCCCAATATGATCAAAACAATTGACTCATAATTCTGCCCAGTTTTTAAAAACAGGTTTAATCAAATTAACCTAATTAATTACCCATAACCCCATTAAATACAAGCCCTAGTTTATGTAATCATCATGATATCATTAATATAACATTAATTTACTGTTTTTATATTAAACCCTAACCTAAATCCATCATAAGATGATTAAAGAAAACATTAAACAATTTAAATTAAAAAGGGATTATGAAGATTTACCTTTGATTTATGAAAACCCCCAAATTTTATGAAGGACCCTAATTTTTTTTGAATGTGCCGTCAGTTTTAAGCTTCCAGGAGAAAAATATGATTTTTGATTTATTATATAAACTTTATATAGTGTGTACATAAAATCCTAGTCCAAATATAAGCCCACTTTCCTTTTTTTTCTCCTCCCTTTTCTTTGATTCGTCCCAAACCGACTATGCACCCTTAATTTTTGTTTTTTTTATTTTATTATTAATTAATATATTATTAATATTACCTTAATTTTCCTTAATTTATTTCAGCTCCTAAAACCTCCAAAACCTCAAAACCGTAAAACTAGTCAATTTTACGCGTTTACCGTAAAAGACGTAAAATATAAACTTTTATAAAAAATCTCAAATTCTGAAATAAACTTTATATTTAAGTTCTAAATAACTTAAAACCATCCCGAAAAATACTCACATGACTAAATACCTCTTCCTAGACCTCTAAATGCGAAACCCTAAATCGTAAAAATACGATTTTCTATAATACATATACGTATACGTAAAACCACTAAATAACACCATCTCATGTCATAGTCACTACACTGTGAGCTCATGAACATGAAATAACCGTTCCTCAATTTACTTATGAGTACTTTATACCCAT
The DNA here is from genome assembly GCA_025667525.1 of Glebionis coronaria. NCBI lineage: Eukaryota > Viridiplantae > Streptophyta > Magnoliopsida > Asterales > Asteraceae > Glebionis > Glebionis coronaria. The sequence continues at coordinate 32,021,723 of CM046874.1, read as the reverse complement.
ACACGATATCCACACCAACCTCGTTCACGCGAAATAAACATGTAAACACGCAATTCACATAGTCACACATAAATTAACCTTAAATAAGACCAAGTGACGAACCTCAAAACCACGGTTGTCACATCACTCCCTCCTAATAGAAATCTCGTCCCGAGATTTACTCCTTAGGATCAAACACACAACCAACAAATCACATGAATACTTGTTCTAAAGAACACTTTCCCGTTCCCACATGAACTCTAGTCCACGTTCCAAATTCCATCTACCCATAACTACGGTATATTACCCTTTTCCAACATCCTAGCTTCACGACCCAAAATCTCTATCGGCTCTTCGATAAAACGAAGACTCGCATCCATACTAATATCATCTAACGGTACTTGCAAGTCGGTTCTTGCTAAGAATTTCCTCAAGTTTGATACATGAATACGTCATGCACACTACTCAGTTCCTCCGGTAATCTCAACCTATACGCCATTAGCCCAATCCTTTCAAGGATTTCATATGGACCCACAAATCTAGGTGCTAACTTCCCTTTTCTTCCCAAACCACATCACCCCTTTCCACGGTGAAACCTTTAGCATAACTTTATCTCAAATCTCAACGGCTTACGCCTCTTGTCCGCATAGCTCTCTTATCGGTTCCTTGCTATTTTCAACCCCTACTTAGTCACTGCCACCACCTATATAGTTTTCCATCATTCGGAAGTTCTCCCAACCTTAAACACATCCAATGGTATATGCAGGATTGCATAACCAAAAGCTTCCCATAATATTCACATGAAACACGCCATAACCACCACCTCATCCTTGCTTTCCCACGCTCGGCACCAAGTAACTAACCATCCTTCATACTCATATATGTTACACCTCTTCTCTAGGTGAATGGTCCATTGTTCGCGACTACAAACCTCTTGTTCTAACTGTTTCTCTTCAATATCACCCCACTATCTTCACAATCCTCTTGCTTCCTCGAATCATTCTTCCTCCATTCTACTTTTCGCTTATCTCTCCACAATCTTAATTTCCACTCCATCTTATGTCGCGTCTTCAGCCTATAATTTAGGTGTTTCCTCCTTTTATTCTTTACATCCTCATCAATGGGGAATATGCCCCTCTCACCGGTGACTCTCTCTTTGTAGGAGAATTCTCCCTAATATAATGCGTCCTCCAACTATCTCCAAATCTCACGCCAATGCTCTAGGCGTCTTTCTCAATTACCCCTACAGTATACTCATACCAATCATTAGTCTATCAACGGTATACTACGCTTGCTTTCCATCGCCTCTTCCCTTGCCACAATTCTTCATAAGGCATTCCATACCTATTAGGTTGACTTTTACACAAAACCTCCTATTCCATCGCATATGAACGCAATCCTTCCAACTTCTCAACTATGTGACTTCCCATTCCTCTTGAATTATGAGATGAACTAGTCAGTCTATCGACAATCACCCAACTCTCGTCGTACTTATTCCTCCACCCCATTATGTATCCCTTTCACCAACTTCGTCCTTACATCGCTCTTTCTAAGCTACTCCTATCTACGTAGAAAGTATAGTCTACGTCCCTTTTCTCTATACGATTGTCCAAGCCACGCAACATACACGTTGACGCGTTCTCTACTTTAGACAACTCAACTCGTGCAACCTATATCCTTTATCCAAACCACCCTAATACGTCATCCCTATAGCTCAAGTTCGTCTCAGCTTCACCTCATCCTTCTTATTACATGTCTCACCGACCATGCTTGCCTTTCCCAGATGGTACTTGGCCTTGCAATTTTCTTTCATCAATTAACTCCACCCATCACCTTTGCCAAATGTTCAATCAAGATGATTGAATATGTGTTAGAGACGTTCATGATCCGTATAGATCATTCTCCACGTCTCGTACACCAAATGCCTCTAGCATTCTAGGCAGATATAACAGTCCAGCTCCACTAACTAAGTCTATCAAGTTCTTCCAAATCTTCAGTTCCTGCAACGTATAAGCGATCGCCTTTCTTTGTCGTCCTCGTACGCGTCGAAATCCTTGCTCCACGTATCGTCATGCTTCGCGAATTCATCCAGTCCTTCCGATAATGCCAAGATTGGCTCATTATCCGATCCACTTCTTCAGCCTCCAAAATGCTTCCTCATCCTTCTTCACTTCTCCCTTGCTGGTTCCATGATATGCCATCATCTCTAACTGCTCATCATAGTACACTTAATCCTAAAACTCACACTTGAAAATCTCACGTATAATTCCCTTTCCTAACAACTCCAAACCAACTCATAATTTACCTCACTCTCTTTCTAAGATTTGAGTAGATCAAGATGTCGTCGATGCTCTCGATGACAACTCGTTTATACCCGTTCATGCACACTCGGTTCATTGACTCCATGAAAACCGTTAGTGCTTTGGCGAAGCCAAATGCATAACCATAAACCCAAGGCGTTCATACAACATCCTTAGCAATTTCAATTACGTCCTCATTTCATCCTCTCTCAGTGGCAATACGAATGTATTTCTACCTCGTTCTACTGGTGAAAATCTACACGTATTCTATAAGACCAATACTTCCTCTTATCATACCACTCAACCGCTTCCACATCACATTTACTACCAGGCAACTCAACCTTTATCCTGAATCCCTTGCAATTTCTAACAACTCTCTATGGCGCGTTACTTGTGCCAATATCCATACATTATACAAATCTCTATTCTTCTCCCTGGTACTCCAAAGAGTCCATATATTCACATTAGTTTGTCTACGAACTTCTTCCCTCCCCACTAAGGGCATTCCGACCGTTCTCTCATGGCCACCTACTTAATCGTGTAGGCGCGACCAAGTCTTTCATATGACTACCTCAACGCTCCCAAACAATACGAAACCAAAACTACATCCTGAATCCACCAGATACGATCAACGAATCAAACCCACGGATAACTAACGACATTTCACGTGCACCAATTAAAACAAGTCAAAAACCACGAGACTCAAAAGAAAACTCAAACCCAGAACATGTATCAATTCAAAATGACCCATGAAAACGAAAAATAATCCAAGAAACACCCAATGGCAACCAAAGCATATTACGTCCCGCGACATATTATTTAAACCGTGCAAAAGACCGACCTTTCCAAAAGAATATGCTTTTTTTTTACCTCCCCACATCTATGTGACTCAAACAATCTACAAACAACCCTCTTGACGAACTCAAAACTCAACTCAAAGACTAGGTATCCCGTGCATCCCAAATCATAAAAATAAACTACTATTCAAAGCTCAACCTTTAACCCGAGACTTGTACAATAATTCCGTCCAGGATACTGACCTCCCATGACTATACATTCTGAATATTTTAAAAGTACGTTCCGAGTACATAATTTTTGGCTTTTGAATCACCCAAAAAGCTTTAAAAACGAACAAGTTACGACCAAAACAATTTTATACTAGTTGTTTTAAAAACTAAAGAATAAACTTAGTGATTAATGCAATCCTTTTAAATGAAAGATATAATTGTATGTGTAACCTTCATAAACTCAGTTTAACCTCGTATTAATAATTATAAATGACGTGAATCGGTTAAACCTAATTATATAAACTATGTAAGTAAAAAGAAATTTTACTTTGCTTTATTTCAAAGAAAGTCTTTTAGAATCTGAAATAAATAAGTGTTGATTAAAAGAAATCTTATGTTACATCTTGTTTCAAACACGACTCCAACACCTTACCTTATTTTACCGAAACAACCAACTATCTAACCCTATAATAGATTTCCAAGTCCCCTTTTTTTCTCAATATATACCGACCAAAAGAAATGTAAGACCCAACACAAAAGATTTCATTATCTCAAAAGAAATCCCAAGTTATATCAATAGACTTAAAACCAAGAACACCATTTTTTAAAACGTACACGTGAAATACGAAACTCAAAGAATACGCTACAAGACACACTTCAAAAGATTCAAAACGTCGTTGAAACTCCATCAAACTCGAGCACTAATAAATTGTTTAAACACAAGAGAGCACTAGGTACGTTCAAGTTATAATAACTACTAAACGACCGTAAATCATAACATAACATCTATTAGTATATATACATCCGCATATGTATACCTATTGAATCTCCCAAACATACTCGTTATCATACACGTAAGTCAATCAATCGCTTTATACGCTCGTTTTTCCATAAGAGGAGTCACCATCCCACCGTGCCACAACAAGGCATAAAGCCCACCTCCAAAACCAAACCATATCGTGTGACCCCATAATCACACAACACAACTATAACCCAAAACATATAACACAAAAATAACAATAGCCATCTCATAGGCAGCCATTACATAAACCCATATATTATACGTATACCCAAAGTCCACATCTCATCATATACAAGCATGTACTAACCCTCTTTCATGCAATCATACTTAGGAACTCATTGAAGTTGTGGTACTTGTATAACTATGTTGGCCACCATACTTATACAATTACCCTTTCCCCAATGCACTCCTTCCTATGATGACACTTATAAGAATTAATACAACATATAACACATAAATCCATCAACTCACCTAAGCACATAACCACATAAACAATAAGGTCCAAAACTCCATTTATTAAAATAACATAGTAAAACTCTTGGAATACAGAAATCCATAGTCTAGCTAAAACAGCCTAGACTAAATCCAAAACGAAAACATAATCAGTTATAAGTCACGTCGCCCATAAGAGTGGAAACAGCTTAAAACCCTTCCTATCCACCTACTCCTAGTAACTCGAATTACCACATAATTCTTAGGGAACATGACTTAAACATCAAAAGAAAAAAATACTATACATTAGGTACATAAAATAACCCAACAAAAGATAGAAACTACCATGTACCAAATTATGTACTATAATGTACAATTTAGGCAAAATACAACAATGAATAGCGTGGATGATTATGGTTCAACCTGTACTAGTCACAATCCGAAAAGAAAATAACATGTGGGTAAGTATGAACATACTATGGTTCAATTCATACTAGTCAAAACATCGCAATAAATAACATCCAAACACATCAATTATATAAAATGCACACATACTCCTATGACGCCTATATACAGGGACCCTTAAGCTATAGACTAGGCTACGAAACTAGGCAACCTAATTCTCTATAACCTTTGTCTCTGATACCATTCTGTAACACCCCACCATGGCGGAATATGGGGCGCGATGTATGGATATCATCACAACAAACGGTGTCTGAGAAAACTAAAATGCAAATATAATGTCATAAACTGGTGACACAAATGTCATGACAATATCTCAACAATGCAGGAGTCTAGGTAAGTAGGTAACAGTCGTACCACTTACCCAAGACAAACAATAAACATAAACCAATGAAACATATAGGTGCCAAATAGTATCACTTATTAAATGAGCAAATGGAACTAAGAAGGAACGGGGATCTCCTTCTAAATGCATTTCCTACGCTCTCCAAATCTTAGCCACTTATGTTATCATGCTTAACCATAGTATCACCTGAAAGAGACACTAAAACACGTCAACATAAAGTTGGTGAGAGTCATAGGTTTAGACTCCAACGCCAAAACAAACCATAAGCTGTGAGTAACAACCAAAAGTTAAAAACATATGGACAATGTGATACTAACATGCATTAACAAACTAACATTCAAGATTTAACTAATCAAACCAAAACCCAGGCTCCCAGCCATACCAAACACCATACTCCCATAGGCATCCAAACACCTATGAACCAAATCCCAAGGCCCCGCCTTATCAACACCCCCTTGGTACCAAGTCAAAACATAAAAACAATCAAGAATCATCTAGCAGTTAATCATGTAAGTAAGCACAAGTCCATCACCAAACATAAAACATTCACAGCATAATTTATAAACAAGACAGTGTCTCTTCCATCCCATCTGGAAGTCATAAACATTAGAAAATATGGGAGACCTGATTGAGCTTCCCCAAACATCCGCGCACTAGCAAAAAGCTAACAAACCAAAAACACATAATCAAAACATGAACCAAACACTAAAATGGCTCATCAACCTATGATGGACATCTAACCTTCTCCCATATATATACCTCATATATATGCTCTAAGCATCTCATTACACCCCTCTATAAAGCCCTTAACTCGTTTTACTTCATAACACATCCCGTTAACATTTTATCAAAAACAGTACCAGTTTTAGGTCTCCAAGCTATAAGCCAAACTCCCACCTAAACACACCTATGATCTCTGTAAAGGGAATACTTATGCCCTTACATATGTTAGCTAACTCCTCCCATTTGCCCCAACCTTAAAGCTACTATTAAGGCCCCGATATATGTATATATACTTTTGTCATTCTAGATTTACTGATTTTAAACATACAAAAAGTTTGTTATGATTAGGGGGTCTTACCCTAAACCACAACCTTATCCCTAATGCAGATACTCACTATAATATATAAACCATCTCTCATCTTCGTTAGAAAATCCCAATGCAACCCTAAGTACCCCAAACAACCCAAAACTTAAAAAGAAAGCAGGCTGACTTCAAAACTGTTTTGACCTCCGACTGTTGTAACCTGTTTTTGACCCACTTCCCGACCTCCAATTTAGTTCTCGTTTCTTTCATTGGAAAGCCAATTCAATTACCTTTTCAGGGATACTTGGATCGCAAAATAAGAGTTTGTAAAACTCCCAATATGATCAAAACAATTGACTTATAATTCTGCCCAGTTTTTAAAAATGGGTTTAATCAAATTAACCTGATTAATTACCCATAACCCCATTAAATACAAGCCCTAGTTTATGTAATCATCATGATATCATTAATATAACATTAATTTACTGTTTTTAAATTAAACCCTAACCTAAATCCATCATAAGATGATTAAAGAAAACATTAAACAATTTAAATTAAAAAGGGATTATGAAGATTTACCTTTGATTTATGAAAACCCCCAAATTTTATGAAGAACACTAATTTTTTTTGAATGTGCCGTCAGTTTTAAGCTTCCAAGAGAAAAATATGATTTTTGATTTATTAGATAAACCTTATATAGTGTGTACATAAAATCCTAGTCCAAATATAAGCCCACTTTCCTTTTTTTTCTCCTCCCTTTTCTTTGATTCGTCCCAAACCGACTATGCACCCTTAATTTTCGTTTTTTTATTTTATTATTAATTAATATATTATTAATATTACGTTAATTTTCCTTAATTTATTTCAGCTCCTAAAACCTCCAAAACCTCAAAACCGTAAAACTAGTCAATTTTACGCGTTTACCGTAAAAGACGTAAAATATACACTTTTATAAAAAAATCACAAATTTTGAAATAAACTTTCTATTTAAGTTCTAAATAACTTAAAACCATCCCGAAAAATACTCACATGACTAAATACCTCTTCCGAGACCTCTAAATGCGAAACCCTAAATCGTAAAAATACGATTTTCTATAATACATATACGTATACGTAAAACCACTAAATAACACCATCTCATGTCATAGTAACTACATTGTGAGCTCATGAACATGAAATAACCGTTCCTCAATTTACTTATGAGTACTTTATACCCATATACGATATCCACACCAACCTCGTTCACGCGAAATAAACATGTAAACACGTAATTCACATAGTCACACATAAATTAACCTTAAAATAAGACCAAGTGACGAACCTCAAAACCACGGTTGTCACATGAAGCTTGGAGCTTATTTGTATAATCTGCTAAACTACAAGGGTTAAACTTTACAAATTTCATACTACTTTTGGGCTTAATCCGTGTGAGGATGGAATCAGCCAATGAGAGAGTAGTATGAGTGTGACATGGATTGCCAAATACTCCCACTCACAGCCGCCAGTAAAAAATGACCGAATCTTCAATAGTATAACCCACTCAGCTCAATTCAGCCAATGAGAATACGCCATGCAATAATATATATATCAAGTTTGGATAATGATCCGCATCACGCATCCTCCTCCAATAAGACAACGCCACGTGTCATCTTCAAGTTAACACAAGCCGGGGAACGGGATTTCACTACAATGCATACCAAGTGAAGATATAAACATGAAAGTTGCTCAAAATAAAACAAGGAATTCAACCCAACAACTTAATTTGACTGAAATTCATTCATTCAAAAATCCCCAAATGTGTTCATGAGCTGGAATTTTCAATTGACCAAATTAGTAGACGTGGAGGATTCCTATTGGCTTGGACACGTCAACCATCCCCAACACACTCTCAATTAAGTCTATAAATACCCCCAGTAGTCTTCGTTTGTAACGTGTAGCCTGTAGGTGTGAAAACACACACTTCTCAATTTTCTCTCATTTTCAGTTTATCAAGTTAGTTAGCTACTACTCTTAGGTGTTTGACAACCACCTAAGAGTTAGTTAGACAGTTAGTAACAAATTTGTAACAGATTTTCCCACCATTAATGAAATTCAAACCTTCACTATCACTCAATTCTCATTCTCTACCTACATTACTATAATCCTAGTGTTTCTGTGTGTTTCTTTTGATCATCCATGATCAATGGAAGTTGATTGATGTTTGGAAGACTTGTAGCTGGTTAAGAATTGATTTGCAGTCCATTTCATAGCAATTTCAGTCATTTGTAGCAGGGGTATTCATTGTAGCAGATCATGATGATGATGATGGTTATTGGTGGATGATTCATGGTGTTTTAGTGGTTTTAGAAGGCTCAGCGCCTCTCTACTCCATCAAAGGAGGCATCAAGCTCAAAAGTTCTTAGTTTCTTGTTTAAATTCCTCTAAACAGTCTTACATACTAAATACCTAGTGTAAATCTTAAATGTTGAACTGATAGTTTGATTAGCTTGATTGTAGTGTGATTGTGTTGATTTGATTGCTTGCTTGTAGTTTAACAGCTTTTCATTAAGTTTTACTTAGTAAAATTGATCTTTCATCAGTCATTGTTCATTAGCTACTCATTTTGTTGTTTAACCAGTAAACCTGTTAGTTTTTGACTCTAAACCATTTCATTTCATCAATTGAACAAGTCTTAATAAGTGCTTTTATCTGTCATTCATTTGTACTCAAAAAAGCTTTTAAAAAAGTTAATAAACTTTAAGTGGTGTTTGGATCAAAATCATTGATTGATATTCAGTGTGTAAAACCTGTTGCTTTTAGCTCACTTTAACTTAGTCAGTTAGTGTGAGCATTTTGGTTAAGCTTTGTAGTCTAATAATGGGTAAAAAAAGGCAAACTGCATTGAAAAAGTTTGGGTCAAGTCCTTTATAAACTTCATCAGATAAAACTAGTGATCTTTAATTCCATGGCATTTCCTTGTTTCTTGATGATTTTAGCTGAAATTTGTTTCTACTTGTAGCTTAACATCCAGACTTTCACTACTTATAAGGAAATCATACAGTATTAGTTTTTGAGTTAGATTTCAGCTTATTAACAAGCCTTAGACCATTTGCAAGTTTCTATGATAGTTAGCTCACTGTTTTCCTAGATTTCACAATCTACTTCATTAATCAATCCATTTTCTTTCACAAAACCATTTACAAACATGTCATGAGTGAATCCTGAAATTTTCAGCTTTTTGATAATTTTGGTCAAACCTTGGTCAACATAAGTTGTTTTTGGCTTATTTAGTTGCTTATTTTCAAAACTAAAAGACATTCCAAGCTTTGTGTGACTTGATTAATCAGTTTTGATAAGAAAATCAACTTGTGGATGTCTCAATTTGTTTTAAGCTTATTGTGAGCTTATTGAAATAAGCTATCCAGAGATTTAGAAGCTTTTAGCAAAATTCCTTTTACCAGCCTAACTAAATTTCAGTTTTAAGCATTTTGCAAAAGATTAGAGTCATTTTGGTTCAGAAATAAGCTCAAATGAGCTTATTCAAGTGCTAGTGCCCATTTTTGTGAAAGTTTATACTTTAATTGCATTTTAGTCCTTGGTTTTTCATTTACTTTGTAAACAACTTTGAAACTTTACTTTTCTAGGTTTTGCAAGTGTTGGTCCCTGAAATTTGATTACTTACAAAATTTGTTAGTCAGTTTTGAAGTTTGTTAAGTTTGTTTGATTAGAATGTTATATTTTCATATTTGGTCCCTATAGTTTTTGATTTTGCACATTTAGTCCCTATAATTTCATTTCCTTTACATTTCAAGCACTTTTATCATTCATGCATTAAAAACTTGTACTTTGTGGATATTATGTGGTAATTGCACTTTGTTTTACGGTTAAATAGTTATATAATATTTTCTCTTTTTACGTGATTGCTTGAATTAGACCTAGAATCCAAATAATCCTTTAACTACCAAAAACAATTTCAAGCTTGATATTAGGCCTTTCAATTTTTTTGAGTCGAGAAAAAACGAACTTGCAAATACTCAATACCAGTGTCCATTCCGCTTCATTGGGCTCCACTACCTCCATAGTGCGTATCAACTTTTCTTCGGATGGTGTCTCGGCCAGAAAGTATGCTAGGACTTGTCCCTTAATGGCATTTCTGGGCACATAGTTTTGTTGCAAAAGCTCTTATCTCGATGGCGTACTTAGCCAACTTTCCTGATGCCTCGGCCTTCGATAACACTTGCCTGATCGACTGATCGGTGATCACTTTGATTGGGTGAGCCTCGAAGTATCTCCTCAATCTTCTTGACAAGTGTAGCAAACACAAAACCAGCTTCTTCAATGGAGCTTATATGCGTTCTGCATCATGCAGCACCCGGCTAACGTATCGGATTGGTGCCTGCTCGTGCTTCCTTTCGGCCATAAGAACACCACTGGCTGCATCTTTGCCCATGGCCAAGTAAATATACAATGTTTTTACTTTGATTGGACTAGTTAATAGCGGGAGATCTGCCACAACTTTTTTCATTTCTTGGAAGGTGGTTTCAGCCTCAGGAGTCCATCGGTACTCGTCCCGGATTTCTTTGGTGATGTTTTTCAAGGTTTCGAAGAATGGTGAGGAGCGTTCGGCGGATTTGGAGACAAAGCGGTTTAATGCCGCTAGCTTGCCGCTCAGCGATTGCATCTCGTTGAGTGTTCTTGGAGACCTCATGTCTACCATTGCCTTCATTTTCTTGGGGTTTGCCCTTATCCCCTCTAATGTCACCATGTAGCCCAGGAATTTCCCTTCCTCAACCCCGAAGGAGCACTTCTTTGGGTTGAGTTTCATGTTTATTTTCCTGAGGTTATTGAAGGTTTCGGCAATGTTCGCCAACAGGCTCGTCTTCGAGACGCTTTTGTTGACCATGTCGCCAACATAGGCTTCGAGGTTTCGGCCTATTTGTTCTTTGAAGGTTGCGTCTACCAGCCTTTGATATGTTTCTCCGACATTTTTTAGTCCGAATGGCATTTTGGTGTAGCAGTAGGTCCCTTGGTCAGTGTAAAAAGCTGTCTTTTCCTCGTCCATTTGGACTTGGTGATAGCCTTTGTAGGCGTCCAAGAAGCACTTGTACTTGAACCCCATAACTGATTCTATCTTCAGATTAATTTTCGGGAGTGGGTAGTAATCTTTTGCGTATGCGGAGTTTAGATTCTTGAAATCAATACACATTCGCCATGTCCCGTCCACCTTCTTGACCAGGACAACGTTGGATATCCACGTGGGGTATCTAACTGGCCTGACTATCCCGACCTTGACCCACTCTTCCACTTCTTTGGTCACAATCCGGATCTTTTCTTCTCCCAGTACTCGTTGCTTCTGAGCGACGGGAGTCATGGAGGGGTTGACATTCAGCGAGTGTTTGATCAACCGCTTGGGTACCCCGGTCATGTCGGCAGGGGTCCAAGCGAACACGTCTTGGCTTCTTCTGAGCAAATCGATTAGGCGTGCCCTTCCTTCCTTCAAAAAATTCTTCCCTGTTACAACCAACTGTTTTGGATAGGTCGGATTGACTATTACTTCTTCCATCTGAGGGTTGTCTCCCTCATCCTTTCTGACAACCACCTTCCTGGTGTCCTGCCTTATGACTCCCTTGTCCATTCTTTCTTGGTTGGTCTTTTTCTTGTCCTCTAGTAGCCGGCATTCGACTACTATGGATGCTCTGGGAACTAAAGTAGTGATTCCCTTCGGGGTGGGGAACTTGAACATTGCGTGAGCAATGGACGGAACCGCCCTCAGTGCTTTGATCCCGGTCCTTCCCAGGATGACATTATAGGGTGACACGGCCCGGGCAACTGTGAACTTTAGGTTGACCATTCACGTTAACTTTTGGGATCCAAAGGACACGGCTAGTTCCATCTTCCCTAGCGGTGTCAATTCTTCTCCTGAGAATCTTACCAGGCTCGATTGTATCAGCTCCAACTTTTTCTTGATGGAGGGGCATAGTTGGTCGAAGCAATGTTCGAACATCATCTGTACGGATGCCCTATTGTCTACGAGTATCCGTCTTATCAGGTGCCCTTCCATGTTTGCTTCAATAATCAGCGGTTCGTCGGAGGCGTCATCTCCGTTTAATGGAGGGAAGCTGATGGGCACCTGCATCCATGTCAACTCTTCCGGTGTGTGGGATCCTTCCTCTTTTCACTGGACTTGCGCGACCGAACCATGTTGATCGTTTTTCTTCCTCCCCGGTTGTCCCCTTAGATTTCGGGAGGTTCTCTCTATATCCCCTCTAGACTCGTGGTCCCGGACCAAATGGTTGAGCTTTCTCGATTCTAATGTGGCTTCTAATGTCTTCTTAACTGGAAGCAATCATTGGTTAAGTGCCCTTTTTGACCGTGATAGCCACAATACTTATCCATGTTTTCTCTTCTGACGAGTCCCTTAGTTGGCTCCGGTCGAGGCAACCGCAGGTGAGTCTCAAAGGCTAAGGCTGTGTTTGTTTTCCAAAAAAAACGTCTAACTTCCTCTGAATCTTACCAGTCAGACGCGGTCAGACAAAAAAGTTGTTTGTTTTTTATGTGCGAGTCAGACGCGGTAAGACCGAAAACCTCTGACTCGATCAGAGTTGGCGATTGTGTCTGACTCTCTCTTAGCAATGCAGCACGCCCTAACTTTTGTGAGTTTTTTTATTTGTTTGTGTTACAAATAGTTGCAGGTTTTTGTATTGTGAAGAAGAAGTTGAAAAGATAAAAAAAAAGATAGGAGTATACATGTATGTATGTGGTCAAAAATAGGAGTATATATAGTCACGTGAATGTGTCAAGAGCAAATTGAGTGATGTGTTGTGTATTTTTCACCGTTGCTAAAAAAGAGAATAAGAAGTAAAGAATTACATTTGGTACAGATATTAGAGAATGTATATGTAGTGGCTGTGTGAATTATTAAGATTGGAAGTATAATGTACAAAGTTAATTATTATTAGGCTCAAACTTAGATACTAGTATTCATATTAGTTGAATGGGCCTAATATATACAACTCATAAGGCTAAAAAAACAATAACTAGTTGTTATTGTGAATCTGTTTTGTTGGTCTATTTAAATTTTGGTATTTATAATTTTGTCTATACATAATCTTAGGCTCAACTTTTTGACTTCGTTGGATTAGAAAACGAGCTAACATTTTGTGAAACCGAATAGCTAAAATGATAGGCGTAACATATCTTGTTGATAGAGTGACTCGAAATCGTTTGTTTGGGAACATATAAAAAGGACAATTAAAGTGATTCAGACAATTTAGAAAAAATAAACAACATTATTTCATTCAGATTCAGACTTTGTAACCGCCTCTTACCAATAAGATGCGGTAGTCAAATTCAGACACAAAACATTTTAATGAAACAAACACCACCTAAGATTTCTTTCGGAGTCCTGGATAGTGAATCTATGGCCGAGATTGGAAGTGGTTTCCGCGCTTCATATGGACGTGGTGGAGGGTATTGCGGGTAAGGTTGATACAGTTCCTTCCCTTTATCCGACGTTCGATCGTAATGACCCTATCCCCTGTGGCCAGAAACTACATGCTTTTCCACTTTATGGAAAGGCTTGGACCCTTTATCTGCATACTCCCCCTTGCTAATTCCGTGGATCGGTGTGATTCTTCCGATTTGACATAGTCGTCTACTCTCTTCATCATATCGGTGATCATCTGAGGGGTTTTGTCTGCGAATCGTCGGGCCAGCTCGGGACACTTACAGTTACTCACGAATGAAGAGATTAACATTATTTCAGGAGCTCCTTCTATGTAGCTCGTCTCATCGGTCCATCGCTCTTTTAAGTCCGGGAGGGTTTCATGAGCCCTCCGGACAATCTTGGTTACATTAATGGCTTCCTTGGTGCACTTCCTCCTTAGTACGAACCTTCTAACGAACTGGTCTCTTAGGTCCACCCAGTTTTTGATGCTTCTGTTAGGCAAGCGATCGAACCACCCTCGAGCCGCGTCATCCAATGTTTGTTGGAACATCCGACACCATACCGGCATGGGCTAATCTCCCTGTGTTGTCGCCCCAGCAAACCGCGTGACATGGTTTTCCGGGTCGGTACTTCCATCGTACAACTTGAGGCGAGGAGGAAGAATATGCTTCGGCGATGAATACTCGATGATTCGCTTTGTGAACGGCGAGCGAGACATCTCCTTGTATGGCTTCGACATGTCTTCCTCCGGTTCCTTTGTCGGATCCGTCTCGGCGACTGGTTTGGCTATATTTCGCCTTGTTTCGGTTTCTTCGAACGACAAGCGGATGGGAGTGACATTGGCCCGGTCAATCGGGCATTATATTGGGTTATGAGAGCCGGGAGGTTGGTGAGATGGGCTTCTTTCTCGTCATTATGTGGTTCGCGGTTTTCGTTATTTCCCCCGGAACCCGAGGGCCAGGTGGGAGTGATTGGTGATTGTGAAGGACCCGCCATCAAATACTCAGGGTAGTTTGAAGTTTGGGTCCCACGGATGGCGCCAAAATGTTGATGCTAAAATCCTCCGGTAGGGCCTACGGTACAAAACACCTTCCACATAAGCTGAGAGAGAATGATGCGCCTACACACAAGAAACAACACACGTTAACTCGCCCCGGGTGTTATCCCAGGACCAAAGCTCCAGTGCGAGAATAAGTATGGAGTAATGGTATGAGTTATAGTATTAATGGCGTTGTCAGAACATTCAATCTCTATAATAATAAATGTGAGAGCTATATATAAGGTACTGTTGATACATGCGATGTTGACAATTCAGATTTTGTCAACTTTCCTAAAACGGGTCTGTGTACTTTTGGGTTCTGACATTGTTTCTTTCTCCTTTGTGTATGCGCCAAGGCCCTAGGTGGGACCTTGGGTCAGGTGACGTCATTGGTGTCAACATGACTACTGTTCATGCCACGTGGATCATGTTCCGGTATTTCCTCCGGTGAGTGACACGTGTCGTGGTCTCTGGGCACTTTCTGGGACCACACACAAACACATACACATATTAAATGTAAGTGTTGGTGATGTTTCGTTACACCTTATGTGTTGAAGGGGTTAAATAAGGATATATACCACATAGTGTCGTTCATAATTCTACTGGCTCTAGTTATTTTTCTGTAGAAATCATTTTTTTGCACATATATTCTTAGCATCCTTTGATAAAATCCTTGTTGAATGAACTCTAATTATTATATTCTGAAGGAGATATGATGTTAGGACAATTGTTAACCAGAACCTTAAAGAGATTCCATAGTTAATTAGTAGATGGATCTTTCTTTGGCCTTTTGAATGTGTTAAACTGATAGATTTTAAGATGTAGCTTATCTCCTTTTGTTGCAACGGATGCAACTGTAAAGGTTGAATTTGAACAATTGTTACAAGGATGGTGTAAATCGTCTAGGGATGACTAACCATCCTTATATGATAGCATAGTTATTATTCAACATATTAATTATCGTAAAGCCAATTTTATGATGGCATATAAACATACATATTTCTGACCAAATAAGATGCCACGGGTTTACAAATAAAACTTCTGATTGACTCATCAAAACGAAGATTTGAAAACATAAATGTTATTTTGTGCAATCCTCCAATGTTGCACCAATGTTGTAACGTGTTATATTTGTCTTTGTTTTTCTTGTTGGGCTTGTATCTTGCATTTGGGCCTTGTGTTTCCTTCTTGGGCTTTTCTGGCCGTTGGAGCGTATGTTGGTTTCTAGCTTATATTACCCTAGCATTTCATTTGCTAGGGTTAGCATTCTCTCTCTAACTCACACACTCATTGTGTGTGTTTGACTGCTCTCTTTCTCCATCTAACCATTATTGGTTATGGGAGGTTTTTCATCTTGTTTCATCTTAATTATCTTGTGTGATTGAGTGAATCTTGTAGTGAGGGAGATTGGATCAACCTAGTTGGGACAATCTCGCATTTATCTTGTAATCGTTCGACTAGCATCCGTTTGGAGACTAGTCTTTGTCTTTTTGTTTCGTACTCTGATTTATAATAAAAATACACCAAGGGGTGGTTGGTTGGGTGTAAGATCTACTTGTTTTGTTTTGATATTATGTTTTAACATGGTATCAGAGCTCAAGGTTGTAGTTCTTTCAGCCTATCTAAGCTCTCTTGTGGGTTTTTTGCTTTATCAGTCTTTCAGTTTGTGAAACCCTAATTTATTTTTTAGGGTTTTACCTTTTGGTGGTGTTCTATAGCTTTCTCTTCGTTCCTGGAAGCTTTTATTGGTGGTGCCGTTCTTTTTCCCAAAGATTTGTCTTAGGGTTTTCACAAACCCTAATTTAATTTTTGGGGGTTTTGCTTCTCTGGTGCCCTGGAAGCTTTGTTTGGTGGTGCCGTTGTCTATTTTGGTGGTGCCGTTGAAAAACTCGAAAGATCCAATTAGGGTTTCTCTAAACCCTAATTTGATTTTTGGGGGTTTTCTTCTTTGTTGGTTTCCTGGTATCACTCTTGGTGGTGCCATTACCATTTGTGGATTATTTACTCAGGTATAATTTATTAGGGTTTGCTAACCCTAATTTATCTTCATTTTTAGGGGTTTTCTTGTGGTGGCTCACCCATCCTCTAGACTAAGTGAATCTAGAGATTGGGTGGTTTTTTGTTTCATATTGGCTCTTTTATTGCACTGTAAGTCCTCTTTCATTTTCTCTCTCTCTATCTCTTGGTTACTTTGTGAGCTACTGTTGTTTGAGTTTGTGGGTGCAAACAGATTCGGTTAACATCTTGACCCTCCAGCCTTGACTGGTGTGGATACCTGCTCTGGCCAATCCCAATTCACAACTTAGCATTTCTGGTGCTCACCTTCTGGGTGCTTATTGCTTTATTTTTTACTCTTGCTTCTTGTTTGTCTCTGGTTTTTTGTTGTTTACTTGCTCTTATCTGTGGGTTTATTATTGTTCTGCTTGCTCTTTTTTTGTGAATCATGAGTGCTAGTGGTGCCCCTCTTACACCAGGTGGTGGTGGAGGTCCTTCTGAAACCACTCCCAATCCTATTGCTCTTA
Source organism: Glebionis coronaria (assembly GCA_025667525.1). Taxonomy (NCBI): domain Eukaryota; kingdom Viridiplantae; phylum Streptophyta; class Magnoliopsida; order Asterales; family Asteraceae; genus Glebionis; species Glebionis coronaria. Next base: position 32,004,381 of record CM046874.1, on the reverse strand, counting down.
TAAGCAATTTGGATGCTGGTAATCCACTTCATATTCATAACAGTGATAATAGTAGTTCTGTGCTTGTTCCATTTAAACTTCTTAGAACTGAAAACTATAGAATGTGGAATAATGCTATGAGACTTGCTTTACAAGCTAGGAACAAGTATGCTTTTGTTGATGGTTCTTGTTTAAGGGAGTCTTACACTGATGATGTTATGTGTGCTCAATGGGATAGATGTAATGCTATGGTTCTTACTTGGATTATGAATGTTGTCTCTAGTGATGTTTACATGGGTCTTGTTTATTCTGAAGATGCTGCTATTGTGTGGAAAGACTTGAATGAGACTTATGATAAAGTTGATGGATCTGTTGTTTATAATCTGCTTCAAAAAATTGGTTCTGTTAAACAAGGTGGTAGTACTTTGGCTGATTATTATCATAGATTAAATTCTCTTTGGAGAGAGTTTGATGTTGTTTCTAAGATTCCTAAATGTGTTTGTGCTGTTAAGTGTGCCTGTTCTGCTAGCACTGAGTTGGCACTGCATCAGCAGATCATGAGACTCATGCAGTTCCTTATGGGCCTTGATGACTGCTATCAGCCTGTTAGGACTGCTCTTCTCACCAGGGACCCTCTCCCTGATGTGAAGGAGGCTTATGTCACTGTCTCTAGAGAGGAATCCCATAGGGGTATTCCTGAGACCTCTAGTCAGACTGAGGCAAAAATGAATGCTACCTCCTTTGCTGTCAAAACTTTTAATCAAAATAGGAGAGGTAATTCCACCAATAGTAACAACAACACCTCTAACAGACCTCCTTTTAAGGGCAATAGTACTGGAAATTTTAGGGGTCCCAACCCTAATCTTCTTTGTACTCATTGCAATCAAATAGGCCACACTATTGATAGATGTTTTGAGTTAAATGGTTATCCTGCTTGGTATAAAAAGAATGGTAATGCCTCTAAGCAATCTGGTTTTAAACATAACTTCAATGCAAATTGTGATCTAAAAGTTAGGGATAAGCAAAATTCCACTTGTGAATCCCCAACTTCTTTCACCAGCGATCAAATGCAGAAACTTCTCAGCTTAATAAATGACTCTCCCAGAAACACTCAGTCCAATATGGCAGGTAGAATTTCCTTTTTTAATGCTAATATTTGGTTCAATATTCATTTCTCTAAATTTTTTGTGGGAAACACCAAGTTTACTACCAAAACCATTACCTTGGGTTGGATAATTGACTCTGGGGCCAACCAACATCTCACCACATCCATTGTGGGGATGACTAATGTTGTGGATATTTCCAATCTCAACATTTCTGTTGGTCACCCTAATGGGACTATTGCCAACATCAGTCACATTGGTAACCTTAAATTATCTAACAATGTGATTCTTCATGATGTTCTTGTTGTTCCTGGTTATTGTGTTAGTCTGCTTTCTATCAATAAACTTATAAAGGATAGCAAGTTATTTGTTGGTTTTGATGAGGATAAGTGTTATATTCAGGACTTGGACAAGGGGATCATTCTGGGGACTGGTAGTGAATCTGGGGGGGCTCTATTTGTTTGATGACTGTAAGACCCAGAGTTTAGGTAATGCTAACTCTGCCATGAACTTTCATACCTCTAAAGACCTTTGGCATTGTAGGCTTGGTCATCCTTCTGATCACGTCCTTAATATTCTTAAGACTGACCTTCACCTGTCTAAAAATACCAACATATCTGTGTGTGAAATTTGTCATAGGGCCAAACAGACCAGAGAGCCCTTCCCTTTGAGTGGCCACAAATCTAACCATCTTGGTGATTTGGTTCACTTGGATCTTTGGGGCCCTTACAAGGTTCAGAGTAAGGAAGGGTATAGATACTTCCTTACCATTGTGGATGACTACTCTAGAGCTGTATGGACTTATCTTTTGAAAACCAAAGATGAAGTTTTTGACTGGCTTAAACAATTTATAAGTCTTGTTCAAAATCAATTTGATTCTAAAATCAAAGTTTTTAGATCTGATAATGGGACTGAATTTGTTAACAACAAGATTCATACTATGCTCTCTACTATGGGTATCATCCATCAGACCTCTTGTCCTCATACCCCTCAGCAAAATGGTATTGCTGAAAGGAAACATAGACACCTTCTTAATGTTGCTAGGATTCTTATGTTTCAGGGAGGGATTCCTATTAATTTTTGGTCTGATTGTATTCTAACTGCTGTTTACCTGATCAACAGGCTCCCCTCTTCTGTCTTAAATGGTAGATCTCCCTATGAATTACTCTATAAGAAAAAACCTAATCTCTCTCACTTAAAGTGTTTTGGCTGTCTGTGTTTTTCTACTTGTCTGAATAACAGTGACAAGCTCACATCTAGAGCTGAAAAATGTGTTTTAGTTGGTTATTCTTCTCTAAAAAAGGCTTATAAACTTTTTAGTTTGGATAATATAAGATTCTTTTTTTCAAGAGATGTGAGGTTTTATGAAACTGTTTTCCCTTTTAAGATGAAAAACAATACAGGAAGTGAATTGTCTGATGTAGTTGCAAGTGATGCTGATCTCTTATCCTTTTTTGATAATCAAACTCTTTTAAGTCCCAATGATGATGAGAGAGCAACACCTGTTTTGGATGGTAGAGTTAACCCCACCAATGAGGATGCCTCAGTGCATCCTCAGGAGGATGACTCTACAACCATCATAGGTGAAAACCAGCAATCTTGCTCTGAGGGCACAAACAATCTTTTTCATTCTCCTGGTATACCTTTAGAGCAAAATGAGATCACCACTGAGGAAGTAGGGGAACCTGGTCTTAGAAGGTCTTCTAGACCTACCAAACTTCCTGTTAAGCTTAATGATTTTGTTCTTGATAGCAAACTTAAATATGGTATTGAAAAACATGTCAATTATTCTAGACTTAGCACTATCAATTTTTGTTTTGCTACTACCTTGAATCAATCTTTTGAGCCCACCTCTTATTATGAGGCTGTCAAGGATAATAGGTGGGTTGAAGCCATGAACAATGAGATTGAGGCTCTCTTAAGGAACAATACTTGGACCCTTTGTGACTTACCTGTTGGGAGAAAAGCCATTAGCAACAAATGGGTTTATAAGATTAAATACAAATCCACAGGCACTGTTGATAAATTTAAAGCTAGAGTTGTTGCTAAAGGGTACAGTCAAAGAGAGGGCATTGACTTTGATGAAACTTTCAGTCCTGTTGTTAAAATGGTTACTGTTAGATGTCTTATTAGCATTGTTGTGTCTAATGATTGGCCTCTTTTCCAACTTGATGTTAATAATGCTTTCTTTATGGGGAGTTGGATGAGGATATTTACATGACTGTTCCTTTGGGTTTTAACTGTCAAGACAAGAACAAAGTGTGTAAGTTGAACAAAGCCCTCTATGGACTTAAGCAAGCCCCAAGACAGTGGAATGCCAAGTTAACCACTGTCTTGACTGAGCATGGCTTTATCCAAAGTAAAAATGATTATTCTCTCTACATCAAACAGTCTGATAATCTTTTCATTGCACTTCTTGTTTATGTTGATGATTTTATCATCACTGGTAATAGTGTTAAGGAAATTGATAACCTCAAAAATTTCCTTAAAACTAAATTCATGATAAAAGATCTTGGGGTTATGAAGTATTTCTTAGGAATTGAAATTTTTGAAAATACCAATGGTATTTGCATGACTCAAAGAAAATACTGCCTTGAACTTATCTATGAATTTGGTCTGTTGGCTGCTAAACCAACAGCAACACCTTTACCTGAAAATTGTGTGTTTGTTGTTGATGAGAGTGAGAATGATAAATTACTTAACAATGTTTTTGAGTATCAAAGACTCTTAGGGAGGCTCATTTATCTTACTCACACTAGACCTGACATTTCCTATGTTGTTCATTGTCTTAGTCAGCATATGCATGCCCCTTTACAGTCTAATCTGAAAATTGCTCTCAGAGTTATAAGATACCTTAAAAACTCTCCTGGTACTGGCATTCAGATTTATAAAGATACTTATTTGAAGGTTTCTTGTTTCACTGATGCTGATTGGGCAAAATGCCTTAAAACCAGGAAATCTGTTTCTGGGTATTGTGTTTTCTTGGGAAGGACTCTTGTATCCTGGAAAAGTAAAAAACAAGCTACCATTTCTAGATCTTCTGCTGAAGCAGAATATAGATGCATGGCTAGTGCCACTTGTGAAGTCATTTGGATAACCAATCTTTTGAATGATTTTCTGATTAAGTGCTTGTTTCCTGTTCACTTATATAGTGATAGTAGTTCTGCCATACAAATTGCTGCTAACCCTGTTTTTCATGAAAGGACCAAGCACTTTGAGGTTGATGTTCATTTGATTAGGGAAAAGGTCCAAGATGGTGTCATTAAGACTTTCAAGGTTGCCTCTGCTGATCAAACTGCTGACATTTTCACAAAGGCACATGGAATATCTCAACACTTGAAGCTTTGCAACCAATTGAGGCTTGTGGACATTTTGGGAAATAATGCTCTTTACTGCTCTCTCATTTTCGGATTGAGGAAGGGTGTTATTTTGTGCAATCCTCCAATGTTGCACCAATGTTGTAACGTGTTATATTTGTCTTTGTTTTTCTTGTTGGGCTTGTATCTTGCACTTGGGCCTTGTGTTTCCTTCTTGGGCTTTTCTGGCCGTTGGAGCGTATGTTGGTTTCTAGCTTATATTACCCTAGCATTTCATTTGCTAGGGTTAGCATTCTCTCTCTAACTCACACACTCATTGTGTGTGTTTGACTGCTCTCTTTCTCCATCTAACCATTATTGGTTATGGGAGGTTTTTCATCTTGTTTCATCTTGATTATCTTGTGTGATTGAGTGAATCTTGTAGTGAGGGAGATTGGATCAACCTAGTTGGGACAATCTCACATTTATCTTGTAATCGTTCGACTAGCATCCGTTTGGGGACTAGTCTTTATCTTTTTGTTTCGTACTCTGATTTATAATAAAAATACACCAAGGGATGGTTGGTTGGGTGTAAGATCTACTTGTTTTGTTTTGATATTATGTTTTAATAATAAACATATAACTTTGACATGAAAGTAGAATAATAATCATTTGAACCGATAAAACTAAACAGAAGCATGCTTCTAAAACGGTCAAACGAAAGTACTATTTATTCCCTAAAAGAGTAAAATATGATCATCTTCTTCATATGTCCGGCCCCTCTTATCTTTTCATTCATTTGTCTCACTTGTTCTTAAATTTGTAGTAGTAATTTGTGTTTTTTTAAGTTTATGTTTTTTATTTGTTTAAGTTAACGTATTTTTTTTAATTTATGTATATTTCTAATGTTTTCTTTTATTAATGAATTTTTAGTTTTAAACTAACTATTTGCTATTAAAGAAAAAGTCTATCTAAAGTCCACCATCACACCTAAAAAATGTGGTGCATTTTGATGTTACGAGAAAAAGTGGGGATATGACACCTTTCCCCACGGCGGCTTGACTACACCTAGAGCTCTTATTATAATAGAAGATTGAAATTTCATACACGTATCTTGAATGATCATTAATCAAAATAAAACGAGGTCAAAATCTTGGTGATACTAAATAAATCTTTTTACACAGACAAACTACACCTCAAGAGCATCGTCTACAAATCAATTGATTGAAAGGCAAAAAAATGAAATCGTTACATACACCTGTAGTAAATGATAAAACCAAAGCAATAAACATAAGGGGTCTAGTTGAATATTTTTGTTTGCAGCCTTCTGAAAATGCACCTGGAACTTGCCACGAGTTGGAAGCAAAATTGTTGAACCAGTAACAAGATTAACCACCATGATTGGAGATTTGGAGCGGAGAAATGACAATAAGGCGTGACTTGGCCTCTGATCAGCAAGCACAACCACCAGATGCAGGCTGGGATGAGCTAGCGCTTGAGGACTTCAAATTCACATCGACCATTTCTTCATGTTTTGTTGAGGAAAGTGTTTCCATTCCTGGTAATGCAGCTGCGATTTTCCGAAACAATGCCTGTAGCAAAATGTAATAGGTAAGAGAATTCAACCGAAAAGATAACATTATAGCAAATTTTCAGTAATTAGAATAACCAAATTCCCATTGTCAGTGTTACAAACACTTCCCTTTCGTAATACACAAACATCTTTTGATATATTCTACACTCAGTGTCTAGTGGCTACCGAAGAGTTAAGGGAACTTGTTTGAGACATGCAAAGACTCGTGTGTTTCAACACATCCGCAGATGTACATGTTTGTGTTTGTTTCTCTCAATTTTTGCAGATGTGTAGGAATGTGAAATACCTTTATGTTGAACCCAGCTTTAGCACTTGTTTCGATAAACATGACCTTTAGCTCAGTAGCTTTCGCTTCTCCTTCCTCAACAGAGACTTGCCTAGAAAACCATAAACAAAGGACAACAATAACTGACGAGTAACTTCAACAACAAGACAACTGATAAACAAATAGACTAAAAGCACCAAAATTAAAAAAAAAAATTACTTTCTATAGAAAACCATGCTTTGAAGCACACAAGATTTTCTAAATCATTAAACCTTTGATGGTACATTTGCTGATCTCTGTAGATTTACTTGCATTGTGTATATTATAATAGTTCATCTAATTTTTATATTTACTGAAAATTAACAGCTATCGGCAGGATCAGTTAACTTGAAATTACATGGCTATGCAATGCAGGATCACCTTTTGTCCACAAGGTCAGTTTTGTTCCCAACCAGAACAATGATAACATCACTACCCCTCTCAGCGCGGACTTCCTCAATCCACTTTATAGTGTTAAGAAAAGTCTGACGACCTAAATCACACAAAACAGATATAAAAAACATTAAAAGGAAATTTGTATATTTTTTAGGACCCTGATTTAATTCGGAAGAAAGAGTAATTAATTATATAAAAAAAAGCATGCTTCATTATATCATACTTGCGACATCATAGGTGATGACTGCAACAGAAGAATCCCTTATATAGCTTGGAATCAGACTCCTAAATCTCTCTTGCCCAGCAGTATCCCTGAGATATCACAGAATAGCTTAGTCAAAGATAACTCACAATTGAATGCCCTGCACACAAGATATTCACTTAATGATATCATATTTGTGCTAAACAAGAACACGATAGATGTGAGAAAGTTGCAGAGAAAAATATGAGAAAGTTATACGGGATATAATAAAGTTCATGAAGTATTCAATCCAAATGAATTATTTAAGAGGTTAAACTAATTACAAGTGGGATTTAGCAAAAGTCGCAATGGTTAATATTCGACACCAAAAAGAAAAGTTGTGGTCATTTATCAAAGATTAACAACTTATGTTTTAGTTTTCTGAAATTACTAGATTTAAGTTTTTTTATCATTACAACTAGAGCAATGGATTGCCGGTATCTGTTAAGGCTTATATAAGGTAAATTAAAATTCTTAACCAACTACTTAATTTAAAGCAAGATGATAGATTCATTGGCGTCTCTAAAAACCAATGAACACTTTTGAGTGTACGGATGGAGAAATCAGCCTATACCTACTTTCTTATTTTGAGCTGAAATAAGCACAATTGAAGGTGCTTATCTCAAGTACCTTGAACATAAGCATAACCTGAAAAAACAAGCAACCATGACCCCATAATTTTTTATCAGTACAATTGGAGCAATGGATGGCTGTTATCTGTTAAGGCTTATGTAAGGTTAATGAAATTCTTAACCAACTACTTCATTTAAAGCAAGATGTGATAATTCTCCTGTTAGAGGGTGTACGGGTATCTTATCAGTCTATAGGCTCATTAGCGTCTATGAAAACCAATGAACACTTTTAAGCGTAGGGATGGAGAAATCAGCCTATTCCTACTTTCTTATTTTGAGCTGAAATAAGCACAAGGTGCTTATCTCAAACACCTTCAACACAAGCATAACCTGAAAATTAAGCAGTCCCAAACACCCCCATAGTCAAATATCCCAAATCATTGGTGATAAATCCTGTACCGTTTAAAGGCTTTCTCCCTAATGTGTTATATGTTCTGTACTCTTATTGAGAAACAACAAAAGAAAATAGCTACACATTTCAACTCACTATATACGAGTCTATCATTTTGCCTAGAAACGAGCTATTCACTTCTCCTATTTTAGATAGAAAATCTAAATGCAAAAGGTAAACTGATTAAACTGTAAGGTAAAATATAATGTTTCTCTCCATTATTATACTCTCTACGCAGGCCCCAACATAGCAGAATCAAAGAGAGCAGCGAGGGGAGAGAAATACCCCAGGAGTGTAAAGCTAAGAAATGTAATTTACAGATAGATGGAGCGAAGTCATAAGAATGATCTGAGATATCAAGAAAGAAGATCATACCACAACTGCAGACGAACTGTCCGATCTTCAAGATACATCGTCTTCGACAAGAAATCAATTCCAATAGTTGCCTGGTCAATATAGACCACAATTTAGTGTAAGGTATATGTTATTGGCTCACTCTTAAATCAACTACTCAACTTTAACATTTATGCAGAACAGAAACAGTGTTTTAATTTTGTTATGATCTTGTAAGAAGTATCTATTACAGCTAACGACATTTCACTCCATTAAACAGCATAACACAGTAGCTTGTCCGTCAGACATACACAACGACACAAGAAACGAAATCCTATAGATGCTAACACACTATTGTATCAAGTGTAAAACGGTGACCACAGTGCAGCATCGCCTCAAGGCTTGTGAGATACTTTCTACAAGGTCCATCCACTACTGAACATATCATTTCCATGACTACCATTATCTCAAGTGTGATTAACCAATTCAACAGAACTCAACAAGAACAAAATCGTTCTAAATACCAATAAGACGGAATTACCTACAATTTAGAATTTCATATTATTTGTCCTTATAACCTCCTATCTAAAGAAGTATATTTAATTCAAATGATCATGATAATGCCATCATCATGTTATATACTCCGTAATTAAGTGTAGCATGCTAACCAATCAATTACATCAGTCAGCAGGTGAACCTGATGCGGACAATCTCATTACGGCATCAACTCAATTAATAAAAGCCTCGTACATAGAAAACGACGTTTCCTCCAATGGCCATTATTGATCCTAAAGGCCTTCTACTTAGGAAACTACAGAAAGTACATAATCATGAAAATGATTATTTCTTCATATATAAATCTCACGTGTCATGAGGGGAGTCATATAGGGACATAACACACGAACTTCTTTTTTGGTTAACCATCGTTCCGATACTATATCCAACTAAACACAAGGGAACTGAACTTAAGACCTCTCACTTGAGGAGGTTACACAGACAAATATCTATTATCCCAAACAAAGCAAAAGTTTATAATGATATCAAAATACATCAAATCGACTGATCACGCAATTACTAAAACATACTCACCGAATAATACATAACCAAACGCAATAACAGCTATATACAGATCTGCATTACTACAATCAGATGGCCGATTTGTTCTCCAACTTGAACAAAACGATAGGATGATCTAAATTATCATAAGACTGCCGGTCTTATCTCAGATCTGACGTGCGATGAAGACAAACATATGGCGATCATTGATCCTAGTAGGCGTCTACTTAATAAAAAACATAACACTAATAACGTTATAGATCGCACGTCATCAACTTAAACACCATTAGCAGCGGCGTAATTTAGCAACCTAGTCGTACTTCGTATACACGCCTAGTAACAAACAGTTACTGTAAAACTTATAACAACATACAGATCTGCATTACTACAATCAGATGACCGATTTGACCACGAGCTTGAACAAAACAATAGGATGATCTGATAAATGCTGGTCTTATCTTAGATCTGACAAATATACGGCGATCATGATCCTAATAGGCGTCTAGTTAATAAAAAAAACTACTAAATCATAACAATAACTTTGTTATCTAAAAATACAGATAGATCGCACGTCTCATTTATATGGCCTAAGGAATCAACTTAAACGCGTAACGCAACACTAAAAGGATCAACTAATATTTAACAACCTATTCGCGGCCTAGTAACAAACAGTTAATAACATAAACTTTATTAAAAAAATTGGCGTGATCTAAAAAAAAAAAATACAGAAATAATTACGCAAGGTGTTGATCTACCTGATAAGAGGTGTCGAACTTATCGTACATGAAGCGAGTGATAATGCTGGTTTTACCGACGGATTGATCGCCTAAAAAGACTAGTTTGTACTTTGCTAACGCGGATACTGGCGGCATTTTGTGGTTTATTTGATCGGATCACGGAAATGAATAACTGATTCAGAATCGTATGTGATCTGAATGATATTAAACCCTAGTTAGTAACCGGAATTATGATTGAGTTGATTTGAAATGGAGTCGCCAATTTCCCCTTTCACACTATTTATATATAATTATATATATTTCCATTTCAAAACGTCAACTAATCTATTCACTCACAAGGAAAAAATAATAAATTAATTAACACTATGGGTGTGTTTGGCATTTTTGGATTGTTGGAGCGGGTTGCTGAAAATGGATGCTGAATATAAGATGAATCTTCGGCTGGGTAGAAACATAAAGTTTTTTTCAATGCTTTCCTTATGGGTAGAAATATAATACGTACCTTCAGTTTATTTTACATGTTAATTTAACTAGCATGTCATTTAGGAGCTTATTTTTTTAACAAGCTCTTTTAAGCTCTGTCAACCAAACGAGATTTATTTTTAATAGTAACTTATTTTTTAAAAATAATAAGCTCAAACTACGATAAGCTTTGATAAGCTCACACGCCAAACATAGCCTATTTATATGTGTTTATAAAAGATATAGTGAAGCTATCGTGTTTTCTGAAGCGTGATATATATATCAGAATAAAATATTTATAAATTAAAAATTTATAAAGCGAGTTTACAAATTTGAGCAATAGTTTAATTTATATTTGAAACAAAATTGGCTAGTAGTTACTCAATCATTTATTTCTATAGTAAATTACTAAGTCTAAATTTATAAAATAGCCCAAAACTAGCCAACAAACTCATTTCTTGTAAATGTGCCAAAAGATTAAAAAAAAGTGTCACGGTACACGCTATATCACGTTTTATGCCGCCTTTTAACACGCTACGCCTAAATTTATTTAGTAACGTGAAGACACGTTTCACGCTATATCCCGCTATAAGGCGCGTTATTTAAAACCATGTTAAATACTCATTTGGGTCGTCCACTCCCAACTTTATTTTATTTTTTCATTGTCACAAAAGAAATTAAAATTAAAGTAAAAGCTATAAAATGACAAAAAAAAATTAAGTTTACTGCAATAAAACACTTACTTTTCTGTTACTGATATCACCAACGTACTTCTAATTTTTTTTCCAAATTTAACCAAACGTGTGACAATCGTTAGTTCACTTAGCCAACAATCGTTTGCAAAATTAGTTTTTTATACTAACAAGCGTTTTAAGATAACTTTTTATTTTATTTTAGTTTTTAATTTATTTCCTAATTTTAAAAATCTTAAATGTTATTAAAAATTTAAGTTTTTCATACATTAAATTTTTTTTACTTACTTTTTTAAATATGTAAGATTAGTTTTTTTAGAAAATGTAATTATTACATTTTTAGAAGAGTAAAGTGTAAGTTATTTAAAAAATTAAGATTTTAAAATTAAAAAGTATGAAGAAAATCAAAAAAAATTCAAATTTTATAAAAGTTTGAAGGTCTACGGATTCTAAGGATTTGGTAAATGATGGATTAGATCTATGGATTTGGTGGAAGAGATGGGGAAGAAGGAGATTAGGTGTAGAGAGAGAAAGGAGAGGGAAGAAAAGTAGAGAGATAAAATGATTAGATTAATAATGGAATGTTAATGAATGAACTAACCAACCCCTCCTAACATGCTAGGAGGGGTATATATATAGCCCACCCTACATGTGGGCTATATGGACTATACAATATTAGGTGGACCACGAGCCCATTACATAATTATCGTTGGAGCGACCGATCCTTCATAAATACGTAAAACGTATTTCCAACAATCTCCCCCTAAGGGAGGTCGCTCCAAGTTACAAAGTTCTAAATATTCTATGGCTCGTGATCTATGCTAATAATGATGTGACCGAGACTTTCTTTGGGAAAACACATTTCCAACAATCTCCCCCTAAGGGAGGTCACACCATTTTACAAAATCTTAAACCTAGCATCTATGCTTGAGTCTTCGATCTTGTTCTTGTGAATATGCTTGATATGATCTTTGACTTTAGTCTTGAGCATGTTTCCTTGCCTTGACCTTGTGCATTCATCACTTGTGAAATTTGCCTCTTTGTGACTACATGTTCCACATACTTATACCTTTAAATTCTTGAAAGCTTCAGAGTTTGATACAGCGGAAGACTTGACCTTCAGACTTTCTTGAATTTGTTGAAGTACTAAGTGTATGTAGTATAAGCATGTGGTGACGACTTCTTCTGGATTGTACACCGCAATGCCACCTTCTTGTTACGCTGCATAAGACAGTTAGCAACAAACAATATACACGGATGAAATGGCCTTGAACATTTCATTCTAATTCGGTAGCATTTTACCTCCGGTCGGTGAAGACCGTTGGACGATATTAAATATCGTACTTGTGGCAGGTAGTTTCAATTAAGAACCTCCTTGACAAGATTTCGCGGGTAAACCCGTTCTCTTTACTCGACCGTCCAAAGCTGACTGCGAACGTAAAGAGTGAATCATTTGGATAATATTATCCGCATGATTTGAAGCCGTCAATTCATGTTCCTGGAACAAGTGAAGTTTAATTAAGAACCGCACCATCGTTGCTTTCCAGTTGTCACTAGCTTGATTCATATAGAATCTTGCAAGTTACCTACCAAGTGCTGTTTGATGTTAACACTAGAAGGATTTCCACTCGTCACTGTGATCAATAAAGAGTCACTCTGAGTGTTCTGGCAAGATCATATGATAATGCGTAGAGGCCTGGAACGTGTTTAAATTCATTTAAGAATTAAACCACTGTTGCTTTCCAGTTATCACAAGTTTGATTCATAAAGAATCGCACAAGTCACCTACCATGAGCTTTTTGATATTCGCTCAAGAAGGATTTCCATCTTCATTGTAAATACTTTCGTATTACTCGGATGTTCAGGCAAGATCATGAAGATTTTGCGTAGGACTCTTAAGATCTTTCTTACTTTTCACAATGTGTGAAGAAGCAAGTAAATATGAAAGTGTGTCCTAATGAGATATTTGATGATCTCAAATGGCTCTAGACTCGATCGTGCATTTTGGATTTTAGTGATCGGAGGCTGGAGAGGAGTGCCACCTTTTCAATACCAATTTATTCGGAGTGAATAAACCAGTAGATAATGTGTTGATCTCCGTGTGATTAAAACAAATACCTTTTGAGAGATATTTGAGTTAGCTGGGAAGGGTTGTGCATTGCATCACTGGGTCCATGATGTCTTTCTTCAATACCGAGAATCATTAGCAAAAATGACCTCAATAGCATATGTATTGACCCGGTTTCTGCCTAAAGTTGTAAGGAGGGCTTCTTTCTTTACACCCTTTATCTTTACAATTCTTTTTCATTCTTCAACCCCTTCAATGCTTACCAATACGTCATAACTAGCACCTTGTTGTGATTGTTCCAGTGCTAACTTAAGTACTTGGTCGGCATTCAGCTACGTTCACAATCTTTCTCCATCTTTCCTAAGGACTACTATTTCTAGCTATGGAATGTCCTTGGGAAGATTCCTCCGGTTCTAGAGAAATCATTGGACTTTAACCTATCCTACCATCCTTATGTCACCACAATCTTCACCGTCGTGAATAGAGATGTTTTGGGTAAGTGTATGTCACCATGAAATCCATTTTGAAGTGCAAATCCATTTTGCTCCCCCTTAACATATGCTACGATATTCGAAAACATTTCGCACATGTCGGGATGAGCTAACACGTTAAGTCAAACCATTTATGATTGATCATATCCCATATTAAATCACATTTTCTCCCCCATATTAAAAATATTAACCCAATCGATGTTTTTAATATCAATTGATTTAATAGCATTTTAATAAAATTTTGGAAGAAAAATGCAAATCCAATTATCTTCATGATTTTAACAAGCTCCCCCTCAAATTAATGAGGGTGTACTTGAAACGTAAATTAAATACCTTTTAAACACAAGTGTAAGGTATTTAACACGTGCAAAGATCAATATATGATAATGTATTCACAATATTAGCAATGTACGAGGTTGGACCTGAATAATGGAGAACATCATATGAAAGAAGCACATGGTTCTTGTTCACGAATGTTGGTCTTCCTCGTAACTTCTGAAATTATCTTCTCCTTTACACCACATGGACAATTGATATCGTTGTCTTGACACCAACTTGTGAACTATGGCACTGTCGGCATCAAAGATTCTGAATGCTGGACAATTGCTCCCCCTCAATTGTTGACCCGTGTTCTACTTAAAGAGCTGTAGTCGTCGATTGAGCAGTCGCATCGTCTAGTATGTAGATATCAATTGCAACGTACTTCGGATTGAGGAGTTGATAACTTCGGATTTTGAAGTCAAAGCTTTCCGGTGAAATGCTTGACTTGATTATGAAAAGCGGGTTGCTATCTGAAATAATAGCAAACCATATGGAGCATGTTTTAAATCTTTTAAACTTCTGCTCGAACTTTATTTACAACCCCGTGTCATTATTGAATGACATTTCTAGGTTCGTAAATATTATCGATTCCAGAAGACATGCTCGTTTTATCAAAACGTTTTTGAACACACAATTTTGAAAGATTTAGAAAAATCTGTTGAGAAATTCTTGAAAAATTGTGTTCAAAGTTTTGAAAAACAATTACTTGAGCTTAAGATGTTGAATATCTTATAAAACGAGCTCAAGTCCGAGAAGTTGTAAACTTCCCGTTGTTAAGGATAAGTTTATCATCGGCGATAAACTTTCCTTTTATCTGAAGAACGAGTCCTAAGCTGACATTTACTTAGAAGTCGTGTTCATGAGCTTGAAAACTTTGACTGTTTTAACGGAAAGCTCATGACCGAGAAAGGTTAATTTCTCGTTATGAAGAGAAGTTCTCTTATTTAAAAGATACACTTTCCTTTCTGAGCTTAAAACTTCGAATGTTTTAAGACAAGCTCATGACCGAGAAAGGTGAATTTCTCGTTAAGAGGATAAGTTATCATAAACGATAAGCTTTCCTTTATTTTAAGTTCGAGTTACAGTCTGACATTTAACTGTAAGTCATGTACACGAGCTTAAAACCTTTGAATGGTTTTATTATTAGCTATGCCCGAGAAAAATTAATTTCTCGTTGTAAGGATAAGTTTATCATCGGTGATAAACTTTCCTTTATTTGATGCACGGGTTACCATCTGATATTTAATGATAAACCATTGTGCATGAGCTTAAAAACGTGGAATGTTTTTAACATAAGCTCATGCCCGAGAAAAATGAATTTCTCGTTTTTAGGATAAGTCATCATCGGGATGAACTTTCCTTTCTTTGATGAGCGAGTTATAGTCTGTGATGTGACTATAAGTCCTAGTGCATGAGCTTAACTATGAATCCCCTGAGACATTTGTTTCTCTGATATCGGCTTCTTCAGCAACCAAACTCTAAGAGTGTCCTTAGTTGAACGGTACACAACGATTGGACCGCTTCGTTCTTTTGGAACATCAACTTTGGTACCTGCATTCTCATTAGGAGTTTGTATACTTTTGCACGGGTTAGAGATATCTATTTTTGAAGCACGTGGGGGTTCACAGTTGGCTTTACTTGTGTCAGAGGTGGCCTGAGGGGATGATTCACTTGTTTTAGTTGGCAAACGTTTCCTTTTATAGAACATCTTAAGTTTAGGCGTAAGTGAAGTATCATCTTTATCAGTTTTCCTCCCTAGTAGACTTAGTAGAATCGGAGACTATCCTAGTTAAAGGGCACTCGTTTCCTACAAGAGTGAAATTTCTACCAGTGGGGCGCCAAACTTTACCAAAGGGTTTGATTTTAGCTATCCACTGGGACTTAATTCGAGCACGGGAGTTCACCTCATCAAGTAATTTTTTGACACAAGCATCATGATTTGCCGTAAAGACACATTTTCTACATGTTTTACAAGTAGCATATTTAATGTCTGAATAATTCCTAGATGATTGATCGATGCTCCTAGAAGATGGCATGCTACGGTTAGCAGTGTTGGGTAATCTAGAAGGCATCTGACTAGGTTGGACATTGCTATCTCTTGCATGTGTCTTTTGCTTAGCTTCCCCAAGACCAGATTTATGGCAAACGTCATTTGAACTAGTTCTAGACGTGGTCTTGGTATTTTTAGGGAAACTAGAGGCAATCATATGATTTGGTCTTGCTAAAGCTGGAGTGATCACATAGGGCCTAGTTGCTGGAGTGTTTGGTCTAGAAAGATGAACCAAATCAACTTGGGAGGCAAACCGCGGTCTCGAGGATTGTGGTCGCTCGGATCTAAATGCAGTAGGTTGTCTGACAATCGGTTGTCTGACGAACTGATTTGTAGGCGGTTTCCCCAAGATTGATGGTTTTTCAAGCTTAGTGTCCACACTAGTTCCTCTATTTTTCCTTAACTCGTTTTTCAACGCAGCTATAGCAAATACCTTTTCCTGAACTTGGGCTTTTAACGTTTCATTTTCTTTGAGCAAGTTATCTTGGGATGCCAACTTAGATTCAAGCAGTTGAATTTGTTTCAAAAGATTGTCCTTTTCAGCTTTAGAATCTAGAACAGTTTGATCCAATTTTCTTTCAAGAACAACGTTTGACTTTTCAAGTTTTTCAAAATATGTTTCAAATTTGTCCGTTTTCTTAGAAAATTCAAGTTTGGCATCCTCAAGATCTTTTGATTGCCGAGCTACGATCGTTTCGAGCTCTTTAATCTTAGAATCAGAAGCAGACAATGAAGCAGTTATAATACAATTTTCATGATGTACTATAGCATTCTGAACAATCTCTCCCCCATTATGACTTACATCGGATGAATCAGAAGTGGTATTTCTATCACTCTTTTCCATCCCATGTTTGTCATAATTAGGTTTAGAATGCTCAATATGCGGCATGTCAGCAGCATATACATCATAACCAACATCACATTGTACCATGTTTGCAGGCTCTTCGTCATAAATGGGTAAGGTGTCATCAAGAGAAATCTCGTGAACATTCCCCGACGTGCCACTGGCATCATGTTGTCCTCCTGATTCTGTGCTCTTGGCATCGTTAGGCTCCAAGTTGTCAATCGTATGACCAATTTCCTCTTGCATCGAAGAGTCTTGCACTCCATTATCATACCCTTGCTGAAGTCGAGATCTTTCATAAATCGAAGACGAGACCGATGACATGAGTTTCAAAATCGTATCACGGAAAACGCGAAGCTCGGTATGTGTATCTCGAAGAAATGATTGGCAAATCACTGAACTTTCAGGTTGGATGATATTGAATCGGAGGAAAGGCGTGAGTTGTGTCACAAGAGCCTTATATGCAAGTGCCGATGCAGAGTGATTAGAGTCTTTATTGTGGATTTGCTCTGCTAGTTGTGTCAAGATGGTGAACATCGATTCCATGAATATGTGACGATCTTGACCAAAGATTGTCACGAATTCGCTCCCTCCTTGAATCCGTGAAAGAGTAACTAGGTGATACTGAAGCATTTGAAATGAAGTTATACCACTTTCTCTAGCGTTGGCTTGCACTTGATGCAATTCTCCCGTGTTGGATGTCGAATTCAAGAAATCCATTGAAAATCGATGAACAATTACGTTACTGATTGATGAAAAATCCGTAGCCACTAAAAATAAATCCCGACACTTTGACTCGTCACTTTTGACTTTAAATCCGGCCACAATAAACGTGAAATCCAACAAATATTTTTCCACGTTAACTTTTAGAATAACCGCCTCAACAATCCGTCGGCTAAATACTCCTTGTCACTATATCACGTCACTTTGTCCCGACTATAACGTAATATTATAAAATTTTTCAAAAATAAAAATTTGAATAAAAATATGAATTGATAATCAAAATTAAGAAATATAATATCCAAAATAGAAATTAATATTCAAAAATATCCAAAATAACTAAAATTTCCAAAATAAAAATATTCAAAATAAAAAAAGGAAAAGAAATAAAATTTAAAAGATAATAATAAAAAGGATAAAACTTAAAAAAAAACTGATTTGATTTTGGATATATTTTTGGAAAAATAATTTTAAAATTTAGACAAAATCTAAATTGCGTTAACTAAAAACAAATTACTTAAATTAAAAGTAAACTCGTCTTTTCTTGTTTTGTCCGTCTAACAAAAAACATGGCCTGTATCACCACACGTGGCCCAGTCAAAATAAGTCCACCGTCCCACTAGTTCGCTTTGTTATATCCGCCCAAATATTTATCTCTCTTGTTTGACTTTGCCTAGAAACACTCTCTTCCTCACACCCCTAATCTACCGTCTGTCTTTCTCTTCTCCCAAAACACACAAATCTTCTCCAGTCAAACCAAATAACCGAATATTAAACAAGGTCTTAAAGCTGAAGATATCTTCAAGATCTTTACAAGGTCTCGGGTAAGATTTTCTTTTAATTTTATGTTGAGTCCCTCTTCTTCTGTAGCGTCTTTCTTTGTGTCGAGAGGGTGAGGGTTTTCGATGGTTGTGTTGTTCTGGGTTGAGTCGAGTCAAGATCTTTGGTGAGGGTGAGGGTGTTATGTAGTCTGTGTCGAGAGGGAGTCGGGGGGTGAGGGTGTTGAGTGTGGGTTTGGGTGTGTGTTCAAGAGTGAGGGTGTAACGTCAGTTGTTGAGGGTGTGTGTTCAAGAGTGAGGGAGTGGTTCGAGAGTTAGTCAGAGAGGGAATGAGGGAATGGTCGAGGGTGTTCTGGTGAGGGTTTTAGTGTCGGGGTGGTTGGGGTGAGAGGGGTGAGTTGGTGTAGTGAATGTTCGAAGGTGTTAGTTTGAGTTTGTGTTTAGACGAGGGTGGAGGGTGGGGCGTGTGATAGGTGAGGAAAAAAGGAGTCGAGAGTTGATGGTCAGTGAGTCTATTGGGGTGAGTCGAGAGGTGTGGGTTTGAGTCTGTAGATGTTTGGTTTGGGTTGTGTGTTTAGTCAAGTCTGTAGGTACATGAGTCGAGGGTGGGGGGTAATCGAGTCAGTTGTTGAGTCTGTTATATTTTTGGTTAATGTTGATGTCGAGAGATGTGAGGCGTATTGTTTGAGTCGGTTCGAGGGAGAGAGACGAGAGGGTTTGGGTTGAGGTCAGTGTCAGTGTTGTCCAAGCAGAGTTCGAGTCGAATGAGAGTCCTATTCGGAACTTTTCCTATTCGGAACTTTTCCTATTCGGAACTTTTCCTATTCGGAACTTTTCCTATTCGGAACTTTTCCTATTCGGAACTTTTCCTATTCGGAACTTTTCCTATTCGGAACTTTTCCTATTCGGAACTTTTCCCTATTCGGAACTTTTCCCTATTCGGAACTTTTCCCTATTCGGAACTTTGTCCTATTCGGAACTTTTTTCAAAATTCGTTCATACGGAAAGTTACAGTAGCTTGATTGAACAGAGACGAGACTTTTGACTAAGATTGGATAAAACTGAAATGGATGTTGGACAGATTGATTGGATATGGACTATTGGACTGAATTGACCAAAAAACCTGAGACGTTGGACAGATTTGAAGATGAAGAAAAAACTGATTAAAAAATGACTTATTAAAATGACTGATTAAAAAAAATGATTAAAAATGACTGATAAAAAAAATGATTAAAAAAAAACTTGATTATTTTAAAAAAATTTTAATAAAACTAGATGATTTAAAAAGTGATAAAACTGATAATAAAAACTGTAAAACTGATAAAAAAAGTGATTGTAAAAACACACGAAAAAAGTAAAACTGATAAAAAAAATAAAAATAGATAAAATTTATAAAAATTAATAAAAAGTTGATTGAATGATGAAAAGATTGATAAAAAATAAGAAAAGAAAGGATTTTTACCACCAAATCAAAAGATAAAAAATAAGCAAATCCTAAGATTCAACCATGGCTCTTGATACCAATTGAAGGTCTACGGATTCTAAGGATTTGGTAAATGATGGATTAGATCTATGGATTTGGTGGAAGAGATGGGGAAGAAGGAGATTAGGTGTAGAGAGAGAAAGGAGAGGGAAGAAAAGTAGAGAGAGAAAATGATTAGATTAATAATGGAATGTTAATGAATGAACTAACCAACCCCTCCTAACATGCTAGGAGGGGTATATATATAGCCCACCCTACATGTGGGCTATATGGACTATACAATATTAGGTGGACCACGAGCCCATTACATAATTATCGTTGGAGCGACCGATCCTTCATAAATACGTAAAACGTATTTCCAACAAAGTTTCTCTAAGAAAAGAATAAATCTAATTTTCTATTTTTTATGTTTAAAAAAGGAAAAACAATTCGTAAAAAGCTTATTTTTTCGGAACATAAATAATTTTTAATTTTAACTTTTTTTTCATTTTAAAATGTACAATTTGTTTTTTAAAGTACGAAATAAAACAAAAATTAAATAAAAAGATAGTCCGGTCTAGGTCGATCCGGTCCCGTTCATAAAAGCAAAATTGTGGGGTTTATTATAAGACCGAAGAAAACCAAGAATAAAAAAAAAGATGGACCAAGAACCGGAACAAAATACGTTCGATCCGATTCAGGCCGGTAGCTCGATTCGATCCAATTCACGGTTCGTTTTGCTCACCTCTACCTACATGTGTCTAAATAAAAATGAAATCGTGTCATTTACACTTCAAAATAACGTTCGAAATTCAAAGAGGTGCATCTAAATGAATAGATGTGTATCTAATACAAGTCGCTACATCTTATAATTATTTCTCACTTTTTTTTGATTTATTTCCTTCTTTTTTTTCTGAAAAGTTAATTTATTTCCTTCTCACTAAAACCGGAACCAAGAGAAACAAAAACCCCCAAAATAAAAAAAAATAGTGGAACAAATAGTCGTATCAACTTCGGTTGTTTGGTTATGATATGAAATTTTTTATAATTCCTTACAAGTATCAAAGTGTATTTAAAAATTCATTATCTATTTTCATAAAGTACATGTTATAACAATAAATCAAAGAAATTTTTTAACAATGCAAATCACTCTAAGAATTCTAATTATTTGAATTAACATAAACAAAAACACAAAAAAGTTGAATGCCTCTTTGGTGATATGAGAGTATGACACTCTCTGTTCATAAGCTTTGGGCTAATATTAAAGTAGGCCTTTATATCTTGGCTAAAGTTATAATGGGCCTTTAGCAGGCTAAAAGTTAGAGTAAGCATTTTTGCTTTGTGCTAAAAATAACAAGTAGGGGTTAAGCTTTGGGCTTCTCATCTCTTTCACTGTGCATGTTGTCTTTTTGGGTAACTATTATTTCCGACACATACGCCGTTTAATCTACGAGGTTTGAACTCACCGTCACACGCTTAAACCAGTTAAAGCCCTCACCTTCCGTTATTACTCTTATTACTAACCATATAGGGAGACACTGAAATTTTTTCCATCATTTGCTGTATACAGTGTGTTCCATTTCGAATGGATCATTTTGTCATTTAGTGATAAATACGATACTTTGGTTCATAGTAGTAGGAAAGGTTTTATGACAATGGGTCATACCACAAGGAAAATGCACATGTTTTTGCACACTAGCCAACTTAATATTTGAAATCAATGATCATTATTACCAATATATATTTGCCTTCTTTGCTATACATAAAGATCAGCCATCAGTAAGTAGATCTAATAACAATTTTGGAAAAATAAATATGAGAAAACTATATTTCTAATAATAGCAAGATAAATGCTAGTACTGTATTACACAAACTTCTAGTAAATGGTCCAAATTCTAGTAAATGGTCCGATCTCTAGTAGATGCTACCAAAGTTACATCTATATGATGTAAATTCATGTGGTCATTATCAGATTGTATTTTAAATATATATCTATAAGTAGGTACATAGTCATAGGTGTCTCGTGAGTATCGGGACACAAATGAATTTTTTTATATATATTTTTAATTTTAAAGAAAACATCAATTTTTCCTCAAATATATTTTAAATTCACCCGGTGAATCAAAATGTGCTTTTAGTCTTATTTATTTATTATACTTAAAAATTTAAACACTACTATATAAAAGTTTGAAAAAAATGTGTGTCACCGATCATATTTTGTCATGATTTTGTCTTTATTTATGAGATGTTGTATAAATATATGATGGTGTTTGATTGAACTTACGAATTGAGTTTATACTTATGTTTGTAACAAAAAGTATGTCTAATGATAAAACAAGGATAAAAAGTCAATTTATATACTAATATTCTTGTATATAATCACTCCCTAAATAAGGCACAAAATTGAGCTTATAAAGAACTTCTCATACACAATTTGCGCTTATTTTTTTGTATAAACTAATAAGCCCCTTAAATAATCTAAACAAACACCTTTGTGTAAGGGTTTTGAAAAAATCGATCCGACCTAAATCTGAATTCGAACCCAAATAAACCTATTCAAGTCGGATCACTCGGGTTCAAATAAGCCTGTATTATGCCATCAAAAGAAAATCCTTCAAGGAAGAAACAATCACATTAAAAAGTAAATTTATGTTTACAATCTACCACTATGTACTTACTATCTCACATGTACTAACTTAACTTAATCCACATGCTTGCCCTCTTACAAAAAATTTAAAAGGCCCCATGTATCATGCCATGCCCTGACCTGCCCTTGTGTTTGCTTTATCCCATGATTTAATGGCTCACTGACTTAATGATACAAATACAAATGCAAATGCAAATGCATCATGTCTTGAGATGGGTTCCTCCTCCTATAGCTCAATCCCAAGTCTCTTGTGACCACCATTATTATTATATATGCGGACTCATTAACCCTAGTCATGCCAAACTACTTTAAATCTTAGTCCTTTTCCAAGATTATTCACTCTCCCTTTTTTTATTCTACTCCCAATTCCCTAAGTAATGTTTTCAATTTAAATGGGAACCTTTTGGTACTAGAATAGATTATAAAAAAGTTTAGTGCGAATATGAGAATGAATACCTAGGTAACTATAATATTATTGCTCCTAAATTAATCAAAATGAATATACAAAACTATCTAACATATGAAACCACTTTAACATTAGTAATGAATTAGTGATTAATTTAGTTAATGATTAGACTCCATAGTAAGCCCATAATGTGTGCCTAGCTAACTATAATGGATCATCTCCATCAAAGTAAGATAATGTTTATTATTAACCTAGTCTTTAATTAGTCTACAATCCATTACTTAGCTGAGTGAATTAGGTTTAGTTGCACTACTTCAATTTGGTAACCAGAATTTGACCATTCGTCGTTGGATATAAAGATTTGGTTACTAAGAAAATTGAAAGCGTAAACGACAAATAGTATAAAAAAGTATTTATTTTATGTCAAAATTCAATTAAAAGTAACTAATTTTTTTTTCTTAATTTAAGGTATTGATCTTTTTTTCTCGTTTCAATGTTGAGATAATTAACAAATTTAAATGTTATATATTAACGACCATTTACTTTATTATTGCATCGTTAGTCCTTATATTAACGACACTTTATAATAAACTAAAAATTCGTTTTTTTTTATAGTTTTAGACCGTTTTTTACTTTTTCCGTCCGATTTTTATCATTTTGTTTGGTTTTTAATCCTTTTGGTCCGTTTTTTGTCGTTTTCGTCTGAAAAAGTTGAAAACGGTTGAAAACAGTTAAAAGCCGTAAAATGGATACAAACAGTCAGAAGGGCCCGAAAACATAAAAAGTAGACAAGACGGTAAAAGAAGGACAAAAGTTGTAAAAAGAGACAAAACAAGTAAAAAATCGAACAAAACGGTAAAAAACAGACGAAAAAAGTAGAAAATGGTCAAAATTGTAAAAAACAAAATTTGAGTTTATTATAAAGTGTTATTAATATAAAGGACTAACAATGTAATAATAAAGTAAACGATCGTTGATATATAACCTTTAAATTTATTAATAGTCTTAACATTACAAAAAAAAAGACCAGTACTTTAAATTAAGAAAAAAAAAGTTAAATATATTTAATTGAATTTTGAAATAAAATTAATACCTTGTTATTTACTAAAGTGTAAACGTTTAAAATTGATTAGTTTCTGTATGTAGTGCAAAAACTCAATTTCATAGACAGAACTTCTTCAAGAACATGATGGAGAATTTTATAAAGCTGATTCTGCCATAGATTTATACAACTAATTGACAAAGAACACATCTTTCAAATGTGTCAAGTACCTTGTCTAGTTATGAACTTCAAAACTTCATTTTCACACTTTTTTTTGGAAAAAAAGAATTAGATTACATTCTCGATTCATAGGTTAAGTAAGGGCTTATAAGGCCATGTTAAGGATTAATGCCGCAATGAATCGCCTAATTGAGAGGTTACATTATCTTTTATTCTTTAGGGAGTATCGGATGCAACGAAAAAGTAATCGATGCACAACCAATAATGAGCCGGTCGAAGGATCTATAACAAGAGTGTCGAATACTCGAATAGCAATATTATTCTTTCGATGGTCCAAAGTTTTACGTGGACAATCGTGATCCTGAGAGGCTAAACACTTAGAATGGAACGGATCGATTTGATCCATTTCATTTTCGACACATTGCAAGTTAATAGTAGTCCTATTCTGTGTATGTACCCTTATATTGATCGTATGACACAATGTGGACATGACGCTACCAAAGA
The DNA here is from genome assembly GCA_025667525.1 of Glebionis coronaria. NCBI lineage: Eukaryota > Viridiplantae > Streptophyta > Magnoliopsida > Asterales > Asteraceae > Glebionis > Glebionis coronaria. The sequence goes on along the minus strand of CM046874.1, from coordinate 31,979,651 downwards.
TTATATTATTCCATGCCTTTATTCTAGACGTCAAAAGCATCAAAACATGCATCTTCTTTTCTTGAGCAGTGAAAAATTGTGGTACAATTATATGCATCTTGATATGCATAAGAACGACATGCTATGGGTGTTTGGCTCAAACTTATTTATAGTTGGGTTACTAAAATGTGGAAGTAAGATATAAACAAACCCTAATTGTTAAACAAGCATAAATTAGCCTGTTCGAATAAGACTTATAGTTGAGTTTATAAGTCTTATTAAGTTCAAACATTATATTTATTGTAATTATTGTACTCCCTCCGTCCCAAAATTATAGTCACTCTTTCTTTTTCGGGTTGTCCCAAATTAGTTGTCCACTTATAAAACTTCTAAAAATAGGTAGTAATTTTAGATCGAGATTACTAGATTACCCTTAATTGAAATCATAATTACAAACTTTTAAAAGGTTTTAAATTAATTGGTTAGGGGTAAAATTGTCTTTCTGTAAAAAGTAAGAGAGAGAAAGTTGAAAATGTGGTACTTTCTTAAACTGTGGGTTTTTTGTCGGGGACAATAATTTTGGGACGGAGGGAGTAAGAAAATAAGGTTAGTGTATCTAATGAGTCTTGGATATCTACTTTAAATTGTGTTGAGTTTACTTTTTATATACAGTATTTCGACTTTATCGGTGTTTTAGTTACACGAAATTGTTATCGAGATAATTCAAATAGAAACATTTTAATTTTAGGCACAAGGAATCAAAACAAAAATAAGAAGGAATTGTGATTTTTGTTATGTTTTGTAAGACCAATGTACGTGTTTATAAAAATCAATATTAATGACAGTTACATGCAGTTTTTAATCAGTTATAAACACTTGAAAGTCCATAATTATTGTTCAAAAATATTGTTTATTAAGTTTTGAACTTTTGATGGAGAAAACTGAATATGTATGTTTGTTATAATCGGTTACAAACAGTTGAAATTCCAACAGTCATAACCCACGACGAGTATGCTTTGTTTGACAGTCATAACTAGGACCAAAGAAAAGGGTTTTGCTCCTTGACCCTGTAAGTGACGCTGCTCCTTGATTCTTGCATTTTTGTCATGGATGAAAACATATTAGCTTAACGAGTGTACACTTTACACTTTCACTAACTTGTATCTGAATCAAATATAAAATCTCATTAATCTTTAATAAATCTCGATTAATTAAAATAGTTGATGACAATAAAATCGTCTAAATGCTTGTGTAAATTGCAAATCAAAACTTGCAATGTTGAAAGATGATAACTGCTCCGCAAAGAACCTTCCCTATATATGACTAGCTTGATTAACACTCGTGGTAACGAATATAAGTGCATCAACTCAATTTTGATTAACCTTCTTTTTTTCTAATATGCCAAATCTAAGGGTTTAAAAAAAAAAACGAGTTAGAACTTAGAAAAACAGATTAAATAATGATCCAAAGATCTGATTGCCGACATATTGTATAACAATTGGTATACAAGACAAACAATCCTAAAGGATCATGGAGAGGGCCGTTTATAGTTTTCGATGATTCTACACAAAAGTAAGAAAAAAGCCTTACTATATCGTAAACCAACAATTTTCAATAAATTGCATATAAATCAGAACTATATCGTTCACAATCATATATGTTAAAACTATACGTATTTATATACAAAACTAATAACAATAAAACCTTTTTAAATGAAAGTTTTGTGTGACCGCATTTATTTCACGCTTTTTCATGTTCTCTTATTTGTTTGAAATACACAAAAATAACCGTTCTATATGGTCAATCATGGTACAAATAAAATCATAAGATGCATGAACCAAATAAGTGAATAAGCTGATTTTAATTTAGGTTTCTTCAACATATACGTGGAAAACAGAAAAATGGTGACTAAAGCACAAGTCTCCTAAAATATATAAATCTAGATTTTTCCTTGGATTACGTATCTTTTGTTTAGTATTTACTACTACAACTTTATCAAAATCTCAATCTTCTGTTTAATGCATGTCAAATGTGTCACGCACGATCAAAAAGGTACAAAAACTGCCCTTTGAACATGCATGTTAGGTGTGTTTTCATGATTCCATGTTAATGGTGCAACCAAATCATACCAATAACTCTGAGTTAGACACTTTTTAATAAACTTGATGTATGTACATGTTTATGGGCTATATGATTCTTGGACAACTTTACGTACGTGCAGGAACGAAACTACATAAACTCGGGTGTATTATGAGCTACACCCGTTTATACTACTTTATTATCTTACTATCTTACTATGTAATTTTAGTTGACCTAATAATTTTTTTGGAACACTATTAAAAAATCTTAAGTCTACCTCTACATACGTGATCATATGGCACGAGTCGCGGTTGAAATTTCTGTTCTTTTCTAACTCTAGAATTGTAAAGGCACAAATCCTAATTTTCTTAATTTATTATGTTAACATGTATGTAGTTATCTATGGTAACAATTTTTTCGGCAAGACACGAAGCCGCATTCAAAATCGACATGAAACTTAACCGGCTGTTAAGCAAAAACAAGTTTTGGGTCATGTACAAATCGACCCTGTCAACCCGTTTATTAGAAAGGAGCGTGTTCGAGCTGAGAGTCAGTTAAACGGGTTAAATTGACAACCCGTTTATTACTTTATTTAATATTAAAATTTGAATTTATAATTAATCAAAAAGGTTATTTGGGTTAAATAGATTAAACAGATCAACATACCGACCCATTTAACAAGATTAACTTGACTAATATACTTATTCGGAATAAACAGATTGACCTGCAAACCTATTTAACATGAATAATATGTTTAGTTCACCATGCTTGATTACGTAAAACATGTTGTGTTTGGTGTTTTGACCCGTCAAACCACAATCCTAAACCCGTTAACTCAAACCCGACTCAAATTATCAACCCTCAACCCAAACTCGACCCAAGTTGCCACCCCTAGCTAGCTTCGTGGTTTGTCTATATAAATTCCTATAATGTATCAACGCTCCTAGCTAGCTATAGATTCATACTAGGATCCTTGTAACATTCTTTCAACATGTAGTAGGTTGTCTTAATTTGCTCCTGGCCGGTTTGTTTATAATTTTATATAAATTCTTACGTAAATATATAAACAAATGACCTTTGATCAAGCAAGTAAATTGCCTAGTATTGAAAGTCATCTAATTTGAAAATCTTGATTGAGTTAGCTAGGCGATGATTCATGAATATTTTTTTTAGAAATACAACAAAATATGTGTGACGTTAAAGTTAGATCTTGACAAGACGCGTACTTATATATGTACAAATTGTATGTTATGCTACATTCTAAATATGAATTTATATATTTAGCCACAAGAGGCCCCCTTATGAAAGGTACAAACATTATGACATTTTGTAATTTGTAAGTTTCTAGGCATCTTAAATTGACAATAAGTTTTATCAAAATAATAAAATTGACAATAAGTTATAAAAGGCACCATTGGGTGTAATAGTATTGTACTTTCTCCGTCTTATAATAATATTAGTTTACCGAATAAAAACACGCAATTTAATAAAAATATCACTTTTTATATAATGACAATTTTTCTACTTTTAACTAATTAATCTACAACTTTTTTAATGGTTACTAATAATACTTTCAAGTGAATATAATATGGTAAACTTAATCTAGATTTTTTATCTATTTTTGAAATGAACTATTAACTTGAGACGTTTAAAAATAATAACCTGAATTACTAATATGAGACGGAAGAGGTAGTAATCTTACACAAGCAAAACCCTAAAATGTGATTCTCTTTAGCCTTTTTCTGAGCACCAAGAGATTTCTTGTTTAAATCAACACCAACTCCTCAAGGAGATAATGATAAAAGCAACAATTATTTTCATGAGTTGTATGTATTTGGTGCATGTGAGAGAGAAAAGCCAGAAGCTTTGTTTTCATTCAAATTTATTTAGATTTGTAGTACTAGTATAATAGTATTGAGTAAATTAAGATCAAGTAAAGTTGAAATGTAATATGAGTTGTTTAGCTGTTTCTTAAAAGACATTGGAAGGTGTTGTCATATGAAATTGTGTATTGAAGAAATTAAAAAAGAGACCCACCATGCATGGGACCAAAGCAAAGAAAAATTGCATGATACCATTCCTAGCACTCTTTCACATTCTTATGTTTTCTTTTCTTTAATCTTGAAGTCTCTCACTTTATGTCTGGTGGTTCTTTCTTTAATTCTTAAGTTTTTTATCGAGTTATTAGGTCATGGTTCAATCAGTTTTGCAAACGTTTTAATTAAGTTTTTCGATCAAAACAGACGTTAATCACGCGATTGATTTACGATTCAGCTATTTCAACCGGTTAGATCAACCTGAGTTTTAAAACATAGCTTACCACCCTCATTGATTAAAGGAAATAATACCCTTCTTGGTTGAGGGTTAATTACCACCACTCTCCCACCAAACAAACCCTTTAACTTTCTTGCCATTATATTCCCACCTTCACCTTTATGTACAATAGTTGAAAATTAAGTTTCAAGATCTTCAATTTCACGTTGGTGAAAATTGTTTACACACACTTTATTCTTCTTTACCTTTTTCTGGTTCTTGAGTATTGAGTTTCACCATAAAAGTTGGTTTTACTAGTCCTATTGGTACTGTTTACAAGATGTATATTACTGGCTTTTATTGAAAAACCCTAGCGAACTCGATAAAGTTAAACACAATGGGACAACTTAACAAACGTGTCATGAAAGTCGTCAATGCTATAACACATAGGGTTTCGTGTATGTAGGTAAATGTTTTGTCTCATAATGTGATTATCAAGTATAGGAAACATAGACCAGTCATCAACCACCTTATTAGAATTTGATTTAGAAAGGCATATGATTAAAGGTTTTTCTATCTTGGGCTTTAGAAACACGTGATAAGAAAATCAAAAGGACATAAAAAGAACACAAGATCTCATAAAACGTATAGAAGAATTCATAAAATGTGAATTTTTATGTATTTTTCTGTAAGCCGAATATACTTTTCTGTGAGATATGGATATTTTTTTATCTTTTTATCATGTTCCGTTAGAATATAAAATAAAAAAACTTTTAAAAAATGTTGTTGCATCCGTTTTGATATTAATAGGACAAGTATCATATGGATTTATACAAGAGGTTGAGCAATTTGTTGCATCATAAAGTTGAAACTTATTAAAGATATCATCATCTAGATTTATACAAGAAGTTGAGCAATTAGTTGCATCGATAGTATAGGTTGAAATTTTATAGAACAATACGTTTTCATGAATCTTAACGACTACGAAGCACGTTGTAGACGTATACTTTAGAGTGGACCGTGAATGAGCAAGCGACCCACATGTTACTCACTACCACATCTTTTATATTATATCTACACTATGACTAACTTGATCGTCGGAGGTGGATCCTGAGCATCCGACACCGGGTCCATTCTAACCGGTTCTACTTTGTTTGCAGTACTATTCAAAATTCGGAATGACAATAAACGGTTTATGAAAGTTTGACGACTGACCCGACTAAATTATACATCAACAAATTGGTCTGAAGCATAATATTTGATGGTTGGCTTGGTGTTATCAAAAGGGTAAAGAAAGAAATTAGCTAGAATGATGAATAAAACCCATGCTTAAAGCATTAAGTTGAGAGTTGGTTTGGTGTTATCAAATGGGTCATAATCCAAGAAACAAATAATGCTAAAACATAAGAAGATGGGTGTTAGTTGCTTTCTATATTTCTTGGTAATCACTTATGACCACCCAACCAAATGATGGTCCATAAAATGGGTTGTCATGTTCGCTTCCAAAAATTAGACACCAAAACAATTTATAAGACATTAAAATAGATTTAGAACATTTAAATATGGGCATATAGGTTAACAGGGACGGAACTAGGATGGTTTCTACGGATGCCCGAAACCAAGATGGTTTCTAGTATTCCGGTTTAAAAGTTTATGTCCACGTAATAATATTTTGTCCTGGTTTTATCCCTGTAAGTTAAAGTTTTTACGAAATATGTATTCGATTCCAACGGACCACAGAGATTGCCTAGCTACAGGGCATGCATTAGGCCTAATTTTCGCTACGCACTTTCTTTTAAAAATGTCCTCGAGATATTGACATATAAAAGATAAGATTCTTCATTTCATAAATCACACGTACCCCTTGGTTGACTAAAGCATGGTTAGTAATATACAATGGTTATGGATCCACGACTTTAAAACATTATGATATACACTGGCGGAGCTAGGGATTCTAGAGATGTACAGAAATCTGATAAAATTTTATTGCGTAGTGTTTATATTTGTTAAAAAATTTTATTTTTTCAAAATAAACTCCGTCCTAAAATTATGTGCTACATATATACTCGTATTAAAAATTTCGTACAGCCGATGACTTTATAATCTTGCTTCGTCCGTAATGATAGAGTATAAACATTAAAATATCATTGGTAAAAAGATTATGCTGTTAAAAAGTGGTAACATTTAATACAAACAAATACTAGTATAAAATTAGATTGATTTTTCGGTTTAGTGTATACGTCTCATATATTAAAGAAGTAAATGTACAAGATATTTGCGTAATTAAGGCAATATAAATGAATACTTCTAACTTCAGTATTTCCCATAATGACAAACCAGTTTTATAAAGGGTAATGATTTGCACACTCTTTAATTTGATTAGCACACTTAAAATTAGTGTGTCTTAACATTTATACCCCTATAAAAATAAACATTATTGATGTGATCTAAGGGTATATGTGTCAACACACACTAATTTTGAATGTATCAAGAGTGTACAAATCATCTCCTTTTTATGAACTATCTTAAAATACTTGTAATATTTACATATAAGACCATATAAGGCCGAGTGTTCTAACATTTTTATTCATAATCCGTTGAATTATATTCAGATGATTTGACATCTCAAATGTAAGTAAACCGAAGGTATTAAATGCGAATAAAATAAACACGTGTTAATTTTAATACTAGTATATATTTTTTCGTATTTCGTCATTTTACATAAGGCGGTTTTCAAAGCAGCTCAACTCACTATAAAGTCTCGGCTACTCAATTCTAAAAGAGAAGAAACCAAAGTCAGATTCACACACGTATTTTTTCTTTCAACTCATCCAAAAACTAAATGTGAACCGGTATAAGTGTAGATCTTTCGTCAGACGTACCGATCAAAAAGTTCACATATGTTTATTTTTTAATGAAGATATCAGCACGTCTACATATATTTGTGTCATTATTTTAAGAGAAATGATAGAACCACATAACTTATACATAAAAATTTTCTACACAATGATGTGCCAAATAACTTAGACCAATTATAATCTTTTATCTCCACTAACTCTTAATTCTATATCAAATCATTTTATTACACATCATGGTGTGAAAGTTTTTATGTATAAATTATGTGGTTCTATCATTTCTCTTATTTTTTTTATTTTTTTTGAAAGGCAATGTTTACAACTCACACAACTATCTCACAATTTCTATCTCACATGTCTCCACCGAGACTTGAACCCACAACCTTTAGGTTAGAGGGCAACTCATATACCGCTAGACCAAAAGGCTTTGGTATCATTTCTCTTATTTTAAACCCATGAACTCCTAACAATAAACATTCTAGTAAACATTGATGAGCTATTTGAACCGAGTTGGTGCTATTATGTGAACCAATTAAGTTGGTACTAGCTTTGCCATAATAAAAGCACATAGACAAGCATCACACACAAACAATGGTCCTAGAGAAAGTGTTGCACATTAGACTTTTAATATCCCCCTATTCATAACCCACAATCACACTATTTATAAAAGTAAATTCATCATTTTCATTATTTCAAACACATAATTATCATTTAAAGTTAATTATTACCAATGTTTTAAAACCCGAGTTTTAAATCGACCCAATCGAATCATCGGGTCTGATTCAACCCGGGTCAACCCGAGTCAACCTGGGTTAACATGATTTTCAAAAAAAAATTATCTTTTTTTATTTTTAATAATTAATAAAAGTTATATATAAAAATCAGAAAAGCTTTCGAATATTAAAGATATAAATTGTTTACCAATTAATATAATATGTAAAAATAAAATTCCGTCAGAAATACGTAAAATTTACATATTCTTTCAAAAAAAACCCGAAAAGATCAAAACTCGGTCGGGTCTCAGGAAACCAGGTTGACCCGGATCACCCCAAACCCGGCGGGTCAAGCCGGGTTTCAAAAATATAAAACCCGAGTCAAAATGACCCGTTTTTTCGACCAAAACTGAGTCAACCAGTTAACCCAACCGGATTGATTATTACCAAACTTTTTATACAGTATATGTTCATTCATAAAAAGATGGAAATACATTGAAGAATCCGCCTAATATAAGTTTTGAAATAATAAAAGTGATTTCTCATTCATAATAGTAATAATTCATTGATTCGTCTTCTGTAGTTAGTATCATGCGTTTTTGTGTTGGCATTTATTAACCCCTTTGTCCCCCCTCTATATCTTTTCCTATTTTTCACACTTTTTATTTACACCTACAAAACAATACAATATAAACAAACAATGGCTGTTCAAGCACAACAATGTTCATCTAACATTCTCCTTCTCAACAGGTTATAACTTATTCATCTTGTACTAATCCAATATAATTCACATAACCCTAATGTTTTTATGAAAATATAACACGTTGTTTCATGTTGCAGAAATATGCAACAAGGCCAAAACCAGTATTTGTTCACACCGCAACCAGGCGGTCCACCAATCGGTACTGGAACTGGACCGCCTGGTTGCGGTGTTAATACTTTTCTTGATCATCATCAATCTGTCAACCAAACGTTATTTAACAATTTTCCAGGTATATATATAGATGTCCAACATAACAAAAAACATTTGTCTATGTTACATTTCTTTTAACAGCAGTTTTGGTGCAGCGGAATGTTACATTGGACTAATGGTTTTATGTTGTTTTTTTGTAGTTGGGAATTATAGTACTATGAATAATCAAAGGAAAAGAGAAAGAGAAGATCATAATATGAATCATTTCATGTCTAATAATATGAATCAATTTATGGATGTCTCAAATATGCAATCTCGGAGCAACGTTGATGTTTCTACGGGATTACGACTTGCTTTTAATGATCATCAACAACAATGTTTTGATCCTCAATCATCTGGTTTTACATCTTTGTTATCCGATGATTTGTCGAATTTGATTAACCAACAAGGAAATGAAATCGAACATTTTATTCATACTCAGGTATTATTTCTGTTTGTGAAAGAACATTACTGGTCATGTTTATATATTTTTATAAAAACGATAATTTTTTACGACTCACACCAACTATCTGACACGTCACGTTTATGTAAGTTGTTTAAAGTTTTGATGTTATTTTGTAGGGTGAAGAGTTAAGGCGCAAGTTAGCAGAAAAGAGGCAACACCACTACAATGCGCTAATACTCGCGGCAAAGGAGTCATCATCGCGTATGATAAGAGAAAAAGAACTTGAAGCGGATAAAGCAATTCGGCGCAACGCTGAGCTGGAAGCAAAAGCCTCCCAGCTCAACGTTGAGGCCGAAATCTGGCAATCAAAAGCCAGAGCCCAAGAAGCAGTTGCAGTTGCGCTTGAAGCGCAACTGCAACAAGCAATGGGCGGATGCGTGTCCCAAGGTGTGGAAGAAATGGGAGGTGATCATGAAAATGCGGAAGATGCCGAGTCGTCGTATATCGACCCGGAAAGAGTTGTTGTGGTGAGTGGACCGGGGTGTAAAGCGTGCGGGAAACGAGTCGCGTCGGTCGTGCTATTGCCGTGTCGGCATTTATGTGTATGTAGCGAGTGTGACGGGCTGGTTCAGTCGTGCCCGTCATGTCTTACGTTTAGAAGCTCTAGTATTCAAGTTTACATGTCGTGACATTATGGGTCAATGAATTTTAACTAAGGTAAAAGTTAAAAATGTGAAGGCAAATCAATATTTTAAAATATTGACTATAATTTTACCTTTTGTAATTTTACCCACTCATGACATTTTATTTTGTTTTTTCATTTTGTCAATGATGTACGGTGGAAGAACTTTAGACCTAATGTACATATTAAAAAAATTAATGTGGCATTATTAATTCAGTTCATTTTTTCATATTCATGTGATTTGTTACAAATTACAAATTTAGTTTATTTTTCAAATTTGTAACATATCTAGTTTTTGTGGTTTTAATATGTATTCTATTTTGTTTAAAAAAGTATATGAAATGATCAAATTACCCATTTTCTACAACTTTATGTTGATTTTTTTATGTTAATTTGATTATTTCATGTCAAAATAGACGAAATCTTATATATATGCTAAAATCATGTGGCCGGATTTGTTACAAAATTGAAAAATGGACTAAATAAGTAATTTCTATCAAACCACAGAGACCATTTATGTATTTAACTATTGTTTTTATTTCTCGATATGTTTTTCGCGTGGTTAGATTTTACAACGTTTTCGAAAGAGTTGGGTCATTGAACTAGTGTTGCAAACGCAATATTCGGGAACGTTGTTATTACTTAGCAAGATTACATAATTTCGATTGGAACCAGAGATGTCGGTTGTGGTCGTAACTCATGCCACAAATCGTGAAGTTGAGACGAATCATACCTGTGAAATCAATTAGCAATTTGTGTCATTACGAACAGAGTAATGAAAAATGTCGATCCACCTTATGAAAAAAGGCAAATATGATAAAAAGGTATTCATCTTATGTTAAAATTTAATTAAAAGTATTTAAAAAAATTTCTTATTTTAAGGTACCGATCTTTTTCACTTTTTGCAATGTTGGGATAAATAACAAATTTAAGGTTATATATTAACGACCGTTAACTTTATTATTACATCTTTAGTCCTTTATATTAACGATACTTTATAATCAACACAAAAATCATTTTTTAAAAGTTTTAGACCGTTTTCTATATTCGTCTGAGTTTTATCATTTTCGTTTGGTTTTTAACGGTTTAGTTCGTTTTTTGTCTTTTTCGTCCATTTGACTGTTTTCGACCTTTTTAGCGTGTTTGATATCGTTTTCGACGGGTTTTTTTTACTATTTTTGTCATTTTCTAGCCGTTATCGCCTATTTTTTAAGGAATGAAAAACAAAAAAAACGAACAAAAACGGTCATAAATTCTAAAAAGAGTAAAAAATGATATAAAAAACGGGCGAAAACAGTGAAAAGCCCGAAAATGGACACAAACGGTGAGAAGAACTCGAAAAAGTACAAAACGGATGAAACGGTCAGAATCGGTAAAATAAGGACGTATGTTGTAAAACTAGAACGAGATGATTAAAAACCGAACGAAAATGGTAAAAATCAAACGAATGACGGTAAAAACTGTAAAAAAATGAAATTTTGAGTTTATTATAAAGTGTTATTAATAAAAAGGACTAACGATGCAATAATAAAGTAAACGAACGTTAATATGTAACTTTTAAATTTGTTAATATAGACAAACCCTAATTGTTAAACAAGCATAAATTAGCCTGTTCGAATAAGACTTATAGTTGAGTTTATAAGTTTTATTATGTTTGAACACTATTTATCGTAATTATTGTAAAAAGTAGAGTTAGTTTGCGAGATGAATCTTGGTTATGTAACTTGAATCGTGTTGAGTTATTTTTCATATAAAGTATTTCGATTATATCGGTGTCTGAGTTACACGAAATCTTTATCAGAATAATTCAAACAAAAACATTTGATTCTAAGCACAAGAGATTAAAGTAAGAATAAAGAGAAATTATGATTTCGTTATGTTTTTGTGAGAGAAATGCATCTGTATATAAAAACAAATATTAATAACAGTTATATGTAGTTACAATCAGTTACAAACAGTTGAAATTCCAACAGTTATAATCCACAAGTACGCTTTGTTTGACAGTCGTAACCGGACCCAGCAAAAGCCTCTACCTTTTGACCTCGCGAGGGACGCAACCCTTTTGACCCTAGTATTTTTGTCGTGGCGAAAACATATTAGCTCAACGATGTGTAGTCTACATTTCTCTTAATTTGTATTCGAATTATAAAATTTTATTGATCTCTAGTTAACTCTGATTAACTAAAATAGTAAGATCATCAACAATAATTAATTATATTTGTCTAATTGCTATGTGTGACATTCGTCAAATTTCCATCATTTATTTATTCATGTAGTACGAGTATTTTAACTGTTTACCGACTAGTTGTCGTCATGAACGTGTTAATTGTTTTGCTTTGCGGACAAAGCCCTTTTTAGGGAGAGCATATGTAACATCTCAATGTTTCGCGATTATTAAGTTGAATGCAATACACAAGTTTGTGAGCGTTTTATGTTTTGACGTACGTTTATTTGTTATAGTTATTAAGTTTTCGTGACGTCTCGCACAATTGTTTGTTTTGGGATCGTATGCTAAACGGTTTTGCTGTCGTGTTTATTCAGTCGCGTCTAAACTTAACCATTGTGAACCGAGTCGAGTATATAAGCTATCACAGCATGTGTACATGTACTGAATATAAAACCTTCATTTATATTACCAAGCTTGTCATACAAGGGTCTCAAAAATCAGTCACATGTCTAAACCTATACATAAACTTTATAGTTTATTTGCCCCACTAAAGGACAGCACACTTGCCTAGTTTACCCCTTTTGGGTATATCACAAGTTAACATTTCCAGATTTACACTAACCCTAGACTAACAATACAAGTTTATATACAAATCCAAAGTATTATCCAATGTCCAAATACAAGTTATCTCAGTCCAAAATACAAACATCAAAAATCTGCACAAGTCTTCACAATACAACTCCTGGGTAGAAGTTTTGGTCCAGCCAACCCACACGTCTCGTCCGAACCTGCAAAACCGAACGTAGCATCCCCATTGTGAGTCTTTTGTCTTTCCGTCTTTCCTTTCGAAGTCTAGATGTGCTTGTTTTGTACGAACCTACGAATAAACGAAACCGTGGTTAGTCATTGTAATGGACTTATGCTTTTAACTAAAAACTGAAAAATTGTTAAACTTTTAAATACAAACATGTTTATGTTATTGCTTTTCTGTCAACCAAACCGAGACCCATTTTAGACCAAACCGAGACCCGATTGAGACCAAACCGAGACTCGACTTAGAACCAAACCGAGACCCATGTTCAACCAAACCGAGACCCAATCAAGAACCAAACCGAGACCCAATTTAGAACCAAACCGAGACCCAACTTAGAACCAAACCGAGACCCATGTTCAACCAAACCGAGACCCAATCAAGGACCAAACCGAGAATCAAAGCAAACCAACCAAAGTTCTTACTGCCAAAATTATTAACCATTATTACCGACCAATCCACATGTCTTAATCAAGTTTTATTTTACAGAAAACATTAATCATGCCGCGGGTATAGAAACCCCTAATTTAAATCAAAACCCTAATTATTTTAAAAACCTTTTAAACATCTAATTAACATTTGCCACATTCCAGAAACATCATATAAACATGAGTAACATTCGAATATATAAAAACCCCCAATTTTTATAAAACCCTAGATTTACTTTTTATTAATTAAAATGCTAATTAAACCTAATCTAAACCCAAAACCCATATTTAATTTAATTAAAAACGTGTTATGCAAAAACCCCCAAATTAACCGAAACCCTAATTTTTTATAAATCGAATTTATATTAAAATTAGTTTGATTTTATAAATGAAAACGTCAATTAATTATGTTTAAACCCGATATTAATGAAAACCCCCAAATATTTCAAAACCCTAATTTTGTTTATCTTCAATCCGAGAACCATATGATTTACAACAAGTATATACGAATCAATTGAACCCACTGATATACATTAAATCGAAAAGCTTTTAAAAGAAATAAAGGAAAACAAACTTATCTTTGATTTTGGTTATTGATTCACGAAACCGCAAGGGAGAACACCATCATAAAACCAATCGGTTTGATGTGGGGATTAAACCCCACATCTCACACGATCTAAACATCTCAGACCACCACACGCGATTGTTATATCCCCAAATGATTAGATGATAGCCATAGAAAGGGTTTGAACCGATCTAGATTAAGAGAGAGAGAGTTTTGGGACGGTGGAGGTAATATCGAGGGAAGAGAGAGAGAGAGTTATCTCTCAGTTATGGGATTGTGTGTGTTAAACACACATACTTACTCCCTCCGTTCTTGTTTATTCCGCCAAGCGGGCCGGGCCAGGTCTAATGACCTTGGGCCGGTTGTGGTGTAAATGTTTTGGACCCAATTTGGGCCTCACATGTTTATTTGGTTTAATTAAAGCCCAAGACGAATTTTGGTAAATTTAAGTTATAATTTGACCCGTAAAACCCGACCATTTAATAAACCGATTTTATTTATCGTACTTTTCCGTAAAATCGTACTTTTCATAAACGTATGGTTTCGTCAAGCACAACTAGGGTGTCGAGTCATTTAATAATACAATTATTCGTATCGTAACTCGATTCTCATAATTAATTAGGTCGCGGCTAGCGTAACCGTACTCTCGAGCTATTTTACCCACGTTCTCTTTGCTGATTTAACGAGGTGAGTTTATAGCCCCATACTTTACTATTTTCACTGCTTTTTGGGGTGAGACATTGCTTGATTTTAACGTTTGAACACAAGTGCATTTACTGATTTATATATTAGTCTAAGTCCCACTAAAAACCCAGTTGCTTTGGCCCGTGAATCGTGAACCGTTAATTACTTTGTGTAAGCGCGAATGTAATGGATAGATCTATCGGGATTGACGTCCCTGTCTGTCTTGTCCAACAAGGGGACAAGCGGGCACAGTTTCATTTGAATCTGATATAGGATGTCGTGGGTTTAGGCATCTAGTTTGGGCTACATTTATATGATTATACTGCCGGTGTTGTTAACGCTTCGGTGTCACGAGCTTAGACTGTAATAAATACTTTTGGGATGACTTTGTATCTGTTATATTGTCATCACATTTGGGAAAATCTTGTGGTTCATTAAACATTTCCACTTAACTAAACCTATGAACTCACCAACTTTATGTTGACACTTTAGCAATGTTTTTCTCAGGTATTAAGAAGGAAGATGCTAAATGAGGTCTCATGCATTGCCGTCATTTCTTTGAAACAACGATCATTTGTACCATTTAAGAAAACTATGTTTTGTAACCATATTCAGTTTATGCTTCCGCACTTTGTTAAAACAACTTATTTTATTAATTACAAGTGATCTATTTTCCGAACGTCTCATTTAGAGGTCGTTCTTTGTGACTATGTGTGTATGATAATCATGACGTCACCACTCCCTTGTTGCCATTATACTCTGATATTTTGGGAGTGTGACACTATGCCTAATAAGTCGTAACTAAGCTTCGAAAATATGTGGTTGTCACATTTAACATACCATTCATGGCATACCCCTTACTAACATATATTTGATTCTTAAAAAGAACAACTTTATCACACTAAAAAACAAGACAAAAACCAAACTTATTCAAAGGCCACCCGGACACAAGATTCTTGTGGATCTCCGATACATACACAACATTAGTCAACTTGAGCTCTTTCCCGAATGTCATCTTCAAAATAACATCTCTTTCGCCCTTGATATCAGCAGTTGTAGAGTTGCCCATGTACAATTCACTCCATTGTTAACCGCTCTGAAAGAGTGAAACATACTCTTGTCACACATGACGAGTTACCTAGTAACAACCCACCAATCGATGTTATTAGAACTTACCATCTTAACTTCAGAGATCATGGCAACGACATCAAACACCATAGCAATCATGTCCACACTATCATTCGCCATATTAGCCTCGCCTGAAGTCACCCACTTCGGCTGCTTTTAGTTAGCAGCACGATGACCAGGCTTGTCACAGTTGAAGCAATTTATTTGGAACTTCTTTTTTTCACAATTCCAGCCTTAGGAGCAAGGTAGTCAGACTTCCATTTTCTTTTTTTTATCACTTTTCCCTTTGCCTATGCTTTTGCCTTTATACTTTCAAGAAGACGAATCATGCTCAACCATATTTGCATTGGCTTAAAGGTGTATAAGTTGTAGAAACTAGAAGGGGGGGTTGAATAGTTTCTAGTTAGTTTTCAAAACATTTCGGCTTAATCCACTGTGCGCGGTTCCTTATGTGTACCCGCGGTTCCTTATCAATAAAGAACCGCCGGTGCATTTATGGAACCGCCAACAGTGAACTTAACCTTTTGTTACATGTTTAAACTTTGACAATCCTTTGTATCAAATTCTCGATCAAGCTTGACTAGATATGAGATGTGTTTGATTGAAAGATAAATACTACAAGTAAGTAAACACACAAACACATCAAATCAAGAGTACATCAAGCAATAGTCTAAGCACTAAGCACATACGTACTAAGCATAAGCTTTTCCGCAACTAGGATGTTTAGACTAAGTGATGTATACTTAACCATAATCTAAACATGAAGCACACACGTATTAAGCCATAGCTTTTCCGCAACTTAGATGTTTAGATTATGAGATGCACACAACACACAACACAAGTATGCAACTATAAATACATCTACAAAGGTAAAGACATAAATGTAAAGGAAAGTACCGACACGATGATTTGTAGTGGTTCGGTCACGAAGCTCCTCTTCGCCCTACTCCACTCCTCGAGTGCACCTTACTCGAGAGTTACTTCACTGGTCAACAAACTCCTTAAGGTGGAGAAACCATACACAACGTCGCTTATCCAATTTCTGAATCTAAGCTAAAAGTCGAGTCCTAATCTTAGGTAGGACCAATCTACACAACGTTGCCCACTTCACCATTTAACGACACAAGGCTAGATGTCGAGTTCTAATCGAAAGCTAGAACCAATCTTCACGATTCTTCACTTTGAAGCTAAGTGAGAACTTCACACAACACAACTACTAATCACTTTAAAGCTAAGTGAGAACTCACAAGACACAACCACATCACTTTAGAGTTTAGTGAGAACTACCTAGACACAACCACATCACTTTAGAGTTTAGTGAGAACTACCAAGACACAACCTAATCTACCCACTAGTTATGTTTTATGGCCCAACATAACAAACCTTGTGTTTTATGGCTTAAACACATAAACCATATATATCTAAGCACACAACACTTAGATCTATAACTCTAACACTATATCCAAGTACTAACAAGACTTGGATCTACACAACTAACACCTAATTGAAGGATACCATCACTTGGATATTCTACCCTTACAAACATATCCAAGTGTACTCAACACTTGGATCTTCTACATATACATAGTAGGAAGACTAAAAACATAACTTAGATCTATAGAAGGAAAGATCTTCATCATGTAGTGAACCCAACACATCATGGTAATGATAGTGTTCTTCTCTTTGCACTTGAGAGGATGAGGAGATTGAAGATTGAATCACATCTTAAACAAGATTAATCAAACCTAACTAATCAAGGATCTAAGATGGTTTTTGAAAGAAACTGTGCAAAAAGGGTTGAAAGAAAACCTGGAAATGATCCACTATTTATAGGACAACATTGCAACGGTCAAAAACACCCGCGGTTCCTTATCTCTACCCGCGGTACCTTATCAATAAGGAACCGCGGGTTCCTTAAAGGAACCTCCGCGTCGGAGTCCGTGCAAATTTGTCCTTTAGTGGGGATATGCCATCTGGGGTAGTTTATACCCTCAAAGGATATTCCTTTAGCATATGGAATATGCCAAATTCAAATTTCCATTTTCTTTTTAATAAAATATTTTCTTAAAAATAAAGTTAATTAAAATCTTTTGTCACATTTGATTAAAATGTGAGTTTTAAGAAAATATTAATCCTTGATCACTTAGTTAGGTTAATGACATGTTTGTACATACCTTGAGTGATTCATGCCGAATGCGGTCTTGGAGGTGTCGAGAGAAGTATACAAATGTATTCTTGAGTGATTACGAGTACCTTAACATTTTACATAATATATTGCGAATTATACGTTTGTCATCAACAAAACACAAAGAAATTATATCGACAAAGCATCGTAATGTTTGCACTAATAATCTCCTCCTTTTTGATGATGACAAACAAGTAAACCGCAACACATATTAAAATGCATAAGTTACTCGTTTACACTTACTTCTCCCCTTTTTGTCGAATCAAAAAGATAGTCTTCATTTGTAGAAGAGGAGGATTGACTTCGAGAGAACATGCATCCAAAAATCTAATCATCCATAGTGGTTGTCGTTTGAGAGGCGAGAATCCAAACCATAAACCCATTATACAAAAATATTGAGCTTGCGTCATCCTAGTGAAGTCTTCAATCACCATAGGTTAACCAACTCCAAGCATAATAATATGCTTATCTACGAGTGTCCAAAATGCATTACTTGCAAGATGTTCGATGAATGCAATTTGAGTGAGCCAACGATCGCGAATGTAATGACTTGAACTCTTGCAAATGCTCCCCCTTGATATGAGCTCCCCCTTGCTTGAGACACCAACAAAGCAAGAATAGTGACGAGCTACAAAAATGGGTTAGAAGTGTCCTACAAAACAAGGTTAGTAGACAAGAGCATATATAAAAAGAGCATATATTATCGAGAGGACATACTCCGCTTTAATATCTTGGCAAAAATAACAAACTAAAGAGAGTATGACATGGACAATAAAAAAAATTCACATAGTCGAAAAGAGAGGAAGAATGACTATGATGAAAGGAAAAAGAGGATGATAAACAAGTCGTTTACACAAACAATGACAAGCAAAGAAGTGTGCACACGATGCTATCAACCCAAAAAATAAAAGAGAGGATCGTGAAAAGAACAATTCACAATTGTTGGAATAGAGATAGAAAAGAAACATCCAAATAAGTGAGGGCTTATAAGGCCATGTTAAGGATTAATGCCGCAATGAATCGCCTAATTGAGAGGTTACATTATCTTTTATTCTTTAGGAAGTATCGGATGCAACGAAAAAGTAATCGATGCACAACCAATAATGAGCCGGTCGAAGGATATATAACAAGAGTGTCGAATACTAGAATAGCAATATTCTTTCGATGGTCCAAAGTTTTACGTGGAGTACAATGGTGATCATGAGAGGCTAAACACTTAGAATGGAACGGATCGATTTGATCCATTTCATTTTCGACACATTGCAAGTTAGTAGTAGTCTTATTCCGTGTATGTACCCTTTTATTGATCGTATGACACAATGTGGACATGACGCTACCAAAGATTATTATTCCATGCCTTTATTCTAGTCTTCTAGACGTCAAAAGCATCAAAACATGCATCTTCTTTTCTTGAGCAGTAAAATATTGTGGCACAAAAGATATGCATAAGAACGACATGCTCTGGGTGTTGGACTCAAACTTATTTATAGTTGGGTTACTAAAATGTGGAAATAAGATATAGACAAACCCTAATTGTTAAACAAGCATAAATTAGCCTGTTCGAATAAGATTTATAGTTGAGTTTATAAGTTTTATTAAGTTTGAACACTATTTATCGTAATTATTGTAAAAAGTAGAGTTAGTTTGCGAGATGAATCTTGGTTATGTAACTTGAATCGTGTTGAGTTATTTTTCATATAAAGTATTTCGATTATATCGGTGTCTGAGTTACACGAAATCTTTATCAGGATAATTCAAACAAAAACATTTGATTCTAAGCACAAGAGATTAAAGTAAGAATAAAGAGAAATTATGATTTCGTTATGTTTTTGTGAGAGAAATGCATCTGTATATAAAAACAAATATTAATAACAGTTATATGTAGTTACAATCAGTTACAAACAGTTGAAATTCCAACAGTTATAATCCACAAGTACGCTTTGTTTGACAGCCGTAACCGGACCCAGCAAAAGGCTCTACCTTTTGACCTCGCGAGGGACGCGGCCCTTTTGACCCTAGTATTTTTGTCGTGGCGAAAACATATTAGCTCAACGATGTGTAGTCTACATTTCTCTTAATTTGTATTCGAATTATAAAATTTTATTGATCTCTAGTTAACTCTGATTAACTAAAATAGTAAGATCATCAACAATAATTAATTATATTTGTCTAATTGCTATGCCTAATAAGTCGTAACTAAGCTTCTAAAATATGTGGTTGTCACATTTAACATACCATTCATGGCATACCCCTTACTAACATATATTTGATTCTTAAAAAGAACAACTTTATCACACTAAAAAACAAGACAAAAACCAAACTTATTCAAAGGCCACCCGGACACAAGATTCTTGTGGATCTCCGATACATACACAACATTAGTCAACTTGAGCTCTTTCCCGAATGTCATCTTCAAAATAACATCTCTTTCGCCCTTGATATCAGCAGTTGTAGAGTTGCCCATGTACAATTCACTCCATTGTCAACCGCTCTGAAAGAGTGAAACATACTCTTGTCACACATGACGAGTTACCTAGTAACAACCCACCAATCGATGTTATTAGAACTTACCATCTTAACTTCAGAGATCATGGCAACGACATCAAACACCATAGCAATCATGTCCACACTATCATTCGCCATATTAGCCTCGCCTGAAGTCACCCGCTTCGGCTGCTTTTAGTTAGCAGCACGATGACCTGGCTTGTCACAGTTGAAGCAATTTATTTGGAACTTCTTTTTTTCACAATTCCAGCCTTAGGAGCAAGGTAGTCAGACTTCCCTTTTCTTTTTTTTATCACTTTTCCCTTTGCCTATGCTTTTGCCTTTATACTTTCAAGAAGACGAATCATGCTCAACCATATTTGCATTGGCTTAAAGGTGTATAAGTTGTAGAAACTAGAAGGGGGGTTGAATAGTTTCTAGTTAGTTTTCAAAACATTTCGGCTTAATCCACTGTGCGCGGTTCCTTATGTGTACCCGCGGTTCCTTATCAATAAAGAACCGCCGGTCTATATATGGAACCGCCAACAGTGAACTTAACCTTTTGTTACATGTTTAAACTTTGACAATCCTTTGTATCAAATTCTCGATCAAGCTTGACTAGATATGAGATGTGTTTGATTGAAAGATAAATACTACAAGTAAGTAAACACACAAACACATCAAATCAAGAGTACATCAAGCAATAGTCTAAACACTAAGCACACACGTACTAAGCATAAGCTTTTCCGCAAATAGGATGTTTAGACTAAGTGATGTATACTTAACCATAATCTAAACACGAAGCACACACATATTAAGCCATAGCTTTTCCGCAACTTAGATGTTTAGATTATGAGATGCACACAACACACAAAACAAAGTATGCAACTATAAATACATCTACAAAGGTAAAGACATAAATGTAAAGGAAAGTACCGACACGATGATTTATAGTGGTTCGGTCATGAAGCTCCTCTTCGCCCTACTCCACTCCTCGAGTGCACCTTACTCGAGAGTTACTTCACTAGTCAACAAACTCCTCCTTAAGGTGGAGAAACCATACACAACGTCGCTTATCCAATTTCCGACTCTAAGCTAAAATTTGAGTCCTAATCTTAGGTAGGACCAATCTACACAACTTTGCCCACTTCACCATTTAACGACACAAGGCTAGATGTCGAGTTCTAATCGAAAGCTAGAACCAATCTTCACGACTCTTCACTTTGAAGCTAAATGAGAACTTCACACAACACAACTACTAATCACTTTAAAGCTAAGTGAGAACTCACAAGACACAACCACATCACTTTAGAGTTTAGTGAGAACTACCAAGACACAACCTAATCTACCCACTAGTTATGTTTTATGGCCCAACATAACAAACCTTGTGTTTTATGGCCTAAACACATAAACCATATAGATCTAAGCACACAACACTTATATCTATAACTCTAACACTATATCCAAGTACTAACAAGACTTGGATCTACACAACTAACACCTAATCCAAGGATATCCATCACTTGGATATTCTACCCTTACAAACACATCCAAGTGTACCCAACACTTGGATCTTCTACATATACATAGTAGGAAGACTAAAAACATAACTTAGATCTATAGAAGGAAAGATCTTCATCATGTAGTGAACCCAACACATCATGGTAATGATAGTGTTCTTCTCTTTGCACTTGAGAGGACGAGGAGATTGAAGATTGAATCACATCTTAAACAAGATTAATCAAACCTAACTAATCAAGGATCTAAGATGGTTTTTGAAAGAAACTGTGCAAAAAGGGTTGAAAGAAAACCTGGAAATGATCCACTATTTGTAGGACAACATTGCAACGGTCAAAAACACCCGCGGTTCCTTATCTCTACCCGCGGTACCTTGTCAATAAGGAACCGCGAGTTCCTTTAAGGAACCTCCGCGTCGGAGTCCATGCAAATTTGTCCTTTAGTGGGGATATGCCATCTGGGGTAGTTTATACCCTCAAAGGATATTCCTTTGGCATATGGAATATGCCAAATTCAAATTTCCATTTTCTTTTTAATAAAACATTTTCTTAAAAATAAAGTTAATTAAAATCTTTTGTCACATTTGATTAAAATGTGAGTTTTAAGAAAATATTAATCCTTGACCACTTAGTTAGGTTAATGACATGTTTGTACATACCTTGAGTGATTCATGCCGAATGCGGTCTTGGAGGTGTCGAGAGAAGTATACAAATGTATTCTTGAGTGATTACGAGTACCTTAACATTTTACATAATGTATTGCGAATTATACGTTTGTCATCAACAAAACACAAAGAAATTATATCGACAAAGCATCGTAATGTTTGCACTAACAATCTCCCCCTTTTTGATGATGACAAACAAGTAAACCGCAACACATATTAAAATGCATAAGTTACTCGTTTACACTTACTTCTCCCCCTTTTGTCGAATCAAAAAGGTAGTCTTCATTTGTAGAAGAGGAGGATTGACTTCGAGAGAACATGCATCCAAAAATCTAATCATCCATAGTGGTTGTCGTTTGAGAGGCGAGAATCCAAACCATAAACCCATTATACAAAAATATTGAGCTTGCGTCATCCTAGTGAAGTCTTCAATCACCATAGGTTAACCAACTCCAAGCATAATAATATGCTTATCTACGAGTGTCCAAAATGCATTACTTGCAAGATGTTCGATGAATGCAATTTGAGTGAGTCAACGATCGCAAATGTAATGACTTGAACTCTTGCAAATGCTCCCCCTTGATATGAGCTCCCCCTTGCTTGAGACACCAACAAAGCAAGAATAGTGACGAGCTACAAAAATAAGTTAGAAGTGTCATACAAAACAAGGTTAGTAGACAAGAGCATATATAAAAAGAGCATATATTGTCGAGAGGACATACTCCGCTTTAATATCTTGGCAAAAATAACAAACTAAAGAGAGTATGACATGGACAATAAAAAAAATTCACATAGTCGAAAAGAGAGGAAGAATGACTATGATGAAAGGAAAAAGAGGATGATAAACAAGTCGTTTACACAAACAATGACAAGCAAAGAAGTGTGCACGCGATGCTATCAACCCAAAAAAAATAAAAGAGAGGATCGTGACAAGAACAATTCACAATTGTTGGAATAGAGATAGAAAAGAAACATCCATACCAATTGTAATGATAATATGTCAAAGGGTAAAAAGCTTAGAATTTTTGGAATCACCCAAGAAAATTCAAGATTTAACCATCAACTCTAAAAAAAACAAGGAGAGGATTTTGAGGAAATCAATTCAAAATTGTTGGAATAGAGGTAGAAAAGAAACATCCAAGAATTTGAAGATATCATCTCAAGGGGTTAAAAACTTAGAATTGATGGAATCACCCATACCAATTGTAAATTTTAACCGCAATCAACTCTCAAAAAGAGGGACAAAAATATCTCAACCTAGAGACATTTTTGACCCAAAAAAAAGGAAAACCAAAAGCGGATAAATCGACGCTTTAAGAAAAAATGGGATATAGGACATTATAGGCAAAAATGCGTATGAATGTCGACACCAAATGGTGTTTAGTATACGATAAACTACATGCTCAAAGTTTCGTAGCTCTTCTCAATCATTATGGATGTTCAAAGAACAATTACATGATGAGGAAAGGGTAAGGCTCGACTCAACTTAGTTTAGAAAGACTAGAAGAAAGAGACTCGACTTAGAAGAGCATGATTAACATGAATTGAGAGAGACTAAACAAAGAAGTTAAGGATAACTTCACAAATTGATTCATGAATAGTATACCTTAGAAGGTGATAGTGAAATCTCGAAAGAAAATGAGAGAAGAAACTCAAAAGAAGCTCAAGAAGACATGAAGAGTTAGTACAAAATCTAACACATAATCAAGTAAGCACATAGGATAATTCATGCAATGCCTTATGAAGTTTACAATAAACCAATGTAGAGAAGGTGCGCAATTAACACATATGGCATGCAAGAAACAAGATTACTTAAAAAGAGAAGACTAAGTAAAACATGTTAGCACGTAGCATTTAAGGACATGCATGAGTTAGACACATCTAAGAGATATTATATCGGAATTGCTTGAGAAAGACAAAACCTTTATAATAAGCATGCATTCATTAACTAATCAATTAAGCATATAACATACAGAAAAGCAAGAAGATATATAAGCAAGTAGCATCACAAATCAAGCTACATGTAATGTAAATCTCCAAGAAGATTCCTAATTCTTATTAGTTTAAGAAAAGGACTCAAAATAAGAGAAAAGAAAAAACATAATAACAACAAGATCCAAGACTCAAAGAAAAACCATGTTGAAAAACATGAAAGAAAATACAAGAGAATAAAGATCATACAAAGATGTATAAAAAATAAACAAGCCTAAAACTTAAGCATAATTTTAATCTTAGTTACACTAGAATCCTAAGATTTGCTTAAATTAGATGTCTTAGCAATAAGCAATCCACATGCTTAAATGAAAGACAAGGGTGGTGGCGGAATTTGGTGGGGTGAAAGGTGAAGTCACCAAGGGTTCAACAAAGTCATTCACAATGGGAATGCTTTGGATGGGTGATGTGGGTAAATTTGAATAAAAGGTGAAGTCACCAAGGTATCAACAAAGTCATTCACAATGGGAATGCTTTGGATGGGTTGAGGTTGGGTAGTCACATCCAATAGAGTACTTAGAGTGAAGGGTGAGGTTAGCTCATTCATTCTAGATTGGAATGAAGAGGAGGTAGAACCATGTGAATGGTTGGTACCATGGGTTGAGGTAGTCTTGCATGGAGCAAGAGGTGGTGAGGGTGATGAAGAGATGAGAATTAGAACAATCTCATTCTTGGGTGTGTGAAAGGGTGAAGAGTTAAGTTTGGGTAACTTAATCTTAATTTTGAGGTACCTCTTTGAAGAGGAGGTTTTGGATGAATTGGAGGTTCTTGCAGAAACCATGGTAGTAATGGGTGGTTCAAGGGGTAAGGATGAATGGTTTGAGGTGTGAAGACCATGGCTAACAAGGTGGGTTTAAAAGGGTGAGGGGATGATCCAAACTAGTAATGGGTTAAAAAGGGAAAGCCCAAGATATTTTGGGAGTGATCAAAGGTTTGAAACAAAGATTCCAAAGGGTGTTGGAACAATTGGGAAGTTTCAGAAAACCCGAATTAGGAAGCACTGTACGCGGTTCCTTATCTATACCGGCGGTTCCTTATCAATAAGGATCCGCGGCCTATATATATGGAACCGCCTACAGAGGCAGTGTTTTGGTGGTAAGGGAAGATTTTCCAATTCAGCAAATTCTAATGTCCTAGTCTAACTTATCATAAAGTCATGCTTAAGAGCAATAAAAACTAGAACACACACAAAGGAAAGACATATAGGTTCAATTAGCGCGTAAGAAGAAAGCTAAGAAAAACCTAATGGGTACAAAAGAAAAAGACTCCTAATGACATACAAAGTTCATCAAAGTAAACTATCATTAGTCATATATAGGAAGAGCCATTTAATCATTTTAGAGAATGAGTATGAGACTATCACTAGAGGTGCTCAATTAAGGCTAAACACGACCGTTTTTACGAGTTATACACCAACTCAACTTCCCACATGGAAGTAATTCAACTGTTAGGTCAAATTAAGATCCTAGTGCATAAATTCTCTAGTAGTCATTCTCAAGTTAGACAAAATGAAATTCCAACATTTGCCTAATAAAGTTTAGCAAGGATGAAACTTGCATGGCGACACAATGCATGACCTAATGAGGGTTAAGAATGCAGCATTGCATATCTTGTCAAACAAGTCTAGTTAAGGTTATTTACCTTAATAGAACTTGAGGCCAATAACTTTGAAGTGTATAAAAAAAGTTTACACAAACCAAAGTAACACTCTTGATTGGTCTTCGGAAATGACACATTTATAAATTGCATAGCAATGTAAATTACTTGAGTATTTCGGATGAAACATCCAAGTTATCAAACCGACTCTATTGTGCATTATAAGTAATTATTAAACAAAATATGTCTAACAATTTGAACAAGTAGATTCAATATAACACCATCAACACAAGTGTGAGTTATGATCCGATGTATATTATTAATAAACCACATTCATGTCTACACAAAAAAACATGTCAATTAGATTCTACAATGATACCAATCATAGTTTGAATAATGCATTGATATTTAATCAAAATCTTTCTTGATTCCCACAAACACTCTTTTAAGAGAAAATAGCTAAGATTTTCAAAGGGTGTTTCATGTTTTATAGTGAGAGATTTATCTACTTGAACTAATAACACAATGATCGAGTAAGACGACCCAAATCAATAGATTTGATAAGCTCCCAAAGCTTTCAAACCTAAGAGTGTTAATAAACATAACGAGGTGTACATGATGTTTATGTAACATTTGTAAACCAAGAAATGTTAATCCTATATGCAATGCACACATGATGTTGCAACTAAAAAGCAAGAAATCTAGCATACATCCTAATTAGGAAAAACTAGATACTAACAAATACCAAGCAAGGCACAAGAGACTAGACATATAAGCAATACTACTACAAATAGCAAGGAACACTTAATAATGTCTACATATGATAATAACACACAAGGAAACGCACATAAACAATTAGCTTAACACATAAAAGCATTCGTCCATGTTTTGAGTGTTAGATATACCAACGTATACATAGCTTGATCTTATTTGAAAATAGTTTTCGACACATTTCAAAATTTAATTAAGTTCAACACTTTATAAATATATCAATTTACAAAGATATATCAACAAGATATGTCCAACTTAATATAAAAGAGTAAAACACAAGTTTTACGACAAACCGAGACTCAATACTTTGGACAAAGTATAGAACTTATAAAACATTTAGATTTTAAAGTTTGAATAAAGGTTTGGAAGCATTTTTAATTGAAAGAAAACTCAATTACGTTCGAAACGCCGGGTGGCACGACTTCTACGGACTTACGGTTGATTTTATATGATTTCTCAAAGTTTGCAAAAATCTGAGTCAGACTGGCCGCGGTTCCTTATTGATAAGGAACCTCGGGGAAGAGATAAAGAACCGCGTCCAGAGGGAAAAATGGGTTTTTTTGCCCAAAATTATTTGGTAACTTTTTGGAAGGACTTAGTACTCTAAAAAATCATTTTAGACACATAGAACTCGTATTTTAGAGTTAATTATGTCATAAAAGATTTTTATACTTCCAAACATGAAAATATTTAATTCAAGCTATTATACAAAGTTTATTTAACACCAAAACTTGTACGAATGAAACAACAAAACACATTTCATAAGTAATCACTCTTCATGAACAATTTGATACAAAGATCGTCTCTATTTTTAAAAACCGTTTTCATTTTGAAAACCATTTGTTTTGAAAAACTAGAGCAAGGATCGATCCAAGATTTAAAGTACAATATACTTCAAAGATCTTGTGTGACCATCTCTCTGATACCAATTGTAGAAACTAGAAGGGGGGGTTGAATAGTTTCTAGTTAGTTTTCAAAACATTTCGGCTTAATCCACTGTGCGCGGTTCCTTATGTGTACCCGCGGTTCCTTATCAATAAAGAACCGCCGGTCCATTTATGGAACCGCCAACAGTGAACTTAACCTTTTGTTACATGTTTAAACTTTGACAATCCTTTGTATCAAATTCTCGATCAAGCTTGACTAGATATGAGATGTGTTTGATTGAAAGATAAATACTACAAGTAAGTAAACACACAAACACATCAAATCAAGAGTACATCAAGCAATAGTCTAAGCACTAAGCACACACGTACTAAGCATAAGCTTTTCCGCAACTAGGATGTTTAGACTAAGTGATGTATACTTAACCATAATCTAAACACGAAGCACACACGTATTAAGCCATAACTTTTCCGCAACTTAGATGTTTAGATTATGAGATGCACACAACACACAACACAAGTATGCAACTATAAATACATCTACAAAGGTAAAGACATAAATGTAAAGGAAAGTACCGACACGATGATTTGTAGTGGTTCGGTCACGAAGCTCCTCTTCGCCCTACTCCACTCCTCGAGTGCACCTTACTCGAGAGTTACTTCACTGGTCGACAAACTCCTTAAGGTGGAGAAACCATACACAACGTCGCTTATCCAATTTCTGAATCTAAGCTAAAAGTCGAGTCCTAATCTTAGGTAGGACCAATCTACACAACGTTGCCCACTTCACCATTTAACGACACAAGGCTAGATGTCGAGTTCTAATCGAAAGCTAGAACCAATCTTCACGACTCTTCACTTTGAAGCTAAGTGAGAACTTCACACAACACAACTACTAATCACTTTAAAGCTAAGTGAGAACTCACAAGACACAACCACATCACTTTAGAGTTTAGTGAGAACTACCTAGACACAACCACATCACTTTAGAGTTTAGTGAGAACTACCAAGACACAACCTAATCTACCCACTAGTTATGTTTTATGGCCCAACATAACAAACCTTGTGTTTTATGGCTTAAACACATAAACCATATATATCTAAGCACACAACACTTAGATCTATAACTCTAACACTATATCCAAGTACTAACAAGACTTGGATCTACACAACTAACACCTAATCCAAAGATACCATCACTTGGATATTCTACCCTTACAAACATATCCAAGTGTACCCAACACTTGGATCTTCTACATATACATAGTAGGAAGACTAAAAACATAACTTAGATCTATAGAAGGAAAGATCTTCATCATGTAGTGAACCCAACACATCATGGTAATGATAGTGTTCTTCTCTTTGCACTTGAGAGGATGAGGAGATTGAAGATTGAATCACATCTTAAACAAGATTAATCAAACCTAACTAATCAAGGATCTAAGATGGTTTTTGAAGAAACTGTGCAAAAAGGGTTGAAAGAAAACCTGGAAATGATCCACTATTTATAGGACAACATTGCAACGGTCAAAAACACCCGCGGTTCCTTATCTCTACCCGCGGTACCTTATCAATAAGGAACCGCGGGTTCCTTTAAGGAACCTCCGCGTCGGAGTCCGTGCAAATTTGTCCTTTAGTGGGGATATGCCATCTAGGGTAGTTTATACCCTCAAAGGATATTCCTTTGGCATATGGAATATGCCAAATTCAAATTTCCATTTTCTTTTTAATAAAACATTTTCTTAAAAATAAAGTTAATTAAATCTTTTGTCACATTTGATTAAAATGTGAGTTTTAAGAAAATATTAATCCTTGATCACTTAGTTAGGTTAATGACATGTTTGTACATACCTTGAGTGATTCATGCCGAATGCGGTCTTGGAGGTGTCGAGAGAAGTATACAAATGTATTCTTGAGTGATTACGAGTACCTTAACATTTTACATAATGTATTGCGAATTATACGTTTGTCATCAACAAAACACAAAGAAATTATATCGACAAAGCATCGTAATGTTTGCACTAACAATCTCCTCCTTTTTGATGATGACAAACAAGTAAACCGCAACACATATTAAAATGCATAAGTTACTCGTTTACACTTACTTCTCCCCTTTTGTCGAATCAAAAAGGTAGTCTTCATTTGTAGAAGAGGAGGATTGACTTCGAGAGAACATGCATCCAAAAATCTAATCATCCATAGTGGTTGTCGTTTGAGAGGCGAGAATCCAAACCATAAACCCATTATACGAAAATATTGAGCTTGCGTCATCCTAGTGAAGTCTTCAATCACCATAGGTTAACCAACTCCAAGCATAGTAATATGCTTATCTACGAGTGTCCAAAATGCATTACTTGCAAGATGTTCGATGAATGCAATTTGAGTGAGTCAACGATCGCAAATGTAATGACTTGAACTCTTGCAAATGCTCCCCCTTGATATGAGCTTCCCCTTGCTTGAGACACCAACAAAGCAAGAATAGTGACGAGCTACAAAAATGGGTTAGAAGTGTCCTACAAAACAAGGTTAGTAGACAAGAGCATATATAAAAAGAGCATATATTGTCGAGAGGACATACTCCGCTTTAATATCTTGGCAAAAATAACAAACTAAAGAGAGTATGACATGGACAATAAAAAAAATTCACATAGTCGAAAAGAGAGGAAGAATGACTATGATGAAAGGAAAAAGAGGATGATAAACAAGTCGTTTGCACAAACAATGACAAGCAAAGAAGTGTGCACGCGATGCTATCAACCCAAAAAAAATAAAAGAGAGGATCGTGACAAGAACAATTCACAATTGTTGGAATAGAGATAGAAAAGAAACATCCATACCAATTGTAATGATAATATGTCAAAGGGTAAAAAGCTTAGAATTTTTGGAATCACCCAAGAAAATTCAAGATTTAACCATCAACTCTAAAAAAAACAAGGAGAGGATTTTGAGGAAATCAATTCAAAATTGTTGGAATAGAGGTAGAAAACAAACATCCAAGAATTTGAAGATATCATCTCAAGGGGTTAAAAACTTAGAATTGATGGAATCACCCATACCAATTGTAAAGAGGGACAAAAATATCTCAACCTAGAGACATTTTTGACCAAAAAAAAAGGAAAACCAAAAGCGGATAAATCGACGCTTTAAGAAAAAAATGGGATATAGGA
Source organism: Glebionis coronaria (assembly GCA_025667525.1). Taxonomy (NCBI): domain Eukaryota; kingdom Viridiplantae; phylum Streptophyta; class Magnoliopsida; order Asterales; family Asteraceae; genus Glebionis; species Glebionis coronaria. The sequence continues at coordinate 31,948,688 of CM046874.1, read as the reverse complement.
CATTATAGGCAAAAATGCGTATGAATGTCGACACCAAATGGTGTTTAGCATACGATAAACTACATGCTCAAAGTTTCGTAGCTCTTCTCAATCATTATGGATGTTTAAAGAACAATTACATGATGAGGAAAGGGTAAGGCTCGACTCAACTTAGTTTAGAAAGACTAGAAGAAAGAGACTCGACTTAGAAGAGCATGATTAAGATGAATTGAGAGAGACTCAACAAAGAAGTTAAGGATAACTTCACAAATTCACTTCCTTTTCTAGGCGATGTGGGACAATTTCATTTCCTAAAATTTGTGTTTCACGTGTCTCCCTTTGAGACACGATATCTCATTCATACTAACTTTGTTTTAGACATAATTTAACTTTTTACGAAGCTCTTTTCAAGGATAATGCAAAACTACCAATTATTACAAATATATTTAATATATACATATATTAAATTATGTTCAAACTTTGCAAAAATTCTCCAAAGCAATTTTTCCAAAAAAAATCACACAAGTACACTCCTCAACAATTAGATATCGTATTTACCTATATTGTGACATTTCGAAATAGTAATTTGGACAATCACACGGTTTCAGATTCAAATTAAATGTTCTTCTCGTCTCTATCACACGGTTTTAGATATAAACTTTGATGTCCAAAAGTGGTATTTATCTTATTTGTCTGAACTCAAATGAAAATTTTGACCAACTATTTAGAATTTAATCATACATATCAAGGTTGTCAAGATTCCGATTCTAATTTTCAAATTATACGATTTTACAATACTGGAAAGAAAAAACAACGATTGAGATCTTATGTAGGATCTTTGCATGCGTAAGATATTATAGGATCTCGATCTTGATCTTAGGATCCACGACGATCCGATCTTACTTTTTCTCGCTCGACAAACCAAAACTACGAATGTATTTGTTTTATTTTTTATAATCTAAAAAACAACGTGTAAATCTTCTTATACATTTCATAATAATAATTTAGGACCACAATTTTATGAAATATTCGTATAATTTTGTGTTTACGGTGTATATGTATTTGTAGATTTGTTAAATATTGCAAAGATTATTAAGAAAATTCCATTATAGTGGGATCTTACGATCTCGATCCTACTTTACGATATCGATCTTACAAAAGCAAAAACGATCTTAGGTAAGATCCCGATCTTAAAAACCTTGATACATGATACACCTTACTTACGTCCTGCGGCAAACCGAAGAGTTTATAGGGTGCACAAAACCCCATAGATTTTGTAAATTTTTGCTTAAAAATGACTATTTTTTTACATGAACTTGATCTGAAAATATTATTTTGCTCCCTATCTTGTTAAGTCTTGTGAAATGCACCAAATGACCGTTAATTTTGGGTTTACCATTGCTTACATTTAACTTTTAAGTGCTTAAAATGCAATGTGTAGTTCTAGATATGGTAAATTCAAATCACATTCTTCAAAATGTCAACAAACTTTCATATCACAACATATTCGATTCAAAGTAGAGAACTTCAATTCCTTGTAAACTACTAGTACTGTATACAACATTTTGACGATTCCCAAGATGATTTGAACTATCTACTAGTATCTATGAGCCAGTCTTCATAAATATTAGGTAGAGTGTCCCAAAAACAAGAAAAAAAAAACTTACCATAGCCACTCGTGATTTCACTCAACTCACTCGCAGCCCCCACCCCCACCCCCAAACCCGCGCGCGAGTAAGTCCTCCAGAAAAAAAAACAGAGGCTAACTCACCCAGCGTGAGTTTATTCTTGTGGGCCCAAATGTTTTTTATTTTTTTGTTTAGGTTTATTATTGTGTGTTTTTTGTGAGTTGGATGTTTTTAAATAATAAAAAAAAAAGTATGAAAGGTGATGTGGAGTGAGTTTGGGTGAGTGCCATTACCTCCTGTGGTGAGTTTGAGTGAATTTTGGTGAGTTTGGTAAAAAGCTGACGTGACGCTAAGGTGGAGGAGAGTGAGTTTCACCCCACTCCCACTAGTCTTATAGGGTGAACAAACTAGTTGACGAATCATAAATGATAAACTATCGATCCATGTGTGATGAAAGCTTTTAAGTACTAGTATTTAAAACGGGTTGACTTGTTTTTGGAGATTTAAAATTATATGAAGAAAAAAAACGGTTTAATAAAATGGGCATAATTTAGATTTTGGGAGGAGTTGAAAGGCTTACGACCAGCTTAAACGAGCGCAGAAACGAGAGGAACGCAGCTGTAACTACATTTTAACTGGTTATGGATTATCCGAGGCTCGAAAAGTCTTTTTAGTATGAGTTGGTTACACTTTTATGTTTTTTTTATTTTCTGTCTGGACTTTGTTATTGGGCTACTGTCTAACCCGTTGATGTTATAGAGTTTTTTTCTGTTTTTTGTATTTATTAAACAATCTGTTATAAATTTAGCAAAACAGTTATCAGTTTAATAAAAGTTAAACCATTAGCAACTATTTGTCAAATTATCATAATAATCAGTATTTATTATAGTAAACGATTATTAAAAAATTATTCTTGATATTCATTATAATTAACATATTTAATTTATTCATCTTGTTTTTACTTTACATTACTATATAATATACATGTATATTTCCAATTTCTACATTGACGAATCATATTATTTTATGAATATTATATAGATTGTGAAACAATGTTAATGAAGAACACATTTTAGAATTGTGTAGACTTTGGAAAACTTTAGTATTGGAAAACTTAAGTCACATTATTGATAGATCTAGATCCCTTAACAATGGTCTAGGGTACAACAAATATGAACCATGGATCACACCAATATGTATAATGTAAATTCATGAGTGTTTCTTGGCTTTATCACAGGCTTTTGGTCATATAGAGTTTCTTTTAACATTGATTGCTTGTTTCTTGATATCTTAACCATGTTGCATCTTTCCATGATCAAGATTCTTTTTCTGATATAATGACACCCTAACTTTCCAAATATAACTCTCAACTAATAAACCTATTGCTAGTTGGGTTCAAGATTATGTTTTTCACTTTGGTTAAAAAGTGTAACAAGATTATGTTTTTTTTTTTTTTGAACAAAGATTATGTTTCTTGATATCTTGACAAGATGTGTGTTATATAAAGAGTCATGATAAAAACTTAAAAGGTTTTGCTAACCACCACCCTATGGGTGTTTTTTAAACATTTTATAATTAAAATTTTTACAATTAATGAATTTCAAATGTACCATATTTAACATAGTTAATATTAATTTATACCATATTAAAACTTACTTACCTTAATTACAAGTGTTAGAATCATGCATTTATGGAAATAATTAGTTCATATTTGGAATTGTTTTTATTTATGGAAGTTTAAAAAACACCCATAGGGTGTTTGTTAGCAAAACCCAAATTGAAAAAATCTTAGGGTGCGTTTGTTATTCATACATGAATCACTATGGTTATGACTATGATTTTTAAATGGAATGAAAGCATACATTACTTTTTATAAATTGTTGTTTGGTATGTTTAATGGATCACTATGGGTTTAAAAGAAATAAATATAAAATTTAGAATAAAAAAATAAATATATTAGTAAATGTATGATTTGATAAATAATTTGTGGTGGAAAAAGAAAAAAAAATTGGCCCCACAAAAATAACATTTCATTCCTCCATAGACACCTCTTTACCCTACTATAGTTCTATGACCTTACTTTCATAGATTTATTCCCGAATCTTTAACCAAACATTTGCAATGACTTTAATAGTGATTGATTGATTCTAATATTTATATATCAAACGCACCCTTAATATTAATTTTGTACTTAATATTAACATATGTCTTTTTATAAAAAAAGCCATGAAAGGAGGGCGAGGGCCTTCATATTAAGTCTATAACTTAATTTATAATTTTACCTATTTACTTTCTAATTTCTTCACATATAATTCTATGTAACTTCTTTTTAGGATATAAAAGTAATTTTCTTTAATTCAAATATTTTATTCAGCAAATAAAACAAACAAACATATATCTATAAAAAAACAAATATTATACACACTTTAATTTTAAATTACTTAAAAAAAACTAAACAAACAGGTCCTTAAACAATTAAAGAGACCTTGTTAAATTGCATAAATATAAGTCAAAGACTTGCTCTTCTCATCTAATCTAAACAAGAAAAAGCAGTAGCACAAAATAATAGTTGTTTATTTTATAAAAAGTTTAGTAATATAGATGTATAGTCATAATTATTTTTGAAAACGCTACCTATTAAATAATATTAGAAGCATCATTTTGATTTAGAATCTTTAGAAAACTGAAAAAGTAAGAATGCTAGTAGTTGTTAGTTTTCAAACACTCATTTTATGCAAAACATTAATTGTTGCTTGTTAGTTGCTTCAAGACGCTATTAAACTTTTTACTATTAAACATTTACCTCTTAAAAACACACAAATTATTTTCATCGGTTGGAGGGAGTAGTGCCAAAAGAACAGAGCGTAAACTCGCCTAAACTCACAAATTCTTCTCATCCTTTTCAAAAATACTCATGTGTGAGTTTAGGCGAGTTTACGCTCTGTTCTTTAGTTTATATTTTGGAGTGAAAGAGAAAAATTTAGGGTTATATTAAAAATAGTTTGTGTTCCTGAGATTTTTCAAGAGAGGAGAGGAAAGTTAAGAACCGTAAATTATACCAAATTTACCCTCCTAATCTTCTTCCCGAATTAGAATAAATGGAGTGAAGTTCATTTTTAGCCTTATTAAATTATTATTGCTTGCATCCTATTCTATTCTTTCCAACTCAGAATCACATTATAATAAAATATTTATTCTTCCTCTCCTCTTTACTTTTTTTTTTTTTTCCTCTCCATCCCTCTTCCTCTCCTTTTATTCTCGGGAACAGAGTGTTAGGATTTTAAGGGGTGAGTGATGAGTTTTTCACTATTTGTTATCCGCGTTTATTTTTTTTTATTTAATAATTTTTTAAATATATTTGGGATTTTGTGTGTTATTTAATAAAGTATATTTTATATAAAAAGAAGAGGTGAGATTTTGTCTTACAGTTGAAAAGTGAGTTTTTATTAATTATTAAAAAATTAATATGACGCTAACATAAAATGTTGTTTTTTTTACTAGTTGGGTTCAAGATTATATTTTTCACCAGGTGTATGGAAATTTAAAAACGTTTTGATCTTTGAAACCAACAAACCAAGAAAAAAAGATATGTTAGTTGATTCTATAGTTGATTTATCATTTTTTTTTTTCATTAGTAGAAATAACAAATTTCGTTCTAAGCGGACCGCGTGGCTCCAAAACCCGATTCTTTGTGATCATTTGTAGTTGTCGTTAGCATTTTGTTAGTTTTATAATATATTGCAACTTATTTAAAAAATTGACGAGGTCTTGTTTAATTGCATAAATATACGTCCAAAAATTGTTCTTCCAATTAGGGGTGAGCAGAAACCGAACCGCGAACCGTAAAATCGTAAAAAACCGCAAAAATCGAACCACAGAAACCGCATCACGACAAAAACCGACGGTTTGGTTTTAAAAAAAAAGGAAAAACCGCAAATGCGGTTCGGTTGCGGTTTTCGCCCGTAAAACCGAACCGCAAAACCGCACCCGCACCACACAATAATTAGTTTATGCTGAAAAATATCACATCGACTATTTTACGCGAGTTATAAGACTTCTAGTGCATATTATCATTGATATTCATATAATTTATTAGTAAAGTGTTTGTTAGATTCAATTTATGCATTTTTATAACCGAAAACAATTAACATTTTAAACAAAAAACCGCAAAAGCCACAATTATTATATAAGTCACAAGTAATGGTTCGGTGCGGTTAAAAACCGCAAAACCGCAGAAACCGCAAAAAAACCGTAAAACCGAAACCGTGGTTTTTGGTTCGGTGCGGTTTCTATTTTTATAAAAACCGCAAATGCGGTTACGGTTCGGTTTTAATAAAAAACCGCACCAAACCGAACTATGCTCAGCGCTACTTCCAATGTAAGCTAAACAAGAAAAGTAGTAGCATGAAACAGCAGTTATTTGTTTTAATAAAGCGTTTGATAATATACGTATGTTAGCTACTAAATGTTATTAGATGTAACATTTTGATTTAGAACGTTTAAAAAAAGTAAGAATTCTAGTTGATTGTTTCTAAACAATTATTTTATCAGTTGCTTCAAAACGTTTATAAACACTTTACTGTTGAAATTATTTGTTTGGAAAACATTTAAAACCTCATATATGATCGTGTAGTAGTAGTTGTGACTACATAGACTCGTTACCATTACCATTATTGCTTGCTTAAATATGTTTAATCACACGAGACGCTATAGATTGGACGTCATTCCGAATGCTGCAAAAGCATATGCCCAACATTTACTAGCTAGTAAAAGTTTATAAAAAAGTTGCTGATGTCATGTCACCATCCTAAAAAACTTATTGAAAAAACATGTTAAAACTTACCAAGAAGCAAAGGAAGTTAGTTTGTGTCCTATCATTATATTTTTGTTAAAAGTGACTCAACATAACATTACATCTTATAAGAAAATGTATTGTTTGATGTTAGACTAAAAAGTAATCTCACCAAACAATGTGATCAAATCAGATTGACAATTAAATGTTAACTCAATTTTTCTTAAAATCAGATTGTGATCGAACATCCCTAATATAAACGAACAAGTGATCTAACACTAATAATAAAATTCAACCTCACAAAATTAAATTAAAAAGCTACCATAGACATGTAAACTCCTCCATTTTGTTCTGTCAAGATATGGGCCTAGGAGGGATAAGTTTGGCATTAATCCTGTCCTGATTAATGTTTTTGATTTTTTTCGATTTAAAAAGTTATGTATCGATTTTGTATCGAACGAAATTAAGATATCGATACCGGTACGGGTATCGGTACCGAAACCGAAAAATCGGAATATTCCCGTTATTTTTCGGGAAATTCTCGATTTGGTACGGCGTACCGAGTTAGTGGTCCAAAAATTTTTTATTTTATTTTATAGTCCCGATATCATATCGAAAAAAATTCGAGATTCTGATGAAAATACTCATCCCATATGGACCAAACTATTAATTTTAAAGGTTAATCGACCAAACTGTTTGATTTTAATAATGAAGTATTTGGTCAGATTATGTAAAGACCCATTTGTATCAAATGGTTTGGTTGGAGTGTATTATCAGTCTAATATTAAAATTAAATGGGCTGACATGATAGATATCTAGATTGATGAAAATTGGTGCAGAGTAACTTGTTAAACAAAATAAGGATCCTCCAAAACCCCCCATATATACCCTTGATTTTTTATTTTTTTAAATTTTTATTTATTTTTTATTTTTATAATTTTGGTTTTGTTATAAAAATATGAACCGGAAAATACGAAATTAAAAAAAATAAAGTTTAATAGGTTAAAACGGTTAAACAGTCAAAAATACGAAACAAAAACTAATAAAAAAACTGTCCAAAAAAAAATGGAAGACAAAAAGTACATAAATAGTGTACTTTTTATACTTTATTTGTGGGGTAAGGAGGGTACGAATAGGGGTACCAACAAATTAATCCAATTATGAAACGGAAAATGGAATAATTCTGCAAACTCGAGGATCATTTCCTGTATTAACAAATAACTTTATATTTCGATTTGTTAATTATTTGCCTTAAACGATTAACAACTTGCTCTGTACCTTGAAGTAGTAATTAAGTTTAGAGTGTCATCTTTTATATATATGGCCAAACAAGAATATATATCAGGGGCGGAGTCATAATGTAAAGTTATTAGATGTACAAAATTATTAATACAAGTATTTGTATAATACATAATTTTGACTTTTGAGACCGGGTTCATTTAAAAAAAAAAAATTTAGTAAATTTATACAATACGCGAAAAATTCCATCGAGTTCCCGTGCATCTCCAGAAACCCCCTAACTCCGGCCCTGAATACATTCATACAACGTTCATATCGTTTTGATGAGTTTTCGTGTCAAAAACGACTGCTCGTCGAGGTACTGTGATCAGTACGGCATAATCCATAACAAACTAAATAACCAGATGTGTCGTATTTTGGATATGTATCATAGTACACAACACACGACATATTAAATGACGAGTGTACGTGATGATAAGAATCGACATATATGATACGATAACAAAATAAAGGATTAAAGGCATTTGTACTCCAGAAAAAAAAAATTGGACCCAAAAAGATATTTCAAGTAATGGTAACTTTGTAAGACTTTTTTTAATAGATTTTGTCATAATCAGAATTGTAATTAACGATACTAGTTGGCTCATACTTTGTTTTTAAGGAAATTTGTCACATTTCACATGATGATATACATTGAATGAAATATTATCTTTTAGTAACAACATGCATGTAAAATATCTAGGCCAAACTTATGCAAACTTGTTAAAGTAATTTTTTTGTTAGTAATCCTCCGTCCTAAATTAATAGTCTCTTGACAAAAAATATATTTTAGAAAATATCACTATCACTGCATTCACTCTCTTATTTTTTGGTGGAATGACATTCTTATCCTTATGCAATTAATTAAAACTTAATATATATCTTGTAATTTCTAATACCAATAGGTGGAATATGGTAAACTTATTACTCCACTTACATCTATTTTTGGAAGATGACTATAATTTTGGGACGTTCCAAAATAGTATAGGGGACTATAATTTTGGGACGGAAGGAGTAATTAACTATGTTATAATAGTTCTCAATAACGCATTTGCATTGTTTTAGTCAGGGACGGAACCAGGGTGAGTTTCGAGAAGTCCCGGGACATTTGTGGATTTTTGTTACATATTATTTAATTTGTTAAAAAAATTCTATTTTTGTTAGATTTGTGTAAATGTATCTGATTTTTAAAATTGCGTTTGTAATATTATTTAGTTTAATGTAAGTGCATCTGGTCGATTTTTGTCTTGATTCCATCCCTTGTTTTAGTGCTAGTTAGCAATTGAAAGTACCAACTTGGATTTGCTTCCTCGATACCATTCCTTTTTTGCAAACACACGATTAATCGGTTATAGCGAGTATTTTGAAGAATGACCATGGTTTAAACCTAACTCTCGGCTAATTAGGTCTGAGTCTTTTAGAAATTGTCCGATTGACATCAACAGATGATGATATTTACACATATTGAAAATATTATTGGTAGCTCAAAATATTACTCCTTCGACCTAAATTTATAGTCATTTATATCAGTTTCGGTTGTTCTAAAATTATAGTCCTTTTTCAAAAATAAATATAAGTAATGTAACAAGTTTATCTATTTACACCTAATGGTATTAGATATTACAAACTATATAAATAAAGTTCTAATTAATTGCATAAGGGTAAGAGTGTTATTTTGTAAAAAAATAAAAGAGATAATGCAGTGATAATGATGTTTTCTAAAACAATGTGTTTTTTGTTGCGGGACAATTAATTTGATACGGAGGAAGTAGTTTTGATGTGTTTTCTTTTTCTTTTTTTTTTCAAAAATGATAAATAGGTATAATTCGTATGCCTAAAAAGATGACTAATCATAGGATTGAGACAAGTGGCGCAATGAAAGAATGAGGTGAAGAAAGAAAAAATATGAAATTAAGAGCCCCTACATTTCACTAATCAAAACATAACACGTAATCTTAGGTCTGTTTTTAAGTCATCCTGTTAGGTCCATGGGTCTCCCCCTACAATTCAGGGATCATGATAACATCGCAAAAATCGCCAAAAGATTTGGTAAGGTCCTTGAAACTGATGAAAGAATGTGGGATAACGCAAATCTCTCTAATTGAAAAGTCGCTATCCTTACTAATTCAAAAAAAAGGATTAATGATGAATTGATTTTCTCATGTGATGGCAACACATTCAACATTGTGGTTTCAGAGATTTTTTATGACTGGCAACCGTTTTCATTCAACAATTTTTCCTTTCAACCACATGATAAGGATGCCATGGATGATGATCATGGCACTTCGGAAGATGAGGATGGCATATCTGATACGTGGGATGCTAAGTCTATGCATGAGGAAGGTGAAATTATTCCTGATAATGTCGTCAATGCGATGCATGAATATATTCCAGCAACACATGCAGGATTGGCAGATGACGACAACTTTCCAGCCAATGAGGATTGCTCATTGATGACGGAAGACGAAGTGTCTGTCATTAATGTGGACAGTAATGAGGGAGACAGCAATACGATAGTCGAGGAGTCACAGATTAATGTGGGAGACAATAATACGAGAGTTGGGGAGTCTCAGGTTAATTCTGCAAGTCCCCATACATTGGATGCACACAAATGCAATGTTAACCTTCCATGGGCCCCACCTAGCCCTATTGAATCCTGTTTCAAGTTTGGCCCATTTCCATCCAGTGCACCTATTGGGCTCAGAAACAAAAATAAATCAAGGAGGTCCAGCCCACCTGACGGAATTGCACATTCTTTTGACTTTTTCGGCAATTCATTTAAAAAGAGAAGAAGGTTCTCTCCAGTTAGACATCACACTGGGTCATCTCATCCAATACCAACTCCTCCGCCCTCCATCGATCTGAACATTAATATAGCGCCTTCCGAATCTCATCAGCCTGATGATGAGTCACACATGTCTGCCCTAGAGATATCTAAAACCGTTAAGCTTGGTACGGAATTGGGTTTCCAAATGGCCGAATCTGACCCGGTGGTGCGCGAAATCATTGAAGGAGATGGTGTTAACAAGGTACCCCAATGAATATTATCATTAAACATAAACGGAGTGAGTGAATCCCGAAAAATTAATTGGGTGAGGGATTTGAAAGTGAAAAACAAAATCGATTTTGTAGGTTTACAGGAAACCCATCTTAATTATTCTGCTAACATTGATGTCAAAGGAATTTGGGGTAGCACAGACTTCTCTTATGATTACATTGAATCTCAGGGAAGGTCTGGTGGTTTAATTAGTATTTGGGATCCTCTAGTATTTTCATCGAATTTTGTGGGCAAATCTAGGTCGTGGTTAGCTGTCGATGGGCATTGGAAGGGTTTCCCGGGGATGGTCTTTCTTGTTAATGTATATGCGCCACAATCCAGAGCTGATAAAAGATTGCTATGGCAAGAACTGTCTAATTTGAAAAATTCTCATCAAGGTACATGGATCTTCTTCGGTGATTTTAATGTGGTTCGTAAAGCGGATGAAAGGGTTAACTCTCACTTTTGTCAAGGCTCGGCCAACGACTTCAATGCTTTTATTGACTCGTTGGGTCTTAAAGAATTTCACATGGGGGGTAGGAGATTTACTTACCTTAGTCCTGACTGCAGTAAGCTCAGCAAATTGGATCGCTTCTTAGTTTGTCGTAACTTCATCGCTAAGCAACCCACTTCTGTTGTTACGGCCTTACCAAGGGTCCATTCTGATCATTCTCTTGTAACTTTACGTAACTTAGCCCTTGATTTTGGCCCTCCACCATTCAGGTTACTTAATTATTGGATCCATAAAGATGGTTTTAATGATACAGTTAAGCAAGCGTGTTCATCTTTTCGAGGATTTGGTACTCCTAACGTATTTCTTGGTGCCAAATTGAAGTTCCTCAAAAATGCAATAAAGAATTGGAGGGCATTGGATGCCGAAAAAGATAATAAGGAGCTAAAAGTATTGCACAAACGCCTAATGAGTTGGATATCGCAGCTGAATCAAGGGCTCTCACGGATTCAGAAGTCATGGAGGTCAAAGCCGGGAGATTAAAAACAACAGAATTGGAACTTATTAAGAAACTTGACCTCAAGCAAAGATCCCGTATTAAGTGGACAGTTGATGGAGATGAAAACAACGCATTCTTTCACGGTACCTTGAAGAAAAAATGCAGGAAAAGCCGTATACACGGCCTCATGATTAATGGTGAATGGGTTGTGGATCCCAACCGTATCAAAGATGAAGCATTCAGATTTTTTTCTTCTAAGTTCTGTGATCGATGGCCTAATCGTCCTCCTTTCATCAACTCCCTTTTCCGAAGGCTTAATGATGAACAACAATATTCCATCGAATCCCCTTTCCCGTTGAGGAAATTCGTGAAGCTATTTGGGCGTGTGGCTGTGACAAGGCGCCTGGGCCTGATGGATTTACATTCAAGTTCATCAAAGCTCACTTCGATTGTTTCATCGCTGACATTATGAACTTTGTTAATTTTTTTGAAAATACAGGTGTCATCAGCAGGGGATGTAACTCATCATTCATCACCTTACTACCAAAAGTCAATGATCCTATCACACTCAACAACTAAAGGCCCATCTCTCTAATCGGCTGTATGTACAAGATCATCGCCAAAGCCTTATCTGTTCGTTTAAAAAAGGTTGTTGGGTTCGTGGTGGGGGACGCACAATCAACTTACATTAGTGGTCGTAACATATTGGAGGGCCCTCTAATAATAATGAGTTATGCTCCTGGGCGAAGAAGGGAAAAAAGATAATGTTTATGTTTAAAGTGGATTTTGACAAGGCTTTTGACTCGCTGAATTGGGGGTATTTGGATTCTGTTATGGCACAAATGAATTTTGGTGCCAAATGGAGAAGATGGATAATGGGCTGCTTATCTCGTCATTTGCATCCGTGTTAATTAACGGTTCTCCAACAAAAGAATTTAACATCAGAAAAGGAGTAAGGCAAGGGGATCCTCTTTCATCATTCCTGTTTATCATTGCTATGGAAGGTCTCAACGTAGCCATGGAGTCAGCTTGTGATAAAGGGTTGTTTCGTAGCCAAAAGGTGGGGATTAACGGTCCAATTATATCTCATCTATTTTACGCGGATGATGCTATATTTGTGGGAGAAGGCAGTAAAGTAAACATGGAAAACCTTGCGAGAATATTGAGATGTTTTCACGCCTCTTCTGGCTTGAAGGTAAACTTTCATAAATCCAAAGTTTACGGCATCGGCTCTTCCAACGCACAGGTTGATAATTGGGCTTCGATTCTTGGCTGTCTTCCGGGAAGTTTCCCGTTCAATTATCTCGGGGTCCCTGTTGGTGCAAACATGAACCTCAAGAAGCATTGGCAACCGCTCCTTGACAGATTCAATGCAAGGCTTTCTGGTTGGAAAGCAAACTTTTTATCATTTGGTGGTCGGGTAACTCTCATTAAATCCGTCCTTAGCAGCCTTCATTGTACTATTTTTCATTGTTTAAAGCTCCCAATGGCGTTATCGACAAACTCGAACAAGTTCGTAGGCGTTTCTTAGGGGGGGTGCTGACTGCAATAACAAAATCAGTTGGGTCTCCTGGCCTACTGTCACGGCTTCCAAAGAAAATGGAGGATTAGGCATTGGATCCTTAAAAGCATTTAACTGTGCACTTCTGATGAAATGGTGGTGGAAACTTATCGATGGCAACAACAACATCATATGGAAGAAGGTGATCAATGAGATTCACTGTCTCCATCACAAAGTTGTGCATCACCTTTCCAAACATAACTTAACTGGCGTATGGAACAACATTACGAAGATTGCAGATGACATGACAGGTTTTGGCTTATCATTTAATGATATCTTTTCGCTAGCTGTAAGTGATGGGGGGCGCTTTCTTTTTTGGAAGGATCATTGGTTAGGTGACACACCACTATATATCAGATTCCCGTTACTGTTTGCAATTGAATCAAATAAGGAATGTTTAATTAAAGACATGATTTCCAGCAACGGATACTCTTGGTGCTGGAACAATAACCTAGATGATTCATCCACGATCCACGAATTCTGTGACTTGTTACACCTCATCGCTGCCACAAAAATAAAGCCATATCCTGACAAGTTAGTAAGTAACATGTCCCCCGATGGAAGATACCTGGTGCAACACGCAAGAAAAATGATTGACGACAAAAACACCACCATAGGTTACCCCCAAATGCCATGGGTTAGAATTGTTCCGCCCAAAGTCAGTTGCTTTGTTTGGAGGGTTGGTCTTGGACGTATTCCCGTAGCCAAATGTCTCCATGATAGGGGCGTTCACATGGTCTCCACTCTCTGTAAGGTATGTGGAACACATGAGGAGGACGTAGATCACATGATGGTTTTATGCCCCAAAGCTGCTGAGACTTGGCGATGGATATTCAGATGGTGCGGCATACCGCCTCCTTTGCTATCATAAGCAAGAGGCATCCTGGAGTTTGGAGCAAACTGGGGCAACTGCCCCAAAAAGAGAAAGATGCTACTAACTATAATATCTGGTACCATGTGGGGTATCTGGAAAGCAAGAAATGATCTCTTATTCAACAAGATTCATAAGACATTTGCAGTAATAGCAGGAGAAATCATTTTCACAACATTCTTGTGGATCAAACATAGGAGCAATCATTCATGCAGTTGGATTGATTGGGAATATAATCCTTTTTCTATTTCTTTGTATTCCGTAATCTTTATTTTCTCCTTGCCCTCTCTTAGTTTCTTGCTAAAGCGAGATGCTTAATAATATTTGCCGTTTCCAAAAAAACACTTTTTTTCTTTTTCTTGTCATCCATGAAAAGTTGAAAACTAGTACTGTAAGATTTAAATCAAACAGGTTAAATGCTACTCTACCTAAAGTGTATTCATAATTTTTCAACCAACTTTTTTACTTATCAATGACACTCATTTACTCACCTCTTGTAATTATAGTAACTTTGAAACTATCATACTACTTTTAACCAAATTCAGAGTGAATAAATTCTGATGCATGCTAATGGAAAAGTTTGGACAATAGTGTGGATGATAGATTACAGTGTGTGTTCAGGGGCCCCTGGTGGGAAATATACAATTCATGAGAGTTTGAATGTTCATGTCTTAATATAACTTGTCTTGTTGTTTTCCTCAGCTACCACTTTGAATCTCTCATCACTATTTAACACACCTGTATACACTAGTATGAAATAATGCAACTCAATAGTTTATGTAGGTAACAGGGTACACCTAGTAAAAGTTGTATGCAACACCAAGATACAACTATTCACAACATAAACTTTAAGTGTTGAATAGATGTATTATCTAAGGATTTTTCTAATAGACCTTATCTGAGTAAACTCGACTAACCCAACTAACGCGATTCGGATAATAAGACTACCAACTTTACTATCAAAACAATCTATAATAAAACCGCACCATCAAAACACGCACCACCTATGCACAAAATACCTCACAAAAATCAACATGACACACAACGCACAGAACTTTGTCGTTCCATATGCCGTCTTCTCCGCAAAACTGATTAATGTACGTGTCCTTGGGGGTCATAGTCGCATTACACACAGTCAGGGACGGATCAGGGTGGGTTTGGGGTCGCGGATATTTATAAATTTTTATTGCATAATGTTAAATCTATTAAATACTTTGATTTTTGTTAGATTATGCTAAATGCACCTCGTCCTTAAAAATTATGTTTATAAAATTGTTTTATTTATTGTAAATACATTTATTCGTTTTGTGTTCTGATTTCATTCCTGCACATAACCTTAGATACTAACATCATTAACGAGTTAAATTATTCAAACAAACATAGAAAATAGTTTGAATGTTCAAGTCGTAATAATCAAGCAATTCCAGAAGCACACGCAAACAGCGATTAAATGCACACTAATTGAAAAAGAAGAATTTAAGCTTAGCAAGAAATAAGATACGTCTTTCGTCTGCTTCGTTACATAAAGCAAGAAACGACTACTAGTGTTTCGTACTCTCCTTACATAACGTTAGTTAGATATAAAAAAAGAAATGTCTAAATCACTTCCTTATAATTTTGTGAAATATAAATCAATTTTGAATAAAAACGAAGGTTAAAATCATTTGCGCAAGTAACCGTTTAGTAAAAACTACTGTACTACATATAATGTTAGCATCGATTATCATCAACTCTTTAGAGGTGCTGGAATGTTTGCAGGTAAACTCCCTGACTTTTATGTCATGCGAGAAAAGTTTTCCTGGCTTGTATGTTTCTCGGTAGTCATATATGAACGATAAAGTTGAGCGTTAATCCTCACCCGAACCATAAAACTGACATTACGGGAACAATCAACTTGTAATTAACTTAACTTAAGGTGCCTTGTTTCAGCACGTAGAACACATTTAGTTTTATTTAATGCAATAATTCGAGATTTGAGTTAATTTAGTAGTATAAAGTTGCAATTATATACCAAAGGTCCAACAAGTTATAAGAACTACAACATAAAGGCTTACTAACAAGTGAGCTACATCTTTAATACTTTTGGGCCGAAAATCTAAAAGCTACTTTTGAGTAGCCCAATCCATAACCTTTTTTCACTTAATTTTTTGTATGTAAATCAAACATGAAAAATAAGTCTTTTAACTTTAATATTCCGAGAATTTCAAAAAAATATCAAAACGATGCATAGAAATTTATAACTCATAGATCTAGAAACATTACAGTAGTATTTTGATGAAATAAAATAATTAATTAATCCAAAAAAAATAAAAAATTGTCACAAGTGAGAAAAAAAGTTCTTTACCATAGAAAATTTACATGTTACGACTCACACTGGTTTACAAATTATCGTGTAAATTACTCCATTTAGCAAGTGTGACAAACTTATCGTGAGAAGCTCGTGAGACACTCTCTCACACGTGACATTGTTGTGAGACACTCTCTCATGTAGAGATGGTCAAAAAACTCTAAACTCGACGGTGAATCCAATACCTGAATCCGATTTGACCGGGATTCTCCGCGTTGACCGCGTATGGGGATAGGGGTGGGGTTTCTCCGTTAGTAAAAAGCGGGTATTAGGCGGGAATGGTAATATTGTTGAAAAATGAGTTAAACTTTAGGGTTTGTTTTAGTAATTTGTTTTTTTTAGAAAGGCAACATATATTAAAAACCAAAGGAGAACAAACTAACAAAAGGAAGGAATCCTATCTTCTCAACAAGACAATTAAGAAGAAAAGGACCCGAAACAAAAGCACAACAGGAACTAACAAACAAGAGAACAACATAAAACCAAAAACCAAGGCAAATTACAAACAACACTACGATACCACTTGCTACTTTAGCAAACACCGCTGTAAACACCGCTACAAATCCCGCTGTAAACACCGCTGCGTACACTGCCGCGAACACTGCCGCCAGAACTGCTTCAGACACTGTTGCAAACACTGCTGAATCACACAGACACTGCTGCAGCAGACAGATTCTGCTGATGCAAACCAAGACCAGAGTGATGTGCCGAAAAAGACATATGTCGCATAAACTGCAAAAACCGAAAACCTCGCTAAACACCACAGCCCGAGCGCAGAACCAGGTTGAAAACGTGCCCATAAACCCGAAAACTAGAGGACCTGGAAGCGCAGATTTTATTTATTTATTTATTTTATTTATTTATTTTTTTTCTCTCTCAAGGATAGCCACCAAAACATAATGGAATTAAATAAGAAGTATATTTCGGGGTTCTCGAAGCCAGAGTTGCCAATCCATCGCTTTATGTTTCTTCGATCTTCTAGTTATCCATTCGAAACTTTTGAGTTGAATATCTTGAAAAATCATATTAGTGCTTGAAATTTTAGTACCAAACACACGAGCGTTTCTCTCCTTCCAAATGAAGTACCCGGTAATCCAAATAACAGCTTGCCAAATGGGCGATAGAGGGGGAGGAATACTAACGTTTCCGCAGTGAGATAGAATATCGTCAACAGTGAAAATGTTAGCACTTCCTGCCTTCCACCACTGAAATAATTTAGACCATACACCCATTGCAAAATCACATGTGACCAAACAATGGTTGCAAGATTCCACGCTGTCATTGCACAATGCACAAAGAATCGTGTCTAAGTCAATGCCTCTTTTATCAAGTTCAACACGAACCGGAAGTCTACCTTTACGGGCTCTCCACACCAAAATGTTGACTTTCATAGGAACTAATTTGTTCCAAAGCGTTTCATGATCACCGCTATCTATTTGAAGAATCTTCTCCTCGATCAAAGTCGTGAGTGTCTTAACTTTGAAAATGCCGTCTTCGCCTAGCGTCCACCTCCATGTATCCCTACACGAATGGGAAACAACAATATTTCGCAAAACCTGGGTTAGATCGTCATAAACCTTACGCACCCTCCCACTAATGTTCCTATTCCAATCCCACGCCCAATTCCAACCATTATTATCCCAATAGGCCTTATCCATGACACTACCCTCTTTCCTACGATCTAAATGGTAAAGTCTAGAAAATCTATCGCGAAGTCTCCTATTATCCACCCATCTATCCTCCCAAAAATTAATATCTCTCCCATCCCCTAGAACCCCCATACACGAAGAAGTGAAATCAATCCCGGCCCCATCAATATCCGCACCAATCTTCACAATATCGGTCCAAATTCCCCTCCCCCCCTTCGTGATCCCCCCAGACCCTACGTGAAGACTCCCTAGACCCCCACCAACCCCATGGATACTTTTAATGACCCTAGCCCATAACCCCCTACCCTCTGTCTTAAACCTCCACCACCATTTACCCAACAAAGCCAAGTTCTTAGCCCTAAGAGAACCTACATT
The DNA here is from genome assembly GCA_025667525.1 of Glebionis coronaria. Taxonomy (NCBI): domain Eukaryota; kingdom Viridiplantae; phylum Streptophyta; class Magnoliopsida; order Asterales; family Asteraceae; genus Glebionis; species Glebionis coronaria. The sequence goes on along the minus strand of CM046874.1, from coordinate 31,930,221 downwards.
AAGCCCCCCGTCCCTGTAAGAAGTGAGAATGGAGTCCCATTTAACCCATGAAACTTTTTTGCCCTCCCTATTCCCGCCCCAGAAGAAATTTTTTCTAAAGCGCTCAAGAATTTTAATGACACTCATAGGCACACGGAAAAGCGAGAAGTAATACAAAGGCAAGCTACCGAGGACCGATTTTACCAATGTCAAGCGACCCCCAAACGACATAGTTTTTGCTTTCCAGTCGGCCATCCGATTCTTAAATTTTTCCACCACAGGTTTCCACGCATTCACCCGATTCATGTTTTCACCAATCGGTAAACCTAAGTATGTGAAGGGGAATTCCCCGATATCACATCCCATCCAATGAGCCATACTTCTCAATTCCTCATCAGTAACGCCTAAACCATACAATTTGCTTTTGACATAATTCACCCTTAACCCCGAAGCCTCCTCGAAACATCGAAGAATACACATGAGAGATCTAGCGTTCTCCCTGTTCCATTCCCCGAAAAAGATGGTATCGTCCGCATAATGTAAATGCGAGACCGTGACCAAATCAGACCCAATCTTAACTCCTCTAAATATGCCTTTTTCGACTGCTTCGTTCACGATCGCGTTTAACCCTTCCGCCGCCAAAATGAAAAGGAAAGGGGCAAGTGGGTCACCTTGTCTAACGCCTCTCTCAACAAGTTTGTTTAGCTTGTACAACAAGTTTGTTTAGCCTATAAATAGGGATTAATTGTTTTAGTTTTCTTTTTAACTTTCAAATTGTAACTTTAATATTGAATAAAAGCTTCCGCTTCGTGTGTTCCGCTTTGTTTTGTTCGTTTGAATTATCCAACAAGTGGTATCAAAGCTAGATCGATTCGTCAAGATGAAGAAGAAAGAAAAGAAAAAAATTGTTCGGTGTTCGTTCAGGTTGGTTCATCACTAATATTGTTCGATTCGTTTTTATTCGATCTTCACATATTGCGTATTGATTAGTATTAACATACTAGCTTTTGATTGGCATATATTTGTGAATTGGTCATTTAGTTTGGTGACATTATTTGGATTTGGGAATTGAATATACGATTGTTATAGTTTTGGTTGGATCGAATATTTGTCAGATCGTTTACTTTGGTTTTGAAGAATATTTAGGGATCGATCGGGTTTTATGGAGTACATAAATATTCGTTTGTTTTTTTTTGACTTGAATTGTATTGGGATTGAAATTAGGTTTTGGGCTTTTTAAATAGAGGGAAGTACAAAAATCATTCCTGTGGTATATCGAAAAATCGAATTATATCCTTCGCTAGTTTTTTGTACAACAGTCATCCCTCCGTTAGTGCGCGGGGCACAATACATCCCTCGTGGATTAACGATGCAAATGTTTTCCTCGTTAAGAATTAACAAGGTTTAAAGAGAGGGCATCATTGTCTTTTTCCTTATCCAGGGATGTATAGTGAACCTTAATATAACATGTTTCGAAAAAAAAGTTTAGTTTAAAAAAAAAATTTATTTTCGGAAAAAAAATTATTTTGAAAAAAAAATTATTTTCGAAAAAAAAGTTTATTTTCATAAAAAAGTTTAATTTTCGACAAAAAAAGTCTAATTTTCGAATAAAAAAGTTTAATTTTCGAAATTTTTTTTTTTTTGAAAATTAAACTTTTTTTTCAAAAATATTTTTTTTTTAAATAAAACTTTATTTTCGAAAATAATTTTTTTTTTGAAAATAAATTTTTAATTCAAAATAAAATTTTTTCGAAAATAAAATAATTTTTTTTTTCGAAAATAATTTTTTTTTGAAAATAAGTTTTTTTTCTAAAATATTTTTTTTTTCGAAAGTACAATTTTTTCGAAAATAAAATAATTTTTTTTTTTGAAAATATATATTTTTTTAAGTTTTATTTTCAGAATAAAACTTTTTTTTTTAAAATATTTTTTTTTTGAAAATAAAACTTTTTTTTCGAATAATTTTTTTTTCGAAACATGTTATATTAAGGTTCACTATACATCCCTGGATAAGGAAAAAGACAAGGATGCCCTCTCTTTAAACCTTGTTAATTCTTAACGAGAAAAACATTTGCATCGTTAGTCCATGAGGGATGTATTGTGCCCCGCGCACTAACGGAGGGGATGGCTGTTGTCCAAAAAACTAACGAAGGATGTAATTCGATTTTTCGACATACCACATGGATGATTTTTGCACTTCTCTCTTTCGAATATTTGCATCGGCTCGGTATTCGAATGTGGATTTGGTCGATTTTGGATTTGGAATTGTCGTTTACGGTGGATTTTAAGATTAATTTGGCGTTTGAAGACTTGACGATAATCAGGTCGCTTTGAATTTGTTCGATCGTTTGAGAATTTAGGATCTTCGTTCGTCGGGTTTTTGAAGTTAGAATTTGATAGTCCTTGGTGAAGATACTTTGGGGTGATTTGTTTAGTTTGGTTGACCGTTTTCAGGTGCGGTCGTTTGTTTGGTTGAACGTTTTCAGGTGCAGTCAGTTGTTTGTTTGGATCGTTTTCAGGTTCAATCATTTGTTTGTTTGTTTGAGATCGTTTTAAGCTTCGATCATTTGTTTTTTTTTTTTTTTGGTAACCGTGATTTCCGACTCATTGGCCGACTAATACACGGGGTTTGAGCCCACCGCCACATAGACACAAACCAGGTAAAGCCCTCCCTTTTCAGGAGGTTAGCGTGGGCACTTCAAGGTTGTTTGCACCTAGTGGGAATTGAACTTGAGACCTCACACACTTTGGAGTGATAGCCACAAATCTTTTTGCCACTAGGCCACCCTTGAGTGGTTGCTTCGATCATTTGTTGAATGACATATCAAGAGTTATTTGTTCGTTGGTTTGAATAACATATTAAGAGTTATTCATTCGTTTGTTGAATAACATATCAAGAGTTATTCGTTCGTTCGTTTGGAATTTCGAATTAAGACGGAATGATCGTTTGGTTTGAAGCTTCGAATGAAGTTGAAGTCAGGGTGGAGATTCTTAGAAAAGTGACTTAAACTCTCAAGGGGCGTTTGGAATTCGGTATTCGGATATTTGAATTTGAATATCAAGATTCGCTTGTTTTAAAGATTCGTATGAAGTTGAACTCACGGTGAACATTGTTGGAAAGTGACTTAAACTTTAAGGTTGCTGAGTAAATTTGTTTTAGTAATTTGTTTAGCTTGTCCAACAAGTTTGTTTAGCCTATAAATAGGGATTAATTGTTTTAGTTTTCTTTGTAACTTTCGGGTTGTAACTTTGGCACTGAATAAAAGCTTCCGCTTCGTGCGTTCCGCTTTACTTTGTTCGTTTGAATTATCCAACAAATACCCTTGGTTCCCCAAACCCGTCCCCGATCCCGCCCACGAATCTCTTTATTCTACATATATATTTATATATCTTGTATATTTCAAATATCTATTAGATTATTTGAAACACTATCAATCTATGGTTAATATCTCCTTTGACACTAACCTTCTAGGATGAGCTCTTGTGTGTTAATTTTGTTATTGTTAATACCGAGCATGATCGCATGAATGTTAATCTCGTTAATGTTGTTTAATATCACCGTATTGTGTTATTCGTGATGGTTGCGTCATTTGAAACATAGTTTAAATGTAAATTGTGTAACGGGGAAAAAATCCCCGATTCCCCATTGGGGATCCCCATTCCCCGCTGGGGATGGGGATGGTATGTAGCTTGTAATCCCCGATGGGGATGGGGACGGGGGTGGGGATGGATATTTAACTTTGGGGATGGGGATGGTAGCAACCATTCCCCGCAAACCCGACCCCGTTGCCATCTCTACTCTCATGCGTAAGGGTAAGGGATTTCGCCTCACTATTCTCACGATTAACTAGAAGAAATAAAATACACCCAATTTTTACAAAATAAAATTTACATATACATGTGTCAATTAATTATGGGTTGAAAAATATGAAAGAGAAAATCAAGTAGAATATGATTGGTTAATCACATTTGTCACATCATTGTGTGAGATTTAGTGTGTAAACATTGTGTGGATATATTATTTCTCTAATTTTTGTGCATCTTTGTGGGCCCATAGTAATGGGTAAATACTATTTATTAAAAAAATCACTGCCTTATTTAATCTCTATAAATACTTCTAAAATTTCAAAAAAAATTTATACAATTTTAAAAATCAATATCTATTATCAAAATTTCAATGACATGTTCCGTTTCACATATTGTTGCTGAAATCAAAGCCCTGTGGTTCATAAACGTCGTCCGTTAACGCTTACAGCGTTAGCCTTTGAATAATATAATCTGTGCGGAGCATATGAAATTTGCCATGATATTTCGTAAGAGAAACGTGTTTTGATTGACATTTTTCTAAAACAAGAATCTAATAAAGATTTCGAGATGTAAAGATCCTTAGTTAGAAATGTAGCAAAATTGGAACGTCAAATTGAAAATAAAATTGAATGGATGCATAACATCACACCCGACAAAAATGAAGAAATTCCACCACAGACTCATATAGATGGTTCATCATCACAACAACATACGCACTAATCCGTTTCTCCCGTTTCATCCCATCTAACGGTAAACGAATCAATATCAAACTGAGATAGAGCTACAACAGTTGTACCTAGATGAAGAGGTATTGAAAGAAATATTGGAAGAAGAAGTTAGGGCTAAAATGGAGAGGGGGAGAAAATTAGGGTCGAACGAGCTGATTATGAGCTATTTTTGAAATATTATGGGGAGATATCGAATTCGGATCTGGAAACATACTAGTCTACGGTGCATGATTGGAATTTTTGATTACCGTTTAATGTATTGTGTTTTAATTTCGTATTTTTTTAAAATTTCGTATTGTGTTTAATGTATTATATAATGGTTTTAAAATTTTAATATAATGTTTTTAATTATAGTAATTAATAAAAGTATTATTTGAAAAAAAATGTCCGGTGAAGATGTTTAGTGAATGATAAAAGTGAATTATAAGAAACAGTGAAGTTAAAAAGCAAGAGAGAGAAAAAAACTAATATAAAGTATTTTTCTGATAACTAGTAAAACTAAGTAGCCTTAAACTCAAGCTATTTTGCAGCGGATTGAGTAGCGTACTGTAATTGTAATGGACGATTAACTATTAGAAGAAATAAAATACACCCACTTTTATAAAACTTGCTTTCTAAAAAGAGAACAAGTCACTTTACAAATCAGATTTTTAGCTGATCCAATAGTTTAACAACATTAATGACGACTTGTCCAAGATTTTAGGAATCTTTACTTTAGAGCACAGGGTACGGGGCGTTTTCGCCCAGCGTTTTTCCATGGCGCCACACCAAAACGCGAGATACCACACCCCTGTTGGTGTTTTCGTGTCTCGATCCGAGGGCACGGCGCGCGTTTTCGCACGAAAACGCGAGACCGTACCCGGTCTCGCGTTTTCGTGCATTAATTTTTAATTTTTTTTTTAGAAACGTGGGCCCAATTTTTTCTCCACGGCTCAAGCCAACCAAGGAGCCATGATTTTGGTGTTGTGGAGGTTTTGGTGTTGTGGGATCATTTACCCACCACACACCATACCCCTTGAAAAACCTCGTGTTTCCCACGACTCAACATGAAAACTCAACACCATACCTCGTGCTCTTAGATGTTTACGCTACTTCTTAATTTAAAACACACAATCTGTTAAAATGAGGACTTAATCCGTTAACCCATAGTAACTGCAAGGACTTATTATGTGTGTTTTTATTCTTTTAGTTACTCTCTTGGACTGTTGGTGTAATACTCATATGGATGGAAGGACTTATGTTGGATGGCTGCTATTCTTACTCTTGGGATGGACCAAGCCCATCTTTGAAGCCTACAAGTCTTGGCCTTATGTTAACGGCTCTATCTTAGCCTTTAGGGTTTATTAATGTGTGGAGCGTCTCTCATTGTTTGTATCGCTTATCATGTAAACTGTGTGTGTTTAACACACAGTGCTCTCTCTCTCTCATCTTGATCTCAAAACCCTAGTTTGATCTCGTTTTCTTATTTGCTTTGATTGTAAAACTATTATCAAATAGATAATAGAGTTGCAAGTGATTAGCACTTGTAACTTCGTATTTTATTTCACTTTGTCTTTTGAATCTTTGATAAATAAAAGGTTTTTGGTGTTTGAGGTTCTTCTGATCATGTTTTTCTACATGGTATCAGAGCCTGGTTGTTAAAACTCGATGAAAATTTTTTTAGAGTTTGTTTAAAATTGGGGTTTTTTTGGTTCTTTATACTTTTTTTGGAAAGATCTGCTATTAAAATAGCTCGATCAGTTAATATTACTGCTTGAATCAGAGTTTTGAACCTTTAATTTTTTGAGAAAAAATTAGGGTTTCTGAGATCTGCTCTCTTATTCATTATTATTGACGATTGGTTTGATTGGTGGCTTTTGTCTCTTGATTAAAGTGATTTTCCCTAATTTTTTGAAAAAATTTAAGGTTTCACTTTTGGTTGGTGATTTATTCGATTGGTGGTGATTCATACTTATTTCTTGTTGATTCAGTGGTTTGTTCGCTGGTTTGGTCACTTTCACAATTTTTTCCTAGAAGAATATTTTAGGGTTTGTGACTTAGAGGTTCTGTCACTTCTTAGACTAAGTGAATCTAAGAGTGACACTGACAGTTCGATTGAGCTTTGGTTATAGCGCTGTAACACCTCTGCTTCTCTCTCTTTATTTGTTATCTGCTATTTGTCTGTTTTTATTATCATTACTTGGCTCTTTGGGGGTTTGGTAGTTTTCCTGTTTCATACCCTTTATTTTAGATCCTCACTTGCTGCTTGCCCTTGACCTGTCACCCTTGAGTGGGTTGGAATCCTGGGAACTTTGTTTGAAGTATTGTGAGTTCATTTTTTACCTCTTTTGACCCTTCACCATGTCTGAACATGGTGATGATGCTATAAGTGTAACAGACCCAGTTACACTTATTAGTAAGCTTGACCTGAGTGATCCATTGCACTTGCACCCTAATGACTCAGCTGTTTTAACTGTTGTCACTGTGAAACTTAAGGGAACTGAAAATTATCAAGTATGGGCTAATGCTATGTTACTTGCTTTGGAAGGTAAAAATAAAATTGGTTTCATTGATGGTACTTGTAAAAGGTCCGTTACTGATGAGGTTTTAGCAAGGCAATGGGACAGGGTCAATGCTGTTGTGTTGGGTTGGATTCTTAACTCCACATCTGAGGAACTTTTCCTTGGACAAATTTTTTCAAAAAAGACCAAACATGTTTGGAAAGAGTTAAGGGAAACAAATCATAAGGTTGATGGTTCTGTTATGTTTAACCTGCACCATAAGATTAATACCTTGAAACAAAATGGTTGTAACTTGTCTGATTACTATCATAAGTTGAATGCTCTCTGGAAACAATATGATGCTATGATTGAATTACCTGCTTGTGTTTGTTCTACTTCTTGTGAGTTTAAAAAACATAATCAGTTATTTAAAATTATGCATTTTTAATGGGGTTGGATGATTCTTATATGAGTATTAGGAGTTCTATATTTTCTAGGGAAAGTCTTCCTGATGTTAAGGGTGCTTATGCCATCATCTCTGCTGAGGAATCTCACAGAATGGCTTCTAGCAGTGGTTCTGGGCACTCTCAAAGGGCTCAGACCATTGCTTTTTTTGTCTAATGGGCCCACCAGAAACAATGTTCAAAGAAATCAAAACCCTAATGCTAATATGAGACCCATAACCAACAACTTTAATCAGAATGGTAATGAAGGCAACTTTAGACCTAACAATGGTAATGCTGGTTTTGGGAATGTTAGGCCTAATAATCAAAATAGTGTTAGACCTAATTTTGCTTCTAACTCTGATGTTGTTTGTGAAAACTGTGGGTACAATGGTCACACCATTGATAGGTGCTTTAAGATCATTGGGTACTCTAGTGACTTTGTTCATGGAAGGAAAAGGGGTAGTCAAACTTTAAAGGAAAGAATGTGTCTAATAATTATGTTGGTTCTACCACTAGTCCAACTGGATTCTCTGATAAACAAATGGCTACCCTTCTCTCTCTCTTTAAAGATAACAGTGGAACTGGAAAGAATGTACAAGCCAATATGGCAGGTACTGTTTTTAATTCTAGCAAGGTTTTTAATGAAAACTTTGATAAGTTTTATTGCTCTAACACCAGTTCTAAACTTAGAATGTCTCACAATGGGAAGGTTATTGACTCTAGGACTAACCAACACATGACTGATAGTGATAGGGAACTTGATAATGTGTTTGATATCTCTCATCTTAAAATCAAAGTTGCTCACCCAAATGGAACTGAGGCTATTATAACTAAAATTGGTAACCTTAAACTTCCTAATGGTCTGATTCTTGTTGATGTGTTGGTGATCCCTGAGTATTGTGTTACTTTGATATCTGTGCATAAGCTTGCTAAAGATAATAGAATATTTGTTGTGTTTGATGAAATCAAGTGCTTCTTTGTTAATCAGGATTTGAATCTGAAAAAGGTGATGGGGATTGGTAAACAATATGGAGGTTTATACTATTTAGATATTGAAGGTATTAATTGTAAAAATCAAAACTATCTTGTTACTTGCTCTCTGTCTCATTATGATTGGCACTGTAGACTTGGTCACCCTGCTGATCATGCCCTTAATGTTCTTAAAGAATCTTTAAACATTAATAAAGATGAGAAAACCTTTTTTGTGAAGTTTGTCAAAGAGCTAAACAAACCAGAGATCCCTTTCCCCTAAGTGATCATAAAACTAAAAAACTTGGTGATATTGTTCATCTAGACTTGTGGGGTCCTTATAGGGTTACTAGTCACACTGGCCATATATACTTCTTGACTGTTGTGGATGATTATACTAGGGCAGTTTGGTTGTTTCTTATAAAAACCAAAGATGAAGTTGTTTCTAACATTCAAAACTTTTATAATCTGATTAAAAATCAATTTAAAGGTAATGTTAAAACTTTCAGAAGTGATAATAGAACTGAATTTGTTAATCAAAACTTCAAAGTCTTTTATGAAAATAATGGCATCATACACCAAACTTCCTGTGCATACACACCACAACAAAATGGGATTGCTGAAAGGAAACATAGACATCTTTTGAATGTTGCTAGATGCCTTATGTTTCAAGGGGGTATTCCTCTTAAATTTTGGACTACTTATCTTATAAACATATTGCCCTCTTCTGTGCTGAATGGAAAAACCCCTTTTGAAATGATTTACAATACTTGTCCTAGGCTCTCTCACATTAGAATGTTTGGACGTCTCTGTTTTGCTACTATCCTTAATAGTTCAGATAAGTTTTCCAGCAGATATGAAAAGTGTGTTATGATGGGTTATTCTAGTTCTCAGAAAGGATATAGGATTTACAGTCTTGATAGGCATCAGTTTTTTGTTTCTAGAGATGTTAAGTTTTTTGAAACTATATTCCCTTTTAAAGATTCTGTTTTTAATTACAATAAAAACAATTTTAATAAAGAAAATGTTTTTCAAGACTTAAATCCTTTGAATTTTTTTGACCTTGATGGCCCTGAACTTCCCAATGATGAAGAGAGAGCAGCTAAACATAATGGTGACAATTTGTCACCAAGTGCTAGTAGCCCACCTCCAAGTCTAGGTGACACTGGACACATTGCCTCGGGCAATGATACCACTGATGCCAGCTTGAATAGGGAAGAGGCTGCCACACTTGATGAAAATGCTAACTCTGAGGGAACTGATGAATTCAATACCAATCCTCTCATTCATGTTCAAAACATGGAAGAAAATGGTTTAAATGATTCTATCAACAATGTTCAGGGTGGTCAAGGTTTGAGAAGGTCCTCAAGACCTTCTGTTTTTCCCAGAAACTATAATGATTTTGTTGTCCAATCTAAAGTCAAGTATGGACTTAAAAAATTTGTTGGATATTCCAAACTTGATAAATAAATTTTTTGCTTTGTCACCCAACTTAACAAAATGAGTGAACCAAAAAGTTTTTTTTGAAGCATCTCAGAATCATCACTGGCTTGATGCTATGAACACTGAACTTGCTGCCTTGCTTGAAAATGACACTTGGGACATTGTTGAACTCCCTAAAGGTCGGAAAGCCTTAGGGTGTAAATGGATTTGGAAATTAAAGTTTAAGTCTAGTGGTGAGGTTTAGAGGTATAAGGCTAGGGTTGTTGCCCAAGGTTTTAGGCAAAAGGAGGGCATTGATTATGATGAAACCTTTGCCCCTGTTGTTAAAATGGTCATTATTAGGTGTTTAATTAACCTTGCTATCATACAATCTTGGCCTATTTTCCAACTTGATGTCAATAATGCCTTTCTTTATGGTGACCTTGATGAAACTGTGTACATGAAACCACCCTAAGGATATCTTCCTGGGGGTGATAACTTGGTTTGCAGGCTCAAGAAATCTTTGTATGGACTTAAACAGGCTCCTAGGCAGTGGAATGCTAAACTTACATCTGTTCTTAGTGAAAATGGCTTTATTCAAAGCAAGTCTGATTATTCTTTATACATTAAATCTCAGGGTAATTTATTTCTTGTGTTACTTGTGTATGTTGATGATATAATCATAACTGGGAATAATATTGTTGAAATTGATAAGTTTAAGAGTTTTTTAAGAACCAAGTTTATGATTAAAGACTTGGGTAAACTCAAGTATTTTTTGGGAATTGAAGTTGTTGACACTAAGGATGGTGTTCGTTTAAACCAAAGAAAATATGTGTTGGACTTGTTATCTGAGTATGGTATGCTTGCTTGTAAACCTGCTAAAACTCCTTTACCATCTAAACTTGTCATCACTAATCAGCCTACTAATGAGGACCCTCTTCTTGATAACATTGTTGATTATCAAAAGCTTATGGGAAAGCTCATTTATCTGACTAACACCAGGCCTGGCATTTCTTATGTTGTGCATTGTTTGAGTCAGTTCATGCATTGTCCTTTGAACTCTCATCTCAAAATTGCTTTTAAGGTGTTAAGATACCTCAAAATCTCTCCAGGTTTGGGTATTAAATTCACAAGAAACTCAGGTATGATTCTTGATGCTTATTCTGATGCTGACTAGGCAAAATGTGTTGTCACTAGAAGGTCAGTGACTGGGTATTATGTGTTTATTAATGGAAACTTGGTTTCTTGGAAAAGCAAAAAGCAAAACACTCTCTCTAAATCTTCTACTGAGGCAGAGTATAGAGCTCTTGCCTCAGTAACCAGTGAAGTGATTTGGGTTCTCAAAGTCTTAAAAGACTTACAGGTTGAGAACCTACTTCCAATCACTCTTCACTGTGACAGTAACTCAGCCATTAAAATAGCTGCCAACCCAGTTTTTCATGAAAGAACTAAACATCTTGAAATTGACCTTCATTTTGTGAGGGAAAATTTTTTGAGTGGTGTGATTAAAACTGTTAAGTAGAATCTGCAAATCAAATTGCAGATATCTTAACCAAAAGGGTTGGACATTGAATTGCACCAAAAGTTTGTTAAGGAACTTGGAATGATAGACCTATATAGGTTATCAGATTAAGGGGGGATGTTAAAATGAGGACTTAATCCGTTAACCCATAGTAACTGCAAGGACTTATTACGTGTGTTTTTATTCTTTTAGTTACTATCTTGGACTGTTGATGTAATACTCATATGGATGGAATGACTTATGTTGGATGGCTGTTATTCTTACTCTTGGGATGGACCAAGCCTATCTTTGAAGCCCACAAGTCTTGGCCTTATGTTAACGGCTCTATCTTAGCCTTTAGGGTTTATTAATGTGTGGAGCATCTCTCATTGTTTGTATCGCTTATCATGTAAACTGTGTGTTTTTAACACACAGTGCTCTCTCTCTCTCATCTTGATCTCAAAACCTTAGTTTGATCTCGTTTTCTTATTTGCTTTGATTGTAAAACTATTATCAAATAGATAATAGAGTTGCAAGTGATTAGCACTGGTAACTTCGTATTTTATTTCACTTTGTCTTTTGAATCTTTAATAAATAAAAGGTTTTTGGTGTTTGAGGTTCTTCTGATCATGTTTTTTTACACAATCAATCGATACATTCATTTTATTAAGCCCTATGTTACAGGTTGAACTTTCTTAGAATTTCAATCGTTTCTAGAATTAATTGTTCCAAATGTATACTTGCTTGAAAAATAATACATCAAGATTCTTTAACTTCACATGAATGATTAATGTTTGAAGATTTTTGGTTATGGAGAAATATATTGGAAATGCATATCAATATTGAGAAGAAAATTGTCAATTAAGCATTGGTCGTTTGTTTTGTATTTTTAATGTGATTTGTTTTTCTTTAAAATTAGAGGACGTTTTGGTTAAATTGTATAGAATGGGAATGAGTAAAAATATAAGAATACAAAGAAATGCGATAAGTTTTTTTTTACTATTATCATTATTGGTGTTTAGTTAATATAAGTTATGGTGGTTATTGGAGATGGTGGGAACAATGACTAGGGTGATAGTCAGGGTCGGGACGATAACGATGTTGGTAAAGGAAGCAATTAATGGAAAATAGTAGCGGCTAGTGGTGGTTGACGAGACATTCGTTGCAACAGACGATCGCGGACTTGTGGTAGTCAGCAGAGGTGGCAATTAGAGGTGGAGGTGGCGGTAATGGCGATTATCGGTGGTTTGGTGATTTTGGGCTGGTTATTGACGGTTGGTGGTTGCGATAAGCAATTTTGGTAGTTGGTATAGGTGACGACACGATGTGGAGGTTGTGGCAGAGGTAATGATCTTCCGTGTGGTAGTGGTAACGGTGGCGTCATCGGTAGCCGTTAACGATGGTGGTAGAGTGTTATGGTGGCATCGGCGGATGTGTTGGTCGTTGGTGGACAGGTACACACATAAATCCATAGTGAGGTGGTAGAGGTCGGTGGTGGTGGCGGCAATGGAGAGTAGTGGTGGCGTTTGGAGGGTGGTGGCATCGACAATGGTGGCGGCTAGTGATAGTGATGATGGTAGGTAGAGACACACACATACTTGAATCTATTACCTCGAATTCATTACCTCCAGTTTATACGAAAATGGTTCATTACTCGATAATAGATAATAATTAATTATATTTTTCCTAATCATGCACTAATAATTATTCTCATTCTAAATTTTTACACCAAAAACCCCTAACCAAACACACCTTTACATGGAACCAAGACCAAATATAGTTTGTTAATTTATCTGAACACTAACATTAAATATATATTGATGCACCAAGTGTACTTTTATTTTGAACGGCAGTTTGGTGCAGCGGAGTATCTTGCGTGCCACTGAGGCACCAAGTCTCTCGACTCGAGTTTGAATCATCTCACGAAGAGAATATCAACCCCCATGCTAGCCATCCAGTTTCCCATTAAGGGGCTTTAAGGCATTGCGATGGGATTCAAACCCGGCTGTCAATTCTGGGAAAATTCCCCACATGGAAAATGACAGGAGTCGAACCCCTGACCTCCCCTATATGGAGACTATAACCAGATGCACCAAGTGTACTTAAAATGCATTTAAAAATAATAGTCATTTTTTAAAATGAGTATTACATTAGAAAAACCATAAGTATCATTGGACCCAAACATAACATATTCCTTTACTGATTGAGTTCTGTTTGTAACCATTTACACATCATAAGTCGTTATAAACAATTACTGTACTAGTAATATTATTAGTAGTATAAGAATTTAGTTTAAAACTTATATAAATACTAATTGAAAAAGGATACATTTAGCTAACATGATGAAAACTGTAGTACCAAATAATTTGTATGAGTTTAAATGCAACAAATGTGTGTTTATTGAAACTTAGCGCTAACAGTATCAGTTAGAAGTAAGCCGATAGCAAGAACAATTAGCGGTAATAGTTTAATTTATAAACATGTTTGGTAAAATAGTTGTAATTGTAATTAGAATGTGTAAAATAAGATAATATTATATGCAGGGACGGAAGCACGTTTATACGTGGGTGGGCCAAGGCCAACCCAATTTTCCTATAAATACTAGTGATACGATTATGTTGTTATGTAATCTGGATATAAAATATTAAATGGCCCACCCAAATTGAAAAAGACAGTCAAATAAATAATTATATTTGGTCAAATTACTACAGAAAGAGAAGATAACCGCTTGAAAAACAGGAGAGAATACGAAAAGTTTGATCACAGTTAACAAGCCTTCAATCTCATCATCAGGGCTGATACTCTTTCTTTACTTTTACTAAACATGTAAAAAAAATTGGGCCAATTTATGCATTTGGTGTTTTACTGTTAATCAGTTACTAAATACATAGAACTTAATTTCTAGTTAGTACTATACATAATCAGTGGTCAAATGTTTTTCCAATTTTAATTGTTAAATGTTTTTTCAATTTTAATCAGTACTATGATTTAGGCAGTTCATTCTCATAGAAAGTAAGGAAGGTAAAAAATTGTGTTTGGTTGCGTGAATTTACTAGATAGTATACATTAATGGCAAAAAAAAAAAAATTGGATTCATTTTTTTCTCAAAGCATTTTTTTTTGAATAATTTAGTAGTACTTTATATTGAAAAGGATATTGTAGAATTCTTTAGTTTATATAGTGTTTTAGATGATTTTGTGCTAAAAAAACGTCGTGTGCGGTTGAAATGAAAAACATTTAGTGTATAACTCTTAAATTTTTTATAATAACTTTCGATATCTTTTTTTTCTTTTTTTATTTTGGCCTACCCGGCTGAACAATCCTGGCTCCATCACTGGTTATACGTTGAACGCTAATCGCTTATTAAAAGAGCATTCATAAATTATTGTTTTCATAATTTTATTTATGCTAAATGTTTCTTTCCAAACGAGCTTTTTGTAATAATAACAAGTACACTTGAAAGTTGTGTGTCAAACACGTCGTAAAATGTAAACGATTTATTGATCACTCGTCCTTAACCATATTACCCTCATATCAATCATCATTAGAGGTGGCAAAATGGGTGGGCGGGCGGGCACGGGCAGCGGGCTAAACGGGCAACGGGCGGTGGGCTAAACGGGCGCGGGCTAAACGGGCACGGGCGAAACGGGCGGGCAAAACTGGCGGGCTAAACGGGCGCAAGCTAAAAAAAGGAAAAAACATATAAAAACCTACAAATAAAAAATAAAAATACTTGTTTCAAAGCCGGGATAAGAAATTTAATAAAAAACATTCGCCGAGTATACTAATTTGTATTTTACAAGTGCGCCCGTTAAGCCCATTTAGTTTCTTACATATGCGCCCGTTTAGCCCATTCATTATAAATAATGGGCAAAAAGTGCCCCCATCCTTGTTTGAAAATGGGCAAAAAATGCCCATATGTATCAAAATGGGCAAGATTTGCCACCTATAATCATCATTGATTACTTGCTATATGACCATATCGAGATAATGTAGCATCAAAAAAATTGACATTTTAGTAACTAGACGATTACCCGCGCATAGCAGCGGAATTACCTAAAAACAATATAATTAATGATATGCTAATTGATTCGGTGGTCGAACTCGTGACCTAATAATTGCCTAGCGATAGATAGTGACTCGTCTAGGTTGAACCTGTAGGCGAGCCCGTTCTCAGTGGTCGAACCCGTGTGTCGGTGGTTGAACCCGTAACCCGGTGACTCGACAGTATTGACCCGGTGGTCGAAACCACTGACTGGGTGGCTCGACATGATTGACCCGGTTGTCGGACCCATGACCCGGTGACTCGATCAGGTTAATGATGGTCGAACCCGTAACTCAAAAAGATTGACCCGATGGTGGAACCCGTTACCCGGTGACTCAATCGGGTTGGTCCGATGGTCGATCGGTGACCTGATGACTCGACCGGGTTGACCCGTTGGTCGAACCCGTGACCAAGTTACTCGACCGAATTAATCCGATGATCGAACCCGTGACCCGGTAACTTATGCAATTGTTTATGGTTTAATTTTTCAGCATTTCTTATTATATCCAATTGTATGCATTTAATTTTTAAACAATTCCATAATTAAGTTATTTTTCAACATTCAAGGTTTGGGGGTTTTTCCTTTATAAGTAGTATAGATTAGCACAATGTATGTTGTTCCAAAACCTTAAAGTATAGAAAAAAAACAAACAAGGGCCACTTTTTTTTTTTGTACCCTGCGTGTGCAGGAGACAACAATCAACAAAATCAAATTTCCCTTTTTATAATATGTGATTGTGATACATGTATGCTATGTGCTATTGCCATGTTATGTATGATAAATAGTAAATACTCCTTTTCTTTTGCGGAAAAAGTTCTACATAGACCATTTGTTTAGCATATACCCAATCAACCAATCACAACCATCTATTTTTTTCATCTAACAACAAAAATATATTTTTTAAAAATTCAATATTTCACAAACCGTTAATCGTTACGCAAAACGAAACATACCATCGTGACGAGAATTAAATAATCTTTCAAACGAGTGGCACATGTATATACTTTCGATAAACTTTTTTTTCGACTTTTTTTCTTAAGTCACGTCTAAGAGAATCATATATGATTCGTCACGAAACATATATGATTCGTCACGAAACATATATGATTCGTCACGAAACATATATGATTTTCAGAAAATCATATATGATTTATATCACGAATCATATATGATTTTCTGAAAATCATATATGATTCGTGACGAATCATATATGATTTTCTGAAAATCATATATGATTCGTGACGAATCATATATGATTCGTGACGAATCATATATGATTCTCTCAGACGTGACTTAAGAAAAAAAGTCGAAAAAAAATTCGTCGAAAGTATATACATGTGCCCCTCGATAGAAAGATGATTTAATTTTCGTTGCAATGGTGTATTTTTTGTCACTTGATGATTTACCGTTTGTGATTTATTTAACTTTTAAGAAAAAGGTGGAAAGTTAATTTGAATGAATGTGATTCGTTGATATGGTCTATGCTAAAAAGAAGGTCTATGTTGATCTCAACTCTTTCTTTTGCTATATATTAACAAAGAAGTTTTACAACTTGACCAATTATAGTATGATTAGAACATTGTCCCATTTCCTAATATATGTGTTTGACATGTATGCTTGAAAGGACCCGACTAAATGGCAAAATTGATAACGGAAAGTTAGGCGTGTAACAGAAGATCTGAACCAAAAACTATGCTTTATATATCATAACAAAAATAATTACTAGCTATTATATATAGTAAGTGTAAAAATGTGTCCGATCACCTCACTTCACACCTATTTTTAACCAACCTAAAGCCATGCCCCGACCATCTAAAAATATCTTATTAAACTCGGCGCCGCCTAGTTTTCAAAGCATTTTTTCGTTTGTCTTAAAGTTAGTAACAAACCCGCAATAAATTCCCAAAGATGGTCGAGTGACACTTATACATAATTGAACCTTGTTTATTTTTGTTTGCGAGTGAACTAATTTGTTTAATTATTTGCTATACTTAGAGACTTCATGAAAATGCGATAATTATCAAATATCGAAGACCTCGCGGCCTAGTTTTTATAATGAGAACCCGTTTATTTTTCGGACTATTATTTAACTAGATATCGAGACCCAAAGTTGACCCCGTGCCTAAAATGGTTGAACATGAAAAATGTATAAAAACATTTTATAAATCAAGAGCAAGTATAAATTATCAACCAAGTGCGTTGTACATTAATTTCTTGTATTTAGCCTAATTAGGTTACGGGTAGATCGTTTGTGCATCGTTTTGCGTAGATCGTTTGTGCATCATTTTGCGTGCCTTGATTTTTCCGTGCTATCTTTGTGATCATATTTACTACTTCATCGAGGTAAGTTTCATAGCCTCACTTTTAATTGTTTTAACTGTTTTGGGGTGAGAACGTTGCTTGTTTCTAACGGATGAACATAAGTGCCTTAAAACTCATGCGTTTGCCTACTTGATGTCTAAGTCCCGTTATCCCCTGCTGCTTTTTAGCCCACTATCATGAACCGTTAATTACTTATGTAAGCGCAAATGTTATGGATAGATCTATCGGGACTAACCTCCCTATCTAATTTGGTTGTGTGGCCAAAGTTAGATACACTTACATTTGATTCTTTACAAATGATTCGGGATAGGCATTTGCTTGGGCTCTTATTATATCTCGTCGATTTAGGTTAACGCTTCGGTGTCATGAGATTAGACGTAGGTGATTAAAACGTATACTTTTGATTATAATCTTTTATTTGTTATAAGATTATATGTCGGTTGCCTTGAAAATCTTATGGTTCATCACACTATTTAAACTTAAACCTATGAACTCACTAACCTTTGTGTTGACGCTTTAGCAATGCTTTTCTCAGGTAACAAGACGGAGAAGTGACGTGGTTATGCGTGAGAGATTTTTTAATAAAAATGGTCGTGACTAGTATTTGGATATTTGGATCAATATTAAAGTCTTTTGAAATAATGTTTTGTTATGATCTTGTGTAATTCCCTTCCGAACAAATTTTTTTATTCTTTTTATTAAATTAAAACGACTTTAAAATAGTCGTTCTTCGTATCTATATCTTGTGATAGTCATGACCGTCACACCCCATTGCGTTGCCTTACTCTGATAAATTGGGGTTGTGACCCTTCATTCCAAAACATAGCCTAGAACTCTGACATGACCAGACATAGTCGCCTAAATCAGTATACATCTTCAATATACCTGCAAACAACATACAAAGAAAATCAAAACCACACCACTAGTGTTTTGAATTTGCTTACTTAGAATACTAAGCTGTTTAACAGGAGGAACAAATAAACCCCAATTAACCAATTCAATTAAGTTAATAGATAACTCAGAACCACCAAATCCCAATTAGGTTAATAATTATGAACTAGACAGAAAAAACATACCTTCATTATAACTTGATGAATCCGAATTTGTTTTCTCCATCATCATCAACTACAAAGAAAACCTAAAAGCGGCACACCCGATTTGGTGAGAGGATTAGCTTAAAAAATGGTGGAAAGGAACGTGTTAAGAAACATGGGGAAACAGATGTCGAACAATTCTTCTATATCAGATTCAATATTTTTGTGAGAGGAAAGAATTGTGAGAGAGGGCGATTTGTTTAATCAGGCGACTTATTATGAGAGAAGTGTATATTTTATAGTTGTTGCTATAGAGATAAGGCGCGTGAAGCAAAAGCTGTGTGAGTTACGGGAAACCCGCTAATAATATATGTATTTATAATTAATGGATCAATGTTTAAGACTCATTTGTTAGGTTTTGTTTTATCAGTTTGGTTTGTTTTGCATTTAGATTGTTAGATGGATTTGGTTGGTACCATTATACACAGGAAGAAGAAAAGAGGATGGAGAAAATGAAAGAATAGGGTAGAGATGATAAAAGAAAATATGTTTTTGATGCGTGTACGGTGTGATGGATTGGATTGAACAAGTTTAAATTTATAAACACGAATTACCGGAATGACTAAAAATGCACGGGCAGGTATGACCTTTCGTTTGTATATAAATTTGATATGGTAATACCGAGATCGTTCATGGGGATTTGGAACCTATGATCATTCAAAAATCTACTATAATCTTTTGATTGTAGCAATTGTAGACAAATAATAACAAGTAATATGATGAGATTAATAATAAGTTTAAAGGCAACACTTGGTAAAGACTAGTTTGGGCATCCGTTGTGGTATGATTCTGATGACACATTTAACATACATGATTATGATAATTAGATGGTTAATCCAATCTATTGTTTTCAAAAGCTTCAGTCCTCGTCAAGACTTTGGTTAAAGAAAACAAGCATTAGACTCAATCACTCAATTCAAGACTTAATCCAATTTCAACTCATTCGATTCACGGTCGTTTCACGAATTTTCTAACACTTATAATTATGTTTCTTGATAATCAAAACTTGTTAAGAAATGATCAATACAAAAGATAGCCAATCATAGACAAACCGGCTATGACTTGTTGATAGAAAATAACCCTTTCGACCTATGAAATCTTTATCAAAAATTAAGTTTTGACAACAAATGTCACATGAAACATAAGTACCAATGGTTCAAAGGAAAGCTTGAAATTGAAATAAACGTAAATCACAATCATAACCACTACTTCATACCACAAACATCATCCCACCAAGTGTAGAATGAGATTTAGCTACTCATAATGAACAATGAAATAAACTCAGAAATAATAGTCTTATAAGTCGTAATCAACAGTCTTATAAAGTGGAAATATAGTGCTAATGGTTAGGGTAATGATCCCTAAGAGTTTCGTGAATGTAACTTTGGTTTTCGGGCTCCAAAAGTGACTTTTCTTGCACCACCTTGCTCAAATCCGAGAATGGAGTTTTGGACAAGTTCGAGAGAGTTTATTTGATGGTTATGAAAGAGTAATGAGAAGTAATGAAAGTGTATGTGAAGAGATATGAAAGTTGTGACCCTATGGGTCTTATTTATTGACAAATTGAAGGCTAGGACTTTAATGCTTGGCTTGTTGGCAAAGGATTATGCTTAGAGCCAAAGGAAGTCTAGAAGTTTCTTGTGCATTCTTGTATGTTCTCTTAGAAGTCTCAAAATTGCATGAATGTAGACAAAAATCTCCCAACATAAAAGTAGGTGGAAACTTGTATTCTGCCAGTGACAACTTTCAAAAATGTTGGTGGCAACTTTGGATTCTGCCGGTGGCAACTTCCATGCTAAATGACTTGTGCACTTTTTGAAAACACTTGTTCTTGTACTCGTAATAGATCTTCAAAGGCTTGTAAGTCGTGCACAGGTCTTGAACTTGACTAGGATTCTTCGTACTCGTACTAATCTTCATATTTGCATTGCTTTACACTTTATTCCTGCAATTGGCTACACAAAGACTTGCAAACACATTTTGGCACAAATATACACAAAAGCATTATATAAATAACCAATATACATGTACAATAGTACGAATAACGCTCCCAAAAACATGTTAGATTTAGGCGTTATCAAATCCCCTCACACTTAAGTTTTGCTTGCCCTCAAGCAAGAAGAAAATTAAATTAAATCCAAAGGTACATGTATCTTATAAAAATTCGATGTAAGTCTACCAAGTACAAGTACAAGATAAAACTCATCGGCTTAAGTTTTTAAGGTTGAAAAATTGATATATAAAGTCAATACCCATATAAGTCTAAAAAGTCTTTTATTTCTAACTCTACTATACTAGAAACATATGAATTGAAGCAACATGTATCACGACTTAGTATATTGGCTAATCGATACCTTTTATTTCTTCTTCTTCCTTCAAATTCATAATATTATAGCTCATTGGCTATTTATTTGTCTTTTTGACTTTTTCTTTATTTTTCTCTTTTTTTTTTCTTGGCTAAAACTCCTAGCCATGGATCAACATACTTCCAAAGTTCAAGTTGTATTTACAAACATTGAGCTTGCAACCTTCTCCTAATTTTTTGATTTTTCTTCTACTATTATATGAGACTTTGACTTGGGTAAGTTTGACACAAAAATATATCTCAAATCTTCAAAAACTACTGACTGAATAATTTCTTAATTATTTGTATACATTTGCTTGAAACTTTTTACTTACAAGGGCAAACAAGAACAAAAATTTAAAAATGGCCCAGAAATATGACAATTAAGCATCTTTTTCTTGATTTCCCTACAACCCCCTCACACTTAAGTTTAACATTGTACTCAATGTGATAAAACTGAACAAAAGTTAGAGAATAAGAGAAAAACCAGAATCACGGGCATATCATGCATCATAAAGAATACACATAAGTCTTGTCTTCGCCTTCAACTTGAGGTACCTACAAAAAAGATAAAACATGCAAAAATACAAAAACACTCTATTTTTGGTTTTTATAGGTTTTATAAAAGCGACACATGCTACACCCCCTCACACTTAAGCAAAAAAATGGTTCAAAATTATGGGGTGTAAGCATGAATTTATTTAAAAAAGAAAATCACACTTAAAAATGAAAAATTTAAAACACACGAGTTGCCTCCCGAAAAGCGCTTATTTTATTATTGAGTCATCAGCCTGTCTCGTACTTCTTTTTAGTTTTCTTTATTTTTACTGAGTGGAAAATGTTCACTCCACTCATCATGATATAGTTTAACACGGTGTCCATTAACAGTGAAGCTTCCTCCATTCTTGTCATATAATTCAACATAACCGGACAGGTATCCATGTTTTACTATAAAAGGACCGTACCACTTTTGTTTAAGCTTTGGAGCTTTGAATTTATATCTAATGTTAAACAAGAGAACTTTATCATCTGTCTTGAATTCTTATCGGATTCGAAGTTTCTTGTCATGATAAGCTTTGGTACGTGCTTTGTATAATTTAGAATTCTCATAGGCTTGGAGTCTTAATTCATCGAGTTTATGCAATTGCAAGAATCGGTTTTCTCTGGCGAATTTGAGACCGGGATTATGTAACACCCCAAAATTGGCCCAGCGGAATCCCACGAGTATTGGGGCTTGTTACGTCATGATTATCCAAGTCATGATCTGAGAGAACAAACTTTATGCCAACTATCACAAAGCAGACTCCAAATAATCATACAATCAAGTACCTGAGAATACATGCTTAAAACTGTGAACATAATGGTTGGTGAGTTCATAAGTTTTATTAAAATGTTTAAGACACTTTAAAAGTTTACAAAGACTACTATCAAAAGTATTATCACAAAAACGTTTAGAAATCCAGAGTTTCACAATAAAAGAGAGTTACCACAAAGTTCGGTCATAAATCAGTGTTTAGAAAAAGCATTACAGCTAACACCATTACATCAATTCATAGGCAAGTTGTCGTTCACGCTCACATTTAATTTCAGTTCAATCTTAAGTTCATGATCCAATTCATATTCCAGTTCGATTTCATAGTCACTGTCAACATACATAACAATATCATATTCTAGGTTTGTGTGAATATCACAATCAAGATCACATATAAGAATCATAGCAAAATGCATATACGCGTCATATCAAACCAGCATATAAGTATCATATCAAATCAGCATATATGTATCATATCAAACCATCATATAAGCATCATATCAACCTTGTATATAAGCATCACATTAAACCATCATATAAGCATCATATCAAGACCACATGCATGAATCATGTCAATACCACACAAGGATTATATCAATCTATGTACAATAATCATATCATATCTCATGCAAGAATCATGTCAGAACCACATAATAAATTCATGTCAAGAGCCTTACATTACTACAGTCACGATTCATATCGATATCACAGTTAAGATCCATATCAGATTAATACATGATCGTAGTCAAGATTAATATCGATACCACAGTTAAGATTCGTATCAGATCTATACATGATCACAGTCAATATTCATATCGATATCACGTCCATTATTCACGTTCATTATTCACGTTCAAAAGCATAGCAATATCATGGTCAAGATTCACATTCAAGATTTGTAGGTCCACGTTTTCTTAGGATTGTTAATGTGTTGTAAAGATCTAAAAGAGAGAGGGAGAGAAGAAGAACTAGATAGAGAATGTAGAGAGAGAAAGGAGAGAATAAGAGAAAGAAAGATTGATTGAATGATGAGAACCAACAACTACCCCTCCTAACATGCTAGGAGGGGGTTTATATAGCCCACCCTACATGTGGGCTTCATGAGTTATATGTTACATAGTAGATCACAAGCCAATACTAAGTATATATCGTTGGAGTGACCGATCCTTCCTAAATACGTAAAACGTATTTCCAACAATCTCCCCCTAAGGGAGGTCACTCCAAGTTAAAAATTCCTAAATAGTCTATAGCTCGTGATCTATGCTAACAATGATGTGACCGAGACTTTCTTTGGAAAAATGTATTTCCAACAATCCCCCCCTAAGGGAGGTCACACCATTTTACAAAATCTTAAACCTAGCTTACTATGCTTGAGTCTTCGATCTTGTTCTTGTGAATATGATTGATGTGATCTTTGACTTTAGTCTTAAGCATGTTTCCTTGCCTCGACCGTGTGCATTCATCACTTGTGATATTCGCCTCCTTGTGACTTCATGTTCCACATACTTATACCTTAATGAATTCTTGAAAGATTCAGAGTTTGATACAACGGAAGACTTGACTTTTAGGCTTTCTTGAATTTATGGAAGTATTAAGTGCATACAGTATAAGCATGTGTTGACGACTTCTTTTGGATTGTACACCGCAATGCCACCCTCTTGTTACGCTGCATAAAACAGTTAGCAACAAAACATATACACGGATGAAATAGCCTTGAACATTTCATTCTAATTTGGTAACATTTTACCTCTTGTCGGTGAAGACCGTTGGACGATATTAAATATCGTACTTGTGGCAGGTAGTTTCAATTAAGAACCACCTTGACAAGATTTCGCGGGTAAACCCGTTCTCTTTACTCGACCGTCCAAAGCTGACTGCGAACGTAAAGAGTGAATCATTTGTATAATATTATCCGCATGATTAAAGCCGTTAATTCATGTTCCTGGAACAAGTATGATTCATTAAAGAATCGCACCATCGTTGCTTTCCAGTTTTCACGAGCTTGATTCATATAGAATCTTGCAAGTTACCTACCAAGTGCTGTTTGATGTTAACACTAGAAGGATTTCCAGTCATCACTATGAACACTATAGAGTGTCACTCTGAGTGTTCTGGAAAGATCACTAAGATATTGCGTAGAGGCCTGGAACGTGTTTATGTTCAGTTAAGAATTAAACCACTGTTGCTTTCCAGTTATCACAAGCTTGATTCATAAAGAATCGCACCAATCACCTACCATGAGCTTTTTGATTATTCGCTCAAGAAGGATTTCCATCTTCATTGTAAATATTTTCGTATTACTCGGATGTTCAGGCAAGATCATGAATATTTTGCGTAGGACTCTTAAGATCTTTCTTACTTTTCACAGAGTGTGAAGAAGCAAGGAATTATGAAAGTGTGTCCTAATGAGATATTTGATGATCTCAAATGACTCTAGACTCGATCGTGCATTTTAGATTTTTAGTGATCGGAGGCTGGAGAAGAGTGCCACCTTTTCAATATCAATATATTCGGAGTGAATAAATCGATAGATAATGCGTTGTCTCCGTGTGAATAAAACAAATACCTTTTAAGAGATATTTGAGTTAGCTGGGATGGGTTGTGCATTGCATCATTGGGTCCATGATGTCTATCTTCAATATCGAGCATAATTTAAAAATGATCTCAATAGTATATGTGTCGACCCGGTTTCTGCCTAAGTTGTAAAGAGGGCTTCTTTCTTTTCACCCTTTATCTTTATAATTCTTTTTCATTCTTCAACCCCTTCAATGCTTACCAATACGTCATAACTAGCATCTTGTTGTGATTATTCCAATGCTAACATAAGTACTTGGTCGGCATTCAGCTACGTTCACAATCTTTCTCCACCTTTCCTAAGGACTACTATTTCTAGCTATGGAATGTTCTTGGGAAGATTCCGCCGGTTCTAGAAGAAACATTGGACTTAACCTATCCTACCATCCTTATGTCACCATAACCGTAACCGTCGTGAATAGAGATGTTTTGGGTAAGTGTATGTCACCATGAAATCCATTTTGATATCTAAATCCATTTTGCTCCCCCTTAACATATGACACGATATTCGAAAATATTTCGCACATGTCGGGATGAGCCAACACATTAAGTCAAACCATTATTGATCTCAATATTAAATCACATTTTCTCCCCCATATTAAAAGTATTAACCCAATCGATGTTTTTAATATCAATTGATTTAATGAAATTCTAAGAAAATTTGGGAAGAAAAATGCAAATCCAATTGTCTCCATGAAAGACACAAGCTCCCCCTTAAATTAATGAGGGTGTACTTGAAACGTAAATTAAATACCTTTTAAACACAAGTGTAAGGTATTTATCACGTGCAAAGATCATATATGATAATGTATTCACAAGATTAGCAATTTACGAGGTTGGACCTGAATGATGGAGAACATCATATGAGAGAGTCACATGGTTCTTGTTCACGAATGTTGGTCGCATCAACACGTCTGAATTTATCTCTTGACACCATGTGTACGATAGATACCGTTGTCTTGACACCAATATGTGAACTTGGCACTTTCGGCATCAAAGATTCTGAATGCTGGACAATTGCTCCCCTTCAATTGTTGACCCGTGTTCTATCGAAAGAGCTATAGTCGCCGTTTGAGTAGTCGCATCGTCGAGTATGTAGATATCAGTTGTAAATTGCTGCTGGTTGTGGAGATGGTAACTTCATAAAACAAGATTTCTCTCGTTTTAACAAATAAATACACTGAAGCGTACATATATTCGTGTTAGATTATGTTATTACGTAAACACAATCCCTTACATGGTTATAGAATAAACCATGCCCGAAAAAATTAATTCCCGTTGTTGAGTCAAAGCTTTCCGGTGAAATGCTTGACTTTAATATGAAAAACGGGTTACTATCGAAAATAATAGCAAACCATTTTGAGCATGTTTTAAATCATTTAAACTTCTACTCGAACTTTATTTACAACCCCGTGTCATTATTGAATGATATTTCTATGATCATAAATATTATCGATTCCAGAAGACATGCTCTTTTTATCAAAATATTTTTGAACACACAATTTTGAAAGATTTAGAAAAACCTTTTGAAAAATTCTTGAAAAATTGTGTTCAATGTTTTGAAAACCAATTACTTGAGCTTAAGATGTTGAATATCTTACAAAACGAGCTCAAGTCTGAGAAGTTGTAAGCTTACCGTTATAAGGATAAGTTTATCATCGGCGATAAAATTTCCTTTTAACTGAAGAACGAGTCCTAAGTTGACATTTACTTAGAAGTCGTTTTCATGAGCTTGAAAAATTTTTGAATGTTTTAACATAAAGCTCATGACAGAGAAAGATGAATTTCTCGTTATGAGGAAAAGTTCTCTTATTTAAAAGATACACTTTCCTTTCTGAGCTTAAAACTTGTAATGTTTTAATACAAGCTCATGACCGAGAAAAATTAATTTCCCGTTACGAGGATAAGTTATCATTAAAGATAAGCTTTCCTAAAGTTGAGGTCCGAGTTACAGTCTGATATTTAACTGTAAGTCATTGTGCATGAGCTTAAAAACTTCGAATTTTTTAATAGAAGCTCACGCCCGAGAAAAATTAAGTTCTCGTTGTTAGGATAATTTTATCATCGGCGATAAAATTTCCGTTCTTTGATGTTTGGGGCATAATCCGAGATATAATTATACACCATTTACACGAGCTTAAAATCTTTGAATAATTTTAATGTTAGCTCGTGTCCGAGAAGATTTAATTTCTCGTTAATGAGGATAAGTTTATCATCGGCGATAAACTTTCCTTTCTTTTAAGACCGGGTCATCGTCTGATGTTTAACGATGAGCCATATACACGAGCTTAAAACCTTTGAATAGTTTTAATGTAAGCTCGTGTCCGAGAAAATTTAATTTCTCGTTTTTGAGGGTGAGTTATCGTTGAATAGATAAATTTCCCTTTATTTGAAGTTTGGGCCATCGTCTGAAATTTAACGATGAGCCATATACACGAGCTTAAAACCTTTGAATGGTTTTATTGTAAGCTAGTGTCCGAGAAAATTTAATTTCTCGTTAGTGAGGATATGTTTATCATCGGCGATAAACTTTCCTTTATTTGAAGATCGGGTCATCGTCTGATATTTAACGATGAGCCATTTACACGAGCTTAAAACCTTTGAATAGTTTCAATGTAAGCTCGTGTCCGAGAAAATTTAATTTCTCGTTTGTGAGGATAAGTTTATCATCGGCGATAAACTTTCCTTTATTTGAAGACCGGGTTATCGTCTGATATTTAACGATAAGCCATGTACACGAGCTTAAAAACTTTGAATGGTTTTAGTGTAAGCTCGTGTCCGAGAAAACTTAATTTCTCGTTTTGAAGGTAAGTTATCGTTGACGAGATAAACTTCCCTTTCTTTGAAGTTCAGGTCACAGACTGTGATTTGACTATGAGCCATATACACGAGCTTAAAACCTTTGAATATTTTTAATGTAAGCTCATGTCCGAGAAAATTTAATTTCTCGTTTTTGAGGATAAGTTTATCATCGTCGATAAACTTTTCTTTATTTGAAGATCGGGTCACAATCTATGATATGACTGTGAGCCATATACACGAGCTTAAAACCTTTGAATAGTTTTAATGTAAGCTCGTGTCCGAGAAAATTTGATTTCTCGTTTCTGAGGATAAGTTTATCATCATCGATAAACTTTCCTTTATTTGAAGATCGGGTCACAATCTGTGATATGACTGTGAGCCATTGATGGTAAGCTTAACCGTGAATCCCCTTAGACACTTGTTTCTCCGATATCTGCTTCTTCAGTAACCAAACTGTGAGAGTGTCCTTAGTTGGACGGTATACAATGATTGGACCGCTTCGTTCTTTTGGAACATCAACTTTGGTACCTGCATTCTCATTAGGAATTTGCATGCTTTGATATGGGTTAGCGATATCTATTTTAGAAGCAAGTGGGGGTTCACAGTTGTCTTTTCTTGTACCAGAGGCGACTTGAGTAGATGATTCACTTGTCTTAGCTGGCAAACATTTCCTTTTATAGAAAACCTTAAGTTTAGGCATAAGTGATGTATCATCCTTTTCAATTTCCTCCCTAGCAGTCTTAGTAGGATCGGAGACTATTCAAGTTAAAGGGCACTCGTTTCCTACAAGACTGAAAGTTCTACCAGTGGGGCGCCAAACTTTACCAATGGGTTTGATTTTAGCTATCCACTGGGATTTAGTTCTAGCATGGGAGTTCACCTCATGAAGGAATTTCTTGACACAAGAGTCATGATTTGCCTTAAAGACACGTTTCCTACATGTTTTACAAGTAGCATATTTAATGTCCGAGTAAGATCTAGAATTCCTAGATGATTGATTGATGCTCCTAGTATATGACATGCTATGGTTAGCAGTGTTGGGTAATCTAGAAGGCATCTGACTAGGTTTGAAATTCCTATCTCTTACTTGTGTCTTTTGAATAGCTTCCCTCAGACCAAATTTATGGCGAACGTCATTGGAACTAGTTCGAAACATGTTCTTTGGACTATGTCTAGGGAGGCTAGATGCAATCATGTGATTTGGTCTTGCAAAAGCTGTTTTAGTCACATTGGGCCTAGATGGTGGAGTGACTGGTCTAGAAAGATGAACCATATCAACTTGGGAGGCAAACCACGGTCTCGAGGATTGTGGTCGCTCAGATCTAAATACAGTCAGTTGTTTGATGGACTGATTTTGAGGCGGTTTCCCCAAGATTGATGATTTTTCAAGATTAGTGTCCACACTGGTTCCTTTAGTTTTCCTCAACTCGTTTTTCAAAGCCGCTATTGCAAAAACATTTTCCTGAATTTGAGCCTTTAAAGTCACATTCTCTTTGAGCAGTTTATCTTGGGATGCCAATTTAGATTCTATCAACTTAATTTGGTTCAAAAGATTATCCTTTTCAGCTTTAGAATCTAGAACTTTTTGATCCAATTTTTGTTCAAGAACAACGTTTGACTTTTCAAGTTTTTCAAAATATGTTTCAAACTTGTCAATTCTCTTACAAAATTCTAGTTTGGCATCCTCAAGATCTTTTGATTGCTGAGCTACGATCGTTTTGAGCTCTTGAATCTTAGAATCAGAAGCAATTAATGAAACAGTCGTAAGGCAATTATCATGATTGTTAGCATTTTGAACACTTTGTCCCCCATTATAACACACATCGGATGAATCAGAAATGGTATCGCTATCACTTTTTTCCATCCCGTGTTTGTCATAATTAGGTTCGAACTGCTCAATATGCGGCATTTCATCAGCATATACATCATATACAACATTACATTGTACCATGTTTGTAGGATCTTCGTCATAAACGGGTATGGTGTCATCATAAGAGATGTCTGTAACATTCCCTGACGTGTTGCTGATATCATGCTTAACTGTTGATTCCATGTCCTTGCAATCTTTAGCAGCCTCCAATTCGTCAATCGTATGACCATTTTCCTCTTGCATCGTAGATTCTTGCACTCCATTATCACACGCTTGCTGAAGTCGGCATCTTTCATAAATCGAAGACGAGACCGATGTCTTGAGTTTTAATAGTGTACCACTAAAAACTTAAAGCTCGGTATGTGTGTCTCGAAGTAATGACTATCAAATCACTGAACTTTCAGACTTGATGATATTGAATTGGAGGAAAGGCGTGAGTGATGCGCGTCTTGCACTCCTAGTTTTAAATTTATAAACAAGACTTATTAATTCCTTAAGTACGCATACGAGCAAGTATACTCGTTCTATTGTAGCAAAGTTGGGTAAGTCTAGGTCGTCCCATGGGATATGCGCATAATCAAAATGTTGTGGTGGTGTAGGTAATAGGGTTGTCACTACCGTTACTACCGCAAGAACTAACATGGTAAAGGTAAACATAACTAAAGACAATACTTGTGTGAATTCCATTTCATCCGTAGGAGAGATAATTTTCATGCATTAGCAATTATGAATCACAAATCTAAAGTATTTAAATTCCATTCCATGGTTTTTTTATAGAATTCATATTAACAAATTGGTGTAGACAAACCCTTTCGGCCTATGATCATCTATTCTAATTCATTATAATCACCATTTGCTAGAAAACATAAAGAGATAAGTTTGGTTTGAATGGGTTCTTTCAACCTATACCCAAGATAAATCTTTTGACAAATTCATTTAACCAACTCGTCAAGGTGAGTGTCAATCACCAAGAAACTAAATTGACTCATGCATAAATCTTTTGGAACATAATTTACCGGAAATCCTTTCGAGCTCTAAATCCAATAAAAAGTTATATTTCATTTGATTATCAAAACATGTTTCAAGAATTATCAACCATAAAAACCCATTTACATTCTCTTGTTCATAAAACCAAACACCCCTTTAGAATTCATGTTCATCACACAAGTATATCACACTACTCGAAATTCAAACACATTTCAACACAATTCATAACATTCTCAAACATTCAATAGCACTTAAATTATAATGAAGATTAATCCAAGTACAAGAATTTACAAATAGTTCTTCCAAAAAACAAGAAATAACAAAAACAGAATTTGTAGCAATTCCAAGCCTCCAATTGATCAATGTTCCTCCACCCGAATCTCTCATTCACGAAATTCGTCCTTCCCTTGAGAATTAACAGAGGTTTATTGTCTTTTGGGTTATATAAGTTTGGTGATTCTAACCTTTGTCAAGGGTTAGAATGATCAATGGATGAAGTACTATAAAACAAATGACCCTAAGGTCTAATTTATACATGATTATGCTTGGAGGGAAGGAAATAAACTCCGGGGAGTGTTTATGGGAGGAAAATGAGAAGTCTCTCATTGATGGTGGGAGTTTATGAGTGACTCTTGCTAGACTTGACTAACAACATGCTGGTGGAAACCGATGGTGGATTTGTCGATGGCACGGACTTGCTTGCCGGTGGCAACTGAGTGCTACTTTGATGTTGGTGGCAAATGAAGGTTGGTTTGATGGAGGCAAGCTAAGTGTTGCTGGTGGCAACTGAGCCATTTTCCACACTTTTCCTTCTAGTCCTTCTTCTTTTTTTCTTTAATCTACACTTCCCAAAACTCCTTCATTATCTTTTATTCTTCACACGAAATCTTACGCTTTCATGCTTCGTTTATTCTTTCTTCTCCAATTCGCGCTTGTTATTCCTTTATTCACGTTTCTTCGTCCTTTCTTCCTACAAAACACAATAACCGAACTTTGCACAATATTAGCAATAAAAGTCCGTTTATTAACACCAATAATACACCAATAGTGAAGATAATGCTTATTAATACATGTTGGATTTGAGCGTTATCAAATCCCCTCACACTTAAGTATTGCTCTCCCTCGAGCAAGTAAAGTAAAATCAAAAATTCAAAATCTAAACATAAACTTGTTTTCGACTCTCTAAATCTATAAAATGCTAAAGACTCAAGAAACAGAAGACATATCTTAACCCGATGGGGCGTGAGGACCCGACAATTTTATCAAAAAAGACTTTATCAATTTTGATAAATAAAAGCAAAAATACTAACCACCAAATGATCACTTCCATCTCTCTCATCATACTATCCTCGTCTTTCTCCATTTTTTTTTTCAACTTCAAGTACCACGTCTTGACACATTGGCCAATCGATACTACCATTTTACTTCTTCTTCCTTCGTCTTCATAATTTATAGCTCATTGGCTATTTATAATTTAGCTTATAGCTCATTGGCTATTTGCTTCTTTTCCGCAATTCCCTCACACTTTGGATGAACATACGCTACAAAAAATACAAAATAGAGTAGCTAATCCTTCTTTGTTGAAATAACTCATGCGAATTCAAAGTGTGACCAACTTGATCATCAAAAATCATTATTTATAACATAGGTGATTAGCAACAACTTTTTAAAATATTTTGCCTTTTATCATCTATTCTTTCCATAATCACACAAATTGTGATCTCACTGCGGATTAATACACTACTAAAATAAAATTTTAAAATTTAACTATTTTTTTAGATTTTTACATTTCGTTTGAAAAGTAACTAAATTTGACAAAATAGACCATTTTTCCTATTTGACCACCCCCTCACACTTAAGTTTGACACTGTCCTCAATGGTAATAAACGTACTTAAAAGTATAAGAAAATTGGAAAGATAAGGTCAAATGATACTACCAAAATATGAACCATGAACTCCATGTGGTTTTGTTGCATCATGAGTCTACAGAAAACTCCATATATTTCCACCAACGTTGAATTCATATGTCAATTCCTACAAATACTGCACTAACAAAAGAAAATTTTCTTCCAAACAAAATAAAATAAAATAAAAATCAAAAAAATGTCTAAAAATAAAAATCAACCCAAGTTATCATTCTACAATCATAATCCCTTGAAAACAAAATAAAATAAAATAAAGTTCTTTGAAAATAATATCTTACAAACTTCACATGATATGGTGTCTTCAATCTTCCATATATTCGTCATCATCATGAACTCCTCTTGATGATCCTCCAGCATCAAAATTTTTGAGAACAATGGAGCTACTTCCAACGTATCTACCCGTTTTTGGATCTGTGTAGTCATCAACGGACACTCCTTCTCCTCCATAATTACTTTCATTCCCATAAGAATAGTGTGTGTATGGGTGAGGATAAGGTACATACGGATATGGATATGGTGGAACATTTGGTGGCTCATAGGTTGGGTAACTATAATGTGCTTGATCCGCCAAATGGTGTAGGATTGGCACGGAATGCTCAAGGATGTAGTTGTTTCTCATGGTCATACTATCTCTCCATACCATCATCCTTTTTACCTCACTTAAACTTGCATTCCAATCTCCCAACTAGAGTTCACTCCACTCGTATCGTGCTCCTCTTCTCCTTGTTCTTCGCCTTCTTGTTGTAAAGGCTCTGGATTCCTTAGACATTTCTTTTGCTTGTCTAACTCCCTTTCCAAAGCTCTTATATCCCAAAATTCATTTCCAATCGGTTTCGATAACTTTTTTGTAACACTATCGTTTAAAAAATCGAGCCTTATAGCTATCCAAGTAACATAATGACCTCCACATATTTCACTAACTGTTTTCAATCCTGAGGCTTTCTTATACAAGTACTCGGCAATTCCTCGTACTATATTCACTTGCCTTTCTCCACTTGCTACGCTCAACAACCATAGGTCAGTTAATTGACATCTCTCCCTAGTTCCCGATCGATGCTCAAGTTGTCCTACTATGAACCTATGTAGGATTCTCAAAAGTGGATCTCTAACCGATACAAGTTTCTTAATCCCCACAATATTTTCAGCTATGCTTGCCCAATATTCGTTTACGCGTAAAAACTTCTTATTGGTTTCTAATCTAGAAAAGTGTAGCTCGAATAATGGATTGTCTAAATCTTCCTTATCATACAATCCTAACACCTCTCCAAACTGCGCTAGTGTAAAACAGTAATTTACACCTAACAACCTAAACTAAATGCAAGGTTCATCTTTTGCATCTTCAATGTCTTTTTTGAAATAAAAAGTTGAAAAGAATTCAAGACATAACTCACTATATACATCACCTTGTATGTCCAAGACCCTTTCAAATGAGTAGTCCTCAAAATTTGCTCCCGACCTATAAGTATATGTCATTTTCAACTTCTTTCTTAAAGCTTCCTCACAAATGATCTTCCTAAGCAAGTCCCAATCAGCTATTCTTGGTCTGCCAAAGGATTTCCCTCGTAACCCCGCTAATCTCATATATAGGCATGGCGTTCCATTTCTCCTAATCCTCTCCATTTCAAATGTTCATAAGACACAACCCTCACCTTGTACGGTATCTCTTCATGACCATACTTACGCTCGTATTTTGCGATCAATGGGTTGGGAGACATTGTCTTCTTTTGCTTCTAAAAAAATACAATACACAACACTTGAAATGTTAGTATGTTAGTACAACAATCAAATAAACATATCTAAACAAAATCTATAGAACAAAATAAACTAATAAAAACAAACAAACAAAATAAATAAAATAAAAAAAATTATTTAGGGTGACTTTCCGGCGGCAGGGTCATGGTGCCGACGGCAAGTTGGAACAGTGAGTGTTTTACCGGCCGTCAGCCTTGTCTTGCCGGCGGCAGGAGGTGATCAGTGGGCTTGTTGTCGGCCGGCGGCAACCCCTCCTATATATATATATATATATATATATATATATATATATATATATATATATATATATATATATATATATATATATATATATATATATATATATATATATATATATATATATATATATATATATATATATATATATATATATATATATATATATACTAGCGTCGTAACCCGCCCAACGGGCGGGGTCATTTCATATTTCTTTTTTAAATTATGTTTGTGTATCCGTTTTGTGTATTTGTAGTAGGACTTGTTTTTGTTCAAATAAAACTGAAAAAAAAAACCTTTTTGTATATATTTAGGCCCTAGCCACCCAAGGGACATGTTTTGGTCCATGTTTTTTTTATACATAAAGTAATTTTTATTTTATTTTTTTGTTTTTGTTGTTTGTACATGTGACCACTGTGTTTTATATGATGTTAATTTGTTAATGTACATACATGTGTCTTTGATTTGAAATTTATTACTTTTTGTTGTTATTTTGTTTGGCAAATTTGACGATTTTGCTTTACTGTTTGGTCGCTTAATTCTATGTGCTTATTTTTGGTTGATTTATTGTCTACCATGGTGAATATTTTTTTTAACGACTGTTGGTGCAACGCAGTTTCATCGTGCCACTTTATGCATCAAGACACGACGCCCCGAGTTTGAATCCTATTCAAGGAGAATATCCACCCCCAGCTTAGCCATCCAGTTTCCATATAGGGCTTCAAGGCATCAGCTAAGATTCGAAACCGACATCTGTTCAGAGAAAAATCCCCCATATGTGCTCCAACCAGGAGTTGAACCCATGACCTTCACCCACATGAGAAACTATAACCCATGCATCAATCCAGCTGAGCTAGACATCATTTGCCTTTTAGTATTAATAATTTGAACAAACAAAATCATCAAAGCTATATTTATTTTACTACTGGGTTCAGTTCGTAAATTATTTTTAAAAGTACGTTTGTGTATTTGCCGTAGTTGTTAGTAGGACTCGTTTTTGTTAAAAAGAAACTTAAAGGAAACTTTAGTTGTAAAATTATAAATGATTTGGTTTGTAAATAGTTTTTCAAACAATCTTTAGAACATTGGTTTTAAGTAGGACATATAGATGTTGCATTATAATTTTTTTGACAATGTTAGTGGGTGTGGATAATGTGAAATGATAGTAGGACATATAGTTGTTCCTCATAATAATGTGAAATGAAGACAGTATTTATTAAAATCAAACCAACCATTGATATTCTTGTGCCTTGGATTACCTAACGAACGGGTTTGATGCATTAATCTTATATTGAAATAATATTTGATATTGTTTGGTCTCGGCTCAAGTAACGGGCATGTGCATTTCGTAAGTCTTGACTGAAACACATTTGTTGTTCATTGTAATGGCTAAAGCGTAGATATATAAAATTCAATCCTCTCTTGCTTTTGATTTTTTATAGCTATTAGCTTTTTTATGTTTATATCTGATAATGAAATAAATGACAAAATACGTTGCTATTAGATGCCATTAATCCATAGTACTTTTATTTTAAAAATAATTGTAAGTAATGTAGTAATGACATGGTGTTGGATACAATTTTTTTGTTACCTCAACAACTTAAACAACATGCCAAACGAACACAGATATTATAAAAAAGTTAATGAACAATGATCATTCTATAAACACAAAAAACACATAACATTCTTTTGTAATACCAAAATCACCAAAACAAGAGAACTTTATTAACTTGTTATAACATTTATATAGGCATCAAAAGCTACATACGTTCAGACGTATAGTTCCTTATGTCATGAGAGTGATGAAGATAATTCTCCGGTGTGAGGGTCTTGTACAATTTCAAGTGTCATGCTCACAAACACTTTTTTGTATAAAGGCCCCGGTAAAATTAAACTCGAATGCTCACAAATACTCTTAATTGCCTTGTATTTCATATTTAGTGTTTTAAATACAATCACACTCAAATGATATATTTAAAGTCATAAATTGTCATAGTTTAATCTTATTTTGTCCCTATTTAATAATGCATGGAAGGTTGGTAATTCTTTAAGCTTTTCACTACCTAAATTAGTATACAACCATGAAAAGTAGATAGATTTTATTAAAGTTTTGCATGAAAAAGGCATTGCGGAACTGTTTGATAAAAAATATGATTTATCACTAAATGAATCAAAGTTACTGAATGGTTCTAAGATGCCGGGTGAATTTGATTCTGAATGAAAATGATTGTTTGATAACGGATCTAAATAAACAATATTGGTTGCTTAAAATTGTCGATTTAACCTTTTATATGGTTTGTACTAACCAAAGATATAAGTCGATGAAACAATTATTAAATTGTAAAATAAATATTATAATTAAAAATTGATTATTGATAAATACTTCTTAAAGGAATTGATTATTTCTAGAGGCTTCATAGGCTTCATAGTGGAACTAATAATTTATCAATCTAAAATACCGTAAAAGTTATATAAAATGACAACGAACATTTTGAAATTACTATAGTGAAACATTATTTTTTTAGTATCAATACCACTAACATTTTTTTTCAAATTGAACTAAACGTCTATATGTTGTGACATCGTTAGTCCATTTAGCCAATGATTATTTGCAAAACTAGTCTTTATATAAAAGGGCGTTTTAGTTTAACTAAAAAATAGTCTTTCTACTTTTAACTTAATTTTTGTTTCATTTCTTACTTTTTAAAAAAATAATTAACTTTTTTCGTACATTGAAAAAGTTAAAAATCGGCTATTTAAATATAGGATAAAAATCATATATGATGAACGAAACTTAAATTTATAATGGATTATATATTTTCGTGTAACCTCATTAGAGCCTATGATATTGTCACGTTGTATATAATATGACCATGCCTATGTGATGATTTAAAAAAAAGAATGAGTTCGTTTCATTGGAAAATGGAAACTGTGATAGAAACAAATAAAAGTAATGAAAATAAAAATTTCGTACACATTTGGCTACTTAATGGTTTAAGGCCCATTTTATGCAAAATGACTCAGAAGTATATTTTATGATTTAGAGACAAATTTTTTTTATCAAACACTACAACCTTTAACGTACATATATGATATATGTTAGTCCAAAGATTACTTCCGAACTATATGCCTTTTCACTTGATTTTATTTTGAGAAGATAAAATTATCCTTTTCTCCTTTAACTTTTTGAAAAAAACAGTTGTGCTTGGGACACTCGGAAAATTTTTAACTAAAAAACATCAATGACTTTTCACAAGGAAGATTTCGATTAAACAATAAAAACACTTTACACTTTTCATTTCAAATTCATCCCATGGCATTTAAGAACATACATAAGTTCCCTATAGAAAGGTACATAACAGACTAAATGCTCTCTTTTTTAGGTGAGCCAGTTGGTACAAGTTGCACAGAAATGCTAATCTACGACTATTTGAGTGTGGATATGTAGGGGTTCCCAAGAAAGATTTGCAAATAAATAGTTATAGGGAAAAGACCAATTTGGTCAAAATCACCTATCAGAATTTAAACCATGGTCAAGTTTTTTCATTGTGACAAATTTGGTCATACACAATTGCACAACTGCACAACTCCATCCAATAAATGCCACGTGTCCACTGACAGAATATTATCAGAATAGTAAATTACTAAAACGCCCTTTCTCTCTCTCTTTCTTCTTTCTTCTTTGTTCTTTCGTCTGTTTTGAATCAAACATCGAAATCCCACACCAACACACACCAATTGATAATCAATCGGGTTTAATGTAAAGTCGCTGCGGTGGAGTTGGTAGGCGGTGTAGCTACTATTCCGACGGGGTCAAGAAATCAATCGGGTCTTAGGTAATCATTACATTCGATTTGTGAAATTTATTTTCTATTACATTTTAATGAATTTAAATGATATATAATTTTAGGGTTTTCAATATGATTTGGGTATTTCTTGATTTTTTTTCTTTTTTTCTGGTTTTTGATATGGGTTTTTAAAATTATGAATTGGGCAAGAAAAAGCTTTCCAAATTATGAATTGGGCAAAAAAAAGCTTTCCAAATTTTTGATATGGGTTTTTAAAATTATACTTGGTGTCGTTGTAGCTTGGTGAATGCTTATAACAGTTTGACTCAGAAATCAATATGTGGAGGACTCATTTCTAGATGTTTAATTTTTGCAGGCTGTACGTGTTTGGGACTCCAGAACTGGTTCAAAGACGATGAAGCTTCGAGGCCACACAGACAATATTAGGGCTCTTCTTCTTGATTCTACGGGGAGGTTTGTTTTCTCTTGTATATTACTCCGTATTTGTTTAGCTGGGTGGTGAATGAGATGTTAATGTCCAAATTCTCATTCATTTACCTTGATGCATCTATAAGTTAGTGATAATGTTTAGGCAGTTTACTGACTAGTGCTATATGTATCAGTTTTTCTATTTTACTTGCTTTTACCTTGATATTTAGTAAATGAATGAATTCATAGCTATAAATAGGTTGATTATGGCCTATGGTGTCTGGTGGATTAAGCAGTTCACATTAACACATCAAACCTAATTTTTTGGCCTTCCCGAGTGTTCATATGAACCATGGGACTAATTTGAAGTTTGGTAAATGAAAAGATATTTCCTATCAAGAGATACGTAAATCTATGAGCTAAAATATGGTATTATAATATATTAAAACATAGTTTTACGTTCGTAGATGACCAATTTAATTCCATGGTATTTGCTGTTTGTTTTAAATTGGGGCTTTGAATCTGGAAAATTGGAAAATTGCGAGTGTTTTAGTTATTTCTCTTTTGTTTTTAATTTATGATTTGTTTGTAGGGATAGTTAGTTTTGTATATGTATCTGTCTTGTTACAATACTCTTTAGCGCGTATGAGTCTAATTTTTTTCTTATTTGATACACCAACTGTTTAATCTTACTATTGTAGTGTGATATATAAATGAAGTGTGGCACGTCATCGATAATGTATACAATAGGAAGATTAAACCGTTGGTGAATTTTATGGAAAACAAATTAAACTCATATGCGTTAAAGTGTTTTGTTTGTCTGATGTTTGCAGATCGTTATTGTCAATTTACTTGCTGTATCTCACGTTTTATTGGCACGCAGCTTAGTCATTGCTGTTAATTTTGAATAGATTTAACATTTGACTGAGTATACACGATTGGATGCAAGTGTTTCGTTATTTTTAGATTTTTGTCAATTATGTTCTTTTTCAAGGTAGAAATTACGTTTTTTGGTTATATATGAATGAGTGTAAGTGTATAGCTGTTTCTTGAATTTATTTGTTTTTATATGAAGCTTTTGTTGTTAAAATTTAGGATTGGGATGTTTGTTTTCGGCTTATCAGCTTTTTATGACATGATAAGGTTATATAAGCCAAAAAGTTTTAAAATAAGCTACACAAAATGAGCTTGTGAAATACATAAGCTATAACTACGCTATATAAGCCAAAAAGTTTTAAAATGAAATCGAAAACACATAAGCTATAACTGCGTTATTCAAACCGAAAACAGACACCCATATGGTGTTTGTTTTGGCTTATGGGGTATTTGTTTTTGGGGTTATGCTTCATAAGCTCACTTTTTGTAGCTTATTTTAAATCTTTTTGGCTTATATTTAAGTGTTTGTTGATTGTTGATTTTTATGTATTGTTATGTGAAACTTCCTACTATACATGAATTTAACATTTACTTGTTATAAATTTAACGGGTTTAGACTGTTTACAAATTATGAACAAAGATTAAAAAAATGACGGATATGTAAAGAGAAGTACAATGACCAAAATAGGATGTACTAAAAAGTATGTTGGCATCTTATGACAATTTAAATAGAAAGCTTTAGCTCTCAGTATTCTTAGAGTAATATGTATAGGCTGCAAACATATTTTGAAGTTCTGGTAACAAAATACTGACACTAATGCACAGATATCCAACTGTTTTTAATATGATATGTGCGCATATCTTGTTTTGTGTTATAAGTAGATTCTAACTGTTTTTAATCTGTCTTCGTATTACATTTTTTATTGTCATTAAACAAAAAAATTATTTTCGCTAGTTACACCTCTGAAGTTCTAAACAAAATATCGACGCCTAAAACGCAGATATTCCACATTTTTGTAGATGTTTTTGACAAATATGTATAAGCATGTCTAGAAAGTGCTCATACACGCTTATCACAAACAAAGTTTCTGCATAAGTTATGTGGATATAGATCCATTGATTATAAAGACAGTGAAAGTGATTTACATTTTGTATCATTTAATTGGCAAGCATGCCTTCAAAAATATGAACTTCACTTCAGTGGCTTAAACTATTGACCTATGTTGTCCTGTGCGTTTGGGTACTGGGGCGAAATAATGTATTTTATAGAACTCTTTGTTAATATCTTTTTGTTGATGTAATTCATTTCTATATGTATTATCTTTGCATTTGTGATGCTCATATACATTCTTGCTCAAATTTCACAGTAGTCATATAATGTTTTAACTTAGAGGTCTTCCAACTTTTTGTGCAACATTATCATAATCATCAATCTCAATGTGGTGGTCAGTGATCATGATGTTATTGGAGAGCCAAAGCCATACCCACCACCTAACTTTGCAGAGTCAATGCAAGCTTCTCTA
This sequence comes from Glebionis coronaria, assembly GCA_025667525.1. Classification (NCBI taxonomy): domain Eukaryota; kingdom Viridiplantae; phylum Streptophyta; class Magnoliopsida; order Asterales; family Asteraceae; genus Glebionis; species Glebionis coronaria. The sequence continues at coordinate 31,889,008 of CM046874.1, read as the reverse complement.
AATCAACCACCAGCAACAGTTACTGATACTCGGATTTCTAGTGAAGGGTCATTCGCGGGGTCTGTTACCAGACCGAATTTCAATCTGGGCCCCCCCCAGTTCAAGCTCCTCAATATCAATCTAGTGTGGGGACGAATTCTTATGGTAACAGCTTCAATAACACTTCTGGACCAGGACAACATAATTCAACTCGTCCCACTTTCTTAAATCCTCATCAGCAGCCTCCTGCAAATAACCGTATGCAACCAATCCACCAATGTATAGTAACAGGGGACCCATGGCAAAAAATGAGGCGCCTCTAAAAATCTTTCCCATTGTTGCTTTAAACCCGTATCAAGGGAAATGGACCATTAAAGCTCGAGTGACTGCTAAGGGGGAGCTTAGACGTTACAACAACGCAAAGGGCAATGGTAAAGTTTTCTCATTCGAACTACTTGATGCCCATAGTGGGGAAATAAAATTAACTTGTTTCAATGCTATTGCTGATAATTCTTACGAATTAATTGAAGTGGGTAAAGTTTATTATGTATCAAGAGGAAGCTTAAAACCCGCTGTAAAAGCTTTTAACCACTTAAAAAACGATTATGAGATTACTTTGGATCAGACATCAACATTGCAACCTTGCGAAGATGACACCTCAATTCCACGTTAGCAGCTTAATTTCCGTAATATTAGTGACACTGAAGGCATGGATAGCAATGTGGTGTTGGATGTAATCGGTATCGTAACTAGTATCGAACCGACAACCCCAATAACGAAGAAGAACGGTGGTGAAGCTTTAAAACGGGTTCTCAAAATAAAAGACATGTCTGGAAGAATCATTATGTTGACTATATGGGGAAATGTTTGCAATGCCGAAGGTCAAAAACTTCAAAACATGTTGGATTCTGGTGAATTCCCAGTTCTTGCAGTAAAGTGTGCTAGAGTAAACGAGTTTAATGGGAAAACAATTGGGACCACATCCTCTAGCCAACTATTTATAGATCCTGAATTTCCAGAGGCTCGTAAACTTAAAGAATGGTTTGATACTGTCGGGAAAGATGCTCCTTCCATATCTTTATCACGGGAGTTTGCTGCCCAAACAGATTCATTGAAGACTCTATCCCAAATTAAAGACGAAAAGATTGGGACTTCTGAAAAACCTGACTATATAATAGTTAATGCCACCATCTGGCATATGAAGCCTGATAACTTTTGCTACACAGCATGTCCAAACATGGTCGGCGATCGAAAATGCGGTAAAAAAGTTGTGAATGACGGTGATGGAAAATGGCGATGTGATAAGTGTGATCAGACTTTTGATGAATGCGAATATCGATATATGCTTCAGGTACATATACAAGATCATACTGGTATGATATGGGCAACTGCGTTTCAAGAAGCTGGTGAAGAAATTTTGAATCATTCTGCTAAAGATTTGTATTTTATGAAAAATGAAGATCAAGATGAGGATAGGTTTGCGGAATTTTGCGTAGCGTCTACTTTTTTTTTGTTCGCATATCACATATCTGATGTACAATTTAAACTGCACTAGTTATGGTGTGTTAGCTGATTGGTGCAACAAAGTACCTCTCTTGACAATTTTGTTTATGAAGATTTGGTTTTTAACTTTGTTAATGTTGCTTTTAGAGCTTTTCAGTTGCAGGTAGACATTCTAGACATATTTTTTCAACTTGTTATTGTTAAATAAGATATATATTGTCCACGTTAATGGTTATACTGAAGCATGTTGTTGTCCCATACATTTGTGATGATTAAGCAATGAAGAAAGAAAGAAAATAGATGAAGAAGAGATGAATTCCTAGAGAGAGAAAGTAGTGAGAGAAAGTAGAGAGGAGGAGAGGATTAACTTGTGAATATTAGATTAAGGAATGAGAAAAATGAACCACCAACCCTCCTAACATGCTAGGAGGGTAGTATATATAGTCCACCCACATGCGGGCTTTAATGGACTATATATTGGGCCGGGCTTGTCTTTTGGACTTTAATTAGTTTAAATCCAAGCCCGTAAACCACGACTAATTAACTACCTATTACAACGTTCTAACTAATGTTACAATAATAACCTATGACCGAGCATTCTTGTTTGACTCAAAATATTTTGAGGCTAACAATCTCCCCCAATGTGAGGTCATACCCTTTTGATATTTGAAGATCAAAGGAGATTACGAATCTCATCATAAATGAGCCTTGAACGTGTAACAGTAGTTTTGTTCCTTCATGCTGTGATCTTTGAGCCTTTGTTGTTGTCTTTCGACTTTGTCTTTTAGTCTTGAGATCTTCAAATCATCCTTGACTTGTCATTGCCATCTTGCGATCTTGTGTCTTTATCCACATGCTCACACTATCATTTGTTGGATAAGTCTTTGAGCATGAATATGTGGTTGTGAATCTTTGACTTTGCTGAGTACACCGTGACGCCACCTTCTCGAGACAAAACATAGACACGGACTGAATGGCTTTGACATTCGTCCTAAATCGGTAGCGTTTTACCTCCGGTCGGTGAAGACCGTTATACGATATTAAATATCGTACCTGTGATTAGGTAGATTCAATTAAGAATCTCCTTGACAGGGTTTCGCGGCTGTACTAGCCGTTCTCTTTACTCGACCGTCTCAAAGCAAGACTGCGAACATAAAGAGTGAATCAATTGGATAAATATCCGCTTGATTAAAGTCGTCAATTCAAATTCCTGGAACAAGTTTGATTCATTAAGAATCTTACCATTGTTGCTTTCCAGTTGACACAAGTTTGATTCATAAGAATCTCACAAGTCACCTACCGTAGCGCTGTTTGATGTTGACGCTAGAAGGATTTCCATTCGTCACTGTGAATATTAATGAATATCACTCTGAATGTTCTGGCAAGACCATAAAGATATTGCGTAGAAACCTGAAATGAGTTTGAATCAATTCAGAATAAAACCACTATTGCTTTTCAGTTTTACATATGTTCAATTCATAAAGAATCTTGCATATGACCTATCGCAGTGCTGTTTGATGTTAACACTGGAAGGATTTCCACTCATCATTGTGAATACTAAGTAGTATCACTCTGAGTGTTCTAGCAATATCGCAAGGATATAGCGTAGGACTCTCTTGATCTTCATCCGTGTGTCCTAACGAGATTTGATTGATCTCTTGGCTCTAGACTCGATTTGTGCACTTTTAGTGGTCGGAGGCTGGAGCAGATGCCACCTATTCAATATCAACTATCTTGGAGTGAGAAAGTCAATAGAAGTCGTGTTGATCTCCATGACAATAAAACAAACTTCTTTTGAGAGAAGCCTGAGTAGCTAGGAAAGGATTGTGCTTCACATCACTGGGTCCATGATGAGTTGTCTTCATGATGTGTTGACTCGGTTTCTGCCTAAGTTGTATGGAGGGCTTCTTTCTTTACACCCTTTATCCTTACATTTCTTTTTCATTCTTCAACCCCTTCAATGCTTACCAAGACATCATTAATAGCACCTTGTTGTGATTGTTCCAGTGCTATCATCAGTACTTAGTCGGCATTCAGCTACGTTCACATTCTACTCTATCTTTCCTAAGGACTTCTAATCATCTATTGGATTGTCCCTGGGAAGATCCCTCCGGTTCTGGTTGGATCATAGGACTTAAACCTAACCACCCTTTTGATACCAATAACGTCGTGAATTAAAGATGTTGTGGGTATTTGATCGTAACCATGAAAACCACTTTAAATTCTAACAAAGTGTTTGAAAAACATTTAACACCTTGCTAGTTTTGTCGTTTCAGAAATGCTCCCCCTTCACATGTGCATCGATAATCGAAAGTGTTTCGCACATGTAGGTAAGAGTTAAAGTGCTTGAGTCTTATATAAGATCACATTTTAATCACATTTTCTCCCCTATCTCTAATATATAAAATCTTTTGATATTAGAGATACCAAATTTGATTAAAATATATTTTGAAAAATAGTCTTGAAAATCTTCGGGAGAAAGATGTGTTAATCTTCTGCATGAAGTTGAATTGCTCCCCCTCAAAAATTGATCCAATGGAATTGTCATTACGAGGATTTGATCCACATTAAACTTTTGAGGATAGGAGTTGTTGAACACACAATTTTTGAAAGATTTTGAATATCAATGAGAAATTCTTGAAAAAATTGTGTTCAACGCTTTTTGAAAAATCAATTCTTTTTGACGAAAAGGTTTTTCTAAACCATAAACTTGAGTTCATAGACTTTGAATGTCTTGACGAATCCACTCAAGTGTAAGAAGATTTAACTTCTTTTGCTAAGGGTAAGAGTACAAAAGCGTACACTCCCCCGTGAATTTAGATCCGGGTTGCAATCTGAAAGTGATTACAAGCCATTGTGTTGAGCTCAAAACGTTGAATGTTTTGTGACAAGCTCAACCCAAGATAGATTGCTCTACCCGTTGTTGGAAGTATTGTCCAAAATAGACAATTTCCTTTTGAAAATATAGAAATGACATGTTTTGAAAAATATTTACAACTTTCATTCGAGCTTTATGTACACACCCGTGTCGTTATTGAGCGACATTTCTAGGTACGTCCATATTATCGATACTGAAAGACATGTCGAGAAGAATATTTTTGGATTATCAAAGATTTTTTAATTTTGTATTTTGCTTTTTGATTAATATTTACAAGATAGATGTTTGATAGATGAATCAAGCAGGCTTCTTTGCCAGAACCTCCAGTTCTGCTGGAGTCAAACATCTCATACCAATTTGCCTAACGAGGTACTCAAACCTATCTTTCGACAAAGCTTTCGTAAACAAGTCGGCTAATTGGTAATCCGTTCCAACAAAGTATAATTCAACGATACCTCTTTCAACTTGTTCCTTTATGAAGTGGTATCTGACATCGATGTTCTTTGTGCAGGAATGCTGTACCGGATTGCAGGAGATGGCTATGACCGACTCAGAGTCACAGTACATAGGTACTTTATCAAAGTGGAAACCATAATCCGTGAGTTGTGTTCTCATCCAAAGAACTTGAGCACAACACGCAGATAGAGACACATACTCCACTTCGGCTGATGAAAGTGACGTACAATCCTGCTTCTTGGAAGACCATCCCACAAGCTTGTCTTGACCTAGAAATTGTGCACCACCAGAAGTACTTTTACGTGTAGCAAGACACCCTGCATGATCAGAATCTGAATAGGCCGTTAGAAAGAAACCGGTTTCCCTCGGATACCAGAGTCCCATGTGAATGGTATTCTTAAGGTACCGAAAGATCCGTTTAACCTCCTTGAGGTGATTTTCAGTGGGTCGTGCTTGATATCGTGCACAATAGCATGTAGCATGATGTATATCAGGTCTGCTCGCTGTCAAGTACATGAGGGACCCGATCATGGAACGATATCTCGTTTGATCAATGGGTAATCCCTCCAAATCAGCATCTAGGGATGTGGTTGATAATGGTGTCCCAATGGGGTCACATGATGTCATACCATGCTTTTTGATTATCTCTTGACAATACTTAGCTTGGTTAATGAAGATACCACTTGGGGATTGGTGAACTTGAATTCCTAGAAAGAATTTTAGTTCGCCCATCATAGACATTTCAAATCTGTTGTGCATTACTTTTTCAAACCATTTTGAAAGTTTTGGGTTTGCAGACCCGAAAATAATGTCATCAACATAAATTTGCACAAGCAGAATGTCATCCCCATATTTATAACTGAACAAAGTTAGATCAATGGAACCTTTTGAGAAACCTTTGGAGACCAGAAATTTCGAGAGCTCGTCGTACCACGCCCTTGGAGCTTGCTTGAGTCCATATAGCGTTTTGTGGAGACGATACGCCCTGTCAGGATAATGAGGATTGACGAATCCTTCCGGCTGCGTGACATAAACTTATTCCTTCAAAGGACCGTTAAGAATCGCCGTCTTTACGTCCATTTGATAAACGATGAATCCCTTATGTGTAGCATAAGCAAGAAAAATCCTGACCGCTTCCATTCGAGCCACTGGTGCAAATGATTCTTCGAAATCTATACCCTCTTTCTGTCCATACCCTTTAGCCACTAGCCTAGATTTATTCTTGATGATCGTGTTCTCTTCATCCATCTTGTTTTTCCAGATCCATCGAAGATTTATTGGTGTTACATCGTTGGTCTGTCAACAAGTTCCCAGACTTTAAGTCTTTCAAATTGTTGAAGTTCATCCGTCATTGATTCAATCCAAGCATGATCAGCTAATGCTTCTTTGATGTTTTTCGGTTCAGCTGAACTCACGGTGAGTGCGAACATACAAACATCGGCATCGGTGTTAAGCTGTCGTCTTGTGTGAATGGGCTGTGAAGGGTTTCCAATGACATGAACCAAAGGATGATCTCGGGTCCAATGATGTGTTGAAGGATGTCGTTGGTAAAACGTATGCATATTTGATGGATCAACATGGCGAGTAGAAGACTCTCCAGTTTCGTGTACCGGTGTACCGAATGGGTTGATAAATTCGTCTTTGTCAGATAATGCATTGTCTGCTTGATCTGTGTTCTCTGGAGCAATGACAGTAGTTTTGGATGTTGTAGGATCGATTGTTGAAGTCATATTCTGAGGAGGTAAATCTGCAGCAACCCGTGTTGAAGTAGATGAAGTTGTATCTGGTTGTTGACGATGATCGGTTTCATCATTCTTATCATGAGTGACAGCGGAAGACTTTGATACAACTTGTTTCTCCCCCGTGAAATATTCATCATACATTGGTCCATATAACATTTCCAACTCTTCAATTGTCGTGTCGACTGTCATATCAGCTCTAGGAACATTTTCTGGAACCAGCGTTGAACTTGACGGTTCATTGCTGTGGTCTTGAGTTCCGAGTTCCGTGCGGTTGTGAACGGAAGTCGTCTGTCGTTGTGGATCGGGACTTAAACTCTTTTGTTCAAGTGCCATTTCTTGTAATTCATCAAATCGGATATGAATAGTCTCGACTATCAATTTTGTTCTCTTGTTGTACACTCTATATCCCTTAGACTGAGTTGCATATCCCACAAGAATACCTGCATCACCTTTTTCTTTCATCTTATCCAAGTTTTCACCATCTCGAATGATGTAACAAGTACATCCAAAAACATGAAGGTGTTTGAGTGAAGGTTTTCGATCATGAATTATGTGATATGGTGTCTTTTCGTGTCTTGGGATAATTAAGGATCGGTTTTGTGTGTAGCATGCGGTTGACACGGCTTCGGCCCAAAAATATAGTGGAAGTTTTGAAGCGGATAATAATGTTCGAGCAGCTTCAACCAAAGTACGGTTTCGTCTTTCAACAACGCCGTTTTGTTCGGGTGTTCGAGCAATAAATGTTTCATGTTCAATCCCTTCAGCTTCAAAATACTTTCTCAGATTTGAATTTAAAAATTCTGTACCTCTGTTAGTACGAACCACTTTAACTTGAGCCTGAAGACCACGTTGTATCAATTTAAGGAAGCTGATGAGAACTTCAGGTGTTTCATCCTTGGACCTCAAGAAGTGAGTCCATGTGTACCTTGAGTAATCATCGATAATTACTAGAATATATTTCTTTCCATTAATACTCTGAACACGCATGGGACCACACAGATCCATGTGAAGAAGATCTAACCGTCCTTTAGAGCTTGGTGTGGTCTTTGTTTTGAAGCTACTTCGTTTAGCCTTACAAAGTTCACAAGAAGAACAAAGATGATCTTTGATGAATTTCAAGCTTGGAAGGCCTCTCACAATATCTTTCTTGGAAAGCAAGTTAATGGTATCAAAGTTGAGATGAGAAAGACGTTGATGCCATAACCATGCCTGAGTCGTTGAAGCTTTTGCCATGAAGCAAATTGGAGTTGATGAAGTTGTGTCTTGAAGTGAAATTGTGTAAAGATCAGTACCCCGTGTACCGGTAAGTAAGTCATTCCCATCATAATCACGAACAAAACATGTCTTCTTTCTGAAAGCAACTTCCAAATCCGCATCACAGAATTGACCAACCGAGAAAAGATTGTGATTGAGCCCTTCGACGTAGTATACCCTTTTAATCGTGATATTCCCCTGAACCAAATCTCCATATCCTAGGATCGGTGCAAATTGATCATTTCCGAATCGGACCGTACCCAGGAACTTCTCTACGAAGTTAATTAGAAGCTTGAGATTCCCCGTCATGTGCTTCGTGCATCCGGAGTCCATTATGAAGAGAATTATTTGTATCACCTGCAGAAGAGTTAGAACACGATGGAGCATTTGCTAAATTGGATACCACAGTAGTTGTGATAGTAGAATCATTAGTGTCCTTATCAACATTTAAAGGCAAACTAACACTCGTTTTCACATTTTCTGTCCTAACTTTAGGCATCCATTTATATCCGGGAGGACATTGATTAGCAAACCACCATTTCCAAGACTTGCTAGCAGACTCATATAATTCCTTAATTTTGCTTCTAGGATTTTTAGTTGTGGAGTCTGATGCATTACTATTCTTAGTGGGGGTTGCACCAGAATGGTTCACTTTGCGTTTGGGTTTACTAGCTCTAATAGGCATTGCAACTTGCTTCTTAGTTCTAGTATCTACGCCTTTGACTTTATTTATAGCACACATAGAATGATTAGCATTAGCACACTTTCCACATTTGACACAAACAAATTTCACATTCATAGCATTCAAATCATTCACAGCATTCAAATCGTCATTACATGCGATTACAGACTTTTTATTCTTAAAAACGTTCAAATTCCTAGGGTGTTCTTCTACTTCCTGCATCTCCCCTTGATTCTTGTGTTTCCAGACCTTATCATTCACTTGAGTGCGCTTAAGCTGAGGCCGGCTAACACTAGTAGTGGAAACTATTCCTGTAGTAGAAGACACACGAATATTAGTGTTTCTAGAAGTCTGAGGCGAGTGAGTATCTTTGTTTGTGGGCTTAGTGGACATTCTATACATCCCTGGTTTAATCACATTATTGTGCTTAACGCTTGGTGCTACATGATTCCTTATGGGTTGAGCTTGTGGTAACCTTTCCTTTCCATCCATCTTGGGGGCAAACACAGGTTTTGCAAACGAGGAATTAGATAAAGAAGATGGTTTTCCCAAGATAGAGGATCTATTCTCTTTAGAGGCATTGGGTTGTCTAACAACATTTTTCTTAATGCTAGGTTCCAGAATTTTCCCACCCATTTTAGCAATGAGTTTCTGCAACTCTGCTATCGTTCTGTCCCTGTCTTGTAATTGAGCTTTCAACCCTTTAATTTCCAAATTCTGTTCATTCATTTCTCGAAATGTTTGGGAAAGTTTTTCTTGCAATTTATTATCATGTGGAAAACGACCAACGTCTTTTTGCAAAGCAAGTTCAAGTGAATGACAATGTTTTTAAAGAAATCAGTTTTGTGTTGAAGTAACTCAAAAGCCTTTTTCTCAACATTTTCTTTACGTTTCGAAAGCTCAATTTCAAGACGTTCACATTCTTTGATCTTATCAAGATATTGGCATGCAACTTCAGAATATTCATCAATATCAGCACAAGATGTAAAATAAGCACACATAACATCTTTAGAAACGTATTCTTGCAAGAGTAAATCATATTTATCTAAGAAATCAGACTTCTCCATTTGAAGATCATCAATTTGTTTCTCAATAGATTCAACATATTTTAAATCATCAAACATTTCAGTCCGAATGAACTCCTCAAGTTGAAGAACAGTTTCTTTAATCAACGCCGTGTTTGGAATTAAGAGTTCTTTGACAAGCAAGATAATATCTTGAGGAATCGGACGTGTCCACTCAGCATTTTCACGTTTTGCCCAGTCTCGTTCAACAATAGATTTAACATTATCTATGTGGTGTTTAAGAATACCTAAAGTTTTCCTACTCTTGCTTTTAGATTCATCTAGAGGGAGGTAGTTTATGTATTTGTAAACATTAGATTTCTTAGGGGCAAATGCTTTCTTCCATTGAATTCTCTTTTGTTTGCATTCTAAGAACACTTCCTCACGAGTTTTCTGAGTTTGTTTGTTGAACAGGCCATAAAGAATATTCTCATAAGCATAATTATAAGGTTTCACAAACTCCTTATTAACAAGTGGTTGACTATCAGCATCCCAAAGGGCAGTCTCTTCACTATTGACACTAACAGGCATGCAATCAAGATCTGTCCTTTCAGTCTCATCAAGATAGAGACACGGGTTCGCAGCTTGAGCTTTGGCAAGGTACTCAGGACTTGCAAAGCTAGCTTGACCCTTAAACATCGATGGAGGTGCTAGCATTCTTACGGATTGAATAGAATCATGCGTTTTATAAACAACGTTCTTCAAAAAGTCGACTTGTGCTTCTAGTTTTGTAACTTTTTTCGGTTTCTTTATCATATCTACTTTTGAAGTCTTGTTTTAACGCATCTACCTCTTGTTTCTTATCCTCTAGAATTTTAGCAGAATCGGTAGTGGTCATAGAGAGATTTTGTTCAAGTTAATTAACTTTGGTATTGGCAAGGTACGTTTTTTGACGTTCATCCATTAAGAAAACATTATATTGACGCTTCTCTTTAGCTAATAACTCAAGAGTTGTATTATATTTGTTTTCAAAATCGTTCTTTTGACTTTTTAACGCACTTCCCTTGTACCCCTCAAGCTCTTTGGTTTTCTGAAGGAGCTCATCTCTATAGGTTTCAGTCATCTCAGTAGATTTGATAAGAGCAGCTTTGCATTCTTCAAAGCTTTGAGTGAGCGTAGCGTTTGCCTTCTTTAATTGCTTTTGACTCTTTTTATTTTCAGTGACATCTTTTTGTAAAGTAGCAATTAAATTAGCAAGCGCAATACGTTCCTCTTCATCATATTCATTTGCATGTTGATCATCCTCAGACTCATTATTGCACATGTCTGATGAATCGGGTGTGGTATTGCTATCAACCGTTTCCATCATACACATGTCATTAATGGCATTGGGTAGATCACTATGCTCAGGAATATCACCAAACACATTATATTCATCAGTAGTGTGTACCTTATCGATTGGCTCAGTGTCAAAGATAGGGCCATTGTCATCTTCAGTGACTTTGAGAACTTCTTCAACCTTTGCCATGTACGAGTAATGTGCATCAAGCTCTTGATCAGAATCTTCATCATCAGTATCATCAAGCATGGCTCCTTCCTCAGCTGACAATTTAACCCCTGCTTCCATCTTTTTGCATAGCAACATCTTTTCCTTGTGATAGCTGGAGTCTCTAACCCTTTTCGGCTTCCTGCATTCCTTTGCCATATGCCCATAACCTTGGCAATTAAAACATTGAATCCCGCTTTGCTGAACCACTTGACTTCCAACCGTTTCCCTATTCCCAGTAGCAGCAGCAATCCTCTGAGTATCATACTTTGCAGTTTGTCGATCATATCTTGCAGAACCCTCAACATGTGTTGGATTATGTCGAGCATACCTAGAAGGACTTTCACCACGTCGACGTGTGTCATACCTTGGAGGACTCTCAACATGTCGGTTCTTGGTGTTAGATGATGTGCGAAGATTGTTGTTGGTGGGTTTGTAGATTTTCTTGTAAGTCTTCATTATGAAAGCAATTTGTTGTTTCATCTCTCGGTTCTTTTGAGCTTGGTCTTCATCACTATCTTCTTCAGATGAGGACTCAAATGGTGGTGATGGTGCTCTTGGCGCTTTACCTCGAGATTTTGTGGAAGATGAAGACTTAGATGATGTGGAATATCGTGGTGAAGATGATGTATTAGAGTATGGCTTAGGAGCACGATAATGAGGATCTTGAACATGTTGAGTGGTAGTCACTAAAGCAAGTGGATTAGCCGTCTTGGCAACACGTTCAGCTCGAATCTCATTTGCTTCATTCTGAAATTGCTTTAAGATGTCAAAGAGTCGATGATATGAGACCTCGTCTAACTTTTCTTGTTGTTTCACCAAAGTGACGAACCGTGTCCACTCGGGTTGAAGTTGTTGAAGAAATTGGACATTGACTTGCATGATGGAGACTTGCAGATTATTTCTTGTCATGTCATTCATCATCTTATAAAACCTGGAGTAGTAAGAGTCAATAGATTCTCCATCCCTTGAAGTAAACTTGCCAAAATTCCAAAACAAGTTTGTTTTGACATCTTGTTTGTTGAGTGATTCTCCTTGTTGCAAGCGTTCAATAGCAGTCCACATTTCATGTGCTGTAGGGCATGCATCAACCGTGGAATAAATGTCACCTCCAATCCCACTTAGAACCATATAGATGGCTTCCTTCTCCGCATCATGCCAAGCACAATTTTCAGGTGTGAGATCAGCTCTTGTTTCATCACGTTCACTTGCAGGTATTGGATCAGTAGTATATGTGGCTGCTCTTGGAGGAACTGAGATCTTCTTAAATATATATGGTCCATGAGTAATACATTTCCTCAAGGCATCACCATTAGGTCTTGTATCAAGATATCGTATGAAACGTGATTGCCATTGAGCATACCGACCAGATACAAGCATTGGTGGTCTCTCTTTGTTACCCGCCACCATGATGTTCTTGTTCGTCACACGATATTCGGCAGTAGAATCCATCTCAATATTCTCAGAAATGATGAAGTGAATATGGATCTTAAGTAGATTTTTTGTGATTGTTGTTGTGGTTTAAATTCCGAAAATTGCAATTTTTCTCCAGTCCGAGAATAAATTCTCCAGTCCGACAAAAACGGTAGACCAAAAAATTTTGTATCGCCAAATTTTGAAATTGAGCTAGAAATGTCCTAAAACTAGTATGGAAAAAATTTGAATTTACTTGACAGAATAATTTTAACTCTTATTTTTTTTATTTTTTTTTCGTGGAAACGATATTCCGAAACTAGTCTAGATGGTGGCTAAGTCTAAAAAATACTCAAACAAAAATTAGCAAAACACATCATCGGAATGTCGTCGGAATCACTTATCGGAATCCCTTCGTCGGAATGAGATCGGAATGACCTAATCGGAATGCAATCGGAATGCCAAATCGGAATACCTTGTCAGAATGCCAAATCGGAATACCTTGTCGGAATGCCAAATCGGAATATCTGAAGTCCAGTCGGAATATTCGAAGTCCAATCGGAATGTTGATCGGAAAAGCTGGTCGGAATGTTAAAACCCTTTTCCGATGCTACTGATCGGAATCCGAATCGGAATCTATAATCCCTTTTCCGATTACACCAATCGGAATAATAGTGCTGTTACGAGATTTTGGGGTAAAAAAATGAATTTTTCGACAAGAAATCCGCGATTTTAACCAACCAAATGCGACCAAATCCATACCACAGCTATGTAGAAGATTTATATCAAGATTTAGAGCATAGAAACACAAAAAGAATCTTGAATTCGAGATGATTATAAGAGAAAATCACACAAACCAAGTAAAATCAACAACGAATCACAAAACTACCCCATGGCGATTGATACCAATTGTTGTCCCATACATTTGTGATGATTAAGCAATGAAGAAAGAAAGAAAATAGATGAAGAAGAGATGAATTCCTAGAGAGAGAAAGTAGTGAGAGAAAGTAGAGAGGAGGAGAGGATTAACTTGTGAATATTAGATTAAGGAATGAGAAAAATGAACCACCAACCCTCCTAACATGCTAGGAGGGTAGTATATATAGTCCACCCACATGCGGGCTTTAATGGACTATATATTGGGCCGGGCTTGTCTTTTGGACTTTAATTAGTTTAAATCCAAGCCCGTAAACCACGACTAATTAACTACCTATTACAACGTTCTAACTAATGTTACAATAATAACCTATGACCGAGCATTCTTGTTTGAATCAAAATATTTTGAGGCTGACACATGTATTTGCTTCAGAAAATGAGTAAGATAAACGTGGAGCACACTGCAGTCTGCATATAGATATATCCCTTGGGAGCATGGAAATTTCAGAAAATCGTTACGAGAGGCCCGAGTTCAAAAGGCTGCTATTTATCCACCAACCTTCAACCTCAATGCAATAAACCTCTGAAAATATGCAATCCATCGTGCAACAGCAAAGCATTACATGCTTGGAGATGTAGGACTGGCGTGAAGAGGCCTAGTTGCAAGATACAATGTCCGATTATTATATAAAGGTTAAGATTTACAACAGGTATCAAACTTTAAACCAAGAAAATATCATGTTTCTCAGCAACTTAGACGGAAAGGTTGCTACCTAGTTGAGGTTCTCTTCATATAGGAAAGTTACTTTACCATTCATTTTTAATATATCATCTGTGATGCATAAGATTAACATGTCACATTTTGCTTTCTTAAAGACGAAGATTGTTAGTGTAGCATAGTTTTTGGGAATTTTGGCAAGCATAGTTGACATAATATATATAAGAAAAATACTGAAATAAACAAACAAAAGGGTTTGTCAATCAACATAATCAAACTCGCTTACAACATACTGATCTAGTTATCAGTACAAGTGAACTTTCAAACAAATGAACTTCTAAACCACATATGTAGGTTCATTATGAGTGCATTGGTTTCTTGGCTTTGCACCAACACGGCCTTAACAATCTAACATGTATGTTTCCACCGCCACTGCTCAACTGCTCCACCGCCACTGCTCAACTGCTCCACCGCTACTGCTCAACTGCTCTACCACTACTGCTCAACTGCTCTGCAGCTACTGCTCAACCGCTCTACCGCTACTGCTCAACTGCTCTACAGCAAGAAATCAAACCGAAGTCACAGTTTTGTTGAGAAAAAAGATGAGGCAGCTTCTTGTTACCGAACGGAAAATACAAATACAGGGCAACTTTTAACACAGAAAGTATCTATGAAAAATCACATAACAGAACGGAGACTTGAATGGATATATACAGTATCAACTTAGGGATAATACGTAGATGATTATATCCCAATAGCATTGGGCTCATTATAGCTTTATCATCTTTTACACATACGATCATTACTATCCAAAACATCCGGTGATTTATTAATTAAAGTCAACTTTTGATATAGAGAAATAATAAGACAAATTATACTATGGTTTTCAAATTATGATATGTAATGATATAAATCTTTCACAAAAGAAAGGTTAAAGAACTTGTATATTTGCTTTAAGAGATTTAAATGTGAGCAATTGGTGGGAACTTTGTGCACATCCAATGGACGAAAAAGATAAATCAGTATATATATAACTACAATTGCACACACCTCTTGAACGCTCTTGACAGTGTCTGAATGAATAAGTTGAGCAGCTAGAGACTTTCGTGCTATATAATTCAACTTAAACGCTTCAAACTCTTGAATCCCAGACATGACTGATTGAACATATTTCTACAAATAAAGCATGACTGATAAGATACAAAAACATAGGTAGTCTTTATTCACAAAAACGTGGGTTCAGTTGTTACCAGTAGTCTCTCTCGCTTGACATGCAATAGATGCAACTTTGCATACTCATGGACAATATTGCACAAGAGCATTTTTGTTCCAGAGCCCTGCATTTTTTTTCATCACTAAAATGTCTAAGCATTTTTGAGAAAATTGGAACTTGGCACATGAGATAAAAGATTCCAGGTTGGATACAATATAAATTACCTTTTATCTTGAACATTACTAGTAATGGTCTGTACAAATCGAAGATTTCAGTCTTAGCAGGTATGTTATAATCACATAAGCAACAACTATAAGCAGACCAACCTGAGACTGAACTGCATTAGAAATAAGCTGATATGTTTTTGACCTCCGAAGCTGCCCAATAATATCAACCAAACGATCAATCTGAAAAAACAGAGTAACAATAAGAAAGATTGAACGGAGACCCCTCATTACTTTCACTTATAAGCTACAGAATGAAAGACCAAAAGGTGAATACAAGACTATACCGCGTGCAGATTCATCTTATCAACTGAATGTGAAAGAATTTTTGTTTCTTTAGAAATAATTTTAGAAATCTGCAAAAACAGAATGTCATATATACGTTAATATACTACCAACAAAGCCCTTCAACGACATCACAAATTAGCAGCTGATAACCATACCTTAGCCAAATGTTCCAGATTAGCAATTTTTTCTGTGAACACAGCTTCAGCTTTTCTTTTCCTCTCGGTTGGACTTAGATTTTCCACATGCAAGGTATCAATGTTTCTATTGTGTACATCACGGTATAGTTCCTAATTTAAGGGACTTCTACCAAACAGATCTGTCAAATTCTGAAAAACATACAAGAGTCAAGCTATCTCTAATACATATACTAAACGTCAATTGTAAAAGCCCCAAGTAAGCCTTCATAATGAGACCAAACTGTGTATATAATTTTTTGATTGAGGTGGATGAAATGACACATAGAATACCAATTTAATATGGAGCTTTTAGCAACAAAATAAAAAGAAGTAAAACACTGACCATCTGACAAGAATTGTCAACCATTCTTCCATTCAATACAAGAGAAGTATTCATGCTTCCCAGGGTAATGTCACTTCCTCTAGAAATCGCTCGAAAGGTTTCATGTTCTATATCCTCTGATATCATCTTTGATCTGAGTTACAATAGACATCATCAAGAATATCTGTTTTCTTACTCACAATTTCTTCTATAGTGAAGCCTAATGGAGCAAAAGTACAACACACTCCCATCCGGCAACACTAAAACGACGCATACCACCTAAAGTCGGTACCAACGTCCTCTTCGTCGACGACTTATTGGTGTAATATTAAAGGAACTAAGGGGAGCTCAACGAATCAGTGGGTAAAAGATTACCCGTCTCCATCCCTTGTCGGAAGCCTCTAAAACACCACCACCACCTCTATGGGTTGGATACACGGTCAAACCACCGGTAACCCAATATTTTTTTATCTAAAGACGGAGTGGTGCTGGTAGAACCACTTTGTAGAAAACTTTTTCAAATTAATACCATCACCAAGATGAGGACATGCTTCTGTCTCTTTACTGACTAAAATTTCCTCATTAGCTGCTGCGTTGGTTGCTGAAACAGTCTCCTATAAAGCTGATTTGGGAATAGTGGTCAAAAACCGCTTCTCCTTTAAAGCATTTCGGACTAACTTCCTATACTTGTGTTTCCCCATTGAAACCTGAAAACATCAAGTGATATAAGAGAGTCAGTGATTATCGGAAAGCTACAAAAGAAATATACCTAGACTAATCCAATAACACTACTCGCCAAGAACAAACTTCTAGATAGAAAAATAAACCGATATACATGACATGTTTTTCACAGACCAAAATCTTAATAACTTCCTATAAATAAATTTGATATACAAAATTGTCTATGGTGAATCCAATACGAAGCATATCTAATCCAAAAAGGAAATCCATATTGGGTGAATCCAATACGACAAAGTAACATAAATAGAAATTATTCCCTATCTGGCATGAATTTAGAGAGCACACGTTCAGCAAGGAAGCCATTAGATGATGGTATATAATGGTCTAGGTTGCGAACTTGCGTATTTCAGCCTCACTAAAAGTTAGTAGTACATGTTTTAACCCAATATCTATCGAATTATCTTAGGCTCTTAGCAACTATTTTTCTCTTTCAAAAATTTTAATTTTTATGGATTTCTAAAAGTATTAACCAACACTCCAACTACGTCTATGATCTCAAAACATCATACTTTTACATTAATTAAAATAATTAATAAATTGGTAAAGGGGTGTTTGGCATTGTGTTCTTAAACCATGATGCCAAACAGCCCAATGACGAGGGTATGATTAAACAAAAGATAACCTGCATACGAATGTTACAACCAAAAAGATAAATGACGTAACATTTACCTTTATTGGAGCAACATGTATCCGACCAAGAATCTCTGACTGGCCGACTCCATGAGCGATTCCCTTATAACGATCGTCCAAAAGCCTCATCAATCCAGAAGATGAATGGAACAACAACGATTATTCAATTTTTATATAACTAAAGCAATAAAGAAGAAGAAATAGTAAGAATTATGTTCAGATTATGGTTAGTCGACAAATAAAATTATGTGGTCCAAGGAAAGAATAAGAAAGAAAGAAGGAAAAAAAGAGAGGGTATATCTGTAATTTCAGTATTTTAATAATATAATAAATATTGTGTCAGTCAGACACATGACGATAAAGTAGTGGAGTTGTGCATTTGTGCAGTTTGTGAAGTGCTCAACATGACTATATTGGTCTTTAGTGAGAAACTTGACCATGATAAGGTTATGAAGTGATCAAAATGACCAAATTGGTCTTTTTCCCATAATTATATGTAAGTACTAAATGCCACAATCCGACACTATTTGTGATATTTCAAACATCACATGTATTTGCGGCAGCTTTCCAGGAGGTTGGAGCTGCAATCATTAAATGACTTGGGATTTTCTAAACGATATGTGAGGTGCTTACAGGTAAATATTTCCTAGTATTTTGTAACAGTTGACATGTTGTTGTAGATTCTTAAAATTACTGAATAATTATCTTTCAACGTATGCCATATATCTGAAGTTGGCATGAAATATTTGATTGATTACTGTCAACAAACCAAAGGCGGCACATCTATAATAAATAATGGCTACTTGGTCCTATGTGTTTTCTTGTATCGTTTTGATTGTCCTACCGTTTATTTAACAATCTCGATTTGTTTTACAAAGGTTAATAAGTTTCCCGTCGACGGAGCCTAGGAAATTTTAGAGATCTGTTCTTGTATCTACTGTTAACCAAATAGAGAATAATTTATAGATTCGGGAACCAATGTTAGACGATATGTGTATATAATTAGCAGTACCAATGATTAGTTAAAGGGATTCTAAACAACCCCTATATACGCAGTTTCACCAAGTAATTTTAATAGTCATTTTCACTTGAAATGTCGAACTTCTGTAAGGAATCGGGTAGTAAGTTTAAAGGAAAAGAGGTTTTAGAATTTTAAGTTAAAATGTATTTACGACTTCCTATTTCACATAGTAAATGTCTGAAATTAAAAGAAGACTAACGTTTCTTGTTTTGTCGACTTAAAAGCCTTGGTGGGTAAACGCAACTGATATGTCCCATTTTATAAATATTTAGCTAGAGCATATTTTATAAGTCGACGGCCTTATACATTAATGGTCTTAACCACTTGACTTTCAGAAGAGTTTTGCAACAGACGTAGCCAAACACTCTGTAAGGCTGGACACTTACAGAAGAATGTTGCATGGGCATACCTTAGCTAGTTTCAGTGGTGATAGCTACTTCTACCCAGTGGCGGATCCAGAAAATTGGAGAGTGGAGGACAAATTTTTTTTTTGACAATAATAAGGCAAAAAGAAGTAAAATTCGAATAAAAAACCGAATATTTTAACTTAAAAATGAAAATTTTCAAGTTTTAAAATGTTACAAGTTGTATTTTAATGTGAGAGTGGGGGGGGGGCAATTTGCGTTTTGAAGGGCATTTAAAAAAAACTGTCAAAATCAAAGAAAAAATATACTATAATATCGTCTTGACTGTGTCTTATTCAAGTCTCAAAGTTTTTCCACGGATAAACTCGATGCTTATATGCTTTCTGCTTGTATTTCATAAGACTCAACTTTTGTTTATCTTGAGATTTAGTATGAGAATGATATCATTTATTGAATCTTTTATGACTTGCAGCACTCCTGTATTGCTCTTTTAACATCTCCTAAATCAAAATAGACAATGAGAAGGAAAACAAAATACGTGATTCCTGTGACATTTATGTTCAGGTACTACAACTATTGTTAAGGTTCAACTTATTTGACCAGCTTGATGCTCTTTTTATTAATTTTTGTACCTTATACTTGATAATCAGTTCAAACAAATCCATTCTTTTAGTTCTATTCTAATAATGGGGTTAGAAATAGCACGACTGCTACCTAATCATGTTTGAACAATGAGTGTATGACATAAATAATAAGTGTTGCACCTATTATTGGCACCGATTATGTACACTCCCTTGCGTTAATTGCCACGATCCAGCTCTGGCGACATTCTATTAAGGATATCTTTGGTTTTACACATAACATTCAGAACTCATAGTATGTACTTTCTCATTTTGCATTGCAGACTGAATACCAAAACCTTTTATTTTGAATAGAAGTCCCTTTGACAGTCTCACTTTCATTCACACAAATTAAACACAATTAGCTTTTGTGCTGATGTACCACATGGTGTGTGTAAACTTGGCTAACTAATCGGTTAGTGAATTCAAATTCTTTCTTTTCTCGTGGATCATTATGACTCAAACTTATCACTAATAAAAATTTAGTAAATACATTTGTTAGAGTGCCATTGCATTACTATCAGCAAAGATATGTACATAATTGCATTACTAAACCAAATTAATTATATTTTAGTAAAGAATACAGAGTAGTATTTTTGTTTCAAAACTTAATAGATAAGGTATTATACATTTATCCTTCTTTATTTTACATATTATTTTAGTATGTGTCTGAATTTGTTGATAGTAAAATAATGATCTGATTTTCCTATAAGGCTATAAATAATGACCTAATATAGCGCTCAGAGTTGGCTATTACTAACATGTATATACCACTACGTTAGCAAATCTTGTTACCAATAAGAAAGTACCATTTTTGGAGTCTTTTTTTGTTGGTTGATGGGGCAATATAAAAAGCCAAATAGAAGTCTATAGATTGCGACATCTGCATTAGAATTATAATCTTGAATTCTCATTTGAAAGCAGATAGCAATGAAATGGAAGAACGACAGGGTTAAAATAAGATATCAAGTTAGTAACTGTTAGAATTTTGAATTATTTATCAACAAGAAAAAACAAAGATAAATTACGTATCAGTTGTAGGTAGTGGTTATAAATGGCAGTCAGATTCGTCCTCCTCCACTCTCTCATAACACATTTACACCAAACGCCCATGTGCAAAGCCTCGTTTCTAAGTCTTTTTCCCACCATTGGATCAGAAAAGTTGAGCAACAAATCCATTCAACGAAAACCAGGATCCTGCCCTTGACAGCTATTCACAGCCACATTTACTTTCCCCAACATATTAACCCTCCAAAGGCGTGTCAAGTCTTTTTGTACAACCACGTCATGGTCAAGAAGCACTATCTTATTCAATGTTGGGAAGATGCCGGGCAGATAGAAACAGAGGTGGTTCAAAGCAGAAGTATATCTAGGGTCCTGGGAACCATGCCCCTCGGCATTTGATGGATCGTATTTAGTGGATAACCGATCAAAATGGTCCATGTTATGAATCTAAAATGAAGCTTTTCCAGGAGGATTTAGCAAAAAACACATAGTCCAAGACGAGGAGTCCCATTATCACATTTCTAAATCTGCTTTAAGGAAGTCCTCACTTTCTAAGGTGTACACTTGAGAGCTCTTACAAAATACACTCAGGATTTTAGTGGTGCTGATATCACTGAGATATGCCAACGTGCATGCAAGCATATCCTGGGGGTTCGAGAATGTTACATGTACTAATTTGGCAATTTTGTAGGAAATTGAGAAGAAAAGGAAAAGAAGCGAGAATCCTGAAGCTATGGAGGAGGTTAGGAAGATGAGTTACCGGAGATTAATTCTGTTCACTTCGAAGAGTCGATGAATTTTGCACAAAGGAGTGTGAATGACGGGGACATTCGCAAATACCAAGCCTTTGATCAAACACTTCAACAGTCTAGGGGGATTGGCTCCGAATTAAGGTTCCCATAGGCGAGTGGCCGTACTGCTGCCAGTGATCCTTTTGCAGCCCCAGCTAGTGGAGCTGATGATGATGACCTTTATAATTAGGCTTAAGATAAATCTGCATCTACTTATATCTTTTTCTATTTCTAGTAATAGAGGTCCCTAGTTATTATGTAATATATCTTGTTCCATTTATCTGATATACGGTTTATTCCAATTTCTATCCTAGAGGATAACATTAATAAAAAAGTAATTAAATGTCTTATGCTTTGAGGAATTGAGTCAGAGTTGTTTATTTTATGCTACACAGTTGTATCGTTTTTATGGAGAAACATGTGTTGCGGCGTGTTTGTGTTACCTTATTAACAGGGATTAAAAGCTTACATATACTTTGAAAAGCTCCTAGCTCATTTTTTGGGCTTATGAGTTTATCAAGTAAAGCTTATGGCTTATTTAAGGTCATAAGCTTAACTCATAAGCCGAAAATGGGCATATGATGTTTTCAAGATGTAGATAAGCGGAAGAATAACTGTGAATTTTGTTTTTTTTAGGAAAAGAAAGAAATTGAAATAGGAGTATGACAAGCTTAAAGTAAGGATGAATCATAATGCGTTACCTGAGTGATTAGTAGAAGATCAGATGTGTGGAATGCTCGGGAATAAATATTGGCTAAAAATAAACTAACTAAGAATGCTGGAAATGTGTATGAATCAACTTAAGTCGAGAAAGCGACTTGGATGTGGGACAAGAAAACATGGAATGGGATTTGGTTTCCGGGTGAGGAAGATCACTCGAGAAGGGACAACCGCACGGGTATTATTTAGCTATTGTTGGTTCCATCAGGTCTTGAGTGCACTTACTAAACAGAAGAATATCCCAAGGATCTGATCCACCTAATAGATGCCACATAAAAAATAGCAGTGGTTAATCCAGAATACCAATTTCTGTTGAGAAGTCAAAAACAGAAAATCCACCTTTTGTAACCCATTCATTACACCCTACATGTAAAATACTACCGTCACAACATAGCAAGTGTCAAATCACTAACAATCCATAAAAGCACCTCAATTTTTGAAGCAACGAAATGTAACTTGAACTTGAAATGCATTGAGGGTCTAAAGAAGTTGATGTGAACTTAACCCATATGACATTGGCTGACCCTGGACCGGATGAACTTGGGCTATGTAACAAAGTTTGATGTGAACTCGGGCTATGTAACCGGATGAAATAGGTTTAGATCACAATGGAAAAAATCAGTAAAGGCTAGATACACTTTGCCTGACTCTTGACCCTTATGACATTTGTTGCCTTTAATGTCACCTATTTGACCAGATACGGATAATACATGAGATGAATCGACCCATTTATAAGTGACTGGATAAGTGTAACCTCAAGCTAGAAGCATCAATAGCAGCCAAAACCTAACAGTGTTAGCAAACTTTGTTGTTTTACAGATAGCGCATCTTGTGATACAATATTAATCAATGTGATTCACCAGGAACCAAGGCCTGTTCAGATCCTTCTGTCATTATCAGCAGTGTGATCAAGTTGTCAATACAGATCCAGAATAATACGAAGATGAAAAAAAAGTTTCTAAGGATGATATGACCTACGTTTTTCTCAAAGCCACAAATGAATTAGGGGTCATAGTAAGTTAGTAGAAGTACCATTTCCATGTGTTCTTCATCCAATAACTAAAATACCGAATATCATTAAATATACAATTAAAACCATTAAAATAATAAAAGTGATTTACCTGTGATCTCAAAACAATTAAAACAGTTAAACAAATATTTTGACCTAAAGTGATTTACCTGTGATCGTTTAAAAAATTGATGGTTGGAAGGAAAATGAGCAGCTTCAGTTTGAGGTTAGGGTTTTAGAAAAAAAAAGGAGGAGGCGTAGTTTTTTTATTCATAAATAAGGGTTAGTTGATTGTTGATAGATTTAGGGTTTGTTAATGTGTCTACATCCCAGGGATTTTTGTAAACGATTGTGTGTTTATCCTGTTGGGCGATTATCTTCAAATATTTGAGATTTATAATCTGAGAAAAAAACAGAATCAAATAAGTGAGATTGACAATCTCAGAAAAAAAACCAGATAAATATGTGTATTATTTTTTGAAATCTGATAACGTGAGTGGTATTAGGGTTTATTGCTATATGTTTGGATTTGTTCTTAAGATTTATTAATTAATATTATCAATTAATTTTTGAAAACCGATGGTGTATTGAATAACATTGGTTTTCTTAAGATTTATTAATATTCTTTTGGAGAGAAAATCATCAAAAGTAGTCTGGTTTAATGGTAAACCTGGTTACTTGTTAACTGTAGGTCATGATGTCAAATCTCGCATTTAACATTTTTTTAACATAATTTCTGATAAAAATAACCAAAATAGTTTCTAAGGTAAAAACTGAAAATTAAAAGAAAAATCAAGCCTTTGTCTTGAATGTTTTTTTTTTAATTCTCGTGCTTCTCTAATCCATGGAGTGTTTCATGTCCAATATATCATCGGGCTTGAACTTCTTTGAGAGTTCTCTTTTGGTAGGCTTCGTCTTGAATGCTCGTGTGTACATGTTCCCACACGGTGTAGTAATTTCGATATTTGCATGCCAAAACTTCTCTCCTTCTAGTCTTGTATACTTACTATCCCCATCCGGACCCCAATCGCGGCTCTTTAATTGCACCGGTAGCGATCCCAAGAACTTTTTCATCTTCTTGAAAACTAGGATGTTTTTGAAAGGATTGAAGTAGGCTTCAATAGCTAAAGCCTTTTCCATAGGATCATCACAATTAAGGTATGGTGCCCCCAAAGGTCCATACAAAGGAAACCCATCGGCATCTCTTCCAACTTCAAAAAAACTCAACCACTCGTCTTCCATCTCGCTCTCGAAGTCCAAATACCAAGGCTTCGCCCTCGGTCTTGGTGCATAGGTGTGAACGGTAATCCCGTCATTAATTGCAATCGTCCCTCGTCCTAAGTCAATAATTGCCCCACACGTTTTCAGAAAAGGCCTTCCCAACAATAAAGGTAGGTCTTTGTCTTCCGGTATATCCATAATTAGAAAATCCATGACATATGCTTGGAACCCAATTTGTACTCGGACGTTCCTTACCATACCCATAGGTTTGGTTTGTGTATTATCTGCCATGGTTAGGTTTGAGAAGTATGGCTCCGGGTTGGTCAAGCCAAGGTCTTGGTAGATAGAATATGGCATGATACTCACACTAGCCCCCGTGTCGGCTAATGCATCAACGGTGTGGTTCCATTAATGAGAATTGGGATGACGAAGTTCCTGGGGTCTTGCACCTTCTTGGGCAAACCGTGTTCAATGATTCTCTCCTTAATATGATCATTGAATTCTTTTCCTTCTAGACGAGCTTTTCCCATCTCTATCTCATCGAGATTTTTCCGGTAACTCACATAATTTCCCAAGACTTCCAAAATTGGTTTGGATTCCTTGAGTTCTTCCTCCTTTTTGTTCAATATAATTCTTATCCTCTCCTTTTGTTTATTGGAGATTGGATAAGCTAAGGGCAATGGGTTAGGTACAAAGGCGGAAGGAGATCCTTCCTCTAGGTCGGCCCGTGATGGCAAGAAGTCATTTGGAGTCAACTTGCTAGCCTCCATGTTTTTGTTTCTTTTTGCCTTTCCCATATTCACCACTTCACTTTCATCTTCGGCTTTAGGTCCATCCTCGACTAAGAACTCAATGTAATCATCTTTTTCGCCTCTGAGCTTGGTCAAGTTGACCGTCAATGTGCCTTAGTCGAAGTCCACTACACATATTGTTTCCCACAAAAACTTGTAACCGAAGACCACCGATGGTTCGCCTATATCGGCGTGGTCTATGATATAAAATTCTGTCAAGAACGCGTAACCATGGATATTAACCCGCACATTTCGTACTACCCGTCTCCCGTACTCGGTGTAACCAACGATCATGAATCCTAACTTACCCAACATTTCTTCCGTCATGTAATTTGTCGGGTAGGTTAGATTCAATTCTGCATCCCAAGCTTCTTGCTCTTCAACTTTGCATGGAATGGCAAATTGCATCAATGGTTCGGTATACGAACGATATTCGGCCCTTTTATAAAACGTTTTTTCACAACCTTCTTCTCGGATTACTACGCTTTTGTGAGGCAATGCCTCCCACAAATCCTTCTCTTCTTGGGTCTTTTCCACATGAGTGACGTTTGAGTCACACTCGTCACTTAGTTCTCCGTCTAATCCATTCAAGAACTCGGAAATTTCGCTAAGTGTGTTCATCTTTTTAAGAATAAAACTAACAAGACAAAGTTTACAAACATTAGGGTTAGCGTTAGTTAAAGAAAACAAAAATAATACAAATAAACATACACCCAATATCCTAAAACAAATAAAACAATTAAACAAACAAAATAATTTTTTTTAAGTCTGACAACCTTGCCGGCGGCAAGTTGGAACAGAGGCTCAGTTGCCGGCCGGCAGGCATATCTTGCCGGCGGCAACTACCCTAGTGCAGCAAAAAATCATATATTTTTTTTCTTTTTTTTACTTTGATTTACCATTTCTTTTTCAAAACAATTTTCTGAATTTTATAAAAACCTCTTTTTGGAGCTTTTCATTACAGGAACAAAATCAAACAAACTAAAATCATAAAACTTTTAACCTAAACAAAATAAAGCTTAATCCAGACACTATCTAAATCGCTTTTATTCTCTTTTTGTAATTTTATGTGTATGAGTGTTCTTATGAAATTTCTAGTGCAAACATAAAATAACATAAAACACATTTTATTCAAGCATTTTATTTAAACTATGAGATCCTAAACCTATTCTCATTCAATTTTTATTAGAACAAAAAACTAAATTTCTAACACCACTACTAATTTATAATGATTATAACATGAAAAGTAAACAAACCCCTGGCAGCGGCGCCAAAAACTTGATGCACGTCTTGCACTCCTAGTTTTAAATTTCTAAACAAGACTTATTAATTCCTTAACTACGCATACGAGCAAGTATACTCGTTCTATTGTAGCAAAGTCGGGTAAGTCTAGGTCGTCCCATGGGATTTGCGCATAATTAAAATGTTGTGGTGGTGTAGGTAATAGGGTTGTCACTACCGTTACTACCGCAAGAATTAACATGATAAAGGTAAACATAACTAAAAACAATACTTGTGTGAATTTCATTTCATCCGTAGGAGAGATAATTTGCATGCATTAGCAACTATGAATCACACTAAAGTATATAAATTCCATTCCATAGTATTTTTCATAGAATTCATATTAACAAATTGGTGTAGACAAACCCTTTCGGCCTATGATCATCTATTCCAATTCATTATAATCACCATTTACTATAAAACATAAAGAGATAAGTTTGGATTGAATGGGTTCTTTCGACCGATACCCAAGATAAATCTTTTGACAAATTCCTTTAACCAACTCGTCAAGGTGAGTGTCAATCACCAAGAAACCAAATTGACTCATGCATAAATCTTTTGGAACATAGTTTACCGGAAATCCTTTCGACCTCTAAATCCAATAACAAGCTATATTTCATATGATTATCAAAACATGTTTCAAGAATTATCAACCAAAACCCATTTACATTCTCTTGTTCATAAAACCAAACTCCCCTTTAGAATTCATGTTCATCACACAAGTATATCACACTACTAGGAATTCAAACACATTTCAACACAATTTATAACTTTCTCAAACATTCAGTAGCACTTAAATTATAATGAAGATTAATCCAAGTACAAGAATTTACCAATAGTTCTTCCAAAAACAAGAAATAACAAAAACAGAATTTGTAGCAATTCCAAGCCCCCAATTGATCAATGTTCCTCCACCCGAATCTCTCCTTCACGAAATTTGTCCTCTCCTTGAGAATTAACAGAGGTTTATTGTATTTTGGGTTATATAAGTTTGGTGATTCTAACCTTTGTCAAGGGTTAGAATGATCAATTGATGAAGTATTATAAAACAAATGACCCTAAGGTCTAATTTATACATGATTATGCTTGGAGGGAAGGAAATAAACTCCAGGGAGTGTTTATGGGAGGAAAATGAGAAGCCTCTCATTGATGGTGGGAGTTTATGAGTGACTCTTGCTAGACTTGACTAACAACATGCTGGTGGCAACTGATGGTGGATTTGCCGGCGGCACGAACTTGCTTGCCGGTGGCAACTGAGTGCTACTTTGATGTTGGTGGGAAATGAAGGTTGGTTTGATGGAGGCAAGCTAAGTGTTGCTGGTGGCAACTGAGCCATTTTCCACACTTTTCCTTCTAGTCCTTCTTCTTTCTTTTCTTTCTTCTACACTTCCCAAAACTCCTTCATTATATTTTGTTCTTCACACGAAATCTTACGCTTTCATGCTTCGTTTATTCCTTCTTCTCCAATTCGCGCTTTTTATTCCTTTATTCACGTTTCTTCGTCCTTTCTTCCTACAAAACACAATAACCGAACTTTGCACAATATTAGCAATAAAAGTCCATTTATTACCACAAATAATACACCAATAGTGAAGATAACGCTTATTAATACATGTTGGATTTGAGCGTTATCAGTGAGTTGTGTCACGAGAGCTTAATATGCAGATTTTGATGCAGAATGATTAAAGTCTGCTTTGTGAAGTTGCTCAGCTAGTTGGTTCAAGGTGAGGAATATTGAATCAATGAATTTATAACGATCTTGACCAAAGAGTATCACAAATTCGCGTCCTCCTTGAAGCCATGAAATGGTCACAAGATGAGACTGAAGTAGTCGAAATGAAGTTATACCACTTTTTCTAACTTTGTCTTGCATTTGATGCAAGTCTCCCACTTGAAATGTTGAATTCAACGATGTCACACCCCCAATTTATCAGAGTAATACAAAACAATGGGGTGCGACGGTCATGACTATCACAAGATATAGATACAAAGAACGACTATTTAAAAAAAGCCGTTTTAATTTAATTAAAGTATAAAACTTGTTGCGGAAGCGAATTACACAAGATCATAATAAAACATTGTTTCGAAAGACTTTAACATTGATCTAAATATCCATACATTAGTCACGACCATTTCAATTTAAAAATCTCCCATGCATAACCACGTCACTCCTCCGTCTTGATACCTGAGAAAAACATTGCTAAAGCGTCAACACAAAGGTTGGTGAGTTCATAGGTTTAAGTTTGAGTAAGTGTGATGAACCATAAGATTTAATCAAGCAACCGACATATAACCAAACAAGGTTATAATCAAAATAGTATACGTTTGTATTCCTACGCCTAAGCTCGTGACACCGAAGCGTTAACTAACCAAAAAGATATAATGAGAGCCCGAGCAAATGCCTATCCCAAAGCATTCGTAACGACTCAAATGTAAGTGTATCTAATTTGGTCACACAACCAACATTAGATAGGGATGTCAATCCCAATAGATCTATCCATAACATTCGCGCTTACACAAAGTAATTAACGGTTCACGATAGTGGGCTAAAGCATCTAGGGATATCGCTACTTAGACATCATGTAGGCAAACGTATCAAGTTTTAGCACTTATGTTCATCCGTTTAAAACGAGCAACGTTCTCACCCCAAAATAGTTAAAACAATTAAAAGTGGGGCTATGAAACTCACCTTGATGAAGTAGTGAATATGATCAATAGAGATAGCACGAAAAACCAAGGCACGCAAAACGGTGCGCAAACGATCTACTCGTAACCTAAGTAAAATATCGTACTTAGGCTAAATACAAGAAATAATAATGTACAATGCACTTGGTTGATAATTTATACTTGCTATAGATTTATAAAATGTTCTTATATATTTTTCAAGTTCAACAACTTTAGTCACGGGGTCAACTTTGGGTCTCGATAACTCGTTAAATAATAGTCCGAAAAATAAACGGGTTCTCAATATAAAAACTAGACCGCGAGCTCTTCGATATTTGATAAATATCGTATTTTTATGAAGTCTCTGAGTATAGCAAATAATTATGTAAAGTGGTTCACTCGTCAACAAAATAAACAAGTAATGCTTCATTTATTATTATGTGTCAATCGAGCATTTTTGAAAATAAATTATGGCCTCGTAACTCAACATTAAAACAAACGGGAAATTGTTTTGAAAACTAGGCCGTGAGGTCTTTGACGTTTGATAAATATCACATTTTAATAAAGTCTCTAAGTATAGAAAATAATTAAACAAAGTAGTGCACTTGCAAACAAAACTAAACATGTAAGGTTCAATTATTTCTAAGTACGAAACAAGCATTTTTGGAAATTAATTGTGGGTTCATTACTCAATTTCAAAACAAACGGAAAATTGTTTTGAAAACTAGGCCGCGTCAATTTTAATAAGGTATTTTTATATACCCGGGGCATGGCCTTTAGGTTGGTTAAATATACGTGCAAAGTAGGGTGATCGGGTTATTTTTCTAAGTGTAAACCTTATAAAGTTTGGTATGTGCTTAATCAACTACTACTTGTATCCATTCATTCTTTTTAACATACAAATATATACGAATACAACATATTAGTCGGATTGAGGATAGTACTATGCTTGTTTTGTGGTCCCTTGTGTGTACAACCTACAGAAACACAAAGAAGGGGATGACCCTACTTGTCTTAATATACATGCATACATAACATAGCAAGGCTTAGCATGGTAAGAATAGTACTGCCTGTTGGGGCAGTCTACACGCAAACAGAAAAGGGGGGTCTCCTCTTGCTTTCACTTTTCTTGACTATGCAAAAATATAACCTTATACCTATACTTGTTTTGGATTTCTGGTTCCTTGACACACAAACACGCAACACACATATAACTTTAATAGGAAACCAAAAAGGAAATGTTTTGATTATTTTGTTTGTCCACTGTCCATACGCAAGGACATTATCCCCAGTAGTTTTCATACTTGTTTACATAATAGGTATACACGCACACACATTGACCTGGTGGTTCTTAGTTGATACGCACCAACCTAGCACAAACTTTCTTGTTTTATGTCTCATGCTTTAATACAACACCATGCAAAAGATATATACATGTCACGTCTTGGGTTCCTGATGGTTTGAGCATAAAAACGAAACACCCATCACCTCCTACCCTGGAGGTTTTAATATGGCCATGTTACTACACTCATTTTCATACATCAAGTTTGTACACAGATTACACGCATTCATGCCAAGCGAGTTTCTCATAGCTATCAAACAAGTATATTTGTTTTACTCCTCTACCTGAACACACACACAAGCACACAGTCATGAATACACACTTGAATACAACCATAATGTTACTGTTGGTTTCTTGTTCTAAATGGTGCTTCTTGTACACACTGCTCACATACACTCTTTTATTTCCTTGCGTTTCAGTATTCTTCTGGGCCAATGTATTACGCAAGAACACACTCACACTTATACTACTACTAGGCAGCAAGTCATTCATCATAATAACACATAAACACGTAACATAAACATCAGGTTTCATATGATACACCTGCTGTTAACATATTCTTGTTTTGAGTCCTTACCTACATGCAATCATATTATCTACATGGTTTTAGCACAAACACACACCCCTTACTACACGTTTACAATTTACATTACGTTTGTAGTACTATATAAGACTTAGTTTGTTACTGACTATCCACTCTTGTTATATACTTTTCATTCTCTTTTCACAACACATGCATACATTAGTTCCTTTTAGGGTTCGTCCAATACAAACACGTACATGAATCTTGTTGGCAGAGGGTGTCTTCATGCATACATATAAGCGAATCATTTAATTCATACTCAACATAAAATCGTATCTTGAGTTCTCATGTAAACCGAGCTAGTATAGATCTACACAAACTCATATATCTATTTATGTTAATCTATCATAAGTTCATACTTGTTTCTTAACATCAATACATACATATACATCATACATAAAGTCATACGTTTTCAGTCCATGCTCGGCTTTCTTTAGTTCAAGTAAGACATGACTTATTCCATTTATGAAAACATCACCCAAGTCCTAACCCGTGACTAGTTGCTTCATTAGTGTGAGTTTTAGATTCAAGAAGTTATAGCAAGTATATTATCAACCAATGTGGAATGAATAAGGTGTTAACCACTTACAAAGGGTCCTAAGCTAGTTGAAGAAGATGGGATGGAACTAATGATCAATTATCAAAAATCTTGCTTGCTTAAAATCAACCCGAAGACCTATTGTTTACTGCTGTCGTGAGCTAATCCCCACAGGGGTTTAATGTTTCTTTTTGTGTCTTAGTTCTTGAGTGTGTGTGTTTTTGTGAGAATATGAACGAGTATTTATAGGCAAAGGAGTGAGTTTAGGGTTAGCAATGCTTAGTTAGGGTTTCTAGTTAGTTTGTAACTAGGGTTTTCCGAGGGAACTAAACATGGGAAGGTGCACAAAGATGGGGAAGAGGGAAAGGACGTTGGGGTCTCGTCTAGGGCAGAAAAGTGGAAGAAGGGTGTACTAACATGTTGACTAACATTATTATTGTTAGTTGTAGGATTCAAGAGTTTAAGAAAACATGGGAGATAGGGTATGTATATTCGTTGGTTTTAGGAGAGAAAGAAAGAGGAAGGGGACAAGAAGGACAAACAATAAATGGTTGAGTGTAGTACTAGGTTGGATTTTTGTGAGTTGCTAAAATACAAAATGTGGGTTTACATGTTAGAAAGGGGGGGCCGGTTTTGTTGTGAAAGCTAGAAGGAAGAAAAATAGTTTACTTTTATTTGGGTATTATTTGCAAAAGTTTATTTGTTGTGAAGTATACTTATTGTGTAGTGTAAGGTTTTGGTACTAGTAGTACTAAATAATTTGATGAAAGAAGAGTATGGAGAAGTTTCTAAGTGTCTCGTAATTAAATTGGGTGAAATACCCTATTAATCTAAGTCACGTTGACATAAATAAATGTCGGTTCTTAAAATATTAACACTTAGCACGTAACGTAAACGAATAATAGCAATTCAAAAATGAGAACTGTCATAAAAATTTAAATTTGTATCCAAAATACGCGTAACCAATCGGGAACATCAATAGACACACAAGTCTAACCCGAACCATCGTGTTTCTCGTAAATCAAATAGATTTTAAATTCACGATTGTGACATTCGTCGTCCCTTAAATTGAGTTTTGTCCTCAAAACTCGCAAGTCCATGTTGTTAACAAAACAAGAGATGATTCGAATTTATATGTACTTCCCTCGGCGTCCAACGCCTTCGTTTTACTTAGCTTCTTGCCAAGATTAAAATTGCTATTAGGATTAGAACGAATACAAATTTCTTCCGATTGTACCTGATCTATAGTGCTCCCTTAAATCTTATACTAGTAAGTCCTTTCTCGTATATTGAATTTTCTCAACGATGTCTATTTTGGTAAGTGAGTTTTAATAATTTTTCGCGTCGTTTTACGTATCATCTCCACTTTAAAGGGTCCCATGTTGTCGTCCTTCGCATAAATGCCTATAATTGTGCTAATAGTAATCTTGAACGGTCCAACATATCAAGGATTTAACTCCCTTCGTTTTTCCAAAACGAATGACACCTTTCCATGGTGGAACGTTTAGCATGACGACGTCTCCAACATAAATTTTCCCAAAGGCTTGCGTTTTACAAGGTCTCGTTCGTCTTGATGACGGAGAAAGTATCCATAAGTGATTTACTTAAAAGTCTTACGTGGCTCTTTTAACTTAAACGGTGATATGGGGATATTTGACGTTCATAGCTCTAAACAATTATTCTTTTCTTTGGCAATTAACGTGAATTGGGGATTTACTTTGCTAATTTATTTTATTTTTGCGATGACTACTATGAGCATACTCGCGTTTGACCACGATCACACGTAGTTGATCAGGCTACGTACGTCTCGGGTCTAACGGTTCCATCCTCCTTTTCGTCACCAATTGTTTCTTTGAGATATTCGATTAATATAATATTAGTTCATAGTTCATTCATGAAAGAAAAGAATCCAAATTCATAACAAATACATAACAGACGACGTCCATAGAGAAGTAAAAATACACGACTCCTAATAAGGTTTTGTTTGCCCGCATTGTTAATCACTCAAGCACCACTAAGGCTTGACATGTTTCTCCGTCCTCAATCTGGTTCACCAGGCTTGGGCAGTTCCTTTTGATGTGTCCTGCTTCTCCACATTCATAACATGTCAATTGGGTAGAGGTCCAACAATCTTCTGGTTGGTGACCGATCCTCTTGCAGTTTCCACATCTCTCGGGACAAAGGCCGTGGTGATGAAAGTTGCATTCCACACAGTATGGTAGGTGTCCAGCATATCCTTTCTTTCCACTTGTCCCAGCAACATACACTCCACCTCGTCTCTTTCTTTGATGTTGTTCCTTAGTTTTCCATTGGTCTTCCTCCCATTGTCTCTTACCGGCTTTGGCATCCTCACCTAGTTCTTCGCTCACTTGATTCATTAAGTTGTGAGCCATGGTAATAGCCTCGTGCATGTCCACCGGCCTTGATGTCATTACATCTCCCTTGATGCCTTGGGTAACCCATAAAGGTATCGTTCAATCGTTCGGGTCTCGGTTGAAACCATCTCTGGACAAAGCAGTATCAACTCCTGAAAACGTTGGGTGTAGGCTTCAATCTTCGTTCCTTGAACCTTCAAATTCCATAGTTCATTTTCCAATTTCTGCATCTCACTTCGAGGGCAGTATTTCTTGGTCATCATTTGTTTGAAATCACTCCAAGGAATGGCATGAGCAGCATTGATACCAACCGATCTGATGTAGATATTCCACCAGGTCAGTGCACCATCCAATAGCATGCTTGAAGCAAACTTTACTCGATCTTTCTCCTCCACATTGCTAACTTCAAACATGGACTCAAGCTTCTCGAACCATCGAGCTAAGCCAACTGCGCCCTCAGTGCCCTTGAACTCCCCTTGCATGCAAGCACGAAACTCTTTGTATGTACATGCCCGAGTAGTAGTTGTGGTCCTGTTGGTTTCTCCTTGAGTGCTAGCTCGGGTAGCTTCCATAACAGCGATTGCTTCTGCCACACGCTGAGCAATTAGTTGCTCGAGTGCATCATTGTCGATTGTATTATTGTGGTTCTGAGTCAGGTTAGTTGCAGATCGTCGGGTTCGCACCATTGTTCTAAAATGGGATAACGATGACATGTATTAATATAGAATAGTAATATACGAACGGGTCGGCACGATATATACATATATATACATTTTTCGAAAGGTCTCTAGGTTCATGGGCAACTTTCTAATTAAAGATCTTAAAAGTATGAGGGATTATCAGGATTTTGAGTCGTATAGAACTGTACGGAGGGAGATTGGCACGATGACGTTAATCATTTCAGCGTTTACACACCAGTCATACTAATGGAACTAATGTACCATATTAATCCAACGTAAATGAGGTAATATCCTTGTTAGATCTTGTAAGTCTTATCCACCCTCGAGGAAATTTACTAAAAATATTAAGCTGCGTTACAACTGGCACTTGACTAAGCCTCGCAACCCAATCAAACAAGAACAGCCTTGAGGTCTAGTCACGTATTAGTCGTTAAACTTCTTAAAATCTTTGGTGAATTTACTCGTCTTTAGATATTACTCACACAATTTAACATTGATTAAACCTACACAAAACTCATCAAATATGTTATACCCTAACTATCAAACTAATCACGCAAGATGTAAATTCATGAGTTTTACCCATCCACAAGAAAACTCATCAAAACCCTAAGTTGTATAACGACTGGCACTTAACTTAGTCTCGCAACCCAATCAAACAAGAACAGCCTTGAGACCTTGCTAAGTATCGTTATATCCCTTAACATTTTCGATGAATTGTCTTGGTTTTTGGGTTTACTCACGACTTATCATCAACCATTGCTAAATATCTGCGCGTTCAAGTACTGTTTTGGCGTATATTTTTAATTCAGCATATATCGATATAGGGTAACATAGAAACACACAAGTGTTTAAATAGTTCATAGTAGTCCAATGGACGATTTTTAACAAAATACGTAATAGCATAAGTATGTGTATGCTTTACTCCAAGCAAACATGGCACGAACTATCTTAGTTCAATTTAAACACGGCACAAACCATCTTAGTTCGATTAAACATGGCACAAACCATTTTAGTAGCACAACAATCCAAACAAGGATGCTAGGTATTTTAGTTCAAAATATAAGAAAATTGTCTTAGTATACATTCCTATAAGTACATCTTACATAAGGATCATTCAAACGAGGCAAGAAATACTTAATACTAATAACATGTAGTAATCAAGTTTAAACTAATATGGCAAATCACATGGAATAATCAATTCACAACTTACTTTTATCGAAGACGCG
The DNA here is from genome assembly GCA_025667525.1 of Glebionis coronaria. Classification (NCBI taxonomy): domain Eukaryota; kingdom Viridiplantae; phylum Streptophyta; class Magnoliopsida; order Asterales; family Asteraceae; genus Glebionis; species Glebionis coronaria. The sequence continues at coordinate 31,853,131 of CM046874.1, read as the reverse complement.
AAGTGAAGTGGTTCTTGGAGATTTTTGAGTTAGTTATAGTCTAGAATTATTTTTTTCCAAAATTAAATTTTTGACTCACGTTTATAAAAATCATTTTGTAAAATAACCTAGTTCTCTATAACCAGGCTCTGATACCAATCTGTCACACCCCCAATTTATCAGAGTAATACAAAACAATGGGGTGCGACGGTCATGACTATCACAAGATATAAATACAAAGAACGACTATTTAAAAAAAGCCGTTTTAATTTAATTAAAGTATAAAACTTGTTGCGGAAGCGAATTACACAAGATCATAATAAAACATTGTTTCGAAAGACTTTAACATTGATCTAAATATCCATACATTAGTCACGACCATTTCAATTTAAAAATCTCCCATGCATAACCACGTCACTCCTCCGTCTTGATACCTGAGAAAAACATTGCTAAAGCGTCAACACAAAGGTTGGTGAGTTCATAGGTTTAAGTTTGAGTAAGTGTGATGAACCATAAGATTTAATCAAGCAACCGACATATAACCAAACAAGGTTATAATCAAAATAGTATACGTTTGTATTCCTACGCCTAAGCTCGTGACACCGAAGCGTTAACCAACCAAAAAGATATAATGAGAGCCCGAGCAAATGCCTATCCCAAAGCATTCGTAACGACTCAAATGTAAGTGTATCTAATTTGGTCACACAACCAACATTAGATAGGGATGTCAATCCCAATAGATCTATCCATAACATTCGCGCTTACACAAAGTAATTAACGGTTCACGATAGTGGGCTAAAGCATCTAGGGATATCGCTACTTAGACATCATGTAGGCAAACGTATCAAGTTTTAGCACTTATGTTCATCCGTTTAAAACGAGCAACGTTCTCACCCCAAAATAGTTAAAACAATTAAAAGTGGGGCTATGAAACTCACCTTGATGAAGTAGTGAATATGATCAATAGAGATAGCACGAAAAACCAAGGCACGCAAAACGGTGCGCAAACGATCTACTCGTAACCTAAGTAAAATATCGTACTTAGGCTAAATACAAGAAATAATAATGTACAATGCACTTGGTTGATAATTTATACTTGCTATAGATTTATAAAATGTTCTTATTCAACAACTTTTGTCACGGGGTCAACTTTGGGTCTCGATAACTCGTTAAATAATAGTCCGAAAAATAAACGGGTTCTCAATATAAAAACTAGACCGCGAGCTCTTCGATATTTGATAAATATCGTATTTTTATGAAGTCTCTGAGTATAGCAAATAATTATGTAAAGTGGTTCACTCGTCAACAAAATAAACAAGTAATGCTTCATTTATTATTATGTGTCAATCGAGCATTTTTGAAAATAAATTGTGGCCTCGTTACTCAACATTAAAACAAACGGGAAATTGTTTTGAAAACTAGGCCGTGAGGTCTTTGACGTTTGATAAATATCACATTTTAATAAAGTCTCTAAGTATAGAAAATAATTAAACAAAGTAGTGCACTTGCAAACAAAACTAAACATGTAAGGTTCAATTATTTCTAAGTACGAACAAGCATTTTTGGAAATTAATTGTGGGTTCATTACTCAATTTCAAAACAAACGGAAAATTGTTTTGAAAACTAGGCCGCGTCAATTTTAATAAGGTATTTTTATATACCCGGGGCATGGCCTTTAGGTTGGTTAAATATACGTGCAAAGTAGGGTGATCGGGTTATTTTTCTAAGTGTAAACCTTATAAAGTTTGGTATGTGCTTAATCAACTACTACTTGTATCCATTCATTCTTTTTAACACACAAATATATACGAATACAACATATTAGTCGGATTGAGGATAGTACTATGCTTGTTTTGTGGTCCCTTGTGTGTACAACCTACAGAAACACAAAGAAGGGGATGACCCTACTTGTCTTAATATACATGCATACATAACATAGCAAGGCTTAGCATGGTAAGAATAGTACTGCCTGTTGGGGCAGTCTACACGCAAACAGAAAAGGGGGGTCTCCTCTTGCTTTCACTTTTCTTGACTATGCAAAAATATAACCTTATACCTATACTTGTTTTGGATTTCTGGTTCCTTGACACACAAACACGCAACACACATATAACTTTAATAGGAAACCAAAAAAGAAATGTTTTGATTATTTTGTTTGTCCACTGTCCATACGCAAGGACATGATCCCCAGTAGTTTTCATACTTGTTTACATAATAGGTATACACGCACACACATTGACCTGGTGGTTCTTAGTTGATACGCACCAACCTAGCACAAACTTTCTTGTTTTATGTCTCATGCATTAATACAACACCATGCAAAAGATATATACATGTCACGTCTTGGGTTCCTGATGGTTTGAGCATAAAAACGAAACACCCATCACCTCCTACCCTGGAGGTTTTAATATGGCCATGTTACTACACTCATTTTCATACATCAAGTTTGTACACAGATTACACGCATTCATGCCAAGCGAGTTTCTCATAGCTATCAAACAAGTATATTTGTTTTACTCCTCTACCTGAACACACACACAAGCACACAGTCATGAATACACACTTGAATACAACCATAATGTTACTGTTGGTTTCTTGTTCTAAATGGTGCTTCTTGTACACACTGCTCACATACACTCTTTTATTTCCTTGCGTTTCAGTATTCTTCTGGGCCAATGTATTACGCAAGAACACACTCACACTTATACTACTACTAGGCAGCAAGTCATTCATCATAATAACACATAAACACGTAACATAAACATCAGGTTTCATATGATACACCTGCTGTTAACATATTCTTGTTTTGAGTCCTTACCTACATGCAATCATATTATCTACATGGTTTTAGCACAAACACACACCCCTTACTACACGTTTACAATTTACATTACGTTTGTAGTACTATATAAGACTTAGTTTGTTACTGACTATCCACTCTTGTTATATACTTTTCATTCTCTTTTCACAACAATGCATACATTAGTTCCTTTTAGGGTTCGTCCAATACAAACACGTACATGAATCTTGTTGGCAGAGGGTGTCTTCATGCATACATATAAGCGAATCATTTAATTCATACTCAACATAAAATCGTATCTTGAGTTCTCATGTAAACCGAGCTAGTATAGATCTACACAAACTCATATATCTATTTATGTTAATCTATCATAAGTTCATACTTGTTTCTTAACATCAATACATACATATACATCATACATAAAGTCATACGTTTTCAGTCCATGCTCGGCTTTCTTTAGTTCAAGTAAGACATGACTTATTCCATTTATGAAAACATCACCCAAGTCCTAACCCGTGACTAGTTGCTTCATTAGTGTGAGTTTTAGATTCAAGAAGTTATAGCAAGTATATTATCAACCAATGTGGAATGAATAAGGTGTTAACCACTTACAAAGGGTCCCAAGCTAGTTGAAGAAGATGGGATGGAACTAATGATCAATTATCAAAAATCTTGCTTGCTTAAAATCAACCCGAAGACTTGTTGTTTACTACTGTCGTGAGCTAATCCCCACAGGGGTTTAATGTTTCTTTTTGTGTCTTAGTTCTTGAGTGTGTGTGTTTTTGTGAGAATATGAACGAGTATTTATAGGCAAAGGAGTGAGTTTAGGGTTAGCAATGCTTAGTTAGGGTTTCTAGTTAGTTTGTAACTAGGGTTTTCCGAGGGAACTAAACATGGGAAGGTGCACAAAGATGGGGAAGAGGGAAAGGACGTTGGGGTCTCGTCTAGGGCAGAAAAGTGGAAGAAGGGTGTACTAACATGTTGACTAACATTATTATTGTTAGTTGTAGGATTCAAGAGTTTAAGAAAACATGGGAGATAGGGTATGTATATTCGTTGGTTTTAGGAGAGAAAGAAATAGGAAGGGGACAAGAAGGACAAACAATAAATGGTTGAGTGTAGTACTAGGTTGGATTTTTGTGAGTTGCTAAAATACAAAATGTGGGTTTACATGTTAGAAAGGGGGGGCCGGTTTTGTTGTGAAAGCTAGAAGGAAGAAAAATAGTTTACTTTTATTTGGGTATTATTTGCAAAAGTTTATTTGTTGTGAAGTATACTTATTGTGTAGTGTAAGGTTTTGGTACTAGTAGTACTAAATAATTTGATGAAAGAAGAGTATGGAGAAGTTTCTAAGTGTCTCGTAATTAAATTGGGTGAAATACCCTATTAATCTAAGTCACGTTGACATAAATAAATGTCGGTTCTTAAAATATTAACACTTAGCACGTAACGTAAACGAATAATAGCAATTCAAAAATGAGAACTGTCATAAAAATTTAAATTTGTATCCAAAATACGCGTAACCAATCGGGAATATCAATAGACACACAAGTCTAACCCGAACCATCGTGTTTCTCGTAAATCAAATAGATTTTAAATTCACGATTGTGACAAACGAATCCATTGATAGTTCGAAGAAAAATTCTTGGATCCTTGTTTGGTAAAATATCTTTTTCTCAGCTCAATAATTTCGTGATCAGCTCAAACGTTGATAAAACAAACTGGAGTCCAATTCAAACTCGGCTCACTCCAAAAATAAAGCCCGTGAACTAATTAATCTAACCTTCGGTTAATATAGTGATCGGCCCGACAATTTATATCCAAAACATACCATAAAGCTCGACCCCTTTTACTCCATCCGAGCCCAATGACTAATAAATAACCAAATTGTTAACTAATGAGATATACGGCCCAATTAATACTTTGATAATGGGAAGTTAAATAACTTGCAATATTGCCAAAACAATAAATAACAAATGAAGTTAAATAATTTGCAATATTGGAAGTTAAATGACTTTGGAAGTTAAAACGTTCCAAAACGTGGAGAAGGTTAATAAGACGTGGCCCAAATCTCTCAATATTGCCAAAACACGTGGCAGTCAACACCACTTGGTCCAAGATAGTGATTATAAAAAAGACACAACCCTAAACTTACTCACATTTAACCCTAAACCTATGCTTAGTTCTCTCCCCCCAGCCTCGTTACTCCCAATCTCCTAAACCTAAGCGCAGTCTCCAAAAAAAACCTCCATCTCTTAAATCAACAAACTTCCGTCCCCAGTTTAATCACCCAACATAAAACTCATCTAAATAATGAACCAATCTATGATCATATCCAGCCACCAAACTCACGAAATCATTTGATAATAATCAAAGATTTCGAATCTAATCAAACCAGAAACCCATTAATCATAACGAACCCTACGAATCCCACATCTTAGTCATACAAATCCCACATATATGAACCATAGAAGATGAATGACTTCATGATCTATAATTGGTCTCAGGTAGCTGTATAATTATTTCGGTTTGATGTGTAATTTACGAAACAAACATGTAGATTTTAACATTTTTCTTAAAAATCTTGGTTTAATTCGAATATCAATTTGGTTCAAATACCAACAGATATCAGTGATGATAAATCATTTCGTGTGTTTAGATCTTTAAAGATCGTCACATACATGTTTGGGAATCATGAAATGAATCTGAGATCCTGAGTTGTTTTGAGTCTAGATGAATCTGAGATCCTGAGTTGTTTTAAAGATAGGTGTCAATGAGTTTGTGTTTGGAGTCAGTTTGTGTCGAGGGTGAGTCGATGGGTTTGTCGAGACTGTTTGTCTAGAGTCGAATCACGTTTTTTATCCGAGTTTTTGTTCTAGTCAAATATGTGTTTCGAGTGGAAATGATTGTAATGGAGTCTTGTGGGTGTTGGGATTTGGTTGAGTTCGTCTCGTGTTGGTTTGTCTTCGAGTCGAGAGAGTTGGTGTAATCTGTTGAGAAAGGTTTTGGGCGATTCGAGTCCAAGTTTAGAGTCAGTTTAGTGTGAGAGGTTGTTTCAGTCTTAAGTCTTTGTTATATCGCAATATTTGAATAAAACTAAACAGTTACAATATCCATCGCAATATTTGAATAAGAATCAGTTTTAAACTACAATATCCATCGCAATATTCATTATACTCCCATCGCAATAACAGTCATATCCATCACAATATCAAATTATTCCATCGCAATAATCATACCGTCGGAATTTCACAAATAAGAATCTATCGCAATAACGATCGGAATAACGATCGGAATAACAGATCGGAATACACGATCGCAATGTAGAAACCCTAAGGTTTTTGTGATCAGAATACGCGATCAAAATATGGAGTATTGGATCGGAATAAGACAAAAATTGTAACAGATCGGAATATGGAGTATTGGATCGGAATAAGACAAAACTTATCTTTCGGAATGTGACAAAAAGAAGATGCATCGGAATATGGAAAGGAAAATTAGCTGTCGGAATAAGTATCTGAATATTAAAACCCTTTTCCGATACAAAAATTGAGAAAAAAAAAGCAAAAAAAAAAAAAAACTTTTCAGAATCTGAAAAAGACCACTCCGTAACTTAAAAATACCCCAAGAATCACCAAATGACCAAAATTTTTTGCGATTTTGACCAAAACAAGAGCCGAGAACCAAAATTTTGCGATTTTAACCAAAATTTTGCGATCTAGATCCGGTGGAACCGAGAACCAAAATTTTGAGAAAAATAGGAACCACGAACCGAACCAAATATACTTTTCGGTTCCGGTTCTGGTTCCAGTTCCAGTTCCGGTTCTTTGGTTCTACCCATATAGGGACCGATGTTTAAGAAAAGAAAATTTAAAAATGAATTAAGTCAACAAAAACTAAAAAAAATAATTATTTAAAGTATTTACAACCATTTATGTTAAAAGTAATAATATTTAACAACTTAATCATAAGCTTAAATAAATAAATATTTTACAGGTTCATAGGTGCACTACTTTTCTTTTACCCAAATTCGAATCAGAGTTACGAGGCTCAATATTTGTAGACTTTGTATAACTTTTAAAAGCAATACAAAATAAAAATGTTAGATTATTAATCATTTTACATTATAATTACAAAAGGAATCTATTTTGTATGCATAGTTATATTATATAAACCTTTTTGTTATAAAGTAAAATCAAAGAATCACAAATTATTCAAACTTATTGAACGTACCATATAACCAATTAACATACAAACCAATTTCTATATTATACAAATCTACTGATTAGTAATTCTGTACTGACAAGACATACATGTGTCAGTAATGCTAAAAAGACATACTTTGAATGCAAATAAAAAATAACATAAAACTTAGTTCTATTTATTTGATAATGATTATAGTTGCTTATGTTTCAAATGATTAAGATTAGAGTTAAAGGTATTTGGTTTGGTTTTTCTAAGAGAATGTTAGTTTTGTTTTTTTATATTACCTATGATATTAGCTTTGTGTGTCGTAAAAAAATTACAATATATTTATAATTATTGGGTACTTGGTTCCGGAACCGAGAACCGGTGGAACCGAACCGAAACGAACCGAGAACCATAAAATCTCAAATACAAGAACTGGAACTGGAACCAACGGTTCTGGTTTCGGTTCGGTTCTTTGTGGTTCCGGTCCGATTCTCAGTTCCGGTCCGGTTCTTTGGTTCTTTGGCTCATCCCTAGCGCTAAGCTCATGATACCGAAGCTAATGATCCAGTACATACACCACAATGTACATATAAGTTTCCCCAAGTGGAAGTCTAACCAAGACTACCCAAGTTCACACAAATGATATACACCCGTCTGGCGTCAGAATGCCCGAGTGGAGGTTGTCAAGCCTCAATCGATCTATCCATAACATATGAGCTTACTCTAGCAGAGTAATTAACGATTCATGATAGTGGGGACTATGGCTAACACAACTTAGGCTAATCATAAACGAAGTTCACTGAGCGTTCACAAAAATCAGTTTTATTGCGTCCACAAGCAAGTACAAGCAGTTATTTCACTTCACAGTATTAAACATACAAAGCAGTTTAAAAAGAGCTATGAGATAGCCCAAACATTCACAAGTACAAATCATCAACAATCCGAAAAGTGTAAACTCATATGTCACGTAAACAATCATCAAAAGTACAAGCACGTACGCAATATAAACAATCTTAGACAAGATATCAACGCGTATGTATCACAATAATACTTGGAAAGTATAGACATGTATATCGCAACAATCATTGAAATGCACAAACACGTATTTGACATCGACAAGCATGTATATCCCCCAAAAAGATTCAAAACATTTATAAAATGATTTGAAAAGAGAAAGAGGGGGTATGTACTCACATCGATGTTGCAGGTCAATTAGCAGAAATGCGAATACCAAGAGCAGCGTAACGTAAACCAGAACTGCTCGATACCATAAGTTATAGTTTATCTTATCGATCATTTCCCACAGCGTCCCAATCAATGCATCTGAGTTTTCTCGATGAGGGGTTCATCAATACCATTGGTTCATAAACTGTTTAAATCTCATGTTGTAGTCGTTCGGTAACCGGTTCAGTGATCGGTTTGGTAATCGGTTCATTAATCAGTTTGGTGATCGGTTCAGTAATAGGTTCGGTAAGGTGAAACGGAAGATACCACAATGTATGTAATATATATACCTAATATATATTACACACTAAAGAACGGAACATGTATATAATTCATAGCTTGAATTATGTAACAAAAACAGACAACGCATGAATAATTCGGAATGTACATGTCACACGACATGTACTAGACTCAAGAAAAGATGAAAACCAAAAGAATATAATAGTCAAAGTATATAATACCTTGCAACTATTTTATAAACAAGAAAAATAAATAAAACCAAAATGATTCGACATGTTTTCAAAATCACCCGTTAATAAATAAAGCTAATTTAATAAAAGCAAGCATATTGTCACACCCCGTCTAGGTTCGCAAGGTTAACACGAGTCCGGAGTATTCTACACAAGACTAGAAGACTTGGTGGAATAATATGGAAGCCTTTGGAAGATTCATGGAAGCTTATAGAAACCCTAATGGAAGCTTATAGAAACCCTAATGGAAGATTGTAGATTATGGGCCTTGTCTTGGAGTTGTAAATAGAGCCCAAATGTAACCCTAGAGTAGTAGTATAAATAGAGCCATCCTCATTTGGGGAAAGCATCTCAAGCATTTTCCCTAGTTCTCTTGTGTTCTTTCTTAGTAGCTTTCTTTGTTGCCTAGATCATTGAGTGTTGGGAGCAAGGCTGACTTAGTAGAGACTAAGTGCTGCACGGAAGACCCTTGTCAAGACAAGTCCGTGACAAGTGGTATCAGAGCGAGATTCGATTCGAGGCAATGGCGATTGAAACCGAGAAGAATGATGCTAGCGGAAGTGGTGTTGATGGGAACCGTGGTCGAAATGATAACCAAGACCCCAAGAAGAAAGGATCGTCGAGGGACGTTATGGTAAGTATGGATAAGAGAATAGCGGATTTTGAGAGATCCATGGCGGATATGAAGACCCAAGTTGAGGGCTTGGCAAATCTTGAATCCGAGTTTGAGAGTATGAGGGAAGACTTTAAAGTAGTCCTAAATGCTCGTAGTGGTGATATGAAGAAGGAAATCCTTGACTTACGAGATATGTTCAAGGATGGAATGGGGAAGATGGAAGGAAGGTTCGGGGAAGAGATCTCCGCAATCCACGATACTATTGGAAGCTTGCGCGCGGACGTGGAGTTGTGCAAGTTGTCCTTGGCTAGTATGGGTAGCGCTAGTAATCACGGTCCAAGAGTGGACATTCCTAAACCATCATATTTCATGGGAAAGCGAGAGGCTAGAGCGGTCGGTGATTTCTTATGGAAGATGGAGCGATACTTGAAGGGTGCCAAGATAGTGGAGGATGCTACGAAGATCGAGACGACTACTCACTACTTGAAAGACACCACGGCGTTATGGTGGAGACGCCGACATGGAGATATCGAACGAGGTACGGTTACTATTAATACTTGGGTCGATTTTGTTGCGGATTTTAAGAGGCAATTCTATCCGGAGAATGCTAAGAACGAGGCGAAGAGTCGGCTTCGTAAACTTAAGCAAACCGGAGCGATTAAGGAGTATGTGAAAGAGTTCACTACACTTACCTCGGAGATTCCGGAACTATCCGAACAAGACTCTCTATTTTACTTTCTTGATGGTTTGCAAGGATGGGCTAAGACGGAGTTAGAGCGACGCGGAGTCCAAGACGTGGCTACGGCTATTGCCCACGCCGAAGCCTTGATTGACTTTAGTTCGAGGAGGGAACCGTCGAAGCCAAAAGATCGAAAGGTAAGCCATGAGAAAGGTGGGGGAGAAAAACCGAAGTTCGATTATACGAAGAAACCCCCTCCCGGAAAGGAGAAAGAATTAAAGACGAGTTACAAGAGTGGTGGATGCTTCATATGCGATGGACCTCATAGAGCTCGAGATTGCCCGAAGAAAGCAAGCCTCAATGCGATGTCGACTCATGGAGACGAAGGTACGAGTAATGGTGGAAGCATGGGTTCGATGAGGATCTTGAATGCGATCAAGGCAAAGACGGAGGTGCCAAAGGTTGTAGGGCGAGGCCTACAATATGTCGAAGCAAACATCAATGGAGTAAAGGTGCGTGCTTTAGTCGATTCCGGTGCAACTCTTAACTTTGTGGCGGTTGATGAAGCTAGGAGGCTAGGGATTAACGCTAAAAAGGGGAGTGGAACTATCAAGGCGGTAAACTCGGAGGCCAAACCGATTCATGGAGTAGCTAAGGATGTCCGAGCGAAGATTGAAGATTGGGAATGGACGATTGATTTGTCGGTGGTCCCGATGGATGATTTCAAATTGGTTCTTGGGTTAGAGTTTCTCGATAAGGTACGAGCTTTCCCTATGCCATTCGCTAACTCTTTGTGTATCCTAGACGGTGGAAAGACTTGCATGGTGAGCACGGAGCGGGATTTCAAGAGTGGAACAAAGACCCTTTCGGCTATGCAATTCAAGAAAGGATTCAACAAAAGCGAGCCTTGCTATTTGGCGGTGACAAGGCTAGAGACGGATGGAGAGTCAAGCAAAGTGTAGGTGCCGAAGGAGATCGAGAGGGTACTTGATGAGTTCAAGGACGTGATGCCCAAGGAGTTGCCCAAGAAACTACCACCAAGGCGAGAGGTGGATCATACCATCGAGTTGGAAGCGGGTTCCAAGCCCCCCCGCCAAAGCCCCTTACCGGATGCCACCACTCGAGTTAGAAGAGTTGAGAAGACAACTCAAGGAGTTGATGGATGTGGGCTACATTCGAACCTCGAAAGCCCCATATGGTGCGCCGGTGCTATTTCAAAGGAAGAAGGACGGGTCCTTGCGGATGTGTATAGACTATCGGGCACTCAACAAGGTAACAATCAAGAATAAGTACCCTATTCCTCTTATTGCGGATTTGTTTGATCAACTTGGGAAGGAGAGATACTTCACTAAGTTGGATTTGAGATCGAGGTACTACCAAGTACGGATAGCGGAGGGAGACGAGGCCAAGACGACGTGTGTCACGAGGTATGGCTCTTACGAGTTCTTAGTCATGCCGTTCGGATTAACAAATTCTCCCGCGACATTTTGCACCCTCATGAATAAGTTGTTTCATCCATTCCTCGATAAATTTGTGGTTGTATACTTGGATGATATTGTCATTTATATTCATACTTTGGAAGAGCATGTCTTGCATTTGAAACAGGTGTTCGAGGTGTTGCGAGACAATGAACTTTATGTGAAGTTGGAGAAGTGCTCTTTCGCTCAAGATGAAGTCGAGTTCTGGGCCACAAGATCAAGGATAGAGGCTTGATGATGGACGGAGCAAAGATTAAAGCTATCCAAGATTGGGAGCCACCAACCAAAGTGACGGAGTTGCGGTCATTCCTTGGCTTGGTGAACTATTATCGAAGATTCATCATGGGCTATTCGGCGGTAGCGTCACTATTGACGGATCTTTTGAAGAAGAACAAAGCTTGGGATTGGAGTATAGCATGTCAAGCGGTGTTCGAGAAATTTAAGAAGGCGGTTGTGCAAGAGCCGGTGTTGAGACTACCGGATGTGACGATGCCCTTCGAGTTACACACGGACGCATCGTACTTTGCTATTGGAGGAGTTCTAATGCAAGATGGACACCCGATCGCGTTCGAGAGTAGGAAGCTAAATGAGACGGAAAGGAAGTACACGGTGCAAGAGAAGGAGATGACGGCGGTTATCCATTGCTTGAGGATTTGGAGGCATTATTTGTTGGGTTCGAGATTCGTGATCAAGACGGATAACATTGCCACGAGTTACTTTCAAACCCAAAAGAAGTTAAGTCTCAAGCAAGCTCGTTGGCAAGACTTCCTAGCCGAGTTCGACTACCAATTGGAGTACAAGCCGGTGAAGGCTAATGTGGTAGCCGATGCATTGAGTCGCAAGGCGGAGTTTGCGGAAATCACTCAAGCACAATTCTTCCTCCAAGACCGAATCAAGGAAGGATTGGAACATGATCCTATGGCCAAGAAGATCGTTGCGTTAGCGAAGGACGGGAAGACTCGGAGATTTTGGCTTAAGGGAGACATGTTGTTCACCAAAGGAGATCGGCTTTACGTGCCTAAGTGGGGTGATCTTAGGCGAGTAATCTTGAAAGAGTGTCATGATTCAAAGTGGGCTGGTCATCCGGGGATGAAGAGTACCTTGGCATTAATCGAAGGTACTTATTATTGGCCAAGGATGGAGGACGATGTTGAGACATATGTTCGGACGTGCCTTATTTTCCAACAAGACAAGATAGAGCAAAAGAAATCTGGAGGATTGTTGGAGCCTTTACCTACGCCCAAAGGAACATGGGAGAGTGTTTCTATGGACTTTATCACATGCTTGCCGAAGTCGGAGGGGAGTGGGAGTATCATTGTGGTGGTCGATAGATTCTCGAAGTATGGTACTTTCATAGTCGCGCCATCTGATGTTACCGAGGATGATACGGCCAAGCTCTTCTTCAAGAATGTGGTTAAGTATTGGGGAGTGCCACATGTGATTGTTAGCGATCGAGATCCAAGATTTACGGGGCGCTTTTGGACGGAGTTGTTCAAGATCATGGGGACGGATTTGAACTTCTCTACGAGTTTTCATCCCCAAACAGATGGGCAAACGGAGAGGGTGAATGCTTTATTGGAGCTCTATCTTAGACACTATGTGAGTGCCAACCAACATGATTGGGCTAAACTTCTTGATGTTGCTCAATTCTCTTACAACATGCAACGAAGTGAAGCCACGGGGAAGATTCCTTTGAGTTGGTCACGGGGCGTCAACCATTGACACCAAATGCCTTAGCCGCATCATACGAGGGAAGTAGCCCGGCCGCTTACAAGACTATGAAGGAGTGGCATGAGCAAGCGGACATGGCCCGGGTATCTTTGGACAAAGCGGCTAAGAAAATGAAGAAATGGGCGGACGAGAGGAGGAGACACGTCGAGTTCGAGGTCGGAGATCAAGTGATGGTGAAGCTCTTGCCTCAACAATTCAAGTCATTGCGGAAGGTTCACAAGGGGTTGATACAGAGGTATGAAGGCCCTTTCCTGGTGATTGGACGTGTTGGAAAGGTATCTTACCGAGTTCAACTACCGCCCAAGTTGAAGATTCACCCGGTCTTTCACATAAGTTTTCTCAAGCCTTATCATGGAGACGGGGAAGATCCTAACCGAGGAGTGTCGAAGCGAGCACCAACGGCAGTTGTTACTTCGTATGATCGAGAGGTCGAGGAGATTTTGTCGGATCGTACGATAAGGAGACGCGGAGTGCCGAGCTACAAGGAGTACTTGATCAAATGGCGTGACTTGCCCGATAGTGAAGCAAGTTGGGAAGCGGAAGACTTATTGTGGCAATTCAAGGACGAGATCAAGAAGTATCACGAGGATGGCACAACGAGGACGTCGCGAGCTTAGGTGGGGGAGGATGTCACACCCCGTCTAGGTTCGCAAGGTTAACACGAGTCCGGAGTATTCTACACAAGACTAGAAGACTTGGTGGAATAATATGGAAGCCTTTGGAAGATTCATGGAAGCTTATAGAAACCCTAATGGAAGCTTATAGAAACCCTAATGGAAGATTGTAGATTATGGGCCTTGTCTTAGAGTTGTAAATAGAGCCCAAATGTAACCCTAGAGTAGTAGTATAAATAGAGCCATCCTCATTTGGGGAAAGCATCTCATATTCACTTGTATTCTCTCTTGTAAAGTTTCTCAAGTAATACAAGCATTTTCCCCTAGTTCTCTTGTGTTATTTCGTAGTAGCTTTCTTTGTTGCCTAGATCGTTGAGTGTTGGGAGCAAGGCTGACTTAGTAGAGACTAAGTGCCGCACGAAAGACCCTTGTCGAGACAAGTCCGTGACAATATGTCTTATAGTTTCAAACAAAGTTTCAAAAGTATATAAAATAGTTATAATTTTATAAAATATATTTTATAAATCGTTGTTTCTTTACTCGTCCATTTAATATTTCCAAAAGCTTTAGTTCTTAGATAATATTTTAAGAAAACTAATAAATATTAAATTTATAAAAAATTTCGGCATGACCTATTCGTTTATATAACATTTCCTATAATCACAAAACAGGACTTTCATAATAAATTCCGCGTTTCAATTGTCCACACGTTTTCATTATATCAAATTAAAGGTTGTCGAATCATAAGCAATAAAAAATGAATTTGCCGATAATCAAGTAAATAACCAACACTTTCGACCAAAGAATTCCGATAGTCAACACTTTCAACCAAACACTTTCAAAAGTCATTTAACGGTTGTTAAAACTAACTAAACGACTCTAACGGTCGTTAAATCACAACACCAACATATTCATCTTTTCGGATCTATACACATCTCACGGGAACTATACCAATACATAATAATAACCACGAGCCCGACACCTTTTGGGTGCGGCTGTGGTGGCGACAAAAGCACACAAACACGTGGCTGTTTTCGGTGGTACAAAACAACAAACACCCCGTGGGTGGCTGCCAAAACAAACACCCCTAAAAATAAGCTATGAGTGGCAACGACAACATAACACCACGGTTGTGGTGGTGATGCACGGCGGGGATGATGGATCTGGTGACACATGGGGGCGGTGATGGTGTAGGCCACGATGGTGGTCACGGCTGTTGGTTTTCATGGTGGCAGTGTGGTGGTCAAACCACGACTGTGACGGTGGTGACGGATCTAAGTTGTTGGAACCCGAATATGGTGGTGGAGTGGTGATGTAAATGGTGGTTGGTGATGTTTATAAATAATAATACGTATAGATCTATGGTGGATCTAGAAAGGCGATAACAGATCGGTTTGTAGTAGGCGACAGCCATGATGGGGATCGAGTGGCGGCGGCAGGAGGAAAAGGTGGTGATGGAGACGAGGGTTTATTTAGGGTGGTGGTTCATCTCGGTGGTCTAAGGGGTTATGGAGTAGTAGATCCATGGTGGTGGAAGAAATAGTTTAGGTGGCGGCCGGAAAATGCTAAATATAATAGATCGGACGAATTTAGTGGTGGATCGGGTGGGTGATTACGAGAGTTTTTACAAAAAAATATTTTTCAAAAGTGGCGGTCGGCGGCGGCGTGGCCGGATCTCCGGCGGCCGGAAAGAATGGGAGAGAGAGAGATGGAGAGTAAAATTTAATTAGACTTTGAGTGTGTGTGAAGATAAAGTGAAAAATGAGAAATAAATATGAAAATGTTATATTTCTATTAAATAAAAGTGTAAGGTTTGAATATGAAAATGTTATATTTTCTAATAATTTTCGTCAATTAATGATTCGAGGTTCGTTTATGATAATTAACGGATGATTTAAGACACGAAACTTTCATCATTGCGTTCTAAATGATTTTTCCTGTTAAAATGAGTATTCACTTGACCATTGTTTCAGAATATTTTGTAAACTCTTTTTTAAAAACGTTGATTATTTATCAAGTATCTCGGAGGAACTTCGTTTTAAAGAAAAGTGGACTTCAACTTAAATACTTCTCATTTTTAGCAAACGTTATTGAAACAAAAGCATAAGCTAATTTGATAAATCATTTTATTAAATATCTCGTGAAATTAAATAAATTTTTTTATCGTGTCGGTACACAAACCGCGCGATTTTCAGAAAAGAGTCAAAATATGTCCCGTTTTCAAATCCAATAAGTTTGGTAGCGCTCATAAATGAATTTCGAATAATAATTAATATAATTTATTATTATTTAAAGTAAGGAAAATTCTCTAGTGTTACAGGTTACAACTTCTCAATGCCTAATAAGCACGGTGCTCAATTTTGAAGGGCAAATGGCACGTTTTATCGTACAACAAAAGATAAGGTGTTGTGCCAATTGGTGTTTTATAAGTTGTTAGGAATGCCCACAGAGCGTCGTCGAGTTTCCTTGACCAAACGGAAGGATTGACTTTAACCGTTTTTTCGAGTATTCGTTTTAAGGCTCTGTTGGTATTCGCAACTTGTCCACTCGTTTGTGGATGATACGCGGTGGCAAAGCGATGGGTGACTCCATAACGCTTTAAGATTTTCTCCATTTGTTTGTTACAAAAATGGGAACCTCGATCGTTAATTAAAGCTTTCGGCATTCCATAATGAGAGAAAAGCTTTTTCAAAAAATTGATTACGGCTCGTGCATCATTCATGGGTAGAGCCTCGGCTTCTGCCCATTTGGACACATAATCAATAGCGACTAGGATATATTCGAACTTATGGGATTTGGGAAAGGGTCTCATGAAATCAATTCCCCATACGTCAAAATATTTCGCTAACTTGGATGCTATTTTGAGGCATCTCATCTCTTCGTGAAAGGCTACCAGTACGTTGGCAAGCATCACAATTTTTTACTAGAGTATGGGCCTCCTTAAAAATCGTTAGCCAATAGAAACCAGCATCAAAGACTTTTTTCGCGGTTGTGGAAGGACCATAATGTCCCCCAGTAGGGTCATGATGACATTTATCAAGGATCTTTCTTGTTTCCTCACCATAAACACATCTCCTAATCATGCCATCGGGGCATACCTTAAAAAGATAGGGATCATCCCAGAAATAGAGTTTAAGATCGGAAAAGAATTTACATCGTTGGTGATAAGTTAAACCTTTTCTTAGAATTCTTCCAACGAGGTCATTTGCAAAATCTACAAACCACGGAGATTCAGTCGTAGAGATTTTCATGAGGGTTTCATCTGGAAAATAATCATCGATATCCTCATCCCTTAACTCTTCCATGTTTGGATTTTCAAGTCGCGATAAATGATCGGCTGCGATATTTTCTGCTCCTTTATTATTTTGAATTTCGATGTCAAATTCTTGGAGTAGTAAAATCCATCTAACAAGACGCGACTTAGCATCTTGTTTAGAGAATAAATATTTCAATGCGGAATGATCGGTCAATACAATCATTTTCGACAACATGAGATAGGATCGAAATTTGTCGAAAGTAAAAACTACGGCAAGTAGTTCTTTCTCGGTGATTGTGTAGTTGAGCTGCGCGTTATTTAGAGTTTTGCTCGCAAAGTGTATATGACGGAAATGCTTTCCTTCGCGTTGTCCTAATACGGCTCCTACAACGAAATCGCTTGCATCACACATAAGTTCAAACTGTCGCGACCAATCCGGTGAAACCATGACCGGTGCATTCGTTAACTTGTCTTTAAGCTTGTCGGATGCCTTTATGCATTCTTTGTCGAAATCAAATACTATGTCTTTTTCAAGGAGTTTGGTCATCGGTCTAGCGATTTTGGAAAAGTCCTTTATAAATCGGCGGTAGAATCCCGCATGACCTAGAAAACTTCTAACGGCTTTAACGTTAGTGGGCGGTGGTAATTTGGATATCACTTCGATCTTGGCCTTGTCTACCTCCAATCCGGCTCCGGAGACTTTGTGTTCAAGCACAATTCCTTCAGTCACCATAAAGTGACATTTTTCCCAGTTGAGCACGAGATGATCTTGTTTGCATCTGATGAGCATGTGCTCTAGATTAAAAAGGCAAGACTCGAATGAGATTCCGAATACATAGAAATCATCCATGAAAACTTCCATGGACACTTCAAGCATGTCCTGAAATATTGCGATCATACACCTTTGAAAAGTCGCAAGTGCATTGCAAAGACCAAATGGCATACACTTATAAGCAAACCCTCCAAAAGGACACGTAAATGTGGTCTTGTCTTGATCGGATGGTTCGATAGGTATTTGGAAATATCCGGCAAAGCCATCGAGAAAACAAAAGAATTTTTTCCCCGCAAGTGTTTCCGACATTTGGTCCATGAAGGGTAGAGGAAAATGATCTTTTCGTGTGGAATCATTCCATTTGCGGTAGTCGATACACACACGCCAACTGGTAACGGTTCTTGTAGGAACAAGTTCGTTATGTTCGTTGGTCACAACAGTCATTCCTCCTTTCTTAGGAACGTAGTAGATAGAACTAACCCAAGGACTATCTTCTATGGCATAGATGATTTCTACCTCAAGAAGTTTGAGTATTTAGTTTTTTACAACCTCCTTCATGTTTGGGTTAAATCGATGTTGCCTCTCAATAACGGGCTTGGCATCGTCTTCAAGATTGATTTTGTGTTTACAAACATTCGGGCTAACACCTGGTATATCGGATGTTTTCCAAGCAAACGTTTCTGTGTGGTTTTTAAGCATAGAAACAAGGCGTCTCTTCTCATCTTCCTCGAGTGAGGCTGAGATAATCACCGGAAGGAGTGAATCCTTCTCTAGATAAGCATTCGAGATGTTCGGGAAAAGGTTTCAATTCAAGATCCGTCGGTGGGTATTGAATGGATTTGGGAACTACAAAGTTCGATTCCGAAGGCAAAAATTCGAAGGTTTTGTTTTCCTCTTCTTCGAGAGTTACTTCAGAATCAAGGGTCATGAATTCCTCGAATTCACAATCAAGATCGGTATCGCTAATTATTTCCGAAGTTGTTTGGAATGGTGCATCGTCATCAAGCAATGCATCTAACTCTTCTTCCGTTACTTCATCAATAACATCCACGCGGAAGAATGTGTCATCATTAGAGTGGGAATGTTGCATAGCTTTATCGACTAAGAATGTGACTCGATCATCACCAACTCCAAGGTTGAGTTCTTTATTCTTCACACGAATGATAGCATCGACGGTGTGTAGGAATGGTCTTCCTAAAATTAGAGGGACTTGATGGTCTTCCTCCATTTCAAGGATCACGAAGTCGGCAGGATATTTGAATTTGCCAACTTGAACAAGCATGTTCTCATATATCCCAATAGGATATTGGTATGCATGGTTAGCCAAAAGTATACTCATACTTATAGGTTTCAAAGTATTGTTTGAAAGATTCTTGTATAATGAGTATGGCATAAGATTGATACTCGCGCCTAGATCGGCCAAGGCGTGACATTTCAACATTGTTGGCTAGAGTGCATGGTCTGAGAAAGCTTCCCGGATCTCCGAGCTTTGGTGGAGGTTTGCTTTGCAAAGCTGCAAAACACTCTTCGTTAGAAACGCAACAGAGATTTGCTCCGTCTTACTATAATTGCTCACAAGATCTTTGAGGAATTTCCCATAGTTGGGCATGCCGGTTAAGATATCAACAATGGGAACGTTGATCTTAACTTTTTTGATAATTTCTAATAATTTGGCATTACGAGCCTCCATCTTTTCTTTTCTTAGGCGTTGAGGATATGGAATTTTGGTTGTATACGCCTTTGGTGTTGGTGTTGGAATAGGTGTGGTTTGTTTTGGTTTGGGTTTGGAAGGAGAAACGAATTCTTCCTTTTCGAGCTCATCAGCTTCTTCTTCACTTTCATCGGCGAAAGTAGAAGTATTGGCATTTGGGTTTGGTGGCAGATCATAACTCATCCTACTTCTTGTGAATACGACATTTACATGCTCATTACGGGAGTAGGTTAGGCGATATGGTTTATCCATGGATGGTTTTGGGTTTGTTTGAGTGTTGCTTGATAGCGAACCACTCGGTCGATTGGCTAGTTGGTCGGAGATTTTACTAAACTTGGTTTCAAAGAGGCGGTATGATGTCTTTGTCCTCTTTTAGCATTGGTTTTAAGATCGAAGAATTGGTTCTTAATGAACGTGTTTGTTGCTTTTTAAGATTCTCTGAAAGCTAGCAACGTTTTCTCTAGTCTTGATTCTTCGGGTTTCTTTTCGTTTGATGGAACGGAATTATCGTTCTCACGAGGTTGTGAGTTACGATTTTCATTTTTGGGGTACTCACGCCAAATGCCGGAGTTTCTACCGTAGTAGTTACCTCGATAACCACCTCCTCGGTATCCTCCTTGGTATCCTTGGGCGTAGTTTGCTTCTTGTGGTGGTTCTCTTGTCGGTGTGTCATCACACTCCGTAGATGGGTGTGGTCCTCCACAAAGAGTACATCCGCCTCACATTTCCTTCATTTCATCTTTGATAGTTTTAAATTGCGAGTCGAATTTAGATGTGAGAGCGTCCATCTTTTCCATGAGTTTGGAATTTTTGCTACTTTCAACGAAAGCAACGATTTTCTTAAAGGGTTTGGAACGGTTATCTTTGGACCAATCGAGTTTCAAGAGAACTCAGTCCTCAAGCAATTGGTATGCTTCGTTGGGAGTCTTATAAAGAAAGAGTCCTCCGTCGTCAAGGATTGCTTGCGTCGGTTCATTAAGACCATGATAAAAGATTTGGATAATGGTTCCTTTTAATAAACCATGTCCATGACAACTATGAAGTAGGTCTTTCATTTGGTTCCATGCATCAATGAGTGTCTCATTTGGAATTTGGGTGAAACCTCGGATTTCTCCCATGAGTCTTTCGTACATGGCGGGTGGAAAGAAACGGCTAACAAAAGCGGTTCTCATTTGTTCCCATTTTTCTATGGTACCGGGTGTCAACTCATTATACCAAACTCTTGCATCTCCGGATAGAGACGATGGGAATAGTTTGAGTTTAATAGCGTCTACATTGATCTTCGACTCCATATCGGAACATGCCACATATCTCTATGAATTCGGCTATGTGCTTATGCGGATCAGCCCGCGCACGACCGTCAAATTGGCGGTCTTTGATCCTTGAAAGGTGATGACCTTTCACGGTGAAGTTATCTTCAAGCTCAACTTGAACAATAGCAGCCCCGGGGGTAGGTGCTACTACTCGGTTGGCTGCCCACATTGATTGATCGTCGGCCATTGGAAATGGTAGATCGTTAAATGGGTTATAGACAACAAGTGCGTCTAAAAGATTATCAAATGGTGGGTTTTTGGTTTTGGAATTCGGTTTTCGGAAGAAACAAGGGATTGCTTCTTGCGGTTTTTCTTTCGAGATTGATGAACAAAAAGTTCGGGATCGGTGTATGGACTAAGAAATTCTTGACCGGAAGAACGTGTGTTCATTCAATTTTAGAAACACTTTTGAAAAATATAACGAGTAACAAAAATAAAAACAAACAAAAGATTACTAATAGGAAAATAAGTAGATAAGAAATTAAATATACTAAACAAAATAAAAACACAATTTTTTTATTCATTCTATGCTTGTATATCCGTGCACTGAGCGTTATGCTCAACCGTTTTCCTTTCATGTTCCTAAAACGACAGGTACTCAGGGACGCTCGTATACTTTAAGCGTACGTGCATATGGATTGGAAGCTTTCTAGCCTTCATTACTTTATGCATTTATTCATACATTTTGCTACTCATTTCCATGGACATTGTTTAGTCCTTTTCATTACAGTACTTATGTTTCTGTGTGATGAGCTTTTACTTTGGGGTACCGATGTTTGTTTCCGGTATTTCCTTTATGGTCATGTATTTAAGACATTTATCCTTGTATGTTTTGATGACAAGCTATAATCACGCGTGACATTCCATTTATCAAATTGGGTGTTACACTATTTCCTTAATGTCACCCTACATGAGCCTACGTTTGTCAATGTTTCTTTTGGCGAACGTGCTTGCATGGTTTTTGTTAAGGCATACCATGCTTTTGGTCAGTTTCGTCATAAGCAATGGCATCTTCCATCACATTGTTAGTAAGTAAGGCAATGATGATTATTTAGTTTGTTGTGCAGACTTCATCCACACTCGTATCTTGGTTTGGCAGCCACACCGAGAGTGTGATTGTAGCCATGTCGGGCTTTAATTGCTCTCAAGCCACCTTTGCTTTAATTGTTCTAACAAGAAGAAAAGTATTAGCTGCAAATATTTTTTCATATTAAGTACGCCCCAACCCATCGATCTTTGATACAAACCATGCCAAATCTGTTATGCCATAGCAACAAAGGGAAACAATACTTTTGTTTCGAAGACCACGACACTGGTCCTAAGTGACTCGTACCTATTCAAACTGATGTACCAACGTTTGATAGTTGTAATTGATAGTATGGCTTCAATTTATATAGCATGTTATTGTGTCCATGTGTAACATATAGTGTATGGTTGCTTCAATTTGTATAGATGATTCAGTTTATATGGTTGGTGCAATCTATTGTGTCCCTTTGTAATATATAGTATTCCCTGTTAGTTTACTATGGCTGCCACAATTAGCAGTTACAATATAAAATAACATATGTCTACCAAGATCATATTTTTAAAATAATAGCTCGAAAATTTGATGTTAGTTAGCTAAGGGGACTAAAATTGTAAAATAAAATTTCAAGTTAACGAAAGTACTAACGATAACCGGTTGTTATGTTAAGTCAAAGGTAATTCTTCCATTTAAATGTGAATATTGTACAAAAAAAGTTCAGTGGGTATAATAGACCAGTTTGGATAGTACGTTGTGTATTTATGACATTTACCCTGTTGGTATCATATATGATAGTTTCCGACAACGAAAAAAGCGTAAAAAAGCGAGTTTTTTTTGTCAAAAATGTATCATATAGCATATTTGTTGAAAGATAATTAAATGTCCGTCATGATGGTGTTATTTTGCATAACGATTAACAGTTTAAGAGATATTAATGTTTGAAAAAAAAAGAAAAAACGGGTTTTGCGTTTAATCTTGTTCATTGGATTAAGAGGGATATGGACGATAGATATTAATCTCTTTGTATCCAAACAAAGTTTGGCATAAAAATAAACTTAAATCGTATAATTAACATGTTTTATTTGTAAAAAATCCAACCCCGATAGGTCTAACATAGTTTCAAAATTGTGAAATTGGGTTTAGTTTAGCCCGTTTTTTCGCAAAACTGATTGAACGTGTCGGATCAAACCGGGTTTCAATATATAGTGAGTCGATTTTTCAGGCTGAATATGATAAGATTTGGAGAGATGAGGATGTGACTGTCACTTTGTAGATTTCAAATGTGAAAGACGTTATAGTTACCACTTTGTGAATCACATGTATATATAATTGAAGGTCATGAAAAAATATTGTAACAAATATATCATTGAGCAAATCAT
Source organism: Glebionis coronaria (assembly GCA_025667525.1). Lineage (NCBI taxonomy): Eukaryota > Viridiplantae > Streptophyta > Magnoliopsida > Asterales > Asteraceae > Glebionis > Glebionis coronaria. The sequence continues at coordinate 31,829,894 of CM046874.1, read as the reverse complement.
ATGCAATAGTGAAAATTTAAGTTTGATAAGTTTTTTAATTTAGCTAAGAATAAAACAATTATAATTATAATCGAATCATTACCTATTTTAGTGAGAGTGTGTAGGAAGTTTTACATTTGTGTCAATTTTTCGAGTAAGATATAGTCATATGGGAAAAAGGAATTGCTTGTACGTCTGTGAAAAACGGTGTGGTTACCAACTAGGTTACCATTATGCGGTTTTTTGATCTTAATGTAATGGTGAAAGCGTCTAGATTGGTATGTTGCGGTTATAAAATATAGATAGTATGAGAGTGCGTGTGATGGTTGTGTTTAGTGTTTCCCTTCACGAAACAAGGCATCTATGTTGTTGAAGCGACCACTACGTCGTTGGAGTGTAAGCCGTAATTGAAAGCGAGTAATGTTGACATGTAGCGAATTTATTTGTCAGATAATTTTAGTAAATATTTAAGAACAAATAATAATTTTAGTAAATATTTAAGGATAAAGCAATAAGGAAAAGTAAATGCAAACCGACACAATGATTTATAGTGGTTCGGCTACAAGGATACCTTCCTTGCCCTACATCCATTCCCCGAGTCACCTACTCAAGAGTTCAACTTCACTAGTAAAAGATTCTCATTTACACCGGTGGAGAAACTTTCACACATTGTCTTACAATCTTTGCCAAAACCTAAACTAGGATGTCGTGTTCTTTCACATGGGTACAACAAGTCCCTTCTACTTCGCTTACACTTTATCCGGTACTAAGCTACACAACGGGTCCTTGCACAATTGATGGAACCAACACCCTTTTACACCGCCTAAAATATTTCCCGACACCTGAGCTAGGATGTCGTGTTCTTTCACATGGGTACAACAACTCCTTTCACACAACATACTTTGTGGTTTACAACACCAACCACATTATTACACAAAAGTAGAAGTATAGACACAACAATGGTGATTGTGTAGGTGACGCTTAATACATTCACGCAGAGTGAAGCCTTGAAGGATCAATGCTTGGATAGGTTTCTTTTATAAGTATGGACATAACAATGGTGATTGTGTAGGTAACACTTAGCACGTTTACGCAAAGTGAAGCCTTGAAGGATCAATGCTTGGTGAGGTTTCTTAAGAGAGAGATATGATATGATACATCTCGGAGGTGACACAATGACTTTATGCATGCATTGTGCTTGAACTTCTTGATCTTGTTTACACTTTGAGTGATCTCCATAACTACAAAGAGAAACACTAAACAAGAAGAAGAACAATTGTAGATCCAAGATTTACATGTTAGAGATAAGAAACATATGACCGAGGATCAGATTTAGAGAGAAGAATATGTTAGAAAGGTGTGAGAAATGAGTGAGCTTGTGGTCTCTATTTATAGCCAAAGCTCAGGTACCCACGGACCCCACCAGACCCTTTCCTAATGGGTCCGTCGGGGTCCGTTTGTATGTTTGAAAATCAACAATTTGATTTTGCAAATCTTTGGTTAAGTCAACTCCTAAACCATATTAATTGTCATATTTTCTTGAAGGTTTTGTCTAGCTTTTGCAAGACATGTTACTTAATGATGTAAAAACTATTTATCTTTATTTTTACAAAGATGGGAACGTGTAAGTATACACGAAATATGATTACGAGTACAACTTGTATATTTTACGTTATATATTACAAGTTACGTGTTTGTCATAAGCAGAATCAATAGATTAAATATCGTAGTAGTTGCACTATTAAAGTGGGTATGGCTGATTTTTAATAAAAAAACTCGTTATGGGCGAGAGTTATTCGATATATTCATGGTGAAAATGGTAAAATGACTAGAAGTGTGCCAAGGGGGGTATGATTGAACACTAAATCATTACGTAATAGTATATGTTAATTGAAAAACTTTTTAAACTGGGTCTTAAACTAGTTTAAATTAAAAGCTACATCTTTAATGAACTATTTTTGGTCGGTGGGTAAAACTTAAAAGTGTCGAACCCAAACCCATCCTTAATTTAAAGCCCAGCCCAATACGTAAAAACCATAAAAAGGGAGTATATAAGGTTTCACTAGGAACCCTATCTTCATTATTCTCGTTTCGCCGTCAATCAGTATCTTTTATCTCTCTCAAAAATAAAAAACACACTATCATCTTTCCAGATCTACAACTTCGTCGATTTTACATTTTTATTGATCATTATAAGCATTCATCTTCCCGTCAGTAAGCTGTATTCATCATCATCATCCTAATCGATCATTTAAAGATGGCGGATAGGGTATTTTTCTTACTAACTTTTGAGTTGTTTAATATCTTTATTTATTTTATTACAAGATTTAGGTGTGTGTTTATATAACCGGCTTATGACTTGTCTGGTTTTTGGTTTTGAAATAATAATAGCTCATAAAACTTAAGCCGGAAACCAATTATCTATACAAGCCGAAACAAACACCTAAATCTGGTGTCGATCTTTTATATTCAGTTTTCTTATTTGTAGAAGTTGAAATAATGGACGGGTGTTTGTTTTGTCTTTTGTGGCTTATTTTAGTTTTCTGCGTTTGTTTCATAATTTCACTTTTAAGCGAGCCTGTGAAACTTAAGCTGAAAACCTATTAAGCTATAAGCAGACTATATAAGTTGAAACAAACACCCCCTTTTTAACCTCAATAAATGGGGACTGCCGAGCTGGGATAGTCCTCTCTGGGATTTAGGATTCTGTTTTGTGCATACTTAATGGAGGGGTGTTTGTTTTGTATTGTATAGATGATTGCTTGTGGCTTATTTTAGTTTTTGGCCCTTTAGATGTTGACTGTAACGTGTTTACATGATTTTTCGTCATATTTTACCGTCTAAAATGTTGATTATAAGGTGTTTTAGATGATTTTCGTGATATTTTACCGTGTAAAAACTACTAATCTAGTTATAATCACCCTTTTTAACTGAGTTTGATTAAGTTTTCGTGATATTACTTGCATACTTGAGGTATGAACTGTTTATTCGTGTTATTATCAAGTTTTTAACTGATTATTGATGTGATGACGTCAAAACAGTAATTGATTTATTAACTGTCTATTTGTGCTATCGTAATGGTTTAACCGTCTAAATGTTGATTACAAGGTTTTTAGATGATTTTCGTGATATTTTACCGTGTAAAAACTACTAATCTCGTTATAATCACCGTGTTTTAACTGATTTTTGAATGATTGTTAAATCTCTCTTTAGATGAATCTTGTCTAATAAATTTACTTTTTTGTTGGCAGAATCTATGCTTCCTTATAGACCTTGAAAATATATCCGCTGATGAGCCTACCTATCAACGTGTGATGACCAGCCTTGAGACCGAGTTTCCTGGCTTCACAAATTTTATTATAGCTGTTGGGAACCCGAAGTCAAGTTCAATGACGGCTCAACTTGATCGATGTGAATCTTCACGAATTACAACTCGTAGGGTGGCGCATCAGATCGTTTCATCATATGTGAGATGTTTGCTCAATTACTGCGGTAGGGCATCTTGGTAAGCTCCCCAAACCTATCATCACGCGTAATTAGCACAAAGTTGCTGTTGATGTGACGCTTTCATCACTTCACACAGAATTGTTGTTATTGTGCTTCGTTTTTTTATCAGAATTGCGGGTCTCACGAAGAGTGATCATACTTCCCATGCTTTGTTCAATAGTAGGAAGCTTACGTGGTTCACCAAATCCCATATAATGAGCACTAAACAGTACTTTGGTAGCTGGATCAATATTCAAAAACCAACACAGGATCGAACTTAAACCTACTTCGACCTCCATAAGCTTTCTTTTCAGACGAAACGACTGAAAATCCTAGAACACAAAAAGAGTCGTCACTTCAGGAAACGGATTTTCAGGCATTTGCAGTTGATAGTTGCTGAGATGATGTGCCACCCTATTCACACTGAAACCACGGCCTTGTTTAAAGTCCTCCCACTGAAACTTCAATACAGCAAGATTGTTCAGTTCATTTGAAAACCTCTCTTCTGTTTCACCAACAAAAGCTTGAATCCAAGATGCCCTTGAGCAAAGAAATCGGCATCGCACAGTGTTTAAGTTTTCTTGCAATGTTGTTAAATTGGATCCAACCTGACCCGACATGTTGGTCGAGTAAAAAGTTAACTGTATACCTTTACTCTATAAATATCTATTATTTTAATTTAATAGTTACATACCTAGTAGAATTCACGTAGATGGAAGCTCTATTTATAATTCGTAATTATTGCATAATTCACTACGTTTATACATAACTCCTTGATGGATAGTTATTTCTAATCTATATAATTTGTTGTTCAAATAACTTATGGTATTCTTTAACTATAAAATCTTCAAGGAATGAATGAGTTTCATACATTTGTTTATCTTTTTGCCTTTGCTTATGCTAGTAACACATTGTGGTGAAAATACTATTTCCTCATGGCAATGGGCCAACTCTTTAGCTGTTCTAAAATGAACCAAATTCTATAGATACTAATAGCTCCTCAATAAGACGATAGACTTGAGATAATTGATACAATACTATTTTGAAAACTTCATATTCTCTATATTATTTATTCGTCTATTACGAGAACTCGTTTCATTTTCTTTTTAAATATGAACATCCGTTAATTTTTTTTACGAAAATTATTTTATAAACTACGCCCAACGTTAAACAGATCTTTAAGCTATGTAGTAATTAGGGATGAGCAAAAGAACCAAAGAACCGGAACCGAGAACCGAGAACCGGACCGGAACCACAAAGAACCGAAGCGGAACCAGAACCGTTGGTTCCAGTTCTAGTTCTTGTTTTTGAGATTTTTTGGTTCTCGGTTCGGTTCGGTTCGGTTCCACCTGTTCTCGGTTTCAGAACCAAGTACCCAATAATTATAGAAATATTGTAATTTTTTTATGATACACAAAGCTAATATCATACGTAATATAAAAAAAAACTAACCTGTTCTCAGAAAAACCAAACCAAATACCTTTAACTCTAATCTTAATCATTTAAAACATAAACAACTATAATCATTATCAAATCAATAGATCTAAGTTTTATGTTATTTTTTATTTGCATTTAAAGTATGTCTTTTTAGCATTAATGACACATGTATGTCTTGTCAGTACAAAATTATTAATCAGTAGATTTGTATAATATAAAAATTGGGTTGTATGTTAGAATTGGTTATATGGTACGTTCAATAAGTTTGAATAATTTGTGATTCTTTGATTTTACTTTATAACAAAAAGGTTTATATAATATAACTATATATACAAAATAGATTCCTTTTGTAATTATAATGTAAAATGGTTACTAATCTAACATTGTTATTTTGTATTGCTTTTAAAAGTTATATAAAGTCTACAAATATTGAGCCTCGTAACTCTGATTCGAATTTGGGTAAAAGAAAAATAGTGCACCTATGAAACTGTAAAATGTTTATTTATTTGAGCTTATGATTAAGTTGTAAATACTTAAAATAATTATTTTTTTTTAGTTTTTATTGACTTAATTCATTTTTAAATTTTCTTTTCTAAAAAATCGGTTCCTATATGGGTAGAACCAAAGAACCGGAACTGGAACCAGAACCGGAACCGAAAAATATATTTGCTTCGGTTCTTAATTCCTATTTTTCTCAAAATTTTGGTTCTCGGTTCCACCGGTTCCGATTGCAGTTCCACCGAATCTAGATCCATACTCATGCCTAGTAGTAATATAAATAATCCATCCTAAGAACATTAAGATCCGTTTGGTAAAAGTTGTTTTGAAGCTTTTTCATTTAAAAATAATCTAATAATTCTGTTTTTTTAGTTATTATTTTTTTATTTTAAACAAGTAATTCTTAAATCAAAAGCTATATACATTCTAACTAGTATAATTTGTTTAAATATGTTATTTTAAGTAATTTAAAATCTTAATTTTAAAGTTAACAACTAATATATCAAATATTTTTATTAAAAAAGTAAAGTTTATAACTCATGTTAACATGAATGTTAACAATTTTTTAATTAAAAGTAATAACTTACAATTAATATCTTACGTCTAGTTTTATCAAACATAGCCTAGATCTAAAAGTTTGTGAGTAGATTACTAATAACACACATATAGCATCAACAATTAGTATGCCAACTTTTTTGCTAGAACAGTTTTACGAAAAGAAAGAAAAAAAATATTTAATGTGTGACCAAATTATGAGAACCCTAGATTGATCTAGACGTTAAGCAAACTTCAGATATATAAAAGATCATTTACATACAAGGGTATGATTGTGTTGTATAACACAATATAATTTTTTATTTTTTATTTTATTTCAAAAGACTATACGGTGACACATCGATTTAGATCAATTGGTTTTTAGATGATTTTAACCGTCTAAATGTTGATTACAAGGTTTTTAGATGATTTTCGTGATATTTTACTGTGTAAAAACTACTAATCTCGTTATAATCACCGTGTTTTAACTGATTTTTGAATGATTGTTAAATCTCTCTTTAGATGAATCTTGTCTAATAAATTTACTTTTTTGTTGGCAGAATCTATGCTTCCTTATAGACCTTGAAAATATATCCGCTGATGAGCCTACCTATCAACGTGTGATGACCAGCCTTGAGACCGAGTTTCCTGGCTTCACAAATTTTATTATAGCTGTTGGGAACCCGAAGTCAAGTTCAATGACGGCTCAACTTGATCGATGTGAATCTTCACGAATTACAACTCGTAGGGTGGCGCATCAGATCGTTTCATCATATGTGAGATGTTTGCTCAATTACTGCGGTAGGGCATCTTGGATTCAAGCTTCTGTTGGTGAAACAGAAGAGAGGGTTTTCAAATGAACTGAACAATCTTGCTGTATTGAAGTTTCAGTGGGAGGACTTTAAACAAGGCTGTGGTTTCAGTGTGAATAGGGTGGCACATCATCTCAGCAACTATCAACTGCAAATGCCTGGAAATCCGTTTCCTGAAATGACGACTCTTTTTGTGTTCTGGGATTTTCAGTCGTTTCGTGTGAAAAGAAAGCTTATGGAGGTCGAAGTGGGTTTAAGTTCGATCCTGTGTTGGTTTTTGAATATTGATCCAGCTACCAAAGTATTGTTTAATGCTCATTATATGGGATTTGGTGAACCACGTAAGCTTCCTACTATTGAACAAAGAATGTGAAGTATGATCACTCTTCGTGAGACTGAAGCACAATAACAACAATTCTGTGTGAAGTGATGAATGAAGTGTGCTAATTACGCGTGATGATAGGTTTGGGGAGCTTATCTCTTTACTGATATGGTTAGTCATAGTACTAACTGGACTACTTGGGATATTTAGGTGTATGACTGTTTTTCTTGATATGTTAGGATGCCTCTATCTCTGTTTTTCTTATGTCAAGACTTGATTGATGATTATCTCTGTGCTAATTACGCGTGATGATAGGTTTGGGAGGAGCCGTTCCTAGCATAACAGTAAAGGCTTTATGACCTCGTCCTTTAAGTCTTTTGATAAGCTCCCCAAACCTATCATCACGCGTAATTAGCACAAAGTTGCTGTTGATGTGACGCTTTCATCACTTCACACAGAATTGTTGTTATTGTGCTTCGTTTTTTTATCAGAATTGCGGGTCTCACGAAGAGTGATCATACTTCCCATGCTTCGTTCAATAGTAGGAAGCTTACGTGGTTCACCAAATCCCATATAATGAGCACTAAACAGTACTTTGGTAGCTGGATCAATATTCAAAAACCAACACAGGATCGAACTTAAACCTACTTCGACCTCCATAAGCTTTCTTTTCAGACGAAACGACTGAAAATCCTAGAACACAAAAAGAGTCGTCACTTCAGGAAACGGATTTTCAGGCATTTGCAGTTGATAGTTGCTGAGATGATGTGCCACCCTATTCACACTGAAACCACGGCCTTGTTTAAAGTCCTCCCACTGAAACTTCAATACAGCAAGATTGTTCAGTTCATTTGAAAACCTCTCTTCTGTTTCACCAACAAAAGCTTGAATCCAAGATGCCCTTGAGCAAAGAAATCGGCATCGCACAGTGTTTAAGTTTTCTTGCAATGTTGTTAAATTGGATCCAACCTGACCCGACATGTTGGTCGAGTAAAAAGTTAACTGTATACCTTTACTCTATAAATATCTATTATTTTAATTTAATAGTTACATACCTAGTAGAATTCACGTAGATGGAAGCTCTATTTATAATTCGTAATTATTGCATAATTCACTACGTTTATACATAACTCCTTGATGGATAGTTATTTCTAATCTATATAATTTGTTGTTCAAATAACTTATGGTATTCTTTAACTATAAAATCTTCAAGGAATGAATGAGTTTCATACATTTGTTTATCTTTTTGCCTTTGCTTATGCTAGTAACACATTGTGGTGAAAATACTATTTCCTCATGGCAATGGGCCAACTCTTTAGCTGTTCTAAAATGAACCAAATTCTATAGATACTAATAGCTCCTCAATAAGACGATAGACTTGAGATAATTGATACAATACTATTTTGAAAACTTCATATTCTCTATATTATTTATTCGTCTATTACGAGAACTCGTTTCATTTTCTTTTTAAATATGAACATCCGTTAATTTTTTTTACGAAAATTATTTTATAAACTACGCCCAACGTTAAACAGATCTTTAAGCTATGTAGTAATTAGGGATGAGCAAAAGAACCAAAGAACCGGAACCGAGAACCGAGAACCGGACCGGAACCACAAAGAACCGAAGCGGAACCAGAACCGTTGGTTCCAGTTCTAGTTCTTGTTTTTGAGATTTTTTGGTTCTCGGTTCGGTTCGGTTCGGTTCCACCTGTTCTCGGTTTCAGAACCAAGTACCCAATAATTATAGAAATATTGTAATTTTTTTATGATACACAAAGCTAATATCATACGTAATATAAAAAAAAACTAACCTGTTCTCAGAAAAACCAAACCAAATACCTTTAACTCTAATCTTAATCATTTAAAACATAAACAACTATAATCATTATCAAATCAATAGATCTAAGTTTTATGTTATTTTTTATTTGCATTTAAAGTATGTCTTTTTAGCATTAATGACACATGTATGTCTTGTCAGTACAAAATTATTAATCAGTAGATTTGTATAATATAAAAATTGGGTTGTATGTTAGAATTGGTTATATGGTACGTTCAATAAGTTTGAATAATTTGTGATTCTTTGATTTTACTTTATAACAAAAAGGTTTATATAATATAACTATATATATAAAATAGATTCCTTTTGTAATTATAATGTAAAATGGTTACTAATCTAACATTGTTATTTTGTATTGCTTTTAAAAGTTATATAAAGTCTACAAATATTGAGCCTCGTAACTCTGATTCGAATTTGGGTAAAAGAAAAATAGTGCACCTATGAAACTGTAAAATGTTTATTTATTTGAGCTTATGATTAAGTTGTAAATACTTAAAATAATTATTTTTTTTTAGTTTTTATTGACTTAATTCATTTTTAAATTTTCTTTTCTAAAAAATCGGTTCCTATATGGGTAGAACCAAAGAACCGGAACTGGAACCAGAACCGGAACCGAAAAATATATTTGCTTCGGTTCTTAATTCCTATTTTTCTCAAAATTTTGGTTCTCGGTTCCACCGGTTCCGATTGCAGTTCCACCGAATCTAGATCCATACTCATGCCTAGTAGTAATATAAATAATCCATCCTAAGAACATTAAGATCCGTTTGGTAAAAGTTGTTTTGAAGCTTTTTTATTTAAAAATAATCTAATAATTCTGTTTTTTTAGTTATTATTTTTTTATTTTAAACAAGTAATTCTTAAATCAAAAGCTATATACATTCTAACTAGTATAATTTGTTTAAATATGTTATTTTAAGTAATTTAAAATCTTAATTTTAAAGTTAACAACTAATATATCAAATATTTTTATTAAAAAAGTAAAGTTTATAACTCATGTTAACATGAATGTTAACAATTTTTTAGTTAAAAGTAATAACTTACAATTAATATCTTACGTCTAGTTTTATCAAACATAGCCTAGATCTAAAAGTTTGTGAGTAGATTACTAATAACACACATATAGCATCAACAATTAGTATGCCAACTTTTTTGCTAGAACAGTTTTACGAAAAGAAAGAAAAAAAATATTTAATGTGTGACCAAATTATGAGAACCCTAGATTGATCTAGACGTTAAGCAAACTTCAGATATATAAAAGATCATTTACATACAAGGGTATGATTGTGTTGTATAACACAATATAATTTTTTATTTTTTATTTTATTTCAAAAGACTATACGGTGACACATCGATTTAGATCAATTGGTTTTTAGCCCAAAATGAATAATACTACTCCTTCCGTTTTATAATAGTAGTTTACCGACAAAAAATACGCAGTTAAATAAAAAAAACATCACTTTTTCAGTTTCTATTAATTTTTACACAATGATAATTTTACCATCAACCGATTAATTTATAATTTTTTTATTGTTTGTAATAACACCCTCAAGTGAATGTGACATGGTAAACTTAATCTATATTTCTTATTTATTATTAGACTAGACTACTAATTTAAGACGTCCAAAAATAATAAATTAGACTATTACTAATATAGGATGGGCGAGTAGTAAATAACAACTAAATTACTTAGGCCCCGTTTGGTTCGCAGAATAATTTTTAAGAGAATTGTAATTTTTTGAAAGAATTGTAATTTGATGTAATTGTAATTGAAAAATGGGAATGTGTTGAAATTGGAATGTTGTGGAATTGTAATGGATTAAATATGAGGTATGTTTGGTTGAGTCTCAACGTAATGTAATTTAATTTTTTTTATAAAATTTTAAAAATTAATATAAAATAATAGTTAATATAAAATAAAATAATTAAAACAAAATAATAAAAATATAAATAATTTAAAATAAAATAAAATTATTATTTTAATAAAAATTATTATTTTACTAAAAATTATTATTTTAATAAAAATTATTGTTTTAATATTTTAATAAAAACTATTATTTTAAATAAAAATTATTATTTTAACAAAAACTATTGTTTTAATAAAATTCTTATTTTAATAAAAATTATTATTATTATTATTATTAAAATAGAATAATAATAATTTATATTATTTTAATATTTCAAAAGTATAATAATAAGAAATATTATTATTAATAAAATATTAAAATAAATAATAATAACAATACTTAAAAAATAAAAATATAAAAAATAATAACTAATAAGATTATAAAATTAAAAAATTATAAAAACACAATATAAATTAAATAAATAAAAAATAAAATAAATATTATATAAAATAAAATAAAAAATTTTTAAAAAAATATATAAATTAAATATTAATAAATTTATAAATAATAGTATAAAAATAGTAATAATTAAAGGTAATTAATAATAATAATAAAATTATTATTATTAATTTTTTAATTTTATATTATATAACAATAAAAATAAAATTTATTTTTATTATATTATTTTAATATAATAATAATAATAATAATAATAATAAAGCTGATTATTAATAATTAATAATAATAATAATAATAATAATAGTTTAAAGTATAAAGTTACGAATTACGACGTAATTCAAAACATTCCATCCAACTTCCTATGTAATCTTAATTACACCCTTTGATGTACTTATAATGTGCCAATTACAATTACGTAAGCATACCAAACACCACATGTAATGTAAAGTGAATTACATTCCTTTCATTTTATGAACCAAACATATTATGTAATGTATTTGAATTACAATTACATCCAATTACATTCAGTTACAACGAACCAAACAGGGCCTTAAGGTTGCATGCTTCAAAATCTAACTTACCATCAAATTTACCGTATATTAGAAGCATTTATATAGACTAGAATAGTATCCGCGTAACACGGCGGCGAGTACCTAATAACGAATTTTGAGACTAACAAATATTAATCTCTTACTAATCGTAAAATTATAAAAAATCGAATTAAAAAACCCACTAAAATTGAAAAAAATTAAAAGTTAATAAAAATATATCAAATTGGATATCGATTTAAAAAGAACAAAATTATAAAAATATAGAGAAATTAGATTATAAAAATAATAAAGAAATAAAAAAGATTTTTCAATTTAAAGAAAAAATATTATTTTAAAAGGTTGTTACAAAATGTTGTTAGAAAAGGTTATTGTATATAATGATAATGAGAATATCAACAACTTACTTTATTTAGCAGGTAAAAAAGTCTGAATTTTTTGCCTTCCTATTTTAAGAAGGTCCTAAATACTTTATAAAGTAGTATAAATTAATATATAAACAGATCATAGGGTTATAAAATTGTTACCTCAATTTTGATGGTAGTTATGATGTAATTGATTTTTTTTTACCTCTCTTGAACTTAGCGTCCCTAACGTAAAGCCTCTTTTAAGTCAGAGAACTTTTGCATCCTAACATTAAACTTCAGCGGTCCTCCATACCTGCTCTTATTTTGTAATATTAGGAAAAAATATCAAACTAGTCCAACAATATTGAGCAATTAAAGTTTTAGTTCAAAAAAAACATGTTTTTCTTGAAAATAGTCTAAGGCAACAACGAATCTGGAGCAACGATGAAAGAATCGCCTTGTGTCTCGTATAAAGTACACATGAAGTACGTATTGTGTAATAGATGTTTTTTTTTGTCAATTTAACATATATGAGCAATTAGAATATTGGGAAGTTTTTGGTCGTTTTATTTAAAAGTGGTTTAATATTATATATTATTATTTTGGGTAATCGTACTATGGGCAAGACGCATAGGGCAACTGAATAGTTTATAAGTACTTTTTCCTTTGCTCTTTTATTTCAAAACACACATTACATACCCATAAAAACTAGATCCATCTACCCTGTTTTCTTCGATGAATAAACCCAACATACCAATAATCAAAACTTTCCCATATCATTCGCCAATTTTTCCGAGATCATATTACCCTCTTTTCAGGTAATCATCACTTTTCATGCATTTATTTAAAATTCGTTTTTGGTTACTAATTTTTAGCTAATTAAATGTGACCTAATTATGATTAACTAGCTCTTTTATTTTTGTAACTTTTTTCTAATAAGATTGACTTAATCATTGGTACGACATATGATACTGATAAATGCCTAGTTTTGAGGTTCTCGTCAAGTTGTTCTTTTTATGTGATTCTTATTTTTTAACACTGTTTAGATGATAATTTTGGGTCCATCGAAAAGTTAAAGAGAACATATTAAGTGACAAACTATGGTGCGATTGGCTTGAGAATTGTGCAAATGGTAAGATCCCTGGATGCAATGACCTCAAAACTCGAAGATACGTTAGAGCAACACTATTAAATATTTATTGCAACGATAACGATTTAAATAGTGATTCAGAAAATAAACATAGGTGTCCTCATTTTACGGAACGGAGATGATTTATTTAATCAACCCTGACCTACTTCACTGGAAATTTCCTGTAAAACAAAGGATGGAAATATCCTGTTGAAACAAAAATCCGTAGGCACTTAGTCCGTATAGATTAAGCTTCGGTCTCGTGTATGGTTTGCTTGTAGGTTGGGCCTATCCTGCAATAAGAGAACGCACGTTAACTCGTCCCAGGTATGAACCCGAGACCAAGCTCCTGCTTGAGAGTAAGTGACTATCACTAGAGTGTATCTGGTGTGGAATACCGGAGGAATGTTGTTAATTAGAATTGATTGTAGTGTACTGTGTGTTGTTGTGTGTAGTAAATGCCCTTGGGTATTTATAACCAAAAATAAAGATATACCTGGCTGAGTAGTCATGTCATCGAGACATGTATCATGCACAGTACCCTAGGCTCAGGTACATTATAAAGTAGGCGACGGCTAATGGTTGGATCCATTGGATAAAACCTTGCTCTTTGGGTAAAACAAGGTCTTCCGATATATAGGGGATCTTGTCTCTTTTCTCTTTCCTACGTGGATATTTCCTTGGTTTATGTGTGATGCCTTCGGCCATGTGCCAGAGATATACGCGAACAAGAAGATATTAAATGACAAAGTATGGTGCGATTGGCTTGAGAATTGTGCAATGGTAAGATCCCTGGATGCAATGACCCCAAAACTCAAAGCTACGCAAGAGCAACACTATTAAATATTTATTGCAACGATAGCGATTTAAATGTTGGCCTTAATTGTCAAAGTCTTGTAATATAAAGGACCAATAGTGTACATTAGAAACTTAATAACCGAAAGCGGTTATAGGGTAGTTAATTCGGTTAGAAACCGAATAGACACAATGAAAGGTTGTATAGGTTCAAACATACCGATTAGGAAAAGGCACGATGGTTGGATGTAACTTTTCATGGCCTATATATACTCAACATATGTAATGTGTGAGTTGTGTGTCTAATAAAACAATGTAACACTTTATGTTGTTAATAATAATGAATCCTTCTTATCAATCTTGTTCAAATCGATCATGTGATATTCGTATACACGAGTACAAAACCTGTGCAACATTGGTATCAGAGCGGGTTACAAGAAACAAGAAGATTGATTCAGGTTTGATCAGAAAGATCAAAAGACACTAAGGATACGCTGGGAACGGAAGAATCTCGGTGGTAACATGCGTGTTGTTTCAAAATAGAAAGGAAGAGTGGATAACTAATGACGCAAGGAGATAGTGCATGATCGAACTTGTGTGGAGTTGTAAACGTTTACATCAAACGATATTGATGGGATAAAACTTCGTTGAATACATCGAAGGGAAGAAAGAAGGCGCGCAGATTGTTTGTGTTTGCTGTTAACGCAACACAAGAAGAAACCCTCGTTTGATTCGAAGAAACGAGAGGAAGGGAACGTTCACATCAAACGATATTGGTGGGATAAAACTTCGTTGGAACAACGAAGGGAAAGGGAAGAAAACCCTCGTCTTGTTAAGAAGATCGAGAGGAAAAAGGCGGGAAGAAAACGCCAGGTTTTGTCGTTGTGTTGATAGTACCACAACACAGATAAACAAAACAAACACGTCGTTTGGTTAATAAACGAGTAGGAAACCTTTGTCTTGAATCCGGATACAAGAGACAAAGTCGAAAGGAAGACGCGAGGGTACATCGCGTGTGACGTTGTTGTGGAAAGTGTTGGAACGACACAAAGAAAAGACAACAACAAGGAAAAGAAAAGAGACAGGAACAAACAATTCGTTTGTTGCCTAACTCAGAAACAAAGGATTATTTTGTTTCGGTGCAGATGTTGTGCGAAGGTCGTATGGACTTCGAAGCACACGGAAGAAGAACAAACATGGTATTTGTTTGTCAAGGAAGCAGATTTGGAGAAGAAAGACCAAATCGGACAGCGTTGGAAGTTGTCGAACGAGACAAGGAAAACAATCGACATCGGGCAGTGAGGTTTTGTCCGACAAGGCAAAGAAGGAGTACATAGGCATGGAAAATACTATGAGGGAGCACAGAAATCGAAGCAGGAAAGACCAAGAGAAGTGGCGGAGAAAGACCACAGGGTTTTGCATGCGATAAGTGTTGAAATAGTGGGTACGCCGGAAGATGGAACTCCTACGAAGAGACAACCGAGAAGAACAAGATGGAAGACTAGAGAAACAAGACTTAAACAATTAGGGGGGGGGGGGGAATGTTGGCCTTAATTGTTAAAGTCTTGTAACATAAAAGGACCAATAGTGTACATTAGAAACTTAATAACCGAAAAGCGGTTATAGGGTAGTTAATTCGGTTAGAAACCGAATAGACACAATGAAAGGTTGTATCGGTTCAAACATACCGATTAGGAAAAGGAACGATGGTTGGATGTAACTTTTCGTGGCCTATATATACTCAACATATGTAATGTGTGAGTTGTGTGTCTGATAAAACAATGTAACACTTTATGTTGTTAATAATAATGAATCCTTCTTGTCAATCTTGTTCAAATCGATCCTGTGATATTCGTATACACGAGTACAAAACCTGTGCAACATTAAATAGTGATTCAGAAAATAAACATAGGTGTCCTCATTTACGGAACGGAGATGATTTATTTAATCAACCCTGACCTACCTCACTGGAAATATCCTATAAAACAAAGGATGGAATCGACTATGAAGACATCATCGGAGAATACTGGATCAGTGACTCATTCAGATCCTTTGTTTGATGTTGTGTTTATTCATGGCCTGCGCGGTGGGCCATATAAGTCTAGGAGATTATCTGAGTGTTAGATAAAATATCTAGTCAATGTATCCTCCATGGGCATGGCAGGTTCCACAACAACAACAATGGGTTGTTCCACCTTGCCCATATCCCACTGCGTCATGGGCTCGACCTAATGGTCAAACTAATGCTCCTGGTGTTCTCGGACCCCGACCCAACCAGAGTTATGCGACATCTGTTGCACCAACTGATATCGAAAGTGCCTTGCATACGATGACCCTCAATACCCCAGATGATAATTGGTACATGGATACCGGTGCTACTTCCCACATGGCTTCCTCCCAAGGTAACTTCTCGTCTTACTTTAATATGACCCATCCTAAGGATGTTATTGTTGGAAGCTGACATACACTTCCAATTCGTGGTTATGGACATGCAACTCTTTCCTCTCCTTATCCTCCCTTATGTTTACAAAATATTCTCCATGTTCCTAAACTTATTAAAAACTTAATCTCTGTCCGTCGTTTCACTACATATAACTTTGTCACTCTCTTTTGTTCCTTTTGGTTTTTATGTGAAGGATTACCTGACGGGCACACCACTCATGAGATGCAATAGTACTGGGGACCTCTATCCTCTTCCCAAATCCATGCTATATCAAGATTCCCCCTTCTGCTTTTACTGCTTTCTCTAGTGATTTATGGCATTCTCGTTTAGGACATCCGAGAAGCTACATTACGCTCTCTCAGGAGCAATAAAAACATTTCCTGTAATCGTACTTCTTCTAAACTTTGTGAATCTTGTGTTTATGGGAAGCATATTAGATTGATATTTTATGATTCTACTACTTCTACTACCATGCCTTTTGATATTATTCATAGCGATTTGTGTTCACCTGTCTTAAGTTCCGCGGGTCATAAGTATTATGTACTGTTCTTAGATGATTTTACCAATTTCCTGTGGACATTTCCAATTGGTAACAAGTCACAAGTTTACACTATCTTCTTGGATTTTAGTAACTTCATTCGTAATTAATTTGAGAGAAATATTAAATCGTTTCAATGCGACAATGGTAAAGAGTATAACAACGATTCTTTCAAACGCTTTTGTCAACATCAGGGCATGGTTTTTCGTTTCTCTTGTCCACACACTTCATCTCAAAATGGTAAAGCCGAAAGAAAAATACGAGCAATTAACAACATAGTACGCACTCTCCTTGCTCATTCTTCCATACCGTCTCACTTTTGGCATCATGCTCTTGAAATGGCTACCTACATTTTAAATATTCTTCCTAGCAAAATGCTTTCTAATATCTCCCCAACACAAATACTTTACCATCGTACTCCTAGTTACGACCATCTAAAAGTATTTGGTTGTCTTTGTTACCATTTATTTCCAAAAACGCTCCACCCCTTGTGTCTTTCTTGGATATCCACCAAATCATCGTGGATATAAATGCTTTAATTTGTCTACGAAGAAAATTATCATATCACGACACATTCTTTTCGATGAAACCACCTTTCCTTTTGCTCAAATTCACACCTCTACACCTCATTCTTACACCTTTCTCCATGATAATATTAGTCCATATCTCACCAACTATTTTACCATCAGTAACACAACACCACCTTCTGGTCAACCTGATATCATTCACCATGCTAATAATACGACCCCACATAGCTCTCCTACAGGTCCTCCAACCTCACCTTCCATATCTAATCCAATTCCGTTAGACCCTTCTTCCCCCACATCAGTAACATCTCTTGTTCTGCCTTCTTCTTCCGCAACTCGATCCCCTCAGTCGACTCGTCAATCTTCACAAACCCTATCGTCTATTTCCCAATCTTCTCTCCTGAGTTCTCCTCGACCTGCTACACCTTGATTTTCTCGTCTACCAAGGGTATCTCAGCCACCTCCACCTCGTACCATAATCACTCGTAGTATGCGAGGTATTTCCAAACCCAAAGCACATTTTAGTCTCTCCACTTCTGTAGTTCCATCCCCCTTCCTAAAAACCCGAAAGATACTTTGTCCGACCCGAATTGGAATAGTGCAATGTCTGATGAGTTTCGTGCTCTTGTTCATAATCAGACATGGGAACTCGTACCGCGTACTCCTAACATGAATGTCATTAGGTCCATGTGGGGGTTTCCGCCATAAACGCAACTTTGATGGGTCTTTTGAAAGGCATAAAGCACGCCTTGTTAGTACCTAATAATAAACATTTGCATTGTAATACTCAACATTTGCAAATATTACATTTCCCGGCAGCGGCGCCATTTGAAATTGAGTATAATGCAGTTCGTTTTTTCTCAGTTCTTGCTAATGGAAAGTCCAACCAATATCGGGTTTTTAACTGTTTTTGGTTGTTAAACTTGTTTGGATATTCTATTTGCTAATTCAACAAAGCCTTGCAAAACCGAAAGATATTACCTACTTATATGTAAAACAATTTGCAAATACCAAGTTTTTATTCAAGTAAAATTAAAAATGCAAAATATGAAACTTAAAGGACTGAAATTGTAAATTCTATGAAAGATAAATGCTTGAAATGTAAATTCTAACAATTCTAGGGACTAAAAGTGTAAAACATTAACTACAAGGATCAATTATGCAAAAATTATAACCAACTAACCAAAATTTAACAAACTAAACAACTTGTTAACTGAAAATAACAACTTTTAAAACTGCAAGGACTTAACAAATGCAAACCCTAAAAACTTGGAAGTTTAGCCAAGTTTAAACTCTGATTAGAACAATAGGGACCAAAGTGCAAATTCCAAAACTATTTAAGCAAAAACGGGTTATGGATGAAAATAAGCTCGTTTGAGCCTATTTCTTAACCAAATTCAATGAGACAAGTTTCAAAACTTTTCAAATCCAAAATAAGCTACGTGTGTCAAAGGAAATTGACTGAAGTTGTGAAATAAGCAAATTAACACTTATCAATAAGCCCAAAATAAGCTGTAGCAAAAACTAAACAGTCACAACTTGATTTTTTGATTGAGACTGATTAAGCAACTCAATTAATGAACGGGAAATCAAACTAGAACATTTTTCATCAAGAAATAAGCTGGTAATCTGAATTAAGCTGAAAATGGGCTTATCGTTGACCAGCGTTGACCAACTTATTTTTCAAAAAGATGAAACTTTCAAAAATCAAGTAACTCAATGTTTTAAGAGGATTTGTGAAGAAAAATGGCCATGTTTATGAAGAGGATAAGGAGATACAAATTACCAACTTCAAGTTACAGAAACTTGACTTAAGTTTGCTTAACTGAATTATGCTTATTTCTAATTGCTTATTGTAAACTGTAGAAAATCCTCTTGGATTCTAAAACTATATGATATAAGCTACAAATGAGAACAAATTTGGTCCAATTTCATCAAGTATTGAATGAGTACTGATCAAATGAAATTGACAAGTTCTAAATTGCAAAACTGCATAAGAATGACCCAAACATTTTTGATGCCATTTGCCTGTTTGACTATCAAAATGACTTGTAAAAGACTTAAAACACTATATTACCACCTATTAACTGCAAATGACCTTTAACAAACCAAAACTCAATACTTGAAAACTCTTTTTAAGCTAATCCCAAACACTCCTTTACTGATATTACAAACTTTTTGCAAAGACTTTTTAAGAACTTGTTTAAGCTGAATCAAATGCTTTTGATTACCAAATTTTAAACTCCAAATGAGATGGTTTAAGACTGAAAGTGAGCATTAAGAACAACTATGACCAAACAAGATGCAAGTACCAAATTCCACTGAAAATAAGCTAAGACTAAACTTAAATCAGAACTAAGAACAAGTAAACAGATTAAGCTACAAGTAATCAAGATCCAACAAAGAGCAAATCTAAACAACTTTTATCATGCAGCCATCAAAATTACACTATGAAAAGAAAGCATGCATTTGACTTACTGAGAGGAATTGAAACAAGAGCTTTAAAACCATTTGAAGTAAACCACTGAGAAGAAGAGGAGCGCTGAGCTCTCTTAGCCTAGTGATAACCACCACCTTATCACTAGGAAATCAATCAATCAACAAGAACAGCTAACAAAACAACATGAATCATCATCATGCTTGAAATCTTCAAAATATATGGAATGAACTGAATTCTTCAAGAACAGCTAACAAACTCCTTCAAGGTTAGTTATGATCAATCTATGATCATAACAAACACAAAACAGCTACTCAAGTATCCAATATCAGCAGGTAATGAACAGTAATAGGAAACAGTTTTGGCGGGAAAGGATGAATTTGAATTTTATTCAATGAAAACGGTTACAAAGTTGTTGGAAGGTAAGTAACTAACTAACTAACTCAAGAGTTTGTCAGACTCTTGAGTAGCTAGGGTAAAAATGAAGGAAAGGGAAAGAAATTGAGAAACTACGTGTTTTTACAAAATTAAGCTACACCTACAAATGAAGTCCTATCCATCTATTTATAGGCATGAAGAAGGAGTTAGTTGGGGGTTGGTGACGTGTCAGGACCAATCCCAGCTTTCCACGTGGACAATTCTGCATATTTGCATTTGTAGGTATGAACAAGGATTTGGGTTTTTTCTTCAATATTGATCTTCATGTTAATTGATTTGCACCATTGTGTTCGTCTCTTCAAAATGATCAATTTTGGTGTTGAAATCTTTCCATGAAATGGCTTGTAGCTCAAACACGATCCTGGTAAAAATTTTCCTTCTTGAAGATGCCACGTGTCAGCATGTAATTGGCTAAAAATTGGTCACACGGATCATACTGTTGAGATTGGATATTAAATGCAAAGCGGCTGAGTGGGAATTAATTGCTCAATCCGTGTGACTTGTTTTCTCTTCTCTCATTGGCTAATTCTTTGTAAACATGGATTAAACTTGAATAACTTTCTAATGTTGGCAGAATTAGTCCTTCTACTTGGCAGATTGTTGTTTTGAGCTAGGAGCTTCATTCTTTTGACATATTTAGTCCTTCAACTTTCATTCTTGAACAAAATGGTCCTTTGACTGAGTTGACTTGATAGTTGACCAAGTTTGACTTGAATCTTGACTTTCACAA
Source organism: Glebionis coronaria (assembly GCA_025667525.1). Classification (NCBI taxonomy): domain Eukaryota; kingdom Viridiplantae; phylum Streptophyta; class Magnoliopsida; order Asterales; family Asteraceae; genus Glebionis; species Glebionis coronaria. The sequence goes on along the minus strand of CM046874.1, from coordinate 31,808,749 downwards.
TATTTACACTTTTAGTCCTTCAACTTTGACAACTTGTCAAGATAGGTCCTTGTACTTCAAAGTCTTGTCACTTTTGATCCTTCTTTGTCTTTTTCATCCATTTGAGCTTGATTTTTCTTTGTTTGCTTGAAAATGTATCCTTTTACCTACACAAGTGTACACAAACACAAACATACCACATAACACTGTTTTTGCAAGATAAATTGGTATTTTGCTTCATGTTTTTAGGGTTATTTGTTGTTAAAAGGATATGAGTTTAAGCTCATATCAAAATCCCCTACACTTGAACATTGTCATGTCCTCATGCAATATTATATATTAAAGCTCAAATTTACATTTCCCTCATAATTAATCCACCTTGGCCATATGAGATGCATCTACACTACTCTAAACTAAATGATGCATGATTTTGACTTTTAATAATGCAATGAACAAAATACAATTCTATCTATATCTTTTTGATTTTTCTTGAAATGGTTTTGATGGAAATAACTCATAAAGAATTCAATGGCTTAGATTAGGGCTTGGGTACCATGGATATTTATCACCCTCAAGTTTCACTTTCCCCATACCAAGCTTAAAAATAGGATCATTGCATTCACAAGTAAAAAGTGCATCAACTTATTCATGACAATTAAATGTGGAACCGGTTATTATTTGAGCAAATTGATTTTGGGCAAATTTGTCATTATTCAAGTGTGAAATATAAGAAATGTAAAATCCAAAAATAAGGAAGCACGGTTTTAATCCTAAGTAATCCTCTCATCCATTACTTGAAAAACCGCTCACAATTAATATAAGTCCGTTTTAAGAGTAATAAGTCATTCGCCTTATGTGTAAAATCCTCATGTCATGCTTTCATAAGTAGCTACACACTCGCTAAGGAAAGAAAAATAAAACTCACGCAATAATTTACATCCGTCATCTTTTTGAGACTTTGGATCTTCTACCCCGCAACCCGTCAAGGTAATTTGGATTGGAGCAATCTATTGAATCCCCTCAACCCGTCAAGGTAATATTGGAACTCAATAGTCACTATAATTAACACCACACTGCCCCTCTTGGGAGTCTTGCATTTTTTTTTCTTTTTTTTCTTTTTCTTTTCTTTTTTTTCTAGCCACTCATTTTTTTTCATAAGCCGCTCTTATTTTTCTTTATTCCTCACAAAGAAATTTGAAAAGAATAAAAGGAAAAACACCCGCTAAATATGGAGCATGACATAAGTCTAGTACACATAAAACGTGCTAACTTAGAATCTTAAGACGTACTCATATCAACCATAAATGATTAGCCAAAAATGCATAAGAGATTACAAACCAATTAAAACCGTACTTGATTATTTATTAACAATTATATACATGCGAAGAAAATAGAGGTCAAGAAGAGAAGGGTTTAGCCACAAGTAATTGCCATGAAGTCTATCTAGCCCTTTTACACTTGCTTCAACTCTATTATTTCCCATTCTCCACAAATTAAAATCTCAAATAATGGGATTGGTGGATGCTTAGCCTAATAGACCAATGAAGGACTACATGGTTAAGGATACTAGCTAGAGAGTGCTAAGATAAGCAAACTCGGGTTGAGTCAAAATATCCATGGCGGGCCTAATATGTCAAAGAAGTCTAAACTTGTTAAACCATGTTTTATCATTTTTTTTCTTTTTATATATTTTTGATGAAAAACAAAAGAAAAGATATATACAATGCAAATGTGTTATGAAAAATGATTGATGCAAAAATTATGAATGCATATTTTTGTTGGCCAATATAGATCAAAAATTTGAAAAATATTGAAAATTCAATTTTCCATGTTATCATGCAAGACAATGACAAGTTCTAGGTAAGGTCACTTCGATAGAAGACCCCCCTACACTTAAGCTAAACATTGTCCTCAATGTTTAAGAGCATGGAAGTATAAAAACTTCCCCTACACTTATGACAATGAATAGACTTTGCTTAACCCAAGTTAAGGAAAGGACAACTATTAGTGAAATCATGTTTAAGCACAAGGTGTCAATGAAAAATCACTAAAGTAACGAAGTGAACCGGATACAAGGGCCTCCTCCATAAGCTCCAAAGCATGAGATGAGTGAGCAACCCTACAAACAATCATGAAGACAAAAGAAGGTCTCCCCTACACTTATCTCCAAGTCTATACCATTATTTCTAACCTACAACACTCTAAACCTAGTTATACGATGCTTGAGTTAATGAGTCTCTAGCTCGACTCGTCATTCATGGGGAAAATGGGGACCTCTTGGACCATTTCAACGGAAATGTCCTCCCCAAAGTAATGTTTAACACGGTGACCATTCACTTTAAAATTTGGACCATCGGGTTGGGACAACTCAAGAGTTCCATATGGAAACACTTGAGCAATAGTGAATGGACCGGACCATCTCGACTTAAGCTTGCCCGCAAAAAGCTTCAATCTTGAGTTAAAGAGGAGAACCGGCTCTCCAACTTTGAACTCACGATTCTTGATCTTAGCATCATGCAATTTCTTAGTCTTTTCCTTGTAAAGCAAAGAATTCTCATAGGCATTGGCTCTCAACTCATCTATCTCATTAAGTTGATCTTTCCTATGTGAACCGGCTTGGTTTAAATCAAAGTTAGCCCACTTGAGAGCCCAAGATGCCTTATGTTCTAACTCAAATGGGAGGTGGCACGCTTTTCCATAGACAAGCCTATAAGGCGTACAACCAATTGATGTTTTAAAAGCCGTCCTAAACGCCCACAAAGCATCATCAAGCTTATCCGACCAAGAAGCTCGATGCTCTCCCACCGTTCTCTCTAAAATTCTCTTTAAACCACGATTTGTGACCTCGGTTTGACCATTTGTTTGAGGGTGATACGCGGTAGAAAGTCTATGATTCACTCCATATTTCTTCATGACTCTCGTGAATTGATCATTACAAAAGTGCGTACCACGATCACTTATGATGGCCCGAGGTACACCAAATCTAGCAAACAATTGTTTCAAAAACTTGACAACCACTCTAGCATCATTGGTAGGTAAGGCTTTAGCCTCCACCCATTTGGACACATAATCCACCGCCACAAGTATATACTTGTTTCCCTTAGAGGATGGAAAAGGTCCCATGAAATCAATTCCCCATACATCAAATATCTCACACTCTTGGATAAAATTTTGTGGCATCTCATCACGTTGTGTAATTTTTCCTTGTCTTTGACAAACATCACAAAATTTCACCATTTCTTGGGCATCTTTGTAAATGGAAGGCCAATAGTAACCCGAATCAAAGACTTTCTTGGCGGTGTAGTTAGGCCCAAAATGTCCACCCGTAGGTCCTTTATGACACGCCTCTAAGATCTTAAATGCCTCGGGCCCATCTACACACCGTCTAATGATTTGGTCCGCACATTGCCTAAAAAGATATGGATCATCCCAAAAGTAATACTTAACTTCCTTAAGAAACTTTTTCTTTTGTTGATAAGTAAGACCCTCAATAAGCACATTGCCCACAAGATAGTTTGCGATATCCGCAAACCAAGGTGTGGCATCCTCTTGGGAAGAGATAGACATGAGCTCCTCTAATGGAAAGGATTCATTGATTTCTTGGTGTGGGAAATCTCCTTGAAAAGGATGCTCAAGTCTACTCAAATGATCCGCCGCTAAATTCTCGGCCCCTTTCTTATCACGAATCTCTATCTTAAACTCTTGAAGCAACAAAACCCATCTCAAAAGCCTAGGCTTAGCATCTTGTTTTGTCATAAGATACTTGAGAGCGGAATGATCCGTATACACTATGGTTTTGGATAGCACAAGATATGGTCTAAACTTCTCAAAAGCATATACTATAGCAAGCAACTCTTTTTCCGTGGTAGTGTAATGAAGTTGTGCACCGGTCATGGTTTTACTCGCATAGTGTATAGGTTGAAAATGCTTATTAACTCTTTGTCCTAAGACGGCCCCCACCGCATAATCACTAGCGTCACACATAAGCTCAAAAGGTAATTCCCAATTTGGAGAAACCAAAACGGGAGCCTTAGTCAATTTTTCCTTAAGAGTCTCAAAAGAGTCTAAACAATCTTGGTTAAAAATGAAAGGAGCCTCTTTCTCCAAGAGGTGAGTCATCGGTCTAGCTATCTTAGAAAAATCTTGTATAAAGCGCCTATAAAATCCCGCATGACCTAAGAAACTCCTCACACCTTTAACTGAGGTGGGTGGGGGAAGCTTAGCAATCACATCAATTTTAGCTCGATCAACTTCTAATCCCTTATTGGATATCTTGTGTCCTAAAACAATCCCCTCTTTCACCATAAAGTGACATTTCTCCCAATTAAGCACCAAACGTGTTTCCTCACAACGCTTAAGCATTCTCTCAAGATTGGTGAGACATGAGCTAAATGAGTTTCCAAATACGGAAAAGTCATCCATAAAAACCTCCATGGTTTGCTCTATCATGTCATGGAAAATCTCCATCATGCACCTTTGAAACGTCCCCGGTGCATTACATAAGCCAAAAGGCATCCTCTTGTAAGCAAATGTACCGTAGGGACAAGTGAATGTGGTCTTTTCTTGATCCTTAGGGTCAATGGGTATTTGGAAATAACCCGAAAAGCCATCAAGAAAACAATAGTACTCATTTCCCGCTAAGCGTTCAAGCATTTGATCCATAAAGGGAAGCGGGAAATGGTCTTTCCTAGTTGCCTCATTGAGTTTTCTATAATCAATGCAAACTCTCCAACCGGTCACAAGTCTCGTGGGAATAAGCTCATTGTTCTCATTAGGCACCACGGTGATTCCACCCTTCTTTGGAACACAATGAACCGGGCTAACCCATGGAGAGTCGGAAATGGGGTAAATCATACCCGCATCTAAGAGTTTAATCACTTCTTTCTTAATAACCTCATGGATTTTTGGGTTAACTCTCCTTTGGTTTTGAATGGCGGGTTTATAGTCATCCTCCATAAGGATTTTGTGAGTACAAAAATGTGGATCAATTCCCCTTATGTCGGATATTTTCCATGCTAAAGATTTCTTATGTTTCTTAAGAACTTCAATAAGTTGCTCTTTCTCATCCTCTTTCAACTCTTTATCAATAATCACCGGTAATTGGTCTTTTCCTTCTAAGAAAGCATATTCTAAGTGGGATGGAAGGTCCTTAAGTTCAATGGGAGGTGGACTCTCTATGGAAGGTTGTACTATGGAAGGTTCCTCAATAGTAATCTCTTGTGGAATAGGAGAAGGAATAGGGTCCTCATTGAGCAACTTTTGGATTGTAAGAATATCTTCTTCCCAATTAATGGGAGAATCATCATCACCAAGAAAGTTGGACTCAAATTCCTCCAAAAGGAAATCACTCTCTCCAAAAGGTGTTAAAGAGGGAGCAATTAAGGCCACGGTTTCAACATGGGGTATCTCATCACTAGCACTCTTACAAGCATCATGAAAGTGTTCATTACACACTTCATCTAGCACATCCACAATGTTAATAGTCTCACAAGGTCTAGACTCCTTAACCTCTTTTCTATCACAAATTTTCCCTAGCTTAAACACCACTCTCTCATCTTCTACTCTCATAATTAATTCTCCTTCCGCCACATCTATCAAGGTACGACCCGTTCTCAAAAACGGTCTACCAATAATCAAAGGCACTCTAGGATCCATATCATAATCAACCACTACAAAGACGGCCGGAAAGGTAAACTTATCCACACCTACAAACACATCTTCCGCTATACCTACGGGGTGAGCTATGGTTCGGTTGGCTAGTTCAAGAGTCATCCTAGTGGGAGTGAGCTCGGGAAGAGATAGTTGTTTCCAAACCGATAAAGGCATGAGGTTTATGCTCGCCCCTAGATCCGCCAAAGCCATGCAATTTTCAACACCGGGAAAATTACAAGGTATCAAGAAGCGCCCCGGATCTCCAAGTTTTGTTGGTAAGGTTTTAAGTAACACCGCGGAACAATTTTCATTAAGGGATGTGTTGGGCAAATCAACCAATTTTTCTTTGTTTGAGAGCAAATCCTTGAACATCTTAGCAAACTTTGGCATATAAGCAAGAGCTTCCGCAAAGGATATATTGATGTTGAGTTGCTTGAACATCCTTAAGAAATTTGAGACTTGGATGTCGTCCTTGTTCTTTAACTTGTCCTTTTTCAACCTTGAAGGATATGGAAGAGTAGGTTTTGGTGTAGGTGTAGTAGTGGAAGATTTGTCTTTGTTAGCTTCTTCATTGGGAAGTGTGGAAGGTAATGGAGAAGTATGAGGTGGTTGAGAAGGTGTGTTTGAGTGAATAGGAGCATTTTGAGGAGGTGAAGTAGAAGTAGAAGGCTTGTCAAAAGTAGGAGCACAAGTGGGTTGAACAATAGTAGGTTTAGGAGGTGAAGGATCCTTTGTTGTTGTTCCACTCCTTGTTGTAATAGCATTGACATTGGCCCTAGGGTTTGTTTGTGTGTTAGAAGGTAAAGCCCCTTGTGGTCTTTGATTTATTGCCACTAAAACCCTATTGATTTGGTCATTCAATTTCTTCTCCATAGCTTGAAACTTCCTTTCATTCTCTTGATTCATTTTTTTGCAAGAGATCCATTGTGTTATACTCTTGTGGCACATGACCTTGAAAACCTTGAGGTTGGAAAGGTAAAGATTGGGAGTTAAATCCTTGATTTGGTGGATAAAAGGTATTTGCTTGAGGTTGAAATTTATTGGGTGCCTTGTAGTTATTCCCTTGGTATGGTGGTCTTTGCCCTTGATTCCTTGGTAAAATTTGAGGAGTATTTTGTGGAATTTGGGTGGGTGGTTGGGGTGGGAAAGCCGGGTGGAGTAAGGTAATTTTGGGATTTGTAAGAAAGGTTATTTGGATTGATATTAGGCTTGAAGTGTTCACGATGTTCCTCTTGGTAAGCATAGCATTCCCCTTGATACCCTTGCACCTTATCACATTGTTCATAAGAATGGGGACCTCCACAAGTAACACAAGAAATGGTGATGGCATTCACATTATTTGAGGAATTGTTCAATGACAAGTTCTTAAAAGCTTGAAGCATTTCTAGTTGTACTTGCAAATTCTTCTCACTATCTCTATCCATCCTTTGAAAAATCTCTTCTTGAAACTTGAGGAGTTGGTTGTCACAAGGGGTTTGAGAATTGTTTTGGATAACATGAACCTTTTCTTCAAATGGATTGTTTGTTTGAACCATTGCCTTAGTCTCAATGATGTCCAAAGCCTCTTGGTAGGTCTTAAGAAGAATATTCCCTCCCGCGGAAGCATTGAGTGAATCTTGGTGGTGAGATTTAAGGCCATCATAAAAGAGATTGATTTGGTGAACTTGATCCAATCCATGATTAGGGCATCGCCTCAATAGCTCACTATACTCTTCCCAAGCATCACTAAAGGATTGACTAGGTTTTTGTTGAAAGCCCATAATTAAAGTCCTCAAAGCCATAGTCTTATGTGGAGGAAAGAACTTGTTCAAAAACTTAGTGGTGAAACCATCCCATGTGATGATACTATCGGGTGGTTGGGTGTCTAACCAATGCTTAGCAATTCCCTCTAAGGAAAATGACACTAACATCAACCTAATCACCTCATGCGGAACCCCATTATGCTTAATGGTATTGCAAAGAGAAAGGAATCTCTTAAGGTGAGCATGAGGATCCTCATTCTTGTTACCAAAGAAAGGTGATTGTGAAACCATATTGATCATAGATGTATGTAGCTCAAATGTGTTTGCGGGAAAGTCGGGAATCTTAATGGCACTAGAATATCCATGAATGTTGGATTGCATACGTTCATACAAAGTGCGATTATCAATAGCCATGGCTTCTTGTGGTGGAGTCAAAGCACGATTCTCGTGATCGGCTTGGTGGACGATGGTGGTCTTACTCTTTCTCTTTTTCTTCCTTTTCGGAGGAAGAGGTTGTACACCAATCGGTATTTGTGCACGCCCGCGAGTGAGCATGCAACTCAATACGAGGAATGAGAGAGAAGCTCTCGTGTGACTTTGAAGAGAAATGGATTATCCTCTTCGAGTTTCAATATTAAATATCCACAAGAAAATAACAATATACGTATGTACTACTTGGGTGCAAGACCCTCAATGAAGCCTTCCTTCTTAGAATACTTACAAGTGAACGGGGGGTTAGGTGGCGCGAAGCACTTAAGTACCTATTGACCCTTAGATGGCATTTTATAGCACATCGCCTTTCTATTCACTTAAATGTTCGTATTCTTCGAATTATTGCTTATTGAGAGTATTTATCTATTCTTGCTTTATTTTGTTTGATCGATACATGTGTCAAGGACCGGAACGCCCCTCAACACGGTGTATTGCCTCGGCAATACTTATGGAGAATATGTAGATTGATTGTTCTTATACGTATACGTATTTACTTATAATAATATATGGAAAATATTTTTGTATTTATGAGTTTTTAAAGGGAAAATACTATATGTACATAAAAACCGAGAGAATCCAATAATATATATTTTTGGGTGCAATCTCTTAGGAAAAAGATTGCTTTTTGGATTTTTTTATTTTTTGGTCAATTCTTTAGGAAAAGAATTGTTTTGTTAATTTTTTAGTTTTTATATATTTTTATATTTTTGATTTTTTATTTGTTTTTGATTTATGATACATAAAAAATAACGTTCACAAAGTGAACGGATCCCAAAAGCCAATGAAAACCGTCAATCGATAGTCTCTCGTGTAGTCAAAGAACCGGCAGCGGCGCCATTTGAAATTGAGTATAATGCAGTTCGTTTTTTCTCAGTTCTTGCTAATGGAAAGTCCAACCAATATCGGGTTTTTAACTGTTTTTGGTTGTTAAACTTGTTTGGATATTCTATTTGCTAATTCAACAAAGCCTTGTAAAACCGAAAAATATTACCTACTTATATGTAAAACAATTTGCAAATACCAAGTTTTTATTCAAGTAAAATTAAAAATGCAAAATATGAAACTTAAAGGACTAAAATTGTAAATTCTATGAAAGATAAATGCTTGAAATGTAAATTCTAACAATTCTAGGGACTAAAAGTGTAAAACAGTTAACTACAAGGATCAATTATGCAAAAATTATAACCAACTAACCAAAATTTAACAAACTAAACAACTTGTTAACTGAAAATAACAACTTTTAAAACTGCAAGGACTTAACAAATGCAAACCCTAAAAACTTGGAAGTTTAGCCAAGTTTAAACTCTGATTAGAACAATAGGGACCGAAGTGCAAATTCCAAAACTATTTAAGCAAAAACGGGTTATGGATGAAAATAAGCTCGTTTGAGCCTATTTCTTAACCAAATTCAATGAGACAAGTTTCAAAACTTTTCAAATCCAAAATAAGCTACGTGTGTCAAAGGAAATTGACTGAAGTTGTGAAATAAGCAAATTAACACTTATCAATAAGCCCAAAATAAGCTGTAGCAAAAACTAAATAGTCACAACTTGATTTTTTGATTGAGACTGATTAAGCAACTCAATTAATGAACGGGAAATCAAACTAGAACATTTTTCATCAAGAAATAAGCTGGTAATCTGAATTAAGCTGAAAATGGGCTTATCGTTGACCAGCGTTGACCAACTTATTTTTCAAAAAGATGAAACTTTCAAAAATCAAGTAACTCAATGTTTTAAGAGGATTTGTGAAGAAAAATGGCCATGTTTATGAAGAGGATAAGGAGATACAAATTACCAGCTTCAAGTTACAGAAACTTGACTTAAGTTTGCTTAACTGAATTATGCTTATTTCTAATTGCTTATTGTAAACTGTAGAAAATCCTCTTGGATTCTAAAACTATATGATATAAGCTACAAATGAGAACAAATTTGGTCCAATTTCATCAAGTATTGAATGAGTACTGATCAAATGAAATTGACAAGTTCTAAATTGCAAAACTGCATAAGAATGACCCAAACATTTTTGATGCCATTTGCCTGTTTGACTATCAAAATGACTTGTAAAAGACTTAAAACACTATATTACCACCTATTAACTGCAAATGACCTTTAACAAACCAAAACTCAATACTTGAAAACTCTTTTTAAGCTAATCCCAAACACTCCTTTACTGATATTACAAACGTTTTGCAAAGACTTTTTAAGAACTTGTTTAAGCTGAATCAAATGCTTTTGATTACCAAATTTTAAACTCCAAATGAGATGGTTTAAGACTGAAAGTGAGCATTAAGAACAACTATGACCAAACAAGATGCAAGTACCAAATTCCATTGAAAATAAGCTAAGACTAAACTTAAATCAGAACTAAGAACAAGTAAACAGATTAAGCTACAAGTAATCAAGATCCAACAAAGAGCAAATCTAAACAACTTTTATCATGCAGCCATCAAAATTACACTATGAAAAGAAAGCATGCATTTGACTTATTGAGAGGAATTGAAACAAGAGCTTTAAAACCATTTGAAGTAAACCACTGAGAAGAAGAGGAGCGCTGAGCTCTCTTAGCCTAGTGATAACCACCACCTTATCACTAGGAAATCAATCAATCAACAAGAACAGCTAACAAAACAACAGGAATCATCATCATGCTTGAAATCTTCAAAATCTATGGAATGAACTGAATTCTTCAAGAACAGCTAACAAACTCCTTCAAGGTTAGTTATGATCAATCTATGATCATAACAAACACAAAACAGCTACTCAAGTATCCAATATCAGCAGGTAATGAACAGTAATAGGAAGAACAGTTTTGGCGGGAAAGGATGAATTTGAATTTTATTCAATGAAAACGGTTACAAAGTTGTTGGAAGGTAAGTAACTAACTAACTAACTCAAGAGTTTGTCAGAATCTTGAGTAGCTAGGGTAAAAATGAAGGAAAGGGAAAGAAATTGAGAAACTATGTGTTTTTACAAAATTAAGCTACACCTACAAATGAAGTCCTATCCATCTATTTATAGGCATGAAAAAGGAGTTAGTTGGGGGTTGGTGACGTGTCAGGACCAATCCCAGCTTTCCACGTGGACAATTCTGCATATTTGCATTTGCAGGTATGAACAAGGATTTGGGTTTTTCTTCAATATTGATCTTCATGTTAATTGATTTGCACCATTGTGTTCGTCTCTTCAAAATGATTAATTTTGGTGTTGAAATCTTTCCATGAAATGGCTTGTAGCTCAAACACGATCCTGGTAAAAATTTTCCTTCTTGAAGATGCCACGTGTCAGCATGTAATTGGCTAAAAATTGGTCACACGGGTCATACTGTTGAGATTGGATATTAAATGCAAAGCGGCTGAGTGGGAATTAATTGCTCAATCCGTGTAACTTGTTTTCTCTTCTCTCATTGGCTAATTCTTTGTAAACATGGATTAAACTTGAATAACTTTCTAATGTTGGCAGAATTAGTCCTTCTACTTGGCAGATTGTTGTTTTGAGCTAGGAGCTTTCATTCTTTTGACATATTTAGTCCTTCAACTTTCATTCTTGAACAAAATGGTCCTTTGACTGAGTTGACTTAAGAGTTGACCAAGTTTGACTTGAATCTTGACTTTCACAATATTTGCACTTTTAGTCCTTCAACTTTGACAACTTGTCAAGATAGGTCCTTGTACTTCAAAGTCTTGTCACTTTTGATCCTTCTTTGTCTTTTTGATCCATTTGAGCTTGATTTTTCTTTGTTTGCTTGAAAATGTATCCTTTTACCTACACAAGTGTACACAAACACAAACATACCACATAACACTGTTTTTCCAAGATAAATTGGTATTTTGCTTCATGTTTTTAGGGTTATTAGCAAGAGGGTTATATTATTGGTTATTCATAGTTTCAATTGGTTTTTCTTTGATTTTTTATTTGTTTTTGATTTATGATACGTAAAAAATAACGTTCACAAAGTGAACGGATCCCAAAAGCCAATGAAAACCGTCAATCGATAGTCTCTCGTGTAGTCAAAGAACCGGCAGCGGCGCCATTTGAGTAGACTTGAGCATCTTTTTCAAGGAGATTTCCCACACCAAGAAATCAATGAATCCTTTCCATTAGAGGAGCTCATGTCTATCTCTTCCCAAGAGGATGCCACACCTTGGTTTGCGGATATCACAAACTATCTTGTGGACAATGTGCTTATTGAGGGTCTTACTTATCAACAAAAGAAAAAGTTTCTTAAGGAAGTTAAGTATTACTTTTGGGATGATCCATATCTTTTTAGGCAATGTGCGGACCAAATCATTAGACGGTGTGTAGATGGGCCCGAGGCATTTAAGATCTTAGAGGCGTGTCATAAAGGACCTACGGGTGGACATTTTGGGCCTAACTACACCGCCAAGAAAGTCTTTGATTCGGGTTACTATTGGCCTTCCATTTACAAAGATGCCCAAGAAATGGTGAAATTTTGTGATGTTTGTCAAAGACAAGGAAAAATTACACAACGTGATGAGATGCCACAAAATTTTATCCAAGAGTGTGAGATATTTGATGTATGGGGAATTGATTTCATGGGACCTTTTCCATCCTCTAAGAGAAACAAGTATATACTTGTGGCGGTGGATTATGTGTCCAAATGGGTGGAGGCTAAAGCCTTACCTACCAATGATGCTAGAGTGGTTGTCAAGTTTTTGAAACAATTGTTTGCTAGATTTGGTGTACCTCGGGCCATCATAAGTGATCGTGGTACGCACTTTTGTAATGATCAATTCACGAGAGTCATGAAGAAATATGGAGTGAATCATAGACTTTCTACCGCGTATCACCCTCAAACAAATGGTCAAACCGAGGTCACAAATCGTGGTTTAAAGAGAATTTTAGAGAGAACGGTGGGAGAGCATCGAGCTTCTTGGTCGGATAAGCTTGATGATGCTTTGTGGGCGTTTAGGACGGCTTTTAAAACATCAATTGGTTGTACGCCTTATAGGCTTGTCTATGGAAAAGCGTGCCACCTCCCATTTGAGTTAGAACATAAGGCATCTTGGGCTCTCAAGTGGGCTAACTTTGATTTAAACCAAGCCGGTTCACATAGGAAAGATCAACTTAATGAGATGGATGAGTTGAGAGCCAATGCCTATGAGAATTCTTTGCTTTACAAGGAAAAGACTAAGAAATTGCATGATGCTAAGATCAAGAATCGTGAGTTCAAAGTTGGAGAGCCGGTTCTCCTCTTTAACTCAAGATTGAAGCTTTTTGCGGGCAAGCTTAAGTCGAGATGGTCTGGTCCATTCACTATTGCTCAAGTGTTTCCATATGGAACTCTTGAGTTGTCCCAACCCGATGGTCCAAATTTTAAAGTGAATGGTCACCGTGTTAAACATTACTTTGGGGAGGACATTTCCGTTGAAATGGTCCAAGAGGTCCCCATTTTCCCCATGAATTAATTCATTGAGGGACGAGTCGAGCTAGAGACTCATTAACTCAAGCATCGTATAACTAGGTTTAGAGTGTTGTAGGTTAGAAATAATGGTATAGACTTGGAGATAAGTGTAGGGGAGACCTTCTTTTGTCTTCATGATTGTTTGTAGGGTTGCTCACTCATCTCATGCTTTGGAGCTTATGGAGGAGGCCCTTGTATCCGGTTCACTTCGTTACTTTAGTGATTTTTCATTGACACCTTGTGCTTAAACATGATTTCACTAATAGTTGTCCTTTCCTTAACTTGGGTTAAGCAAAGTCTATTCATTGTCATAAGTGTAGGGGAAGTTTTTATACTTCCATGCTCTTAAACATTGAGGACAATGTTTAGCTTAAGTGTAGGGGGTCTTCTATCGAAGTGACCTTACCTAGAACTTGTCATTGTCTTGCATGATAACATGGAAAATTGAATTTTCAACATTTTTCAAATTTTTGATCTATTTTGGCCAACAAAAATATGCATTCATAATTTTTGCATCAATCATTTTGCATAACACATTTGCATTGTATATATCTTTTCTTTTGTTTTTCATCAAAAATATATAAAAAGAAAAAAAATGATAAAACATGGTTTAACAAGTTTAGACTTCTTTGACATATTAGGCCCGCCATGGATATTTTGACTCAACCCGAGTTTGCTTATCTTAGCACTCTCTAGCTAGTATCCTTAACCATGTAGTCCTTCATTGGTCTATTAGGCTAAGCATCCACCAATCCCATTATTTGAGATTTTAATTTGTGGAGAATGGGAAATGATAGAGTTGAAGCAAGTGTAAAAGGGCTAGATAGACTTCATGGCAATTACTTGTGGCTAAACCCTTCTCTTCTTGACCTCTATTTTCTTCGCATGTATATAATTGTTAATAAATAATCAAGTACGGTTTTAATTGGTTTGTAATCTCTTATGCATTTTTGGCTAATCATTTATGGTTGATATGAGTACGTCTTAAGATTCTAAGTTAGCACGTTTTATGTGTACTAGACTTATGTCATGCTCCATATTTAGCGGGTGTTTTTCCTTTTATTCTTTTCAAATTTCTTTGTGAGGAATAAAGAAAAATAAGAGCGGCTTATGAAAAAAAATGAGTGGCTAGAAAAAAAAGAAAAGAAAAAGAAAGAAAAAGAAAAAAAAAATAATGCAAGACTCCCAAGAGGGGGCAGTGTGGTGTTAATTATAGTGACTATTGAGTTCCAATATTACCTTGACGGGTTGAGGGGATTCAATAGATTGCTCCAATCCAATATTACCTTGACGGGCTGCGGGGTTGAAGATCCAAAGTCTCAAAAAGATGGCGGATGTAAATTATTGCGTGAGTTTTATTTTTCTTTCCTTAGCGAGTGTGTAGCTACTTATGAAAGCATGACATGAGGATTTTACACATAAGGCGAATGACTTATTACTCTTAAAACGGACTTATATTAATTGTGAGCGGTTTTTCAAGTAATGGATGAGAGGATTACTTAGGATTAAAACCGTGCTTCCTTATTTTTGGATTTTAAATTTCTTATATTTCACACTTGAATAATGACAAATTTGCCCAAAAGCAATTTGCTCAAATAATAACCGGTTCCACATTTAATTGTCATGAATAAGTTGATGCACTTTTTACTTGTGAATGCAATGATCCTATTTTTAAGCTTGGTATGGGGAAAGTGAAACTTGAGGGTGATAAATATCCATGGTACCCAAGCCCTAATCTAAGCCATTGAATTCTTTATGAGTTATTTCCATCAAAACCATTTCAAGAAAAATCAAAAAGATATAGATAGAATTGTATTTTGTTCATTGCATTATTAAAAGTCAAAATCATGCATCATTTAGTTTAGAGTAGTGTAGATGCATCTCATATGGCCAAGGTGGATTAATTATGAGGGAAATGTAAATTTGAGCTTTAATATATAATTATGCATGAGGACATGACAATGTTCAAGTGTAGGGGATTTTGATATGAGCTTAAACTCATATCCTTTTAACAACAAATAACCCAAAAAACATGAAGCAAAATACCAATTTATCTTGCAAAAACAGTGTTATGTGGTATGTTTGTGTTTGTGTACACTTGTGTAGGTAAAAGGATACATTTTCAAGCAAACAAAGAAAAATCAAGCTCAAATGGATGAAAAAGACAAAGAAGGATCAAAAGTGACAAGACTTTGAAGTACAAGGACCTATCTTGACAAGTTGTCAAAGTTGAAGGACTAAAAGTGCAAATATTGTGAAAGTCAAGATTCAAGTCAAACTTGGTCAACTCTCAAGTCAACTCAGTCAAAGGACCATTTTGTTCAAGAATGAAAGTTGAAGGACTAAATATGTCAAAAGAATGAAGCTCCTAGCTCAAAACAACAATCTGCCAAGTAGAAGGACTAATTCTGCCAACATTAGAAAGTTATTCAAGTTTAATCCATGTTTACAAAGAATTAGCCAATGAGAGAAGAGAAAACAAGTCACACGGATTGAGCAATTAATTCCCACTCAGCCGCTTTGCATTTAATATCCAATCTCAACAGTATGATCCGTGTGACCAATTTTTAGCCAATTACATGCTGACACGTGGCATCTTCAAGAAGGAAATTTTTTACCAGGATCGTGTTTGAGCTACAAGCCATTTCATGGAAAGATTTCAACACCAAAATTGATCATTTTTAAGAGACGAACACAATGGTGCAAATCAATTAACATGAAGATCAATATTGAAGAAAAACCCAAATCCTTGTTCATACCTGCAAATGCAAATATGCAGAATTGTCCACGTGGAAAGCTGGGATTGGTCCTGACACGTCACCAACCCCCAACTAACTCCTTCTTCATGCCTATAAATAGATGGATAGGACTTCATTTGTAGGTGTAGCTTAATTTTGTAAAAACACATAGTTTCTCAATTTCTTTCCCTTTCCTTCATTTTTACCCTAGCTACTCAAGAGTCTGACAAACTCTTGAGTTAGTTAGTTAGTTACTTACCTTCCAACAACTTTGTAACCGTTTTCATTGAATAAAATTCAAATTCATCCTTTCCCGCCAAAACTGTTCTTCCTATTACTGTTCATTACCTGCTGATATTGGATACTTGAGTAGCTGTTTTGTGTTTGTTATGATCATAGATTGATCATAACTAACCTTGAAGGAGTTTGTTAGCTGTTCTTGAAGAATTCAGTTCATTCCATAGATTTTGAAGATTTCAAGCATGATGATGATTCCTGTTGTTTTGTTAGCTGTTCTTGTTGATTGATTGATATCCTAGTGATAAGGTGGTGGTTATCACTAGGCTAAGAGAGCTCAGCGCTCCTCTTCTTCTCAGTGGTTTACTTCAAATGGTTTTAAAGCTCTTGTTTCAATTCCTCTCAATAAGTCAAATGCATGCTTTCTTTTCATAGTGTAATTTTGATGGCTGCATGATAAAAGTTGTTTAGATTTGCTCTTTGTTGGATCTTGATTACTTGTAGCTTAATCTGTTTACTTGTTCTTAGTTCTGATTTAAGTTTAGTCTTAGCTTATTTTCAGTGGAATTTGGTACTTGCATCTTGTTTGGTCATAGTTGTTCTTAATGCGCACTTTCAGTCTTAAACCATCTCATTTGGAGTTTAAAATTTGGTAATCAAAAGCATTTGATTCAGCTTAAACAAGTTCTTAAAAAGTCTTTGCAAAAAGTTTGTAATATCAGTAAAGGAGTGTTTGGGATTAGCTTAAAAAGAGTTTTCAAGTATTGAGTTTTGGTTTGTTAAAGGTCATTTGCAGTTAATAGGTGGTAATATAGTGTTTTAAGTATTTTACAAGTCATTTTGATAGTCAAACAGGCAAATGGCATCAAAAATGTTTGGGTCATTCTTATGCAGTTTTGCAATTTAGAACTTGTCAATTTCATTTGATCAGTACTCATTCAATACTTGATGAAATTGGACCAAATTTGTTCTCATTTGTAGCTTATATCATATAGTTTTAGAATCCAAGAGGATTTTCTACAGTTTACAATAAGCAATTAGAAATAAGCATAATTCAGTTAAGCAAACTTAAGTCAAGTTTCTGTAACTTGAAGCTGGTAATTTGTATCTCCTTATCCTCTTCATAAACATGGCCATTTTTCTTCACAAATCCTCTTAAAACATTGAGTTACTTGATTTTTGAAAGTTTCATCTTTTTGAAAAATAAGTTGGTCAACGCTGGTCAACGATAAGCCCATTTTCAGCTTAATTAAGATTACCAGCTTATTTCTTGATGAAAAATGTTCTAGTTTGATTTCCCGTTCATTAATTGAGTTGCTTAATCAGTCTCAATCAAAAAATCAAGTTGTGACTGTTTAGTTTTTGCTACAGCTTATTTTGGGCTTATTGATAAGTGTTAATTTGCTTATTTCACAACTTCAGTCAATTTCCTTTGACACACGTAGCTTATTTTGGATTTGAAAAGTTTTGAAACTTGTCTCATTGAATTTGGTTAAGAAATAGGCTCAAACGAGCTTATTTTCATCCATAACCCGTTTTTGCTTAAATAGTTTTGGAATTTGCACTTTGGTCCCTATTGTTCTAATCAGAGTTTAAACTTGGCTAAACTTCCAAGTTTTTAGGGTTTGCATTTGTTAAGTCCTTGCAGTTTTAAAAGTTGTTATTTTCAGTTAACAAGTTGTTTAGTTTGTTAAATTTTGGTTAGTTGGTTATAATTTTTGCATAATTGATCCTTGTAGTTAACTGTTTTACACTTTTAGTCCCTAGAATTGTTAGAATTTACATTTCAAGCATTTATCTTTCATAGAATTTACAATTTCAGTCCTTTAAGTTTCATATTTTGCATTTTTAATTTTACTTGAATAAAAACTTGGTATTTGCAAATTGTTTTACATATAAGTAGGTAATATTTTTCGGTTTTGCAAGGCTTTGTTGAATTAGCAAATAGAATATCCAAACAAGTTTAACAACCAAAAACAGTTAAAAACCCGATATTGGTTGGACTTTCCATTAGCAAGAACTGAGAAAAAACGAACTGCATTATACTCAATTTCAAATCCTCTCATCCATTACTTGAAAAACCGCTCACAATTAATATAAGTCCGTTTTAAGAGTACTAAGTCATTCGCCTTATGTGTAAAATCCTCATGTCATGCTTTCATAAGTAGCTACACACTCGCTAAGGAAAGGAAAATAAAACTCACGCAATAATTTACATCCGCCATCTTTTTGAGACTTTGGATCTTCAACCCCGCAACCCGTCAAGGCAATATTGGATTGGAGCAATCTATTGAATCCCCGCAACCCGTCAAGGTAATATTGGAACTCAATAGTCACTATAATTAACACCACACTGCCCCTCTTGGGAGTCTTGCATTATTTTTTTTTCTTTTTCTTTCTTTTTCTTTTTTTTTCTAGCCACTCATTTTTTTCATAAGCCGCTCTTATTTTTCTTTATTCCTCACAAAGAAATTTGAAAAGAATAAAAGGAAAAACACCCGCTAAGTATGGAGCATGACATAAGTCTAGTACACATAAAACGTGCTAACTTAGAATCTTAAGACGTACTCATATCAACCATAAATGATTAGCCAAAAATGCATAAGAGATTACAAACCAATTAAAACCGTACTTGATTATTTATTAACAATTATATACATGCGAAGAAATTAGAGGCAAAGAAGAGAAGGGTTTAGCCACAAGTAATTATCATGAAGTTCATCTAGCCCTTTTACACTTGCTTCAACTCTATCATTTCCCATTCTCCACAAATTTAAAAACTCAAATAATGAGATTGGTGGATGCTTAGCCTAATAGACCAATAAGGACTACATGGTTAAGGATACTAGCTAGAGAATGCTAAGATAAGCAAACTCGGGTTGAGTCAAAATATCCATGGCGGGCCTAATATGTCAAAGAAGTCTAACTTTGTTAAAACCATGTTTATTATATTTTTTTCTTTTTATGTTGGAAATACGTTTTACGTATTTATGAAGGATCGGTCGCTCCAACGATAATTATGTAATGGGCTCGTGGTCCACTTTAGAAATGTATAGTCCATATAGCCCACATGTAGGGTGGGCTATATATATACCCCTCCTAGCATGTTAGGAGGGGGTTGGTTAGCTCATTCATAACACTTATTCATTAATCTAATCCCTTTCTCTCTCTACTTTTCTTCCCTCTCCTTTCTCTCTCTACACTTCATCTCCTCCTTCCCCATCTCTTCCACCTAATCAATAGATCCAATCCATCATTTACCAAATCCTTAGAAATCGTAGGCCTTCAATTGGTATCAAGAGCCATGGTTGAATCTTAGGATTTGCTTATTTTTTTTTATCTTTTGATTTGGTGGTAAAAATTCTTTCTTTTCTTATTTTTTATCCATCTTTTCATCATTCGATCAATTTTTTGATCAATTTTTTATCAATTTTTTATAAATTTTTATCAATTTTTTATTTTTTTATCAGTTTATTTTTTACGTAGGTTTTTTACAATCAGTTTTTATTATCAGTTTTTTTATTATCAGGTTTATCAATTTTTAAATCATCTAGTTTTATTAAAATTTTTTTAATCAGTTTTTCTTTTTCAATAATCAGTTTTTTTTATAATCACATTTTTTTTATCCTTTTTTAACCAGTCTCTTTTTTAATCATTTTTTACTCAGTTATTTTTTTTAATCAAATTTTTTTTTTTTTTTTTTTTTTTTTTAGATCAGTTTATCAGTCCAAATCCGTCCATCTTTTCATTTTTTTTTTCATATCTGTCCAAAGTCAGTCCTATAGTCCATATCATCAATCTGTCCAACATCAGTCTCGTTTCATTGTCAAACGTCTCGTTTCTGTTCATTCAAGCTGTTGTAAAACATTCCGTATGGACGAATTTTGAAAATCTTTCCGAATAGACATATTTTCCGAATAGACATATTTTCCGAATAGACATATTTTCCGAATAGACATATTTTCCGAATAGACATATTTTCCGAATAGACATACTTTCCGAATAGGACTCGACTTTCCGAGTAGGACTCGACTTTCCGAGTAGGACTCGACTTTCCGAGTAGGACTCGACTTTCCGAGTAGGACTCGACTTTCCGAGTAGGACTTTCCGAGTAGATTTTCAGAATAGACTCCCCAGACTCGACTCTCTCACCCTCTCGACAAACCGAGACCAAAACCTTGACTCGACATTCATTCTCACAAACAGACTCCCTCGACTCCCCCTAAACCAAACCAGACACACACAGACCCACTCAAACCTCTCAGCCTTACAGACTCGACATCACAACACTCTCTCAAACAAACCAAAAACCGACTCAACACCCACTCTTATCCATCCACTATCATCATCGAAAACATAAGTTCATCTCAGATTCGTTCAAATTTATGATAGATCTTTTTAGATCTTAACTGTTTGAACATAAATCATCATCGATTCTTAAATACAACAACAGACAAACCGACACTCACTCTCGACCCGCTTCACACAAACACAAACACACCCCTCACCATCACATCCACCTCGACCAAACCATTACTGTTACGACTCACTCTTAACCCCGACACCCTCACACCCAAACCGACTCTAACCCAAACCGACTCTAACCCAAACCGACTCTAACCCCGACACCCTCACACCCAAACCGACTCTAACCCAAACCGACTCTAACCCAAATCAACTCTCTCCCTCGAACCGACTCAAACAAAAACTGATTCGACTCACATCAACACTCAAGACTAGATTTTTTCGACAGAAAGACTCGTACAGTAGATAGAAAGACTCATCAAAACAAAAAATTAGAGACACCTACCCGAGACCTTTTGCAAGATCTTGAAGCCATAACTTGATCAGTCCTTCGTGGGTCCGTCGATTAGTTTGTGTATTAGTGGTGACATTGTATGATCATAAGACGAGATAGATGATTTGAGTGGTTTTAAGATAGATTTTATTCCCTATCTTTGAGTTTTGATGGCTGCGAATGGTCAAGAACAAAGGACAGAGTGATATTTGAGATTGTTTGTTTGGGTTCTGTGTTTGAGATTGAGAGAAATAGATTGACAGTAAATCTGTGAGAGAGAGAAGGGTGTTTTTTGTGTGAGTTTCGTAGGTTTAAAGAGAGAGAGAGAACATTAAAAGGGGCGACATTTTTGCATGTGAGCAGATAAAGTTAAGGGACGGATAAAACAAGGCAAGGCGTGGGGCGGTGGATCTTTCCTTATTGGGCCACGTGTTGTAGGACGGAGTAAACAAGAAACTAGTTTTTAAAGTACACGTGTGTGGCTATAGACAAACACATTTTTGATATTATTACTATTTTTATATTATTAGTTTTTATCTTCAGTTTATTTTCGTTTTTTATTTTAAAAATTCTTATTTTTGCTATTACTTCTATTTTGATAGTTTGATTTCTATTTTTATTTTTATTTTATTTTTATTTTATTTTATTTCAAATTTTTTTTATTATTTTATTTTATTTTGAAAAACTTTTTGATATTTAGTTATAATCGTGACGTGACAAAGTTATAGTCGGGACAAAGTGACGTGATATAGTGACAAGGATTATTTCGCCGACGGATTGTTGAGGCAGTTATTCTGCAAATTAACGTGGAAAAATCCTGTGAATTTCATTTTCTTGGTTTATCCACGATTTGTCAAGTATCGTATTGGTCTTTCGACATTTACCACGTTTATCTTTCCTCGATTTTCAATGGATTCGGTCAAATCGAACAAGGGAGAATTGCATCAAGTGCAAGCCAACGCTAGAGAAAGTGGCATCAATTCATTTCAAATGCTTCAGTATCATCTGGTCACTCTTTCGAGGATTCAAGGAGGGAGCGAATTTGTGACAATCTTTGGACAAGATCGTCATATATTCATCGACTCAATTTTCACCACTTTGACCGAACTCGCCGAGCAACTCAACCGTGACAACTTTAATCACTCTGCATCGGCACTTGCATACAAGACTCTTGTGACACAACTCACGCCTTTCCTCCAATTCAATATCATCATGCCTGAAAGTTTAGTGATTTGCCAATCATTTCTTCGAGATACACATACCGAGCTTCGAGTTTTCCGTGATACGATTTTGAAACTCATGTCATCGGTCTCGTCTTCGATTCATGAAAGATCTCGACTTCAGCAAGGGTATGATAATGGAGTGCAAGACTCTTCGATGCAAGAGGAAACTGGTTATACGGTTGACAACTTGGCGCCTAACGATGGTACGAGCACAGAATCAGGAGGACAACATGATGCCGGTGGCACGTCAGGGAATGTTCACGAGATCTCTTTTGCTGACACCGTACCCGTTTATGACGAAGAGCCGGAAAACATGGTACAATGTCATGTTGTTTATGATGTATATGTTGATGATATGCCGCATATTGACCATTCTGAACCTAATTATGACAAACATGGGATGGAAAAGAGTGATAGCAATACCACTTCTGATTCATCCGATGTAAGTCATAATGGGGGAGAGATTGTTCAGAATGCTAAACATCATGATAATTATCCTATAACTCCTTCATTGACTGCTTCTGATTCTAAGATTCAAGAGCTCGAAACGACCGTAGCTCGGCAATCAAAAGATCTTGAGGATGCCAAACTTGAATTTTCTAAGAAAACGGATAAATTTGAAACATACTTTGAAAAACTTGAAAAGTCAAACGTTGTTCTTGAAAGAAAATTGGATCAAACTGTTCTAGATTCTAAAGCTGAAAAGGATAATCTTTTGAAACAAATTCAACTGCTTGAATCTAAGTTGGCATCCCAAGATAACTTGCTCAAAGAGAATGAGACTTTAAAGGCCCAAGTACAGGAAAAGGTTTTTGCTATAGCTGCGTTGAAAAACGAGTTAAGGAAAAGTAAAGGACCTAGTGTGGACACTAAGCTTGAAAAACCATCAATCTTGGGGAAACCGCCTACAAATCAGTTCGTCAGACAACCGATTGTCAGACAACCTACTGCATTTAGATCCGAGCGACCATAATCCTCGAGACCGCGGTTTGCCTCCCAAGTTGATTTGGGACATCTTTCTAGACCAGACACTCCAGCAACTAGGCCCTATGTGATCACTCCAGCTTTAGCAAGACCAAATCATATGATTGCCTCTAGTTTCCCTCAAAATACCAAGACCACGTCTAGAACTAGTTCAAATGACGTTTGCCATGAATCTGATCTTAGGGAAGCTAAGCAAAAGACACATGTAAGAGATAGCAATGTCCAACCTAGTCAGATGCCTTCTAGATTACCCAACACTGCTAACCATAGCATGCCATCTTCTAGGAGCATCGATCAATCATCTAGGAATTATTCAGACATTAAATATGCTACTTGTAAAACATGTAGAAAATGTGTCTTTACGGCAAATCATGATTCCTGTATCAAGAAATTACTTAATGAGGTGAACTCCCGTGCTAGAATTAAGTCCCAGTGGATAGCTAAAATCAAACCCTTTGGTAAAGTTTGGCGCCCCACTGGTAGAACTTTTACTCTTGTAGGAAACGAGTGCCCTTTAACTAGGATAGTCTCTGATTCTACGAAGACTACTAGGGAGGAAATTGCAAAGGATGATACATCACTTAAGCCTGAACTTAAGATTTTCTATAAAAGGAAACGTTTGCCAACTAAGACAAGTGAATTATCCCCTCAGGCCACCTCTGACACAAGTATAGCCAACTGTGAACCCCCACGTGCTTCAAAAATAGATATCTCTAACCCATGCAAAAGTATACAAACTCCTAATGAGATTGCAGGTACCAAAGTTGATGTTCCAAAAGAACGAAGCGGTCCAATCGTTGTGTACCGTTCAACTAAGGACACTCTTAGAGTTTGGTTGCTGAAGAAGCAGATATCAGAGAAACAAATGTCTCAGGGGATTCATGGTTAAGCTGCACAAGGACTTACAGTCACATAACAGACTGTAACTCGATCCTCAAAGAAAGGAAAGTTTATCGCCGATGGTAAACTTATCCTAACAACGAGAAATTAATTTTTCTCGGGCATGAGCTTATATCAAAAAACATTCCAAGTTTTTAAGCTCATGCACTATGACTTACAGTTAAATGTCAGACTGTAACTCGAACTTAAAATAAAGGAAAGCTTATCGTTTATGATAACTTATCCTCTTAACGAGAAATTCACCTTTCTCGGTCATGAGCTTGTCTTAAAACATTCGAAGTTTTAAGCTCATAAAGGAAAGTGTATCTTTTAACTAAGAGAACTTTTCCTCGTAACGAGAAATTAACCTTTCTCGGTCATGAGCTTTCCGTTAAAACAGTCAAAGTTTTCAAGCTCATGAAAACGACTTCTAAGTAAATGTCAGCTTAGGACTCGTTCTTCAGATAAAAGGAAAGTTTATCGCCGATGATAAACTTATCCTTAACAACGGGAAGTTTACAACTTCTCGGACTTGAGCTCGTTTTATAAGATATTCAACATCTTTAGCTCAAGTAATTGGTTTTCAAAACTTTGAACACAATTTTTTTTCGAGAATTTCTCAAAAGGTTTTTCTAAATCTTTCAAAATTGTGTGTTCAAAAATGTTTTGATCCAAAGAGCATGTCTTCTGGAATCGATAATATTTACGAACCTAGAAATGTCATTCAATAATGACACGGGGTTGTAAATAAAGTTCGAGCAGAAGTTCAAACTTTTAAAACATGCTCAAAATGGTTTGCTATTATTTCAGATAGCAACCCGCTTTTCATAATCAAGTCAAGCATTTCACCGGAAAGCTTTGACTGAACAACGGGAATTAATTTTCTCGGGGACGTGACGAGGTGACCAACATTCGTGAACAAGAACCATGTGCTTCTTTCATATGCTGTTCTCCATTATTCAGGTCCAACCTCGTACATTGCTAATCTTGTGAATTCATTATTATATCTGATCTTTGCACGTAATAAATACCTTACACTTGTGTTTAAAAGGTATTTAATTTACGTTTCAAGTACACCCTCATTAATTTGAGGGGGAGCTTGTTAATATCACGAAGATAATTGGACTTGCATTTTTCTTCCCAAATTTTCTTAAAAAGCTATTAAATCAATTGATATTAAAAACATCGATTGGGTTAATATTTTTAATATGGGGGAGAAAATGTGATTTAATATGGGATATGATCAATCACAAATGGTTTGACTTAACGTGTTAGCTCATCCCGACATATGCGAAATGTTTTCGAATATCGTAGCATATGTTAAGGGGGAGCAAAATGGATTTGCACTTCAAAATGGATTTCATGGTGACATACACTTACCCAAAACATCTCTTTTCACGACGATGAAGATTGTGGTGACATAAGGATGGTAGGATAGGTTAAAGTCCAATGATTTCTCTAGAACCGGAGGAATCTTCCCAAGGACATTCCATAGCTAGAAATAGTAGTCCTTAGGAAAGATGGAGAAAGATTGTGAACGTAGCTGAATGCCGACCAAGTACTTAAGTTAGCACTGGAACAATCACAACAAGGTGCTAGTTATGACGTATTGGTAAGCATTGAAGGGGTTGAAGAATGAAAAAGAATTGTAAAGATAAAGGGTGTAAAGAAAGAAGCCCTCCTTACAACCTTAGGCAGAAACCGGGTCAATTCATATGCTATTGAGATCATTTTTAATGATTCTTGATATTGAAAAAAGACATCATGGACCCAGTGATGCAATGCACAACCCATCCCAGCTAACTCAGATATCTCTCAAAAGATATTTGTTTTAATCACACGGAGACAACACATTATCTATTGATTTATTCACTCCGAATAAATTGGTATTAAAAAGGTGGCACTCCTCTCCAGCCTCCGATCACTAAAATCCAAAATGCACGATCGAGTATAGAGCCATTTGAGATCATCAAATATCTCATTAGGACACACTTTCATATCTACTTGCTTCTTCACACACTGTGAAAAGTAAGAAAGTTCTTAAGAGTCCTACGCAAAATCTTCATGATCTTGCCTGAACATCCGAGTAATACGAAAGTATTTACAATAAAGATGGAAATCCTTCTTGAGCGAACATCAAAAAGCTCATGGTAGGTGACTTGTGCGATTCTTTATGAATCAAACTTGTGATAACTGGAAAGCAACAGTGGTTTAATTCTTAAATGAATTTAAACACGTTCCAGGCCTCTACGCATTATCATATGATCTTGCCAGAACACTCAGAGTGACTCTTTATTGATCACAGTGACGAGTGGAAATCCTTCTAGTGTTAACATCAAACAGCACTTGGTAGGCAACTTGCAAGATTCTTTATGAATCAAGCTAGTGACAACTGGAAAGCAACGATGGTGCGGTTCTTAATTGAACTTCACTTGTTCCAGGAACATGAATTGACGGCTTCAAATCATGCGGATAATATTATCCAAATGATTCACTCTTTACGTTCGCAGTCAGCTTTGGACGGTCGAGTAAAGAGAACGGGTTTACCCGCGAAATCTTGTCAAGGAGGTTCTTTATTGAAACTACCTGCCACAAGTACGATATTTAATATCGTCCAACGGTCTTCACCGACCGGAGGTAAATTGCTACCGAATTAGAATGAAATGTTCAAGGCCATTTCATCCGTGTATATTGTTTTGTTGCTAACTGTCTTATGCAGCGTAACAAAAAGGTGGCATTGCGGTGTACAATCCAGAAGAAGTCGTCACCACATGCTTATACTACATACACTTAGTACTTCAACAAATTCAAGAAAGTCTGAAGGTCAAGTCTTCCGCTGTATCAAACTCTGAAGCTTTCAAGAATTTAAAGGTATAAGTATGTGGAACATGAAGTCACGAAGAGGCAAATTTCACAAGTGATGAATGCACAAGGTCAAGGCAAGGAAACATGCTCAAGACTAAAGTCAAAGATCATATCAAGCATATTCACAAGAACAAGATCGAAGACTCAAGCATAGATGCTAGGTTTAAGATTTTGTAAAATGGTGTGACCTCCCTTAGGGGGAGATTGTTGGAAATGTGTTTTCCCAAAGAAAGTCTCGGTCACATCATTATTAGCATAGATCACGAGCCATAGAATATTTAGAACTTTGTAACTTGGAGCGACCTCCCTTAGGGGGAGATTGTTGGAAATACGTTTTACGTATTTATGAAGGATCGGTCGCTCCAACGATAATTATGTAATGGGCTCGTGGTCCACTTTAGAAATGTATAGTCCATATAGCCCACATGTAGGGTGGGCTATATATATACCCCTCCTAGCATGTTAGGAGGGGGTTGGTTAGCTCATTCATAACACTTATTCATTAATCTAATCCCTTTCTCTCTCTACTTTTCTTCCCTCTCCTTTCTCTCTCTACACTTCATCTCCTCCTTCCCCATCTCTTCCACCTAATCAATAGATCCAATCCATCATTTACCAAATCCTTAGAAATCGTAGGCCTTCATTTTATATATTTTTGATGAAACATAAAGAAGAAATATATACAATGCAAATGTGATATGCATTGAGTATTTTTATTAGCAAATGTGATATTTTTGATATGAGCTTAAACTCATATCCTTTTAACAACAAATAACCCTAAAACATGAAGCAAAATACCAATTAATCTTGCAAAAACAGTGTTATGTGGTATGTTTGTGTTTGTGTACACTTGTGTAGGTAAAAGGATACATTTTCAAGCAAACAAAGAGAAATCAAGCTCAAATGGATGAAAAAGACAAAGAAGGATCAAAAGTGACAAGACTTTGAAGTACAAGGACCTATCTTGACAAGTTGTCAAAGTTGAAGGACTTAAAGTGCAAATATTGTAAAAGTCAAGATTCAAGTCAAACTTGGTCAACTCTCAAGTCAACTCCGTCAAAGGACCATTTTGTTCAAGAATGAAAGTTGAAGGACCAAATATGTCAAAAGAATGAAGCTCCCAGCTCAAAACAACAATCTGCCAAGTATAAGGACTAATTCTGCCAACAATTGAAAGTTATCCAAAGTTTAATCCATGTGAAATCATTTCAGCCAATGAGAGAAGAGTAAATAAGTCACACGGATTGAACATTTAATTCCCACTCAGCCGCTATGCATTTAATACCCAATCTCAACAGTATGATCCGTGTGACCAATTTTTAGCCAATAACATGCTGACACGTGGCATCTTCTTCATCCAAAATTTTCACCAGGATCGCGTTTGAGCTACAAGCCATTTCATGAAAAGATTTCAACACCAAACTTGATCATTTTGAAGAGACGAACACAATGGTGCCAATCAATTAACATGAAATCAATTATTGAAGAAAAACCCAAATCCTTGTTCATACCTGCAAATGCTATTATGCAGAATTGTCCACGTGGAAAGCTGGGATTGGTCCTGACACGTCACCAACCCCAACAAACTCCTCCTTCATGCCTATAAATAGATGGATAGGACTTCATTTGTAATGTGTAGCTTAATTTTGT
This sequence comes from Glebionis coronaria, assembly GCA_025667525.1. Taxonomy (NCBI): domain Eukaryota; kingdom Viridiplantae; phylum Streptophyta; class Magnoliopsida; order Asterales; family Asteraceae; genus Glebionis; species Glebionis coronaria. Next base: position 31,780,086 of record CM046874.1, on the reverse strand, counting down.
AAAAACACATAGTTCTTAAATTTCTCTCCCTTTCCTCCATTTTTACCCTAGCTACTCAAGAGTCTGACAAACTCTTGAGTTAGTTAGTTAGTTACTTACCTTCCAACAACTTTGTAACCGTTTTTCATTGAATAAAATTCAAATCTTCCATTTCCCGCCAAAACTGTTCTTCCTATTACTGTTCATTTCCTGCTGATATTGGATACTTGAGTTGCTGTTTTGTGTTTGTTATGATCATAGATTGATCATAACTGACATTGAAGGAGTTTGATAGCTGTTCTAGAAGAATTCAGTTCATTCCATTGATTTTTGAAGATTTCAAGCAGAATGATGATTACTGTTGATTTGTAGCTGTATTTGTTGATTGATTGTTGTCCTAGTGATAAGGTGGTGGTTATCACTAGGCTAAGAGAGCTCAGCGCTCCTCTTCTTCTCAGAGGTTTACTTCAAAAGGTTTTAAAAGCTCTCATTTTTGTTCCACTGAATTAGTCAAATGCATGCTTCTTTCATAGAGTAATTTTGATGGCTGCCTGATAAAAGCTGTTTAGAGTTGCTCTTTGCTTGATTGTTGATTACTTGTAGCTTAATCTTGTTTACTTGTTCTAGTTTTGGAATAAGCTTAGTCTTAGCTCATTTTTCAGTAAATTTGGTTCTAGCATCTTGTATTTTCATTGTTGCTCTTAGTGTTCATTTGTAGTCTTAAATCAGTTCATTTGGAGTATCAAACTTGGTAGTCAAAAGCATTTGATTCAGCTTAAACTAGTTCTTAAAAAGCCTTTGTAAAAGTTTGAAATATCAGTAAAAGGAGTGTTTGGGAATACCTTAACAAGAGTTTTCAAGAATTGAGATTTGGTGTTTTAGAGGTCATTTGTAGTCAATAGGTGATAATAAGGTGTTTTAAGTCATTTACAAGTCATAAAGAAAGTCAATCAGGCAAATGGCATATAAAATGTTTGGGTTGATTTCAGTCAGTTTTGTCATCTAGAACTTGTCATAATTCTAGATGAAATTGCACCAAATTTGTTCTCAATCATAGCTTATATCATATAGTTTTAGAATCCAAGAGCATTTTCTACAGTATTCAATAATCAGATAGGTATAAGCAAAATTCAGATAAGCCAACTTAAATCAAGTTTCTGTAACTTGAAACTGGAAATTTGTATCTCCTTATTCTCTTCATTAACATGTCCATTTTTCTTTACAAATCCACTTAAGTCATTGAGTTACATGATTTTTGAGAGTTTCAGCTTTTTGAAAAATAAGCTGGTCAACGCTGGTCAACGATAAGCCCATTTTCAGCTTAATTCAGATTCCTAGCTTATTTCTTGATGAAAAAGTTTCTAGTTTGATTTCCCGTTCATTACTTGGATAGCTTAATCAGTTTCATTAAAAAAATCAAGTTGTGACTGTTTAGTTTTTGCTATAGCTTATTTTGAGCTTATTGATAAGTACTCATTTGCTTATTTCTCAACTTCAGCCAATTTCCTTTTACACACGTAGCTTATTTGGGATTTAAAACGTATTACAATTTGTTTCATTGGAAATGGTTCAGTTTTAAGCTCAAACGAGCTTATTTTTAGTCTAAACCTGTTTTTAGCTTAAATAGTTTTCATAATTGCTTTTTAGTCCCTATTGTTTTAAACAGATTGTAAACTTGGCTAAACTTCCAAGTTTTTAGGGTTTGCAAGATTTAAGTCCTTATAGTTTGAAAAGTTGTTAATTTCAGTTAACAAGTTGTTAGTTTGTTACATTTTTGGTTAGTTGGTTATCAGATTTGCATAATTGATCCTTGTAGTTAACTGTTTTACACTTTTAGTCCCTAGAATTGTTAGAATTTACATTTCAAGCATTTATCTTTCATAGAATTTACAATTTCAGTCCTTTTAGTTTCATATTTTACATTTTGGATTTTACTTGAATAAAAACTTGGTATTTGCAATATGTTTTACATATAAGTAGGTAATATTTTTCCTTTTTGCAAGTCTTTGTTAAATTAGCAAATAGAATATCCAAGCAAGTTTAACAACCAAGAAAAATTAAAAACCCGATATTGGTTGGACTTTCCATTAGCAAGAACTGAGAAAAAACGAACTGCATTATACTCAATTTCAAATGGCGCCGCTGCCGGGGACATTTGAAATTGAGTATAATGCAGTTCGTTTTTTCTCAGTTCTTGCTAATGGAAAGTCCAACCAATATCGGGTTTTTAACTGTTTTTGGTTGTTAAACTTGTTTGGATATTCTATTTGCTAATTCAACAAAGCCTTGCAAAACCGAAAAATATTACCTACTTATATGTAAAACAATTTGCAAATACCAAGTTTTTATTCAAGTAAAATTAAAAATGCAAAATATGAAACTTAAAGGACTGAAATTGTAAATTCTATGAAAGATAAATGCTTGAAATGTAAATTCTAACAATTCTAGGGACTAAAAGTGTAAAACAGTTAACTACAAGGATCAATTATGCAAAAATTATAACCAACTAACCAAAATTTAACAAACTAAACAACTTGTTAACTGAAAATAACAACTTTTAAAACTGCAAGGACTTAACAAATGCAAACCCTAAAAACTTGGAAGTTTAGCCAAGTTTAAACTCTGATTAGAACAATAGGGACCAAAGTGCAAATTCCAAAACTATTTAAGCAAAAACGGGTTATGGATGAAAATAAGCTCGTTTGAGCCTATTTCTTAACCAAATTCAATGAGACAAGTTTCAAAACTTTTCAAATCCAAAATAAGCTACGTGTGTCAAAGGAAATTGACTGAAGTTGTGAAATAAGCAAATTAACACTTATCAATAAGCCCAAAATAAGCTGTAGCAAAAACTAAACAGTCACAACTTGTTTTTTTGATTGAGACTGATTAAGCAACTCAATTAATGAACGGGAAATCAAACTAGAACATTTTTCATCAAGAAATAAGCTGGTAATCTGAATTAAGCTGAAAATGGGCTTATCGTTGACCAGCGTTGACCAACTTATTTTTCAAAAAGATGAAACTTTCAAAAATCAAGTAACTCAATGTTTTAAGAGGATTTGTGAAGAAAAATGGCCATGTTTATGAAGAGGATAAGGAGATACAAATTACCAGCTTCAAGTTACAGAAACTTGACTTAAGTTTGCTTAACTGAATTATGCTTATTTCTAATTGCTTATTGTAAACTATAGAAAATCCTCTTGGATTCTAAAACTATATGATATAAGCTACAAATGAGAACAAATTTGGTCCAATTTCATCAAGTATTGAATGAGTACTGATCAAATGAAATTGACAAGTTCTAAATTGCAAAACTGCATAAGAATGACCCAAACATTTTTGATGCCATTTGCCTGTTTGACTATCAAAATGACTTGTAAAAGACTTAAAACACTATATTACCACCTATTAACTGCAAATGACCTTTAACAAACCAAAACTCAATACTTGAAAACTCTTTTTAAGCTAATCCCAAACACTCCTTTACTGATATTACAAACTTTTTGCAAAGACTTTTTAAGAACTTGTTTAAGATGAATCAAATGCTTTTGATTACCAAATTTTAAACTCCAAATGAGATGGTTTAAGACTGAAAGTGAGCATTAAGAACAACTATGACCAAACAAGATGCAAGTACCAAATTCCACTGAAAATAAGCTAAGACTAAACTTAAATCAGAACTAAGAACAAGTAAACAGATTAAGCTACAAGTAATCAAGATCCAACAAAGAGCAAATCTAAACAACTTTTATCATGCAGCCATCAAAATTACACTATGAAAAGAAAGCATGCATTTGACTTATTGAGAGGAATTGAAACAAGAGCTTTAAAACCATTTGAAGTAAACCACTGAGAAGAAGAGGAGCGCTGAGCTCTCTTAGCCTAGTGATAACCACCACCTTATCACTAGGAAATCAATCAATCAACAAGAACAGCTAACAAAACAACAGGAATCATCATCATGCTTGAAATCTTCAAAATCTATGGAATGAACTGAATTCTTCAAGAACAGCTAACAAACTCCTTCAAGGTTAGTTATGATCAATCTATGATCATAACAAACACAAAACAGCTACTCAAGTATCCAATATCAGCAGGTAATGAACAGTAATAGGAAGAACAGTTTTGGCGGGAAAGGATGAATTTGAATTTTATTCAATGAAAACGGTTACAAAGTTGTTGGAAGGTAAGTAACTAACTAACTAACTCAAGAGTTTGTCAGACTCTTGAGTAGCTAGGGTAAAAATGAAGGAAAGGGAAAGAAATTGAGAAACTATGTGTTTTTACAAAATTAAGCTACACCTACAAATGAAGTCCTATCCATCTATTTATAGGCATGAAGAAGGAGTTAGTTGGGGGTTGGTGACGTGTCAGGACCAATCCCAGCTTTCCACGTGGACAATTCTGCATATTTGCATTTGCAGGTATGAACAAGGATTTGGGTTTTTCTTCAATATTGATCTTCATGTTAATTGATTTGCACCATTGTGTTCGTCTCTTCAAAATGATCAATTTTGGTGTTGAAATCTTTCCATGAAATGGCTTGTAGCTCAAACACGATCCTGGTAAAAAATTTCCTTCTTGAAGATGCCATGTGTCAGCATGTAATTGGCTAAAAATTGGTCACACGGATCATACTGTTGAGATTGGATATTAAATGCAAAGCGGCTGAGTGGGAATTAATTGCTCAATCCGTGTGACTTGTTTTCTCTTCTCTCATTGGCTAATTCTTTGTAAACATGGATTAAACTTGAATAACTTTCTAATGTTGGCAGAATTAGTCCTTCTACTTGGCAGATTGTTGTTTTGAGCTAGGAGCTTCATTCTTTTGACATATTTAGTCCTTCAACTTTCATTCTTGAACAAAATGGTCCTTTGACTGAGTTGACTTGAGAGTTGACCAAGTTTGACTTGAATCTTAACTTTCACAATATTTGCACTTTTAGTCCTTCAACTTTGACAACTTGTCAAGATAGGTCCTTGTACTTCAAAGTCTTGTCACTTTTGATCCTTCTTTGTCTTTTTCATCCATTTGAGCTTGATTTTTCTTTGTTTGCTTGAAAATGTATCCTTTTACCTACACAAGTGTACACAAACACAAACATACCACATAACACTGTTTTTGCAAGATAAATTGGTATTTTGCTTCATGTTTTTAGGGTTATTTGTTGTTAAAAGGATATGAGTTTAAGCTCATATCAATGCTGAATTGTGGTTTAGTATGTTTATGACATCAATTGCTAATTATTATACGTTGTAAAAGGTCATGATGCTTTTGAATGATTGATTTCATCTAGGCCAGCAGCCTATTCGTTACCGTTGTATATGCCGGGTAGCGAACCATTTGTTGTAACCGTTCGTTGTCGCTATATATGTCGGGCAGCATATGTGATTTGTGTTTGAAAAAGTAAGCAAATAATCGCTCTATGGTATCCGTTTTAAGAGGCGATGATGACTCTAAACGGGGTCGATAGAGATGAGATTGTCCAAATTTTGGCATGGCGACCTTACGGTTACAGCCATAGTGGATGTATCCTCTTTGTTCGATTGTCCTTCATATTTGCGGAAAGTGGAAGGATGGCTGAGAGCGAGACACGCTCGTCTCAGCAACCTTCACAGACCACATGGGTGATGTATTTAGAACGATGGTAATATTGGTTGTAATACTTAAAATTTGTTGTCTGCGGTTCTGTGCGACTAGGCCTGTGGTAATATAAGTCGTTAGAGGCTGTGATGACTACAAAGGCTTCGATAAAGTTGAGATCGTCCCTATCTTGGCGGGGCAACTTATGGTTGCAGCCATGGTGGATGCATCCTCTGAGTCGATTGTTAGCCTATCTGAGCCTCATGTACCATGACGTAGACACTTCTTACAACGCGATTGACCTATTTCTATTATGTTGGATGTTGTTGTGATAATTGATAAATGTTTTACTGTATTTGATCAAACTTGAGATCATCTGCTTATTTGGTGGACCAACTTATAAAGTTTTCAGCCATGGATACTGCCTTTGTTTCACTTTTGTATCATTGCAGCCCTATAAATGACACACGCCAAGATCCACATACGAAAATGAGGCGAAAAAGAAGGTATGAAGCAGAGAGGCGAACACAATAAACTATGAATTTCAGTGGTGTCCAACAATACATACCACCACCGACTGTTATGGGAATGTGAATGGGAATGGAACGTGTAGTAATAAACCAATCCACGGCTTCGTATACGGCTCTGTATCCTGAAGCACACACGCCAAACCTACCACGAGTGGCTGCAGCAACCGATCATCATGGATAGTATTATTACTTTTTCAGTATGAGGTAAAATGAATACATATTCAAGATTTAATAAAAACAGTTCTTTTATGAGAAAATATATACATATGAAAATCCCACTTTTTTTACGAACACAGTTTAACCACGTACGTAGGTTTGGGTCTTTAAATTATATTATACATGTTTATTTGCTTGGTTAAGAGTAAATAGGTACTTTATATATACTCCTTAGTAACTACGTTCAGAATAAGCAAGCCCATTAATGTCTAGATACATGGATTTAGATGGATGGCTATAACTTCAACACCTGCTTAACTTCAACGCATTAGTAAACTTTTAAAGTTCTCACTTATACACTAAATTTATTGTATCCAAATAACTAATTTTAAAACTGAATTTTAACATGATACGAAAAGCTTTGTGTAATGAAGTATGTAAAGTGCTCGGAGAGCTTGATCGAGGTAAAAAGTCCACCTCTATAATGATTACATTTAAAATTGGTTTTGGCTTTTTCTTATTGATAATGTTTAAAAAAACTACAGGCCTCGCAAACAAGTATTGATGGAAGCACGCTTATAGTTATGAACGATAGTGGATATATCGAGCACCACAAGTTACAATGACCTGTACATTTTTTGAAGGATCTCATTGAAGTTGTGATGAGAAGTCGGTAGGATGCAGTTACAGTTGTGCACTGGTCGAGAGGCGGTTTTATGAATTGCGACACCAGGTAAATTAGTACCGCTTAGTGTGCTAGATGTTCTTGCAGTCGATCAGAAAATTGGTTTTAGGTTAGTCCTCTGGAGCAGTTGGTGCATAGGTGGCCATGTTGAAATGCCAAAACACTCATTAAGATTAGTTACTTTGAATAAAAAAAAACTCGAGCTTTAAAATGGTATTTTGAGAATTTAAAGTTAGTTATCTTCAAGTTGTTAAAGTTTAAGAAAAAGCTCTATGCAGTAACATAGTATACAAATTAACTTATACTAATAGCCAACAAATATATTTCAAGGTCAAATTGCCTTCACATGGAAAAATTATACATTACTGGTTGGCATGTAAAGTTCATAGTTATTTTACTATTTACGTTTTGCTAATGTGGGTTCCTGATATAAAGTTTGCTGATGCATGTGGCTAACACGGGTTTCTTATATGTTGATGTCTGGGTTGCTGGTGCGGATGCGAGATTGCTGGTGCGGGAGTTGTTGATATCGGGTTACTGGTGCGGGTTCGCTTTTGTTGGGTTAATGTTGTTATGAAGATCCACATATTAAAGAGGGTAAATAGAAATTCTTATAGTAATACTTTTGTAAACAACTACTTTTTTTAATGAGCGGTTTGAATAAACACCAAAACTTTTTCATTTGTCCCATTGTCATTGTTTTGGAATACTTGGGAAAAACACTGTCGCCGGATATCTGTTATGTTGTTATCATATTAACAAGACTGTGTTTATCTACAGGACTCATGGCACATAGAACACTAAGAGATGCTTTAGCTGATGGTTGTTAATTACTGTCTCTGTTTAAACTTCCTCTAACATGCACTGGAACAATAAACCCGCGGCAACACGCGGGCACCAATCCTAGTCTATTTTATATAATAAAACAAAATATTTTACAAGTCCTTTAAGCATAAGAATTAAATGCAAGAATTAATAACATTTCCATATAAAGATTATGTACAACACCTCGTTGCAACAAACAATTTAATTTATTTCCAAATATAAATCTATATATAAGCTTCCTGTTTGTTTTCGTCTGAAAGTATGATTGTAAATACAAACCCATAAAAAACAAGCCCATAAAATTATTTGTGAAACATTTTTTCATCCTTTAAAACATTACCTTAAATAAATTAACAAAAAAGTCAAAATTGTGAAAAGTTTTCTTTAAACGTTTGACAAAACTATTTTTGAAATGTACACTAACCAAAAATTAATTACCAACCTTTTTTTGGAAAGTTTTTAAAAAAAACGCGTTTCATTATTTTTTTTATTTTAAACTTAAAAGCAAAAGAGTTGTACATGCATCCTTCCAAAAGTTTTTTCAATGAAATTTTTACTCACCGAGTCTTCCTTCATAAGATTCAATATCAATTACCAAAATAAAATAAAATCTTCTCAATAAAAATAACACAATTCCACCGATTCAAAAAACCATCCCATGATTTGATCGATTCAAGAAAACACACCAAAGAACATTTGATGTAATTAACCATTTGAAGAATCATTCAATTCAAGCCATCGTCTGCACCGACGGTGCACCCACGAGGTTTGTTTTTATGACTTTTAAATAATTATTGTTTCGTGTTTATTTTACGTTTGTTTGATTCTACAGTGTTTTTTATGGCGAAAAAAGCAACGTCACCGTCACATATTTGTAAAGTATGACACCTTTGTTATAATCTATTTCTACAACTCTTGAGTGTCCTTACATGTACCATGATGATTTGATTTCATAGTCGTAATTTTAAATTTTGATCTTGCAGGTTCATTTGAAACGGATTTGTCCAACAATTTGATTGATATACACTGCTTGTGATTTAAAGGTAAATTTATTTAAATTATTTGGTTTAACTTGAACAATTAATTTTAATTTTATCACTTTGTGCCTTGATTGGTTCTTCATAATATCACATGATGGTTGAACGTTCATTTCATCGGGATTAAGATATGGCAATTACAATTCAAAAGAGTAAGTACCTATATCATTTTAATTTTTTCAAATTAAATCTTATTGTGAAACACAATTTATTATTATTTTTTTATATCATAAACCAAAATCATGATAAAAACATAATTTTAATTACTTTTAGATCATAAATCAAACTCATGTATCTCTCCAAGAATTTTTTTTTAACAATTGTGTAACCAACTGATTCCCTTATCTTGCAGCTCATTCATAGTATCAATGGTGGTTGAACGTATACTTCATCTGGATTACTGATATGAAATTGTTGCTTTTTCAATTACTGCAATCTGGTAATTCGAGATTGGAACGTTTATAATTTAAGATGGTTTAGAGTAAATTTTTGTATTCGTATTTTTATGTTATTTAATTTAGTGTACATCTCAGTTAAAAAATTTTGTAGTATATGGGAAAAAAACCTTTCTACACATTCAGTTAAAAAAGTTTGTAAAAAAATTATTATAAAAAAGTAAGTAACAAAAATAAAGTCATAAGAAAAATAATTTACAAGCCAAAAAGAATTTAAAAGCCATGTTTTACAATTATTAAATTTTAAAAAGTTATAACAAAATTTTTAATACTAGAAAAGTAATACCGTATTGATTTTTTAGAAACTTATAAGTAATTAAGAAACGTACCATTAACAAATGTTTAATAATTTTTTGAATTCTAAAAAAATTAATGGAAATCGCCTATTTTTATTAAGAAGCGTTACCATAATTAACTATTATGTACAAAAGCCTAATGCATAATATTTTATAAAACTATAGAATCGTAACACAAAAAAACTGTATCACTAAATAGGATCCGGTATTTTAGCTCCTTTTTTTAATACATGCTCCATCTACTCAATTCAAATACAAATCAGTTTCAACTCAGTTCTCCAATATAAATTAAAACTTGATTCATCATTTATCCACCATCGGGTGACATTTTCTCTAATATTTCATCTCAATTTAATAATGATTTTTTTTAGATCAGTTTTGCTTAATTGATATTTTTTTTTTCTATTTTTGTTGCAGAAACAAGAATCGAGAGCTTTTATTGTTCGACAATAGGTATATGATTTTTTTTGTTTTTATTCTACTTTTATATATGCTTATAAGGGTTAATTGGTTTGGTGTGTTTGTGCAGATGTAAAGCTTTTCATGGATAAAATTGATGATGCATTCAACACTAATCGTGTTAATCCTGTTTGTTCTGGGAACTAAATACTGGACACTAACTTGGGTACCTAAAATCACAAGTTTAGTTACGGAATTGAAGGCAGTGGGTCAACTCTTGATGCTGCAAAAAGAATGGTTCTCTCAGTTAGGTACGTGGTCATTTTTACAAGAAATAATCAAACAATATTAGTACCTATATGTAGGGTGTTCGGAATTTCTTAATTAATCCTAAGCAGATAGGCAACTTCCGTGTTCCAATAGAACCTTTAATTTTCTTAAGAACAACTCAATTTTTCAAGAACAACTAATTTTTTATAAATAGCGAATCAGGCCTTAGCGTAAACATTTTTAAATAACACTCTTTTATTCAAAACAAATGTCAAGGATTTTAGTAGTATGACTGTACCACTAAATCTTGCAAATGTTAGTATTATTTCCAACATATGTTTAGGTACTCTTAATGACCAGGTGCAAGGATTCAAAAAGGATGAAAGTCAGAGACCGATTCAGAAAGCCTTCCACAATTATGTCCCTTTATTTTCTTCTTTTACTACATATATCCATGACGTCTCAGTTATATACGCAAAGCCGCTTTTTGCCACTTTGACTATTGGATGTGTCTTTTCCCCTTTCGAATTAAAAGTAATTCATAAAAAATACATTATGTTTAAAATAGAGTTTTTTTGTTAGGGCCAAACAAAAGATTTCAAGCATGTTAGACAACTATGGGTTGCTATTTGTACATTAATTCTAAAATTAGCTTATTCATCGTGTAGTTGCTCAACTGGTCAAGTGATTATAAATTTTAGAAAGCATGAATTTCATTGTGCAAGAACAACTTACCTTGCGTTTCTTTAGTTGAATAAAGCTTACCTTCCTGATATTGTTTTGTAACTTGAATGCTATTGCTATGACTGTTATTGAAGTTAGTCCAGATGAGTTGATTGTAATAATGTTAAAACGAGTGTGATTGCTTTTAGGCGTGCATATCAGGTAATGTGTAACACCCCAAAATGTGATATGCGGAAGCGGTGAAGCTCGGGGGCTGTTACGTCATTGTATCATAGTTCAAGGTACAAGAGAACGACTCTAAATGAGACGTTTTATAAAAATACCTTGTTGAATTTAAAATAAAAGCATCACAGTACAAAAGGTCTCAGTTTCAAAAGATAGTGCAGCGGAATGTAATAGTTTTAAACATCAACGATATAATAGTTCAAAAGCATAAGTAAATAAATGTCCGAAGATAGCCAAGATATGCATGCGGACTCCAAGTACTTCACACAACAGGTACAAATCATCATTAATTACCTGAGATAAATGCTAAATTGGGTCAACATAAAGTTGGTGAGAATATAGGTTTCAAGTAAAAATTCATAGTCATTCAATTTCATATTTCATTTCATGTACACATGCAACTATAGGAGATATAGTGCCAAGTGTAGGATAAATTGGGTGTTCACAATATTTATGATAGCTAAGCTCGTGACATCGAAACTAGTGATCCAGTGCATACAATAGATTGCATACATAAATTTTGCCCCAATGGAGTACCTAGCCAAGATAACTCCGTTCATACAAATGGTACACACTCGTCCGGCGTCAGAATGGCCGAGTGGAGGTTGTCAACCCTCAATAGATCTATCCGTAACATAAGAGCTTACTCCAGCAGAGTAACTAACGATTCACGATAGTGGGGACTATGGCTAAAGCAACTTAAGCTATCTCATAAATAGTGTTCACAAAGCGTTCACAGATATCAAGTTTTACTTGCGTCCATAAGCAAGTCATCAAAACATTTATCACATCCCAAAACATTAAACATACAAAAATAGTTTAATAGGGATCTTTAAACTCACCTTAAGCAACGATTCAAACTGCACAAGTAAGATCAAATAGTAGCGAGCAACTCTAGCAACAACCTAAATATAATACTATAGTTTAGGCGCTAGCAAATAAGTCACATTAGTTCGTCACGTACGTTACTCATCGATCAAGTATATATTTTGTTGTTAAAATCGTGACTTGTAAATGTTATATCGTTATAAACATTATAGTATATATATACTTAGGCAAAAATATTTATTTTTGACTCGACGAAATTTCGACAGCCTTTCGGCGTAAATTTTAATTTACCAAAATTTATCTTAACAAATTTTTCTATACGATTTCTAACGAAAATTCGGCAGCCTTTCGGCGTCACGTAAAAATTTACCATTTTTAGAAAGTAATCAAATCTCGTCCTAAAACCCCTATTTTCAACAATTTCTCAATCGCCAACAATTCAACAATTCATTTTTCACAATCGTAACAATTTCCACTTCCAACGTTCAACTTTCAATAGTACAACAAGTATTCACATTTCGAGCGAATACGCTTTTACAAAACAAGTCCAACATTCATACATACCATTTAGTAACCATTTCGACACTTAAAACAACTCCGTTTAACTCGAAAATGTCGTTTCGACCACTTTAAAAATCTGGACAGCAACCACTTATAGTGTTGTTCTCCAAAAATTAAGTTTTCCGACAACGAATTTTAAGCGACCACAACTTACTCATTTTAGCTCCGTTTTTAGCCCATAATATATCGAAACGAAGTTATTCACTTATATTTTCATAATATCGTAGTAAACTAGTGTCAAAACAATTTTTACGACTCTCTACGCCTCTTACAAAAGTTGGACAGATTGTATGTTTTCCGTAAAAACTCGTTTTCGACCATTTTCAAGCGTAACCACTAGTAGTAACACTACTAGTTCCCTCTAATTTTTCATAAACATCAACAAAATCAAAGATTTTACTTCAAGTTCACAAATCTTCAATTAAGCCATTTTCATGTATGGATCTAATAGATACACACTTAATTTCCACAAATCTTAAGATATTTCATGACCAAAAATAATTTTTATCATTTTATTTCATAAAAATACTTGATGAGTAACATGCATGCATAGATCTACAAAGATTATGCATGGAAAATGAAAAGATGAAAAAGGTTTAAGAAATGACCTTGTGTAACGATTCTACGTAACAACAACGACCCGATCTACAATATAACCCACTAATAATCAACAAGAACCCTACTCTAAAACTTCAACCCAAAAACTACTCAAATCATCAAACCAAGAAAGACCATTCTTCTTTATGCTTATACAAGCTCTAGGGTGATTTTGTTTTGTGTTAATTCTTGGTAAAATGAAGCTTTTTAGAAATCAACAATGGTGGAAAAATGTTTGTGTTTGTGTCGTGTGTTTAGAGAGAGAGAGGAAGAGATGTGTGTGTTTTTTGTTTGAGGTGAAATGAAGTGTGTAAGTGAATAATGGAAGAGTTTTGGTTAATAAGTTAAAGGGTGTAAGGTATATGACCTTAAGCTCAAAATGGAAAAATGTAAGGCCATGCACCATGTGCATGTTTTTGGCCGGTTATGGGGTCCCAATGGGGGGTAAATTATTCAAAAATTTTACTATGGTAATTAGTTAAAAGGTTTAAGGTAAAAAGGTTAGTTAGTTTTAGGTAAATGTCAAAAAGTATATAGCTAAGTTAAAAGTTACGTAAAACTTAAAAATTTGACGAAATATATTAAATTTACAATTCTTCGACGAAAACTGACATTTTATGATTGGTAAAGTATTTTATGCATGTTAACGACGGTTAAACGTAAAAACGACGTAAAATACGAAAACGCGTTACGTTAATTAAATATTCACAGTAAATACGATTTATTACTATAAATAGCAAAAATACTAAAATACAGGCATATATAAACATATACAGAAATATTTAAATACGCTGCTAAAGAAAATACGATCACGCTGTTAAAAACTAAACAGTTAAGCACATAATTCACAGACAACGAATAATCTCATGGATTATCGTCAATTCATTGACCGTCTCAGCACTTTGGTCAGGTTCACAGAAAATGTTCAGAAAAATGACTGAGCACAGTGTCAGGCCATTACTCGTCAGCAAACAGTTTTTCAGAAGACGCGGGATAACCTCCTGGTTCCAACATAGTTAAATCACATAGTTGACTAAATAAAAAGTAAAAGGGTAAAATAGTCATTTTACAAAGTAGGGAAAATTACCAGGTGTTACATCATCCCCTTGATAGAGAAGCTTTGTCCTTAAAGCTTAGGAGTGTCACGGTTTCTAGAATTGTCAAAGAGTTGCGGGTATTTCTTGCGAAATTGATCCTCACGCTCCCAAGTGAATTCAGGTCCACGTTTAGAATTCCACCTCACCTTGATGATAGGAATACGACTCTGTTTCAATCGTTTGACCTCACGGTCCATGATTTCAACAGGTTCTTCGACAAATTGCATCTTGTCGTCAATTCGGAGTTCCTCCAATGGTATAACGAGTGTCTCATCAGATAGGCACTTCTTCAAGTTCGACACATGAAAAGTGCTGTGCACGCGGCTCAACGCTTGCGGTAATTTGAGACGATAGGCTACAGTTCCAACCTTTGCCAGAATTTTGAAAGGTCCAATATAACGGGGGTTCAGCTTTCCTCGCTTGCCAAAACGTACCACACCTTTCCAAGGCGATACTTTTAGCATCACTTTGTCTCCCACTTGAAATTCGAGAGGCTTACGTCGAACGTCGGCGTAACTCCTTTGACGATCACGGGCTGCTTGAATTCGGCTCTTGATTTGAACAATCTTCTCAGTCGTTTCACGGATGAGTTCAGGTCCAGTGAGTTGACTATCCCCAACCTCACTCCAACACACAGGCGAGCGACATTTACGACCATACAATGCTTCAAACGGTGCAACCTTAATACTGGTATGATAACTATTTTTGTAAGAGAATTCCACTAGAGGCAAATGTCTGTCTCATTGCTTCCCAAATTCAAGCACACAAGCACGCAACATGTCCTCCAGCGTTTGAATAGTTCTCTCACTCTGTCCGTCAGTCTGCGGGTGATAAGCAGTACTCAGGTCCAATTGCGTACCCAACGCTTTCTGAAGTGATTTCCAGAATTCCGAAGTAAATCTACCATCTCTATCAGAAATTATCGAGATCGGTGTCCCATGTTTTGCGACTATTTCCTTCAGATAAAGTCTCGTAAGCTTATCCATCGAATCATCTTCCCTCATAGCCAAAAAGTGTGCAGATTTCGTAAGTCGATCCACAATTACCCAAATTGTGTCATATCCGTTTGTCGTTTTAGGTAGCTTAGTTATGAAGTCCATGGTTATATTTTCCTACTTCCACATAGGAATTATAGGTTGAACCAACAATCCAGATGGTTTTTGGTGTTCTGTTTTCACTCTAGCACAAGTCAGGCACTTCCCTACATACGTAGCGATTTCAGCCTTCATATTTGGCCACCAATATAGCTTCTTCATATCCTGATACATTTTGTCAGATCCTGGGTGAATCGAATACTTAGATTTGTGCGACTCGTGCATAATCACGTCCCTTAGTCCTCCAAACCGTGGTAACCAACTTCTACCATTCAGACATAGCGTTCCATTAGTGCTAGTCTCCAAATTCTTAGTAACCATTCCTCCTAATTTCTCAGCTTCAACATTTTCAGGCTTAAGGGCTTCGGTTTGTGCTTCACGAATTTGCACAGGTAAGTTCGGATTGATAACCATAGCTAACGATCTAACTCTACGTGTCATCAGTTGTTCCTTTCTACTTAGCGCATCCGCCACTACATTGGCCTTCCCAGGGTGGTAACGGATTTCACAGTCATAATCGCTGAGCAACTCGATCCATCGACATTGTCTCATGTTCAGTTCCTTCTGATCAAGAATATGTTGTAAACTCTTGTGATCGGTATAGATGACACACTTGGTTCCATACAAGTAGTGTCTCCATAATTTCAAGGCAAATACTACCGCTCCTAGCTCCAAGTCGTGCGTAGTATAGTTTTTCTCATGCGTTTTCAATTGTCGTGACGCGTAGGCGATAACTTTCTTCCTTTGCATCAACACAACTCCCAATCCTTTTGCTGATGCATCACAGTAGACCACAAAGTCTTCCGATCCTTCTGGTAACGATAGAATAGGCGCACTACACAACATTTGTTTCAACTTTTGGAATGCTAATTCCTCCTTATCTCCCCATTCGTATTTCACCTTCTTTTGAGTCAACTTCGTCAATGGTTTCGCGATCTTCGAGAATCCCTCGATGAATCTTCGGTAGTATCCGGCGAGTCCTAAGAATTGGCGAATTTCAGTCGGTGTCGTAGGAGCAGTCCACTCCCTAATTGATTCAATCTTGGCAGGATCAACATGAATCCCCTTGCTATCTATAACGTGACCTAGAAATTGTACTCTTGGAAACCAAAAATCACACTTCGAGAACTTAGCGTACAATTCCTCCTTCTTAAGTAATTCCAATATTATCTTAAGATGTTCCTCATGTTCCTTCTCATTCCTTGAGTAAATCAGTATGTCATCGATGAACATAATGACAAACTTGTCCAAATACGGTTTACACACCCGGTTCATGAGGTCCATAAACACAGCAGATGCGTTTGTCAAACCGAACGGCATCACTTGGAACTCATAGTGTCCATACCTAGTCCTAAAAGCAGTCTTTGCAACATCTTCCTCACGGACTCTCAATTGGTGATAACCAGACCTAAGGTCAATCTTCGAGTAAACGCTCGATCCTTGCAACTGATCAAACAGATCATCGATCCTAGGTAACGGGTAACGGTTCTTGATGGTAAGTTTGTTCAACTCACGATAGTCGATACACATCCGAAAACTCCCATCCTTCTTCTTTACAAATAAGACTGGAGCTCCCCAGGGTGAAGAACTCGGTCTTATGAATCCTTTATCAGTCAACTCTTGTAGTTGCGTTGCTAGTTCTTGCAATTCCGACGGTGCTAAACGATAAGGCACTCGAGCAACAGGTGCAGCTCCCGGTATTAAATCGATCTGGAATTCAACTTGTCTAGCCGACGGTAATCCAGGCAAATCTTCAGGAAAGACTTCCGGAAATTCCCGTACGGTAGGTACATCTTCCAACCGTTTTTCTTCCGTCTGCTTTTCAGTAATACAGGCTAAAAATACGTGGCAACCTTCTGACAACAACTTCTGAGCCTTGACACGCGAGATAATGTTCAGTCGTGACTTCCATTTTCCGTTACTTGTATCCCCTTGTACCTCCAAAACTTCATCACCAAATGGTAAACGAACGATCTTCTCGTCGCATACAATCGTAGCACGATATCTCGACAACCAATCCATTCCGACAATCGCATCAAAACTCCCTAACTCAACAGGCATAAGGTCTATTACGAAAGGATGACCTAGAAGATTTAAAGTGCATCCACGAAGTATAGTGTCGGCTTCTATCAACTTCCCATTAGCTAACTCAATAGTGTACTTAGTGTCTAAGGGCAAAGGGGTCACATCAAGTAAAACACTAAAAGCAGTCGACACAAAACTCCTATCGGCTCCAGTATCAAATAAAATAGAAGCATAACGACCATTGAGAAGAAACGTACCCGTCACGACGTCGGGGTTTTGTTGCGCTTCTCCTCCTCCTATCACATAGACCCTTCCACGAACTTCCCCAGATTTAGAAACCTTTCCTTGGTCCTTGTTCTTTTTCTTTTTCTTTGGGCACTCATTGCTGTAGTGTCCCTTCTGCTGACATTCAAAGCAAGTGACGTTGGCTTTTGTGTTGGGTGGTGACTTACAATCTCTAGCAATGTGTCCAGTTTTCTTACAGTTGTGACACTGTACATTGCATTGTCCATTGTGGTGACGCTTGCATCGATTGCACAGAGGTAACGTTCCATTGTACACTCCCTTTTCCCCAGTACCAGCAGTGTACGCTTTCACAGTGTCTTGCCTCTTATTCGGATAGTTCCCATGGTTGTTCCTTTGGTTATTACCCCATTTTCTCTTGTTGTCCGCGGCATTCCCAGCATTTGCTCGAACAACTTGGTCCATCAGACTGTGAGCCATCCTTATAGCATCACTAACTTTTGTCGGTCCAGACGATGTCACATTCCCTTGAACTCTACCCGGTAAACCCCAAATATAGCGCTCAACCTTCTACTCTTCATCCGGAACCATTCCAGGACATAGCAAACACAATTCTTGAAACATCCTAGTGTACGTCCCAATATCATTGTTCTTCACAGTCAAGTTCCACAGTTCGATTTCCATTTTCTGAATCTCATTACGAGGGCAGTACTCCTTAGTCAACAACTTCTTAAGTTCCTCCCAACTCATTCCATACGCCTCCTCGGCTCCAGCCGTCTGCACATTTGTGTTCCACCAGGTCAACGCTCCCGCAACTAAAGTACAAGTAGAATAAGTCACTTGGTTCTCAACATCACATCCACTAACACGGAGCACAGCTTCCATCTTTTCAACCCAACGAGCTGATCCGACAGCTCCTTCAGTACCATTAAAAGTCAAAGGGTCACAACTCCTAAAGTCCTTGTAAGTACACGGCTTAGGCGGTCGATTTTCAACATTGTTCGGTGGTGCTTCGTTCACGTTGTTGTTAGCTTGAACGTTTGCCAGTGCAGCAGTCACTCGTTGCGTAGTCAGTGCTTCCAATTGTGCGTCGGTCATTCCGTTACGTGTGTTCACCATTGTTTCTCTACGTTAAGACAACAATGCAATTAAGGTTCAAGCACGAATATACACGTTATATATTTCATATGCTAAAATAGAATGCAGAATTTAATAGTACAACAACATAGAAAGGATAGTCATTGGTCAAAATCATAAAGTTAAATTCCCATTCATAATCAAAATATCGAGTACATAGTCATAAAATAAGAGTTTCGATTAAATACCAAAGATCAAAACAAAACCAAAAATAACACCGAAAATGGTGATTGGAATAAAATCAGACTATAGATATAATCGAAATGATACGTGATAGTATGCGATGACATATCCTACAACAACCAAATGCGTATTAAAGCAGTTGTAGGGTATGCATGAAATAATCATGTATAGAAATTAAAGTATGCAAATCAACAAAATGCATATGTATATAATACATATTACGTATTACATAATATATATTACATATTACTTATAGTGTTATCCTACGTAATACATTACGTAGTACACATATATATACAGAGTAACAAGTAGCCACATCGGTTATAGTCTAGGCCTAAGATGCAAACCTAGTTCTCTATAACCAAGGCTCTGATTACCAATTCTGTAACACCCCAAAATGTGATATGCGGAAGCGGTGAAGCTCGGGGGCTGTTACGTGATTGTATCATAGTTCAAGGTACAAGAGAACGACTCTAAATGAGACGTTTTATAAAAATACCTCGTTGAATTTAAAATAAAAGCATCACAGTACAAAAGGTCTCAGTTTCAAAAGATAGTGCAGCAAAATGTAAAAGTTTTAAACATCAACGAGATAATAGTTCAAAAGCATAAGTAAATAAATGTCTGAAGATAGCCAAGATATGCATGCGGACTCCAAGTACTTCACACAACAGATACAAATCATCATCAATTACCTGAGATAAATGCTAAATTGGGTCAACATAAAGTTGGTGAGAATATAGGTTTCAAGTAAAAATTCATAGTCATTCAATTTCATATTTCATTTCATGTACACATGCAACTATAGGAGATATAGTGCCAAGTGTAGGATAAATTGTGTGTTCACAATATTTATGATAGCTAAGCTCGTGACATCGAAACTAGTGATCCAGTGCATACAATAGATTACATACATAAATTTTGCCCCTATGGAGTACCTAGCCAAGATAACTCCGTTCATACAAATGGTACACACTCGTCCGGCGTCAGAATGCCCGAGTGGAGGTTGTCAACCCTCAATAGATCTATCCGTAACATAAGAGCTTACTCCAGCAGAGTAACTAACGATCCACGATAGTGGGGACTATGGCTAAAGCAACTTAAGCTATCTCATAAATAGTGTTCACAAAGCGTTCACAGAAATCAAGTTTTACTTGCGTCCAGAAGCAAGTCATCAAAGCATTTATCACATCCCAAAACATTAAACATACAAAAATAGTTTAATAGGGATCTATAAA
The DNA here is from genome assembly GCA_025667525.1 of Glebionis coronaria. Taxonomy (NCBI): domain Eukaryota; kingdom Viridiplantae; phylum Streptophyta; class Magnoliopsida; order Asterales; family Asteraceae; genus Glebionis; species Glebionis coronaria. The sequence continues at coordinate 31,759,955 of CM046874.1, read as the reverse complement.
CTCACCTTAAGCAACGATTCAAACCGCACAAGTAAGATCAAATAGTAGCGAGCAACTCTAGCAACAACCTAAATATAATACTATAGTTTAGGCGCTAGCAAATAAGTCACATTAGTTCGTCACGTACGTTACTCATCGATCAAGTATATATTTTGTTGTTAAAATCGTGACTTGTAAATGTTATATCGTTATAAACATTATAGTATATATATACTTAGGCAAAAATATTTATTTTTGACTCGACGAAATTTCGACAGCCTTTCGGCGTAAATTTTGATTTACCAAAATTTATCTTAACAAATTTTTCTATACGATTTCTAACGAAAATTCGGCAGCCTTTCGACGTCACGTAAAAATTTGCCATTTTTAGAAAGTACTCAAATCTCGTCCTAAAACCCCTATTTTCAACAATTTCTCAATCGCCAACAATTCAACAATTCATTTTTCACAATCGTAACAATTTCCACTTCCAACGTTCAACTTTCAATAGTACAACAAGTATTCACATTTCGAGCGAATACGCTTTTACAAAACAAGTCCAACATTCATACATACCATTTAGTAACCATTTCGACACTTAAAACAACTCCGTTTAACTCAAAAATGTCGTTTCGACCACTTTAAAAATCTGGACAGCAACCACTTATAGTGTTGTTCTCCAAAAATTAAGTTTTCTGACAACGAATTTTAAGCGACCACAACTTACTCATTTTAGCTCCGTTTTTAGCCCATAATATATCGAAACGAAGGTATTCATTTATATTTTCATAATATCTTAGTAAACTAGTGTCAAAACAATTTTTACGACTCTCTACGCCTCTTACAAAAGTCGGACATATTGTATGTTTTCCGTAAAAACTCGTTTTCGACCATTTTCAAGCGTAACCACTAGTAGTAACACTACTAGTTCCCTCTAATTTTTCATAAACATCAACAAAATCAAAGATTTTACTTCAAGTTCACAAATCCAAAATATACATACTTATATTTTTCACAAATCTTTCAATTAAGCCATTTTCATGTATGGATCTAATAGATCCACACTCAATTTCCACAAATCTTAAGATATTTCATGACCAAAAATAATTTTTATCATTTTATTTCATAAAAATACTTGATGAGTAACATGCATGCATAGATCTACAAAGATTATGCATGGAAAATGAAAAGATGAAAAAGGTTTAAGAAATGACCTTGTGTAACGATTCTACGTAACAACAACGACCCGATCTACAATATAACCCACTAATAATCAACAAGAACCCTACTCTAAAACTTCAACCCAAAAACTACTCAAATCATCAAACCAAGAAAGACCATTCTTCTTTATGCTTATACAAGCTCTAGGGTGATTTTGTTTTGTGTTAATTCTTGGTAAAATGAAGCTTTTTAGAAATCAACAATGGTGGAAAAATGTTTGTGTTTGTGCCGTGTGTTTAGAGAGAGAGAGAGGAAGAGATGTGTGTGTTTTTTGTTTGAGGTGAAATGAAGTGTGTAAGTGAATAATGGAAGGGTTTTGGTTAATAAGTTAAAGGGTGTAAGGTATATGACCTTAAACTCAAAATGGAAAAATGTAAGGCCATGCACCATGTGCATGTTTTTGGCCGGTTATGGGGTCCCAATGGGGGGTAAATTATTCAAAATTTTTACTATGGTAATTAGTTAAAAGGTTTAAGGTAAAAAGGTTAGTTAGTTTTAGGTAAATGTCAAAAAGTATATAGTTAAGTTAAAAGTTACGTAAAACTTAAAAATTTGACGAAATATATTAAATTTATGATTCTTCGACGAAAACTGACATTTTATGATTGGTAAAGTATTTTATGCATGTTAACGACGGTTAAACGTAAAAACGACGTAAAATACGAAAACGCGTTACGTTAATTAAATATTCACAGTAAATACGATTTATTACTATAAATAGCAAAAATACAAAAATACAGGCACATATAAACATATACAGAAATATTTAAATACGCTGCTAAAGAAAATACGATCACGCTGTTAAAAACTAAACAGTTAAGCACATAATTCACAGACAACGAATAATCTCATGGATTATCGTCAATTCATTGACCGTCTCAGCACTTTGGTCAGGTTCACAGAAAATGTTCAGAATAATGACTGATCACAGTGTCAGGCCATTACTCGTCAGCAAACAGTTTTTCAGAAGACGCGGGATAACCTCCCGGTTCTAACATAGTCAAATCACATAGTTGACTAAATAAAAAGTCAAAGGGTAAAATAGTCATTTTACAAAGTAGGGAAAATTACCAGGTGTTACATAATGTATTAATAGCTTACTTAGTGATAATTTGTATAACTAGGAGGGATTTAGGGGGTGTTTCAAATGTCTTTGTTAAAGAGCGCGTTGCACGTTATTGTTTTTAGATGTGGTTCATTAGTTTCGGGGTCTAACTCTCTAGACAACAAAAAGCCATATGCCTACACTACATTAATGTTAACTTGGATTCAGACCATATCTCCAGCATTATTAGCCACATGTGATATTGATATGCTTAACTTATGGTCCAGTATTTTAAGAAATGAATGAATAATGTTTAGTGAGATCAAGGTTAACTGTGTGTATTAAAATTTTCGCCTAATTTTAACAAAACTGAACGCATATTTATTGGAAAACAATAAAAAGGAAAGTTAGAGTAACATGTATGAAAACCACGAACTGTACTGTCAATACTACGACTTTCTTTTGTAGTTTGCAATATATACACTCGCTCACTTTGAACCCGCACAAACTAATAGCCACTACATCGTTTGAGCATTGTGTGTTGTGAGCGCATGCTTCCTTAGTGTAAAGTAGTGATCTATATATGCTATTAGAAAGGAAATATCAGTTAATAGAAAGGAAATATTGCTTTAGGGCTTGATGAATTAGTTAATAGAAAGGAAATATATATTGTTTCAGGGCTTGGTGAAATAGTTAATAGAAAGGAAATATATATTGAGCGGGTATATGTATTAGTTAATAGAAAGGAAATATTGTTTCAGGGCTTGATGAATTACAAACAACTTTTGTTAGACATAAACTTAAGTTGAATACTAAATACAGCATGTATATTTAGGAACAAAAACTATAAAAAGGAAACTTGGAGTAACATGTATAAAACCATGAACTGTACTGTCAATACCACTACTTTCTTTTGTCGTTAGAAATATACATACATAAATATATACCCGCTCACTTTGAACCCACACAAACTAAGCCACTACATCGTTTGAGCATTGTGTGTTGTAGGCGCATGCTTTCTTGGCTTTATAAGTAGATGATAAGCGGTATGTCCTAAGTTTAAGTCTAACACAGATCCTTGGTTTCATTTTGCAGAGATCCTTGGTGCTAATGGTGACAAGCAACGATACTGACATCTAAAAGAGGCTACACGAAGGCAATTTTTTGCGTGCATAATGTTGAACTCCAAAAAAGGGGTGCAAGCATTCAGCAAAAGTAGATATGTGAAAAGGTTTTTGATCTTGATCTTGCTGCACAGTTTTTGATCTTGATCTTGCTACACGGTTTTTTGGTGTAGGAACATTATACGACCCAGTAGAAGAAGGTTGGCTTTCAATTTGACACCTATGTTTTCATGAAAACCACAACAATGACTACACACATTGGTTACATTGTGGCACAATTTTTGTGGATAGTTTTAAGCAGTTTTATTTTGATAACGATATTGAACAAACTTCATGGAAGTTGTAGTAAAAGAGTATGGATGAAATTTGAATATGTCGAATGAGTTTAAATATGTGAGATTGTAAAATAGTCTGAATTTATAGGTTTGAAAAAAAAATTAACCGCGTGATAGGTAATTACATGGTCTATTCATATCTATAAAATAATTATGACATTATTTAGCATTAATGAGATTAATTTGTACGGGATTTTATGAGCTTAATCCAACAAAATAAGCAAATAGCTCTGTTTTTCAAGAGTGAAATTAGCGATTCGTTGTTATATCTATTTTTGATGATACATTAATGGAATACTTATATGAAGTTGTTTATGTATTTATTATTGTAATGTTCAACATTAGAACATAAGTTGTTGCTTAACGCTGTTTCACTTAAGTTGTTTAAAATTTAGCATTGCAGCAGTGATAGTCATGCAAAATAACGTTCTTTTACAATTTGACTTCATGTGAATGTAAATATGCCACACAAATATTTCGTAATTTCTAAAAACATCTTAATTATTGTTCACATTCTCCTATTATTGATCATTCTACTATTCAAATATTAGATGGCGGTTGACTTGATTCGCTCTCACATAGATGAGGATTAAAGACCAAAATACATAAAACTCTATTATTGTGAGCATTGCAAACTTATACGTTTATTGAATAATTCATGCTTTTAATATTACTTATGTTTGTTATTTTTTCTAAAAATCATTCGATAAGTTAAACCCGACGTTGACGGGTCTTTAAGTAGTATAATATACTTGAAAACATAAAAGAGCATTGATTTCTTTTCTTGTTATATGAGTTTCAAAGTCTATATAAAAGGAAGACTTAAATTACTTGCTTAAAAGATCAGAAAAATATTAAGAGATTATGCATTGATGTCGATCAGTCTTTGCAAAATTGGGTTAGAGTTGTGGCAGTTTTAATCTTGAAAGAGAAATATGAGCACTATGAAAAGGGTCTTCCGTCAATCTCAAAAGAAGAAGATGAAAAGGGCTTTTTTTTCTCTTGTGTTTAAGTGATCAAGTTTTGTTTACTGTTTTTAAATTGTATCTGAAGAGTAGTATAGTTTGACAAATGTTTTTTGGCTTTTAATTCACTAACTGGTACAAGTGTATGACACTCGATTTTAAATTTGTCAATGTTTTGAGTTTTCAGATTTCCAGGGTATGCACTTGATTTTTTAGGCATTTTCGAAGGGTATGCACTCTATGTATATTATTGAAAAAATAAAAGATTTTACACTAACCTGACGAATCGCAGGGTATGCATGTGCATACCCCGTGCTACACTACAAATCCGCCCCTGGGCCTATACATCAATTAGATGTTAAAAATGCATTTTTACATGGGAATTTGAATGAAACGGTGTATATGCATCAACCTATGGGTTTTCGAGATCCACAGTATCCTAACCATGTTTGATTGTTAAAGAAATCTTTATACGGTCTGAATCAGGCTCCGAGAGCGTGGTATCAACGGTTTTCTGATTTTGTATCTACCATCGGTTTCATACATAGTAAGTCAGATCATTCATTATTTATATACCGTAACGGCCATGATATTGCATACATTTTGCTCTACGTAGATGACATCATCCTTACAGCATCCTCTACTCGTCTTCGCGAGTATATCATGTCTCTCCTTGCTACTGAATTTGCCATGAAGGATCTTGGACCATTAAGTTATTTCCTGGGAATTTCAGTTCAACGACATTCAGGTGGTCTTTTCCTTTCTAGAGAACTTATGCTGAAGATATCCTTGAACGAGCAGGCATGTCTAGTTGTAATTCTGTTGCTACTCCTGTAGATACTAATTCAAAGTTGAGTTCTACTTCAGGTGATCCATTTGACGATTCTAAGCATTACAGGAGCTTAGCAGGGGCTTTACAGTATTTAACTTTTACACGACCCGACATCTCGTATGCTGTCCAACAAGTTTGCCTCCATATGCACGCTCCTACCACCGCTGATATGCATGCTCTAAAGCGCATTTTGAGGTATATTCGCGGGACTCTTGATTATGGTCTTCATTATATCACTCGTCTGTTACCAAACTGGTGTCTTATACCGACGCGGATTGGGGTGGTTGTCCGGATACACGAAGATCCACTTCTGGCTATTGTGTTTTCTTGGGTGACAACATTATCTCCTGGTCTTCTAAACGACAACCGACACTTTCTCGTTCCAGTGCCGAAGCCGAGTATCGTGGCGTAGCTAATGTTGTCTCAGAATCATGTTGAATACGTAATCTTCTTCTTGAACTTCATCATCCTATCACGAATGCTACCCTCGTGTATTGTGATCCCTTTCTGGGAATCCGGTTCAACATCAGAGAACCAAACACATTGAAATGGATATTCATTTTGTTCGTGAGAAGGTTGCTCGAGGTGAAGTTCGTGTTTTATATGTTCCTTCTCGCTACCAAATTGCTGATATCTTTACTAAAGGCCTTCCACGAGTACTTTTCAATGATTTTCGAGACAGTCTTAGTGTCCGTTCCCCTCCAGTTGCGACTGCGGGGGTGCGTTAGATAAAGATGTATCTGGTCAATGTATAGAGTAGTTCTAGGAGTCAATGTATATCCTAGTTTGTTAGAGTAATTCTAGGAGTCAATGTATATCCTAGTATCCTTGTACTCCTTATACATATATTGATGATAATGAATGAGAGCAGGCAACACGTTAATCTCTTTCACTGAGTGCAAGTACTCACCTAAATCTGGACTTGTAGAAAAGATTGATGAAGAAGCAGGAAAGCATGGAACTTTTTGGCCTGCCGAATGGCTTTCATCTGATTTCCCTCATGCTCGTTTGTTTACTCTAAAATACAAGGTTAGTGATTATTGACATGAACAGAACTAGCCGTTTCTAATGACACTACAACAATAATGAGTTTAGGGTCGCCCCTTTTCTAGGGTCGACTTAGTCGTCCCTAGGTTAAGGGGGGACCCACCACTTTTACAACAAAATCTTGGTCAAAAGGGCTGAGGGGACAAAGTGGGGCCCAACAAACCTAGGGACGACTAAGTCGTCCCTAGGTTTAATAAACTTATTATTCCGTTTTTAAATCTTTTTTATATATTTAAAATTAATATAAATTTTTTTTATTTAAAAAGTTTAAAATGAAAGAGGGGACCACAAACCCTAGGGACGACTTAGTCGTCCCTAGGTTAAATAAACTGATTATTCCGATTTTTAAATCTTTTTTATATATTTAAAATTAATATAAATTATTTTTATTTAAAAAGTTTAAAATGAAAGTGGGGACCCCAAATCCTATGGACGACTTAGTCGTCCCTAGGTTAAGTAAAATTATCTTATTTACTTAAAATTATTTAAACTTTATACATATTTAAAAAAATATATATATTCAGTTAAAAATAACTTTATACATATTTAAAAAAAACTTTATATATATTTAAAAAAAATTTATATATTTAGAAAAAAAATTATACATATTTAAAAATAACTTTATACATATTAAAAAACTTTATACATATTTAAAAAAAAATTATACATATTTAGAAAAAAAAGTTATACATATTTAAAAATAACTTTATACATATTTAAAAAAAACTTTATATTTATTTAAAAAAAACTTATATGTATTTAAAAAAAACTTTAGATATATATTTAACACTTACAAACTAGTTACAACGATAATAGATTCATAAATAAGAAAAAAAACACATTACAAACTAGTTAAAATACAAATTAACACATTAAAATAACAAATAGATTCATAAATAAGAAAAAAAACACATTACAAACTAGTTAAAACTAAACGTACAGATTAACACATAATAATAAAATACAAATTAACACATTAAAATAACAAATAGATTACTACTCAAAGCTAAGATTTTCCATATCATTTAAAAACTCATGAAGTATTGCAGCCGATTGACATGCGTGGTCTTCAGGATGCATTTCCATTTCTAGTCTTGTCTCTAGCATCTTTATCTTTAGATCTTTGATCTTGCAATTAGAGCACTCAGTTGGTGCAGATTGAGAAGGACCTGTAGAAGAACTTGGATGTGAACCTTGAGGTGTTGAAGATCCAGGGGAAGATCTTATACGGAGTTCGAGATAAAAATCATCCTTCCATTTAAAATATTTACATCCATAATCATCTGTTTTTGGCTGTTACAAAGTAAACAAATAACATGACATGTCATTTTAATAATCACACGTATTACATAACTAAAACATTTGATTGTTTACCTTCGAAAGAGGACATGCATAGTAAAGTTTACCAAAGCTATGAGGTTGATGTGACTGTCTCAACACAATATATCCCTTTCTACATGTACACTTATAAGCTTCAAGCGGATCTATATTATGCAAAATCGGGTGGTGGTGGTGGTGAGTTTGGTATGAGAGGATAAGAGTTTGTGAGGATAAGAGCTACCATAAATAAAGATAAAAATTTAGGGACGACACATTTAGGGACGACTTAGTCAACCCTAGCTTTCCCGCCAACATTTTCCCGCCAGCATTTCCCGCCAACATTTCCCGCCAATATTTGATCACTTAAACATGCTTAAGCTCAGTATTTTTAGCTTAATGGTCACCTCAGAGCAATAATAACATATTGTCTTACACTCTAACATATGGACTCATCGGTTGAACCTATAACGTATAACCGTAACATATGGACTCATCGGCTGAACCTATAACGTATAACCGTAACATATGGACTCATCGGTTGAACCTATAACGTATAACCGTAACATATGGACTCATCGATTGAACCTATAACGTATAACCATAACATATGGACTCATCGGTTGAACCTATAACGTATAACCGTAACATATGGACTCATCGGTTGAACCTATAACGTATAACCGTAGCATATGGACTCATCGGTTGAACCAATAACGTATAACCCTAACATATGGACTCATCGGTTGAACCTATAACGTATAACGGTAACATATGGACTCATCGGTTGAACCTATAACGTATAACCGTAACATATGGACTCATCGGTTGAACCTATAACGTATAACCGTAACATATGGACTCATCGGTTGAACCTATAACGTATAACCGTAGCATATGGACTCATCGGTTGAACCAATAACGTATAACCCTAACATATGGACTCATCGGTTGAACCTATAACGTATAACCGTAACATATGGACTCATCGGTTGAACCTATAACGTATAACCGTAACATATGGACTCATCGGTTGAACCTATAACGTATAACCGTAACATATGGACTCATCGGTTGAACCTATAACGTATAACCGTAACGTATGGACTCATCGGTTGAACCTATAACGTATAACCCTAACATATGGACTCGTCGGTTGAACCTATAACGTATAACCGTAACATATGGACTCGTCGGTTGAACCTATAACGTATAACCGTAACATATGGACTCATCGGTTGAACCTATAACGTATAACCGTAACATATGGACTCATCGGTTGAACCTATAACGTATAACCGTAACATATGGACTCATCGGTTGAACCTATAACGTATAACCGTAACATATGGACTCATCGGTTGAACCTATAACGTATAACCGTAACATATGGACTCATCCGTTATTAATTATTACAAATTAAGTATAACGTATATTTTAATATTAATTATAATAATTTATTTTGATTTTTATTATTAATTTATATTATTAATTTTATTACATAGAAGGTAAAATGTATTTTAAATGTATGAAAAACACCTAGGGACGACTTAGTCGTCCCTAGGTTACAAAGAAAGTCGTCCCTAGGAGAACCCTCCAACACTTAGCAAATTTTTGGGAAAATTGAAACTTTTTGGTGAAAATTTAAATAACCCGCTATGGGTTTTTGGTTTCCCGGTTTACACCTAGGGACGACTTAGTCGTCCCTAGGTTAGAATTGGTCGTCCCTAAGTTACTATAATAAACGAAAAAAAATAATAATTTATATTTAGCCTAGGGACGACTAAGTCGTCCCTAGGTTACAAAGAAAGTGTCGTCCCTAGGAAGCATTTACAGTAACATCATCTTATCTATCTTCATCTCTCATTCATCTAAACAAAAAAAAAAAACCGGGCGTCGCATCTTCATTCTATCTTCATCCAACCCATCTTCATTCTATCTCCCATTCATCACCATCTTCATCAATACACCCATCCAACCCACCACCATCACCATTTTTGTTTATTTCCACCACCATCATCATACACCCATCCAACCCACCACCATCAATCCGACCCACCACCACCAATCCGACTCACCACCATCAATCATCCAACCCACCACCATCAATCATCCAACCCACCACCACCAATCCGACTCACCACACTCGCACACGAGCACAATTATGTTTAATTTTGTTTAATTTTGGATTGTTTATCTACTTAAAGGTAAATGATTATGTTTAATTTTGTTTAATTTTTAATTATGTTTAATTTTGTTTAATTTTTAATTATGTTTAAGTTTATTGACTAGAAACCACCACCACCCCGCGGCAGCAGTAGCCACCACCACTGTTGACAGTAGCAGTAGCCACCACCACCACTGTTGACAGTAGCAGTAGCCACCACCACCACTGTCGGCAGTAGCATCACCACCAAGGTGGGTGTATCTTTGTGAGCTTATTTGATTTCGGGAATTATGAGCTTATTTGATTTCAACTTATTAATAAGAAAGCAATTTATTTTATTTATGTAAGGCACAAGTTTGATTTTATTTTATATGTTTGTCGTAGCCGAGACCCGAGTCACAGCCGAGTTAGAGGGAAACCGAGTCGCAGCCGAGAACCGAGACCCGAGTCACCTATTTGAAAGGTGTGTTTGAAAAGTGTGTTTGTTTCAAGCTTATCACGATATGCGCTTGTTAGTTGATTTCAGATTATATTTAAGCTTATGATTTCATATTATATTTAGGGCTTAACTGATTTAGGCTTAATAGATTTCAGCTTATATAGGCATAAGTTTAATTTTTTTGATATGTTTGTCGTAGCCGAGACCCGAGTCACAGCCGAGTTAGCAGGGAACCGAGCCGAGAACTGAGACCCGTGTCACAGCCGAAAAAAGGTAATGTTTTTTTTTAAATTGTTGTGGTGTTGTTTGTTTCAAATTAGAAATTTTTTTGGAAACCAACTAATTTAGGTTTTCTTTATTCAATTGTTCATATTTATGTCTTGTTGTATATAATGAAACATTGTTGTTGTAACTTATCGCAGGCGGGGTGCTCCACGTCGACCAGATGTTCCCTCTCGTAGTGAATTTCAAGAATTGATAGAACGAAATGAGCGACAGATGGAGCTGCTGAGGAAAGAGAATCAGGAGGCGCAGCAACGGGCTTACTTGGCAGCGTTAAAGGCAGATGCGGCGCAACAATATAGTCAGACGTCGTACCAGCATATGGCGCAATATCAGAGTCAATTGGGTGAGTTTTTCCAGAACTACAACTCAAATACTGATCACCCAATTAGACCTCCTACTTTTGTACCCCCGCCCCGACCCTTTGTTATGCCCACCCTAGCTCCTGATTGGGCTCATTTAGTCCAACCCCCTATCCTTGGGCACAACCAGTGCAACCTCCTTCCATCGACCCATACCGACCATCTTTGCCCGACAATCTCCAACCACTCCAACCTCCCTATACCGACACTTATCCTATTGCTCCCGTCACCAACAATAACACATTTAACTATTGTTATCGTCCCACCACACACTCGGCTTATGAGATCGGCTCTACTTCACAATCCATACCCGGAGGTTCTCGTGTAATCACAAATCCCCATGAGCACGATTACCGGTCCGTTGACGAGTTGGGTCGAGATAGGAATGTACAAAACAGTGGTGACGACTTATCAGGCGATGACGAGAGGAATGGCGAGGGGAGTGACGAGGGGGGTGACGAGGAGGGTGACGATGGGGAAGGTGACTTTTCACCTAACGAGGATGCGGAGTAGAGGTTGTGGTAGTATTTTTCTTATTATGCATGTTTAATAAAGTTTGAGACTTGTAGCGTTTGAAACATTTGATTTAGGATTGAATAAGTGTATTTGATGAATATTGTATCGTGACGTTGGATAATTTATCGTAATATGGTATTGTAACGTTTATTGATTTGTTATTATTCTGTATTTGTCGAATTCTGCCATTTTGAATTGTGGATTTTGTCCGGAAAAAGTTCCGGAAAAAATCTGGAAACTGCAAAATAGCCCAGTTTTTTTTTAGCCCCCAGGTACACCTAGGGACGACTTAGTCGTCCCTAGGATATTAAATATCATCCAGGTTATCACCCTAGGGACGACTTAGTCGTCCCTAGGTTTCAAAATGCCCAGGTGTCAATACCTGGGGACGACTTAGTCGTCCCTAGGTATTGAATACCTGGGCGTTTTGAAACCTAGGGACGACTAAGTCGTCCCTAGGGTGATAAATATATATATTTTTTATTTTCTAAAAATGTTTTTTTTAATATTTATAAAAAAGATTTTATTAAAAATAATAAAAAAAAGAATTTTTAAGAAAAATTTTGAAAAAGATTATTTTTATTTATAACCTAGGGACGACTTTGTCGACCCTAGGTTACAAAGAGGGTCGTTCCTAGGTTAGTCAATTTTTTCAACGTAGTGGGTTGCGGGACCCACTAAGTCGTCCCTAGGATACAAAGAGGAGTTCGTCCCTAGGATCCTAGAGACGATTTTTTAGGCACAACCTCCTAGGGTCGACTTAGTCGTCCCTAGGAGTTTAGGGTCGAATATTGGCGTCCCTAGGGACGAATAAGTCGTCCCTAGGGTAGAAAATTGTTGTAGTGGACATGATTATAACCGCTTTGGATATTATTTTTGCAGACAAATCTTACACAATGGTCGGGATCAAGCTTGCCTCTCCAGGAAGTGAGCTCCATGCTGTTGGAAAGGCTAATTACTGCAGGCATTGGAGACCGGCCAGTTGTATTTGTAACTCACAGGTGCGCCTAGTGCTAGCTCTATTGTATTATTAAACAATTTTACAATCCTGGAATAGTTTCATAGTGCATGATTATTCTGCAGCATGGGAGGGTTGGTTGTAAAACAGATGCCGCACCAGGCTGGAACAGAAAATAGAGATAAAATCCTTAACAACACCGTTGGTGTGGTATGTTAAATTTCAAGTATATTTTTGACAGTACATTAAATGAGTGATAAAAAACTAAACACTTTCACCAACGGTTAATACTTTTATCTCCTTTAGGTTTTCTATAGCTGTCCACACTTTGGTAGCAAACTTGCATATCTGCCTTGGCGAATGGGTTTTGTTCTACGCCCTGCACCGACGGTTTGTACCTTCTTGCAATTTATGTTGTGCGTTGACACACAAAGTATTTAAATTTTGTAATTGACTAGTCAGCAATTCTTCCTTTTTCAGATAGGAGATCTGAGAAGTGGTTCTCCAAGACTAGTGAAGCTTAACGATTACATAAAATAGGGGCTCTTGATGTTCTCAGTTTTTGTGAGGTAGCACCATAAGCTCAATCTCGTCTGCCAGTTGATTTTACTGGTCTGCGAACATGCATATGTTGACTGATAAGCTTTATGTTGTTTGCAGACAAAAGTAACTCCAATTGTTGAAGGGTATGGTTGTTGGGCCTTCAGATTGGAAATAGTTCCAATGGAATCATCATATCCTGGATACGGAAAGCTTGTTGTAAGTTTTTTGGTCCCAAAATAATTATATATTAAAAAAAAAAAAAAACTATCTTAAAATGGTGGATGGTTTTTATATATTGTATTGCTCTTTCTCACGACAGGTGTTAGAGTCGACGGATCATGTAAATATATGCAAACCTATAAGCAGAAACGATCCTTCTTACAGTGAAACATTACACCTTTTACAAAAACTTAGAGCACGTATCCATGACAAGACAGTCTAGATGCACATTATAGTGCTCAGAACCATGTAAATAGCCATGTACAGACTACTAACCCGTGAGCTGTTAGGATGATTGTGTTGCTGCTTGAGTAGTAATATAGCTGTACAATGCTAAATCATAGAGACTAGTAGCAGGCTCATACTTAGTTGCCTCTGCCAATGGTTAAAGATTCGATATAGCTATAGAGACCAATGAGATGACATATTTACCCACACTGGGTTACTTTATACTGTATTGCCCTCTTTGTATATTTTCAGAAGACGGGCTGCTGCAGTGGACGTTGCAGTATGAGTAGTGTATTGTAAATATATCTCCATAGAACAAAAACAGAAGCAGGTCAACCTTTTTTTGTAACGATCTGTGTTTGTAACGATCTGTGTTTGTTTCATATATTTTGTATATTATGAAACAAAAAAAATAACTTTTCTTGCTTGATGATCCAGTCTCTACATGTGGCAAAATCCATGGTTTTATGCTATAGTAATTAATCCTATTACGAGTAATAATTTACGTATGAAACCTTTTTTATATGACTCTCGTTGGCCCCTGAAAGCTAGAATCCCATAACTAGTATCCACGGGCGAAGATGGTCAAGTCAAAAGACCGTTTATATATGGAATGCTACACATTGAGGCAAATGTGTGCAGTCCCGTGAGATTGTTTGTAATCATGTTGATGCAAAGATCTGAGAGCAGATGGTTCGAGTCATTATTAAATAATCACAAAACATCAGCAAAACGACGCGGGGTTGATGTATCCACTATGCTTGAAACCAGGACACATGCTCAATCTTTATTGGTCCACAACAGCTTACAGAAATCAATGCACAGCTGATGCTAGAAGGCTAGAAGCTAAATCAGGTATCGACTTTTATGTTTTAACAAAACGGTGATACTAAACGTTACAGAAATATTATCACGTAATGGTTCTGTTAATTAAATTTGCAGGCTAATATACTAGCAAACTATAAGCCTACAATCAATAATACCACAAACTGACAGACGATAGCAAAGATAGTTTAACTACAGTAGAAAGTAATTAAACTATAAGCAACCATTTGAGCAGTTCCGTCATGAAGACAATTAGGTTCATATAGATGTGCATACAAGAGTTGGCTAGGCATCGTTGATTTCTTGATTATTTCAATTAGAACTCCTCTCATAAGTTCAATATCATTTTCAGGTGAGAAAATGTAAAGATTTCATGCTGATGATTTACACAATGATTTAAAACCAAGAAACGATACACACCTTTTTAGACCAAATAACCAAACTTTACATCAATCCCCTAAACTCTAAAATAGTGTTTCATGTATTTTACTTTTTTTGTTCTTTTCAATAACAATGGACTACTGATGACTCTAAGCTAGTAATAAAGTATACAAAGATACATCATCTGTGAGAAACAGACCATTTTCGACTTACTCTAATTTGTCAGTTTGAATAACAAAATGACCTACAATTCGGAGAGTATTAAGCGGGTCCTGATGAAAAGACTTTGCTCTCCATGTACTTGGATAATTTCTGTGGTGACTCATCTGTTGTGGTTGTCTTAATTCATTTTCCCAGTCAGAGTCCAGCTTCCATTCCTTTGGCACCTGCGTATCAAATTTGCCTAAGTAATACAGGAAAAAAAAAATACATAAAAAAGGAATTTGATGTTGAAGATTCTCACTTTATCGACGGCAAGAGTGAAAACTTCAAGATCTCCGTCCTGCTTAATGTGAAACCGTGTAAAGGACTTATAATTAGCAATGCGTAGTGATGAAAAGGCTTCATCAAAATGCAAGTGAAGCCAATTAATACAAATGTACAGATAGCTTCCAAATACAAGAGACATCACAAGAGTCGAAAACACCCAACAGTAAAGAAAAAACAGAGGCATAGTATATGATTGCACCCCCTCGAGACAGTGAAATCATCCCATGCTTGCATATGTTAGTCCTCGTAACAGCCATTACCTAACAATTCCAAAAAAAAGTCAAACCTCTGGAACATCGAAAGCTGACATAAGATATTTAATACATGCTGGGTAAAGACCGAAAGTCCATTGCTCTATACGTGCCCTAAGACCAGCCGGGTCCGAGAAATGTTCAATTTCAACTGATCTGTACCATTCATATAAGGAGTGATAACCTGAAATGAAATTTATGCATGGAAAAATATATACCTGTAACTTCTCTGGACACTTTCAGTTATCAGTAAGTAGGATGAAAAAAAAAACTTGCCTGATGTTGCCAACAGGTTATGCCGAATGCATGTTTCAACACCAATTTCCATTAACAACATAAGAACTAAAGCTGCTGCAGTCAAGTGGGGTGATACATGCACAACTCCAATAGCCACTCTTTTTTTCTTGGAAACTTGTGAAGGAACGAATGCAATTGCAGCCACCAACAAAAACATAGCGCCCGCAAAAGATACATACGATTGCCCAAGCATATACATAAAAACGTCCCACACTGTGCTAATAAAGCTTTTTACACTATGTTGCACCGAAACGGGATCGGAACGGGGATACGGGAACGATACGGGAGCGGGAAACGGCAAAAATAAAAAAATCAATATACGGGATCGGCATGGATACGGCAATAAAAAAAATATATTAAAAAAAATTCAAAATAAATATTTATTGATGTAAATTCTAAACTTCAAAGTAGTATCTTTCAAAAGAAAATTAACAATTAGATAATCAAATTATTCTCAAACTCCGGGTCATCTAGTGAAAGGTCGGTAATCTCCATAAACCCCAAAATGTAGCGGAGAGTTATTCTTTCCCCGTCGAGACACTAAAATACCATGGACAACATCATAAAAATACAATTATCCGGTCTTTTCCCATTTAATAATCACAAAATACAATTTTAAACTACATGTTCACAAATATGTTGTCCTTTGCAAAAAGTAAAAATTATTTGCATATGTATAAAAAAAAGCAATGAGCCTTTTTTAGAGAAATTTCAAAATATAGACTAAGAGTTGATTGTGACAAAAATTAAAAAAAAAAAACACATATCATTTCATATTAATTTAACAAAATTCTTTTTACATAAAATCAAATTTTGTCACCGTGATATAAATTTTTTTTTAAATTGACCCATCAACTAAAAGATAGTTACACATATTATACTACTTTTTTACTATGCCAATATTTTGTTCAATTAACATGACAATATTGAAACTCAAAAGAAAAGACACGTGTTAGTGTACATTCAATTTACTTTGACAGTAATTATATTAATATAATATTTTATTACTACTCAACAATATTTAACTATTTATTCTCTGTATTTCATGTTGACCTTACATTTATTGTAATATAACTATCATATTTATCTTTCTACTAAACACCACTTCTTCTTCCCTGAACTTCTTCTCCCATTATCAGTTTCTTCAAGTTCGTCAAAGTTTTTTTTCTGTATCTATATAATATGTACATAGAATTTGATGCCCCCAATATTATGTTGCCCTGGGCGGTCGCCCACTTCGCCCAGTGCCAGATCCGGGCCTGGGTATAAATAGCAGCCCATACAAACCCCAAAAAAAACAGGACAATAAATGGGCTAAACATGCAGATCCGTTCCAGAATCGGTCAAGATTCGATCCCATAATTTGAGAGTCGGTCAAGATTCGATCCTTAGCCGAATCGCCAGCGATCCCGCTCCCGAGCCGATCCCAAACGGGCACGGCACCCTTAGAGGCGATGTGCTTCATAGTTTTTACATGACCAGAAAATGTATCATCTTGTAGGATATGATCTAGTTTGCACTGTTAAATAGATATAGAAAGTAAATCAATATCAATTTGTTTTTTTTTCTTTTAGAACGACATCTCAATCTCACTGAAATTCGACCCCCGAGTTATACCATCCATAACGGGCAGACCCCGGGACCCGAACCACTAGGGGAAACCCCTAGAACTCACGGCTTCGCACTAAAGAGGAAAATCATGGGTTTTTGTCTCTTGCAAGACTTGAACCCATGACCAAACCCCCTCCCCAAGCTTTAGGAGGGACTTGGGTGGCCAACTGCTCTAGAGCAGTTGGTTAAATCAATATCAATTTGTATCATATGAAAAATCCAGTTTCAAAAGGTACATACCAATGGAAACATTGAAAAGGTTAGTATATGAACCCGCCAATGAAGTCAAACTGCCAGTTTTTCTTTCGGAACTTCAATATATAACCCAAAGCAATCTGTATTTAACAAAAAGATATGTGGTGAGAAGTGATACAAGTAATGGGTCAATACAGGTCGAGTTGGTACAAAACACTTTTTGTCCAACTTTTGACAAAATTGTAACAAGTACATCAACTATAATTTTAAAAAGCTGATTTTATTTTATACGATTCCGATCACCAGAAAAAAAAATGGCTTAGGACTTATTAAGCATTCAAGAAACATTTGGTGCAACTTTCGACCCATTTGACATGATGTTACTAGTTGACCCGTTAGATATTGATGGGTTGAAATAGCCCACATATACTTTGCATAGCTCGACTTTATAACATACCCTGCTTGAATCTTGAACGGATGGATAAACGGATTTGGTCTCATATGTTGTTCCATACGCTTTATTGAAATTACTGAATACATATGCGTCGGATGCAAAAATGCCCCACCACACCGGTTCACAAGAAAATGTTGCACACTAGTAGGCTTTTCTGATGGAACATATGAATGTCGCATATAATGATGCAAATCACCAGTCATTCTAAGTTTACACCTTCTTTTAGATAATCACGAATAAGATGTGAAACGTTCTTTCCAGTCACCTCATCCCAGTACCAATCAAGAAGCCAGTTTGGTTCATGAGTCATAACTATGACAAAATCATTTTCTTTAACCTTTTCTTGTATGACCTCTATGAAGAATTTGAACTGATAATCATCGATATCACTATGAAGAGCTAAATCAAGTCCAAACACCCACCACCTTTTTGGTAGATGTAACACAAAGTAGCTTTTCTTTTGGGGCATTAACCATCCGCCTAACCAATTTTAGAAACCGAAACCCTAGATTGAATAAAAAAACCCTAGCTTCTCTCTAATGGCTGCCGTCGGCGATTTCTCCCTTAAAAATTTATAACCTTTTTCTGTTGCTTCTAGGCCTACATAATTATTCGTATTTCATACTATCGTGTGATTTGTGTGATTATACGTTTATTTATTTGGGTGTTTTTGTGATAGAATTAGGGTTTGTTCTATTTTTTTGGGTTACCGAGGTCATTTATTAGGGTTGTCTTATAATCTTCATTTAATATTATTGTCTTGCAATTATGGAGGTGGGTTAAGGCTTCGAGCTGATTTGGTAAACCCTAATCTAGGGTTTTTCTTGCTGCCTGAATCTGATTCGTGAGTGTTACATTTTTTATTTGGTGCCCTAATTCTGCAATTAGGGTTGTTTCTGTTTGGTCGTGGGTTTTTCTAGAGAGATGGATGAATCGAATGTTGAAGGCGGGGCTGCTAATAAGGGTCCTAAGGTTATTAAATCTATTCTCAAACCGGCTGGGTCGTCGCATGTAGGTGATCCTCTTAACAGGGTACCTATCCGTGGTAAACCAGTGGGTGTTAATGCTACTAGCACTACGGTGCATCAACCGAGGGCTGATGCCAAGGTTGATAAACCTACGGAGCTGCATGATATGAGCACTACGGTGCATCAATCGAGGCCTGATGCCAAGGTTGATCAGGTTATGGAGCCACAGGCGACTAGCACTATGGTGCATCAATCGAGGGCTGGTGCCAAGGTTGATTTTCCTTCGTTTTCTAGTGTGGTCCAACAGAAAAAGGTGAATAAGGTTGTTAAAATTACTGAGATGTGAAGTCCCATCGCTGTTGAAGGTGCAAGAGCTGTCCTTCCTTTATGGAGGAGGTTATGACTCGTTTTGAGAATACATTATATGGGTACTTTATAGGTAAGAGATTGGCATTTTCGCTGGTCGAGAACTATGTCAAGAATACGTGGGCTAAGTATGGTCTTAAACGGGTGAAACTTTATGATGATTTTTTCTTATTCCAGTTCGATACTAAGGAGGGAATAGAGAATGTCATTGGAAATGGGCCATGGCTTATTCGTCTTATTCCACTGTTTTTAAATGTGTGGACACCCAATACGGTGTTGAAGAAAGAGAAGATTAAGCATGCTCCTGTATGGATTAAAATGCACCATGTTCCAATTGTGGCTTATTCTGAAATTGGGTTGAGTCTTATCACAACTCAAGTTGGAAAGCCTATTATGCTAGACTCTTATACTAGCAACACCTGCCTTAGCTCGTGGGGGCGGAATACATATGCTCGGGCATTAGTGGAGGTCTCGGCAAAGGATGACCTGTTAGAATCAGTTGTTATTGCTATACCACATACTGATAGTATTGGACATTCGTTAGCTACGGTGGATGTGGAGTATGAGTGGAATCCACCGCGGTGTAATATATGCAAGATCTTTGATCATGAAAATGAAGTTTGTCCTACTATTCCTACTGTTAGTTCTACTGATAAGCAGGTGGAGGATGATGAAGGGTTTGTGGAGGTCAAGCGTAGAAAGGATAAACAGCAAGGTGCTGCAAGACAGCATGGTAAAGTGAAACATATAGCAGGTCTTAGACTATCGAAACCTGGTATAAATTATTATTATCGGAAATATGAAAAAGGTGAATCGTCTAAAGCTTTGGGTAACAAGAGTTCTATTGGGAAGCAGCCTATCAATCAGTCTAATACGGGGAAGAATGCTGGCCCTTCTAAAGTTGTTTCGCATAAGGAAGCTGAGGTCACAGTTACTAATTCGTTTGGTGCCCTAGCAGTTCAGGAGAATGGAAATGGGGGAGATGATAATATATGGAATAATGCTAAACGGGTTGATGAGGTTGTTAATGAGAGCGACAGTGAGGAGGTGGACCAGGATTTAATTTTGGAGACACCTCCCGACAAAGGTCAATCCATGCAGAAAACGAAAGGGGCAAGCACTCCTTACAAAGTTATTTCCTCATGATTAATGTTGGCTCTTGGAATATAAGGGGGTTGAATCTTTCCCCCAAACAAAATGAGATTTGACAAATTATTTTTGAAAATTAGTTATCGGTATGTGCTATATAAGAGTCTCACATGGCTATTTCACGGTTAGATTTTGTGTGTTCAAAGGTTTTCTCTCATTAGAACTGGACTTCTAATGGTTCGATGTGTAATAAAGGTACTCGGATTATTATGGGTTGGAATTCTAATGTTGTTGATTTTAGTATCATTGCCCAAGATGATCAGATTATGCATGCTCGCATTTGGATTTGTGATGAAAAGAAGGAATTGTTTTGCTCTTTTATATATGCCCATAACCGGTATATTCAGAGGCGTGGTTTGTGGGAGAACTTGGGGCTGCATAAACACTATATCCGTGATAGGCCATGGTGTTTATTAGGTGATTTCAATGCTGCTCTTAACCTTGAAGATATGGCCTCGGGTTCGTATAATATTGATATTTCCATGCGAGAATTTAAGGATTATGTTGAGGAGATTGAAGTGTTAGATGTGCCGCGAACAGGTCTTAATTTTACTTGGAATCAAAAGCCTAAAGGTAATGATGGGATGCTTAAGAAGCTTGATCGTGTTATGGCTAATTTGGCTTTCAGTGATGCATTTGTTGGAACTCATGCCTTATTTCAGCCTTATCGAATTTCGGACCACTCTCCGGCGATTTTGCGTATACCCACTTTTATATGCAATATTCCTCGTCCTTTCAAGTTTGCTAACTATGTTGTCTATAATGCTCGTTTTAAGGAGATTGTGGAAAGGGGATGGTCTACTCAAGTTAGCGGATTCCTCATGTACAGAATTGTCAAGAGGTTGAAATATTTAAAAAAGTCCTTGAGGAAGTTAGCGTATGATCATGGTCATCTTCATCAGTATGTGGAGAGGTTGCGCATTGAAGTTGATCAGGTTCAACGTGACTTGGATTTGGATCCGTTTAACAGCGTGTTACGGGAGGAAGAAGCTGCTTATGTTAAAGCGTACCATGAGGCTCTTATTACAGAAGAACGATTCCTTAAACAGAAAGCGAAAGTCGAGTGGTTGAAAGTTGGTGATTGTAATTCGGCTTACTTCCATAAGGTGGTTAAGGGTCGCATTAATAGAAGTCGTATTGATGTTGTGTATAACTCTGATGGTGATTTATGTACTGATAATGATGTTGCTTCTGTTTTCAAAAATCACTATGAAGGGTTTCTTGGGGTGCAAGCTGAGACTCTGCCTATTAATACCACTAATCTTTTCACTCGTAAGCTTAGACAAGAGGTTGCAGATAGTATGGTTGTTAATGTCACGGCTGCTGAGGTTAAAAGTGCGATGTTTTCCATGGGTAATGATAAGGCCCCTGGCCCAGATGGTTTCACGACTGTCTTTTTTAAGGAAGCATGGAGTATTGTTGAGACGGATGTTGTTGGTGCTGTTCAAGAATTTTTCGTGAATGGTAAACTTCTCAAGGAGCTTAATCATACTATTATAGCTTTGATTCCGAAGGTTAGTTCTCTGACGAGGGTTAATGATTATCGTCCCATTTCGTGTTGCAATATATTGTATAAATGTATTAGCAAAATCATTTCTAATCGTATTAAGGAGAGTCTTAAATTTCTGGTTAGTACGAATCAATCGACGTTTGTCCCGGGGAGGAGGATTTCTGATAACATTTTATTAACTCAAGAGCTTATGCACAATTATCATCTAGATTGTGGTACGCCTAGATGCGCTTTTAAGGTTGATATCCAAAAAGCCTACGATACGGTTGATTGGAATTTTCTGAAGATTGTGCTTGTGGAGTTTGGGTTTCATTCACGTATGGTTGCTTGGATTATGGAGTGTGTTTCATCTACTTCATTTTCGGTATGTATTAATGGAGTGTTGCATGGGTACTTTAAGGGTAAACGTGGGCTTCGGCAAGGTGATCCTATTTCTCCATATCTATTTACGCTAATTATGGAAGTTTTGACCCTTATGATTCGTCGCCAAGTTAATGAGTCGGAGTTATTTACCTATCATAGATATTGTTCTAAATTGAGTCTCATCAACCTTTGTTTTGCGGATGATTTATTTTTATTTGTGCACGGGGATGTGGATTCTGCGAGTGTTATTATGGCAGCTTTGGAGGAGTTTAAAGACGTTTCTGGTTTGATTTGTAAAGAGCTTGTGGAGAAAGTTCAGAACTGTATTAAAGATTGGAAAAATAAGTCGTTGTCTGCTGCCGGGAGACTTCAGTTGTTGCAATCGGTCATAGGCTCAATGCATGTTTATTGGGCATCGGTTTTTGCTCTTCCATCAAGGATTCTTCTTGATATAGAGCAACTTATGCGTGGTTTTCTTTGGTGTCAAGGCCCTATGCAGAAAGGCAAAGCTACAGTTGCATGGGAGACTGTTTGCCTACCAAAATGTGAAGGTGGTCTGGGGTTGAGAAGGTTGGGCTGGTTTAATCAAGCGCTTATGTCATCTCATATTTGGAATCTCCTTACGGGTAAGGAATCCTTATGGGTCCAATGGGTGCATGCATACAAGTTGAATAACCACAATTTTTGGGATGTGCCGAGTAGGGGTAACATGACATGGGGCTGGAGGAAGATTCTACAGTTACGTCCTATTCTTCGTGGTTTTATGTGGTATCGGCTGGGTGAAGGGAATAGTGTTTCGGCTTGGTTTGATCAATGGTGTTCGGCGGGTAATCTGGATAGGGTGATTTCGGCTAGGGACATCCATCGTGCTGGTTTTACCATGTCGTCTAAAGTAAGAGATATTGTGGGTGATGGTGTTTGGAATTGGCCGACGGAATGGACTTCTAACTATCCATTGTTAGGGACTGTTGAAGCTCCCACTTTAACCCCGGGTCGTGAGGATGTTCTTGAATGGAGAGATTTGGCTGGGATAACTAGGCCGTTCTCTGTTCATAATGTGTGGAGTTGTATTAGGCCCCGTGTTGATGAAGTGGATTGTCATAATGTTGTTTGGTTTTCGAATTGCATTCCCCGTCATGCTTACCATCTGTGGCTCGTAGTGAGGAAGCGGCTTAGGACGCAAGACATAATTTTGCATAGGAATGGTCAGTTATGTTGTTTTTTATGTGATGCCCAGCCGGATTCTCATGATCATCTGTTTTTCGAATGTAATTTTTCTTTACAAGTTTGGAATTTGCTTAAGGATAGTGCAGGTATGGCCTCTGTTTCAGCGAGGTTTCAAGATGTTATGGCGTTTATCCTTCCTTTTGCTCAGCGTCGGCAAGCGAGGAGTCTTATAGCTAAACTGATGGTTGCAGCGGCTACGTATTTTATTTGGCAAGAAAGGAACTATCGGTTATTCAAAAACACGAAAAGATCGGCTGCCCAAATTGTGGAGTGTGTTAAATCATCGGTTCGTTTGAAGTTGATGTCATACAAAGTTTAAGAAGGCAAATGCGAGTAAATCTTTGCTTAATCGTTGGAATATCTCGGATTCTATTATCTTAAGATGATGTTCATGCTGAAGGTTTTTATTTTGTCGTATGGTGTAGTTCTTTGCTGCATCAAGTGGTTCTTTCCAATTGGGGTTATTGGTGTTGTAAGTAGGCTTGTCGAGTGGCATGTCACTTTTGACAATTAGTAGTTCAAGCTTTGCTTGAGGTTAATGTGGTACTCTAGCCACATTCCATTGTACTTAACGGTTTTTTGGTGTAATATATTTTATCGGGGTGAATCCCCTTTACCCAAAAAAAAATCCGCCTAACCAGCTCTTGTGACAAATGTACCTCATATACGTTTGAAGCCCATCAAACCAATCTGAAAACAAGGAATAAAAAAAACAATATAAAGTAAACAACCACTATCTGGAAAGTCTTCCAATCAACAAAATAAAAAGCATACCATGGTTTCCAGGGATAACAAAACACTGTGGGCCATCATATTGTTTTAGTTGAGAAACACCGAAGGGTAATTCAGGCTTGTTTACAGCTAAATGCTCGTCTCTATACCATGAAGGTGGTTGAAGAGCATACTCAAAAGGCCGAAATAATCAGTTTTCATAATTGAATGCTGATGGATTAGGGTACCTACATAAAAGATATAACACAACCATTACATGCAAAAGAGATTATAAGCAAAATCTAGTATGATAGTAAAACAACTTTATAGGAAAGGTGAGACTTATGCAAGATCACCTCCAATAAGAAGAAGGTTCCCACGAGGCAAACTGATCATAGAACCATCATTTGAAGCTTGAAGTGAAGGTTGAGCAAGCAGTCGAGCAACAAAATAAGAAGAGTTTCCACCATCACCCGTATCAGCCATAAAGTCAAACCAAAAGTCATCCTTTTCACTAAAATGATCATAAAGAAAATCTTCTTGGTTTGCCCCTTCATGAGCACCACTCAGCTCATTGCCGCCTGTACAATGAACCAAGATTAATAGAGCGGAAAGAGTTAATACCCAGAGGAGCAGAAAATGTGTAACCTGCATCATCCGTATATCAAACTGCCCCACAAAGCTGCTGGTTCAATGTCTTGAATGTATTGTCGCTGATTTTGCCTTCTTTGTCTCCAATCTGTCAATTTGTTCCAATTCCTGATACGGTGGATTATATTTTTATTAGTAAGGCTGTTATGTTTTGGTGATTAAAGAAAACCTACGAAACAAGCAACTGTTCATGTTTCCTATTAAAAATGTGGAATTGCATGGAAACTTGGCTAACTTCCCTTGAAACTCTATTTTAATATAAAAACCATATTCTCTTAATAAAGGTAAGACTTGTAAAAGTTTATGGTTATTCAAGATTCCAATTAATTAACTAACTCTAAAATGGCTAGACCCTCAAAGTTTCAAACAACCATTTATCTGATTGTGTTTCGTTACAGCAGAAGCAAATCCATACACTATCTCCTGCATCACTTTTTTGATACAGCTCATTATCTGCTTCTACTAACAAATCCCAACACCTTCCAAGAATACGCTCTTTCCCAATCATTGCTTTTAACCTTGTAAATCATACTATCCATCTACAATTTACTTCAAAATATATTTCATTGCAAGGTGCCTGAAGTACTACTACGTATCACTTAACAACAACATGATAACGATAAGTGCTCACAGAACAACATTTAACATATGAAACAGTTTACCTTACTAAAAACGATGCACAGTCGTTCTTCATGTCACAAACGTGAATTTTGAATGTATTTGATTTACGTGAAACGCGATAGTTCGGGTTAGACTTGTGTGTCTATTGATGTTCCCGATTGATTACGCGTATATTGTGTGCGGATTTAGATTTTTATGAATGAATTCATTATCAATTGTGCTAAGAATTTCTATTTTTAGAATCGACATTTAATTATATCAACGTAATCTCATTTAAGATTTTCGCTACACATAAAAAATAATATCTTTCACTCAGTATATTTAAACGACACACTTAGAAAATTTCCCATTTACCAAATTTGCGACACTACTACTACTTGAAACTTCTTGAAAACTAATGTCACACATAAAACCTTTACAATTTTACACAAATAAATACAAAATAATTCCTACACATTATACACACTTGACACACAAACACCCCCCCTTATATTTCTATAAGCCCACGTTTTGTCTTCCATCCTTAGTACTTCAACAACCCTTTTAATAGTTTTGTACTTGTGTCTCCCCATTTCTCCTATGTACAACGTATATACGGAGTAACAACTTTCTCCCATGTTTCTTCAACCTTTTGTTTGTACATACAGATCTCCTACAATTAATGGAGTCAACAAATGACTCACCCTTCCCATGAACTCCCTGCCATTAACAAACCCAAAGCAACCTTTTGCCATTCCCACTGTCTTTACTCTTCATCACATGAGGACTTGGTTAGTTAACAACTAGTTACAATCGAATGGTAAGTTTTAAAACCCTAAGCATGTTGACTGCCTATAAATAGCAGCACATTTGTAAAGGAAAACACACACTTAACAAAACCCTCAAAACCTAAAGACTCACTACCCATTGCTAGAAACTATCCTAGCCGCTGCCAAGACCAAAGGAGTCACGGGCTTGGTCACCTAGCCACTTGGATCCAGGTTCATTAGCCATTTCACCTCCTTCTATCACTTAGCTAAGGACCATTGTAAGTCTCCATAATCCTTGTCAAACTCACTTGCTAAACACTTGAACTAAAACTCACAAACTAAGTCACGGGTTGGGCTTTGATATGATACTAATGACCTAAATAACTAAAGAGACCCGTTGACGAACCAACTAAGTAAGTAAACGTATGTGAGAGTCGGATATATGACGAAGAGTATGGTGATATATATATGTTATGAAACAAGTATGATCTTATTGTTGGAAAAATGGTTTGCAAAATATGGTTTTTGTAATACTTTGGACATAATTTTATATATGTATATGTTATATATATTCGTAGTACTTAGTAGCTTTGCGTTCTCCTCGAAGAGAGCTTCGCAACGAGCTAAAGTATCTCCAATATGGAGTTAATATGAATGAGATATCGTGTCTCAAAGTGAGTCACGTAAAACACAATATTTGGAAAATATTTTTGTCCCACATCGATTAAAACATGAAGTGAAAACATGTTTATAAGGAAATCCTAGTTTCTACCTACAATATTCATTTGTGGGTTTTTACTCCCACGCCTACGCGCGCGCATGGGGGGGGGGGGGTGCAGAAAGTGAGATTTCTAGGCTAAAAACGGGTTCGAAGCTACTGAACTTGTGCACGAGCGCGCGACCTGCGGACACGAATGCAGCTCTGAAAACTGGCTTGGATGCGGGCAGATTTCGGTATCTTTTTTGCTGCAAATTCGATTTTTGTTTCTTGAAAATTCTGTACATTTATTTAAGGACTAGATATAGACTTTCTTATTAAGTCATGACAGAATTTTCCTGTGTTTGTAAAATATATTCAAATCGTGTTTATTTTTAACAGATTTGTATGTCTGATTATTTTAGAAGCATATATTCTGTCTTGGTGACCAAGACATGAATTAGCTATAAAATAAACCATTCTCATTCAGTTTTCAATATCAGAAAAACGCAGATTTTTCTTTACTCCATTACCAGTTCGTTTTCCAGCAGCTCGTCGATCAGAAACACGCAAAGCTTCCGTGATCTTTCAGGCAAGTTTGTTTAGTCCGGCTGTACAACAGCTTTGCACGTTGTACCCTGGGAAACAGACGACGAATCTATTTTAAGGGAAGCGTGTTAAACACATGCCTCGTCTTATTTTTACTGCTTTCTTGATTACTGTTATTATTTTCTGTTAGTTTTATTAATTGTAATCTGATTTTAATAAAAGTATACACCGTTTCCTACAATCTTAAAACAGATTCTGTTTAACAGAATTAAAACTTTTATTAAATCGGATTAATAATTTTATCAGATTTATTTATAAACTGTTTCTGCCAAAACCAGGATTGAGTTTCACTG
This sequence comes from Glebionis coronaria, assembly GCA_025667525.1. NCBI lineage: Eukaryota > Viridiplantae > Streptophyta > Magnoliopsida > Asterales > Asteraceae > Glebionis > Glebionis coronaria. Next base: position 31,731,959 of record CM046874.1, on the reverse strand, counting down.
GAAATCAGTTTTAATTTACAGTTTTTAGTAATAGTTAACATTTTTTTTAGCATTTGTTCTTATCAGTTTATTGAAACCAAGATTGTGTTTCTATTAAACTGATATATTTGATAATTGCATCTGATTCATCGAAACCAAGATTGAGTTTCTTTGAAGCAGATCCACTATAAGTATATAGAGATCACGATTGAATTTCTTATATACTGATTTATAACAGTTGTCTAACTGTTTGTGTTTTGATCTTTCAGAATGTCTACTAGCATTCCTGAAACTCCTGCAACTACTACTGTGAAAGTAACAGCTGCGCCAGTTACTCACACAGTTGCTAATCATGCTGAAAAACCAAAAAAATTCAATGGACAGAATTTTAAGAGGTGGCAGCAGAAGATGTTCTTCTATCTCACTAGTTTGAACCTTGCGAAGTTCTTAAAGGAGACTGTACCTCAGGTGGAACCTCCTAAAGAAGGTGTACCCGAAAATCAACAAGCCGTGCAAGCTGTTGAAGCATGGAAACATTCAGACTTCTTGTGTCAAAACTATATTTTGAATGGTTTGGTGGACTCTTTGTACAATGTGTACTGCAAGACCAAGACTGCCAAAGAATTATGGGAGTCGTTGGAACGCAAGTACAAAACTAAGGATGCTGGTACAAAGAAGTTCGTGGTAGCTCGTTTTTTGGATTACAAGATGGTTGATTCAAAGAGTGTGATAACTCAGGTTCAAGATCTGCAGGTTTTGCTACACGACATTCACGCTGAGGGTATGACTTTGAGTGAAACTTTCCAAGTTGCTGCTATCATTGAAAAGTTACCTCCAAGCTGGGTAGAATTTAAAAACTATTTGAAGCATAATCGAAAGGAGATGACTGTTGAAGACTTGGTTGTTCGTCTTCGTATTGAAAAGGACAACAAGCTGGCTCAGAAAAACACTTATACACCTGATTCTGCCAAGGCAAATATGGTTGAGCATGGTTCGTCTTCTTCAAAGTCTAAAGGAAAGAGCTTTGGCAAAGGGAAGAATGACAAGAAGAGCAAAGGGAAGTCTGAGTACCTTGCTCTGATACCACTTGTTGATCCCAAACTTAGATCGATTAGCTTTGTGTATACGAGATTAGATCAAGTACTACACGTAGAGAAACCTTTGCTTATGAATAAAGTAACAAAGTGTTATGCGGAATTAACACTTGAACTAAAACACAATGATGTTAAACAAACTTTCACTTGTATTAGAATAATCGTGTTGATTACAATGAAAGGTTTAACTTGTGAATACTATGAAAACTGATATATGACTTTAACCTAAAAGACCTTCTTTTATAGAACAAGAAGTCTTGTACAATAAGCTATGAATCAACTATTCTAGGTAAAGATAATAATAGAAAATACAATGTCATAAATGGCAGGATCTGCTTCTTTTGGACCACACAAAGTCATAAATGTGTTCCAAAGTCTTATTCCATTAGCTGAAGTAGGTGCTTCAGCTGTATACTTGGCCTCTATTAACCTCCATAGATGCACCAAGTCTTCCCTGTCTATGCTTGCAAATATAGAAATAACTGAAGTGAAAGTATGTACCTCCTTTCCAAATCGTCCAACCTTCCAAAATCCACACTCATCTTCATCAAAACTGATAATTGGATTTCTGTCATCTAGAGGTATCACATTTACCAAATCTGAAGCTTCCAAGGGAGAAAGCTTGAGATGTTTCCTTATAACACCTTCAGTTGGAAAATACACATCCATGTCTTTAGGAAATTGAAAAGGATCTCCTTTCTTCACTGGTCTTTGAGCAATCCTTATTTCCTTTTGAATTTTCATCTCCTCTGCAAGCTCTTGTTTTCTTTCTTCTGAAAGAAACTGGTAGACATTCTGTTCTTGCACCTTCCTCCAAATAGGATGTGCCCTATACTCTAATTCCTCAAAAGACAAGGCTAGCAACTTCTTTGATGTCCAATTAGGCTGATGACATCTAAGCAACTTATAGTACAACTGCCTTCTATCTCTTTTGAGCCAGGTCTTGACCTCTTGTGCATTAAATCTCATAATCACCTTTATGTCTTCTTGTACCCTAAGAAGAACTTCCAACCCCCAAATTTGATCTGATAAACTCATACCTGGGTTGTCCATCACCTGTTCTTCCCAAGCATGGTACATTCTGGTGATTTCTGGTAGGTCCCAATCAACCTGATTCTTCAACTCACTCAACCTTTCCTTTGCTAGCTCATCCCCATATTCAAGCCTTTCTGGATCTTCAATAATTTGAATGCTTGAATCTGAGCTATCATCATCTTTTCCATCACCACTTTCTTCCTCACTTTCAGAAACAACAAATGGTGATCTTCTACTCCTCCTCAAATCTCTTTCCACAAGTTGTGCAGCCAACTGTTCATCAAATGCTATTTGTGCTGCATCTTTCTTTGGAATATCTTCTTCAATCAAAATACCTTTACCTTTGTCTTTTGGATCAATAATTGGTAAAGTAGAAGAAGAAACCTGTGTAGACACATCTTTGATAATTGTTGATGGCTGGAATACATCAACACTACCTGCAACTTTGTCAGCGTCCAAGTTGCTCCTATCAGTGCCACGATTACCTTTATCAGCGTTGGATGTGTCAGCGTCCAAACCTGTATCAGCGCCCAATGTTTCTTTGAAAGACCCTTCCAAGTTCTTTGGTGTCATCTTGGATATATCAACAACTGGATGCTTCTTCAAGTTGGTGAGAGCTTCAGCAATCTGCAAAGATTCACTAAATTGTGAACTCTTTTCTGAACTCTTTTCACTAGCTGTGTGAATCAACTCATCCTCCTCATCCTCTTTTTCCTCCCCTTTGGAAGATTCCTCCATTAGACTCCTGCTACTTGGATTCTCCAAAACAGTGACTCTCTCCCTCAAAGCTTGGAGTTCTCTTCCCTGGCTGTTGACAGTTTGTACAAGACTGACATTTTGCTTTTGCAAGCTAATGACAGCCGCCGTCAATTCAATGATGGTCATAGGTTCCAATCTGCCCTCAGCTAGAATGGGAATTTGACCTCCCAAAATAGAATCATGGGGCATGGATGAGGTCTTAATGATGTTGGGACTGTCTTGACCAGCATCTAAGCCTGTGTCAATAGCCCCAGCCTCACCCATTTCACCAGCCACACTTGTGGAGGTGGTTCTCTCTACAAGGCTAGGATCACTAGAGGAGAACACTCCAGTAACCCTTTGGCGTTTAGTCAACCTAGATTGTAATGGGGTAGAAGATGAAGTAGATTGTGTGGGTGTGGGTTGATTAAGGGGTGTTTGGGATTGTTCAGGAAGTGTATCAGTGTTGAGATTGGCTGTGTCAGCGCCCACATTGTGAGTGTCAGCGCTGGGTTGGTCAATGGCCATGTGTTCTGGTGAAGGTGATTGTTCATGAATAGGCTCAAGGTGGGGTTCAGGACCTGGTTGTGGGTCTGGTTGTGGTTGAGCAGCCTGAATTACTTCAAGCATGGGTTGGGTAAGAGGTATGGGATCGTTTGTGGAGCTCATTTTAGCAAAAATGGTTTTCTGTTGTTTAGGGATCTCATAAAAAGTGTCATGATCCCTAGAACAATATCCTTGTAAATCAAAGACCATTTGCAAAAATCTAGGGTAAGCCAAAGTCATTTTACTTCCCTTGTTTTTACACATCCCTTCAAAAATCATCTTTGAAAAATTATACTTAAGCCCACGTGTTATACAAACCAAAGCACTTGCAATTGACCTGTTTATTTCATTAAAAGAAGTACATTTTGGACTTAAGCATTGTAAAAGGACATGTATCAAATATTTCCAGTCAGAGGGAAATTCCTGCTTATGATATTTATTTAAAGTGACATCAGCAGGAATAGGATAACCCAATTCCCTAAGACCCTGTTCTATTGTTGCTATGGCAAGAGTAGTCACACCATCAGCGTCATCAAAACGCAAAGCTTGGCGAACCAAAGCTTCAGTGACCACCCATGTTCTTCCATGAACAGTAGATGTTAATGTTGTCACTCCATTAGTTGTTGTGGAACTAACATTGTTCCAAAACTGTCTAATGTGTGCGACTGGGACTAATGGTGTATGAGAAAGTGCATACCTCAATGAAGATGCATTTAAAAATGCCACCATCTGTGAATACTGAGGAAATAAAGCATCATCAGCAGTCAAGTAAGCGATCATATTGTGTTGGCTCTTGAACTCCAATGTTAAATTCTTTGAGTTGAATTTGGGTGCCATGATTTAAAGCTGTTTAGGTTATATAATATGGAAAAATCTAGGAGAAAAAGAGTTAGACAAGAAAATATGAATACCCAGAATAAAAAGATTAGCCAAATTTATAGGAGAGATGCATGATTTTGATTGGTCAAAAATGAGGCGGTTATATTCAAAGAGCAATCATGAAAATCTTGAATCAAATATAACTTATCTCATGCATTAATTAAAAGTAACTTCTCCCCAAAATTACGGCCAAAGAATAGTCAAAAAATAACAACTGGGTAGGGCCCACTAGGTGTCAACGGTCAAAAATAGCCCATCAGCGCCCAACGGCTATATTTCCTTGTCAGCGTTCGCCTAAAGCCTTGTCAGCGTCACGATTGAACGTAACAGCGTTTGGAGAAAAACTTGTCAGCGTCTAAAAAGTAAAAATAAAAATATTTAAAAAGAAAAAGACCTTAACAAAGTAATTTATCCTAAGGGAAATATCTTACAAGTTGATAATAATTACTGGGCGGCAAGCACTGTCCATTTATACACACTTGCATAAGCAAGATAGACACAAATGTCCTCTAGAGTCCCTTGCTAACCAAAATACTTACCAACAAAGTTATTTCATAAAATTCTTTGTAACTCCCAGGTAAACCCATATCCAAAGTATTCCCAAGTCTCCCATCAGACCATAACCAATTCTAAGTCAGAAATGTCTTGGCAGCATGCAAAGTTGATATACTATGCATGCTACAGTGCCTCATGGTTTAGTAAAACTAACCCATACTCACCTGTGGACACAATCTAGAATTGTGATGAGAGTATTCTAAGAATACCCAAGAGTCCTAAAGGTTCCTTAAACCTCCCCTCAAACTATGATACATGAGTTCTCAACAATATATATGAACATTAAAAATTTATGTCAAGATAGGAATATAAATATTCCAACCATCATCCATAAACAAAACATGTCCAAATAGCTCTTCAAAGATCCATAAGCAACTCTGTATCCAATGGCATAAAGCTACCATTACCTGCACATTTAGATGAAAACCACAAAACTAACATTTGTTGCTGACAGCGTCCCGTCAACACTTAACAGCGTTGAAGAAACTCTTGTCAGCGTTAGACCATAATATCTCTAACAACGGCAAAATAACACTTGACAGTGTTACATATACCTTTGTCAGTGTTAGAAAAATAATGTGGAAAATCTAAATCATCACAAAGACCAATAACAATGCATTATCCTGTACATACTTTTACAAAAATATTCCAAAACACATATTAAGTGAGATTAACCATTCCAATATTTGTTACCAAATATTGAAATCTTCCAGCATCAAAAGGTTTAGTTAATAAATCTGCTACATTATCATCAGTATCTACCCTATCTGGTTGTATTAAACCTTTCTCAAAGCAATCTCTTATAAAATGATGTCGAATTTCTATGTGTTTGGTTTTAGAATGATGTACAGGATTTTTAATAATGCATAAAGTACTGTTATTGTCTACAAAAATCTTGGTATGCATAAAATTATACCCATAATCCAACAGCTGGTTCTGAATCCATAAGACTTGTCCACAACAAGCAGCTGCAGCAACATATTCTGCTTCAGTTGTAGAGTTGGCCACCACTGTTTGTTTCTTGCATTGCCAAGATATTAATCTGCTCCCAAGAAATTGGCATCCACCAGTTGTGGATTTCCTATCAAACTTGTCACCACCATAATCACTGTCTGAATATGCAATAAGGTCCAATGGAGAATCTTTTGGGTACCATAACCCAAGATCTGGATAGCATCTAAGGTACCTAAAAATTCTCTTCACAGCAAAAAGGTGACATTCTTTGGGAGTCACTTGATGGCGTGCACATGCACACACAGCAAACATGATGTCAGGTCTTGAGGCTGTAAGATACATCAATGAACCAATCATTGATCTATAGTGCCTAACATCCACATCCTTTCCAGCTCCAAGTTTTCCCCAGGGATGTTGTCTGTCCATAGGAGTAGAAGCCTCCTTCTCATGTGGAGAAAAACCATATTTCTTCAAGATTTCAGCTACATACTTGTCCTGGGAGATGAAGATACCATCTTCTTTCTGCTGAACTTGTAAACCTAGAAAGAAATTCATCTCACCCATTGCACTCATCTTGAATTTATCTGTCATGAGCTTGGAAAATTCCTCACTCATTTTTGGATCAGTAGATCCAAAAATGATGTCATCAACATAGACCTGCACAAGTAACACATGTTTTCCTTTCTTCTTTGTAAACAGTGTCTGGTCTATGGTGCCCCTCTTGAAACCATTTTCCACCAAGTAGGTGGACAATGTACCATACCATGCTCTTGGGGCTTGATGAAGGCCATACATTGCCTTCTTTACTCTATAAACCTTATCTGGATTCTCAGGGTCTTCAAAACCAGGAGGCTGCATTACATAAACCTCCTCAACAATTGTGCCATAGAGGAAAGCACTCTTCACATCCATTTGATAAACAGTAAAATTCATGCAAGAAGCATAAGCTAAGAAAATTTTGATAGCTTCAATTCTTGCAACTGGAGCAAAGACTTCTTCATAATCAATTCCTTCCTCTTGTGTATAACCCTGAGCTACCAAACGTGCCTTGTTTCTGACCACAATGCCTCTTTCATCTTTCTTGTTCCTTAGAACCCATCTTGTCCCAATTGGTCTCACATATCTAGGACAATCAACCAGCTCCCAAACATCCTGTATAGCAAATTGATGAAGCTCATCCTGCATTGCTTCCACCCAACTTGGTTCTTTGAGAGCATCAAAAATCTTCTTGGGTTCTTCCTGTGACAGAAAACAGGCAAACAAACATGCTTGTACAAGAGGGGTATCCACCTTCTTGTGTATATTGGCAATAAATCCACCAAGACCTTGATGGGATCTTCTTGTCTGAACTGGAGCCATAACATCACCTATGATTTGAGATGTGGGGTGATCTTTAGCTGTGGAAGTGAGAACTCCTCCTTCAATAACTCTGGTGTCCTCAATTTCACGCTCCATGTTGCCAATATCTTCTTCAGATTCTTCTTCATCAACAGGAATCTCTTCATGGATATTGGAAGGTCCACCCTGTTCAAAATGAGAAGAGAAAAGCTGTGTAAAGGTATCTCCAAAGTCTGAACCTTGCTTGTCAGCGTTAGGGCTAACAGCGTTTGAACTGTTGTTGTCAGCGTTGGAGCCATCAGCGTCTGAATTGGTCGTGTCAGCGCTGGATTTCCCTTTGTCAGCGCTTGAAGAATTATGCATGTTTGTAGTTGGTGGTATCTGAACACCACCATTATCTTTCCTTGCAGCAGTAGCAGCAGCATAATACTCATCTGTCCATATAGGAAGTGTAACAAATTCTTGTGTGGGAGATGATATAACTGCTGGTGGTCCATCCTCCTTAGCAACCTGTATACCTGAAACATTACCAATTCTCTTTTCCAAAACACTTGAAGTTACCTTCACAATGTCTGGATCAGTAACAGGCATATAATTTAAAGCTCTAGACAAAGGTTCTAAGTCAAACAACCAATTTGGACCACTCTCAGGATCACTAGGTTTACTTTCTAAAAACCTAACATGTACCTTTTCAAGTATACGTTTTTCCTTCTTAATGTAAACCCTATATCCTTTACTCTGCACTGAATAACCCATGAAGTAGCCTTCATCACCTTTTGAATCAAATTTACCTAGGGCCTCACTAGTTTCTAACACAACTACATGACAACCAAAAGGCTTCAGAAAACCAATACTTGGCTTCCTTCCCCAAAGTAATTCATAAGGTGTCTTATTATGTATCTTGTTGACCAATGCCCTATTTTGAACATAGCAAGCTGTGTTAACAGCTTCAGCCCAAAAAGCTATAGGAAAGTGGGCATCAGCCAACATGGTTCTGGCTGCTTCAATAAGGGTCCTATTCTTCCTTTCAGCAACTCCATTTTGCTGAGGAGTTCTAGCTATGCTGAACTGCCTAGTAATCCCTTTCTTGGCACAAAAATCATCTAATAACTGATTTCTAAACTCACCCCCATTGTCACTTCTAATAATTTTGACCTCATTACCATTCTTCTTTTCAATTTGGGTAATGAAATTAATCAGACTTAGGGCAGTTTCACTTTTCTTAGCTAAAAAGAAAGTCCATGTGAACCTGGAGTAATCATCAGTAATGACAAAACAATATGATTTACCCTTCAAACTCTCTATATTAGTAGGACCAAAGAGGTCCATATGCAATAAGTGAAGGGGTTTAGAACTAGAGTGCACCTGTTTAGACCTGAATGAGACCTTGTGCTGCTTGCCCTTAAGGCATGCAACACAAGAGTGGTCATTGTGGAAAGCCTTTTCAGGCAAACCATCAACTAAACCAAGCCTCACAAGCCTATTAATATTCTTAAAGTTTATGTGCCCTAGTCTCCTGTGCCAAAGATTACTTTCATCTACTGAGGCCTTAGCATACAGACATGACATTTTATTATTTACCTTAATTCCATTAAGATTCACATTATATATGTCTTTATGCCTTGGTGTTCTAAAGTCTATGTATTTCTCATCAGGGAGCTTATAATCTTTGCTTAACACCAAGCACTCAGTATCTGTGAAAAGAACCTTATTTTTGTTATCACACACTTGTGATACACTAAACAAATTATAATCCAGGTCTTTCACCAAGAAGACATTATCAAACCTTAGATTGTTGGTGACAAGGGTTCCTTTTCCTGTGATTGTTCCGTAGCCACCCCCAAAGTATACCTTATCACCATCTTGAATAGGAGAGAAATTGGTCAGATAGTCTTCCTTTCCTGTCATGTGCCTTGAGCATCCACTATCCCAGTATCCATAGTCATTGATCTTCTTCTGAATGCCCTGCACATAGAGAAAACACATTAGTTTTCTTTGGGAACCCAAGCCTTAGAAGACTTGGATTCATTTGGTTGTTCAACAAGAACAGACTTGGTTCTCATAACAACCCCATTTTCATCCCTGTTTGAATGAAATTCCCAGTTAACCCCAATTGGTGTTGACAATGCCTTAGAAATATAATGAAACCTGTTGCATGTCATAGAAATACCAGTATTATTAGGGTTCTGGTCTTGTTTTGGTCTCCATGTTAAGCTAGTAGAGGCTTTAGACCTATTTCCCTGTGGCTGCAAATACCTAGGTTTGTCAGCGCTGAAATTTCTCTTGTCAGCGCCCCGATTGCTCCTATCAGCGTTGTACCTAGGGTTTGCTACAGGAACCCATTGCCTATTTGACCAAGTATTTGACTTTTGAAAAGGTCTTAGGCCTTGTGTGTTAGACCCTCTAGAAAAGAATGGGGCTGGTCTAACAACTTGTGAACTTTTGTTCACAAAGGTATTGGGTCTGACAGTGTTTGACCTATGTTGACTTTTGTCAGCGCTGAAATCTCTCCTGTCAGCGTTGACATTGGAAGCATTGACACATTTGTAGGCCAAATGTGAGAAGCTACCACATGTATAACAAGCTTTTCTAGACATAGTCTTAGGTCTAGAGGCAAAGAAGCCTGTTCCATGATTACTTACTTGGCTTTTTGGTGACCTAGAATTTCTATACATCTCTGCATATTTAACACTAGGTTTTCTAACATTTTGTGGGCCAAGGTCAACAGGTTTGCCAGTGGTAGGGTGTGTGATCTTAATAGGTTTAGGATCATAGGACTCCACAATTGGTATCATGTTTGGTGTGGGCTCATTTGGACTTTCACACAACAATCCTCCCTTAACAAACAAGGTGTGGTTAGCTTTCTTCCACTCTTCTAGGTCAGTCAGCTTTTGCTGATATTCCTCAACTGGGGAAGTCACTCTAGGTGGAGGAATAAATTCCTCCTCTTGGAATTCTGGCAAGCCAGTCCAAGATAAGTCCTTTGATTGGACACCATAGAAATCCCCAGCTGGTGGTGGAACAACAGTATAATTATTCATCCCAATCCCACTCATATCCTTAGAGTCTCTTTGTTTACTAACACACTCTCCTAGGGATTGTGTGGCCTTATCAAATCTCTGGATTTTAAGACTCACATTATCTTTGTTTTTGTTAGCCTCCTCTAACTGAGCTATCAAATCAAGATTAACCCTATTTACAATATCTTGAACATCCTTACTCTGATGTAACTCATGTTTTAAGATATTTATTTGATCCTTTAAATCAAACTCCATTTTCTTATACTCAGTTACTGTCTTTTCTGTTTGGGTAAGAGCAATTTGATAGTTAGATAATTTGCACCTTAGAGTACTTGCTTCATCTAATAACTTAACTATCTCTTGTTTTGACTTTTCAGTATTTAAACGACAACCCTTAGAACAGAAAGCATCATCATATACCTCATTATCTGATGAAGAGGAGGAGTGTGCCATGAGAGCATATTCAGCATGCTCTTCTTTAACTTCAGCAACCAAAGCTCTGTCCTCTTCCTCATTCTTAGCCATCCAGCTCCAATCCCATTCCCCAACGCCATCAATTTGTTGAACAGCAACCATGGCCTTTGGATCTGGGTTCTTAATCATTTGGCTAGAAGGCTTCCCAGCATCAGATCTCCTTGGAGATCTACATTCCCTCATAAAGTGCCCCATCCTATGACAGTTGTAGCACTCCACCTTGGACTTGTCAAATCCAGCAACATCCTTAGCATTAAAGGTCATCTTCTTCTTGAACCTTTTGTTGAACCTGTTTGCTCTTAAACTTACAAGAGCCATAGTCCACTTTATATCCATCTCTTCCAATTGTTCATCACTTATCTGCTCAAGATCTTCATAAGTGATCCTTGAATCACTAGGCAAAGAAGCAATGAAGGCACACACAGTATCAAGATCAAAACCAGCAGGTTTAATTCTATCAGCGCCATGATTGTGTGTGTCAGCGCTTGAGTACAAGGCGTTGACAGGATATGATCCAGCGCTGACAGATTGGCATCCAGCGCTGACACCTTGAGATCCAGTTGCTGAATGTCCATAGAAGTTCATGGAATCAAATTGGCCTTCACTTTGTGAAAAGAAGGCCATGTTGCTGCTGGAAGATTTGTTATCACTCTCCAATTGCCATTCATTCTCCAACAGCCTTAACTTGTTGAAGATGTCATCAAACCTGGAAGTCTTGTGGGTGTTATTGACAAGAATAGATCTTGTCTCAATCTTCCATACATCACCAAGGCTTTTGAGAAACGTAGCATTCAATTCAGGATCATCAATCTGTTTTCCCATGAAGGCAAGTTGACTTGTGATGTCAAGAAGTCTACTTCTCACACTGCTGAGATTCTCATTAGGTTGAGCTTTAAAGACAGCATACTCATGCAAGAGTTGCTTCTTCTTTTCTTCTTTTGTGTCAGCATTGCCACCATGTGCTACTTCAAGAGCTTCCCAAAGCTCTTTTGCAGAATCAAAACGTTTGTACTTATGCTGATTCTCATGACCTAGGGCATGTTTCAAGATGTTCAAAATTTTCATGTCCACCCTCTTCTTGGCTATGTCTTCAACAGCTACTGCTCTCCCATCATCAGGCTTTTCCACTTTATCAGCTTCTGGACAATTAGGAATAGCTGACCTTGCCTCAATAGCAGCAGTAATCTTTGCTGCTTTATCGAATGTGTTCCCATATTCGATAATTTCCCAAAGAGTGTAGTCATGAATAGCTATGTATTGCTCAAAATTTGACTTCCAAAGTTCAAAGTTCCTGGCATCAAACATGGGAATTTTGATACTAGGATTTGAGAAGTTGTTTTGTAGCAAAGCAGGAGGTTGATTTGTGCCAGACATGGTGTTTTTAGGGTTTTGAGATTTTAGGGTTTTTAGGGTTTGGTGTTTTAGGGTTCTGCGTTACTTAAAGATCGTTCGACTCAATGGTTATGAACCATATATCTAGGTTTGATCATCGTCCATATGATAACATAGCGGAAAAGAACAATGATCATGACAAGGTGTTTAGACACAAAGAACATGAATTAAAACAATTAGGGATGTTCATTATATTAATAACAAACATCCACTAGACGTGTATACATTGAATCCCACGTCTAGTGCGACACACACTTTAGGTTTACATTGTGATTGAATAATATGATATAAAACCTACGGTCTATGTTTTCTTTATATAGTAGAAAACATAGCTTACAAAGAAAGCTAAAGTAATAAAAAGACTCCAACGGCTTGTTCTTTTGCAACTTGTACTTTTTAGCCCTTGTCTTCTTATTTTGTTGTGTTTTGACTTATCAACTTAATAATTGGACCCAACAATCTTCCCCTAGTTGATGATGTCAAAACACTCTTCTTAAGCATGAATCCTTTGTATTTAGTACATGATCTCCAAGACGCTTCCCCTTAAGTATAGCACATATTCTTCCCCTTTTTGACATATCAATAGGGAATATGTGAAAGTATGCAATCTTGTAGATTCTCCAAAAGTAGCTCTATGTAATGATCCTGAAGAAAAATAAATAAAGTAGTCTTGATGCAGAAGTAGAATACCACAAACCTATGTTCCATGTCTTGTTTATCCATGTGATGAAGAACTTATACCTGAAGAAAAATATAAGTAGACCTCGATCCCTTGTCAATATTCTCATCCTTTGTGAGACACTGAGCACGATAATGTAACTCCTTCAAGTGTTTATGACAAGTCTTCGTCACCAACTATGTAAGCACGAACAAGTTACCTTTAAAGTCAGTGGCTGGAAGTGCATGACTTTAAGATATGATAGAACACAAACTCGCAAAAATCTTCTTCAATCATCAAACTTCCCATAAGAATTCTTCCCCTTAAGCTAACACTTCTTCATGATGAATTTGAATGAAATAACATTGTCATACCATATGTAAAAGTGTAATGCTGAATAACTCTTTTGCAAGGCTATCCCGATTACATAGTTTAAATATCCATCAAATTCCCACGAATAATTGCTAACTCACTTTAAAATCATTAATCCTTTTAAAAATATCCGAGCCATAAATATCAACTTGATATTCTAAATAAAACGGAGATTCCATGTACCTTTGTGTGTCTTTCCCTTCTTTTTGTGTGCTTAAAACGTACTAGTTTTCTCAAACAGCAGCTATCCATGTGTTGTCCAATATCTCTTCTGTCCAATATCTTGGTCAGATGTATTGTCCAATATCAGACAATACTTATCAGCGTTGAAGTATATATATCGGACAACACTGTCAACCTAACAGTGTTGACTTATTCTGTCAGCGTCGAAACCCTTCCTGTCAGCGCTTGAATTACACACGTCAGCGCCAACCATAACTCTTGTCAGCGTCAATAATATACGCTGTCAGCGTTTAGATTTCAAACATCAGCGTTGATGTTAAACCTTGTCAGCGTCTTATGAAGTCTTGTCAGCGTTTAAAAACTTTGTCAACATCTTTAAGCAAATAATCACGTCCAAGATCTTCATGCATCCAATTTCATGCGTCCTCTCACAATTAGTTAACCGTGTGAACACAGCTATATTCCACCAATAAGAGACAAATGGCCGCATGTAACTATCTTAAATTTCAATTTACAAACCGTGTGAATGCAACTAGGTTATCCACCAATAAGAAACTTGTATTCGTGTGAACACAATATTCTTGGAATCTTTAATCGCACCTTACCATGGACTAGCATATAGAGGATCAATGCTAGATAACGATTTAAGATTTGGCCGTGTGAACAGAGCTTGATGATCCAATCAGAATTGAATATAACTTTGTTATCACATGCTCGTGTGAACACAAGGTTTAGACCAATCAAAAACGAATGAACTTTACCCCCATGATAGCAACCGTATACCAGCAGGTATAAGATTCGAACTATAGATAACCAATATTAGGGTTTTTTATCCTTCACGTCTGTAACAACGAATCTGCATTAACGATCTAGGGTTTGGAGTTTTGAGCACTGAAACCCTAATTAGGGTTTATAAATTATCCTTAGATCGTGAATCTTCACACGTTATAACAGCCACAAACATCAATTCTTCCTGCTTTTTATATAGATCTAGGGTTTGAAGAACCCTAGTTCATGATTTTATGTGAAAGCAGAAAAACTGAAAATCACCTCTGCTGTCAACTTCGACGCTTAATAACTTTTTCCTGGGGATAAAACTCGACAATCCCTCCGGTGGATGTTTAGATCTATGTATGTAGAACACACATCTAAAATTTCGTGACGATCCAACGGTTAGATCAAAAGTTATGACCTTCTGAATACTGCTGCGCACACAAAAACGTCCAGAAAAATTCAATACGAATTTTTCTTCTCTTTACCATACACGAACACCTCGTCGTACCTAGATATCAAGAGCCTTAGGCTCTGATACCAATTGTTGAACCTATAGATCGTTCGACTCAATGGTTATGAACCATATATCTAGGTTTGATCATCGTCCATATGATAACATAGCGGAAAAGAACAATGATCATGACAAGGTGTTTAGACACAAAGAACATGAATTAAAACAATTAGGGATGTTCATTATATTAATAACAAACATCCACTAGACGTGTATACATTGAATCCCACGTCTAGTGCGACACACACTTTAGGTTTACATTGTGATTGAATAATATGATATAAAACCTACGGTCTATGTTTTCTTTATATAGTAGAAAACATAGCTTACAAAGAAAGCTAAAGTAATAAAAAGACTCCAACGGCTTGTTCTTTTGCAACTTGTACTTTTTAGCCCTTGTCTTCTTATTTTGTTGTGTTTTGACTTATCAACTTAATAATTGGACCCAACACAAAGCAGAAGTTCCAAGGAAATTGCTTCAACTGTGACAAGCCAGGTCATCGTGCTGCTAATTGCAAAGCGCCAAAGCGGGTGACTCCACGCAAGGCTAATATGGTGAATGATAATGTGGACATGATTGTTATCGTGTCTGATGTCGTTTCCATGATCTCTGAAGTTAACCTGGTAGGTTCTAATAATAATGATTGGTGGGTTGATACTGGGGCAACCCGTCATGTGTGTGCTGACAAGAGTATGTTTCACTCTTTCAGAGCTGTTGACAATGGAGAGAAGCTGTACATGAGCAACTCTGCAACTGCTGATATCAAGGGCGAAGGAGATGTTATTTTGAAAATGACATCCGAGAAAGAGCTCAAGTTGACTAAAGTCTTGTATGTTCTGGAGATTCGTAAGAATCTTGTGTCCGGATGGCTTTTGAATAAGTCTGGTTTTCGTCTTGTTTTTTAGTCTGATAAAGTTGTACTTTCTAAGAATCAAATGTATGTTTGTAAGGGGTATGCCCTGAATGGTATGTTTAAGCTCAATGTAATAGTTGTTAAGAATGCTATCAATAAAGTGAATTCTTCTGCTTACTTGATTGAGTCTTCTAATGTGTGGCATGGCCGTCTTGGACATGTTAATTTTAATTCAATGCGTCGTTTGATTAAATTTAGTGGCATACCAAATTTTCATATTGATTCAAATTATATGTGTGAAACTTGTGTCGAAGCCAAACTTACAAGATCATCTTTCAAGTCGGTTGAACGAAAAACCGAACCACTTGATATGATACACACAGACATATGTGATTTGAAATCACATCCCACAAAAGGTGGCAATAAGTACTTAATCACGTTTATTGATAATTGCACAAAGTAATGCTACGTTTACTTGTTGAAAAGTAAAGATGAAGCTATAGACAAGTTTGTTCTATATAAAACCAAAGTTGAGAATCAACTTGGTAGGAAAATCAAGGTTGTACGAAGTGATAGAGGAGGTGAATATGTGTCTCCTTTTGCTGATCTATGTGCGAAACATGGAATTAGACACGAGTTTACTGCTCCTTATTCACCTCAGCAAAACGGTATTGCCGAAAGGAAGAACCGTACCTTGAAAGAAATGGTTAATGCCATGTTGTTAAGTTCTGGTTTGAGCCGGGACATGTGGGGGGAAGCCATTCTAACGACTACTTATCTTTTAAACAAGATACCTCGTAACGATAAAGAGGAAACCCCATATGAACTATGGATGGGAAGAAAACCATCATACCAGTACTTACGAGTGTGGGGGTGTCTAGCCAAGGTAGCTGTGCCGACACCTAAGGCCCAAACGATTGGACCTAAATCTGTAGATTGTATATTTATTGGATATGCTAAGAATATCAGTGCGTATCGTTTCATTGTACATGATTCGAAAAAATCCAGATATACACAAGAACACAGTTATGGAATCAAGGAATGCGTCCTTCTTTGAAAACATATTTCCTTGTTTAAAGAATGAAAATGGAAGCACATCTAGAATAGATGATGCAGTCTTCCAAGATAAGAGACAACGAGATGATAATGATCTCCAAGATGAGAGACAAGATCAACCCGAGGAAGAAGAGGTTGAACCTAGAAGAAGCAAACAGGCGAGAACCGAGAAATCATTTGGACCCGATTTTGTCTCTTTTATGGTATAAAATGAACCCACTTCTTATCAAGAAGCTGTAAATTCCTCGGAAGGGCCTCGATGGAAAGAAGCGATTAATAGTCAAATAGAGTCTATCTTACAAAATCATACTTGGGAGCTCGTGGATTTACCTCCTGGTTGTAAACCACTAGCCTATAAATGGATCTTCAAGAATAAGATGAAAGCTGATGGCACCATTGATAAGTATAAAGCAAGATTGGTGATTAAAGGTTTTAGACAACGCGAAGGTCTAGATTACTTTGATACTTATTCGACTGTTACGCGAATAAATTCTATTAGGATGATTCTTGCTATTGCCGCATTAAGAAATTTAGAAGTTCACCAAATGGATGTGAAAACGGCTTTTCTAAATGGAGATTTAGAATAAGAAATATACATGAACCAACCCGAGGGTTTCATGGCTCCTGGACAAGAGAGCAAAGTTTGTAGGCTTGTTAAGTCATTGTATAGCTTAAAGCAAGCTCCAAAACAATGGCATCAAAAGTTTGATCACGCCATGCTAGATGGTGGATTCAAAATTAATGAATGCGACAAGTGTGTTTATGTCAAAGACACAAATAGTGGATATGTAATCTTGTGTCTTTATGTCGATTATATGCTTATCGTTGGCAGTAATGACAAGATGATCAAGTCTACTAAAGACATGTTGAAATCAAAGTTTGACATGAAAGATATGGGTTTGGCTGATGTGATCCTTGGAATAAAGATCATACGAACTCAAAGTGGACTTGCATTAAGTCAAGCACATTATGTGGACAAAATTCTTAATACTCATAATGCGGGGGATTCCGGCCTAGCTAGAACTCCAATTGACACCAGTTTGCATCTATTTAAAAATAGAGGCGCAGGTGTTGCCCAATTAGAGTATTCAAGAATTATTGGCATTTTAATGTATTTGATGACATGTACCCGACCTGACTTAGCATATGTTGTTAGCAGGCTAAGTAGATATACTAGTAATCCAAGTGATGCACATTGGAAAGCTATGACTAGGGTACTTCATTATTTGAGATACAGTCGTGATTATGGACTGAATTATGCTAGATATCCATTTGTTATTGAAGGATACAGTGATGCAAATTGGATATCTGACATAAAGGATTCTAGATCAACCAGGGATATGTGTTTACACTGGGAGGGGCCGCTATTCCTTGGAAGTCTTCCAAGCAAACTGTAATGCTAAGTCCACGATGGAATCAGAGTTTATCGCGTTAGATAAATGCGGAGAAGAGGCGGAATGGCTACGTCAATTCGTAGAGGACATACCCAGGTGGCCTAAACCGGTAACAGCCATTAGTATACATTGTGATAGTCAATCGGCAATTGGCAGAGCTCATAGTACAATGTATAATGGAAAGTCTAGACATATCCGTCGTCGACATAATTCGGTACGACAACTACTCTCAACGGGAGTTATCTCAATTTACTATGTGAAGTCAAAGGATAACATTGCGGATCCGCTTACGAAAGGCTTAAGCAGAGAGTTAGTTAGTAAGTCGTCTAAAGGAATGGGACTAAAGCCCTTGAAGAAATGAGTTTCTATGAAGGAAAACCTAACCCAGTTGACTGGAGATCTCAAGATCTGGGTTCAATAGGACAACCTAATCATAGAAATGTGGGGGAAGTCACGTCAATGTGGGGGAGTTAATTAATACAGGAACTTTCCTAGTCCATTCATAGAAAAATGTGACTTGTTGAGAGGTTAAACATATGGCTTAATGATTCAGGATGAAATCATAAAGCACTATGATTCAAGATGAAATCATAAAACATATGTTTTTAATGATTCAAGATGAAATCACCTATGTGAGAGAGAAGTAGGGTCGCTTCGAAGGAAATTGTGGGGGCGCAATTTCTAAGAGGTCTTGTAGAACCAGGCGAGTGTTCATGACCATAACGAACACGACTATGAGGACTTGACAAGGTCAGGGAGAGTCTTGTGTTAGTGTGTATTTTCGTCTACGTAAACAGAGGCTGACTTCAAGGACATCACGTCTACTCAGATCTAGGAGACTAAGTGCATCTCACAAGGGAAGGTTCAAAGGGTTACACCTACCTATCCTATGCAAGACTTAACCACATAAATTTTGCCGAAACTTTCGTGTGTTTTCGACCGATTCCCATTCATGTGGGGGATTGTTGGAAAATGGTTTGCAAAATATGGTTTTTGCAATACTTTGGACATAATTTTATACATGTATATGTTATATATATTCGTAGTACTTAGTAGCTTTGCGTTCTCCTCGAAGAGAGCTTCGCAACGAGCTAAAGTATGTCCAATATGGAGTTAATATGAATGAGATATCGTGTCTCAAAGTGAGTCACGTAAAACACAATATTTGGAAAATATTTTTGTCCTACGTCACTTGAAACATGAAGTGAAAACATGTTTATAAGGAAATCCTAGTTTCTACCCTACAATATTCATTTGTGGGTTTTTACTCCCACGCCTACGCGCGCGCAGGGGGGGTGCAGAAAGTGAGATATCTAGGCTAAAAACGGGTTCGAAGCTACTGAACTTGTGCACGAGCGCGCGACCTACGGACACGAATGCAGCTCCGAAAACTGGCTTGGGTGCGGGCAGATTTCAGTATCTTTTTTGCTGCAAATTCGATTTTTGTTTCCAGAAAATTCTGTACATCTATTTAAGGAATAGATATAGACTTTCTTATTAAGTCATGACAAAATTTTCCTGTGTTTGTAAAATATATTCAAATCGTGTTTATTCTTAACAGATTTGTATGTCTGATTATTTTAGAAGCATATATTCTGTCTTGGTGACCAAGACATGAATTAGCTATAAAATAAACCATTCTCATTCAGTTTTCAATATCAGAAAAACGCAGCTTTTTCTTTACTCCATTACCAGTTCGTTTTCCAGCAGCTCGTCGATCAGAAACACGCAAAGCTTCCGTGATCTTTCAGGCAAGTTTGTTTAGTCCGGCTGTACAACAGCTTTGGACGTTGTACCCTGGGAAACAGACGGCGAATCTGTTTTAAGGGAAGCGTGTTAAACACGTGCCTCGTCTTAGTTTTACTGCTTTCTTGATTACTGTTATTATTTTCTGTCTTTATATTATGTTAGTATTATTAATTGTAATCTGATTTTAATAAAAGTATACACCGTTTCCTACACTTATATAGTGAATTTGTATGAATATATGATTTTGTGTGAAATAGATGTACGAATATGTGTGCTTGAGTAAGGTCTTGGTTAGGATCAATAGTATGATTTTATGTGTAAAGCTCCACTGAAAATGATATGTGTGCATGCTTGTACAACCTTAAAACAACCCCTGCCAACTTAGTTCATTTATATGCGTAAATGCTGCATGTATTCGTGTATGATAGCAGTAGACAAAACAAGACGTGTATGTGCAATATGTGTTGAGAATGTGTTTAGCTTGGATGAAAGAATAAAGTATGCATGTTCATGAGTAACGAAAGTAAAAGATGGAAAACAATAAAGCAAGCAACCCATGTACATACACTGTGTGTGTACATGTAAACATAACCATGAAGAAGTCACCAACAGTAGGGAAACAAATAAGTATTATGTACATAAAGTGGGATTTAGTAAATAAATAACCCAGCTCAATATGTGAATGTATAATGTGGATGTATGCATGAAGTTGTGTAAGCATATAGACCAAACAGGACACCTCTCTCCCCCCTGTTATAGTAGACGAGCAGAAAGCAAAACACCACATGTATTTTTCTTGAATTACAATGGTAAATGTGAAGCATGTATGTACCCTGCGTGGGCAGGGGACAACAATCAACAAAATCAAATTTCCCTTTTTATGATATGTGATACATGTATGCTATGTGCTATTGCCATGTTATGTATGATAAATAGTAAATACTCCTTTTCTTTTGCTATATATTAACAAAGAAGTTTTACAACTTGACGAATTATAGTATGATTAAAACATTGTCCCATTTTCTAATATATGTGTTTGACATGTATGCTTGAAAGGACCCGACTAAATGGCAAAATTGATAGCGGAAAGTTAGGCGTGTAACAGAAGGTCTGAACCAAAAACCATGCTTTATATTTCATAACAAAAATAATTACTAGCTATTATATATAGTAAGTGTAAAAATGTGTCCGATCACCTCACTTCGCACCTACTTTTAACCAACCTAAAGCCATGCCCCGACCATCTAAAAATATCTTATTAAACTCGGCGCCGCCTAGTTTTCAAAGCATTTTTTCGTTTGTCTTAAAGTTAGTAACGAACCCGCAATAAATTCCCAAATATGGTCGATTGACACTTATACATAATTGAACCTTGTTTATTTTTGTTTGCGAGTGAACTAGTTTGTCTAATTATTTGCTATACTTAGAGACTTCATGAAAATGCGATAATTATCAAATATCGAAGACCTCGTGGCCTAGTTTTTATAATGAGAACCCGTTTATTTTTCAGACTATTATTTAACTAGATATCGAGACCCAGAGTTGACCCCGTGACTAAAATGGTTGAACATGAAAAATGTATAAAAACATTTTATAAATCAAGAGCAAGTATAAATTATCAACCAAGTGCATTGTACATTAATTTCTTGTATTTATCATACTTAGGTT
The DNA here is from genome assembly GCA_025667525.1 of Glebionis coronaria. NCBI lineage: Eukaryota > Viridiplantae > Streptophyta > Magnoliopsida > Asterales > Asteraceae > Glebionis > Glebionis coronaria. Next base: position 31,710,736 of record CM046874.1, on the reverse strand, counting down.
ACAGGTAGATCGTTTGCGCATCGTTTTGCGTAGATCGTTTGTGCATCGTTTTGCGTGCCTTGATTTTTCCGTGCTATCTTTGTGATCATATTTACTACTTCATCGAGGTGAGTTTCATAGCCTCACTTTTAATTGTTTTAGCTATTTTGGGGTGAGAATGTTGCTTGTTTTTAACGGATGAACATAAGTGCCTTAAAACTCATACCTTTGCCTACTTGATGTCTAAGTCCCGTTATCCCCTTCTTCTTTTTAGCCCACTATCATGAACCGTTAATTACTTAGTGTAAGCGCAAATGTTATGGATAGATCTATCGGGACTAACCTCCCTATCTTATTTGGTTGTGTGGCCAAAGTTAGATACACTTACATTTGATTCTTTACAAATGCTTCGGGATAGGCATTTGCTTGGGGTCTTATTATATCTCGTCAGCTTAGGTTAACGCTTCGGTGTCATGAGATTAGACGTAGGTGATTAAAATGTATACTTTTTATTATAATCTTGTATTTGTTATACGATTATATGTCGGTTGCCTTGAAAATCTTATGGTTCATCACACTATTTAAACTTAAACGTATGAGTGTTTAACAGCGTTTTGAAGAAACCAAACTAGCCGTTAGCATTTTGCACAAAATGCTTTTGGAAACAGGCACGTAACGTTCTAGCTTTTATGAAGGCCTAAATCGTACTATTTGTATTAAAATTTACAAGCAACTATTGTTTCTACTTCCTAATTATAAATATACAATTATTTCACCAAACAAACACTTAATGCTTATCTATACTACTTAGTGTTAGCTATATTACTACTTTTTCTTGCTACGACTGTCTTCACCAGATATACCCTAAAATTAACACATAATACAAATTTTGAAAATAATAGTGGGAAACTTGAAAGTTGAAACATATGTAAAAGGTTGTTTAAAAAAGAAATGCATAAAGGCAGTTAGCTCATACATAACTTTGTAACACCTGGTATTAGAATATTTGCTTTGTCACTCGAGATATTGGAATATTTTTGCTTTATTTGTCAATGTATATTTTCAAAAATTAATACCCAAAGATCTCATTTGCACAATCACGTTACGCCAGTTGGCACCCTTACAAAATAAAATTACACTGAATACTACAATGTTATGCCGAACGAGGGTATAGGATGTCTACTTTAGTCGAGTATAACATGCCATGACGACCGATTCAAATATTCATGTTGGCATCATCCAAAAAATGTATAATTGTGGGAATATTTTGATTTCATATGGTAATCAGACTGTGTTTTAAAAATTTAGTGTGAGTTGATCGACACGTATCTCAGTTGGCTTTATTAATCAAGAATTAGGTTTGAACTCAGACCAATATCCAAATAGAATCATTTGACCGATCAACTTAATGTTTACGGTAACCAACACCGAATTGATTTATGCTGGCATCATATGCGAGTGTCCAGTTTACGCTACAAATCGATCATCCTTTGATAACTTGTACTTCAACTCGATGTTTTAAGTGAAACATAAGCAGTTAAAACCCTTCGGAATGTTTTATCTGATAGTAAATTGTATGGTGTTTTCGTGTCTATGGTTGCGCAAATATTACTTAATCCTTGTTTCAGTTGCGGTAATGAAGAGTACTGAATGACGAAAGATCGATACAATCATAAACGGACTTTAGTGGAGATCGAGGAGGGTCATGACCTTACAAAAAATTTGAAGTTTTTTTTAGCGGCAAAATTTCATTAAAACAACTAGAAAGATGCTAGAAAGAAAAGTGTTGAAAATACGTTTTTACGTATTTAGAAAGGATCGGTCACTCCAACGATATAGACGTAGTATGGGCTCGTGATCTAGTTATGTAAACATATAACCCATAAAGCCCACATGTAGGGTGAGCTATATATACCCCCTCCTAGCATGTTAAGAGGGGTTGTTGGTTCTCATTTTATTTAATCAATATTTCTTTCTCTTATTCTCTCATTTCTCTCTCTACTTTCTCTCTCTAGTTCTTCTCCTCTCCCTCTCTCTTTTAGATCAATCAAACACATCAACAATCCTAAGAAAAAGTGGGCCTACAATTGGTATCAAGAGCTATGGTTGAATTTTTAGATTTGCGTGTTTTTATCTATTGATTTGGTGGTAAAAAATTTCTTCTTTCACAATTTTTTTGTCTCGTCTATCTCTTACTTTGGCATCTGTATATCAGTTTAAGTTTTAAGGGAAAAATGGTTTTTATATTATAAAATTTTTTTCTTTAAAGTTCACAACTTTTGTCTCTATCCGTGTATAAGTTTTATCAAGATTTTGGTCTCGTCCAAACAGTGGTGCTGGTGGTATAATTTTTTTTATTATTTCTCTCCATATTCTGATGCATCATTTTAATGTCACATTGTGTGTAAAATCCGCATGCTTTTACCATAAATAGTACCCTTAAGATCGTACGTACTAGATTAAAACTTTCCTATTATAGCATGATTACGATTACGTGTTAGGATTTTACGTATTACGTACGTGTTAAAACACGATAAGTATTTACTACGCACAAGCACGTAATAATTATTTGACAATAATTAATCACGAACATGCGATCATGAAATCATGAACGTAATTAAATCATGAACTATTATTAATTACGTATATATATTTATTACGAGCTTAAATAAATATATTAGGTCACGGTAATTATTTAACGAGAACACATTAAACGCGAACACAAATAATCACGAACGAGTAACTAAACATCGAGACACGGAAAACGGTACGGGTACCCCATGTGGGGCCCCTACCCGCGGCAACAAGAAGAAATGGGCCTAGCCCATTTCAATTTTCACTAAAAGGGGTTAAGGGGAAAAACACTACTCATATTTTCTTTACAGAGAATTTTACAGAAAACCTTAAACTTCTCCTCCTCCTTCTTTTTCTCTTTTGGCCGCCACCTTCAAACACACCAAGGAGGTGTTTGTTGATTTTGGATCTTGGAATTATTGCTAGTGTTCGTGTTTGTTCATCATTATTTAGATCCACGCATTCGATAATTCGTTTAAACCTTTTCTTTTGATTTAATCTTTTAAATAATTAAGAACATGTTATATTTTTTTAATAAAACCTAATTAAATCATAGATCTAACATGAATTTGGGTTTGGACTAAATCAAAAGGGACGTTTAAGGGGTGTTTGTTCTTGGCCGCGCCTAAACCGAACCCGAGAGGGTCTCGGTTTGGCCATTTGACCACCACCGAGACCATATGGCCCCAGTTGGTTGGTGTGGGTCCCACGACAACATCAAGACAAGGGTAACCCCGAGTTGGTTCGGGGTATGAATTTCTGGACAAGTTCGCCATTGTCTTCATCGATGACATCCTGATTTCTCAAAGTCCAAGGAGGAACACGAAGACCATCTTCGTATAGTACTACAGATTCTTCGCCAGAAGCAGTTGTATGCTAAATTCTCAAGGTGTGAGTTCTGGTTAGACAAGGTGGCATTCTTAGGTCACATTGTATCAGCAGAAGGAATCACTATGGATCCAGCGAAGGTTGAGGCCATTACTAAGTGGCCAAGGCCGACATCAGCGACGGAAGTCCGCAGTTTCTTAGGCTTAGCTGGCTATTACCGTAGGTTCATGGAGAACTTTTCCCGCTTAGCACTACCATTGACCAAACTGAAGCGGAAAGGGGAGAAATTCTTCTGGACTAAAGATCGAGAGAAGAGCTTTGAAGACCTGAAACAGAAGCTAGTATCTGCACCTATTCTTACTCTCCCATCTGGTACGGGTGGATTTCAAATCTACAGTGATGCATCGGGGAAGGGACTTGGCTGTGTTCTCATGCAACATGGGAAATTGATCGCGTACGCTTCACGGCAGCTTAAGCCTTATGAAGAAAATTACCCCACGCATGACTTGGAACTTGCTGCAGTCGTGTTTGCATTGAAGATATGGAGGCACTACTTATATGGAGAATCATGTGACATTTTCACGGACCACAAGATCTTGAAGTATATCTTCACTCAACGTGAACTGAACATGAGGCAGAGGAGATGGTTAGAGCTGTTGAAGGATTATGACATTAATCTACAGTATCATCCCGGAAAGGAAAATGTAGTAGCAGATGCTCTTAGCAGGAAGTCCGGAATGATCAACTGCATTAAAATCGAAGAGGAAATCATAAGAGACTTGGAGCGACTAGACATCGAAATCATGGTACGTGGACATCACGGTTACTGGGCTAATCTTAGAGTAGAACCCGAGTTACTCTCTAAGATCAAGGAAGCTCAGAAGGATGACGGAGAAATCTGGGCGATAGTGCAGAATTTTGAGAAACGGACAGAATTCATAGTAGATGCATATGGTATCGTATGGCAGGGCACGAGACTATGTGTTCCTGATAACCAAGAACTCCAGAAAGCCTTGTTAGCTGAAGCTCATTGCTCCCCATTCTATATACATCTTGGTTCGACTAAGATGTACCATGACATCAAGCAGTACTTTTGGTGGAGTGGTATGAAACAGGATGTGGCCACTTACGTCTCCAAATGTCTTACCTGCCAGCAGGTTAAGATCGAGCATCAGTGATCTGGCGGTCTCCTTCAACTGTTAGATATTCCAGAGTGGAAGTGGGACAAAATCACCATGGATTTTGTTACTGGTCTTCCGCCTACCAAGAGGAACCACGTTGTAATTTGGGTTATCGTAGATCGACTTACCAAATCAGCTCATTTCTTACCGATCCGCAAGGAAGATCCGGTAAGTAAACTCGCCGATACGTACAGAAGAGAGATCATGAGACTCCACGGTGCACCATCCAACATCGTCTCAGACAGAGATCCTCGATTCACTTCGCGCTTTTGGAAGAGTCTGCAGAAATCTTGGGGTACACAACTTAAGCTTAGCACGACTTTTCACCCTCAAACGGACGGACAGTCGGAACGAACCATTCAGACATTGGAAGATATGTTGAGGTCATGTGCGTTGGAATGGACGGGTGATTGGGACGATTACATCTGTTTGGTGGAGTTTGCATACAACAACAGTTGGCACGCAAGTATCAAGTGTGCTCCTTTCGAGATGTTGTATGGCAGAAAGTGTCGCGCCCCAATCTGCTGGAATCAGGTTGGCGAGCGAACACTTAAAGAACCAGAAATCATAGAGATGACCAATGAAAAGATCGCAGTAGCTAAGCAGAAAATTCAAGAAGCACGGTCACGTTAGAAAAGTTACGCCGATAAGCATCGTAGGGACATACACTTAAACGTAGGAGATCACGTCGTCCTTAAGGTTTCACCCGCACGTGGTGTTAGACGCTTCGGGATTAAAAGGAAGCTCGGTCCTCGTTTCATCGGACCGTTTGATATCATTGAACGAGTCGGTGAAGTATCTTACCGATTGGCGTTACCTCCGCAGCTTTCGCATGTGCACAATGTGTTTCATGTGTCCTTACTCAGAGGGTACCAGTATCATCCCCTTCACATGGTTCAGTATCCACTGGAATAGATACGTGAAGATCTCACTTTTATAGAAGAACCCGAACGAGTTCTTGACAGACAAGAACGAGTCATGAGAAGGAAGACGATCCCATTCGTCAAAATCCTATGGAGGGACCATACCGAGCGGGAAGCCACTTGGGAAACAGAAGAGTCTATCCGGGCTTCTTACCCTCATTTCATAATTTGAATTCGGGTATGTTCTTCTTTTCCATTTTACTTTATCTATAATTCGGGGAAGAATTATTCTTTTTAGGGGGGAAGAGTTGTAAAACCCGCATGCTTTTACCATGAATAGTACCCTTAAGATCGTACGTACTAGATTAAAACTTTCCTATTATAGCATGATTACGATTACGTGTTAGGATTTTACGTATTACGTATGTGTTAAAACACGATGAGTATTTACTACGCACAAGCACGTAATAATTATTTGACAATAGTTAATCATGAACATGCGATCATGAAATCATGAACGTAATTAAATCACGAACTATTATTAATTACGTATATATATTTATTACGAGCGTAAATAAATATAATAGGTCATGGTAATTATTTAACGAGAACACATTAAACGGGAACACAAATAATCACGAACGAGTAACTAAACATCGAGACACGGAAAACGGTACGGGTACCCCATGTGGCGCCCCTACCCGTGGAAACAAGGAAGAAATGAGCCTAGCCCATTTCAATTTTCACTAAAAGGGGTTAAGGGGAAAAACACTACTCATATTTTCTTTACAGAGAATTTTACAGAAAACCTTAAACTTCTCCTCCTCCTTCTTTTTCTCTTTTTGGCCGCCACCTTCAAACACACCAAGGAGGTGTTTGTTGATTTTGGATCTTGGAATTATTGCTAGTGTTCGTGTTTGTTCATCATTGTTTAGATCCACGCATTCGGTAATTCGTTTAAACCTTTTCTTTTGATTTAATCTTTTAAATAATTAAGAACATGTTATCTTTTTTTAATAAAACCTAATTAAATCATAGATCTAACATGAATTTGGGTTTGGACTAAATCAAAAGGGTCATTTAAGGGGTGTTTGTTCTTGGCCGCGCCTAAACCGAACCCGAGAGGGTCTCGGTTTGGCCATTTGACCACCACCGAGACCATATGGCCCCGGTTGGTTGGTGTGGGTCCCACGACAACATCAAGACAAGGGTAACCCCGAGCTGGTTTGGGGTATGGTGTCGATTTCATGTCCGGTTCATGGTTCTTAGTTAAGATCTGGTTCACGGTGTATGTTTAGATTTTTATTTTTATGATCTTATGTTAAAAATTAAATTAATAACATGACATGATTAATTTAATAACATGACTTAGGTTATATTAATTATTAAAATCATGAAATTATTAACCTAAGTATTTTATATTTTTAAGACTTATAATTAATTAATTATTTAAAAACCATGGTTATAATTAATTAATTAACATGACTTAGATTATATTATTAATAAATAATAATACATGTTTTAACCTAAGTATTTAACTTTATTTAATTAAAAACATGATATACTTTAATTAAATATTTTAACCTATAGTTTATTTTAATTACATGAAATAATTAATAAACTATACATTATATCATATGACTTAGAAAATAATCATGAAAACACTTAGGCTTATATACTTAGCTTATTTAACCAACTTATTTCTAATTATGGAAACTTCTATTTTTAGAAACTTATTTAAATAAGGCAGCTAATCTATTTATGGGAACTTTCTATTTTTAGAAACTTATCTATTTTAAGCAGTAATTCTATTTTTGGAAACTTTCTATTTTTGGAAACTTTCTATTTTTGGAAACTTTCTATTTTTGGAAACTTTCTATTTTTGAAAACTTTCTATTTGTTGGAACTTTCTATTTTTGGTAACTTTCTATTTTTGGAAAATTTCTATTTTTGGAAACTTTCTATTTTAGGAAACCTGCTATTTTTGGAAAGTTACTTATTATTACACAGTAAGTATAATAACACATGAAATACCAGAAATACTTAATTAGAGTAAACAGAATATAAGGTGAACACAGTTTAAGGCTTAAAACAGTAAAACATGGTAAAAACATATAAAATAAGCTAAGACATGACATAAAAGCAGTTACGTATCAGCAAGCAGATACTTATTCATGTATGTATTTATTTAGCATTAGTGATACGGAAGTAGGATTCCTCTCAGTTCATCTTCTTCGTTCACTGGACATAAGGTACGGATTCCCGTCCTTTCAGTATGGACATCTTTTCCTTATTTAGGATTTCCCTGTATGCAGCCAAATGTTTTCCCGTAGTATAATATGTGTTTGAATTGCTTATGTTTAATTTAGAATACCTATAGCCATATACATGCATGACCAGTTTCACCTAGTTATGGAGGTACCATAACCATAACATTAGAGGCACTGATGTTATGACTTCACCACGGCGGAGTGATTGCTCGTGGCGTCCCTTCAGCTTTTGGCCATTTATATTATATTTATCATGTGGGGCGTATGGGTGCATCCTAGTTACATGTTTTCAGTCAGGATTTCATGGTGAATGTGGTGTGTGCCTTGCATCCTTCACAAGGAGCTGATCCCTCCTACCCAAAAACCAGTATATTAAATTAGAGGCAGCCCCTCTAATTTGCATGATAAGGTCACCCCTCCAAGTATTCATGCACAGTGGATTTTCATGACCTATATTGGTTAATGGTAAAATATGATAAACAGTTTTACAAGATAAACATAAGGCTTTTCAAACTATAAAACCAGTTTTATCAAGACTTAACCAGGTTACTCGGGACTTAGTTTCTTCCGCTGTTATATGTTATATGCTTATCCTATTCATGCTTTATTGTACATCCGTGCACTGAGCGTATTGCTCAGCCGTTTTCTTTTTCTACGTTCCCAAAACGGCAGGTACTCAGGGACGCTCGTAGACTTTAAGAGTACGTGCATATGGACTGGAAGCTTCTAGCCTTTCTTTACTTTATGCATTTCCTTTCTTTTGATACATTGCTATGGACATTGTTTAGTCCTTTCCTTTACTATACTTATGTTTGTGTGTGATGAACTTTACATTTGGACTACCGATGTTTGATTCCGGTATTTTCCTTTTATGGTCATGTAATGTTTAGACATTTTTCCTTGTATGCTTTGATGACACGCCATAATTGCATGTGACATTTCCATTATCAAAATGGGGTGTTACATTGCGATAGATAGCGTTTTCAGTATTTCGATCGCAAACTTAAGGGTTTTCATATTCCGATCACAAAAACCTAAGGGTTTCTACATTGCGATCACTTATTCCGATGGCTTTGTTCCGATCGTGATATTTCGATCGTGATATTCCGATCGTGATATTTCGATCCAATATTCCGATAGCATTCCGATCAGTGACATTCCGATGGTTTTGTATATTGCGATGGTGTAATATTGGTGAATATTGCGATGGAATAGTTTGATATTGCGATGGATATGAATGTTATTGCGATGGGAGTATAATGGATATTGCGATGGATATGACTGTTATTGCGATGGGATTATAATGAATATTGCGATGGATACTTAAATTAAATATTGCGATAGTGTTACACTAACAGACCACAACCTCAAGACTGACACAACACCACTCGACACATAAATAGACTCGAAACAAAAGACTCGAAAGAAATCAACCTCGACTCATTTTCTCCCTCTCAAAGACCTCACCCTCGACTCCAACTGACCCAACATTAAACACTCGAATAGATGAAGACTCACTCCTCACAAACACTCGACTCACACTCAACAAAGACTCGATCCAAGACTCGATACAAACTGACTCGATAAACAAAAACACAAACAAACACTCTCGTCTAAAAAACTGACGAGAATCACATTCACTACTTGAGAACCAAGAATCGAACACAGACACAACTTTATTAATCAAGAACCAAAATTAAATCAGAAAACTTTAAAATCTCAGTTTTAGGTTTCGTGTTTTTCAACTGCATGCCTAGATCATTTAAGATCAAGCCTCACGAAAATCTAATCATCATTGATCTGTTGTTGGATAAAATCCAAAATTAATATTCGAAGAAGAAGAAAAGATCTATAACAAATCTGTTATAATCCAATCTTGTTTCGATTTGTGTATCACATAATCAAAGAAACCCAATTAACCTACCCGAGACCTTGTTTTACAAGATCTAGAAGTCAAAATCTTCAGTTGGTCTTCATCCGTGGGATTAATTCCTCATCCAATTGGTTATAAGTTGCTTGAGTTGAGAGTTTGGTGGGTAAGAATTGGATAAGCAGAATAGAAGACGGAGGATTTGAGGTAGAGGACTGTATGTGATTTGATATCTGATCTTGGTAGTTTGAGATAGGGTGCATCGAAAAGTCAAAGAAATAGGGGACGGATTTATATAGGTGTGTTAGATTTGTGAGATAGTTTTGAGTTTTATATCCCTATTGCGTGTTCCAAAATTTGGTGTGTTTAAAACACGTGTTACTCACATTTTTTTGGTTCTCAAAACTTAAAGCCACGTTTTAGAAAATTTCCTGAGATTTAGTAGATTTACCTATTACTATGAGGTAGAACCATGAATGAGCAAGTAGGAGAAGTGAGAGGAGTTATAGTTAGTGCCTTTCCAAGGCAATTGTTGATGGAATGATTTAAAGACAAGAGTTAGAAATTGCAAGGAATGCAATATAAAAGTTGAGTTGCTTAGTAGTAGATTAGATGTGGAAAGCAGTTGAATGGTCTGATAAGAGGAAGTATTGGTCTTTTAGAATGCGTGTAGAATTTTGCGGGTAGAACGAGGTAGGAATTTATTCGTATTTCCGCTAAGAGAGGGTGCAAGGAGGACGTAGTTGAAACTGCTAAGGATGTTGTATGAACGCTTTGGGTTTACGGTTATGCATTTGGCTTCACCAAAGCACTAGCGATTTTCATGGAGTCAATGAACCGAGTGTGCATGAACGTATATAGACATGTTGTCATCGGGAGTATCGACGACATCTTGATCTACTCACAGTCTAAGAAGGAGAGTGAGGCGAATTATGAGTTGGTTTTGGAGTTGTTAGGATAGGGAATTATACGTGAGATTTTCAAGTGCGAGTTTTAGGATTAAGTTGACTAGGATGAGTAGTTAGAGATGATGGTATATCATGAAACCAGCAAGGGGCGAAGTAAAGAAGGACGAGGAAGCATTTTGGAGGCTGAAGAGGTGGATTGAATAATGAGCCAATCTTAGCATTATCAAAAGGACAGGATGAATTCGCAAAGCATGAGGATACATAGAGCAAGGATTTGGATGTGTATGAGAACAAAAAAGAAAGGCGATTTCTTATACGTTTCAAGAACTGGAGATTTGGAAGAACTGGATAAGACTTAGTTAGTGGAGCTGGATTGTTATATCTGCCTAGAATGCTAGAGGCATTTGGGGTACGAGACGTAGAGAATGATCTATACGGATCATGAACGTCTCCAACACATATTCAATCCTCTTGATTTAACATTTGGCAAAGGTGATGGGTTGAGTTAAGTGATGAAAGAAAATTGCAAGGCCAAGTACCATTTGGGAAAGGCAAGCATGGTTGATGAGACATGGAATAAGAAGAAGGAAGTGAAGCTGAGACGAACTTGAACTATATGGATGGCGTATTAGGGTGGTTTGGATAAAGGATATAGGTTGCACAAGTTGAGTTGTCTAAAGCAGAGAACACATCAACATTTATGTTGCGTGGCCTGGACAATCGTATGGAGAAAAGGGACGTAGACTATACTTCCTACATAGATAGGAGTAGCTTAGAAAGGGCGATGTAAGGACGAAGTTGGTGGAAGGGATACATAATGAGGTGGAGGAATAAGTACGATGAGAGTTGGGTGATAGTCGATAGACTGACTAATTCATCCCATATTTCAAGACGAATAAGAAGTCACGTAGTTTAGAAGTTGGAAGGATTGCGTACAGATGCGATGGAATAGGAGGTTTTGTGTAAAATTTAACTTAATAGGTATGCAATGCCTTATGAAGGATTATGGCAAGGGAAGAAACGATGGGAAGCAAGCGTAGTATACCGTTGATAGACTAATGGTTGGTATGAGCATACTGATATATGGATTTTGCAATGGTTCAGATTACACTCTCTCGATATCCTCTCGAATTGATCTCAGTTTAAAGTGGAATAATTTGTTCTTGGTGACAAAAAGTGGATTTAGTTTTCTAATCTATTAAACAGCGAAATGACTAAAATGATAATAATTTAATCTTAAAACAATCAACAATTAAAAATTAATACTTGAATTTAAACAAAACAGCAACTGAAAAGTTACCCTATGCGGAGTGTTCTCTGATCGGAATAATATGCCCTTAAACGGAAAATAACCCTATGCGGAAAATCATCCTCCTATTCGGAAAATAATGCTGTGCGGAATAAATTCAAGAAATGGCCTATTCGGAATGTAGTGCTGTTCGGAAAGTATGGACCTATTCGGAAAAACACATCTATGCGGAAAATATGGTTCTATTCGGAAAACAAAGCCCTATTCGGAAAAGGAATGCTATTCGGAAAATCTCAAGCCTATGCGGAAAAATAAGCTTATTCGGAAAATTCTCATGCGGAAAAATGATGCTATTCGGAAAAACACCCTTATGCGGAAAATCTGTCCAATTCGGAAAAATATGGCTGTTCGGAATATATGAGATATTCCGAGTAAGAGAAAATTAAAAGCCCTATTCGGAATATCCAAAATTCCGAATAAGGGAAATGGGAAATAGTCTACTCGGAATAAAAGGTTCTGTTCGGACAGTACTGGGAAGCGAAGAACAGAAACAGTAGCAGTAAAACAGGGGCCACGAATTTAAATCCAAATCAACTCAAATACTCAAAAAGGTTTTACCAAATCAACCAATAATCATTTAAATACCATAAGAAATAAATCCCACCAATAAAAACACTAAATCAACAACTTTTTAAGATCAAACTTGAATCAAATAAGAAAACTTAAGAGCTTGCAATAGAAGATGATGAAGAACAAGATGAATGAAAAGATGGAATTGAAAGATTAATGTAAAAGTAACAAGAGTAATGATTAAGAGTTACAAGATTGAAAGGAAATATTAAAAATCACCAAACACCCTAATGGTGTTGGTGATGAACCGATCCTAAGAAACTGGGCAAAAGAAAAATAAAAGCTCCCTCCAAAATGTGAAGGAAAACCCTATATAGTCCTAGTGGTTGGTAGGTGAGTGGGCTTTCTCCCTTTCTTCTTGTCTTCTCGTCTTTTCAGAAAAGTTGACGTTTTTTATTCCGATTCGGGATTTGTCGTCGATTAAATTCAACTCGTCTTTTAATTTCTTCGTTAATTAGACTTGAGTTTCTTCGACATATGTAAATCTTCCATCTTTGGTCCTTTTCTTCGATAAATCTTCAAATAGGCCCGTTGACTTCAAATCTTTTGCATCTTTTGGACAATAGACTTCGTCTTTAGTCTTTTTCCTTGATAAAACCCGTGCAATCCCATGTTTTCTTTAATATTCATCTGGTTAGCTCTGAAAACACAATAAACACAAAAACCACGCATAATTCCAAACAAATGATATTAAATACGTGTTTTGGTCTTGTTTTAGCAAGAATTAAGTGGTAAAAGGATGGGTGATTACACACCTATCAAATCCCCTACACTTAACCATTGCCATGCCCTCATGCAATGCTTAGTGATAAAGCAAATTTTACATTTTTCTCATAATTAATCAACCTTGACCTTATTCAAATACTACTGAACAAATATTTAAAATACTAAAAGAAGTTAAACTTAAAAGGAAACAAAAGAATAGAAATAACTTGCAAAGAAACCAATGACTTACATTAGGGCTTTGGTGTTGCGAAGATTTATCACCCTCAAGTTTCACGTTCCCCAAACTAAGCTTAAAAACGAGATCATTGTTATTATAAGTTAGTAATTCAAACACTTACACACATGGCTTAATTAAATGCTTAAACTCCCTTATTCCTAGGTGTATCTCTTATATTTTATTTTTGTCTTAGAATGATCATGAAGATGCATTTTTGGACTTATTTCGATAGTTTATTTAGGCTGAAAGCAAAGTAGGACGATTTGATCAATAGTTAGCTAAAGGACAAAATCTCTTAAAACTGCTTCTCGGGATATCAAAAAGTTCATATCTTGGCATAACTCGGTTCACGATTTGAGACCTTTCTCGGGCCGATATTTGGCATGTACTTCATACTTCATATCTTCGAGAGACGTTCTTGAGATAATGGTCTTCTCATCATAATAGAGTTTCTTCACTTGGAGACTTTTGAGGGGTACTCCAACTTTGTTGACCACGACTTCATGATTATTTCTTCAATCTCTATTTGGGATTTTGAGATACAACGATCCGCCTCCTTTTCGGACTTGGATCTTTTTATCCTCATACCTTGTTAGGGTCTTTTCGGATAGACTTCTCCATGATCTTTATGGGAGTTGATTGCTTTTCGTCGTGAGTCTTGATCCTTCATATTGACTTTAGGAATAATGCTTTTCACATCACTTTCGATCTTCAGCAATAAAATGGAATCCTCATGTCTTGTTAGGGCCTTTTCGGACTCGCCAATCTTCGCGCCCCGCTTCATAAGTTATGCCTTGGCTATGAACTCTCGTCATTACCGAGCAACTTTTAAACGATCTTGGGCTAGAAGCTAAGTAACTTTTCAAATCGTACGACCTTACTTATTGGAGATAAATTATTAGCAAGTGATGGGAGAATAGGCAAATAATTACACCAAGTGAGCTTGTGCAAGAATACCGACTTATAATTGACTCTATCATTTCTCGTTCTCCACAATTTAAAATCTCAAGTAATGAGACTCGTGGATACTTAGCCTAATAAACCAATTAAGGTCTACATGGTTAAGGATACTAGCTAGAATAAACTTGGATAAGTCTATTCGGGTTGAGTCAAAATAAACGCAACGGGCCTAATATGTCAAAGATTTCTAAACTAGCTACACCACTTTATTAAATTTTTTGACTTTATTGCGGAATATATACATATGAAAGCAACGATAAAAATTTAAAAATTACGACTAAATGGCCAAAGTTAATAAAAAATTTGAAAAATGTTGAAAAATAGGATTTTCCGGTTAAATGAAGGCATTTTCATGGAAAAGTCCACTTAAAACTTCGATAGAAGTCCCCCCTACACTTAAGATAAACATTGTCCTCAATGTTTAAGCCTGTGGGAAAAGTCTCCCCTACACTTATGACATTGTGCACGTTGGTTAACTCAAATTAAGGAAGAGACGACTAACGTGATCAATTTCAAATGTGAGTATGAAGAAAATTGAATCACGATAGTTGAGATATAGAACCGGATTTCGGATAACACGGGAGCACGGTTCTTCAAAGAATTCCAAGATTGCAGTTAACCCTGTAATCACATCACCACACAAACACAAACGACCAAAATAGGTCTTCCCCTACACTTAGGGGGTTAAAGGGATAGATACTCGGGCTGCCTCCCGAGGAGCGCTTGTTTTTGATAACCGAGTCACGAGCCTGACTCGACCCAAAATTAGTTCATGGGGAACGTGGTGAGGGATGGAATCACCTCCTGAGAGGTGTCCTCACCAAAGTACAACTTCACTCGTTGGCCATTCACCTTAAAATTAGGTCCATTAGGTTGAGCGAGCTCGAGAGTACCATATGGAAAAATTTGGGCAATGGTGAATGGGCCGGACCAACGAGATTTGAGCTTGCCCGAAAAGATTTTCAACCGAGAGTTAAAAAGTAAGACTTTGTCTCCAACATGGAACTCTCGGTTTTTGATCTTAGAGTCGTGAATGAGCTTAGTTCTTTCCTTATAGATTAAAGAATTTTCATAAGCCTCATTACGGAGTTTATTCAGCTCATTGAGTTGGATCTTGCGTAGGTCACCGGCTTTGTTGATATCAAAATTGGCCCACTTCAAGGCCCAGTAAGCCTTGTGCTCCAACTCAATGGGGAGGTGGCACGCTTTCCCGTACACAAGACGATAAGGCGTACAGCCGATCGGGGTCTTGTAAGCAGTACGGAAAGCCCACAAAGCATCATCAAGTTTATCAGCCCATGAGGCACGATGCTCTCCCACTGTTCTTTCAAGAATTCGCTTCAGTCCTCGGTTGGATATTTCAGCCTGGCCATTAGTTTGTGGGTGGTAGGCTGTGGAAAGACGATGATTTACACCGTACTTAGCCATGACTCTTGCGAATTGGTCATTGCAAAAATGAGTCTCACGATTACTAATAATGGCACGAGGCACACCGAATCTAGCGAAAAGAGCTTTTAAAAAGTTACAAACCACCCTTGCGTCATTAGTGGGTAAAGCTTTGGCTTCAACCCACTTTGAAACGTAGTCAACGGCTACAAGGATGTATTTGTTTCCTTTAGAGGAAGGGAATGGCCCCATAAAGTCGATACCCCAAACATCAAAGATTTCACATTCTTGTATGAAATTTTGAGGCATCTCATCTTTATGTGTGATCTTGCCTTGTTTTTGGCAAGCATCACATTGTTTAACCATATTGTGAGCATCACGATATATGGAGGGCCAATAAAATCCCGAATCAAACACTTTTTTGGCGGTGTAGTTGGGACCAAAGTGACCACCGGTGGGTCCTTTGTGGCACGCATCAAGGATTTGTGAAGCTGTTGGTCCATCAACACATCGGCGAATAATCAGGTCGGCACATTGTTTGAATAGGTAAGGGTCGTCCCAAAAGTAAGTCTTAATGTCGGTGAAGAACTTTTTCTTTTGTTGAGACGTCAACCCTTCCTTGAGAATTCCACCCGCCAAGTAGTTTGCAAAGTCCGCAAACCACGGGGTTGCATTAGAATTCGAATTTATAGACATTAAGGTCTCCAAGGGAAAAGAATCATTGATTTCTCTGTTCGGATGATCCCCTTGGTAAGGATCCTCAAGTCTACTGAGATGATCCGCGGCTAGGTTTTCTGCTCCTTTTTTTATCGCGAATTTCGATTTTAAATTCCTGGAGCAGCAAAACCCAGCGAAGAAGTCTTGGTTTGGAATCTTGCTTTGTCAACAAGTACTTCAGCGCGGAATGATCGGTATACACGATGGTGGTGGAAAGGACAAGATAGGGGCGGAATTTTTCAAAAGCATAGACAACAGCTAAAAGCTCTTTTTCGGTTGTCGTATAATGCAATTGTGCCCCCGTCATTGTCTTGCTAGCGTAATGGATTGGTTGGAAGTGTTTGTTCACTCTTTGTCCCAGAACCGCTCCAATAGCAAAATCACTAGCATCGCACATCAACTCAAAAGGCAGCTCCCAATTAGGGGTAACTAAGACGGGTGCCTTAGTTAGCTTATCCTTAAGCGAGTTGAAGGCTTCAAGACACTCTTTGGAGAAGATTAAAGGAGTATCTTTTTCCAAGAGGTGGGTCATCGGGCGAGCGATTTGAGAAAAATCTTTGATGAATCGACGGTAGAAGCCCGCATGACCCAGAAAACTTCTCACACCCTTCACGGTTGAAGGTGGAGGCAACTTTGCGATAACATCGACTTTAGCACGGTCTACTTCAAGACCGGCTTTCGAGATCTTATGTCCAAGCACGATGCCTTCTTTTACCATAAAATGGCATTTTTCCCAATTTAGAACAAGGCGAGTGTCTTCGCACCTCTTAAGCATACGTTCCAAATTGGCAAGGCAAGAAGAGAAGGAATCCCCGAAGACCGAGAAATCATCCATGAAGACTTCCATGGTTTGTTCAACCATGTCATGGAAGATAGCTAACATGCACCTTTGGAAAGTACCGGGCGCATTACATAAGCCAAAAGGCATTCTTTTGTAAGCGAAAGTGCCATAGGGACAAGTGAATGTCGTCTTCTCTTGATCTTGGGGATCGATGGGTATTTGAAAATAACCCGAGAAACCATCAAGAAAGAAGTAATATTCATTACCCGCTAATCGTTCAAGCATTTGATCCATAAAAGGTAGAGGGAAATGATCCTTTCTCGTGGCATCATTGAGTTTGCGGTAGTCTATACAAACTCTCCACCCAGTAACGAGACGAGTGGGAATCAACTCGTTGTGTTCATTTGGAACAACGGTTATTCCGCCCTTCTTGGGCACACAATGGATTGGACTAACCCAAGGTGAATCCGAAATAGGGTAAATCATACCCGCATCAAGAAGTTTGATAACCTCTGTTTTGATGACTTCATGGATTTTTGGATTCACCCTTCGTTGGCTTTGAATAGTGGGCTTATAGTCGTCCTCCATGAGAATTTTGTGCGTGCAGAAGTGAGGATCAATTCCACGAATATCCAAAATTTTCCAAGCAATAGCCTTCTTGTGAGCTTTCATCACGGCAACGAGGCGAGTCTTCTCTGCATCTTTCAAATCCTTCGCAATAATGACGGGCGACTTCTTGTTGTCGTCCAGGAACACGTACTCGAGATGTGGTGGCAACTCCTTTAATTCTAAATCCGGAGGATTTTCGACGGGAGGCGTTTTCAAAGTTGTGGCATCGATAGCAATGACCGTGGGAGATGGAGGAGAAGGATTGTCTTCAGTTAGAAGATTGTCAAAGAAATTCATGTCTTCATCCCCCTCGGTGGGAGAATCATTAGTAGCTAAATTCACATCTCCCATGGTATCTTCAAGATTGTTCCAAAAGAAATCACTATCTCCAAATAGAGACAATGATGAATCAATAGAGGACACAGTCTCAACATTGGGAAGAGAGGTAGGAATACTTTTGCAAGCATCATTAAAGTGTTCTTCACAAGCCTCATCAAGAACGTCAATACAATTAACACTCTCATATGAATAAGGTTGTTTAGACAACTTTCCCATGTTGAAGACTACTTTATCGTCACCCACTCTCATGATAAGCTCACCGGCTTCAACATCAATGAGAGTGCGACCGGTCCTCAAGAATGGACGACCAACAATGAGTGGCACACGAGGGTCCATCTCGTAGTCGACGACAACAAAATCAGCAGGAAAGGTGAATTTGTCGACTCCTACAATGACGTCTTCGGCTATCCCCACTGGATAAGCAACCGTACGGTTAGCTAATTCCAAAGTCATTTTGGTGGGGACTAGCTCTGGGAGAGATAATTGCTTCCAAACACTTAGAGGCATGAGATTAATACTGGCACCTAGATCGGCTAGGGCCATGCAATTCTCTACTCCCGGGAAATTGCAAGGGATAAGAAAACGACCCGGATCACCAAGCTTGGTTGGTAATTTCCTTAAGAGCACTGCAGAGCAATTCTCATTAAGTTGGGTGTTGGCAATATCGAGGAGCTTTTCCTTGTCGCTCAGAAGATCTTTAAACATTTTCGCATATTTGGGCAGGTGAGCGAGAGCCTCAGCAAAGGAGATATTGAAATTCAATTGTTTGAACATTTTAAGGAAGTTCGAAACCTGAATATCGTCCTTGCTCTTTTGCTTCTCTTTCCTCAACCTAGATGGATAAGGTATATTGGAAGAAGAGGAAGGATTTAAGGGAATAGGATCATCACAACCATGGGTGGAGGAGGGGTAGAAGGAAGAGGTGGGGAAATTGGGGAAGGGGAAGGATGAGGAATAGGAGCAGGTGACTCGTTCTCCTTAGTCACAACCACCGGTGTAGGTATAGGAAGCTCGGGTTCCTTGGTACCTTTACCACTTCGAGTAGTGATTGCTTTCATCTCCCCTCTTGGGTTCGCAACGGTGTTACTCGGAAGAGTACCCGAAGAAGAGGGTTGATTACCTTGGAAGAAACTAGCCATCATGTTCCTCAGATCATTAGTTTGGCTATCCAACGTATTTCTCATGTCGGCTCTCAAATCATTTCCTTGCTTTACCAAGTCTGCCTTCAAGTTTCGCACTTCCTGTTGTAGATTTTCCACGATCACATCATTGGTCCTCATGTAGGTTGCAACCTCTTGGTGTAATGCAGTGGTGGTTTGGTTGGAAGGAGCATTGTATGCAGGTGGTTGGTAAGCAGGTTGTTGGTAGACTTGGTTGTTACGTTGAGGCGGTTGTTGCTGCTTGTGAGGAGGGATGTATGGTTGTCGAGGTTGTTGTTGTTGTTGAGGAGGGCGGTTTAGGTTTTGTTGTTGGTTTGGGTTGTTTGGAGGAAAACCAGGTGGTGAAAGATAGTTGTTGCTGCGGTAGCTAAGTAAATTACGGTCACCTTGAGGACGGGTTTGATAAGCAGGTTGTTGATAGGTGCCATATGCCGCATTCACATTCTCAGCAGGGTAGTCTTGGGTGGCGGTACAAGTTGTGTAAGAGTGAGGACCACCGCATATCTCACAAGGTTGGCTGACAGCGTTCACTTGAGCGTTTTTGGCGTTGTTGCTGTTGTTGTTGCTAACGGTGTGGGTGACAAGCGATTCAAGAAGTGTAGTGATTTTGTCTAATCGCTTGTCGCTGTCACTAGTGCTAGCACTAGCGACATTGGTCCGAACACTCTTGGTTTGCACACGAGATTTATTCTCAATGATGTCCCAAGCAGCATTGGAAGTCTTAGCCAATAGATTACCCCCCGAGGCACTGTTCAGTGAATCTTGGTCACTCATGCTTAAACCATTGTAAAAAGTATTAATTTGATGTACTTTGGTAAAACCATGTTGTGGGCATTTTCTTAAAAGATCTTTGAAACGATCCCAAGATTCACTGAACGACTCATCGTACTTTTGTTCAAAATTTTATGATCTCATTCCGCAAAGCGGTAGTACGAGAGGGTGGAAAAAAGTAATTGATAAACTTTGTTTCCAAATCCGTCCACGAGAGAATACTCTGTGGCGGTTCCTTAGCAAGCCAATGTCGGGCTTGTCCCTCTAAAGAAAAGGGAAAAAGTTGTAACCTTATAACCTCTTGTGGAACACCATTGAATTTGACCGTGTTGGTGAGTTGCAAGAATCTCTTGATGTGGTCGTGTGGATCATCAATGGTTCGTCCCAAGAATGGTTGAGCGGAGACCATCTGGATAAAGCCTGATTTTAGCTCAAAGTTGTTGGCGGCAATTGGAGGTATGACAATTGGATCCGTGTTGCCATCGACATGAGCTTGCAGCAGTTAAATCATCGGGCGATTATCCGGAAGGGGCTCTGATACATGGTAATGCAATGGGTTCTAATTTTCTCTCGATATCCTCTCGAATTGATCTAGGTCTTAAGTGGAATGATTGTTCTTGGTTACTAAATAAAGGGGTTTGGTTTTCTAGTCTAAGAAGAAGTGAAAATGAAAAGTTAAATCAAAGACAATTACTTTAATTATGATTAACAAAAATTTGTATTAAACTTAAGATTAAAATTAAGATTAAAACTAAAATTGAAATTAAAGTTCAATAAGCATAAATGAATAGTAAAGCAAACAAACAGTAACCTAAAACAAACAGTACCTAAAAGAAAAATTGATTCGGAACTTTAACCTTTGATTCGGAACTTTTCAAAGACAACTCATCCGGAACTTACTCATCCGGAACTTTCTGGCTTGGTTCGGAACCTTCCGAATGAAGGTTTGATTCGGAAGAATTTTTTTGATCCGGAACTTACTGGATGATTCGGAACTTTCCGAATGAAGGCGTTTGATTCGGAACTTATGCTTGACTCGGAACTTTCCAGATGAAAGGTTGGTTCGGAAGTTTTAAACTGATTCGGAACTTTAATGCTTGGTTCGGAAGTTTCCGAATGAGGGCTTCATTCGGAACTTTTTGTTTGATTCGGAAGTTCTGGGAACTCAGACAGTAGCAGTTATGCGAAGAACAAGGAACACGAATTTTAATCAAAATCAAACCAAATACTTAAAAAGGTTTTACCAAATTAAACACAAATCATTTAAATACCATAAGCAACGAATCCCACTAATAAAAACACAAATCCAAACAACTTTTGAAGATCAAATCAAGAAAAATAAAAACTTAAGAACTTGAAGATAAAGATGAAGATGAACAAGATTAAATGGAAAGATTAAACAAAAGCTTTGTATTGAATGATTAATGTTTTGACAAGATAAACCAAAGATTAAAATTACAAGATTGGAAAGACAAAGATAAAAATCATCAATCACCCTAGTGGTGATGGTGTTCTACGAACCAGGGAGAAGAAAGAGTGGGGAAAAAGAAAAATAAAAGCTTGCTCCAAAAATGTGTGAGGGGAAGGCTATTTATAGCCTTGTCCTTTGGTTGGTGAGTGGGCTTTCTCCCGTTCTTCTTGTCTTTTCGTCTTTTCAGAAAAGTTTCCGTTTTCGATTCTGATTCGGGATTTGTTGTCGATTAATTCAACTCGTCTTTTAATTTCTTCGTTTAATAGACTTGAGTTTCTTCGACTTATATAAATCTTCCATCTTTGGTCCTTTTCTTCGATAAATCTTCGAATAGGCCCAGCGACTTCAAATCTTTTGCATCTCTTGGACAATAGACTTTATCTTGAGTCTTTTTCTTCAGTAAAATCCGTGCAATCCCATGTTTTCTTCAATATTTATCCGGTTGGTTCTGAAAACACAACAAACACAAAAACCACGCATAATTCCAAACAAATGATATTAAATACGTGTTTTGGTCTCGTTTTAGCCCGAATTAAGTGGTGAAAGGATGGGTGTTTACACACCTATCAAATCCCCTACACTTAACCATTGCCATGCCCTCATGCAATGCTTAGTGATAAAGCAATTTTACACTTTTCTCATAATTAATCAACCTTGGCCTTATTTAAATTCTACTAAAAATTAAAGAAATGAAACTTCAAAGGTAACAAAGGGATAGAAAACCATTTTCACTTGAAAATAGCTACATGGAAATAACTTGTAGAGAAATCGATGACTTACATTAGGGCTTTGGTGCTGCGAAGATTTATCACCCTCAAGTTTCACGTTCCCCAAACTAAGCTTAAAAACGAGATCATTGTTATTATAAGTTAGCAATTCAAACACTTACACACATGGCTTAATTAAATGCTTAAACTCCCTTATTCCTAGGTGTATCTCTTATATTTTATTTTTGTCTTAGAATGATCATGAAGATGCATTTTTGGACTTATTTCGATAGTTTATTAGGGCTGAAAGCAAAGTAGAACGATTTGATCAATAGTTAGCTAAAGGACAAAATCTCTTAAAACTGCTTCTCGGGATATCAAAAAGTTCATATCTTGGCATAACTTGGTTCACGATTTGAGACCTTTCTCGGGCCGATATTTGGCATGTACTTCATACTTCATATCTTCGAGAGACGTTCTTGAGATAATGGTCTTCTCATCATAATAGAGTTTCTTCACTTGGAGACTTTTGAGGGGTTCTCCAACTTTGTTGACCACGACTTCATGATTATTTCTTCAATCTCTAATTGGGATTTTGAGATACAACGATCCGCCTCCTTTTCGGACTTGGATCTATTTATCCTCATACCTTGTTAGGGTCTTTTCGGATAGACTTCTCCATGATCTTTATGGGAGTTGATTGCTTTTCGTCGTGAGTCTTGATCCTTCATATTGACTTTAGGAATAATGCTTTTCACATCACTTTGGATCTTCAGCAATAAAATTGAATCCTCATGCCTTGTTAGGGCCTTTTCGGACTCGCCAATCTTCGCGCCCCGCTTCATAAGTTATGCCTTGGCTATGAACTCTTATCATTACCGAGCAACTTTTAAACGATCTTGGGCTAGAAGCTAAGTAACTTTTCAAATCGTACGACCTTACTTATTGCAGATAAATTATTAGCAAGTGATGGGAGAATAGGCAAATAATTACACCAAGTGAGCTTGTGCAAGAATACCGACTTATAATTGACTCTATCATTTCTCGTCCTCCACAATTTAAAATCTCAAGTAATGAGACTCGTGGACACTTAGCCTAATAAACCAATTAAGGTCTACATGGTTAAGGATACTAGCTAGAATAAACTTAGATAAGTCTATTCGGGTTGAGTCAAAATAAACGCAACGGGCCTAATATGTCAAAGACTTCTAAACTAGCTACACCACTTTATTAATATTTGAATTTATTGCGGGATATATACATATGAAAGCAACGATAAAAATTTAAAAATTACAACTAAATGGCCAAAGTTAATAAAAAATTTGAAAAATGTTGAAAAATAGGATTTTCCGGTTATTTGAAGGCATTTTCATGGAAAAGTCCACTTAAAACTTCGATAGAAGTCCCCCCTACACTTAAGATAAACATTGTCCTCAATGTTTAAGCATGTGGGAAAAGGTTCCCCTACACTTATGACATTGTGCACGCTGGTTAACTCAAGTTAAGGAAGAGACGACTAAAGTGATCAATTTCAAATGTGAGTATGAAGAAAATTGAATCACGATAGTTGAGAGATAGAACCGGATTTCGGATAAACACGGGAGCACGGTTCTTCAAAGATTCCAAGAGTGCACTTATCCCTGTAATCACACCATACAAAGACAAACGCATATACAAGTCCCCCCTACACTTAGGGGATTAAAATATAAAAGGATAGATACTCGGGCTGCCTCCCGAGGAGCGCTTGTTTTTGATAACCGAGTCACGAGCCTGACTCGACCCAAAATTAGTTCATGGGGAACGTGGTGAGGGATGGAATCACCTCCTTAGAGGTGTCCTCACCAAAGTACAACTTCACTCGTTGGCCATTCACCTTAAAATTTGGTCCATCAGGTTGAGCAAGCTCGAGAGTACCATATGGAAAAATTTGGGCAATGGTGAATGGGCCGGACCAACGAGATTTGAGCTTTCCCGAGAAGAGTTTCAACCGAGAGTTAAAAAGTAAGACTTTGTCTCCAACATGGAACTCTCGGGTTTTGATCTTGGAGTCGTGAATGAGCTTAGTTCTTTCCTTATAGATCAAAGAATTTTCATAAGCCTCATTACGGAGTTCATTCAGCTTATTGAGTTGGATCTTGCGTAGGTCACCGGCTTTGTTTATATCAAAATTAGCCCACTTCAAGGCCCAATAAGCCTTGTGCTCCAACTCAATGGGGAGGTGGCACGCTTTCCCGTACACAAGACGATAAGGCGTACAGCCGATCGGGGTCTTGTAAGCGGTACGGAAAGCCCACAAAGCATCATCAAGTTTATCAGCCCATAAGGCACGATGTTCTCCCACAGTCCTTTCAAGAATTCGCTTCAGCCCTCGGTTGGATATTTCAGCCTGGCCATTAGTTTGTGGGTGGTAGGCTGTGGAAAGACGATGATTTACACCGTACATAGCCATGACTCGAGCAAATTGGTCATTGCAGAAATGAGTCCCACGATCACTAATAATGGCGCGAGGCACACCGAATCTAGCGAATAGAGCTTTCAAAAAGTTACAAACCACCCTTGCGTCATTAGTAGGCAAAGCTTTGGCTTCAACCCACTTTGAAACGTAGTCAACGGCTACAAGGATGTATTTGTTTCCTTTAGACGAAGGGAATGGCCCCATAAAGTCGATACCCCATACATCAAAAATTTCACATTCTTGAATAAAATTCTGAGGCATCTCGTCTTTATGTGTGATTTTGCCTTGCTTTTGGCAAACATCACATCGTTTGACCATATCGTGAGCGTCACGGTATATGGAGGGCCAATAAAATCCCGAATCAAACACTTTCTTGGCGGTGTAGTTGGGACCAAAGTGACCACCGGTGGGTCCTTTGTGGCAAGCATCAAGGATGTCCGACGCTGCCGGTCCATCAACACATCGGCGAATTATCAGATCAGCACATTGTTTGAATAGGTAAGGGTCGTCCCAAAAGTAAGTCTTGATGTCGGTAAAGAACTTCTTCTTTTGTTGGGACGTCAACCCTTCCTTGAGAATTCCACCCGCCAAGTAGTTTGCAAAGTCCGCAAACCACGGGGTTTCATTCGGCTTCGAGTTTATAGACATTAAGGTCTCCAAGGGAAAAGAATCATTGATTTCTTTGGTCGGATGATCCCCTTGGTAAGGATCCTCAAGTCTACTAAGATGGTCCGCGGCTAGGTTTTCTGCTCCTTTTTTATCGCGGATGTCGATTTTAAATTCCTGGAGCAGCAAAACCCAGCGAAGAAGTCTTGGTTTGGAATCTTGCTTTGTCAACAAGTACTTCAACGCGGAATGATCGGTGTACACAATGGTGGTGGAAAGGACAAGATAGGGGCGGAATTTTTCAAAAGCATAGACAACAGCTAAAAGCTCTTTTTCGGTTGTCGTATAATGCAATTGTGCCCCAGTCATTGTCTTGCTAGCGTAATGGATCGGTTGGAAGTGTTTGTTCACTCTTTGTCCAAGAACCGCTCCAATAGCAAAATCACTAGCATCGCACATCAACTCAAAAGGAAGCTCCCAATTAGGGGTAACCAAGACGGGTGCCTTAGTTAGCTTATCCTTAAGCGAGTTGAAGGCTTCAAGGCACTCTTTGGAGAAGATAAAAGGAGTATCTTTTTCCAAGAGGTGGGTCATCGGGCGGGCGATTTGAGGAAAATCTTTGATGAATCGACGATAGAAGCCCGCATGACCCTAGAAACTTCTCACACCCTTCACGGTTGAAGGTGGAGGCAACTTTGCGATAACATCGACTTTAGCACGGTCAACTTCAAGACCGGCTTTCGAGATCTTATGTCCAAGCACGACGCCTTCTTTTACCATAAAATGGCATTTTTTCCAATTTAGAACAAGGCGAGTGTCTTCGCACCGCTTTAGCATACGTTCTAAATTGGCAAGGCAAGCAGAGAAGGAATCCCCGAAGACCGAGAAATCATCCATGAAGACTTCCATGGTTTGTTCAACCATGTCATGGAAGATAGCTAACATACACCTTTGGAAAGTCCCGGGCGCATTACATAAGCCAAAAGGCATTCTTTTGTAAGCGAAAGTGCCGTAGGGACAAGTGAATGTAGTCTTCTCTTGATCTTGGGGATCGATGGGTATTTGAAAATAACCCGAGAAACCATCAAGAAAGCAGTAATATTCATTACCGGCTAATCGTTCAAGCATTTGGTCCATGAAAGGTAGAGGGAAATGATCCTTTCTCGTGGCATCATTGAGTTTGCGGTAGTCTATACAAACTCTCCACCCAGTAACGAGACGAGTGGGAATCAACTCGTTGTGTTCATTGGGAACAACGGTTATTCCGCCCTTCTTAGGCACACAATGGATTGGACTAACCCACGGTGAATCCGAAATAGGGTAAATCATACCCGCATCAAGAAGTTTGATAACCTCAGTTTTGATGACTTCATGTATTTTTGGATTCACCCTTCGTTGGCTTTGAATAGTGGGCTTGAAGTCGTCCTCCATGAGAATTTTGTGTGTGCAGAAGTGAGGATCAATTCCACGAATATCGGAAATCTTCCAAGCGATAGCCTTTTTATGATCTTTCAACACGGCGACAAGTCGGGCTTTCTCTTCATCCTTTAA
This sequence comes from Glebionis coronaria, assembly GCA_025667525.1. NCBI lineage: Eukaryota > Viridiplantae > Streptophyta > Magnoliopsida > Asterales > Asteraceae > Glebionis > Glebionis coronaria. The sequence continues at coordinate 31,683,928 of CM046874.1, read as the reverse complement.
ATCCTTAGCAATGATGACTGGCGACTTCTTGTTGTCGTCAAGGAACACGTACTCGAGATGTGGCGGCAACTCCTTAAGTTCCAAATCCGGAGGATTTTCGACGGGAGGCGTTTTAAAAGTCGGAGTATCGATAGCAATGACCGTGGGAGATGGAGGCGAAGGATTGTCTTCGGTGAGAAGATTGTCAAAGAAACTCATATCTTCATCCCCCTCGGTGGGAGAATCATTAGTAGCTAAATTCACATCTCCCATGGTATCTTCAAGATTGTTCCAGAATAAATCACTATCTCCAAATAGAGACAACGATGAATCAATGGAGGACACGGTCTCAACAGTGGGAAGAGAGGTAGGAATACTTTTGCAAGCATCATTAAAGTGTTCTTCACAAACCTCATCAAGAACGTCAATACAATTAACACTCTCATATGAATAAGGCTGTTTAGACAACTTTCCCATGTTGAAGACTACTTTGTCGTTACCCACTCTCATGATAAGCTCTCCGGCTTCAACATCAATAAGAGTGCGACCGGTTCTAAGGAATGGACGACCAACAATCAGTGGTACACGAGGGTCCATCTCGTAGTCGACGACAACAAAATCAGCAGGGAAGGTGAATTTGTCGACTCCTACAATGACATCTTCGGCTATCCCCACTAGATAAGCAACCGTACGGTTGGCCAATTCCAAAGTCATTTTAGTGGGGACTAGCTCTGGGAGAGATAATTGCTTCCAAACACTTAGAGGCATGAGATTAATACTGGCACCTAGATCGGCTAGGGCCATGCAATTCTCTACTCCCGGGAAATTGCAAGGGATAAGAAAACGACCCGGATCACCAAGCTTGATTGGCAATTTCCTTAAGAGCACTGCAGAGCAGTTCTCATTAAGTTGGGTGTTGGCAATGTCGAGGAGCTTTTCCTTATCGCTCAGAAGGTCTTTAAACATTTTGGCGTATTTGGGCATGTGAGCGAGAGCCTCAGCGAAGGAGATGTTGAAATTCAGTTGTTTGAACATTTTAAGGAAATTCGAAACCTGAATATCATCCTTGCTCTTTTGCTTCTCTTTCCTCAACCTTGAAGGATAAGGTATATTGGAAGAAGAGGAAGGCTTTAGGGGAATAGGATCACTCACAACCACGGGTGGAGGAGGGGTAGAATGAAGAGGTGGAGAAATTGGGGAAGGAGAAGGAGGAGGAATAGGAGCAGGCGACTCGTTCTCCTTAGTCACAACCACTGGTGGAGGTATAGGAAGCTCGGGTTCCTTGGTACCTTTACCACTTCAAGTAGTGATTGCTTTCATCTCCCCTCTTGGGTTCGCAACGGTGTTACTCGGAAGAGTACCCGAAGAAGAGGGTTGACTACTTTGGAAAAAACTAGCCATCATGTTCCTCAGATCATTAGTCTGGCTATCCAACGTGTTTCTCATGTCAGCTCTCAAATCATTTCCTTGCTTGACCAAGTCTGCCTTCAAATTGCGCACTTCCTCTTGGAGATTTCCCACTATCACATCATTGGTCCTCATATAGGTTGCAACCTCTTGGTGTAGTGTAGTGGTGGTTTGGTTGGAAGGAGCATTGTATGCAGGTGGTTGGTAAGCTGGTTGTTGGTAGACTTGATTGTTACGTTGAGGTGGTTGTTGTTGCTTGTGAGGTGGGATGTATGGTTGACGAGGTTGTTGTTGTTGTGGAGGAGGGCGGTTAAGGTTTTGTTGTTGGTTTGGGTTGGTAGGAGGAAAGCCAGGTGGTGAAAGATAGTTGTTGCTGCGGTAGCTAAGCAAGTTACGGTCACCTTGAGGTCTAGCTTGATAAGCAGGTTGTTGGTAGGTGCCATATGTCGCATTCACATTCTCAGCAGGGTAATCTTGGGTGGCGGTACAAGTTGTGTAAGAGTGGGGACCACCGCATATCTCACAAGGTTGGCTGACAGCGTTCACTTGTGCATTTTTGGCGTTGTTGCTGTTGTTGTTGCTGATGGTGTGGGTGACAAGCGATTCAAGAAGCGTGGTGATTTTGTCAAGTCGCTTGTCGCTGTCATTAGTGCTAGCACTAGCAACATTGGTCCTAACACTCTTGGTTTGCACACGAGATTTGTTCTCAATGATGTCCCAAGCAGCATTGGAAGTCTTAGCCAATAAATTACCCCCCGAGGCACTATTCAGTGAATCTTGGTCACTCATGCTTAAACCATTGTAAAAAGTATTGATTTGATGTACTTTGGTAAAACCATGTTGTGGGCATTTTCTTAAAAGATCTTTAAAACGATCCCAAGATTCACTGAATGACTCATCGTACTTTTGTTCAAAATTTATGATCTCATTCCGCAAAGCAGTAGTACGAGAGGGTGGAAAAAAGTAGTTGATAAACTTTGTTTCCAAATCCGTCCACGAGAGAATACTCTATGGCGGTTCCTTAGCAAGCCAATGCCGGGCTTGTCCCTCTAAAGAAAAGGGAAAAAGTTGTAACCTTATAACTTCCTGTGGAACTCCATTGAACTTGACCGTGTTGGTGAGTTGTAGAAATCTCTTGATATGGTCGTGTGGGTCATCAATGGTTCGTCCCAAGAACGGTTGAGCGGAGACCATCTGGATAAAGCCTGACTTTAGCTCGAAATTGTTGGCGGCAATTGGTGGTATAACAATTGGATCCGTATTGCCATCGACATGAGCTTGCAGCAATTCAATCATTGGGCGATTATCCGGAAGGTGCTCATTGTTGTTGTTATTGTTCATGTTGTTGAAAGGCGGATTGTTGTTGTTATTATTGTTGTTCGGAGGTGGTATGTTATTGTTGTTTTGTACACCAGCCATGTCTAAGTTATCGAGAGGCTCGGGCTCTTGATAAGACGTGGATCGAGTGCGCATACACCTGCAAAAGAACGAACAAAGAGAAACAAAGCAAAAATATTTTTGGTTTTTATTGTTTTTTAATTTTTAGGATTTTTGAAAATTTTATATTTTTTAGTTGTTTTTGAAAGTTTTCTTTGAAAAAGTAACGTTCACAGGGAACGGATCCCAAAATCCAAGTTCTCACAAAAAACTTTTGATCTTAACGAGAAGAGCCGGCAGCGGCGCCATTTGATACATGGTAATGCAATGGGTTCTAATTTTCTCTCGATATCCTCTCGAATTGATCTAGGTCTTAAGTGGAATGATTGTTCTTGGTTACTAAATAAAGGGGTTTGGTTTTCTAGTCTAAGAAGAAGTGAAAATGAAAAGTTAAATCAAAGACAATTACTTTAATTATGATTAACAAAAATTTGTATTAAACTTAAGATTAAAATTAAGATTAAAACTAAAATTGAAATTAAAGTTCAATAAGCATAAATGAACAGTAAAGCAAACAAACAGTAACCTAAAACAAACAGTACCTAAAAGAAAAATTGATTCGGAACTTTAACCTTTGATTCGGAACTTTTCAAAGACAACTCATCCGGAACTTACTCATCCGGAACTTACTCATCCGGAACTTTCTGGCTTGGTTCGGAACCTTCCGAATGAAGGTTTGATTCGGAAGAATTTTCTTGATCCGGAACTTACTGGATGATTCGGAACTTTCCGAATGAAGGCGTTTGATTCGGAACTTATGCTTGACTCGGAACTTTCCGGATGAAAGGTTGGTTCGGAAGTTTTAAACTGATTCGGAACTTTAATGCTTGGTTCGGAAGTTTCCGAATGAGGGCTTCATTCGGAACTTTTTGTTTGATTCGGAAGTTCTGGGAACTCAGACAGTAGCAGTTATGCGAAGAACAAGGAACACGAATTTTAATCAAAATCAAACCAAATACTTAAAAAGGTTTTACCAAATTAAACACAAATCATTTAAATACCATAAGCAACGAATCCCACTAATAAAAACACAAATCCAAACAACTTTTGAAGATCAAATCAAGAAAAATAAAAACTTAAGAACTTGAAGATAAAGATGAAGATGAACAAGATTAAATGGAAAGATTAAACAAAAGCTTTGTATTGAATGATTAATGTTTTGACAAGATAAACCAAAGATTAAAATTACAAGATTGGAAAGACAAAGATAAAAATCACCAATCACCCTAGTGGTGATGGTGTTCTACGAACCAGGGAGAAGAAAGAGTGGGGAAAAAGAAAAATAAAAGCTTGCTCCAAAAATGTGTGAGGGGAAGGCTATTTATAGCCTTGTCCTTTGGTTGGTGAGTGGGCTTTCTCCCGTTCTTCTTGTCTTTTCGTCTTTTCAGAAAAGTTTCCGTTTTCGATTCTGATTCGGGATTTGTTGTCGATTAAATTCAACTCGTCTTTTAATTTCTTCGTTTAATAGACTTGAGTTTCTTCGACTTATATAAATCTTCCATCTTTGGTCCTTTTCTTCGATAAATCTTCGAATAGGCCCAGCGACTTCAAATCTTTTGCATCTCTTGGACAATAGACTTTATCTTGAGTCTTTTTCTTCAGTAAAACCCGTGCAATCCCATGTTTTCTTCAATATTTATCCGGTTGGTTCTGAAAACACAACAAACACAAAAACCACGCATAATTCCAAACAAATGATATTAAATACGTGTTTTGGTCTCGTTTTAGCCCGAATTAAGTGGTGAAAGGATGGGTGTTTACACACCTATCAGGCTCATTGTTGTTGTTATTGTTCATGTTGTTGAAAGGCGGGTTGTTGTTGTTATTATTGTTTGGAGGTGGTACACCGGCCATGTCTAAGTGATCGAGAGGCTCGGTCTCTTGATATGACGTGGATCGAGTGCGCATACACCTGCAAAAGAACGAACAAAGCAAAAATATTTTTGGTTTTTATGTTTTTTTAAATTTTTTTGTATTTTTGAAAATTTTATATTTTTTAGGATTTTTGAAATTTTTTATGAAAAAGTAACGTCCACGGGGAACGGATCCCAAAATCCAAGTTCTCACAAAAAACTTTTGATCTTAACGAGAAGAGCCGGCAGCGGCGCCATTTGATATATGGATTTTGCAATGGTTCAGATTACACTCTCTCGATATCCTCTCGAATTGATCTCAGTTTAAAGTGGAATAATTTGTTCTTGGTGACAAAAAGTGGATTTAGTTTTCTAATCTATTAAACAGCGAAATGACTAAAATGATAATAATTTAATCTTAAAACAATCAACAATTAAAAATTAATACTTGAATTTAAACAAAACAGCGACTGAAAAGTTACCCTATGCGGAGTGTTCTCTGATCGGAATAATATGCCCTTAAACGGAAAATAACCCTATGCGGAAAATCATCCTCCTATTCGGAAAATAATGCTGTGCGGAATAAATTCAAGAAATGGCCTATTCGGAATGTAGTGCTGTTCGGAAAGTATGGACCTATTCGGAAAAACACATCTATGCGGAAAATATGGTTCTATTCGGAAAACAAAGCCCTATTCAGAAAAGGAATGCTATTCGGAAAATCTCAAGCCTATGCGGAAAAATAAGCTTATTCGGAAAATTCTCATGCAGAAAAATGATGCTATTCGGAAAAACACCCTTATGCGGAAAATCTGTTCAATTCGGAAAAATATGGCTGTTCGGAATATATGAGATATTCCGAGTAAGAGAAAATTAAAAGCCCTATTCGGAATATCCAAAATTCCGAATAAGGGAAATGGGAAATAGTCTACTCGGAATAAAAGGTTCTGTTCGGACAGTACTGGGAAGCGAAGAACAGAAACAGTAGCAGTAAAACAGGGGCCACGAATTTAAATCCAAATCAACTCAAATACTCAAAAAGGTTTTACCAAATCAACCAATAATCATTTAAATACCATAAGAAATAAATCCCACCAATAAAAACACTAAATCAACAACTTTTTAAGATCAAACTTGAATCAAATAAGAAAACTTAAGAACTTGCAATAGAAGATGATGAAGAACAAGATGAATGAAAAGATGGAATTGAAAGATTAATGTAAAAGTAACAAGAGTAATGATTAAGAGTTACAAGATTGAAAGGAAATATTAAAAATCACCAAACACCCTAATGGTGTTGGTGATGAACCGATCCTAAGAAACTGGGCAAAAGAAAAATAAAAGCCCCCTCCAAAATGTGAAGGAAAACCCTATATATAGTCCTAGTGGTTGGTTGGTGAGTGGGCTTTCTCCCTTTCTTCTTGTCTTCTCGTCTTTTCAGAAAAGTTGACGTTTTTTATTCCGATTCGGGATTTGTCGTCGATTAAATTCAACTCGTCTTTTAATTTCTTCGTTAATTAGACTTGAGTTTCTTCGACATATGTAAATCTTCCATCTTTGGTCCTTTTCTTCGATAAATCTTCAAATAGGCCCGTTGACTTCAAATCTTTTGCATCTTTTGGACAATAGACTTCGTCTTTAGTCTTTTTCCTTGATAAAACCCGTGCAATCCCATGTTTTCTTTAATATTCATCCGGTTAGCTCTGAAAACACAATAAACACAAAAACCACGCATAATTCCAAACAAATGATATTAAATACGTGTTTTGGTCTTGTTTTAGCAAGAATTAAGTGGTAAAAGGATGGGTGATTACACACCTATCACATACTATAAGGGTAATTGAGAAAGACACCTAGAGCATTGGCGTGAGATTTGGAGATAGTTGGAGAACGCATTATATTAGGAAGAATTCTTCTACAAAGAGAGAGTCACCGGTGAGAGGGGCATTTTTCCCCATTGATGAGAATGTAGGGAATAAAGGAGGAAACACCTAAATTATAGACTGAAGACGGGATATAAGATGGTATGGAAATTAAGATTGTGGAAAGACAAGCGAAAAGTAGTGTGGAGGAATAATGATTCGAGGGAGAAAGAGGTTGTCAAGATAGTGGGGAGATATTGAAGGGAAAACCGTTAGAGCAAGAGGTTAGTAGTCACGAACAATGGAGCGTTCACCTAGAAAAAAGGTGTAACACCTGTTAGTATGAAGGATGGTTAGTTACTTGGTGCCGAGCATGGGAAAGCAAGGATGAGGTGAGGTGGTTATGACATGTTTCATGTGAATGTTATGGGAAGCTTTTGGTTATGCAATCCTGCATATACCATTGGATGTGATTAAGGTTGGGAGAACTTCCGAATGATGGAAAATCTGTAGAGGAGAAGCCGTTAGGTCTGGTGATAGGAATTGTAGTAGAAACTGTTGGAGTTAATTCATAGGAGATGAGGTGGATCACTGTTACAGTGTGATGAAGTTAGAAGCGGCCAACGTATTGGACCGGAGGTGGATCGGAAAACTATGGAGGTGATGGCGGTGCTTAAGTAGAGGTTGAAAATGGCAAAGAAACGACAAGAGAGCTGTGCGGACGAGAGGCATACGCCGTTGGGATTTAAGATTTGAGGTAAGGTATGCTAGAGGTTTCACCATGGAAAGGAGTGATGTGGTTTAGGAAGAAAGGGAAGATAGCACCTAGAATCATGGGTCCGTTCGAAATCCTCGAAAGAATTGGACCAGTGGCTTATAGGTTGAGGAATTAATGGGAGAAATGAGTAGTATGCATGATGTATTTTGTGTATCAAGATTGAGGAAATGCTTAGCAAGAACCGACTTGCAAGTACCGTTAGATGATATAAGTATGGATACGAGTCTTCGTTTCATCGAAGAACCGGTATAGATTTTGGGTCGTGAAGCTAAGACGTTTGAAAAAAGGGTAATCTACCGTAGTTATGGTTAGATGGAATTTGGAAAGTTGACTAGAGTTCACGTGGGAACGGGAAGGATTTATGAGGAACAAGTATCCTTAGATATTTGCTAATGATGATCCTAAGGAGTAAATCTCGGGACGAGATTTCTATTAGGAGGGAGTGATGTGACAACCCCGGTTTTTGAGGTTCGTCACTTAGTCTTATTTTTGGGGTATTTTGTGTGACTATGTGTTTTATGTGATTTATGTGTTAATATGTGTGATTTTGGGGTTGAGAATGGACGAAATGATGTACATGATTTGTAAACATGGTACGGGTTGGAAATGAAATGAAATGAGATCAGAATTGAACTGCGAGAAAGTTCGGATATCCTTTTTACAAGTTTTCGTGTACGTATCGTATGTTTTATGTATGTATTAAGTATATGTTATATGGTTAGCATAAGTTTTAGAGATACTTTCCATAATTAAAAACTTTTGGAAATGGCGGTTAGTTCGGAAATTACGTAAAAAGTCGAAAAATTAGCGAATAGGTGTCCGGTTTTGATCCGGAAGGGTCAAGATGTTAACTAATGGTAATTATAAGTTAATAGCAATTAAATTAATAAAATAATGAAGGAGGAGTCAGAATTGTGGCCCCATAGCTGAATATTTTAATAAAAAAAGATAATTACCATATAAGAGTCCTAACTGGGCCTAAACTTAATCAGGAGGTTACCAAAGCATATATAAACACCCCAAGACCTCAAAAACGACCCATAAACCTTAAATTAAACTCTGATACAGTCAAATAGCAATGGAGGATCAAGAAGAGTCGAATTTATGCTCAGGATTTAAAGGTACATAATTAAGCTAGGTTGATTAACATTAATTTACGTATTTGTAACCTACTATGATGGATTAGGGTTTGAGATTCATAATTTTTTATTAGGGTTTGTTAATGATCTGTAATTAATAATGTAATTAATGGGTTTTTATCATTGGAAATCGTTTTTAGGTTTTAATCACCTTGAACAATTCTTCTACCAACAATTTCAATGCTATCACCCTATCTTGTGAGACATGTGGAGGCCCTCACTCATACTTGCAATGTGATAAAGTTCAAAACTTTCAAGGAGAATGCTATGCTTATAATGATGAGGGAAGAGAACACTTTAAACCTAACATCAATCCTAATCACCTTTCATACAAGTCCAACAATCACCTTGCTCCACCCGGTTTCCCTCCCCAAAAACCCACCCAAAACCAACTAAACACTCCACAAATGCTCAATAGAAACCAAGGGTCAAGGAGAAATTATCAAGGGAACAAAAACAATAGAGGGCCAAATAACTTTCAAAACCAATGGAGCAATTTTCATGGCAATAACCAACGCTTTCCTAATCCACCTCAATATCCAAACCAAGGTTTTCATCAAGGAAATATGCAACCTTTTCTTATGGATTTGATTCTTCAAAAGCTTAATGATCATGAGAGGAAAATGAAGGAAATGCAAGAGGAGACTAACAAGAAATTCATGTTGCTCTTAAATCAAAGACCACAAGGTGCTTTACCTTCCAACACTCAAACCAATCCAATGGCAAATGTAAATGCAATCACTACAAAGTGGGAAAACAACCATTGACCCTTCAATTCCTCCTACACCTCCTTTGGTAACACCTACCACGGTTCCTTCTTGTGACAAGCCTACACCCTCTAAGCCTATACCTTCCAATGCTACACCTTCAAACTCTACACCTACTAATCCTTCACCTTCTCCACCTATCATTGAAGAAACCAACAAAGAAAGTCCTCCAACACCCTCTACTCAACCTTTACCCAAACAAAATATACCCTATCCTTCTAGGATGAAAAACAGGAAGAAGCTTAAGAACAAAGGTGATATACAAGTTTCCAACTTCTTGAGGATGTTTAAGCAATTTAATATCAACATATCTTTTGCGGAGGCTTTAGCTCACATGCCTAAATTTGCCAAGATGTTTAAAGACCTTCTTTCAAACAAAGAGAAATTGGTAGATGTGCCTAATGCTTCATTGAACGAGAATTGTTCCGCGGTGTTGTTAAAGAAGTTGCCTACTAAACTTGATGATCTATGTTGGTTCTTAATTCCATGTAATTTCCCGGGGGTTGAGAATTTCATGGCACTAACGGACCTTGGTGCTAGCATAAATTTGATGCCTTTGTCGGTTTGGAAACGACTTTCCCTTCCCGAGCTTACACCTACTAAAATGAAACTTGAATTAGCTAATCAAACAATTGCTTATCCGTTGGGGATCGCGGAAGATGTTTTTGTAGGGGTGGATAAGTTCACATTCCTCGCGTGGATTATGATATGGATCCTAGAGTTCCCCTTATTGTAGGAAGACCTTTCTTGAGAACCGGTCGTACTCTCATTGATGTTGCGGAAGGGGAACTCACTATGCGGGTAGGCGATGAAAAAGTTGTGTTGAATATGGGGAAGCTATCTAAGAAATCTAATGAGCCCGAGGCGGTGAAGCATATGAATGTTGTTGATAAGGAGGTGTATAACATTGATATTCTTGATGAAGTTTGTGATGAATATTTTCATGAAGCTTGCAAGAGTGGAAATTATGATATTACCCATGTTGAGACCATAACCTCCATTTTTGGTGATTTTGTGATACATTCAAATCCTCATTTTGAAACATCAATTGATAATCCACTTTTCGAAGACAATGAGGAAGAAAATGCGGATTATAGTGATGATGAACCACCTCTTTTTGATACACCAATCTATGATGAATATAGTGATGATGAGTTCTCCATTTTTAAGCCTCCAATATATGATGATCACCATACCTTAGGTTTTGAGAAGATACCTTTTGAGTCACCACTCTTTGACATCCCAATATATGATGGTCATAGTGACGATGAGGGTGTTGGGCCAATGAAAGTTTTAACTATGGCCCAGTCTAGATTTGTTTAATTAGACTAAGTGTTACCGATCGCTGAGAGGACTAGCAACAGAGTCCAGACCAATGGAAGGCAAAGCCTTAGCTGGCACACCAGGAACATTCAAGTCAAAGACTACGTCAGAGAAGTCGAAGACAATCTGAAGTTATACTCACCAGCGATTATGGATAGCTGGGATGTAGAAGGAATGTGCTGGTGTTCAAGGATCTCTGAGTTGACAATGCTCAGAGATCACTTAAGAACCCTAGAAGTCTGGGACAAGCAAAGCTTGTCCAATCCTTAATAGTTTAGGCGGGAGAATCTACCAAGTGTTTTAAGTGGGACAAAACAAGAGATTCAAGACAAACCCTAGTACGACCTAGTAGGACAAAAGGTGAACAGTTGGCAGAACTGTTCACCTAAAGTTGTTTAAAGGTATGTCTCGATTTGGACATGTATTTAATACGTTGTACTCTTCCATTCAGAAGGTGACACGTATCAACTACTCCCACTAAGGAAGCAACCTCGTACACTATAAATAGGAGTGAGAAAGGAGAATTAAATCAACCCTTGTGCTTGGGTAATTTATCTAAGTTCTTTCTCACCTTGGAACCGCTGAGCCCTCAGCTGTCCACCAGCGTCTCATTGGTTCCCTTGTAAACTTGAGTCTCGAATCTAGTTTACTTGTTCTAGGGTTCATTTCTTGTTGTCATTCAACGAGTGTATTCATAGCACTTTGTAATACTTTGTTTATAACAGTTAATAAAGCATTAAGTGTTTGAAAAGTATTTCATTGTGTTTTTCGTGGTTATAAGAGTTATAGTTATCAACAATTGTCATATTAAGGGACTTTCAATTGGTATCAGAGCGGTTTGATTTATAAAACTTTTCATAAACCGTTCTTGTTTTTAAAATCAAGATCTCAATATGGTTGATACTATACCTCCTCCACCCTTTGGTCAAACCAGTCAAGGTACAACTTCGACCACCGCACCGGCCACCACATCCACTACCATGCCTACACCAGTTGTAAGCACTGGTAATAATGATGATGACCTTCCTCGACTACTTGATGTTCGAGGGGGGTCACATGTGTCCAATGTTCCAGCATTCGATGAAGAAGATTTTTCAAGTTGGAAAAGTGAATTTCTTATATATTTAAATGGCTTAGAACCCTTCTTGATAGAAATCTTAAAAAATGGTCCCTATGTACCACTGGCCGTTTCCTCTACCCCTGAGAGACCTATTAAGAAGCCTGTTAAGCAATGGTCTCCAGCGGATAGACGTCTGGCTAACCAGGACAAGAGACTCAAAAGTATCATAGTCTCTGCCTACCCAAGAACATTATGAAGTCCATCATTAAATGCAACTCTGCTAAGGAGATGTGGACTGAGTTAGTTCTAGGGTATGAAGGTCCAAAGGAAACAAAAGAAACCAAGATCCAAGCCCTTAGACTTAAGTTTAATGCTTTTAAAGCTTTGGAAACAGAAACTGTTGCACAAACTTATACTAGGCTTAAGATTTTGTTGAATGATTTGGGAAACAATGGAGTTGTTCTACCTAAGGCTGAGGTTAATGCTACATTTGTCAATAGTTTACCTAGAAAATAGCTTAGCCTAAATCAGACCTTAAGAGCAAACAATGCTATAAAAATGATACTCTAGCCCAACTGTTTGGTAGATATAACTATGAAGAAGGGCTAATTGACTCTATTTACAAATCAGAGACTGACAGGTTTATCATCAATATCACTGGTTCAAAAGCTCTTGTTGCTAACCATTCCTTTTAGGACAACGACTCTGACATAGAAGAGGACACCAGAAGCAGTCAAGAATTTCTTGATGAATTACATGCTGAGTTCCATGACAGAGCCCTTCTAGCTGACCAAAAGAGGTACTACAAGAGATCTGGTAGAGTTGGAGCTGCAAAGGTTGATAAATCCAAGGTGTCATGCTACACTTGTGGAAAGACTGGTCACTTTCAGAAGGATTGTTGGTCAAACAAAACCTCCTCTCCAAGCTTTCCTTCATCCAGCAACAACAACAGCAAGAAGAAGTTCTCCACCTCACCTTTCAAGCAAACTTCTCACTCTGATTCAGAGGGGAAGAAGAACTACAAAGTTAAGTACAAAGCCTTGAAAGATGAGTTGTTATAACTCAACCAGAAAGCTGATGATGCAGCCAAGAAGAAAGATGTTAAGAAGACTAAAAAAGGTCTGATTGCTGCCTCATTTGACTTGGATGATGAACCCCTCACATCTGAGGATGAAGGTACCACTACCGTCAGAGCCTTTATGGTTGTCGCTGATGAAGAACCCGCTGTGGGTAAAAGTGAAGCAAGATCTGGTCAATGGGTGGACATCACCATGAAAAAGGCACAAAGAATGCTATCTATGGCTGAAGGTCTTGATAGAGACCATGTCAGTGACTATACCTTGGTTGACCTCCACTTTGTGGAAAAGCAAAGAAAAAACCTGTTAAACAAATTTCATAGTCTTAAAACAGAGTTAAACCTTTGCCAATATGAATTAACAAATCTTACGCCATTTGTGAATCTTGTTAATCAACTTCAAAATGAAGTAAGCAAATTATCTATTGAAAATCACTCTTTATCTGATGAAAACTCAGAACTCAGAAAAACCATTGAAAAATGGAATTTGGCTCAATCCACAGTGGAAGAAATAGTCGTTGAATCCATACCTGGTGATGTGGTTCAGGCTATTGGGGGAAAGGGTAGATACAAAAACCATATACATGTTCCCAGTGTTAAATTTTTCCTTTCAGATGTTTCTTCTCCATCTTCCACCTGTGTGGATGAGAAAAACTCTGACAAGAAATCAGAGGTACCGGCCCCACCAAGACTCGCTAGTGCCAACCCACCTGATTCCTTGCTTGGCCCAAAACCTCCAACCAAAACCCCTGGGAATTCAATTCTCAAAGTCGCTGATAAAGCGAACAGGCCAAGGACTCCAACAAACCCACTCCTCCCCCTTGAAGATCTTTCCCCCACCAATCAACTTCTCCTCACCTTGATGGAAGAAGTAAAGGGGTTGAAAGAACAAATCAACCCCAGAGTTAATAGTCCATCTGTTAACTCTATTGGTGAAGGATCCAGTATCTCTAAGGGGAGAGCTTTGTTCAGGCCTTACAAGCATTGCGGTTTTAAGAATCATTCCTCTGAGGATTGCTCAAAGAAACCAAAATGTATCACATGCGAGTCTATTGAACACAGTTCTAGAGAGCATGAGGAGGTCATTGCAGTTCAAAGAACCAGAACTCAAATGAGATCAAAAACTCCTCACAGGTCCTCAAGAAGAGCTGAGCCTAAACCCAAAGATAATTCTCAGGGTTACAGACCAAATCCCCCATGCAAGTACTGCGGCTTCTTCGACCATCACTCTGATGAGTACGAGCATTTCCCGGATGTGACATCTGTGGAAGTATGCGTCATGAACCTAGAGACTGCAACCAAAGAGAGGGAGGAAACCAGAGAAGGACCAATGTCGTTGGTCAGCGACAACATGGACCCACTGGAAAGTGGGTTCATCATAGAAACTAATCTGGCTTTGTTATATCTATGCAGGAATATCTGAAGAAATTTGTTTGGTATCTGAATAGTGGGTGCTCCAGACATATGACAGGGGTTAAACAATATCTGCATAGATATAAAAAGGAGTCTGGTCCAAAAGTATTCTTTGGAGATGACTCCTCAAGGGCTACTGAGGGTTATGGCTCATTGGATTGTAATGGAATAACCTTCACAAGGGTCGCTTATGTTAATGGACTTAAGCACAACTTAATCGGCATTAGTCAACTCTACGATGTTGGCTTCAAAGTTCTGTTCACTAAGACCCAAGGAACAATCTTCAATCAAAATGATGATGTTGTTCTAATTTCACCCAGAAGAAGGGATGTGTATGTCATCGACATGACATCTTGTTCAGAAGGGACAAACACTTGTCTCTATGCCAAAGCATATGATAGTGAAAATTGGCTATGGCATAAGAGACTCTCCCATCTCAACTTCAAAAACATCAACAAACTGGCCAAGAATGATTTAGTAGCTGGGCTTCCCTCTCTGACCTTCACCAAAGACAGACCCTGCTCAGTCTGCGAGAAAGGGAAGCACCACAGAGCCTCATTCAAGACAAAACAATCATTCTCCATAAATAAGTGTCTCCATCTTCTTCACATGGACTTATTTGGACCAGTAAAACCTCAATCCCTTAATCACAACAAGTATACACTAGTCATTGTAGATGAATTCTCTAGATTCACATGGGTATTCTTTCTCAAAAGAAAGAGTGATGCTGCTGAAAGAATAATGTCCTTCATCAGAAAAATAAAGAACCTCAATGACTACAGAGTTAAGGCTATCAGAAGTGAAAATGGCACTGAATTCAAGAATCATGCCATGGAAGCCTTTTGTGATGAAAAGGGAATATCATAGAACTTTTCTAACCCAGGCAACCCCTGAACAAAATGGTGTCGCTGAAAGAAGAAACAGAACCCTCATAGAGGCTGCTAGAACCATGCTCAGCGAATCAAGACTTCCAAAACAATTTTGGGGTGAAGCTGTGAACACAGCCTGTTATACACAAAACAGATCCATTATAGTGAAGAGACACGGCAAGACCTCTTATGAAGTGTATAGGAAGAGAGCTCCTGATGTAAGCTACTTCCATGTCTTTGGTTGCCCTGTTTTTATTCACAACTACAGAGATCACCTGGGAAAATTTGATGAAAAGTCTGATGATGGATTCTTCGTTGGCTACTCTCCCACCTCCAGAGCTTATAGAGTATTCAACATCCGCAGACAAGAACTAGAAGAATCTATCCATGTCACCTTCAATGAAGCAGATGCTGTCATTAATCACACCAACACAGGAGAATGTGACATTGACTTCAATGAAGTTAAATCATATCCAGAGGATGATTTATCAAATCCCAAGGAATCATCTAAGGCTTGTCATAAGGACTTCCGTTATGTTCATGCATTTGATCCTCATTCAATCTCTGACATCACTCAAGAGGTTGAAAATGCTGAACCAATCACTCCACCCACTACAGTGAATGTTGGTCTCATCGAACCAATCTCTCCTCTTGATGAAGAGATTATGGATGAAGAAATAATATGTGAAGAATCCCCAACATTCATTGAACCTGCTGTGACTCCTGAACCCACAGAGACCCCTGCTCCTCAATCCAAATGGAGTAGGAACCAAGATATTCTTCTGGTGAATATTCTTGGTGAACCCTCTAAGGGAGTCACCACCAGAGGAAAATTGAGATCTCTGGAAACCGCCTCAGCAAATGAATGCCTTTTCGCTGATTTTCTCTCTGAGGATGAACCTAAGATTGTGGCTGCTGCGCTTCTAGATGAAGGGTGGGTTGTTACCATGCAAGATGAGTTGAATCAGATCAAGAGGAACAAGGTGTAGACTCTGGTAAAAGCTCCAGCTGGGAAGCAAGTGGTTGGAACTAAATGGGTCTACAGAAACAAGAGGGATGAAGCTGGCATGATTGTCAAAAACAAGGCTAGGCTTGTGGTGCTGTGATATAATCAATCTGAGGGGATTGACTATGATGAAACGTTTGCACCAGTAGCCAGATTGGAAGCTATCAGAATCTTCCTAGCCTTTGCAGCTTATATGGGGTTTACTGTATACCAGATGGATGTGAAGAGTGCTTTCCTAAATGGCAAGCTTGCAGAGGAAGTATATGTCTATCAACCCCTAGGGTTTGAAAGCAGTGAGTATCGAGATCACATCTGCAGACTTCATAAAGCACTCTATGGGCTGAAACAAGCGCCTAGAGCCTGGTATGAAACCCTATCAAAATTCTTACTTGAAAATAAATTTTTCAGAGGTACCATTGATCAAACCCTGTTCACTTATAGGTCCAAGGGTGATGTCATTTTAGTACAGATTTATGTGGATGATATAATTTTTGGTTCAACCAATATTACATTGAGCAAACAGTTTGCCAAACTAATGACCAAAAAATATGAAATGAGCATGATGGGGGAATTAACTTTTTTCTTGGCTTTTCAAATTAAACAAAATTCAAAAGGAATTTCCATTTGTCAAGAAAAATATGTTAAGGATTTGCTCAAGAAGTATGATCTGTCTGATTGTGCATCAGTGAAATGCCCCATGCTTCCTCCCAACAACTTGGGAGCTGATGACTCAGGGGTCTCTGTTAATGAGACCTAATATAGAGGCATGATTGGGTCACTGATGTATCTCACTTCAAGCAGACCAGACATATAATTTGCCACATGTCTCTGTGCTAGGTACCAAGCTAACCCCAAGGAATCCCACCTTGTAGCTGTCAAAAGAATTTTCAGGTACTTAAAAGGATCTCCCACATTGGGTCTCTGGTATCCTAATGGATCAGGCTTCGACCTCAAAGCCTACTCAGACTCTCACTACGCTGGGTGCTGTCTTGATAGAAAGAGCACCTCTAGGAGTTGTCAAATCCTTGGAGGAAAGTTAGTATGCTGGAGTGCCAAGAAACAAAACTCTGCGGCCATGTCATCAGCTGAAGCTGAATACGTAGCGGCCGCTGGTTGTTGTGCTCAAGTTCTCTGGATGAAAAGTCAGCTGGCTGATTATGGGATCATTTATGAAAAGGTTCCCATATTCTGTGACAACACAAGTGTTATAGCCATCTCCAATAATCCGGTACTTCATTCCAGAACTAAGCATATTGACATCAGGTATCACTTTATCAAAGACCATATTTTAAAAGGTGATATTGAGCTTCATTTTATACCCACTGAATACCAACTCGCTGATATATTCACCAAGCTTCTGGCTGAGCCAAGTTTTACTAGGTTGGTTGCTGAGCTGGGTATGCTCAATATTGGTAAACAAATCTGATAAATGATCTCTGTCTCTGCGCATTAAAGGGAATTGAATGTAACGAGATAGTTACATTCCAATGGGAGTTAATATATTCCCGTATTTAATTCAAATGATTATCCTTTATTGTCAACAACTTTCCCGCTTTCCAAGGGACAGAAAAATCACATGAAGAGTCAAGGGGTCCCACTTTTCCTAAAAGGTAATTTTTTGCATTAAATGCTTTAATTGAAACGGATAAACCTTTTATGAAAACCGTTGACTCATTTTCCAAACTTCACATTACTCATTACTTTCACACACACATACTATTCATCTTCTTCAAAACCTCCATTTCTTCCACACTTCAACAATGGCGTCTTCATCAACAAACACAGCTTTCACCGTCCTGGCCGCCTCGAACGTAGATTTTGGGATACACGATGGTAAGATTTCCCTGAACAACTATGTAGCTCTCTTGGAACACAACAACTCCCTCTACCAACCATTGTTCTCCTTCCTCAAGAACTCCACCATTTTTGAAGCCATTACCAGAGTACCTTCCACGTGCTACCACCAATACTTGAAGGAGTTTTGGTATAGCGCCGAAGTTGATCAAACCTCTTCACACATCACCTTCAACCTTTCCACACATCCCCAACCTCTCACTTTTGATCTTCACACCTTTGCCAAAGTCATTGGACTTCCAGTCAATGAAGGCATGTCCGATGTGCCTGCCAGTGCGACGGTAAAGAACGCTCTGGCTACCCTTCGTCCTCATGACAACAATGATAAACCTTTCACCAACCAAGGTTTCCAGAACAAATCACTGATCAAAGTGAACTACTTTTCACCCATCTGGAGGACGCTGATGCTATACATTGTGAAATGTCTGGGTGGAAACCAGGGGTCTCATGATCAACTTAATGGAGCCCAGCAAGCAATTGCTTACAGCTTAATCTGGGGGCAAGATATAGGGATCGCTCACATACTTTACTCTGACCTCACTGCTAAGCTGGAAAACAAAGGGAAGAAGAATAGACTAGCCACCATCTGCTACACAAGATATCTCTCTCTTCTCTTAGAAGATATGCTGGGTGAAGGCTACACAAATGATGAACTTCTCTCCTTCTTTGCTTATCACATCACTGCTGCTTCACTAAAGACTCCCTTGGAAGATGAAGTGCCTCTCAGCAGGCACATGATGCAGGTCGCTGGGCTACTGGTTACTGATGGAGAGCCCTTGATCCCTCATAATGAGGTGAATGTTGAAAGACTAACTGACAAGTCTCTGTTAAAGACCTCTGTGCAGTCTTCTTCTCAGCCCAAGGTGCCCAAGGACAAGAAGAAGAAGAGGAAAGACATCCCCCTTTCCTCTTAAACCCCATATGTTAATCCTTTCAAGAATAAGAAGACTAAGAAGAACCCATCCCCTTCTCTGGAGGATGTGGTTGAAGAGTCCACCGCTGACAAACAACCTGAGTCTAGCGTCTCCCAGTCAGCAGAGACGACTAAGAACCTTATCAACGCTGATATCTCTCAGGTATTAGTTTTCCATTTTATTCTCTTGGAGGTTCACATACAATCACTCTCAACATTCTGTAGGAGAGAGTGATGAAGTCTTAGGGTTTGCCTCAACCCATAGAGTGTCTGTGTCAGCACCTAGAACTCATAGGATTATCTGTACACTCTGTCTTAACACAAGGATATGATTCATTTGTGCTCATAACGCACCCCGATGATCCTTCACCCTCTGGACTGTGGTCTTGTCCATAACAACTTGAGCATGCTATAGGTCCCGACCCAGAGTCTCTGCACTTCACGTAGTCTCCGGGTCCCCTCATATGAAAAGAGTCCCAAAGAATTTATTCTTTTGGGGGACTGAATAATCACCCTTAGTCTTCCTAGGGGCAGCGATAAAAGGCGACCATTCCTTCAAATATGTCACAACTAAAAGAGTCCCAAAGAATTTATTCTTTTGGAGGGACTGAATAATCACCCTCAGTCTTCCTTGGGGCAGCGATAAATGGCGACCTTTAACTTCCATGAATTCACAATTAAAAGAGTCCCAAGGAGCAATCCTTTAGGGGGGGCTGGATAATCACACCCAGCTATCCTAGGGGCAGCGAATGGCGACCATTCACCACATAATTTTCACAAATCAAAAGAGTCCCAAGGAGTAATCCTTATGGGGGAGCTGGATAATCACACCCAGCTATCCTAGGGGCAGCGAATGGCGACCCTTCAACATAACTGTTTCACAATTAAAAGAGTCCCAAGGAGAAATCCTTAGGGGGGCTGGATAATCACACCCAGCTTTCCTAGGGCAACGAATGGCGATCTATAACTTCATATTTTTTCACATTGGTTACTAATAAATGTCATAACAGGCTCATAATCTTCATGAAGAACAGCAGAATGATGATTCCTATTCCATTGTTGGTGATGAAAATGCTGAAGCCCCCCACATAGATCTCGATGCCATGTCAGACATTAATTCCATGCCAGAGGATGAGTTCTTCATTATTGAAGATGACTTGACCATTTCAGACTATGCTGATATGGATGCTGATGATGACCAAGTTACATCAGAGTTAAAACCCATCTCCTTCCCATCAATGACAAATGTGCAAGAACTGGCTGCAAAGCAGCTATTGGACCAGAGGCTCTATACACCAACCCCAGTTCCCTTCCTAACTTTACCAAACGTCATGGAACTGGGGGCGAAGCAACACTTAGAACACTTACAAAACCTCAAGCATGTCCATGTTCCTCGAATGAAAGATGTTCAGGAACTCGCCGCTGAGGATCTCTGGGTCAAGAGGGGTGACATCAGTAAAACAAAGCCCAAAGTCACAAATGATGTCATCCTCTTTGAATTGCAAACACTCACCCATGCTGCTGAGGAACTCACCACCACCCTAGAGACTTCACTAACTTCATCTGTAGAGTCCTCTATTATGGCACTGCTTCCGCAACTACTGGGAAATGTCTTGCAAACTCACCTCCCAGCTGTTCTAGACCAGAGCCTTCAGCAATACATACCATCAGTCCTCACAACCGTTGTCAAAGCAAATGTTGCAGCTATTGCCAAGGCGTCTGAGCTTTCAAGAAAACTTCTTCAGGAGCTCTTACAAGAGGAACTTAAAGAAATCTGCTTATTTGTCCATCAAGAATTAGTTAAGTTCCTCAAAACTGGATCAGGCACAGCTACTGCCGGCGCTATGCCTGAGGAGGAGAATTCAGCAACCTCCACCTCTAAAGAAGAAGCAGACACCGCTTCACCTAAGGGGGAGCAATCACTTAAACAACCAACACCTTCAACAGGGATTCCAACACCAAAACCTCTCAGATCCTTCAACCCCATCACTGAAGCAGCAAAGGACAAGGTCAAAGGAATTGCCATTAAAGAACCTGAAATAACCCTGCACTCCCTCCAAGAAGAAGGCGGATCCACAGCCAAGCTCTCCAAACACTCTGACCTGAACAAATTTAAGAGCACTGATGAACCACCACTTACCCCAGAGAAGGCAAAGGCTCAAATCTTGGAACACAAAAGGCTTGCAAACATTAGAGCAACTGAACTCAAGAGCAAAGAAGCTCTGAAAAACTCTCTCCTGCTGTAAAGGAAGCCCAGTTGGTTAAGCTTAAAGAACTAGAATTTAAAAGGAGCAACCTTCAAAAGGAATATGAAAGAATTGTGGACCAAAGAGCTGAACCCGGTCAAATCACCAAGTATGCATGTTACACTGACAAAGACAAAAGAGTGGTGATGACACTTTACAAAGAAAACCAACTAACCAACTACAAAGTCTTTAGTGACTTTAAACTCAGAGATCTGGGGCTCTCTGAATGGTTAGAAATGTTGTCTCTTGCCCAAAAGAAGACTGGACCTGGTGCTGCCCAAATGACGAAAAACATTCAAGCAAAGCTGAATTGGGTAAGAGACACGGCAAAGAAGCTGAAGGTACCTCTACCTCCTCAACTTTCACAACAACAACCTTCTCAAGGACAAAGGAAAAGAAAAACCCAAATGGGGCCTCTGGTGGAGAAGTTGGTCATTGAGAATATTGTTGTAGATGGGATGCACAGAAACTTGGTACTACCCAAAGAGATCGCTAAACCAGTAGGGGGCCAAGTATACTCAGAACTAGAGACAGGTATGGTCTTCATGAATGGTAATTGTGAGTATTGCTTTCAGCGGATGAATGAACTACATCTGGCATCAACCATCCAGCTCATCAGACTCAAACAGGGCATCCTAAGGAATTGCAAATTAGCTGGGATTTTGAGTTTGAAGTTGAGCTAGTCATCAACTCTAGAAGTGACAAAGTTGAAGCCCAGAGAATCTGATCAAGGCCTTGATCGCTGAAGAACCTTTTATTTTTGTTTATGTTTACCCCACTGGGTGTTCTTGTAATAGACTAGGTTCTTTATGTTTAATAAAACTCTGAGGTGTGTTTGTTAAATTATGTGTAAGAAGAAGTTGTGTACTCACTTACAATAATTTTAGACTTAGTATAATTTATAAACAAATAGGGGAGATTGTTGGGCAATGAACGTTTTAACTATGGCCCAGTCTAGATTTATTTAATTAGACTAAGTGTTACTGATCGCTGAGAGGACCAGCGACAGAGACCAGACCAGTGAAAGGCAAAGCCTCAGCTGGCACACCAGGAACATTCAAGTCAAAGACAACGTCAGAGAAGTCGAAGACAATCTGAAGTCATACTCACCAGCGATTATGGATAGCTAGGATGTAGAAGGAATGTGCTGGTGTTCAAGGATCTCTGAGTTGACAATGCTCAGAGATCACTTAAGAACCCTAGAAGTCTGGGACAAGCAAAGCTTGTCCAATCCTTTATAGTTTAGGCGGGAGAATCTACCAAGTGTTTTGAGCGGGATAAAACAAGAGATTCAAGATAAAGCCTAGTACGACCTAATGGGACAAAAGGTGAACAATTGGCAGAACTGTTCACCTAAAGTTGTTTAAAGGTATGTCTCGATTTGGACATGCATTTAATACGTTGTACTCTTCCATTCAGAAGGTGACACGTATCAACTACTCCCACTAAGGAAGCAACCTCGTACACTATAAATAGGAGTGAGAAAGGAGAATTAAATCAACCCTTGTGCTTGGATCATTTATCTAAGTTCTTTCTCACCTTGGAACCGCTGAGCCCTCAGCTGTCTACCAGCGTCTTATTGGTTCCCTTGTAAACTTGAGTCTCGAATCTAGTTTACTTGTTCTAGGGTTCATTTCTTGTTGTCATTCAACGAGTGTATTCATAGCACTTTGTAATACTTAGTTTATAACAGTTAATAAAGCATTACGTGTTTGAAAAGTATTTCATTGTGTTTTTCGTGGTTATAAGAGTTATAGTTATCAACAATTGTCATATTAAGGGACTTTCAGAGGGTTCTATCATTGATGAGAGTGATGAATTTCTTGAGGTTGATACACCTATTGAGTACATTTCTGGGTATTTTGATAAGGAGGGAGACATACTCTTTCTAGATTCTTTATTGCATGAAGATACTTTAACTTCTCTCCTTCCCACCTCAACCTTTTAAAGTGACAAAGCAAAGCAAGACACTGTGGTTTATCCTGAGAGTTTGTTGGCACCTATTGTTCCACAACCTTTCTCTCAAGATGTGACCTATAAGGGGGAATCTTCTAAGGCTACCACCACTTGTTGTTTTCCCATCAAGGAAAGGATTTTTGATCCTGGTATAGAGAATGATGAGCCAACTCAGTATCCACCTGATGCAATAAAAGGAAAATTTGTGGGAGCTTTTAGAGTATCACCTCATCATCCTTTGGAAAACTTATGGGCAAGACTCATGGATAAAGAAACCTCACCCACCTCACCATTGACTGAGATGTCCACTTTTGGATTGTGTTACTCTTAGGAGGGCAATCATGTATTTGACTCAGGTGGAATTGTATGGAGTTTTGTGTATTTGAAAACTTGTTTTACCTTATCATAGAGAGTTTTTCCTAAGAGGGTAAATCTTTTACTCTCCATGATAGGTTTTCCATAGATACTTTAAGTGTGGTATGAGTCGAGCTAGAGACTCCTTAACTCAAGCATTGTATAACTAGGTTAGACCATCTAGAGTAGATCTTGGTAGGAATAAAGGGTATATAGTTGAGATGAAGTGTAGGGGGTGCCTCTCTTTTCTCTTTTAGGTGTTTGTGTAGGGTTTCTCTCTCTCATTTCATGCATTGGAGCTTATGGAGGAAGCCCTTGTATCGGGTTTACTTCGTTACTTTTGTGATTCAAACTTGGCTATTAATAATGGCTAACATGAATTCACTTTAGTAGACCTTTCCTTAGCTCGAGTTAAACAAAGTATGCAATGTCATAAGTGTAGGGGAGTTTACTCCAATACTCTTAAACATTGAGGACAATGTCTATTTTAAGTGTAGGGGGTCTTCTATCGAAGTGAACTTACCTAGAACATTGCCTTGCCTTCATGATAATTGGGAAATTGTTTTTAACGCTTTTCAAATTTTTGATCTACTTTGGCCACCTAAAATATGCATTCATAATTTTTGCATTAATCATTTTTCATTTGCATAACACATTTGCATTGTATATATTTTTCTTTTATTCTCATCAAAAATAAAGAAAAAGAAAAAAATATAATAAAGGATATGGTTTAACAAGTTTAGAAGTCTTTGACATATTAGGCCCTCCATGAATCCTTTGACTCAACCCGAGTTTGCTTATCCAAGCTTACTCTAGCTAGTATCCTTAACCATGTACACCTTTATTGGTTTATTAGGCTAAGCATCCACGAGTCTCATTATTTGAGATTTTAAATTGTAGAGAACGAGAGATGACAGAGTTTGAATTAAGTGTAAAGGGCTAGAAAAATCTCATATTAATTATTTGTGGCTTTTATATCCCCTTTCGTAACCTTTACTTTCTTGTCAACGCATGTATATATTGTTAATAAATAATCAAGAACCGTTTTAATCGGTTTGTAGTCTCTTATGCATTTTTGACTAATCATTCGTGGTTGGTATAAGTACGTCTTAAGATTTTAAGTTAGAACGTTTTATGTGTACTAGACTTATGTCATGCTTAATACTTAGCGGGTGTTTTTCCTTTTTTCCTTTTCAATTTTCTTTGTTAGGAATAAAGAATAATAAGAACGACTTATAAAAAAATGAGTGGCTAGAAAGAAAAAAAAAGAGAAAAAAAATAATTATGCAAGACTCTCAAGAGGGGCAGTGAAGTGTTAATTATAGTAGTTATTGAATTCCAATATTACTCTCACAAGGGTTGTAGGTATTTAATAGTTGCTCCAATCCAATATTACCTTGACGGGTTGAAGATCCAAGGTCTCAAAAAGGCGGCGGATAAAAATTATTGCGTGAGTTTTATTTTTCTTTCCTTAACGAGTGAGTAGCTACTTATTAATGCATGACATAAGGATCTTACACATAAGGCGAATGACTTATTATTTTAGGTCGGACTTATATCAATTGTGGACGGTTTTTCGAGTAATGGATAAGATGGTTACTTAGGATTAAAACCGTGCCTCCTTATTTTCTGATTTTACACTTCTTATATTTCACGCTTTAAATAATGACAAATTTTCTCTCATGCAATTTGCTCAAATAATAACCGGTCTTAGAGGAAAAATAAGTGGGGGTATAATGGTAACACAATTAATTTTTATGAATAAGTCGATGCACTTACACTTATGAATGACAATGATCTCGTTTTTAAGCTTGGTATGGGGAATGTGAAACTTGAGGATGATAAGTATTCATGGTACAAAAGCCCTAATCAAAGTCATTGATTTCTTTATGAGTTATTTCCATCGAACCATTTCAAGAAAATCAAAAATATATAAATAGAATTATTTTCCTTGCATTGCATTTTATAAATCCAAAATTATGCATCATATAACATAACATAGTGTAGTGGCATATCATCTTGGCCAATGTGAGTTAATTATGAGAAAAGTGTACCTTTGAGTTTTTACATATGGCATTGCATAAGGCCATGGAAATGATCAAGTGTAAGGGATTTGATATGAGTAAAATCTCATATCAGTTATATCATATTTAACCCTAAAACACAAAGAAAAATACCAGATTTATTGTGTAAAAGCAGTATTATGATATTCTTTGTTGTTTGTGCTTGTGTAGGTGAAAAGATACAAATTTTATGCTAACACGGATTCCAAGGCATTTATGATGAAGAAAAGATAAAAGAAGGACAAAAGATGACAAGTCAACACAAGACAAATGACCTTTCTTGATAAGTTGCAAAGTTAAGGGACTAAAAGTGTCATGTTGGAAAAGTCAAGAACAAAGTCAAATCTGGTCAAATTTCAAAGTCAACAAGTCAAAAGGTTTATATTGCTCAAGATACAAGTCCAAGGATTGAAGATGTCAAGTTATAAAGTGCCTTGATCAAAACAGATATCTGCCATAAACCAATGGGTTAAAGATGCCAAATTTGGAAAGAGGTTTAAGCATGATCTGTGTGCTATAGTTCCCCTCCAATCAGAAGCCAAGGAAAGTGATACTTGGATTGCGAGCTCAAAGTTTCATTTATGAAGAGAGAGATATAGCAGCAATCACAACAGTATACGCACTATACCTTCTCCACCAATCAGCAACTCCCATTTCATATCCTTCACTGTTCCAATGGATATCAATCCACAACTCAATTTATGGACAAATCATAGCATGCCACATGACGCCTTTCAAGCCCAGATCGTGGAGGACGATTTATACACTTTCAGAAAAAACTTTCAACACCAAAAGTGATCGTCATCACTAGGCGAACTCAACCCACTTGGTTAATTAACATTTCATTCAAGGAATAACTTTTCCCCAAATATGATCATGAATTGAGAATTTCAATTAATCAAGTGAAGACACCTGGCAACGTCCTATTGGTTGGAACCCGTAATCAACACCTCCTTCATTCCATTCTCACTCTATAAATTCCCCCATTGTATTTTTATTTTGTTTAGTTAGCTTAAGTGTGAAATCACACACACTTATATTTTCTCTATCAATTCTGTTAGTAGTTAAGCTTCTAAAAGTGAATGACAACCACTTTTAGAATGCTTGTTAGTTAGTTAAATCCGTTGTAACTGAATTCTTCCATTAATGAAACTTCACTTTTCTCAATTCACTCAAATCACTTCTCAATCTCGTTCTACTTGCATACTCATACTTTCCTACTGTTACTATCTTGATTATGTTGTTCTTATTTGAACAATGGAGTTTGTGTGATTGATTTGGAAGCTGTTCAAGTTTTCAGAAAGCACTAGTCCATTTATAGCTCAGAATAAGCCAAAGGAGTGCCAGTTCTTGTAGATCGATCAGATTAGATTATGATGATGATTGATTTGGGTTGTAGCTGTGATGAGTAGATTTTTTGGGTGTTGATTAGATCACAAGTGAGCTCAGCGTTCATTTCTGCATCAAAGGAGCCTTTAAAGTCCAATTATAAGTTGTGTTTACATTTTCCTCTAAAAAATAGAGTTTGCATGCTACTTTCTGTATCTTAGTGTAATTCTACTTTCCTTTGCCTGCTATTTGTTCATTTTGAGGTATTCTATAATGAATGTTTGATAGCTTAATCTATTGGTTTTGAGTATATCTTATAGCTTATCTTTGCTTATTTTCAGTAACTAGTGTCTGGTACTAGTCTTAATTCTTGAATCAGTTGATAATAGTTGTTGTTAAGAGTTGGTTTTCACTTAATAACTAGTCACAAGAGTACTTGCAAGATTTGGTAGTCAATTTCCAAGTCAAACAGGCAGAAGTCTTTTAAAGTCATTGGGTCAGTTTTCAAGCCAAGAACATGCCTTTTTTCAAACAGACCTCAAATCTTCATTACTTAGAGTTAGAGTTTGATTTTTAGTCCTGAGTGTAGCTTAACATCTAGGCTTTTTAGAAATATAAGGTAGTACATGCAGTTTTCAGATTTGAGCTAGTAATAAGCCTTAGAATAAGCACTAGGATCAAGTTAAGTTTATATGATAACTGGGTGTACAGATTTTCAATATAGGCTTATTCTCTTCATAAAAGGGACCATTTTCTTTCACAAAACAATTCAATAAGCTTAGAAAATAAGTTTGAAGGTTGGTCAAACCTGGTCAACGAAAGTCAACGCTAGTCAACATAAGCTCATTTCTAGCTTATTCGATTTTTTGGCTTATTTCTTTAGTGTTTTTGAGAATTTCTTTGGTAGGTGGTCCTCATTTAGGCTTTAGATCATATCTTGAGAAGTATAGTGTTAGTGCTTATCCCAATAAGCCAGGTTTTTAATAGTGCTTATTCCAAAAGAGCTTATTGGACTTATAGGCCATTTTAGCTTATCTCATTGATACTGGCTAGGTGAAATTGAATTTGAAATCTTTTGGAACTTATCTCAGCTTATTTGGTGGCTTAAATATCTAGAACCAGCTTATTAAACCTTAATACCCGTTTTTGCTTAATAAGTTCTAGAATTTGCATTTAGGTCCCTGGTGATTAGGAGTTTGTTAAATATGTTTTAACTAGTTTAAACTTTCTAGGCTTTGCACTATAGTCCCTGGATTAGTCAGTTTGTTGCATTTTTAGTTAACAAGTTTGGTAGTTTGTTACAAAGTTGTTATTAGTTGGTTATATTTTCATTTCTAGTCCTTTAACTTTCTGAATTTAGATTTTCAGTCCTTTATCTTTCATAAGCTTTACATTTTTAGCATTTTCATATATTGTGCATTACTTACTTGTACATTTGGTTTTATTTGTGGTATGTGCACTATGTTTCTAGATTAGTATGGATATGTAGAGATAATATTTTTACATTTTTACGTGCTTTTTGATAAATAGACCTAGATTACCACAATTTCATAAATCAAACACTAAAAACAATTAGTTAACTTGATTTATTTCGATTAATCAATTCGTGTGGATACCGAGAAATAAACGAACTCTAAAAGACAAATATTAATGTGTAATTAATGTTAGTTTTGATTAGGGATGAGCATTTGGACCCGAATCCCGGAACCGAACCGGAACCGTACCTGAACCGTACCGATTCCCGGTACCCGAATCCCGTTCGGTACGGTACCGGTACCACGAAATAAGGTGAAGAAAAATTCGGTACCACTAATTCGGTACGGGACCGGTACCAAATCGGGAAATTCCCGAAAAAAAACGGGAAAATCCCGATTTCCCGGTACCGGTACCGATACCGGTACCGGTACCGATATCCGAATCCCGTTCGGTACGGTACCGGTACCATTAATTTATGCTCGGGAAAAATTCGGTACCATCAATTCGGTACCGGTTCGGTACGAATCCGGTACCGTGCTCATCCCTAGTTTTGATATATGAAATGTAGTTTTTATTCTTATAGTTAATGAAGAAATTTAAAATAAATAATTAATGCATATTTTAGTTATAAAGATAAAATAAAAAAATCAATCATAATTAGTTAATTATTACGTATAAAAAAATAAACATTTTTTTAGACAAACATAAATAACAAAAGTAAAAACTTATAAGATAAAAAAGTATTAAAGGTATGTTTGACAAAAGTAACTATTGTTAAAACTGAAGATGGTGCTAGAGATGGAGATATGTGCTCGAGATTATGAAAAAATATTATTATTAAAAGTTATATGAATCAACTTTTGATTTTAAAAGATTATGAAATAATTTTTTTATGAACTCTTATAAGCTGAAAAATATATTTTTTATAAATGACTTTTAAAAAAAATTAATCACAATCTTTTCATAATATCCGTACAAAACGTACTCTAACTATTAAATCATGCAAAAGTTGTCTAAAATTAGTTATAAGGTATGTTTGACACGAAGCTTATGAAAAGATTATGATTGTTTTTAAAAAAAATAAGCCAATTAAAAAATAATCTTTGTTTGACATATTAGTTGATAAAATATTATAAAAAAAATAATCACTCACAATCTCTTAAAATTAAAAGTTGAGTCATGTAACATATAATAATTTTTTTTTATATAATTTCGAACACTCTATCTATCTCCATCATCATCTCCACTTTTAGCAAGAATTAATTTCGCCAAACATACTCATAAATTTGCATATTTAACGTGAACTACAACAATAGTGCAATATGTAAAATCGTTATGAATAAAAATATACTACCTTCGTCCCAATATCATTGTCCATCTTTCCTTTTCGGTATGTCTCAAAATTATTGTCCACTTCTAAGAATAATAGTTGGATTTGTTTAAGTTTACTATATTACCCTTATTCCAAATTGATATTAACAAAAACAAAAGAAACACTAATTAATTAGTAAAGGGTAAAAGTGTCATTTTTATGCTTTCATAGAAAACAAATCAGTAATTAATACGTTTTCCTTAAACTGTTGTGGAGAATAATTTTGGAACGGATACTATCTTAGACTTATTTCGGAATGAAATGCCTCAACTATAATCAAATTATCGAGTAAATTATATGATTAAGCTATTTAGCAGCGGTCTTGAGTAACGTATCGTACTTATAGTTGTAATCGTAATGGACGATAACCGCTAGAAGAAATAAAATACACCCGCTTTTATAAAACTTGCTTTCTAAAAAAAGAACAAGCCACTTTACAAATCAGATTTTTAGTTGATCAAATATTTTAACAAAATTAATGACGACTTGTCCAAGATTTTAGGAATCTTTACTTTAGATGTTTACGCTACTTCTTAACTTAATACACAGATGCACATATATACGGTATTAGAGTTAAGATCATGATCTATATAGACACTTAAATTAGTATATACCTATCCAATCAATCATAATCACCCATTTTTTTAAAAACTCACTTTCCACTACTTTTTTAAAATTTAAATATCTCATAAACGGTAAATCGTCAAACGAAAAAAAATACACAATTGTGACGAGATTAAATCATCTATCTATCGAGGGGTACATGTATATACTTTCGACGAACTTTTTTTCGACTTTTTTTCTTAAGTCACGTCTGGATGAGAGAATCATATATCATTCGTCACGAATCATATATGATTTTCAGGTAATCATATATGATTCGTGATATGAATCATATATGATTTTCTGAGAATCATATATGTTTCGTGACGAATCATATATATTTCTCTCCAGACGCGACTTAAGAAAAAAAGTCGAAAAAAAAGTTCGTCGAAAGTATATACATGTGCCCCTCGATAGATAGATGATCTAATTCTCGTCACGATGATATGTTTTGTTTTACGTAACGATGAACGGTTTGTGAGATATTTAATTTTTAAAAAATAAGTTTTTTTTTTACATGATAAAATGGATGGTTGTGATTGGTTAGTTGAATATATGTTAAACTAAAGGTATATGTGGATCTTTTTCCTACGGTATCAATACATTCATTTTATTAAGCCTTATGTTATAGGTTGAACTTCCTTAGAATTTCGATCGTATCAAGAATTAATTGTTCCAAATGTATACTTGCTTGAAAATTAATACATCAAGATTCTTTAACATCACATGAATAATTAATGTTGAAGATTTTTGGTTATGGGAAAATATATTGGAAATGCATCTCAATATTCACAAGAAAATTGCAAATTAAGCATCGTTTGTCTGTTTTAATTTTTAACCTGATTTGTTTTTCTTTAAGGTTATGTTTGTTTTTCAAGAAAATGTCTGAACATCCTCTAATGTCTAAATCGGGCAGATGTTATGGCATTTTGAGTGTTTGTTTTCTTTCAGTGTTCAGAGGTTAAAATGTCTAATTGACCTCTTTTTCTGTCAGATGTTTGACAACCTCTTTTTGCCTCTGAAAACCCATGTAAATAAAACTAGTAATAACAAGTTCCCACTTGATCTGCTGCCTTTGATGATTCGTGGCTATTGTCTTAAAATCAATGTTCATCCCCACAATTTAATAATCTCATAAAAACCACATATTGATTCAAAACATTGATTTTATTAACATATTTTCTTGCCGCTGTGAATGATTGATGTGTATTTTCCCTGCTGTTTTTTATTGATTTAAGGTGATGTGGTAAGGTACTGAGGTGAGAAAGAAGATAAAAAGTTCTCCCTTGTTCATTTGCTTTTATTTTGGTCATTTGGTATATGTTGTTCTTATTATATTTGTTTCCAAATACAGGTTCTAGTAACAAGCGATTAAAACAGACATGAATATTTTAATTATTTTTGTTTTATTTTGTTGCAAAAAAACATTTTGTTTATATTTGTTTTTGAATACATGAACTATTTCATATACATATATATAATTAAGTTATTCAGACACTAAAACAAACATCTTCTTTTAATTTAGATTTAGACTTTTATACCGAACATTCAGATTTATACATGTAAATTAGATTCAGACTTAAAACATCTTAATAAACAAACAGCACCTAAAATAAGTTAGGATAAAGTTATTAGAAAATATTAGACAATAGTATTGGCCCAAGTCTGATTGTAGGCTTGTGATCAATACTATTGTCTAGTAGAAGTCAAAATCAAATATAGTCCGTTAAATTCACTAACATTAAAAATATATTTTGATGTATCGAATGTACTTAAAATAAATTTGAAAATAATAGTCGTCCCTAAACATAACAACATATTCCTTTAGCGATTGATTTTTGTTACTAACCATTTACGCATCATATGTCGTTTTAAACAATTACTATACTAATAATATTATCAGTAGTATAAGAATTTAGTTTAAAACTTAACACGTATAAATATTAATTGAAAAAAGATACATTTAGCTAACATGACGAAAGAGGTAGTACCATTAGGCGTGTTTGTTGAAATGAACGCTAAAAGTTAATAGTAGCATTTAGACCAATACTTCAGGTTTTCAATGATTTGAAGCAAAGACTTGTAATAATTATTTGGTACATAATAAACTTTTTTAAAAAACTTTTCAAAAAATTTTGAAGACAATAGTAAAAATCTTCTCCAAAGACATTTTATAATAGCAAAAAGCTATTTATCATTTGAAACATAAAAGATGCTCTTAGAAGTAAGTAGTTAGCAAGAACATTTAGCGGCAGTTTAATTTATAAACTTGTTTAATAGGATAATTGTAACTGTAATTTTAATGTGTAAAATAAGGTAATGTTATATGTTAAACGTTAAATGCTTATTCAAAGAGCATTCAAAAATTAGAGCTTTCATAATTATATTTAAACTAATTGTTTTCCTCCGGACGTGCTTTTTGTAGTAACCTTAAATGATAATTGCTCAAAATGCTCATAAAAGTTGTGTGTCATACACACCATAAGATATAAACAGCATATTAATCACTCGTCGTTAACCATAATGAACTCTTATCAGTCATCTTTGATTACTTGCTAGGACCATATCGAGATAATGCAGCAACAAAAAATCAGAGATTTTAGTAGTAGCATTATGTGTTTTGTATCGAAACCTCAAAATATAGAGGAGTGTTGATTCAAGTTGCAGATTTCATGTTTGACAACAAACATCTTACAGCGTTATAGAGAAACTATCGACTCAACTACCGTCTAAATGTAAGATTGTTTGCTAACGAGCGACTAACATTTACATTTTGTGTAACTGCTCGTTTTCAAAACGCTTTTTAAGAAAGTATTAGAATCTTGCTACTAGTATCTAGTTACGTCATTCTATGCGTTGTAAATAAAGCGATCGGTAACAATGCTACCAAACGCTTTTGTGGAATATTAGAGCTAATTAATGCTAACTTTAGCCATACATAGCGTTTAAGAGCTTCCTGAAGGAACCAACACCTAGCTATTAGCGTTTTGCACAAAATGCTTTTTAGAAACAAGCAGCTAGCATTCCTACTTTTATAAAGGCTCCAAATTGAAACGCTGATTATAATAAAATTTACTAAGAACTAACGTTTCTACTTACTAATTATAAGTATACAAGTATTTCATCAAACACTTTTCAAAACACATAGGTAATGCTTAATTAATGCTTAACTGTATTGCTTAATGCTACTTTTTTTTTGATACTGCTCTCTTCGCCAAACATACTTTAAACTTAATCACAGACGAAGTCAGAGGTGTCTTGTGGGTGTTCTGAACACTTATAATTTTTTGATATAACGTTAATTTTATAAAAAAAAACATCAATTTCATCCAAATATATATATTAAATGCACTTTGTGCATCAAATGTGTTTATAATCTTATTTAGTTATTATATACTTAAAAAAATACTATATTAAACTCTACTATTTTTTAAAATTTAGAAAAGTTTATTGTCTCAGATTATATTTGGTTATGTCTTCCTCTCTGAAATTAATACAGAATACAATTTTTGAAAATAATAGTGGGAAACTTGAAACATATGTAAGGTTGTTTAAAGAAGAAGGATCAAAATCCTCTCAAGTTGATGGTAACTTGATTGATCATGTTGTTCAATCAAAATTTAGATAAATGTTTAAAACTTTTTCTTTTATTGAAATGCAGGGGGTCCACATGCATTAATCTTTGTCGTGATTGGAGAACTTGACCAATCAAGTTGATATGAACTTGAGATGATCTTTTTACAAAGAAGAATGCATAAAAGCAGTTAGAACACCTTGTGTTAGAATATTTTAGTTTGTCACTCCAGATATTGGAATATTTTTGCTTCATTGTGAATGTACATTTTCAAAAATTAATACCCAAATATCTCATTTAATTTGCACAATCACGTTAAGCCAGTTGGCACGTAAAATTAAACATTAAATACTATACTGGGAGGGTTGATGATGGATTCTATGCTTTAGTCGAGTATAACATGCCATGACGACCGGATTCGAGTATATATTCATGTTGGCATTATCTAGAAGATGTATAACGATAAGAGCACTTTGATCTTACGCATTTTTTATGTCGATCAAATTGTTTCTCAAGCGGTCTCAGGCAATCTTTGATACTAAGTCGAAGGGTGCGTTTGTTATGTTACAACGAATCATAATTGATATGAGTTTGGGTATAAATCAGAATGACAATGAATCACCTTAAATGTATCATTCTAATTGTTGTTGTTTAGTTTAGTAAATTAATTCGCGTATTAAAACTCTTTTTATTTTAGATATATAAATATCTAACTTTTATTATTATTATTACTTACAATGACATCGGAAAAAGTAAAATACAAAAATAACGACATATTCGATCTTGGCAATAAATAAAATACTTTATGTGTATATAAAAATAAATATGAAATGACGATTTGAAAAACAAACATAACACAAGTGTTTTAAAACCCGGGTTGATCCTGTCGATTGAACCGACTGAATCGTGACCGGGTCGAGAGACCGGACACCGGTTTTGTCTGAAAAACTCGGTTAAACCGTGAACCGATGGCTCGACCAAATCAATTAAAAAACTATCAAATTTTAAAATATAGCATAACACTTTAAAATGATAACATTTTTTTATTTATAATAAGTAATAAAAAAAAATAAGTCCTCATGTATGAAAGATTTCATATCTCATCTATTTGAGTGGAATGGAACATAAACAATATTCGCCAATCATTGTTGTTTTAGATATTCGAATTAATCAAACAAACGTTATTATTGGAATGAAACTCATTGATTGATATCCATATGAGTACCACGCATGCCCAGTGTTTCTTGTCGATGGTTGCCCAATACTTGATACTCGTTTCATTTGCGGTAGAACGACTAGTAATTAAATGACGCAAGATGGATACGATATAATCAAAGGCTAACCTCTACAAATGCTTAAAAAAACATATTTTTCTCAAATGTTTCAAGGAGACTCGGGTGACTTGAAAGATAAAAAAGACTAAAAGAAAACCATCAACATATTTTTAGCAAGTGTTTTAAATGTTCAAGTCGTCTAAGTCTACTCAACATGTGTCAAAAAAAATGTTGATAGTCTCTCAAGTCACTCGAGTCTTCTTAAAGCATTTGAGTCTTTCTATCTTTTATGAAACATTTGTAAACTTAACCCTATAATCAAACTGCAAATTTAGCATTTTGCATGTGATTATAAATCCTGGAAAAGATTACTATTTTCTGAACGAGATGCAATGTATGATCTTATTATCAATATGCACGATCAAATATATGTTTCCTCGTGTGATGCTCTTTCGATGTTCTATGTTAAATAAGTTACATTTTTATTACCCTCATGCGATCTCTCATCTTATAACACCACACCTGCAACCCAGTTAGATTAGTCGGGTTTGAAGTGACTCGGGTCAACTCGGTTCTTAAGACTCGGTCGGGTTTCAATTTTTTTGAGTTTTTTTTATAAAAAAATATGGTAATTTTGCGTGTTTGCGATGAATTTTATTTTTACATATCTATTTTTATATCTATACTATATACTGTTCATATACACATCCTAACTTCAAATTAACTCAAAACCAAAAATTAAGATAAACATATTAATAATTTAACTATTAGATCATTTTTAATCTAAACCTAACCTTAAATTTTGACCACTCATTGCTTTTATAACAAACTTTTGTAACAACTTCTTAATAACTTATTAAAAAACTAATTTATTTTTAAATTGAAATCTCTTTTAACTCCTTTAGTCTTTTAATAATCCAATTTCACTATTTTTTTTAAATTTTGTTCTCTTTAATTCAACATCCATTTTGATATATTTACAATTTTTTTGTTTTTTTTTTCATTTTTAGTGATTTTTTTATCCAACTTTTTTACATTTTAACGTTAAATCGATTGTTAAAAAATAGTCACTTATTACCCGTCGCTGCATTGTGCGGGTACCTTGCTAATTATAAAAAGAGCCTATCTCCAATCTTAATCTCGAGCCTAAAATTAACAAACCTAACTTCAAACCAAAATTTAAGATAAGAAGGTTAAATTTAAGTAATTGTATAATATTTTGTTAGATTGATCTCATCTACTCATTTCTTTATAACAAACTTCTCTAACAACTTTTGTAACAAACTATTCAATAAACATTTATTTTTTAATTTAAATATATTTTTAACTATTTATTTTTTCATAATCTAATTTCAACATATTTTTTAAAATCTTGTTCTTTTTAATTTAACTTCCATTTTAATATTTTTTTTATTAATCTTATTTTTCATTTTTAGTGAACTTATTTTATTTTGATTTAACATTTTTTACAACTTTAACTTTAATTTGAATACAAACTTGATGGGTAAAAGTGTAACATTTGTTTGAAAAAAAATACTCATCGGATATTCGCCGCTATATTACACGGATATCATGCTAGTTATATTAATTGGTAAATAACTTATAAGTTCAATATATAAAATTTTCATGATTTTTATATATATCAACTTTTATTAATTATTAAAAGTAAAAAAATAAAATTGAAAACTAAGTTGACTCGAATTAACTCGAACCCGATAATTTGACGGAGTCAATTTAAAAAGCCAATTTTTAAAACTCAGAAAAAATCTCAAATGTGTATTTTGGGTCATAAGTAGTAAAATATGAAAATGGGACAAGGCAGAGTGGTATCGGAAAACGACAAAAGAATCCGGCAAAATACGAGGCAGTGGGTGACATCATTCATATTCGAGTGTGGGCTACATTAATTATTACTGTACTGTACTATTGAATTCAGTGATGGGTTATAGGGTTACATGTACGGTTGGTTATTTAGTAGCAGCCGATCTCGTTTTTCTCTTTATAACTTCTTTGTTTGCGCGTGAGAGTAACGAGGTCAACAATATCTTTGACCTAAATCTCGTTAATCTCAAAATCATTAACTTGTCCCTCCATCGTTAATCTCAAAAGATACCACTTTAAGTTTTAAGAGTGGGGAGCGGTGGTGCCAAAGCTGGCTGTTAGTTCTTGGGCGCTAGCCCTCCGTTGGTGCACCGTACCGTGGCTCGCGCCAACAGGCCTCGCGCCAACAGCAACAGCTCGTGCCAACAGATTTTTGAATTTTTTTTTTTTTTTTTTTTTTAGTTTTAAAGTGGGGTTTATGTGGGCCCATTATACCCCTTTGGCACCATTTTTTCTCGTGCCAACCACTCCCCCACAAATGTGGTGGCAAAGGGTTTCTGGTGCCAAAGCCCCAAAATCCTACGTGGCAGCTTTGGCACCACCTTCTCGTGCCAACGACTCCCAGCTCTCTAAGTAAATATTGCATAAAATCATGTTTAGTATTGTAAAAATAATGGTATTTAGTGTGAATCCAACCAATTTTTCTTTGATTCATTTCTAATCGATACAATTTTTACAACTTACAATAACCAAAAATAAGATTGATCACAGATGATCAATCAATACAACACTAATAACTACAAGATCAAAATTGTTTGATCAATACAAGATGAGATGAACGAAAAGAAAGAGAAAGATAGAGTAATATTTGCGGCTGTGTGAAAGATAATGAACCCTAGCAACTCGTTCAGTTGATATAGCTATCTACTTTCCCATAATTGCATAAAAGGTCCATGCACAAGACAAACTTAACGAAACATAGAAACTTATATTTGGGTTAGAAAGGTTATAACTTGTCACAATAAGCCCCTCATAGTTTATATCACAAAACTTGTAATCTCAACACACTCCTTCAAGTTTTTCAACTTGAAACATGTCCATCATACCAATCTTACTACAGAACTCATCATGTTGTGAGGAATCAAGAGCTTTTGTAAGAACATCAACAATTTGCTAAAAAGTATGAATATTCTGAGTCTTAATCACATGATTATCTATTGTTTCTCTTACCAAGTGCGCATCAATCTCAAAATGCTTAGATTTTTCATGAAATACTGGGTTTGTAGCAATTTACAAAGAAAAACTATTATCACAATATAACATTATTGGCAACAAGTCTTTAAGACTCATGTCACTCTGTAAATTGGACAACTAAATCACTTCACAAGTAGCAGAAGCCATGCTTCTATA
Source organism: Glebionis coronaria (assembly GCA_025667525.1). NCBI lineage: Eukaryota > Viridiplantae > Streptophyta > Magnoliopsida > Asterales > Asteraceae > Glebionis > Glebionis coronaria. Next base: position 31,645,715 of record CM046874.1, on the reverse strand, counting down.
CTCTGCCTCGGTATTTGACCCGGACAAAGTAGATAGCTTTTTATTTTTCCAAGTTATCAAAGAATCACCCAGAAAAACATAATATCCATACACAGACTTTCTTGTAGCAGGACATCTAACCCAATTAGAATCAGCATAAGCTCTAAGCTTACAATTACCATTACTATAAATCTGAATACCACTCCTTAGAGATTTCTTAAGATATCTTAAGACCCTCAGTGCAGCATCTAGATGTGATGAAAGAAGAGAATGCATATGTTGACTAAGACAATGTACAACATAAGATATACCAGGTCTGGTGTTGGTCAAATATATCAATTTTCCAACTAATCTTTGATATATACCTGTATCATCAAGAAACTTATCATCATCAGATTCAATATGACTTAAAGTAGTATTCTCAGGTAAAGATATTTTAAAACTAATCTTTGATATTTACCAATATCATCAAGAAATTTATCATCATCATATTTAATATGACATAAAGTATTATTCTCAGGTAAAGGAGTATCAACATGGTTAGCAGCCAATAAACCATATTTATGTAATAATTCAAGACAGTATTTCCTATGACTCAAACAAATACCTTTATCGTCATCAAGAACCTTAATACCAAGAAAGTCTTTCAACTTTCCCAAATCCTGAATCTATAACATAGTTTCTAAAAACTATTTAAACTTCTCAATTACAGAAACATCATTACTAGTTATAATTATGTCATTAAATAAACCAGTAAAGCAAAAAACTTATCACCATTACTCTTAGTAAACAAGGAATAATCATATTTAGACTGAACAAACCCATTTTTAGTTAAAGCACTAGTTAATTTTGCATTCCATTGTCTAGGAGCGTGTTTCAAACTATACACATTTATTATGTTTGCAAACTTTACCCTTTTGAGTATCAAAACCAGGGGAAGAGTCATATAAGCATCATCAGTTAAGTCACCATACAAAAAAGCATTGTTTACATCAAGCTGAAATAAATTACAACATTTACAAACAACAATATTAAGCATATATCTAACAGTGGCCTTCTTAACTACAAGACTAAAAGTTTCCATGTGATCAAATCCCTCCCTCTTGCTACAAGCTTGGCCTTATATCCCTCAACTTTACCAAAAGACCTATATTTAATCTTCCATGACCATTTAGAACTAGCAGGTTTTCTACCACTAGGAAGATCACAAATAGTCCAATGTTATTTTTATTCAAAGCTTCAATTTCATTGTTCATGGCCTCAATCTACCTAGGATCTTTACTAGCCTCATTATAAGATGAAGGCTCATAGGCCTTATTAAGGTTAGTAGAAAAACACAATTTAGCACCCATTAAATGAGCACAAGACACATATTTTTCAAGACCATACAACTTACTACTACTAACAACATAATCATTGAACTTAACAAGCATGTAAAACCCGCATGAAAAATCCATGAAATATTAACTACACGAAATAACAAAATTAATTAAAACGTTTAATTAATTAAATCACGACACGCATTCTAGAATATTTAATGTACACGATAAATATTCACGAGTAATAAAAGGAAACCATGGCACGATTAATCACGACCAAGTCACGAGGATTTAATACATGAGAAATGATATACACGAAAACCAAAATACTTATACTAAGGGCTGTTTTTGGATCGGCTAAATTTAAAAGAAAAGAAATGGGCTTTTGAGCCCAGCCCATTTTGAGAACAAACAAACAAACGACTTGTTCACCTCTTTTCATTTTCAAGAAAACAAAACACAAGCTAGGGTTTTTCACCCTTGTGGTCGCCGGCTGTAAACACAAAAAAGGGGAGATGAACGTTTTGATTTTTGGATGATTCGTGTTGTGTGTGTTCGTCTTTCATCGTATCCTAATCGGTATCACCATCTAATTTTATGTTCTCCTTCTATTATGGTTAATTAAGCGTGAATCCGAATACTAAACTATATGAACATGTTATGGGCTGTCAAGAACGATAATTAAAAACAAGTAGGGATCGGATTGGTTTGTGTGGGCACGAAAACCGAGACCACAGTGGGTCTCCCTATGTTTTTGTTTAGGCCAACCGCACCCCATAAGGGGGAGGTGGCTGTTTAATTCTGTCAACCGCAACCACAAGCCCAAACAGGGGCGTTTGGTTTTAAGTCAGTGGCAACCGAGAGCTTTTAGCTCTCGATGGGTAAACTGTGCAGCGCAGGGGGAAACCAACCACTGACGGTGGGACTGCTGGTGGTCGTCGTGGCTATTGGCGCAGGCCAGTGGCTGCTGTTGGTTGTCGGCAGCAAAGACCCCAGCCACTCGGCTGTGGTGGGTTTGGTTTGAAACCGACCGAGACAGGTTTGTCTCGGTGTGGTTTGGTTCACGGGTTCAGGTACGCCATGTAAATATTAAATATGGGTTTAAACTTGCCAAATTGGTTTATTTAATTATGTTATTTGAATAATCATGTAAAAATCAATTTCGTTAATTTAATTTATAGATTAAATTAAACATGTCATGTTAGTTTATTTTAATTAAACATAGAGTATATAATTTCACGATTTATCATGCATGGAAAATTACATTGTCTAATAAATAAGTTACTTAGACTAAAAATAATTATCTATAATAATTATTCACGACACATGTTAAGTTTATATAGATTAAACTATGCCTTATGTTTATTCATGACTAATGACATGTTACATGTAATAAATAATAAACAACTCAGCTTAAGTATTTATTTACAAGTTAACCATGGCTTAATTAAATTAATACCATGACTTAGTTAATTATACATTATCAAGCTATAGTAAAGTATTATTATTATAAGTCACGTTATATTATTAATTAATAATTTATTAATAAACCATGTATTATAATATTGATTAATAATTATCATGTTAACCTAAAATATTTATTAATTGATAAACTTTACTATTTAACAACATTTAACTTGTCTTGATTTATAAAATAAGTTTTAGCTTATATCACCATCTTATTTATCAAGCTTATTATTAAATATGGAAACCTGCTACTTTTAGAAAGTTACTAATTACATAAATATCAAGAAAGACAACACCTGAAACAGGTAATACAGTATCAAGAATTCACGAACCACGCCAGATTAAGAATATACATAATAATACATGAACAAGTATAATCAGTCAAGAACAAGTAAATCAAGTCAAGAACCAGTAATTCAGGTCATGTACTAACAACTCATCCATGTCCCTTTATCAGGTAGCTTTCGTGAGGTCGGAGTAGGATTCCCGTATTTTCATCTCAAGTCAGTTACTGGACACAATGTATGGATATTCCGTCCTTTAGTATGGACTTTCCTTTCTATGCATGATTAGGATTTCCTATTTGCAGCCCTCTGTTTTCCCCAGTTATATGTTATAAAATTATACATGATTTGCCATGATTACCATGTTTAATTTCCTGAGCTTTATATACACGCATGGCCAGTTTCATCTAGTTACAGAGGTACCGTAGCCATGACACTTGAGGCACCCGTGTCATGACTCCTCTGCGAGGGAGTGATTTCTCGTGGCGTCCCTTTAATTTCAGTTGGCCATTTATCAATATTTATCAGTGGGGTGTATGGGTGCATCCTATTTTAGCAGTTTACAGTTTATCAAGTAAATGTGGTGTTTGCTCTACATCCTTCACACTGGAGCTGATCCCTCCACCCAAATTATTATTTAGAGGTCACCCCTCTAACAGCATGACGAGGTCACCCCTCTATGTATTCATGCACACGTTGATATATTACATGACCTATATAAGCTCTTGGCATTTAAAATATATTGTATGCATGATTTCAGACCTATCAGTTATCAATTAAATTACAAGTTATAAACTAGGTTTTTTGGGACATACACAGTTTTTCGCTGCAGTTTACTTATCAGTCTTTCAGCTTCCGTACTTTTATCAGTTCAACTTAGTATTCCAGATGTTTCATTTATATTCCAGATATTCTTATCATGTCATTATATCCGTTCACTGAGCGTATTGATCAGCCGTATTTTCTTTCCGTGACTCATACGGCATGTACCCAAGGACGGACTTGAGAATTTCAGCAGACGTGCATAGGATGGGAGCTACCTTATACTTCTATTCCTTTTGCATTTCATTTACTTTATGCATGTTTGGGCTTATGTTTGGGAACCGATGTTTGATTCTGGTTTTCCTTTTTTATGGTCATGTATGTTTTATTATATTTTACCTTGCACGCTTTGATGACACGCCATAAATACACGTAACAGTCCACTTATCCAAGTGGGGTGTTACAAGGCATCTTAGTATGTCTTTCAGACCTCCTAACATGTTGTTGCACTTCACTACTGTTCTCAAGCACCTCATTTTGAGCATTCAAACCAGAATTAGAAGAAGAGACATTACCCTCAGAGGAAGTATAATCATTTATAGATATTACAAAGTCATCTCTACCAATAGATTCCACTCTAGGAAAAGATGAGGCATTCCCATCATCATAAGATGAGTCAAGAACTCTCCATTCATCACTGGGACTAAAAGTAAGGTCACTAGTATGTTTTTCATTGAAAAAAAAATATAAAATCAACATTTTTAGAGGATGAATCAGTATTGACATCAAAAAGAGACTCGTTAATTTTTGAAAGAAAAAATAGTTTCAAAAAATTTGACATCTCTTGAAAAAGAAACAATTTTGGACTCAAGACTATAAACATTGTAAGCCTTTTTAGAAGTAGAAAAACCAATTAACATACACTTTTCAGACCTAGAAGAAAAATTTTCAGAATTATTTAAGACAAAAGAAAAACAAAGGCAACCAAAACTTCTCAAATGAGAGAGTTTAGGTCTGATATTATACACAAGCTCAAAAGGAGATTTGTCATTGAGAATAGAAGAAGGCAACCTGTTAATAAGAGAAGCAACAATCAAAATACACTCAGTCCACATAAACAAAGGAAGATTGGTCCTAATCATATTAGAAGAGGTAGAAGTATTAACACTATAAGCCTTAGGCTTAGCAGGAGCAATATTCTTATCATAACTAGGAGGATAACCAATAATATCAAAAAATCTATAAACCGTATAACCAATCTGACCATAATTCTTACATGATAAATTAGTATTATGACCCCTGTTAACAGTGTTATTATTACCATAATTATTGAACCTTCTAAAATTATCAAACCTCCTTTTGCTATTATTTTTATTATTGTTATTATTAGATCAACCATTAGACTTAACAACAAATCTAAAGACACGAGGCTTAGCAGAAGCACCAAAAGAGGAAGAGGCAATGCCTCTATGAGACTCCTATCTATATATAATAGAAAATCATCTTTAACCTTTGGAAGAATATCTATAGACAAGAGACTACTCCTAATATGTTGATACACATCATTCAAACTCATGAGAAATTGCATAAGTTTCATTAATTGATTATGTTTAAGCACATCTTCTCTAGCAACACAAGAAGACATATGTAATTTAGTCATAATATCAAAAACTCTCCACAAAGAATTAAGCTTATGATAATACGTAAATTAAGAATGACAGAACCATCAAGTTTATCATAAATTTTCTTTAATTCAGCCCAAACTTCACTAGCATTTTTACATAATATCTGACCAAGAAACAAGTCTTCAGAAACATAGTTTAAAATCCAAGAAAGTACAATCTAACCGAGTCCCGATGTGGGCAGCCTAATATTCCACTCTCATAAACCTATGTTCAATGAAGTGCTTGCTAGTAAGTGGAGGTTGCTAGTGGAAGGACACAATATGTTTCAAGTGGTTATAAAACTTAAAGGCCTTAAAGAGACGTTACGTAAGATGGTGCATGAGCATGGAAACCTTCATGAGCGTGTTGCTAAGTTGCGTGTGGAACTTGATATGGTCCATAAAGCTTTGGACAAGAATCCTAGTGATCCCATTCTTAGGGAGGAAGAGGCTATTTACGTTCAATATTTCATTGAAGCTAAAATGGATGAAGAGCGTTTTTTAAAACAGAAGGCCGAGGTTGACTGGCTAGAAGCGGATGATGCAAACACTATTCCATAAATCCATCAAAACTCGTAATCACAGAAGAGATATTGACGCCATTCGTAATTTGGATGTTGATGTGGTTACTAGAGCGGATGTTCCTGCTGTTCTTGTTGAACATCGCCATAAATTCCTTGGTATAAGCATGGAGTGTGAGATGCTTAATACTAATGACTTATTTTGTAAGCATGTGTCGGATGCCTCTTTGCAAAGCATGGTTCAGGCCTTAATGAATCAGGAAATTAAAAATGTCATGTTTGATATTGGTGACGAGCGAGCACCAAGACCGGATGGTTTTACCTCAACGTTCTTTAAAAATGCATGGAACATTGTTGGTGGTGATGTTTGTAGTGCCATTCACCAATTCTTTGATAATGGACAGTTTCTAAAGGAGCTTAATCACACTTTTTTACGCTTATTCCTAAGGTTCCCACTCCTAGTCGCATCAATGACTATCGGCCCATTTCTTGTTGCAATGATATTTATAAATGCATTAGTAAGATTCTTACTAATTGTATTATGTTGAGCATTAAGGAAGTTGTGAGTGATAACCAATCCGTTTTTATTCTGGGTCGTCGTATTTCGGATAGCATCCTTATCACACAAGAGCTAATGCATAATTATTATCAGAACTGAGAGCCATCTAGATGTGCTTTTAAAGTTGATATCCAAAAGGCGTATGATACGGTTGATTAGAGGTTTTTGGAGCAGATTCTTAAGGGATTCAGATTTCACCACATTATAATTAAGTGGATTAAGGGATTCAGATTTCACCACATTATAATTAAGTTTGTGTTTCGTCTTCGTCTTTTTCTGTTAGCCTTAATTGGGACATTCATGGCTTTTTTAAAGGCAAACGAGGTCTTAGGCAAGGCGACTCATTGTCCCCTTACCTGTTCACGCTCGTTATGGAAGTGCTCACTTGTATTTTTAAGCGTTGGGTTAGATTGTCTTCTTTGTTTCGATACCATCATCGTTGTGAAGATATTAGGATCGCTATGTTTGTTTTGTGAATGATTTGTTCCTTTTTGCTCATGGTGATGTCCATTCAGCCCGATTAATTATGGATGCTCTTGAGGAATTTAGGAAGGTCTCGGGGCTGGTTCCGAGTATCCCTAAAAGCACAATATTTTTGTAATGTTGTTGCATCGGTTAAAATGGCATTCTTGCTATTATGTCGTTTCTTGAAGGGACACTATCATCTATGTATCTTAGAGAGTGCCTCTAATTTCGTATTGTCTCCTAAACAAGGATTGTAAGGTCCTTGTGGAAAGAGTTAAGAATAGAATAGGGGATTGGAAGAATAAATCCTTGTCATTTGTCGGTCGGCTTCAGTTGTGTAAATCCGTGCTTTCGCCTATTCATGTTTTGGGCTTCGGTTCTTGTGATTCCTAAAGGCATCCTTGAAGATATCTAACAACTTACTCGTGGCTTTTTGTGGTGTTATGGTGATCTTATGAAGGGCAAAACTAAAGTCGCGTGGCAAGATATTTGTCTCCCATATAGCGTAGGAGGTCTTGGTCTACGAAGCCTTGAGGTTTTTAATATTGCCCTAATGACTACTCATATTTGGAATATTCTCTCTAATAAGGAATCGTTATGGGTTCGTTGGATTCATATGTATAAACTGAAAATCATTTTGGGATGCCACGATCAAGGCGGATATGAGTTGGGGTTGGAGGAACTTCTTCACATTTGTGATTTGGTTAGGCCATATATTTGGGTGAAACTTGGCAATGGCAATCGGACCTCAGTTTAGTATGGTTTGTGGCATGATCAAAGTCAGTTATGTAGCTATCTCTCACCTCGTGATATTAATAGAAGTGGGTTTTCTCTTAAAGATTCAGTGTCGGATATGGTCGCTAATGATGGCTGGTTGTGGCCACAAGAGTGGTTGCTTAAAGCTCCTAACTTGGGGTTGTTATCTGTTCCGCAATTGGTTCCATCGAGCAATGATATAACGGTTTGGAGGGATAGGAATGGGTCGTTTCACACGTTTTCTGTCCATCGTGCGTGGGAAGAGTTTAGACCTCGTGATATTGAGGTTGACTGGTTTTGTGTTGTTTGCTTTGCACACACCATTCCCCATCACAACTTTCATTTGTGGTTAGTTATGAGACAAAGCTTGAAGACACAAGATAAGCTTCGGGCTTGGGATGTGGGTATTGGTACGGCTTTGATGAATAATTGTTCGTTATGTGATTTGCAGTCGCTCTCGTTCCCACTTATTTTTCGAGTGCCCTTTTCTACTATATCTGGAATTACCTTCGCCATTTGGCTGATATGGAGCAGGTTGGTCCTAATATGAATGATATTTTAGCGTATATAAAGCCTATAGCTACGAAACATACAGTTAAGAGTATTGTTGGTCGCTTGCTTGTTGCGGCTATTGCGTATCTGTTTGGTTGGAACGAAACACGCATCTCTTCATAGGGACTAAAAGAACACCAGATGATATTCGTGATACTAAAATGGTTACTATTCGGTTGAAGCTGATGTCGTTTAGATTTAAAAATATGGATGGGGTCAAGAGTCTTTTATCTCACTGGAGCATGCCGACTCATTTCCGTTCATATGGAATGTAGCTCTATGTTGTTTTGTTTATTTGTCTACTTGTTTAGAGTTTTCTGACATGTCACATGCTCTAGTGGGTGTTTAAGTTGTGGCTTGAGTTTAATGTGGTATTTCAGCCACATTCTTTTGTACTTACTTGGTTTTTGTGTTTAATACATATTTACCGGGGTAACCCATTACCAAAGAAAAAATATTCCACTCATGTTTGTATAAGGCTGGTGGGAGTGGTGTGAAAAAACTCCACCGCTACCTCAGCGCCACATCAGCTTTCTGACTCTTGTTACTAACACACCAAAAAACCACCTTTCAAATGTATTAAGAAAAAAAACTCACCTTCATCCACCTCCACCTCACCTTTCTACAATCACTTTTTTTAATTTATTTATAAAATAAAACTTTTATTTGATAAAATAAAATACGATACCCGGTAAATAAAAACTTAAACTGACGAAATTAAAAACAATACACGGTAAATAAAAAAACTAAAAATCCAAATTATAACGCTCATTGATTTTCGCCCTGAGTGACAAATGGTATATCAGTGTTGCCCTGTCCAAGTGATCATAGGAAGCCATATAAAATGCCATTTCTTCACGTTTTACTCGAACTTTTTATATTCTTTGGCGCTCGGCATCAAGTCCTAATTGTTTGGCTTGGTTTTCCAACTCTAGAAGACGACACTCCAACTCTTTATCCTTCATCTCTAAAAACTTACGGCGATCGTCTTTGCCCGCATTGACCATCTCGGACACCATCAACCTAGCAAATTCATCTTCTTGGGACGCAATCGACGAACGCGACGACTGACCAATTTTCTTCCTCCAACCTCTTCCATACTCTCTTTATTTTCTGAAAATTGGCTAAACTCACTGCAAACATTCATGCCTTCCATATTACTCTGACCAATATCAAAAACACCGTCTAGTGTGCCACTAACCTCATCAACACCCATATCTTCATCATCAGACAAGGACCCTTTTATCACAGGCGAAACAACTTCACTTGGCCATGATAGAAATGTATCTAGTTTCTCACCAACATTCAGCCCTTTCTCTGCAATTGCCTCAAAACGCGTCTCCATTATACGGGCTAAGGAAAAAGCTTCCCCTAAAGTGGTAGGACCTGACCTTGAGAGTGCACATTGTAGGAGCGGTTTAAGTCCACATATATAAAAATATACAAGTAAATCCGTAGACATCTCCGTAACCCGATCTGCAAGAATCACAAACTTACTTTCACAATCGGCCATCGTACCCTTATGCAAAAGCTTAGATAGGCGTCCCAATCGATGTTGCCCGATGCCATAGCAACCGAAAAACAATAAATAAATAAAAAATTATATTTTTTCGGATGAACAGTACCCGATGAACAGTACCGGATGAACAATGCCGCGAATAGTACATGATGAACAGTACTCGATGAACAGTAGCCTCGGGTGAACAGTAGCACCGATGAACAGTTTTTTTTTAAAAATTTATTTATTGGAACCTTAGATCAAAACCTTCAACGAGTTGACGGCTCTCAATGAAAGCACCAACTGATATGACCCTCTCGGGCAGTATCGAGATAAGGCACCCTTCAAGCGTGATGCTAGCTCTTTAAGAAAATAAAGATGAGAAAATCAGACATTTTATTTGATTAACTTTGATTAATTTTGATAATATGATTACAGGAAACTTTAAATACTAGTTAAAGGATAAACACTAAGATAACTTATAAATATAAAAGATCTTAAATACAAACAATTAGAATATATTGATGCGTAACACTTTGTCACCTGTAGTGGTTTTTATTATTAGAAAACAGTAACCCATTCATAGGTTTATAGTGGGGTTTTGATGAGGTTTTTGACAACCTACCCGTAAATTTTGCTATGTGTATGTCATGGGTGAAATTTTATCCCCACTCCGCAGCCTAAGAACTGAAAAAAAGTTGCACCAACTTAAGAGTCTTTGATTATTTAACAGTAGGGTCAGGTTATAAAGACCCCCCAAAAACCCTATATATACCCCCCCTGATTTTTAATTTTTTTAATTTTTTTTTAATTTTTTTTTAATTTTTATAATTTTTGTTTTGTTATAAAACTGTGAATCGGAAAATACGGAATCAAAAAAATAAAGTTTAACAGATTAAAACTGTTAAACAGTCAAAAATACGGAACAAAAACTGATTAAAAACTGTCCAGAAAAAATCTGGGAGACAAAAAGTACACAAAATAGTATACTTTTTGTACCTTTTTTGTGGGGTAGGGAGGGTACCAATAGGGGTACCCTTAACAGTATTTAACCATGTCCTTGGTTGATTTGACCATCACTCACTGACTAGTGACTAGTTGTGGAGAAAATAAAAAAGTTGGAATAAGGTATGAATTGATGGCATTTTAGTTGGGTCCTAGTTTGGGACACGGGTATTTGGCTTTTTGGACGGTGGGGAGCATGAGAATGACGCGCCATTAAAATGAGTGGGGGAATATATTGTCGTTTTTATAAAAATATTTCAAGCATCCAAGGAGGGAAAGTAAAGATTCTGATGGTAAGATTAATTAGGAAATGTGTGGTCCTACAAAAAATAAGCAATTTGGCTCCCTTTCTTTAAATAACGTATATATTTCGCTTATTTTACGTACACGTTACTTAGATACTCCAGATCTCACTTGCTTCATTACATCATCTACTTGTAGAATTTTGTGTATTCTATTTGAAATAAATATGGAGCAAGTATAAAAGTAAGGGTTTTTTTTAGGGTTTTTCTAACATGTGCCTACAAGCACATGTTAAGCTATCTTTATTAAACATAAATTTTCTTTTTATATCATAAAATACATTTAATTAACATTAAATACACTCAAAATTCACCATAAATAAATAACAATTTGCATTTAATACATTCAAACTTTACTTTTTTATAAACTCAAACATGTATCTTGGGGCACATACTAGAAATTCCCTTTTTTTAACATGTGCTCTCAAACACATGTTAAGCAATATTTATTAAACATTAATTTTTCTTTTACATTAAAAAATATATTTATTTTACATTAAATACGCTTAAAATTCACAATAAATAAATAACAATTTGCATTTATTAAACTTAAACTTTACTTTTATATTAACACAAACGTGTACAATCAGGGCACACGTTAGAAATTCACTAAAAATAAACACCCCAAGCTACTTATTTTTATAAATACCTAATTACAATAAATATTGTTAAGGTAAGTAAGTTTTAATATAGTATATATTAATTAGAAAGTATAAGTAAGTTTTAATATGTTATATATTAATTACTCCGTAGTAAGTATGTTAAATATGATATATGGGTTTTGCTAACCACCACCCAATGGGTGTTTTTTTAGCTTTCCATAATTAATATCATTTCCAACTATGAACTCATGATTTCTCTAACTACATAATTCTAGCATATATAATTAAGGTAAGTTAATTATAATAAGGTAAATATGGTATTTTGATACTCAATTAAAACATCAAAATTACATATTCTTTCAAACATGCATCAATTTCATTATACATTATATATTATTCACTTGTAAATTAGGTAAATATGGTATTTTGAATTTCATATTGGGTAAATATAAAATTATCTTTATATTTTTGGTCTTCAACTAAAACAATAAAATGCATATTAAAAAAGAGACATGTATTTTTCTATAAACTCATTAACTTACTTATGTATTTTTATATCACTTGAACACATGCAAAAAATGTAAATGAATTGATCAATTGATAGAAAGTACGTATATTTTTTTTAAATAATTTTTTTTAATTGAGAATCAAAAATATAAATTTTGACTACTTTTATACTTACATAAATCACATAATAATATCAAACAAAGTTGTTCAAACTATTGAAAAAACAATGTACATGCTTCTATAACTTAACTAGACAATAATTATCAAAATCACACGGACGTTAGCAAGAACATTTGTTAAAGCGCTTGTTGTCTTGAAACGTATGAAAAACGGTGTATACTTTTATTAAAAACATATTACAAAATTAATAGAAAACAAAGAACATAATTAAGTAACAAATAAAATTGAAAGCAGTAAGAATCTAGAGACGAGGCACGTGTTTAACACGCTTCCCTTAAAACAGATTCGTCGTCTGTTTCCCAGGGTACAACGTCCAAAGCTGTTGTACAACCGGACTAGATAAACTTGCTTGAAAGATCACAAAAGCCTTCTAAGTTTCTGATCGATAACTGCTGGAAAAATCGCCTGGTAATGGAGTATGAAAAAGACTGCGTTTTCTCATGGTTTAACTGAATGAGAAGATGTTATATTTATACTGAAAACTTGACTTGTTCTTAAAGAAAAATATATACCAAAGTCAGGAAAATCTGTTATAACTAAAATAGATTTCATGTCTTTTTAACACACAAAAATATTCTGTGAATAACTTCTGTATTTATTCCTAAAATAGATGTACAGAATTTTCTGGAAAAAACAAATCGAATTCGCAGCAAAAAAGATACCAAAATCTGCCCGCACCCAAGCCAGTTTTCTGAGCTGCATTCGTGTTCGCAGGTAGCGCGCTCGTGCACAAGTTCAGTAATTTCGAACCCGTTTTTGGCCTATAAATCTCACTTTCTGCACCCCCCCCCCCCAATGCGCGCGCGTAGGCTTGGGAGTAAAAACCCACAAATGAATATTATAGGGTAGAAACTAGGATTTCCTTATAAACATGTTTTCACTTCATGTTTCAAGCGATGTGGGACAAAATATATTCCAAATATTGTGTTTCACGTGACTCACTTTGAGACACGATATCCCATTCATATTAACTCCATATTGGACATACTTTAGCTCGTTGCGAAGCTCTCTTCGAGGAGAACGGAAAGCCACTAAGTACTACAAATATATATAACATATACATATATAAAATTATGTCCAAAGTATTGCAAAAACCATATTTTGCAAAACATTTTCCAACAATCCCCCACATGAATGGGAATCGATCAAAAACACACGAAAGTTTCGGCAAAATTCTGCGGTTAAGTCCTGCATAGGATAGGTAGGTGTAACCATTTGAACCTTCCCTTGTGAGATGCACTTAGTCTCTGAGATCTGAGTAGAAGCGATGTCCTTGAACTCAGCCTCTGTTTACGTAGACGACAATACACACTCACACAAGACTCTCTCTGACCTTGTCAAGTCCTCATAGTCGTGTTTGTTATGGTCATGAACACTTGACTGGTTCTGCAAGAGCTCTTAGAAATTGCGCCCCACAATTTCCTTCGAAGCGACCCCACTTCTCTCTCACATAGGTGATTTTATCTTGAATCATTAAAAACATATGTTTTATGATTTCATCTTGAATCATTATGCTTTATGATTTCATCTTGAATCATTAAGCCATATGTTTAACCTCTCAACAAGTCACATTGTTCTAGAAATAGGCTAGGAAAGTTATTGTATTAAGTAACTCCCCCACATTGACGTGACTTCCCCCACATTTCTATGATTAGGTTGTCCTATTGAACCAAGATCTTAGGATCTCCAGTCAACTGGGTTAGGTTTTCCTTCATAGAAACTCATTTCTTTAAGGGCTTTAGTCCCATTCCTTTAGACGACTTACTAACTAACGCTCTGCTTAAGACTTTCGTAAGCGGATCCGCGATGTTATCCTTTGACTTCACATAGTCAATTGAGATAACTCCTGTTGAGAGTAGTTGTCGTACTGAATTATGTCGACGACGGATATGTCTAGTCTTTCCATTATACATTGTGCTATGAGCTCTGCCAATTGCCGATTGACTATCACAATGTATACTAATGGCCGTTACCGGTTTAGGCCACCTGGGTATGTCCTCTACGAATTGACGTAGCCATTCCGCCTCCTCTCCGCATTTATCTAACGCGATAAATTCTGATTCCATCGTGGACTTAGCTATTATAGTTTGCTTGGAAGACTTCCAAGATATAGCGGCTCCTCCTAGTGTAAACACATATCTATTGGTCGATCTAGAATCCTTTATGTCAGATATCCAATTTGCATCACTGTATCCTTCAATAACAGGTGGATATCTAGCATAATTCAGTCCATAATCACGACTGTATCTCAAATAATGAATTACCCTAGTCATAACTTTCCAATGTACATCACTTGGATTACTAGTATATCTACTCAGCCTGCTAACAGCATATGCTAAGTCAGGTCAAGTACATGTCATCAAATACATTAACATGTCAATAATTATTGAATACTCTAATTGGGCAACACATGTGCCTCTATTTTTAGATAGATGCAAACTGGTGTCAATTGGAGTTCTAGCTAGGCCGGAATCCCCCGCATTATGAGTATTAAGAATTTTGTCCACGTAATGTGCTTGACTTAATGCAAGTCCGCTTTGATTTCGTATGATCTTTATTCCAAGGATCACATCAGCCAAACCCATATCTTTCATGTCAAACTTTGATTTCAACATGTCTTTAGTAGACTTGATCATCTTGTCGTTACTGCCAACGATAAGCATATCGTCGACATAAAGACACAAGATTACATATCCACTATTTGTGTCTTTGACATAAACACACTTGTCGCATTCATTAATTTTGAATCCACCCTCTAGCATGGCGTGATCAAACTTTTGATGCCATTGTTTTGGAGCTTGCTTTAAGCCATACAATGACTTAACAAGCTGACAAACTTTACTCTCTTGTCCAGAGCCATGAAACCCTCGGGTTGGTTCATGTATATTTTTTCTTCTAAATCTCCATTTAGAAAAGCCGTTTTCACATCCATTTGGTGAACTTCTAAATTTCTTGATGCGGCAATAGTAAGAATCATCCTAATAAAAGTTATTCGCGTAACAGGTGAATAAGTATCAAAGTAATCTAGACCTTCGCGTTGTCTAAAACCTTTGATCACCAATCTTGCTTTGTTCTTATCAATGGTGCCATCAGCTTTCATCTTCTTCTTGAAGATCCATTTATAGGCTAGTGGTTTACAACCAGGAGGTAAATCCACGAGCTCCCAATGTATGATTTTGTAAAATAGACTCTATTTCACTATTAATCGCTTCTTTTCATCGAGGCCCTTCCGAGGAATTTACAGCTTCTTGATAAGAAGTGGGTTCATTTTCTACCATAAAAGAGACAAAATCATGTCCAAGTGATTTCTCGGTTCTCGCCCGTTTGCTTCTTCTAGGTTCAACCTCTTCATCCTCGGGTTGATCTTGTCACTCATCTTGGAGATCATTATCATCCCGCTGTCTCTTATCTTGGACAACTACATCATCTATTCTAGATGTGCTTCCATTTTCATTCTTTAAACAAGGAAATATGTTTTCAAAGAAGGACGCATTCCTTGATTCCATAACTGTGTTCTTGTGTATATCTAGATTTTTCGAATCATGTACAATGAAATGATACACACTGCTATTCTTAGCATATCCAATAAATATACAATCCACAGATTTAGGTCCAATCGTTTGGGCCTCAGGTGTCGGCACAGCTACCTTGGCTAGACAACCCCACACTCGTAAGTACTGGTATGATGGTTTTCTTCCCATCCATATTTCATATGGGGTTTCCTCTTTATCCTTACGAGGTATCTTGTTTAAAAGATACGTAGCCGTTAGAATGGCTTCCCCCCACATGTCCCGGCTCAAACCAGAACTTAACAACATGGCATTAACCATCTCTTTCAAGATACGGTTCTTCCTTTCGACAATACCGTTTTGCTGAGGTGAATAAGGAGCAGTAAACTCGTGTCTAATTCCATGTTTCGCACATAGATCAACAAACGGAGACACATATTCACCTCCTCTATCACTTCGTACAACCTTGATTTTTCTACCAAGTTGATTCTCAACTTCGGTTTTGTATAGAACAATCTTGTCTATAGCTTCATCTTTACTTTTCAACAAGTAAACGTAGCAGTACTTTGTGCAATCATCATAAACGTGATGAAGTACTTATTGCCACCTTTTGTGGGTAGTGATTTCAAATCACATATGTCTGTGTGTATCATATCAAGTGGTTTGGTTTTTCGTTCAACCGATTTGAAAGATGATCTTGTAAGTTTGGCTTCGACACAAGTTTCACACTTATAATTTGAATCAATATGAAATTTGGTATGCCATTAAATTTAATCAAACGACGCATTGAATTAAAATTAACATGACCAAGACGGCCATGCCACACATTAGAAGACTCAATCATGTAAGCAGAAGAATTCATTTTATTGATAGCATTCTTAACAACTATTACATTGAGCTTAAACATACCATTCAGGGCATACCCCTTACCAACATACATTTGATTCTTAGAATGTACAACTTTATCAGACTAAAAAACAAGACGAAAACCAAACTTATTCAAATGCCATCCGGACACAAGATTCTTGCGAATCTCCGGAACATACAAGACTTTAGTCAACTTGAGCTCTTTATCGGATGTCATCTTCAAAATAACATGTCCTTCGCCCTTGATATCAGCAGTTGCAGAGTTGCCCATGTACAACTTCTCTCCATTGTCAACCGCTCTGAAAGAGTGAAACATACTCTTGTCAGCACACACATGACGGGTTGCCCCAGTATCAACCCACCAATCATTATTATTAAAACCTACCAGGTTAACTTCAGAGATCATGGTAACGGCATCAGACACCATAACAATCATGTCCACATTATCATTCACCATATTAGCCTCGCGTGGAGTCACCCGCTTTGGCGCTTTACAATTAGCAGCACGATGACCTGGCTTGTCACAGTTGAAGCAATTTCCTTGGAACTTCTGCTTCGCAATTCCAGCTTTAGGAGCAAGGTACTCAGACTTCCCTTTACTCTTCTTGTCATTATTCCCTTTTCCAAAGCTCTTGCCTTTACACTTTGAAGAAGACGAACCATGCTCAACAATATTTGCCTTGGCAGAATCAGGTGTATAAGTATTTTTCTGAGCCAGCTTGTTGTCCTCTTTAATACGAAGACGAACAACCAAGTCTTCAACAGTCATCTCCTTTCGCTTATGCTTCAAGTAGTTTTTAAATTCTACCCAGATTGGAGGTAACTTTTCAATGATAGCAACAACTTGAAAAGTTTCACTCAAAGTCATACCCTTAGCATGAATGTCGTGTAGCAAAACCTGCAGATCTTGAACCTGAGTTATCACACTCTTTGAATCAACCATCTTGGAATCCAAAAAACGAGCTACCACGAACTTCTTTGTACCAGCATCCTCAGTTTTGTACTTGCGTTCCAACGACTCCCATAATTCTTTGGTAGTCTTAGTCTTGCAGTACACATTGTACAAAGAGTCCACCAAACCATTCAGAATATAGTTGTGACACAAGAAGTCTGAATGTTTTCATGCTTCAACAGCTTGCACTACTTGTTGATTTTCGGGTACACCTTCTTCAGGAGGTTCCACCTGAGGTATAGTCTCCTTTAAAAACTTCGCAAGGTTCGAAGTAGTGAGATATAAGAACATCTTCTGCTGCCACCTCTTAAAATTCTACCCATTGAATTTTTCTGGTTTTTCAACATGATTAGCAACTGTGTGGGTAACTGGCGCACTGTTACTTTCACAGTAGTAGTTGCAGGAGTTTTAGGAGTGTTGGTAGACATTCTGAAAGATCAAACAAGATCAAAACACAAACAGTTAGACAATTGTTACAAATCTGTATATAAGAAATTCAATCGTGATCTCTATATACTTATAGTGGATCTATTTCAAAGAACCTCAATCTTGGTTTCAATGAATCAGATTCAATTATCAAATAATTCAGTTTAACAGAAACACAATCTTGGTTTCAATATAAACTGATAAGAACAACTGCTTAATGAAAGCGTTAGAGATCTGTTAATTAAAATCTGTAAAATTAAAACTGATTTTCAGTGAAACTCAATCCTGGTTTCGGCAGAAATAGTTTATTATAAATCTGATACAATTATTAATCCTATTTAATAAAAGTTTTAATTATGTTAAACAGAGTCTGTTTTAAGATTGTGGGAAACGGTGTATACTTTTATTAAAAACAAATTACAAAATTAACAGAAAACAAAGAACAAAATTAAATAACAAATAAAATTAAAAGCAGTAAGAATCTAGAGACGAGGCACGTGTTTAACACGCTTCCTTTAAAACAGATTCGTCGTCTGTTTCCCAGGGTACAGCGTCCAAAGTTGTTGTACAGCCGGACTAGACAAACTTGCCTGAAAGATCACGGAAGCCTTCTGAGTTTCTGATCGATAACTGCTGGAAAAATCGTCTGGTAATGGAGTATGAAAATGACTGCGTTTTTCTGATGGTTTAACTGAATGAGAAGATGTTATATTTATACTAAAAACTTGACTTGTTCTCAAAAAAAAATATATACCAAAGTCAGGAAAATCTGTTATAACTAAAACAAATTTCTTGTCTTTTTACACACAAAAATATTATGTGAATAACTTCTGTATCTATTCCTAAAATAGATGTACAGAATTTTCTGGAAAAAACAAATCGAATTCGCAGCAAAAAAGATACCGAAATCCGCCCGCACCCAAGCCAGTTTTCGGAGCTCCATTCGTATCCGCAGGTCGCGCGCTCGTGCACAAGTTCAGTAGCTTCGAACCCGTTTTTGGCCTAGAAATCTCACTTTCTGCACCCCCCCCCCCCTGCGCGCGCGTAGGCGTGAGAGTAAAAACCCACAAGTGAATATTGTAGGGTAGAAACTAGGATTTCCTTATAAATATGTTTTCACTTCATGTTTTAAGCGACGTGGGACAAAATATTTTCTAAATATTGTGTTTCACGTGACTCACTTTGAGACACGATATCTCATTCATATTAACTCCATATTGGACATACTTTAGCTCGTTGCGAAACTCTCTTCGAGGAGAACGCAAAGCTACTAAGTAATACGAATATATATAACATATACATATATAAAATTATGTCCAAAGTATTGCAAAAACCATATTTTGCAAAACATTTTCTAACAAAATGTATTTTGCTTTTCAAGTTTGTAACTTATTACTTGTTTTTTTAATCGTTTAGCATATATTCAAACAATTAATTTTAATCATCTAATAAAAAACTAATTTTCATCATTTTTTATAAATTAAATATCTCACAAACCGTTAATTATTACGTAAAGCGAAACATACCACCGCGAGAAGAATTAAATTATCTTTTTATCGATGGACACATATATAAACTTTCGCTGAACTTTTTTTTGTTTGAGAGAATCATATAAGATTCGTATCACGGATGATAAATGATTTTCTGAAATCATATATAGTTTTTATCACGAATCATATATGATTTTTTTAGACAAAAAAAATCGGTGAAACTTTATACATGCGTTCTTCAATAAAAAAAATGATTTAGTTCTCGTTACAATGAATTTAAAAAAAAATGTAAAAAGATTTTTTTGAAAATAGATGAATAATTGATTGATTAAATTTATATACCCTAATCTCTAATCAAACTAAAAGAGTAAATGATGGAGAGTAATAACCTACATTTGGTAAAGTGTTTCACTTGAAAATAGGTGAATAATTGGTTGATTAAGTTTATATACCCTAATCTCTAATTCAAACTAAAAGAGTAAATGATGGAGAGTAATAACCTAAATTCGGTAAAGTGTTTCACTTGAAAAGGTAAGTGAGGAAATCAAAGATTTACATGACCGACCATGAGATACTTTATGCATGCTTCAAACGAAATCAATCAAATGACAAAAGATCGTAAAGTGCATGATGTCACACTACGTGTTTTAGGTGCAACGACTATATATTTTCAAAGCAAGTCTTTTTCTACAATATACACTTTAAACTTTGAAGTTAAATAACTTAGGCTACCCACGACAAGGATTTAATGTGACTTTCATATATCAGTATTTTCTCTCTTGTCACTTAGTGCGACTTATTTGACCAACAAGACAACGTAGTTTAATTTTTTAATATAAATATTTTTTTTCAAATAATTATTTAAATAAAATAAAAAGCATTACAATAGTATTTATATTTAAATATCGTTAAAAAAATAATTAAAAAAAGACTTAACTAAAATTAAAGAGGGTAAAATGCATTAACTAAAACTAACTCTAAAAATAGTCAAATTAATATATGTTGTGAAAAATTAAACAAGAGCAATGCTATACATTCTTACTATATCTTCCTAATTATCCTCCTACTCCATATAAATATGGACAAGTGTAATCCACTATGTATCTCTTTGATCTCACTCGTTGATTTTGACACTTGTCGTAATCTTATGAGTAAGAAGATAAGTAGGAACATTTAGTAGGAAGGTTTATCATTTTCCATTAAACAAAGCTCAATATATTAAAATTTAGAATTTTTTTATAAATTTTATATAATTAAAACATAATTAAATCTAATATAACTTTATAAAAAAATATAAAACAAAAAAAAGACAAACAAAACGAGAAGCTAACTTTTGCAATTAGACTTCTAGGGTTGTTTAGCCACGATCGAATTACCTGAATCGATCGCCGCAACGGGGCGACCGACTGCAAAGTCGATCGGGACCTAAAATTTGTACTACCGTTGCGGGTAGCCTTACATAACGTTTGATATGCATCGGTAAAAATTATAATTGAAGAAATTATTACAATGGTATGAAAATGTTTTGTGCGGCGTACACAACTTTTGAAACCGGCGCACATAGCTTCATAACATCTTCATTAAAGTCAAGGAGAAGTGCGATGCAATTAGGAATCAAGTGTGTCGTACGATTTGGGACAGAAGTGCGGCGCACATCAAGTTCACTCGTGTGTGGCACACTTTTATAATTTTCATATTTTATTCTTTAGTCTTTATATCTTTGAGCTGGAAACATAGATTCTTGCAATCTTTGCTCGAGCTATCTTCAAGTGGACGTGCACATCATTTCATGCTTTTAAGAATCAAAAAAGTCTACGAGAAATACTAATAATATGTACAACGTCATTCAAAACATGCAACGTTATAAAATTGGAAAAAACTTATAGGAAAGAAGATGGTTATGTAATCTTTAATATGTATTATAAAATTCGTTCACATAATCAATTAGGCTTCTCTGTGTCTGAGTATTACCATAAATTCAATGCTTTATGGAGAAAATATGAATCTTTAGTGAATTTTGTAAATATGTTTGTGAAAATTCAGACAAACTTAAGAAGCACAATTAGCTTCTTAGGTTAATGTAGTTTCTAATAGGTCTTGATGAGGTTTATGCTCCAATCATGAGCATAATTTTTACCGTTGATCTAATTCTTGATGTTAAAGGTGCCTTTTTCTACTCTGTCAAGAGAAGAGTCCCATAGGTTTCACATTTTTAAGGCTTACCCAAAACATGAAATTCTGCATTTGTTTCAAAACAGAATAACACTTGGTATAACAAAAGTAATAATTAGAATTCTAATAAGAAAAACAAAAAGATAAAATGACCAAACTAAGTTTGTACTCTTTGCAATATGAATGTTCATACAATTGGCATAATTTTTAAACTTAGTGGGATATCCTCCCAACTTTAAAAAGAATGGTATTAATAAAAGTGTTGCTAGTAATAATCAGTCTACTAGTTCATCTAATTCTTTCACTGATGAGCAGTATAAGATATTGTTGGCTTTGATTAGTGACAATACTCATTCCAGAAGTATGCATGTTAATGTTGTTGGTATGAATTGTGTGATCAGTTTTTACACTTCAATATTTTGTAATCATATTACTAATATAAGGTCATACACTTTATATAATTATATGTTGGTTGGATCATAGACTCAGGTGTCAGTCAACGTATGACTTACACTATTAGCAATATGTTTAATGTTGTTGAGGTATTTAAAGTTAATATGACTGTTGGTCATCCTAATGGTACTAAGGTTGTTGTCACCCATATACGAATTTAGTCTTATATTAGTGGATAAACTGAATAAAGATAACCAATTCATAGTTATATTTGATGAGGATGTTTGTGTGATTCGAGATTTTGTTATAAGGACCCAAGTAGGGGATGGTAATGAAAGTAACGAATTGTATTTTCTTAATACATTTAAAAGGTATGTTGATAATAATATTAATATTTGTTGTTTATCCAAATATATTAGGCACAATAGGCTTTGGTAATCCTTAGACCAAGTTTTGAATATTTTAAAAACCAAACTTAATATCGAAAAAGGTAACAATGAAAATGTTTATGATGTTTGCCATAAGGCAAAGCAGACTAAAAAACCTTGTTATCTTAGTAATCATCAAACCAAGGAAATTTGGCAGATGGTTCACTTAGATGTTTGGGCCCTCTATAAGTTTCAAATTATGAAAGATTTTAAGTATTTCCTGTTGTGGATGACTACACTCGAGTTGTTTGGGTGTTTCTATAAAAGGAGGAAGATGAAGTATTTTTACATATCACTACCTTTTTTAATCTGATTCAAAAGTGATAATGGGACTAAGTAATTCCCTCTGAAACATAAGGGTTCTAGCAACATTTAACATTTAACATTTAACATATGCCTGTGCTTTCTTCATCAAACTTTCTCTCCGTCTGAATGGTATTGTAGAGAGAAAGCATAGGCATATGTTAAATGTTAAATGTTAAATGTTAAATGTTGCTAGAACCCTCATGTTTCAGAGGGAATTACCTTTAAACATGTGGTCTGAGTGTATTTTAACAACTTTTTATTTAATTAACATGATGTCATGATCTGTATTATCTAGAAAATCACCATATGAGTTAATTTATAATCTGGAACCAAAACTCTCTCATTAGAAAAACCTTTGGATGTCTATGTTTTTAAACTATGTTAAAAGATTTTGACAAATTCTCATCTAGGTCTGAAAAATATATTTTTATTGGATATTCAATTAGAAGAAAAGGGTATAAGTTTTATTGTCTAGAAAGTAAAAAGGTGTTTTTCTAGGGATGCATAGTTTTATGAACTGTGTTTTTATTCAAGAACTGTTTTGAGAACGAAAGGTATGATTTGATTTTCAAGATAAAAAGAGTTACAAAAATTTAATCTAGATGAGAATGAGTTTAAGTCAAATGATCAATATGGTGATAAGAAAGATGAAGAAACTAAATCAAGTAAAGACATAGACAATATAGCCATTAGGAGGTACATAACATACTAATGTTACTTACACATGATGTGGGTAACCTAAGGGATACTACCTCGGCACAAACAACTAATGATGTAGATGAAAATATAATACTTGAGGATAATGATCTTGTTACCAAGGGTGATGACAATTACTAGAAGGTCTTTCGGAAAGACTAGTATGTTTATAAATTCCAATGATTTTTAGTTGAATACCAAAGTCAAGTATGGTATTGATAAGCAGGGTAACTATTCTCATTTAAGTGTTGAAAATTATAGGTTTTCAACTAATCTTAATAAGATTGTAGAACCTAAAACTTTTTAGGATGCTTCAAAAGATCTAAAATGGCTTGAGGTTATGAATTTAGAAATAAGAGCATTTAATAGGAATGGTACATGGAGTCTTATCTAGTTACCAGTTGGTAGAAAACCAATTAGATGTAAGTGGGTTTATAAAATCAGGTATAAATCCACTAGTGAGGTTGAAAGGTTTAAGGCTATATTGATTGCTAAAAGGGTATAACCAGAAGGACGAATAGACTATGAGGAAATATTTTCTTCTGTGATTAAAATTGTCATTGTTAGATGCATTCTTACTATAGTTGTGTATAACAGTTAGCATATTTACAAGCTGGATATAAATAATGATTTCCTATATGGTGATTTGGTAAAAGATGCTTATATGTGTCCTCTTGATGGTTATTTCTCTAAGATGATAAAAGAGTTTGTATATTGATAAAGTATTTGTATGGTTTAAAGCAGGCTCCAAGAAAGTAGAATAAAGAATTCAGATATGTTTTACTTGAAAATAATTTCAAACAGAGAAAAATGACTTATCATTGTTTACAAAAGATAAAAATGGAGTTTTCGCTGTTGTACTTGTATATGTTAATGATATAGTCATAACTAGAAGTAATTTGAGAAAATTTTTCTAAGTTCAAACTTTATGATTAAGGATATTTGGAAGTTAAAATACTTCTTGGGTATTAAAACTTTATAGTCTAATGGTTCATTATATTTGACACAAAGAAAATGTTGTCTTGAGGTTTTACCTGAGTTTGGTATGTTGGTTCGCAAGCCATGTGAGACTTCCAGTGAGTCTCAAGAGGGTGTAGTTAAAGCTACTAAAGGTAGTGATGTGATAGTTCATAGACCATTAACTAGTATAAAACAACTATCAAAAGCTTGTTGGTAAATTGATTTACCTAACACATACTAGACATGATATTAACTATGATGTTCATGTTCTTAGTCAGCATATACAAGCTCATCTTGAATCTTACTCGAAACTTGCAATTATGGTCTTAGGATATTTGAAAAATGCTCATGGTAAAGAGATATCCTTTAACAAGAGTATTAATCTTGACCTAAGTGTATTTGTTAACTCAGACTGAGCAAAATTCAGGGTTACTCATAGGTTTGTGACTTGTTACAATGTGATTGTGGGGAATAATTTAATTTCATGGAAAAGTAAAA